>JASDDO010000010.1:398456402-399857191 GCA_030015575.1 Agapanthus africanus | reverse complement strand
AACTCCAATTCTTGCGAGTGGGGCCCCTCTCAGCCGCTTCTCTCTACCTCTCTCCTCATTCTCTCTCTCTCTCTATCTCATCGAATCTCAATTCCTCTCTCCAATCTCCCTCTCTCTCCTCATTCCCTCTCTCTCTCTTCCTTTATATAAAAACCATGCAGCAGCCGCCTCCCCGAACCCACCTTCAGCACGAGAAATCGCCACGAACCCTAACCCTAGCTCACGCAGACCTCACCGCCGGCCGCCTCGCGACCTCGCCGTCGCCGCCCTCACCACCACGACCTCCACCGCACTCGCCTACCCTCTTCCTCCCGTTCGCCCACTCCTTCCCGCGCCTGCAACCTTCTCCCGACGCCTCCATCCCTCGCGACCTCGCCGTCGACGTCGACTCCGACCGCCGAGGCCTCCCGCGACTCCCTTGCACCCTCCTCGTCGAGACCTCGCCGTCACCTCCTCCTTCCCCTTCCCGACGACCCTGCACCAACTTCCCCGACACCAACCCAACACCCTATCGCCGGGAAACTCGCCGTCCATCATCGCCGTCATTGCCTCCGACCACCTCCTTCTCCCCTTGACCACCAGAACTGACCACCACCCTCCTCTACTACCAGCACCATCGTCTCCAGCAACAGCCAGCCACCTCAAACCCTTGCCGCGCCACTGTTCCTCGCTGCCGGCGCCCCATCGCCGTCGAGCCGTCGTGGTTGCCCCCTGGTGTCTCCCGGTAAGCATCTCTATCTTTCCATTTGTACTGGATTCCCCTCGCTGGTCGTGTTTGCGTATATCGTATTGTTGCTAACTTCGTTGCCGATGACTTTTGCCGGATTCCGACCGTGCCGTCGTCCGAACCCGATGCTCCAGCGAAGCCCCCTGGTCCGTGTGATTCCAGTGACCCCTGTTGGGACTCAATCCGTGGCCCGTGCTTCCAGAACGCAGCTTCTCTGACATCGCATCCGTGTTTCGGTTTGCGGAACCGCCGAGGCAAGTATCCGAATACTTGCTTAACATGCTACAAACTTAATAATCATGTTACCTGTTATAATCGCACGACTTGATGATAATTATAATCATCCGTAACGATAAATCATTATAGTGGTTACTTGTAGTTAATCGGTATGCTATCAATTTCACACTTTAACTAATTAACCAATTGGCACATCATTGCTTAAATTGCAAGCTCATTCTTGTAACTATTATTATGCTGTAATTTAATGGTTTCATTGCTTCGTGTTAATAATACTGTTTTACCCTGGAAATTGTTGCACCCTAAAGACGATTGAACCTGTTAATAAGAGAATACAAACATCACTGTCGTTATACGGAATATTGTGGTTAATTATTGTTTCATGATGCTGTCCACTATTGATCATATACCTGATTGCACCTGACACATGTTCTGACACACCGGACACAACACCCTGTACATATCGACTCTACCTGTGGAAAGTAACCTGACCTGTTACCTGATCTCATGCCTAATGCCGACAAACCTAACCATTCCTGCTGTCGACCCAGACAGACCTACGGTTACTTGACCTTGCGTCGGCATTAGTCCTCGACTACTGAATACCTGACTTGACATACATAGTTTGGGGGTATGGGGAAATCAAAGGTGAAACCGACTTGTAACTCAACAGTTCGATATATTGTTCTGATCAGTCTTACGGGCTTGGCCGGTCCGGGAGTGATGATGCTGACATCACTCGTCTATCCTACTACCTTTTACTGCTTAGCGGCACGTCTCGGACTCAGCCCCGAGGATCATGACCGTGGTCCCGGGCCCGCACGGGATACTATTGAGTTACATCGACGATTCATCAATTGGTTTCAAAGACTATAGAGTAGAAAACCTGATAGGACAGTTTAGTCACTACTGCACATTACCCGGTTCATGACTTCTTATTACTGCTTTATTCATGTTCATGCTTGCATTGTTTATTACCGTGTTTATGCTATATACTTGATATCATGACGCGCTGACGTCTGGGTTTTGCATGGCCCAGATTCCGTACCCTTGACGTCGACCGAGCAGGAGTACTTCAGCCAGCAGGCTGAACTGTGAGTTCTTGAGAGTTTAGTTTATTTATGTCATTTCATTTCCAGATGTGAGCCCGCATTATGGGACATACTGTTTATTCATTGTATTGGATCTTTAGCTTCCGCACTTATTGTTTATTGATTCTTGTTATTATGGATTTGGACATGTATTAGTTTAGTTTATTTTCTGTTCTTGATATCTTTACAACCGTAATGTGACTGTGGATGGATACTTCCTACCCACAGGTAGCATGGTTGGCTGTGTCACGTGCCCAAATCTTGCGTACTCTGGGAAGCGGGGCGTGACAGAATACACCAAATTTCATGTGATTCCACCACTTTTTCACCGTTGAATTAGTGGGTGTAAAATTAACGGTTTACCGACAATAGAACTTTTTGCATTGCTAATTCAACGGTGAAAAAGTGGTGGAATCACATGAAATTCGGTGTATCCACATCTTAGATGATAAAGATGATGGGTGCCGATCGTCGAAAAAAATAGTGGAGGATACAGACTTTTGCCGCCACCTAACGAAAAAGCCTCATAGGGCCTCTTTTCTTCATTATTCTCATATATATGTAGTGCAGATCCGTTAGGGCCGGTTCATATTTTTTCAAACTCGCAAACTTTTTTGTATAACCTTCTTTCGATGATCCGCCCCGTTCAAAGTGTTCTACATGTCCAAAATAGTATATGGATGAAAAATCACCTCGAATGGAAATGTTTTACATATGCAAAATGTGTGGATTTATTTCAGCTGTGTAGTTTTTAAAAATTTTAAACATGGTTTTGCACATGCAAAATACTTCCATTCGAGATGATTTTTCATTCATACACTATTTAGGACATGTAGAACACCTTGAACGGAGCAGATCATTGAAAGGAGATCCCACGAAAAAGTTCGTGAATTTAAAAAACACGAAACTGCCCTAACGGATTCATTGCAAACCGGTCCGCGTTTTTAAAAAACGGGAACTCCCGATATACAACATATTTTAACGACCCGATCTGTTCAAGTTGATCGCCCTACCCTCAAATATGTCTATGAAAAATTAAGAGATTTAAAGATATCTAGCCTATGCATCGATGGGTACAAAAATGAACGTCTTTTGATAATGCAACATAAACATCATCCGATACATAAGCTAGAGGTTTTTAAACCCCTTGATTTTCATACACATATATTTGAGGGTAGGACGATCAACTTGAACGGATCGGATCGTTAAAATATGTCGAAAATCGGGAGTTCCCGTTTTTAAAAAACGCGGACCGGTTTGCAATGGAATATATATATATATATATATATATATATATATATATATATATATATATATATATATATATATAATGGAGGAAATGTGCCATAGGAGGGAATTTCCTCCTATGGCGTCGAAAAAATACGCCTTTCATGATTTTTTTCGACGACCGGCACCCATCATCATTATCTTTATCATGTAAGATGTGGATACACCAAGTTTCATATGATTTATTACATTTTCACCGTTGATTTAGTGGGTGCAAAATTAATGGTTTACCGACAATATAACTTTTTACACTGCTAATTAAACGGTGAAAAAGTTATGGAATCACGTGAAATTTGGTGTATCCACATCTTACAAGATAAAGAAGATGATGAAGGGTGCCGATCGTTGAAAAAAATCGTGGAGGATATAGATTTTTGACGCCATCTAACGAAAAAGCCTCCTATGACCTCTTTTCTTCATTATTCTCCCTTTCTCCCCCTCCCCCAACCCACCCCAACTGAAAACCCTAAACCCCCCTGAAAAATTTGTCTAAACAACAAATAAATCATTTCTAGAGTTAAATTAGACAATCAGGTTTCTATAACATGGAAAGCTTAGAGATCACTGTTCAGAAAAATCTAATGGGGTGTTTGCGCTAAGAAAGCCACTTCAGTGGGTATAACTGCTAACTGTGCTATACCCGGCAGTGTTGTGAAAAGTGGTTCAGGCGGCCGCCTAAGTCGAAGCGACACAAGACTGCTTCGTTTTTCATGAAGCAGTTGAATTAAGCGGGTTTTGTGCTTAAGCAGGTTGGACCCCTCGGTGCCCGCTTCAGCGGGGACTAAATGGGCGCCTAGGTGGGCACTTAGGCGGTTGTACCCGCTTAATTATTCGACATTTTTATTGCAAATGGTAGGAATTGATATGTTTTTGTCCCACTTAACAGAAAAATGCATACCAAACTCAAATAATCTAAAAATACTAAAACTGCCTTGGCAGCGCCAAAGCGCCCGTCTACATGCTAGGAAGTACCCCAACCGCTCAACGCTTCTTACAACCTTGATACCAGGTAAACTATAAGGGGATTTTGCGCTGTTAACCCTTTGGTTAATTACAAGGCATTGCCAATATTTTAACAAAATACTAGAAGTCTATGGCATGTCATGGACATTCCCAAATCTATTTTTGATGTTTATTTGTGTTTTTGTATGTTTTCTCTCCCTTTTTTTTCCCTTTGAAAGTTTGAATATTGCCTCCGTGTTTCTAGTGTGTGGTTGTTTCTTCTCATTTTTCCTTGTGAGAACCTAAATATCGCCATCCTTTTTTCAGTAAAAGAAGTGATAAAATATAGAATAAATAGGCTAAATAAGCATGTATGAATTCCCTTTTGCTCTTGAATGACATTTAAATTGTGTATCATGTCTTCAGTTAATCTGCTGCTGCTTTTCATTTCTCTTGAAGCCAATGAAAAAACATGTCCTTTTCTTCTGTCATAAAACATGTCCTTTTCTACAATCAATTTTAACCCATACTCTTCAAAGACAAGTTGGGCTAAATCACATTAGACTATCCTTACCTATGAGCATTTTTCACTTAAATACCTTAAAGTTTCTTTCTTAATTACATTAAGCTTCCTTAAAATGCTGCATTTAAGAGTAATTTAGTGCAAAATGATAACCCTTAGAACTAATGTTTAAGGGAGTCTAGTTCAATAATCAATTAAGGTAGTTTACTAAAAAATAGATTTAGTTAAGGATAATTTAGCACAACATAGCAAAAAACTAATTTGTCATTCAACAATGTAATAGGTTCCACACACATGCCCAACTCCTCCACATCCTCGGCTGCAACATCGCAAGCATCACGAGCCTGTGCCGCCCAAACCCTAAACCAATCCCAAGACAAATCAACCCCAAACCCTTTCCTCAAGCCCCGACCAACTATAAAGAAACCAACAATAATCCCAAGCAAACCCTTGGTGGGGCCCAACCCTCTGATACAAGCTGCTGCCTTTGCTGCCGGAGGCCGCATCGCCAACCCCTCAACTGCCGCTTCTCTTTTTAAAGCCGCTTAATCTAAAAATGCGGTTCACATAAGACCCGGAGGCTCAAATGCTCTCCAAATATCATCAAGTTTACCCAATAAACCTACAGCAGTTGCACCTAATCCACTGGTTTGTCCTTTATCGAGTTTTGGCACTACTCTTAGCTCGCAGAGGTCGATTCAACCTTCGGCTAAGCTCGATGCGGTTGAAAATGGTGAGGGAAAGAAGAATAGTGATATTGAAGAGTTGTCAAGCATAGAAGGTTCAGGTTTGAGCAAGGATCAAAATGTGATTGAGAAAGAAGAGCACTTGCCAAAAGGAGTAAGCAACGAGGCTTCGGCTGTTGAGGCTAATGAAACTAAGAATCAGGTTAAGGAGTCAAGAGAGGACGATTGCGTTGATAAAATCGAAGTGGCGGCTGATGAAGCTAAGGAGCATTGTGCAGAGAGTACCACAGCAAAAGACAGCAAATAGCTATGTGATGTCATATTTTCGCATGATGAACTTAGGATTGCACAGTTGGTTTTGGGGAAGAAAATGATACTTATATTCATGTGAAGTAAATAGAAAAAGGAGTCTTGCTGATTTGCCTGCTCCCTATGGAAATTTACCCTACAGATTCTTCATTAGAGACCAGAGCAGCATGTTGTAGAAGTTAACCAAATTGTGGGTAGCAATTTTTTTTTGGGGTATTTGGGGCATGTAAATTTTAATTCCTGTTCTAATTTAAGCTTTAGTTGTTGGGAGAGAAAAAAAGAAATTTGCTTGAGTTGCAGCCATGGGGAAAGAATTTGTTTAAGTGTAGCAACACGCTTTTGGTGGATTTTGGAGACAGTAAATCTGGGAAGCTTTTATGCTAATATATATCTTGTAAGCTTCGTTATAAGCCTTTGTATGTTATGCAACTATTTTATCAAAGAAAGTGGAATGTTATGTATTCCCATTTTGTTGCGTCTCTGTTTCCTGATTCCATTTTTACATTTTGCACATTAGGCGTATGTATGCATATGATATTGCATTTTTATTCTCACTTCTTGTCATTTTTTTTCTTACTCAAGGCCTTTTTCCAGGTCTCACAAGTCTTTTTTCTTTTAGGATGCGCTTTTATGGGGATAATCTAGATGGTAATATTAAATTATCATAAAATATTACCACGTTTATTTAGGTGTAGAAGATATTCTCAGGAATATAGGATGACCATGATAATTAAATGACCTTATTTCATGGTAATTTTATTCCCCAAAAAACATATGACTATCCTAAATTACCACGAAATATTTCCGCATAACATGAAATGAGTTATGACCATCCGCCACTGGCCTCCCTTTCCATCCGCCGGCCGGCCGGTCCCAGCGCCTATCGTCAATCGTCCACCGGCCGGCTCACCGCCAATCAGTCATTCGCCGCTGACCGTGTTGGACATAGTGCCCTTAAGGCAATTATCGTGATTGTAAGTAGGCAATTATGATAATTGAACGAGAACTTATACATGTATAACAGTCTTACTCGAGATAATAGTATGCTATCTGGTTTGTCTTATCATTGATGAAACCCGTAGGATTGTTGCTTGCCAGCCAACATTATGATGACGATCATTTATGTGGGAGCTGAGTTATCCATAAGCACATTCTTAAATGTCCATAGTCGTAGGAGCATCGAGACTGGGTATCGATATTCCGGAATAGACTAATGGATACGTTTCTAAACCCTGACGAGGGGCGGCGGCCGGTCTCATAAGCCATTGGTGTTGTGTCACCTAAGATAGTATACATGTGCTCACTGGAGGTGAGTATACCGGACGGGCTCACCGAGAACTTCTAAATGGTATTATATCTATCGTCAGATGGAAGTTCTTAGGTGGCATGAGTACATGTTGGTCTTTTGACCTGAGATCGTCATTTGTCTCGTGTGGGTTCCCACTGTTCTTTGATTACTACCCTACAACGGCTCAAAGGAGCCGTGCAAATAAGTTTTAGTTGGGTACAGTCTCGAGCCATATGGAGGCAGTGGTCGATTGTTAGGAATTCCTTTCTCCTGGTATTAGGAGTCGATGTCGCGCTGTGTTCAGTTGGCTATCACTGGAAATCCGTGGCCATGGTGGATGAGATTTACTGATGGTTGATCATAATATCTTTGTTGGTGATGAGCTTGACTCAGACACGACTTATCGGGTTAGTAGGGGTCTGACGTTATCCACCCCTTAGACCCGATATGCGATACTCTTTGACGAAGAGACCAGACTGTACGGAGATTGTCACATTCAGGCTCAGTAGGGTAAGGACGTACTTGATTGTCGACCCCTCTTTAGGTAAGTACCTGGGTAGCCGTTACGTACAGCTAGTGTCACTGACGTGCTTGTGGTTAAACCCACTGCCAACGTATTGTCGAGTCTTTAGAGTCCTACACAAAGGGTTTTCCCGGTTCAGACGATAGATGTAGGAGCCGTACGTTGGTACGTACATGCATCCGATTAAATATGTGTATAAGATACACGGACTTTAATCGGACAGTTGATAATACTAGCCGGCTTAGTATTAAGCCGGATTATTAAATCATGTTTTGATTTAATAATTTATATATGTATTTTGATACATATATTTTAGTATTATTGTTCACTATTCATTTTCTCTCTTTGGTGCTATCCGTATTTTTATACGGATACACGTATATGTAGCGATACATATACCGAGTGAAATATTCCGTATTTATATGGAATGCTTTTAAAAGAAGGACACCTCCTATTTGTTTTTCCTTTTAGAAAAACAAATGGGAAAATGAGGTGGAAAAAGAGGTTAAGCATGATGCTTGTGCATGTTTTAAGGAAATGCTAGATCATTTATGGAGTGCATTTATTGATGCATGGTAAAAAGGTAGTAGCCATTCTTTTCTTTCTACACTTGATCATTTTTCATGATACAAGCTCATGCTTCATGGTGAGACTTTCTGCTCTCTCCTCACCTCTCTTCTCCTTTTTCTTCTTGCTCTTTTTTAAACATGGTTATGAGAGAAATGTTTAGTGAAAAAATTCCTACATCACTCACCATCTATCCTTAGCATGTTTGGATCGTTTCCTCAGGTGGATCTTCTTTGGCAAGGGTGGTCGACTTTCAAGCGCGATCCCAACGTCTATGAGCTTGGAGGGGTCTTCCACAATTGGGTGGACACACGTCGAAGATTGTAATTTCTTCACCCTTGCATCTCTAGTTTGCTAGTTTAAGGTTTTGGATCGATTTCTTGGGTTACGGATATTTGGCGCTCTCAAAAAGTTTTTGTTTTCGCTTCCGCCTCGGCTGCGACTTCCGCAGCGCGTGTACCGAACCCCAACATGGTATCAGAACCACCCCCATAAACCTTAACTAGCTAGGTTGCACTTATTTAGAGTTTTGATTGACGGATTTTTCTGAATCGCATTTCCAAATCTATGCCCGTTGTTCGAATTTTAAAGTTGTTCAAAAAATTGTTCATGTTGCATTAAAATTATGTTCAGGCAAAACTAGAGACCGGAAAGAAATTTGGGCACACAAGCCTAAAATTCGACCACTGAACCGCCGCCGAATGTGCCATTTGGTTGCAGTTCCGCAGTCCAATTTTGGCTGTTGTACCCCAAATTTTTTCTGGTTCTCTAGATTATGGAAATGCGATTTTTGGAATATTTGGTTTTGGTCCAGATTTGTTTGAGTACTGGTTTGTACTTGGGGCCAATGCAGAAAGTTTTAATCGATCGAAATTTTAAATTCATGGCTTTCGGTGCATTTATTTGTTTCTGCGACCGTGAATATCATAGCGCGGTATAATCCGACTGATTGCTATATATACAATCAGACGGGTTTACGAATATGATATTCGTATTGATGTTCTGAGTTGCACTGATCTTTTGGATGGATTGTCGTGATGGATAACCTTGTGTGCAATATTAGATGTACAGTTCAGATTCATTTATATATTCATTATTGCGGGATGAGCGTCTGACATGTGGACTGCCAATTCTGCCAATTTGTATATTCTTTCATTGAGGCTCGACCAGGTTGCGGTTGTTGTACCCTTGTATATATATATTTTTCTGTATTAGGATTACCCCACGGAGGAGTGCTCGAATAGCCGTGTCCTAGAGGGCAACGGGCCTGCATCTCATGGCGTTGAGATCGGAAGGGGGCTTTACTTTAGAATTGGAGGGCTATTCGCCGCACTCGTAGGGGGTATAGGTTGACCTATGGAGGGGTGCTCAAGTTGTCGGATTCCGTGAAGTGCTAAATGACCCATTCACTTTGTTGATTGGGGTTGCATCATTTCTCGGATTGGCGGGTAACTTGCCACACTCGTAGAGGTCTAGGTTCTTCATTGCACTGGCTATCCACACGATCGGGGAACGCCTCATTTACGGCTCAAATGAAACGCGGAACTCTTAGTTTATCCGATATTCCATATTGTTATTCGCATGCCTGTGATGATTTTTATCTGTCTGTGATGACTATTATCTGCCTGCGATGTTGATATATATATAGATATATATTATATTTAGTAGATAATTCTATATGTTTTGCATCCGCGCTAGTTTTGTCCCCGCTCTGCCGTTAGTTAAGTAACCTAACGGTGCATGACGGGGCCCCGTCACGAATATGGACGGCATATAAATAGCATATTATTTTGGTTGTTTCTTTTGTGGTTTGGAACCTTAAAATGATGGGAATGCATTATCTGAATAATGCACGGAAAATAAACTTAAATGATGTTGTCGGAACCAATTTTAAAACTACTCGGTTTTCTTCAAAACTCATAGTCGTATTCTTTTGCTTTGCATAGAGATATTCGGTTAGGAATGTCCCGCACCTCATTCTATGAGGGAAGAGCCTTGATCCCTTCACTGGGAGTTCGCTCTTAAGCAAAGTTTTATATTACTCGTTTTAAAAATCGGAGCTTAAACCACTCCATTTTAAAGCCACTCGAGTTCCTTCAACGATATCAAGTTCATCACGTTAAAGGTTTTTCGCCAAAAACCAGCCGTAGCCCTCTGTCATTTTAGATTAGTATTACTTAGTATTCGTGCTACGTATGTCGTGCTCAGCCGAGGCATAGTGTTCGGTAGTTATGTAGTACTTTTCTGTAGTATTAGATGCGATGGATTAGGACAATCGTTGTAGGGTGTTTTTCGCCACCCCATTGAGATGGGAATACGCGTCGCTTGTCAGGCGTGTACAGATTCCCCCTGCTCAGGATAGGCTGGGGTTTATTGATTGCGGAGATCCGAATCTCCGGCAGCCGCGGACCAACTTGCCGTTAATTACCCCTCGCTCTTAGAGCGAAAAAACCTCCGATTGACGGGTCAAAATAGTCATGCGAACTTAATGTGATGTGTCGGTATTTGAAAGCAATGCAGATGAGCATGTTTATTTCATTTTATCTATTCTATTTGTGACAAATGATTTATTATTATTATTTATTTTTATTCAAAAAAACATTTTTTAATGGAGTTAAATTCCAAAAGATTTTATTTGGAGTTAAACTCCAAAAACAAATTTATTCGGAGTTAAACTCCCAAAAGTTTTTGTATGGAGTTAAACTCCCTTTTATTCAAATAAACATTTTTTATGGAGTTAAACTCCAAAAGATTTTATTTGGAGTTAAACTCCCAAAAGTTTCTGTATGGAGTTAAACTCCCTTTTATTCAAACAAACATTTTTTTATGGAGTTAAAATCCAAAAGATTTCATTTGGAGTTAAACTCCCAAAAGATTCTATATGGAGTTAAACTCCAAAATAAAACATAAAAAAAGAAAAAAGAAAGAAAAGGAGGGAAAGCCCCCCTCCACCCACGTGAGGGTCCTTCCCTCCCTTTCTCACATGAGGGAGAGTGGGGAGCTCCCACTTAATGGGAGCTTTCCCCTCACGCGAGAGGTGGGAAAGCTCCCACTTAGTGGTAGCTCCCTTTTCTTCATGAGAGAGAGCAGGTGAGCCTCCCTCTCACGGGGGGAAAGCCCCCACTTAGTGGGAGCTCCTTCTTCCTTATGTGAGAAGGAGCAGGTGCTCCAAAATACTTTTTTAATTTTTTTTTAACGGAGTTAAATTCCAAAAGATTTTTTTATGGAGTTAAACTCCCAAAGCATTTGTATGGAGTTAAACTCTAAAATATATATTTTTTATGGAGTTAAACTCTCAAAAGCATTTGTATGGAGTTAAACTCCAAAATATATATTTTTTATAGAGTTAAACTCTCAAAAGCATTTGCATGGAGTTAAACTCCAAAAGATTTTTAAAATAGAGTTGAACTCCCAAAAGCATTTGAATGGAGTTAAACTCCAAAAGATTTTACGAGGAGTTAAATTCCCCAAAAGAATTTTGTATGGAGTTAAACTCCAAAAGATAAAACTTTTTTTTTGATTTTGAAGCCTCCCCCTCACGTGAAGGGGAGTGGAGAGCTCCCACTTACTGGGAGCTTCCTCTGCCTCACGTGAGAGGGAGCAGGGCCTCCCACTTGGTAGGAGCCTCCTCCTCATGTGAAGGAGGAAAAGCTCCCACTTAGTGGGAGCTCCCTCCCCCTAATGTGAGGGGGGCTCCAAAATATTTTTTAAGGAGTTAAACTCCAAAATATTTTATTTGGAGTTAAACTTCCAAAATAAATTTATTTGGAGTTAAACTCCCAAAAGTTTTTATATGGAGTTAAACTCCAAAAGATTTAAGGTGGAGTTGAACTTCCTAAAAGGATTTTTATTGTGGAGTTCAACTCCAAAATATTTTTTTATTGTGGAGTTAAACTTCAAAAGGATTTTTATTGTGGAGTTAAACTCCAAAAGATTTTTTTTATTATGGGGTTAAACTTCAAAAGGATTTTTATTGCGGCGTTAAACTTCAAATGATATTTTTTTTTATTGTGGAGTTAAACTCTAAAAGATTTTTTTATTGTGGAGTTAAACTCCAAAAGATTTTTGTAACACTCGAGCCCAATGGTACTAATTTCAGTTACCGTTTGAACGTAGTATGACACTTATTTCATTTATCTTGCTTGATCGTTACTTATTGTAATTGTACCCTGTCAATTCAATTCTGCATATAACAATTTAAGGCATCTAAAATAAAATTAAAAATATTAATCTTGGCCTACTTGACACCCCTAACCCTGTTGTAGCGTCCGTGTATCGTGTTCTCGTCCCGTTCAGTGAAACGGGCGAGTTTGGACGGCTACGCGCACGTACGTGTGTCCGTTTTAGGGGTATGCTTTTTGATTGCAAAACACTTCATTTTAAATTTTGGATCCCGCCTAAAATTTTATTATTTCAATTTCAAATTTTTGGACCCGACTCGGGCGCAATTTAGAAATGTTTTACTTTGCGCCAAAATCCCATTTTCTAATATATTTTAAACCATCGTATATTTTAATTTAACCTTACGATATTTTTTATATTTCTAAAAATCTTTCAAATTTCCATTCACAACCAATCAGCTTCCTTCCTTTAACCCCGTGGGCCCCAATCCTCTCGTCGCTCTCTCTCTCTCTCTCTCCCCCCCCATATCTCTCTCTCTCTCACCCACGTATATATATTTTTCTTCCTTTCAGCGAAACCCAAACCTCACGAGCCCTAGCCGCCGTCTCCCTCGCCGCCGCAGCCCCAACGCCGACACCACCATCACCGGACCCCTCGCCTCCTCGCCCTCGTCGCCTCCACATCCATCTCTTCTCCCTCATTCATCATTTTTCCTGTGCCCCTGCACCAGCACCGCGGCCACCTACGCACCCCCTGCATGCGTCTGCGCCGCCGTGTGTCGCCGCCGGTGACCTCGTCCCCGTGTCCACAAACTTCGTGCGCACTCAGTGAGCATTGCTTCCCTTCCTCTTTTCCTTTCTTCTTCCTTCTCTGTTAACATTTTCTTGATCGACAGATTTCTTTCGCTGTTGTCGTAGGCCACCGCCGGAGCTCCGTCGACGCGGTCGACCGTCACCACCCGTCCCACGGATCCTCGTGAGCATTCCCTTCTCCATCCTCCTTCCCTTCTTCTTTATTTTCCTTTCTTTTCTTGTTGCAACTCTTAGCATTCACTGGTTTTGCATCTCACCGGAATCCGGCCGTGCCGACGACCTGTCCCGACGTTCCAGCGTGGTACCCCGACCCGTGTGGTTCCACTGTTCGTCGTTTGGGTTCATTTCGTGAACCGTGCGCCCGTTGCGAGTTTTCCCCGCCGACGTTTTACGTTCCGTTTTCCCGATCCGAGACCCGTCGAGGCAAGTACCCTTGCTACATGCTAAAAAATATTTACATACATATTAATGACACCCTAAACCTATAAATTTAACTTTGGTACGATCATTTCTCTTTTCATGTTCAATATTGTTATATAACATTTTATCTTTCAAACTTGGAACCTATATATGTAGATATCATTGCATCCATGAAGTCTTAACTTGTTAACATGATTAAACGGCTATAATTGTCATACTGCATACTTATAATGTTGAAATCATCTCTGTGACACAATTGATAACTGTATTGCTAATTGAATGAATCTGCCTATTGCTTAATTCATTGCTTAGATCATGTTGTTAACCATGCTTGATTATGTAACTGAGTATGAGCACACCCATGATACTGTTTACATCTTGACCTGACTTGCTACATACATATTGATTGACCCGACATGGTACCGTATACTGCTTGACTTGACATGATATACCATGACCTGACCCGTTACCCGATCTTGTGTCTAATGCCAACAAACCTGACATGTAGTCCTCATGGACCGTTCCTGTTGTCTATCCAGACAAACCTGTTTACCTGATCCTGTGTTGGCATTAGTTTCTTGATTACGGGATACCTGACTTGACATACACTTATAACTTAGGGGTATGGGGAAATCAAAGGTGAAACCTGACTTGTAACTCAACAGTTCACTACTTGTTCTGATCAGTTTTAGGCTAGGCCAGCCTTGGAATGATGATGCTGACATCATTCATCTGTACACATTCCTGTTTGGTGCCTAGCGGCATGTCTCGGTTTTAGCCCGAGAATCTTGAGGCCGTGGTCCCGGGTATGTACGGGATACTATTGAGTGTACACATTCCTGTTTGGTGCCTAGCGGCATGTCTCGGTTTCAGCCCGAGAATCTTGAGGCCTGTGTCCCGGGTATGTACGGGATACTATTGAGTTACATCGATGATTCATCAAATTTGGTTTCAAAGACTTTAGAACAGAGAACCTGATAGAACAGTCCAGTCTACCCACTGCACACTACCCTGCACTGCTTTGATTCATATTATTGTTACCCTTGTTTTATTCATGTTTATATTCGCATTGCCTGTTTATTAAGTTATTACTTGATGACTTGACGCGCTGACGTCTGGGTTTTGCATGGCCCAGATTCTGTACCGCTGTCGCAGTCCGAGCAGGAGTACATCAGCCGACAGGCTGAGCTGTGAGTGTCAGCAGTAGTTAGTTTTCTTTCCTGCATTTATTTCCTGATGTGAGCCCGCATTATGGGACATACATTCCAGTTATTTTGTATTGGATCTTTCGCTTCCGCATTTTATTATTCTTTACTCATGCTATCTTGGATTATGGACATGTTTTAGATGGTTTTATTTTGTTCTTGATATCTCTACAACCGTAATGTAACTGTGGATGGATACTTCCTACCCACAGGTAGCATGGTTGGCTATGTCACGTGCCCATTTTAGCGTACTCTGGGAAGCGGGGCGTGACATGGTTCTTTTGGTATCAGAGCCATAGGTTAGTCGAGTTGATTCTTTTGTAGTTGGGTATTGTACCAATACGCGAATCAGAATACCCGTGGTTAGGAAATATGTCCTGCCACCTGCCGTTTACCATTCTTGAATCACATTCTTCCTGATTATATTCTTTACGATGTGCAAACTTCCTTTGCATATCAACTCGAAAACCTGATTCCTTGTTATCTCTAGGACTTAGGCGACTTGGGTGGAGTTATGTAATTGTGGTTATGATACCGCGGCATAGTTACAATGCGACACTCTATTTAAGTAACTTGGAGTTCTAGCCTTGATCTATATTCAGAATCTATCATCATACTAGTGTTGGGTGTTTTGATTTCAGGAATATGGCCGGTAAGAATTTGAAGACGTACCAAAGGCGTGTGGACGAAGCCGCCATGCTTGGAGTGATAAGAGAAATGCTGGAGAATCAAAAGAAACAGACCGAACTGATCCAGCAGCAAGCGGAATCGTTTCAGGAAGGTTTGCAGATCGTTCAGCAGTCTGTGAACAATATTGGAGCTAAACCAGTTGACCGAGTAGGGACCGTAGAAGATTTCAGACATTTGGATCCGTCTACATTTACTGCTTTGGAGGAGCCGTTGCCAGCAGAGCAGTGGCTAGTTGACACAGAGAATTTGCTTATTGCGCCACAGATTCCAGACGAGAAAAGAGTTGACGTGGTACGCATTCAGTTAGTAGACTACGCCCGAGAATGGTGGCTTGTGGAGGAGAACCGTTTGCCCAAGCCGATCAAGTGGGCGGATTTTTCAAAGAGTTTCGTGGAGAAGTTCTTCCCGCGGACTGCACGGGAGGAAATGGAAGAGAAATTCATCGGGCTAAAGCAGAATGGAGCACCCATAGATGTGCATGCAGCAGAATGGACAAGACTCAGTAGATTCGCTGGACCTTTAGTTGCCAACGATGCAGACAGAGCACGGAGGTTCATGCGCAGCTTGGACGTGGACATCCAGAGGCAGATTGTCTCCCTGGGTTTGACCACTTTCTCACAAGTACTTGCGGCAGCCCGAGAGCAGCAGAGTTTATCTGGAATGAAGGGGAGTTTGCAGCAGACAGCAGTTGCAATAAGGAAGCCAGCATTTGTGCCAAACCGAGCTCATGGTTGCAGACGTATCCCAGTGGACCGTCGAGGTGTAGCACCCATGAAGAATCCTGTTGTCATCGATCGAAGAAAGAGCATGACTTGTAACTACTGCGATTTACCTGGCCACATGCAAAAGGATTGTCGAAGGAGGCTGGGACTCTGTTTGGTTTGTGGAGCGGCAGATCACGCTGTTAATGCTTGTCCGTCGAAGCTTCGTACGAGAGATGATTTTCAGAAGCCTCCGCAAAGACCGTTCCAGGGACAGAAACAGCTGACTCAAGGACCTAATCAGGCTAGAGCTTTTACCTTGACAGCTGAAGAAGCTAGGGCGTCAGGAGAAGTTGTTTCAGGTACTCTACTCGTTCATGGTTTTCCCGCATTAGCGTTATTTGATTCTGGTGCATCCCATTGCTTTATGTCATCCAAGTTTATAACTACACACTCGATTGACTGCACGACCCTGTCTAGTTTCTGGGACATACACACTGGGAATGGGAAAATCATAGCTAGTAGGGAATGTAAAGATTGTACAGTTGTTGTGTGCGGACGAGAGCTTTTTGCAGATTTCTTGGTGATTGATACGGGCAATTACGAAGTCGTCTTGGGAATGGATTTTCTTGGCAATTTCCATGCTCACATTGATTGTAGGGTAAGGAAGGTAATTTTCCGGATTCCCGGACATCCCGAGTTTAGCTTCACTGGAGGAAGCAGTTCTGTCGGGCCAGTCGAGTTTAGGGCTAGGCCGACAAACAATATTCTTGCAGCAATGGAAGTTGATAATAGTGAAGAGCCGGCTGTTGTTCGTGATTTTATGGACGTGTTTGAAGATGTATCGGGTTTACGGCCGAAGCGAGACGTGGAGTTCGCAATTGATCTTAGTCCTGGTGCATCGCCAGTATCCAAAGCGTATTATCCAATGGCACCGGTAGAGTTGGAAGAAGTCAAGAAACAGGTTGCTGAATTGCTTGAAAAGGGTTGGATTCGAAGCAGTAACTCACCTTGGAGAGCTCCAGTTCTTCTAGTAAAGAAGAAGGATGGCACAAGAAGGATGTGCATCGACTATCGAGAATTAAACCGGGTGGATATTAAGAACAAGTACCCGATCCCTCGCATTGGCGAACTTTTCGAGCAGCTTAGTGGCGCGAGGGTATTCTCGAAGCTGGATTTACGATCCGGATATCATCAGGTCCGAGTGAAAGCAGAAGATATTTGCAAGACGGCGTTCCGAACTCGGTATGGACATTACGAGTACTTAGTGATGCCCTTCGGAGTAACGAATGCGCCGGCAGTATTCATGGACTTGATGAACCGAATCTTTTCACCGTTCTTGGACCAGTTTATCGTGGTTTTCATTGACGATATTCTGGTTTACTCAAAGAGTTTTGAAGAGCATGCTGAGCATTTGAAGATCGCACTGCAAACGTTGAGACAAGAGAAGTTGTATGCGAAGATGAGTAAGTGCGAGTTTTGGCTGGAGGAAGTAAAGTTTTTGGGGCATGTTGTGTCTGGCGATGGAATTGCCGTCGATCCAGAAAAGATTGCAGCAGTACGAGATTGGCCGATTCCAAAGAATGTTGCGGAGATAAGAAGTTTTCTTGGACTCGCCGGGTATTACAGAAGATTTGTGGAGAACTTTGCTCGTCTGGCGGAGCCGTTGACCAAGCTTACGCGCAAGGAGGTACCTTTTGTATGGACGGACAAATGTGCGTTAGCTTTTGAGACGTTGAAGCAGAAGTTGATAACCGCCCCTATCCTGACCGTGCCAGACAATTCCGGAGGATTGGTGATTCACAGCGACGCATCTGGGAAAGGATTGGAATGTGTCTTGATGCAGCATGAGAAGGTTGTAGCGTACGCATCGAGACAGTTGAAGACCCATGAGAAGAATTACCCAACTCATGACTTGGAACTTGCGGCTGTGATTTTCGCTTTGAAGATTTGGAGACACTACCTTTTGGGCGAAAGGGTCGAAGTTTTTACTGATCATAAGAGCTTGAAGTATGTGTTCACACAGAAGGAGCTTAATATGAGGCAGCGTAGATGGTTGGAGCTGATGGCTGACTACGATCTTGATCTTAAGTACCATCCGGGGAAGGTTAACGTCGTGCCGGATGCGCTTAGTCGGTTACCAGCAATTCATGTGTTAACTACGCAGAAGGAGATCGTTGAAGATTTTCGAAGATTTGACTTGGAGGTTGTGCTACCGCATTCTACGGGGCAGTTGATGCAACTGCAAGTACATTCATCGTTGATCGAGAATATTAAAGCAGCACAATCGCAGGATCCTAGACTGCAAAAGTTTCGAGAACAGGTTGAAGCCGGACTACGAACAGATTTATTGATCCACGAAGATGGTTCGTTGAGGTATGGTAGCCGATTGTGTGTGCCAAAGGGAGATATTCGCGAAGAGCTTATGAAGGAGGCACACAGTTCAGCTTATTCTGTACATCCAGGAGGCACAAAGATGTACCGAGATATTCGACAGCATTTCTGGTGGGAAGGCATGAAACGGGAGATTGCTCGCTTTGTGGCGAAGTGCTTGGTGTGTCAGCAAGTTAAGGCTGAACATCAAAGGGTTGCTGGTTTATTGCAACCACTTCCGATTCCTCAGTGGAAGTGGGAACATATAACCATGGATTTCGTGACGACTTTACCGCGGAGTCCAAAAGGCAACAATGCTGTATGGGTGATTGTTGATCGGTTGACCAAGGCAGCTCACTTCATTCCTTTCCGGGTTGGTCAATCAACCGAGACTTTGGCAGAACGGTACATGCAAGAGATTGTAAGATTGCATGGAGTACCGGTGAGCATTGTGTCCGATCGGGACACTCGGTTCTTATCACACTTTTGGCGGAGTTTACAGGAAAGTTTGGGGACTCGATTGAAGTTTAGCACAGCTTATCATCCTCAAACAGATGGTCAGTCCGAGAGAACAATCCAAACTCTTGAGGATATGTTGAGAGCATGCACGTTGGACTTCAAGGGGTCTTGGGAGGATCATCTACATTTGGTGGAGTTTTCTTACAACAACAGTTTTCAGGAAACTATCCAGATGGCTCCATTTGAAGCCTTGTATGGTCGTAAATGCCGTTCACCTGTTTGCTGGGACGATATCGGTGAACGAAGATTATTGGGACCAGATTTGGTTGTGCAGACAGTTGAGAAGGTTAACACTATCAGAAATCATATGAAGGCAACACAAGACCGACAGAAGAGTTGGACAGACACGTCAAGAAGATCTCTAGAGTTCGCCGTGGGTGATTTGGTATTCTTGAAGATATCACCGACTAGAGGGGTGATTCGTTTTGGAAGTCGAGGAAAGCTTAGTCCTCGATTCGTTGGACCCTTTGAGATCTTGGAGCGCGTTGGTGAGGTAGCGTATCGTTTGGCGTTACCGCAGTCCTTGGAAAATGTGCACGATGTGTTTCACGTATCTCAACTCCGTAGGTATGTTCGAGATGAAACGCACGTATTGGATCATTCGGAGCTAACAGTACGAGAAGACTTGACTTTTGAGGAGCGACCGATTGAAATCGTGGATCGAAGGGAAAAGGTTCTTAAGAACAAGGTGATCCCTCTTGTGCTTGTTTCTTGGGGTAATCGCTCGCATGGAGAATCCACTTGGGAACGGGAAGATGAAATCCGGCAGAAGTTTCCTCATCTTTTCTTGTAGTTATCTGTCTTTGTATTCTTGGAATTTCGAGGACGAAATTCTTTTTGTAGTTGGGTATAATATAACACCCGAGCCCAATGCTACTAATTTCAGTTACCGTTTGAACGTAGTATGACACTTATTTCATTTGTCTTGCTTGATCGTTACTTATTGTTATTGTACCCCGTCAATTCAATTCTACATATAACAATTTAAGGCATCTAAAATAAAATTAAAAATATTCATCTTGGCCTACTTGACACCCCTAACCCTGTTGTAGCGTCCGTGCATCGTGTTCTCGTCCCGTTCAGTGAAACGGGCGAGTTTGGACGGCTGCACGCATGTACGTGTGTCCGTTTTGGGGGTATGCTTTTTGATTGCAAAACACTTCATTTTAAATTTTGGATCCCGCCTAAAATTTTATTATTTCAATTTCAAATTTTTGGACCCGACTCGGGCGCAATTTGGAAATGTTTTACTTTGCGCCAAAATCCCATTTTCTAATATATTTTAAACCATCGTATATTTTAATTTAACATTACGATATTTTTTATATTTCTAAAAATCTTTCAAATTTCCATTCACAACCAATCAGCTTCCTTCCTTTAACCCCGTGGGCCCCAATCCTCTCGTCGCTCTCTCTCTCTCTCTCCCCGTCTCTATCTCTCTCTCTCTCTCCCCCACATATCTCTCTCTCCCTCCCACGTATATATATTTTTCTTCCCTTCAGCGAAACCCAAACCTCACGAGCCCTAGCCACCGTCTCCCTCGCCGCCGCAGCCCCAACGCCGACACCACCATCACCGGACCCCTCGCCTCCTCGCCCTCGTCGCCTCCACATCCATCTCTTCTCCCTCATTCATCATTTTTCCCGTGCCCCTGCACCAGCACCGCGGCCACCTGCGCACCCCTACACGCGTCTGCGCCGCCGTGTGTCGCCGCCGGTGACCTCGTCCCTGTGTCCCCAAACTTCGTGCGCACTCAGTGAGCATTGCTTCCCTTCCTCTTTTCCTTTCTTCTTCCTTCTCTGTTAACATTTTCTTGATCGGCAGATTTCTTTCGCTGTCGTCGTAGGCCACCGCCGGAGCTCCGTCGACGCGGTCGACCGTCACCACCCGTCCTACGGATCCTCGTGAGCATTCCCTTCTCCATCCTCCTTCCTTTCTTCTTTATTTTCCTTTCTTTTCTTGTTGCAACTCTTGGCATTCACTAGTTTTGCATCTCGCCGGAATCCGGCCGTGCCGGCGACGTGTCCCGACATTCTAGCGTGGTACCCCGACCCGTGTGGTTCCACTGTTTGTCGTTTGGGTTCATTCCGTGAACCGTGCGCCCGTCGCGAGTTTTCCCCGCCGACGTTTTACGTTCCGTTTTCCCGATCCGCGACCGGTCGAGGCAAGTACCCTTGCTACATGCTAAACAATATTTACATACATATTAATGACACCCTAAACCTATAAATTTAACTTTGGTACGATCATTTCTCTTTTCATGTTCAATATTGTTATATAACATTTTATCTTTCAAACTTGGAACCTATATATGTAGATATCATTGCATCCATGAAGTCTTAACTTGTTAACATGATTAAACGGCTATAATTGTCATACTGCATACTTATAATGTTGAAATCATCTCTGTGACACAATTGATAACTGTATTGCTAATTGAATGAATCTGCCTATTGCTTAATTCATTGCTTAGATCATGTTGTTAACCATGCTTGATTATGTAACTGAGTATGAGCACACCCATGATACTGTTTACATCTTGACCTGACTTGCTACATACATATTGATTGACCCGACATGGTACCGTATACTGCTTGACTTGACATGATGTACCATGACCTGACCCGTTACCCGATCTTGTGTCTAATGCCAACAAACCTGACATGTAGTCCTCATGGACCGTTCCTGTTGTCTATCCAGATAAACCTGTTTACCTGATCCTGTGTTGGCATTAGTTTCTTGATTACGGGATACCTGACTTGACATACACTTATAACTTGGGGGTATGGGGAAATCAAAGGTGAAACCTGACTTGTAACTCAACAGTTCACTACTTGTTCTGATCAGTTTTAGGCTAGGCCAGCCTTGGAATGATGATGCTGACATCATTCATCTGTACACATTCCTGTTTGGTGCCTAGCGGCATGTCTCGGTTTTAGCCCGAGAATCTTGAGGCCGTGGTCCCGGGTATGTACGGGATACTATTGAGTGTACACAATCCTGTTTGGTGCCTAGCGGCATGTCTCGGTTTCAGCCCGAGAATCTTGAGGCCTGTATCCCGGGTATGTATGGGATACTATTGAGTTACATCGATGATTCATCAATTTGGTTTCAAAGACTTTAGAACAGAGAACCTAATAGAACAGTCCAGTCTACCCACTGCACACTACCCTGCACTGCTTTGATTCATATTATTGTTACCCTTGTTTTATTCATGTTTATATTTGCATTGCCTGTTTATTATGTTATTACTTGATGACTTGACGCGCCGACGTCTGGGTTTTGCATGGCCCAGATTCTGTACCGCTGTCGCAGTCCGAGCAGGAGTACTTCAGCCGACAGGCTGAATTGTGAGTGTCAGCAGTAGTTAGTTTTCTTTCCTGCATTTATTTCCTGTTGTGAGCCCGCATTATTGGACATACATTCCAGTTATTTTGTATTGGATCTTTCGCTTCCGCATTTTATTATTCTTGACTCATGCTATCTTGGATTATGGACATGTTTTAGATGGTTTTATTTTGTTCTTGATATCTCTATAACCGTAATGTTACTGTGGATGGATACTTCCTACCCACAGGTAGCATGGTTGGCTATGTCACGTGCCCATTTTAGCGTACTCTAGGAAGCGGGGCGTGACATGGTTCTTTTGGTATCAGATCCATAGGTTAGTCGGGTTGATTCTTTTGTAGTTGGGTATTGTACCCAATACGCGAATCAGATTACCCGTGTTTAGGAAACATGTCCTGCCACCTTGCCATTTACCATTCTTGAATCACATTCTTCCTGATTATATCCTTTACGATGTGCAAACTTCCTTTGCATATCAACTCGAAAACCTGATTCCTTGTTATCTCTAGGACTTAGGCGACTTGGGTGGAGTTATGTAATTGTGGTTATGATACCGCGACATAGTTACAATGCGACACTCTATTTAAGTAACTTGGAGTTCTAGTCTTGATCTATATTCAGAATCTATCATCATACTAATGTTGGGTGTTTTGATTTCAGGAATATGGCCGGTAAGAATTTGAAGACGTACCAAAGGCGTGTAGACGAAGCCGCTATGCTTGGAGTGATAAGAGGAATGCTGGAGAATCAAAAGAAACGGACCGAACTGATCCAGCAGCAAGCGGAATCGTTTCAGGAAGGTTTGCAGATCGTTCAGCAGTCTGTGAACAATATTGGAGCTAAACCAGTTGACCGAGTAGGGACCGTAGCAGATTTCAGACATTTGGATCCGTCTACATTTACTGCTTTGGAGGAGCCGTTGCCAGCAGAGCAGTGGCTAGTTGACACAGAGAATTTGCTTATTGCGGCACAGATTCCAGATGAGAAAAGAGTTGACGTGGTGCGCATTCAGTTAGTAGACTACGCCCTAGAATGGTGGCTTGTGGAGGAGAACCGTTTGCCCAAGCCGATCAAGTGGGCGGATTTTTCAAAGAGTTTCCTGGAGAAGTTCTTCCCGCGGACTGCACGGGAGGAAATGGAAGAGAAATTCATCGGGCTAAAGCAGAATGGAGCACCCGTAGATGTGCATGCAGCAGAATGGACAAGACTCAGTAGATTCGCTGGACCTTTAGTTGCCAACGATGCAGACAGGGCACGGAGGTTCATGCGCAGCTTGAACGTGGACATCCAGAAGCAGATTGTCTCCCTGGGTTTGACCACTTTCTCACAAGTACTTGCGGCAGCCCGATAGCAGCAGAGTTTATCTGGAATGAAGGGGAGTTTGCAGCAGACAGCAGTTGCAATAAGGAAGCCAGCATTTGTGCCAAACCGAGCTCATGGTCGCAGAGGTATCCCAGTGGACCGTCGAGGTGTAGCACCCATGAAGAAGCCTGTTGTCATCGATCGAAGAAAGAGCATGACTTGTAACTACTGCGATTTACCTGGCCACATGCAAAAGGATTGTCGAAGGAGGCTGGGACTCTGTTTGGTTTGTGGAGCGGCAGATCACGCCGTTAATGCTTGTCCGTCGAAGCTTCGTACGAGAGATGATTTTCAGAAGCCTCCGCAAAGACCGTTCCAGGGACAGAAACAGCTGACTCAAGGACCTAATCAGGCTAGAGCTTTTACCTTGACAGCTGAAGAAGCTAGGGCGTCAGGAGAAGTTGTTTCAGGTACTCTACTCGTTCATGGTTTTCCCGCATTAGCGTTATTTGATTCTGGTGCATCCCATTGCTTTATGTCATCCAAGTTTATAACTACACACTCGATTGACTGCACGACCCTGTCTAGTTTCTGGGACTTACACACTGGGAATGGGAAAATCATAGCTAGTAGGGAATGTAAAGATTGTACAGTTGTTGTGTGCGTACGAGAGCTTTTTGCAGATTTCTTGGTGATTGATACGGGCAACTACGAAGTTGTCTTGGGAATGGATTTTCTTGGCAATTTCCACGCTCACATTGATTGTAGGGCAAGGAAGGTAATTTTCCAGATTCTCGGACATCCCGAGTTTAGCTTCACTAGAGGAAGCAGTTCTGTAGGGTCAGTCGAGTTTAGGGCTAGGCCGACAAACAATATTCTTGCAGCAATGGAAGTTGATAATAGTGAAGAGCCGGCTGTTGTTCGTGATTTTATGGACGTGTTTGAAGATGTATCGGGTTTACGGCCGAAGCGAGACGCGGAGTTCGCAATTGATCTTATTCCTGGTGCAGTGCCAGTATCCAAAGCGTATTATCCAATGGCACCAGTAGAGTTGGAAGAAGTCAAGAAACAGGTTGCTGAATTGCTTGAAAAGGGTTGGATTCGAAGCAGTAACTCGCCTTGGGGAGCTTCAGTTCTTCTAGTAAAGAAGAAGGATGGCACAAGAAGGATGTGCATCGACTATCGAGAATTAAACTGGGTGGCTATTAAGAACAAGTACCCGATCCCTCGCATTGGCGAACTTTTCGAGCAGCTTAGTGGCGTGAGGGTATTCTCGAAGCTGGATTTACGATCCGGATATCATCATGTCCGAGTGAAAGCAGAAGATATTTGCAAGACGGCGTTCCGAACTTGGTATGGACATTACGAGTACTTAGTGATGCCCTTCGGAGTAACGAATGCGCCTGCAGTATTCATGGACTTGATGAACCGAATCATTTCACTGTTCTTGGACCAGTTTATCGTGGTTTTCATTGACGATATTCTGGTTTACTCAAAGAGTTTTGAAGAGCATGCTGAGCATTTGAAGATCGCACTGCAAACGTTGAGACAAGAGAAGTTGTATGCGAAGATGAGTAAGTGCGAGTTTTGGCTGGAGGAAGTAAAGTTTTTGGGGCATGTTGTGTCTGGCGATGGAATTGCCGTCGATCCAGAAAAGATTGCAGCAGTACGAGATTGGCCGATTCCAAAGAATGTTGCGGAGATAAGAAGTTTTCTTGGACTCGCCGGCTATTACAGAAGATTTGTGGAGAACTTTGCTCGTCTGGCGGAGCCGTTGACCAAGCTTACGCGCAAGGAGGTACCTTTTGTATGGACGGACAAATGTGCGTTAGCTTTTGAGACGTTGAAGCAGAAGTTGATAACCGCCCCTATCCTGACCGTGCCAGACAATTCCGGAGGATTGGTGATTCACAGCGACGCATCTGGGAAAGGATTGGAATGTGTCTTGATGCAGCATGGGAAGGTTGTAGCGTACGCATCGAGACAGTTGAAGACCCATGAGAAGAATTACCCAACTCATGACTTGGAACTTGCGGCTGTGATTTTTGCTTTGAAGATTTGGAGACACTACCTTTTGGGCGAAAGGGTCGAAGTTTTTACTGATCATAAGAGCTTGAAGTATGTGTTCACACAGAAGGAGCTTAATATGAGGCAGCGTAGATGGTTGGAGCTGATGGCTGACTACGATCTTGATCTTAAGTACCATCCGGGGAAGGTTAACGTCGTGCCGGATGCGCTTAGTCGGTTACCAGCAATTCATGTGTTAACTACGCAGAAGGAGATCGTTGAAGATTTTCGAAGATTTGACTTGGAGGTTGTGCTACCGCATTCTACGGGGCAGTTGATGCAACTGCAAGTACATTCATCGTTGATCGAGAATATTAAAGCAGCACAATCGCAGGATCCTAGACTGCAAAAGTTTCGAGAACAGGTTGAAGCCGGACTACGAACAGATTTATTGATCCACGAAGATGGTTCGTTGAGGTATGGTAGCCGATTGTGTGTGCCAAAGGGAGATATTCGCGAAGAGCTTATGAAGGAGGCACACAGTTCAGCTTATTCTGTACATCCAGGAGGCACAAAGATGTACCGAGATATTCGACAGCATTTCTGGTGGGAAGGCATGAAACGGGAGATTGCTCGCTTTGTGGCGAAGTGCTTGGTGTGTCAGCAAGTTAAGGCTGAACATCAAAGGGTTGCTGGTTTATTGCAACCACTTCCGATTCCTCAGTGGAAGTGGGAACATATAACCATGGATTTCGTGACGGCTTTACCGCGGAGTCCAAAAGGCAACAATGCTGTATGGGTGATTGTTGATCGGTTGACCAAGGCAGCTCACTTCATTCCTTTCCGGGTTGGTCAATCAACAGAGACTTTGGCAGAACGGTACATGCAAGAGATTTTAAGATTGCATGGAGTACCGGTGAGCATTGTGTCCGATCGGGACACTCGGTTCTTATCACACTTTTGGCGGAGTTTACAGGAAAGTTTGGGGACTCGATTGAAGTTTAGCACAGCTTATCATCCTCAAACTGATGGTCAGTCGGAGAGAACAATCCAAATTCTTGAGGATATGTTGAGAGCATGCACGTTGGACTTCAAGGGGTCTTGGGAGGATCATCTATATTTGGTGGAGTTTTCTTACAACAACAGTTTTCAGGCAACTATGCAGATGGCTCCATTTGAAGCCTTGTATGGTCGTAAATGCCGTTCACCTGTTTGCTGGGACGATATCGGTGAACGAAGATTATTGGGACCAGATTTGGTTGTGCAGACAGTTGAGAAGGTTAACACTATCAGAAATCATATGAAGGCAGCACAAGACCGACAGAAGAGTTGGGCAGACACGTCAAGAAGACCTCTAGAGTTCGCCGTGGGTGATTTGGTATTCTTGAAGATATCACCGACTAGAGGGGTGATTCGTTTTGGAAGTCGAGGAAAGCTTAGTCCTCGATTCGTTGGACCCTTTGAGATCTTGGAGCGCGTTGGTGAGATAGCGTATCGTTTGGCGTTACCGCAGTCCTTGGAAAATGTGCACGATATGTTTCACGTATCTCAACTCCGTAGGTATGTTCGAGATGAAACGCACGTATTGGATCATTCGGAGCTAACAGTACGAGAAGACTTGACTTTTGAGGAGCGACCGATTGAAATCGTGAATCGAAGGGAAAAGGTTCTTAAGAACAAGGTGATCCCTCTTGTGCTTGTTTCTTGGGGTAATCGCTCGCATGGAGAGTCCACTTGGGAACGAGAAGATGAAATCCGGCAGAAGTTTCCTCATCTTTTCTTGTAGTTATCTGTCTTTGTATTCTTGGAATTTTGAGGACGAAATTCTTTTTGTAGTTGGGTATAATATAACACCCAAGCTCAATGCTACTAATTTCAGTTACTGTTTGAACGTAGTATGACACTTATTTCATTTATCTTGCTTTATCGTTACTTATTGTAATTGTACCCCGTCAATTCAATTCTGCATATAAAAATTTAAGGCATCTAAAATAAAATTAAAAATATTCATCTTGGCCTACTTGACACCCCTAACCCTGTTGTAGCGTCCGTGCATCGTGTTCTCGTCCCGTTCAGTGAAACGGGCGAGTTTGGACGGCTGCGCGCACGTACGTGTGTCCGTTTTGGGGGTATGCTTTTTGATTGCAAAACACTTCATTTTAAATTTTGGATCCCGCCTAAAATTTTATTATTTCAATTTCAAATTTTTGGACCCGACTCGGGCGCAATTTGGAAATGTTTTACTTTGCGCCAAAATCCTATTTTCTAATATATTTTAAACCATCGTATATTTTAATTTAACATTACAATATTTTTTATATTTCTAAAAATCTTTCAAATTTCCATTCACAACCAATCAGCTTCCTTCCTTTAACCCCGTGGGCCCCAATCCTCTCGTCGCTCTCTCTCTCTCTCCCCGTCTTTCTATCTCTCCTCTCTCTCTCCCCGTCTCTATCTCTCTCTCTCTCCCCCATATCTCTCTCCCTCTCCCTCGTATATATATTTTTCTTCCCTTCAGCGAAACCCAAACCTCACGAGCCCTAGCCACCGTCTCCCTCGCCGCCGCAGCCCCAACGCCGACATCACCATCACCGGACCCCTCGCCTCCTCGCCCTCGTCGCCTCCACATCCATCTCTTCTCCCTCATTCAACATTTTTCCCGTGCCCCTGCACCAGCACCGCGGCCACCTGCGCACCCCCTGCACGCGTCTGCGCCGCCGTGTGTCGTCGCCGGTGACCTCGTCCCCGTGTCCCCAAACTTCGTGCGCACTCAGTGAGCATTGCTTCCCTTCCTCTTTTCCTTTCTTCTTCCTTCTCTATTAACATTTTCTTGATCGACAGATTTCTTTCGCTGTCATCGTAGGCCACCGCCGGAGCTCCGTCGACGCGGTCGACCGTCACCACCCGTCCCACGGATCCTCGTGAGCATTCCCTTCTCCATCCTCCTTCCCTTCTTCGTTATTTTCCTTACTTTTCTTGTTGCAACTCTTGGCATTCACTGGTTTTGCATCTCGCCGGAATCCGGCCGTGCCAACGACGTGTCCCGACGTTCCTGCGTGGTACCCCGACCCGTGTGGTTCCCCTGTTCGTCGTTTGGGTTCATTTCGTGAACCGTGCGCCCGTCGCGAGTTTTCCCCGCCGACGTTTTACGATCCGTTTTCCCGATCCGCGACCCGTCGAGGCAAGTACCCTTGCTACATGCTAAACAATATTTACATACATATTAATGACACCCTAAACCTATAAATTTAACTTTGGTACGATCATTTCTCTTTTCATGTTCAATATTGTTATATAACATTTTATCTTTCAAACTTGGAACCTATATATGTAGATATCATTGCATCCATGAAGTCTTAACTTGTTAACATGATTAAACGGCTATAATTGTCATACTGCATACTTATAACGTTGAAATCATCTCTGTGACACAATTGATAACTGTATTGCTAATTGAATGAATCTGCCTATTGCTTAATTCATTGCTTAGATCATGTTGTTAACCATGCTTGATTATGTAATTGAGTATGAGCACACCCATGATACTGTTTACATCTTGACCTGACTTGCTACATACATATTGATTGACCCGACATGGTACCGTATACTGCTTGACTTGACATGATGTACCATGACCTGACCCGTTACCCGATCTTGTGTCTAATGCCAACAAACCTGACATGTAGTCCTCATGGACCGTTCCTGTTGTCTATCCAGATAAACCTGTTTACCTGATCCTGTGTTGGCATTAGTTTCTTGATTACGGGATACCTGACTTGACATACACTTATAACTTGGGGGTATGGGGAAATCAAAGGTGAAACCTGACTTGTAACTCAACAGTTCACTACTTGTTCTGATCAGTTTTAGGCTAGGCCAGCCTTGGAATGATGATGCTGACATCATTCATTTGTACACATTCCTGTTTGGTGCCTAGCGGCATGTCTCGGTTTTAGCCCGAGAATCTTGAGGCCGTGGTCCCGGGTATGTACAGGATACTATTGAGTGTACACATTCCTGTTTGGTGCCTAGCGGCATGTCTCGGTTTCAGCCCGAGAATCTTGAGGCCTGTGTCCCGGGTATGTATGGGATACTATTGAGTTACATCGATGATTCATCAATTTGGTTTCAAAGACTTTAGAACAGAGAACCTGATAGAACAGTCCAGTCTACCCACTGCACACTACCCTGCACTGCTTTGATTCATATTATTGTTACCCTTGTTTTATTCATGTTTATATTTGCATTGCCTGTTTATTATGTTATTACTTGATGACTTGACGCGCCGACGTCTGGGTTTTGCATGGCCCAGATTCTGTACCGCTGTCGCAGTCCGAGCAGGAGTACTTCAGCCGACAGGCTGAGCTGTGAGTGTCAGCAGTAGTTAGTTTTCTTTCCTGCATTTATTTCCTGATGTGAGCCCGCATTATGGGACATACATTCCAGTTATTTTGTATTGGATCTTTCGCTTCCGCATTTTATTATTCTTGACTCATGCTATCTTGGATTATGGACATGTTTTAGATGGTTTTATTTTGTTCTTGATATCTCTATAACCGTAATGTGACTGTGGATGGATACTTCCTACCCATAGGTAGCATGGTTGGCTATGTCACGTGCCCATTTTAGCGTACTCTGGGAAGCGGGGCGTGACAATTTTAAATGGAGTTAAACTCCTAAAACGATTTTTTATTGTGGAGTTAAACTCCAATAGAATTTTTATTGTGGAGTTAAACTCCAAAAGATTTCCTGCTTTCTCTTTTGAGAAGAAACCCAAAATGGGTTCTCTTAAAATTCCAAGATTTAGATCTTGTATGATGAAAAGAGATCTCTTTTCTTCTCTTGATGGAGTCTTGGGAGGTGAATTTCCCTTCTTCTCCTTTTTTTTGGATCGGTGAGAGTTAAACTTTTCTTCAGTGGGTTTATGGTGAAACTTTATTTAGTTTTGAAAAAAAGAAAGCCAAGCTCTTAATTTAATTGGAAAATGAAGAGAAAGAGGAAGAACTTGAGAGAGTGAGGATGGAGGCACAAACCTTAGAGATTTGATGGGGAATAAATTCCTTTTTTTCTCTTCATTTCATCATGTTGCCTTATATAGGCTTACAAATTTATACATAACCCATTAGGCTTTACAAAATGACATTTTGCCCATCTCATGCCCTATGTGCTTATTTCTTTTGCACATGAGCTATGGGCTTTACAAAAAATTTTGCTTTATGCCCATTTTTCTTACATTTATTCATAAAAATTACATCAAAATTATTTATTACATAATTTTCATTTTGGCATGGGGGAGGCCGGCCATGGGGCTCGACTTATGCATGGGGTCACTTGATCTGAACTTGGGCCCGCTTACCTGGGGTTGACTTTGACTTGGTCAACGGGGTGCAATTTTTGACCCCAACAAAGTGCCCCCCATCAATAAATGCACACCGCGTATATGAGTAGTGTGCATGAAATTGATGGATCTTGTTTTGCAGAAGTCTAACATTGAGGTGGAGCATTATTGCGGGGGCGGAGCATCATTATGAAGAGCGGAGCATAATTCCTGGGTCGGAGTATCATTCCAAAGAGCAGAGCTTAATACCGAAGGTCGGAGCATCATTCCAATTTGCGGAGCATAATTCCAGTATATTCTGAGATGAAGCATAATTCCGGCGCAGGGGTGAACATTCCGAACGAAACATGGTTCCGATGCAGAGGTTGATTCCAGGACGAAACATGATTCTGACATGGAAGGCGGACACTCCGAGGGGAAACATGATTTTGACACGGGGTATATTCTGAGACGAAATGTGATTCCGACACAGAGGTCGTTGGTTGACTTGATTCCGAGGCGGAGCATGATTCTGACAGGGAGGTTGATACTGCCCTTTTTATGACTTGGACGGTCAGTGCTCGACGTGTCTCCGAGACGAAGTGTTGCTGGTTGATATTTCCCTAAGACGGAGTGTCTGTGCATGACGTATCCCCGACACAAAGTGTCGCTGGTTGACGTATCCCCGAGAAGGAGTGTCGCTGGCCGACGTGTCCCCGAGGCGGAGTCTTTTTGACGTTTTCCCGGCACATAGTGTCGCTGGTCAATGTATCCCCGTGGAGGAGTGTTGCTGGTTGACTTGTCCCCGGCACGGAGTGTCTGTTTGGCGTTTTCCCGGCACGGAGTGTTGCTGGTTGACTTGTCCCCGACACGGAGTGTTGCTAGTTGACTTGTCCCCGGCACGGAGTGTTTGGTTGACGTTTTCCCGGCACGGAGTATCGCTGGTTGACTTGTCTCCAGCACGGAGTGTCGCTAGTTGACTTGTCCCTGGCACGGAGTATCGCTGGTTGACTTGTCCCCGGCACGGAGTTTCTGTTTGACATTTCCCCGGCATGGAGTGTCGCTGGTTGACTTGTCCCCGGCACAGAGTGTCGCTGGTTGACTTGTCCCCGACACAGAGTGTCTGTTTGACGTTTCCCCGGCACAGGGTGTCGCTGGTTTACTTGTCCCCGGCACGGAGTGTCTGTTTGACATTTCCCCGGCACAGAGTGTCACTGGTTGACTTGTCCCGGACACAGAATGTCTGTTTGACGTTTTTCCGGCATGGAGCGTCGCTGATTGACTTGTCCCCGGCACGGAGTGTTGCTGGTTGACTTGTCCCCGGCACGGAGTGTCTGTTTGACGTTTCCCCGGTGTTTACTGCCGAAAACAGAGATGAAACCGCATAGGTTGTCTTGCCTGAATTTGGGGGCAGATGCTATTTGGTTTTATCCGTCCACCTCTCTGAAGATGCCAAGCTGATTTATAGCACCATGTATCGAAGGTTTGGATAGATGCGGCCGTTATAGCAGACTTCGTTAAATTCCCCCTCATTGTGAGGGTTTTTTTTATTGTGACCTGTAGCCGCAAACCCCTGCAGTTAATTACGTTACCGCGTAGCAATAACCACTTTCTCCTGCTCCAAAAGGTCACTTCATATCATGTGTGTTTGTTTTATTTTTGGTTGCCCGTGGATTATATACGGAGGCTAATTTGTATTGTCGCCCGTAAGGCGTGGATTAGTCTAAATCCGTATTTTCTTAGATTTGGGTTTGATTTGATTTAAGGATCGTTAACCTTGTTTGAGATTAATACCGCCTTAAATATTTCTTAAGGATATGTTAATCCGATGTTGGACTAAGATCTACTTAACGGGGGTTCATGATCATTTTTGATCCAACAAAAGAGCATTTGGGCTCTATCGTTTTAGTTTAAGGACGTTATGGTCCATAGCTAGTTTAAGAACATTACGGTCCATGGGGTATGCTCATGGGTTCGAGAGTGTACCAAAAGAGCCGTTAGTTGTCCGGACCCTCCATCTCTCTGAAGACGTTGAAGAATTACAATGACATATATTAGAGGTATGGAGAGATGTGCCCTTGAACCGATGTCCGTTGGAAGATCAATAGTCGTGTTTGGGACTAAGACCAATTTGGAAAAATTGTGAGCACATGGGCTCGGTTGATCTGAATTAGGGACTTTTGGTCAACTTGGACTCAGCCCACTCAGTCTTTGAATAAAGTGTTAAACACTTGTTTGGGCTCGGTCCCTTTTCTGTGCAACAATGCTGAGCATTGATATGGGCTCTGACGCTTATCCTCTTTTTATTTTTTATGGAGTGTTAAACACTCTTTATGGCGCCCACGTGAAGGACACATGAGGTGTTTGGCGCTGAGCGCCAACCACTGAGTGCTAGGCACTACTTGTTGAGCAGCGCCCACGTGAGGGGCACATGGGACGCTTGCCGCTGGGCGCCAACCACTGAGTGCTAAGCACTCTTTATTTAGCAGCGCCCACGTGAGGGGCACGTAGGGTGCTTGGCGCTGGACGCCAATCACTGAGTGCTAAGCACTCTTTATTAAGCAGCGCCCACATGATGGGTACGTGGGGTGCTTGGCGCTGGAGTGCTAAGCACTCTTTTTTAAGCAGCGCCCACGTGAGGGGCACGTGAGGTGCTCGACACTGTTTCTTTCCTTGTGCATTTTTCTAAAGAGTTCGATTCTTTGTTCTCCCCTGGATCTTCAATCCCCAAGAACAAATTCATCCCCACGAGAATTAAATTCTCATTTGTGGGAGACTTGTCTCATGGATCTCAGATCCAGGGAAAGAACTATGTTCTTTTATGAGGGTTAAACCCTTAGATATGCAGATGAGATGCTCTGATCTCTATTATCTTTATTTACCTTGAAGAAAGTTCTTCTTCCTTCTTCTCTCTTAAAGCTCTTTTTTTTGCTTGCTCTTCTTTTTGAACTTGAAGTTTAGGGGGGGGGTTTCCTTTGTACATGACTTGAAGTCTTGGGGGCTTTATATAGTGGAGGCAAGTTTGCTGGTTTAGTTAAAGAAATCTCTCATTGAGAGATCCTTAATTGATTTGGGGATTTTATCCACCGTTGGATCTTTGATCCAAGGACTTCTGTTTTACAGAAGATATTTTTCTTGTTTTTAACAAGATTGGGAAAATATTTTCCATACAGATCTTATTCTGTAATTTGGTGATTTTTAATCACCATTGGATCTTTAATCCAACGGTGCTCTGTTTTACAGAGCGTAATCTTTCTTGTTTAGAAAGATTGGGGAAATATTTTCCCATACAGAGCTTATTCTGTAGTTTGGTGATTTTAATCACCCTTGGATTTTTAATCCAACGGTGCTCTGTTTTACAGAGAGTAATCTTTCTCGTTCAGAAAGATTTGAGGAATATTTCCTCAACAGAATTTAATTCTGTATTTTGATGATTTATCATCTCCGTTGGATTTTTGATCCAACGATAGAGAACTTTTAGTTCTGGCGCCGGCGCCCTCGTGCGAGGCATGTGAGGCGCTGCCCCAGAGTTTTTAACTCCGGGCGCTGGCGTCCTCGTGCGAGGCACGTGAGGTGCTGCCCTAGAGTTTTTAACTCCAGGCGCTGGCGCCCTCGTGCAAGGCACGTGAGGCGCTGCCTTAGAGTTTTTAACTCCTGGCGCTGGCGTCCTCATGCAAGGCACGCGAGGCGCTGCCTCTTTACTGAAGGTGTCTTTTCGCCTTCTTTCTTTTCTTTTCCTGAGTCAAACTTTTCTTTTCCAATACTTGGAAATAGTTCCATCATGCACAACATTTTCTGTGCCTAGACTTAAATGTCTCCCTTCATAATCTGAAGCAATGCTTCTCTTCTCTCTCACTTGTAGAGAATCATTTTAACAGAGAAGAGTTATGGCTTGTAATCGTCCACATGCTCGTCGGCAGCCATGGGAGGTGCCTATTGAGGAAATTGTTCCTTGTTTTGCTGCACGCTTGGTGAACCCTGCTCTTACGGATGACCAATGCGATACGGTGCTGTATGAGCTCTTGACTCGTAGAGAATCTCCTTTCCCCATCGGCTCCATTTGGCTCCGGATGGTCTTCTTGTCCATGCTCGATGACATTCCCCCTCATCCAGCGGAGATGACTCCGGTGATACTCGACGCAGCGGAAGACAAGATCGAGTGCTTTCATGAGGCACTTTTGATCACCACGGGTCTGAGGGATCTCTCTTTTCAACTGCTAAGCCAGATACGGGCTCAGCGGGCCATCATGTCTGCCTTCGCTGATGAGCACGGTGTTAACCGATGGGAAGCGACTCCTCGTGAAGATTGCCGCTTTGACATGGTGGAGAAGGCAGAAAGGGAGTTAGAGTATCCATAGTTTTGTGAATCCCTGTACTTTCGATCCTATGTTTGTTGATCTATTTCCTGTAGAATAAAATGTTTAATTAAATGCCTTATTTTTGTCGTTGACCGCCAAGTGCTCCCTTTCTAACTCCTGTTCTTCCTCTGATGTGTGCATGTGCGTGAATGAATGAGCCCGATTTCACACATATCTGTAAATGAAACTTAAACTGGTGTAAACAGGAACAGATAGCTTTTGGCCGAAGACTTTGGTGGGAACACCCGGCACGGAGTGTCGCTGGTGGACGTTTCCCCGGCACGGAGTGTCGCTGGTTGACTTGATTCTGAGGCGGAGCTCGATTCCGACGGGGAAGTCGTTAGTCGACTTGATTCCGAGGCGGAGCATAATTCCGGCAGGGAAGACAAATATCCCGAGGCGAATCATGATTTCAATACGGGGTACATTTTGAGACGAAACATAATTCCGACGCAGCGATTGTTGATTTGATTTGATTTGGGTGTTTCTTATCCGTCCATCGGGGATTTTGAGCCTGGGACTTGGAATTTGGGTTTTTGTTTGGCGTCAGCATCGCTACACTCGAATACGGTATCAGGAGCGAATCATCATTTGCCATGAAGAACATGGGATTTGGGTTGGCACCAGCATCGCTATACTGGAATATGGTACCAGAAGCGAATCATCACTTGCCATGAGAGGATTTAGGGATTTTGGTTTTGGTTTGGCATCAACACTGCTTACATTAGAATATGGTACCAGGAGCGAATCATTTTCCATGAGGGGATTTCCCTCGTTCCCAGTTTAATGACTTAGGAGTCATCTGTTTCCAGTTTAACCACTTAGAGGTCATCTGTTCCCAGTTTAACGACTTAGGGGTCTATTGAATCAAAAGTTTAGAATTTTTGGGGTTGGGGTCGGCATCAGCGTTGCTAACACTGAAGCACAAGTGCCAGGAGCAATTCATTATTTGCCTTTTCCAGTTGGGGAGCGATGGCTTAGGAGACAGGTTTAGATCCATATCACCTAAGGCTTTTCAATTTTATAAGTCGTAAGGGTCCCATAAAAGCATTTTCTCCCTACGAGTCGAAAGGATCTCGTATGTGTATTTTCTCCTTAGGAGTCGTGGGGACCCCCAAGAGTGTTTTTCCTCTGTGAGTCATAAGGATCCCACGAAGGAGTTTTCTTACGAGTCGAGAGGATCTAGCAAGGTTTGTTCTCCTCATGTATCATGAGGACACATGAGTGAGACTTCCTAAATATAGCATAATTCCATCGGTGGAGTTCGGCTGCGGGACTGGTGATTGCGGTGAGACATGGGTATGATAAGGGTTATTTGAGCCCGTAGATTGTATACGTAATCAATTTGGGGACTGGCCGTAGGGCTTGGAGAATTTTTGGAATTTGGGTTTTGGTTGGCGTCTGCATCGCTGCACTGGAATATGGTATCAGGAGCGACTCATCATTCGCCGTTTGGGAATTTAGGGTTTGGATTTTGGTTGGCGTCTGCATCGTTAACACTGGAATGGTACCAGGAGCGACTCATCATTCACCATTTGGGAATTTAGGGGTTCGGATTTTGGTGGGCGTCTGCATCACTACACTGGAATATGGTACCAGGAGCGACTCATCATTCGCTGTTGGGATATTCGGAGATTTGAAATTTTGTTGGCGTCTGCATCGCTAACACTGAAATATGGTTTCAGAAGTGACTCATTATTCGCCTTTGAAGGTTTTTTTTACCGCGATTGCTCTACCATTTCAGCTTTTCTTGTCGCGAAAGTCGAGATTGCCCTATCATTTCGGCTATTTATTCGCGACTGCCCCATCATTTTGGCTTTTCTTTTATTTACAAATTTTTTTACACTTCCAGTTTAACGAATTTGGAGTCGAATGTTCCCAGTTTAATGACGTGGTGGTCAACTGTTCCCAGTTTAATGATGTGGTGGTCATTTGAGTTGTCTTATCTCAGCTCCTCAAACTTTGATCTTGGCGTAGTTGTGTTGATGACCATAACTTTGTGGCTTTCCGGTACATCCGAGGACTGTGAGGTTTTCCCAACCTTGTATTATCTCTCCGCCCAGTCTTTGAAAACTTAGTAGTCTTCAATGGTATGACCCACCATTCTATTATACGGGCAGTACATGGGATTGCCGGTCATGTTCATTTCATGTGGTCTCTTTGGAATAGGCAGTTGCAGACCGTTGTTCAAGGCGTCCTTGAATATTTTGTGGATTTCATCCCTCCTGAAAGAATATACTTTCTTCTTCCTCCCCATTAGAGTAGGTGCCTTTTCCGATCCTGGTCCTCAAGGCCGATCGATTTTTAGTTCACCTACTATCCGCTTACCATGTTCAGTGTACGTATTAGAGGGACTGGAAGTTGATCATGGCCGTTTTTCACAAAGGCGTTCCGCTCTTGGGCTGGAGGGGGTATCGGTTGGCTGTTTCAGGGTGTCAACCCCTTGCTCAAGAATCGAATTTTGATTTTGCTACAATTGCAATCGGACGACTTAGGTCGTAAGATCTGCCACGACGTTTGCCAGCTCGTCGACTTTGGAATGGATCTTGACCAACTTCTCGTCTCTGTCCTGAAGCTGCTTTTGAAGCTATTGGAATAATAATTGCTCAATAGTTCCGGGTATGATAACCGGGTCATCCTTACCGCCTGAGCTTGATTCCACAGGATTCACAGGCTCCTTTGGCTTAATGGTCTGAGCGGGTTTTTCATCATTTAGACCGAGCCGATGTTGGGTAGCAATAACCACGTAATCGTCATGGGTATGAGGCGCAGGAGGACTTATTCTTCAGGGCTCCATCATGTAGATCGTATGGATTGTGTACCCGTCTACTTCCTTTACATTGGTGATGTTGCTCGTTGGTCTTTTGGCTTGTTGCCTTGGCCTGCTCCAGAAGGGCAGATGATTGAGAGCAGCAGATTCCCGAAGGGCTTCGGTCTCCATTTGTATGAAATTGGTGGTCGCAGCTTGATTGTTCATTAGCACGCCTTTAAACAGTTCTAGCTCTCCTGCCTTATATTGCTTTTCGACCCAATCTTTGAAGATGAAGCAGTCCTTAATAGCATGACCTATCACTCTGTGATAGGGGCAATATTTGGGGTCGTTGGTCATATTCGCTTCTTGCGGTCTCTTTGATTCTGGCTATTTTAGACCGTTTCTTAGGGCGTTCTTGAATATCTTATGGACTTTGTCCATTATGAAGGAATAGACCTTATCCAGTTTTTCTTTCAAAGGCGATTCTCCTCTCTCTCCCAACACCGGCTTCCGAAGTTGGTTGGCATTAGGCCCGCTCATCCCCTCGCTTATTTCGGTTAGCCGAAGCATTGAAAGATTCAGCATCATCGGAATTTTCGCCTTTGCGATTATCGTCCTTTCGGTTTCTCCAGTATCTATTGTTATTTTAGGAATCCGAGGGAGAATCCTGCTTTGAGCGTTCCAACATTTGAACTTTCTTGGTCAGTTCTTGGAATGTCTTGAGACCTGCAGTACATAGAAAATGATTCATCCAGGTACCGAGATTTCCGATGAGGAGATTGACGGATTGGTCTTACTCCAACGACGGTTCACATTTGACAGAAAGATTGCGCCATCGGACTATAAAATCCTTGTTGCTTTCGTTGTTCTTTGGCTCAGTCCTTACGAGGTCGACAATGGTGATTTTATCGCTGACACTCATGAACCTTTGCTTAAACATAGATTCTATTTGAGCGAACGTCGTGATCGAGTCATCCGGTATGCTTGCATACCAATCGAAAGCAACATCGGTCAAGCTATTGACGAACTGGCGGAGAAAGAGCAAATCATTGCCCCCGGTGTTCGCGCATGATACTTTAAATTGGGCAATATGCTGGTTCGCATTTCCCGTCCCATCGAACCTTTCAAATTTAGGGACGACATATCTAGTGGGAAACTCCACAAGATCGTACTGAGCAGAGTATGGTTTCCCGCTACTGCTGACATCTTTTTGCTCTCTGGGTTCAGCTACCAATGTTTTGACTTTGTTGGCGACTAAATCTATGATTTAATCTTGCGTTAGCGGGTTGCCGTCATCGATAGTCAAGACATTTCTCTAGATAGGATGCGGCCGACTTTCATGCGGTTTGCTCACCTTTGGATTTGAGGAAATAGGCGTCGGCTGCCTCGGACACCTTTTTCCGGTTCATGAGAAGAGCTCTACGCTTGATTGGGCGGCTGAAGGCAACTTGGGCCTTGAGCTGTAAGATGACGTTTGTTAAGTCGTCAATTTTCGAGTAAAGCTTGGCTATCTTCTTGTCTTTGTTTTTGAGTTGCTTCTGGAGCTCTTGGAGAAGTTGCTGCTCTGCGGTCTTGGGACGGAAAATTGGCTTCTCTTCGCTTTCTGAGCCCGACTCCTCATGAACCGAGGGATCTCTCTGCTTATCAGCCCACTTGAAGGGGTTTCATTACCTTCCAGAGGAGGCTGGTCTTGGAAATTGGCAGCCACATTCTCACTAGATTGGATTTGAGATGTGGTGGCCCCGTCTTTGCTCTTTCTGCGTGCGCCTACCATATAAATAGTGTGGACCACATATCCAGCCTTTTCTTTATCTTTGGCGGCTGCTTTTTCGGACCATCGTCGCGGCCCTTCCTCTTCTGGAATGGACAGGGACTGAAGACGGTTGGCCCGACTGGGTCCTTGGGTGGCGCTGCCCGGATCGCAGCTTTCTTGACCCTTACGGTCATGGCATTCTTCTGAACCAATTTCAGCGGTTCAAAAGAGTTAGTGATCTTCACAGCCGATTCGACTGTTGTTGCGAGGTAACCTTGTTCTTGGAACCTCATGATATTCAGCCTAACAGGAGTCTTAGCCCTTTTGTTGGCTCTGTATCTGAGCCTTTTCTGTCTTAGCTTCTCTATTTTGAGGGCTTGGCGGGCATCCGTTATCCAGGAAGCCACCATGAGTCGATTGATGGGGTGCTTAGAGAAGATACCCGATCGAGCAGTTGTCAGGGGCACCGCTGGAGCTTGCTCGAGACGCCGTATTGCTTTATTGGTGTTGATGACCTTACCCCCAGCTGGGGTCTGTTGGGGTCAAAAATTACACCCCGGTTGACCAAGTCAAAATCAAAGTCAACCCCAAGCCAAGTAGGCCCAAGCCCAGGTCAAGACCGAGCATGGAAGAGACCGGCCCCATGATAAAAAGAATGAAGACATAGATTGGTTTAATGTAATTCTTTTATTTATAGAAATAAATGTATGAAAGATGGGCAGAAAGCCAAAATTTTATAAACCCTATGACTTATGTGCAAAAGGAAATAAGCACATAAGGTATGGGGTGGCACAAATGCCATTTGGAAAAACTCAAGAGGCTATATGTAAAGTGTGTAGCCTATAAAGGCAAACATGATGAAAAAATTAAGGATTACTTTTCATTCTCTCAACTTCTAGGGTTTGTGTCTGCTTCTTCTTCCTCAAGGTTATAAACCTTCTTTATTTTTTGAATTAAATCAATAGTTCAATCTCTCTTTTTCCAAAAAGAAACTGTTTTTCATCATAAAACCCTTAAAGGGGAACTCGGATCTTTCATCAAATCCCCAAAAGGGGAGATTTTTGAGTTTCACCCATCTTTTTCTTCAAGATCCAGCCAACGGAGAGGAGGAAGAAGGAGACCCTTTTCCAAAAATCCTATTTCGGGAAGATCCAAGGCTCAAAAGAAGATCTAGGGCTAAAGGGGAGAAGAAAAGGGTCCCCTCTGACCATCTTCAAAGATTTATAGGAGTTTAACTCTATTCAAGATCTGTTGGAGTTTAACTCCATAAACAAAACCCTTTTTAGGAGTTTAACCCCAAATCTATACATAATCCCTGTTAGGAGTTCAACTCCCAGCCCAGGGGCTAAGCCCTTTTTCTGCTGGTGTTTCCAGCGGTCGCACGCCGCGCACGTGACCCACGGGCGTCCAGCGGTCGCGCGCAAGGCACATGACCCACGGGTGCTCAGCGCCCATGTGCGCCTCACGGGATTCGCGGGCGCCCAGCGCCCATGTGCGCCTCACGGGTTCGCGGGCGCCCAGCGCCCAGCGGTCGCGTGCAGGGCACATGACCCGCGGGCGTCTAGTACCAATGCGCCTAGCATGTGACCCGCGAGTGCTAAGCGCCCACACGCCAGGCATGTGACCCGTGGGTGTCTAGCACCCATGTGCCATGCACGCGTCTTTAAGACGCTCCTCACCCCTCATTTTCCATACACTCCACAACCAAAACACATTCCCCGTTGGAAATTTTTTTCTAACGGGGCGCTGCCTTGCACCCCGCAAGGGAGCTGCTAGTCCCCTTGACTCCAGCCCGCTATCCGGGTAGCAGGACCACCGTAAACTCCGCGAGGCCCACCGATATATCCAAAACCCTTTCAAAACACAACACACGCACACGGCACATTGAGTTCGCATGACCAGTTTGACCCGTCAATCGGAGGTTCCCTCGCTCCAAAAGCGAGGGATAATTAACGGTGGCTTAGTCCGCGGCTGCCGGAGATTCGGATCCCCACGATCATTAAACCCTGGCCTACCTTAGGCAGGGGGAATCTGTATACGCCTGACAAGCGTGTGCGTATTCCTATCTCAATGGGGTGACGAAAAACACCCTACAGATTCTGGTACGCCTGGTGGGACCTTTTCCCTCCTCTCATATTTCGGGTTAATCTTTCACGCGAACTCAATCAACATATATATTGATGGCCTGTACTGAAGTCATTTATTTGTATGTACAGGTTAACAAGTTTTCGGTCACAATCTCGAACTCAGCAATCATATCTCCCAAGACGAGCTTCGTTTCCGACACGACTCCGATCCAGTACGTGGTCAAGATCAATGTCCGTTTGGTTCTCTCTGCAAAGATCCAGCCGGCAATGGGAGGAGCCACCCTGTCAATTTGGTTCCGTTATCATCTACCCTACCGGAAGCGCTCATCTGGCGGAGGTCACGGCAAACCAGGTGGCCAAACTGGTCTCAAGGGGTAAGAGGCCGAACGTTGCGATCGCCAAGGCACCACAACCGAAATGTAAAACGGTGTCCGAACGACTCTCTGGTGCTCTAGCTGGGGGCAAGACAACTGGAACAAAGGGCATCATCGAACGTCATGGAAAAGCACAGGCGACGCCTCTGACAATTGGACAATCAGGCGTATCTCCAAAGCTCTTCATCGCTCGGTCTACGACGACTCCTCAAAGAGCCGAAGCCTGCCAAGTGCTTATATCAGAAAAGTTAAGGCAGAAGAGGGCCAGATATCGAGCCAACAAGAGGGCCAGGACTCTAGCCAAGTGGAATCTTATGAGGTTCCAAGAGCTGGGTTTCGGGAGGCATCGACCATGCCGTTTTCAAAAATTGGCGCACTAAAGAACCCTAACCTATAATCTTAACTAGAGATTTAGAAGAAACATGCATGTAAACAACTTTACATCTAAGTGACCAAGGAATACAACCTTTGTAGACCGGTCCTTCACTTTAAAAACTCCGTGTAGTAGTCCCTTCGCTCCAAGCAGTGAACTCCCGGACTCTTGAAAGGCTTTACAAGATGAAAGGAATAAGCTTGCTTGAAGTCTTCGAGGCCGAAGATGATCTATGTCAAGGAGGCACTAACCCAAGCCAGCTCTTCACTAAGTGATGAACTAGTGAAGAAACAACCCAATCTAAATGGCTAGTCTAGAAGAGGTTGATGAAGTAGGAATTTTGCTCACTTTAGAAATTATTTTCTCACTCATTTTCCTCACCTCCCATAAAGCTAGTGAGTTTGAGGAAGGAGATGAAGAAAAGCAACCATGGAATAATCTAAGTGTAGAATGGCAATCATGGGTGAGTTAATATCATATACTAACCCTTATAGAGACTAAACCATGGCTAATCATAATAGTTGGGTTAATAAATATCTAATGTAAGACAAAATTAATGGACTAAGTCAATGGGTTCTACAAGCTTCCACTAAGCTTGAACCATGTAACTAATTTCCAACTTATTTTGATTTACTTTAAATAAATAAACCCTACATTATTATAATCATGGTGTGAGTCTTATACACCCATGTTGCATGTAGCAACAAGCATGACACAATAATATATATCACATATATATTAAGTGTACACTAGTGAGAAAAAGAAATGCTTAAGTGAGCTAATATTAGTTAATGTAAATTAATATATCAAATATATAATTATACATTAAATTATTAAATCAAAACTTGATTCAATAATCTGGCTATATCACATACAACTTACTAATATCAAACGTATCAACTTATTGAATCAACACTTTGATTCGACAACCCGACTATATCACATATAACCGACCGATATCACATATCGCAAGAATAGAATACGGTATCACATACACGTATTAATCTCGGTCCCGCACATATCACATATGTGCTCCTACTTCGTTTCGCCTGAGCTAGAAAACCTCTGTGTAGGACTCTAAAGACTCGTTAATACGCCGACAGTAGGTGGTGATCATATCAGTCACTCACAAGCCGCAAGTGGTCTGCTAAACGAAACAGCCACCCGGGTATTGAGCGATCAGAAGTTTAACAAGCAAGCCTGCTCATACTTCTGCGAATCCAATCAGTAACACTACCGTACAGTCCGGTCTCTTCGTCTGATATGTCATACATCTCAGCCTGGGGGTGGTAAACATCAGACCCCAATAGCTCGATAAGTCATACCGATGTGAGGCCCATAACGGTTCGATAAACTACTGATAACACTTACCAGTAAATCTCAGCAACCCTGGCCAGAGATTTCCTGTTATGGCCAATCGAGCATAGCGCAACATCAACCCCTAATACCGGGAGAGACAAAATCCCCTCCTATCGCTCATTGCCTCCATATGACTCGGGACTGTACCAAAAAACCACCGTTTTGCACGATCTCTTGAATGTGGTAAGGTGGAAATCAAAGCACAGTTGGAATCACACAAGACTCTATGACGATCTCGAGTCGACGGACTAACCTGTACCAGTGTCACCAGAGAACTGCTATCTGACGATAGGTATAATACCATCTAGGAGTTCTCGGCGAGTCCGTTCAGTGTACCCAGTCTCTACTGAGCACCCGTATACCATCTCTGATGTCAAACACCAATGGATATGGGATCATCCATCGCCCATCACATGGGTCGAGAAGCGTATATGCTAGTCTACTCTGGAATATCGATGCCCCGTCTCGATACTCCCACGACTAGGAACTATTGAAGGATGTACTTAACGACTACCCTTGCCCCACTAGTATGATCTGCATCATAATCCGGGTAGTCAAGTACTCATCCTAAGGGCTTTATCAACATGTATCAGAGAGACAATTAGTGTACATGTTAAGATAAAGAGCAACCAGATAGCATACTATCAAGTTGAGCAAGAAAGTCCTCCCTATATATGTCCAAGCATCCACTATAATATACATCATATGTATAATAATGACCTCTAGGGCATACATATAACTAACAATCTCCCACTTGTACTAAAGCCATTTGTTGTAGTATCTCATACTCAACGCCCCATAAAAGTCTCTCTAGGGAAAGGCCGTTGTGAGTGGATCCGCGGTGTTATCCCTCGCACCAACTTTCCTAATCTCGATCCCTTAGAGATCTACCATCTCCTTGATCAAGTGATACTGTCCTCAGAATATGTCTGGATCGCTGATGGGACCGGTGTTCCTAGGCCAAAACCATAACTCCATTGTTGTCACAATAACAGTTATTAGACGCTCAATGGTATGAACCATGTTCATCTCATGAATAAGAAATATCCAGACAGCCACTTTGGCAACATCGTTGGTAGCGATGTATTCAGCCTTTATCGTCTAGTTTGCCACGGTATCTAGCTTGGAACTCTTCCAACATACCGTCCCTCCACTGAGGGTAAAGACAAATCCCGTGACTGAGTTTCAGTCGACCTTATCACTCTGGAAGCACGAATTGGTAAAGGACCCCCACTGGAGTTCACAGTTACCAAAATCCCAAGAATATTTCTTCAGTGCTTCTCAAGTAATTAATAATGTCCTTCATAGCTGTCTAGTGATTCTCCTAATATCCGATTGATTCCTGATCACTACATCTAGTGAGTTAGCTACATTTGGTCTGGTACATAACATCGCATACATGATAGAGCCTACTGCCAAAGTATAGGGTATCCCTTGCATGCGAGCTCTCTCCAAATCAGTCTCGAGAGACTTCTTTTTGGAGAGAGTGATTCATGAGTAAGTGGGCGAACCACCACGCTTAGAATCCTCCATACTAAACCCCTTTAGTATTGTATTAATGTACCTGGATTTGGGACACTCCCAACATCCACTTAGATCTATCACCATAGATCATAATCTATAAGATGTAGTAGGTATCATCCAGATCTTCCATGGAGAATCCTCGTGATAAGAGGAGCTTGACCGAATGTAGCATAGGAAACCATTTCCTATCAAGAGTATGTCGTCTACATACAATACGAGGAAGACAACCTTACTCTCTACAACCTCCTTGTATATACAAGGTTCATCTACCTTTTGATGAAGTCAAACTCTTTGACTGCCATATCAAAACAGATGTTTCAACTCCGCGACGCCTGCTTTAATCCCAATGGACTTAAGTATAGCTTTGAAAGTCTCAACTTTTCCATCTACACTAAGAATCTTCTCAAGATCCACTTGCTCCCGATGGGTTTTATCCCTTTAGGTGCAACATTCAAAGTTATACTTTGTTGGTGAACATGGATTCCATCTTTGATCGCATAGCATCCAGCCATTTCACAGAGTCCCCACTCGTGATGGCCTGCCTGAACCTTAGTTGGGTCATCATCTACCATGATGCAATCCTTGCTCTCACCGTCACCGACGAAACCGTAGTATCTCTCAGGTGGATGAGGAACCCTACCAGATTCGTAGAGAGGCTGAGGTTCATCGAAGACTATTGAATCCTTTGGTTTCACCAAATCATCAGCTGTTAGTTTGTCTAGCTGGAACTACTTCCAGTTCTACCTCATGACCACTAATTTCATCACAAGAAATTCCTTTTCTAAAAAGGTGCCATGCTGAGAAACAAAACACCTTTTGCTCCTTAGTTTGGTAGAAGATATACCCTCGCAAATGTTTGGGATATCCAACAAACTTACAAAACTGACATTGCCTCGAGTTTGTCTGGATTTTGCTTTTCAACATAGTCCGGACAACCCCATATCTTAACTCGTTTAAGACACGGTCTCTTCCCATTCCATATCTCATATAGAGTGGAAGGAACTGATTTTGTTGGAACCCCATTCAATAGGTATGCAGCTTCTTAAGTGCATAACACCAAAAGGAAACAGGTAACTCAACAGTACTCATCATAGAGCGCATCATATCTCATAGGGTGCGATACCTCTGTCCCGATACACCGTTGTGCTGTGGTGTACACGAAGGAGTAAGCTGAGAGAGAATCACATTCTTTTTTTGATAATCCAGGAACTCCATGCACAAGTATTCCCTTCTTCGATCACATCGAAGGAATAAATACTTTTACCCGTCTGGTTCTCAACTTCAAGCTTATATTCCTTGAATTTCTCAAAAGTTTCAGACTTGTGTTTCAACAGAAACATATGTTCGAATCTTGAGAGATGGTCAGTGAATATAATAAAGTACGAGGAAGCAATCCTGGCATATGTAGACATAGGACCGTATACATCACCATGTATCAGTCCCTAGAGTTCAGTAACTCTTTCTCCGTTTCCAATAAATGGAGTATTGGACATTTTCCCTTTGAGACAGGACTGGAAAGTATCATAAGATGAAAATTCGAACGGATTCAAATATTCATCCTTACGTAACTTAGTTAGTCGTGTCGCATTGATATGACCTAGTCTACAATACCACAAGAAGGATTCGTTCATTTCTGAACTACTCCTCTTGTGTGTGTTCTATATACTTTGAACTGTGGTTTGATTTAGAACATATATGCCATTACATAACGAGCCTGATCCAATCAACTCTTGATTAAGGAAAACGTTCACAACATTATCCTGCAATACAAAATTATATCCTTCTTTAACTTAATAAAGAAACTGATGTATTGTTGTATATCAGGTTCGGTATATAATAACATTCGTTCAAAATCAATGTGTTTACCATTTGGTAATACAAGGTGATATTTGCCAACTGATTTGGCTGCAGCACTTGCACCATTCTCCACTCTAGAGAATGATCACATTTTCTCAGCTGTCTACCTTTCTTTAGCCCATGTAATATCCTACATGTGTGGGATCCTGTTCCGGTATCTCATACCCAGGACGTAGAGTGTACTGAGAAATAGTTTTCGGTAACTAACACACCCGGAGAATGTGCATCAACATGCTCATTCCTCGTTTGGGTGGCGTGGAAATCCGGATATTCCCCTATTTCCTGCTCAGTCTTATAACAATTATAAGAAAGAACGGAACCAATGTTCCCCACCTCAGTATAATAAGAAGGTTCGATCAATACATCCATATTATTATCTTGATTAAGTCATGACATGGTCGCTAACAGGAGAGAGAGAGAGAAGAAAACACTCTGCGTGAGCTCTAGCAAGATCAGATTGGTTATTATTTTATCTAATCAGGATGGCTCCTACTGTTTTTATCAAATATTCCTTCAAACCCTAAAAGGTAAGACTAGCCGGGATTAATTACACCCTACAAGTTCGCCAATCTTTCGGCCATGCCAGTGTCGGTACTTTGAGGGAGGTTCCTCATGCTTTCGCACGGACCTAATTACAATAAATCTCGTTTTCCCAGGGGCGTAACCCCGTTAATACCTTTCTAGACACCTACTTGATCGGCTAATTGTAATGTGCAAAACTCTCCCAGGAGTAACACTTACTCGCAGTGGGTATCGGGATCCAACTATCTCATAGAAGGTATGCAATCTCATTGCAAATTTCAACACTTGAAATTCCCGATAATATTTTGTCCCAAGCGATCTATGACCTTAATGTAACAACTCCAATTTTAGTGTACATAAAATTCATTTAAAGTTAATATACAATTGTGGTATTTACAATTCCTGTGAAGGCTATAAGTATTTGTTTTGATTTAGAACAGCAAGAAAGAGCTTGTAGCTCACTGGTAAGACCTTGCACTGCTGAACCATAGCACCAGAGTTCAAATCCCATCAGCCACAATATCTTTTTATTTTAAATTCTTTTAATCTTTTAGAAGCCCAAGAGACTACACGTACACTATACGTAAACTAAAGAGACACAGCCTAATCAAACACGTGCACTGTAGAATACTAAACGACCCCAACCCAATACCCCAACACCAACCCCAATCGTCGGTGTTGACCCAGCGAGATGTAGGAAATGGCCGGCGCCGTCGGTCCAATTCGATGGTAAAGCCTCCAAACTTTGCCCCTGCACCCTTTTAGCTACCCCACCGCTCCCTTATTGCTTGTTTACTCTGAATTAATCCAGAGAGCAAAAAAATACCCATTTAACCTCATTTTAATGCATATTTCAATGCATTCTTTAAACACCCTAAACCCTAATTTTTTCCTGTAAATACCACCCTCATTTCACACCTCTTCACTCACAATTCCCTGCTAAAACTCTCAAGAAATTTCTAAGTTCCCATAGTGTACAAGTGGAGTTAACAAAGGGCGAAACTCCGACGAAGTTCCGGCGATGATACAAGGAGTTTCCGGCAACGAAACAAAGCACCGATGAATCCTAGACCTCCTCCTATCTCTCCCCTCTCATCAAAGCCTGTAAGTCCCCCTTCTTTCTCTCTCTCTCTTGCTATTCTCAACTTTACATTCTCAAATCGTGTCGGAAGCGGAGTTATCCGGTTTTCGATTCTCTTTTCTTTTAAAAATACAACTTTTCCTTAATAATAAATCTACAAATTTTGATATCTTGTTTAGTAATTATTAATAAAGATAATAGAATATGTTTGACATCAAAATAATAACCGCAGCAAGTTTTATTCCATTTTTACATTAAAATACCTTCATGTTTCCTTTCGACATGCTTATACCTTTTAACCGTATTACCTTAGAAAAACTTACGAGATAATGACCTACCTCATCACAACATACATTTTTAACATAGCACGATTATATTCGGGAACATAGATTCGGGAAAATACGACTTTACAGTAAAATACCTTTAACTTATAAAACCTTTTTCTTTAAAAAAATGTATTAAACATTTCCATGCAAATGCGTCTCTACAACCCATTTTGGGGAACCCTGTTCGGGATGGTGCGGATTATCGCACATCTTTGGGCTTAGTAGAGCGAGATGTAGACCTCCGCAAGGAGCATTCGGTCTCGATAGAATTTTATACATTTTTTTTAGAAAATGAGATTTTTACAAGAAAATAAATAAAATTATTTTAATTAAATAAATAAATAAATATATATATATATATATATATATATATATAATATTATTACCAAAATACTTATTTTAAATATATATAATATTTCATGTTTCCAAAACTCAAGAAAAGAAGTTAATTATTACATGAAACTACCATGATAATTCAAAACAACATTCATATTACAAATAAATACCATACATAATGAAATTAGGTTTTATTCACTAGAAATGTCACATTTATAAAATATACATCAATGAAAACCCTAAAGACGATAATTAAATTTTTGAGGTGTATTTTGAAAATTATACAAAATTATTTTTACATAAAACCCTCTCAAGTTATGCTAAATTACAATAAGGACTCTAGTAAATATAGGTTTAGGCGGGACCAGTCTCTTGAGCCTCAGAGAGCCGGAGATATAGGTGCTTGTCTATTTAAGGTAGTCAACTTAACAAACGGTGATATCAGCACGGTAATTGTCTTTGAAAAGACACAAATCCTGCCGTCCATGTGCAGCAGTTACCGATAGCACCAAACCATAATTCAGGACTTCAATATCTTTTCTAATTGTCTAACTTAGACTGAGTCTCAATATAATCAATCTGACCTGAATATGATTCAAGTATCAAACTACAATACAACATGGATCTATGAATCCGTCTTTTCAATCTAATCAATCTATATTGACATGACCGAACCATGGATATATTTCATTTACATGATCATCCATTATATCCGTTCCATTACTAATATCATGGTTTCGGCAAGTCATCCATCTATACAATTTATAATACAAGACAGTACAATACAATCAAGATATCGCGGGGTTTTATATGGGGTAGATTGGTACGGAAGGTGCTAGAAGTGGCACAAGACTGTAACCATAACACACCTAACCTGAATATCCATTGCCGTTGTACCGTGGCTAAACGGTTCCTTGTGCTCCGTATAGCTTAGTCTCCGGAATAGTGGGAATCCTCCTGTATACACTGGCATTCTTCTGTACCAAGCTACAAACAACAGCATTAACACTAAATAACAACAATAAACAGCTATACTCTATTCTCTCTATTCTATTCTTATCTATCTACGGGACTTACCAAGCGATTTGTTCGCTGACGACATTCTTTTTCTTCTTCTTTGGAATTTCGTCGGGTGATTCAGACTCATTGGAGATCGAGCCCAGCAGCGAAGACTTGGATCAGTTTACTGAAGACCCAGAGTTTTAGATTCACTTGTACATTACATTTCATTTTCATTTCTGTTATGCCATTGTTTGGGCATTGCTTTCATTCCATGTATTTTCATTTCAGTTGTATTGTAAAAAGAATGTTTAATAAATAAAGTTGCTGTTTATTTACATCTTGTCTCTTGTGTACATTTTATTTTATATTGCTTAGATACGTTTAGCGTGTTTACTTCTGAGTAAATACGTAGCGGGCTCGTTGCGTCCTCTGCCCGTATACTAGGAAGCGGGGCGTGACACTTGACAAGGTCAACAAACCATAAATCGTAAGTTAAGTTCAACCCGTACATTTCATGATTGAATTAAACCCATCCACACGACCCTTGACAAGGTCAACAAGGTCGCACGACTACCCTAATCCAATTGCATCACATGTTTAAGCAGATAAGCACTAATTAGTTACCGCGCACTACGCCTCGATAAGGTCAACAAACGTAGCACGAATACTAAATAGTCCTTATCTGAAATGACGGAGGGCTACGACAGGTTTTTAAGAAAACCCTTTGCGTAATGAACTTGATATCGTTGTTGAATCGAGTGATTTTGAAAAGGAGTGTTTTTGAGGATTTTGCTAATTTCGCTAAAGAGGTCACTCCTGGTGAAGGGATCTCGGCTCTTTCCTCATCGAATGAGGTGCAGGATATTTCACAAATACCACAATGCAAAACAAGAACTAGAGAAGCAATCAAAAACAAAACCGAGTGGGTTGTAGCATATGCTAGTTTCGCTAAAGAGGTCACTCCCGGTGAAGGGATCTGGGCTCTTTTCTTATCGAATAAGGTGCTGGATATTCTACAAGGAATACCGCTATGCAAAGCAAGAACTAGAGCTACCAGTTTTTAAAACAAGATTCTACAATATCTTTAGGTTTCTTTCTTTTTCATTAATCTCATTAATGAAGTCCCATCATATTATGCTTCCTAAGCATCACAGAAGAAACGAAAGCAACAATATTTATTATATATCATATATATAATATAAGCATCCGTCTTATCATATAAAGTGATCACATCACAGAATATCAGCAGTAGAAGAACACATATGAAATATTGGATATACTAGGAATTCCGTGTTTTAAATTAAGCCAGTAAAAACGCGGATTCCATGATCGTGATGAATAGCCAAACCCACATCCTTAGACCCCTACGAGAGCGGCAAGCAACCCTGCCAATTGTTAGGAGACCCGGTCTGGACTCCTCGAGATGGTCTCCCCTGGACTCTAGAACCCAGTTACTTGTGCTCCCCACCTTGGGTCTATCCTAATGCGGAAACGTAAATAATATACATCAATGGTGACATCATCCTCAACCCGGAAGTGCCCCAATAAAAGAATATTACAACCAAGTTTTTACATGAATGAAAATGAAAAAATCTTATCTCACGCAAAACCCCCCGGGTATTTAAAACACGACGACCCAATATAACATATCATAGCAAAACATAACATCACATGCCATCAACGTAAGTAAATATGCGTATCCCAATTGTCGTTGACATATAGCAACGAAACTGGCGATACACCACATATTTTACTTACGGTCATAGAAAAGAAAGTGAAAAACTACAACAATTGGAACCCGCAACCACCATAGACATCATAAACCCAATGTATCACATACTTTGGATTTCATGCCTAACCAAATGAATTCCTTAGACATCATAAACCGGGAATATCTCATATTCTGAATTTCATGCCTAACAATTAAAAACCCCTCATTTTAGTCTCGACATTGAAAACACTTTTCAATAACCAGTCGGGTAATTCAATAAGATTCCCGACAACCTGATCGAATGCTCGTTGGAAATTTTAGTAGACGGCTGCACCCCCGTGCCGTCGACGAAGTGCACTTAGGCGGAACACCGCGGCCGCGAGCACCCGAACGGATGCTTTTGGCAATGGGGTTCTCCTACAGTCACTTGGTCGGGGCTATTGGGCGTGGCTATCTGGTAAGGTTACCCGGCGAGTATCCGCGTACACTACGTAATTGCGACAGACTTTTGATCCACATCAAAATACCGTGGCAACCGATCAAATGAGACTAAATTGCTAGATTTATAAAATTCAAATTAGTTTTCACTAAACTAATTATTGTGGATTCCAAATATTGTATCACAATTCACAGATAGCTAGACGATGTTAAACTTTTTGATCGAATCAACAAACACCCAAAACTTCCCAAAGAGCTCAACACTTGAGCACGGTTTAAAAATATCTAGAACATGCCACAACACCTATGGACCAACCGTAGAAGGGTCAACCCTTGCCTCACCTATGGCATCGTGGAACTACCATAAACCCTAGGGTTTAGTGGCGGTTCCGGCGGTCACAGAATCGAGTTAGGGTTTCGGTCCATAGAATCACCTACATTATTTTCTGAAGATTTTAAACTTGGGAAAATCCAACTCTTGGAAAATTTCCAGCGAGGGAGAAAATGGGTTATTGATATCCGTTCGAACTTTTTAACGTTGTTAAGATAACTGAAACGATGTTAGAATTACGACTACGAAACACTCCGAATTGCCTTTGCACAACATCACATGCAATCTTAACAAAAATAAGCAACACCTGAAACACCAAAACCCAGAGACTGGAACACCACACCAAAACGAAGCCCAAACTCCAAACAAAAACCGGTGAGGCCGATATTTTTCAATTTGTGGCCGGTCAAATTCCGGCGAGAGGGGTTCGTTTTCCTGTGGTGTTCATATAACATCTCATGTAACATTCTGCAGTTGCTTAAAAAAGTTTTAGACACTCTGAAAATTTTGACAGAAACTAGGTCTTTGTTTCGAGTGTTTCGGAGTTGTTTCGGTTTCGTAATTCTACAAACATCGTTTAATTCTCTAGCATGGTTCTGATACCACTGCAGGGTTCCCTAGGGCGGCCGCTGGGTTTCGGGAGGCATCGACCATGCCGTTTTCAAAAATTGGCGCACTAAAGAACCCTAACCTAGAATCTTAACTAGAGAATTAGACGAAACATGCATGTAAACAACTTTACATCTAAGTGAACAAGGAATACAACCTTTGTAGACCGGTCCTTCACTTCAAAAGCTCCGTGTTGTAGTCCCTTCGCTCCAAGTAATGAACTCTCGGACTCTTGAAAGGCTTTACAAGATGAAAGGAACAAACTTGCTTTATGTCTTCGAGGCCGAAGATGATTTACGTCGAGGAGACACTAACCCAAGCTACCTCTTCACTAAGTGATGAACTAGTGAAGAAACAACCCAATCTAAATGGCTAGTCTAGAAAAGGTTGATGAAGTAAGAATTTTGCTCACTTTAGAAATTATTTTCTCACTCATTTTCCTCACCTCCAATAAAGCTAGTGGCTTGAGGAAGGAGATGAAGAAAAGCAACAATGGAATAATCTAAGTGTAGAATGGAAACCATGGGTGAGTTAATATCATATATTAACCCTTGTAGAGACTAAACCATGGCTAATCATAATGGTTGGGTTAATAAATATGTAATGTAAGACAAAATTAGTGGACTAAGTTAATGGGTTCTACAAGCTTCCACTAAGCTTGAACCATGTGGCTAATTTCCAACTTATTTTGATTTACTTTAAATAAATAAACTCTACATTATTATAAGCATGGTGTGAGTCTCATACACCCATGTTGCATATAGCAACAAGCATGACATAATAATATATATCACATATATATTAAGTGTACACTAGTGAGAAAAAGAAATGCTTAAGTGAGCTAATATTAGTTAATGTAAATTAATATATCAAATATATAATTATACATTAAATTATTTAATCAACACTTAATTTAATAATCCGGCTATATCACATACAACCGATTAATATCAAACGTATCAACTTATCGAATCAACACTTGATTCGACAGCCGGCTATATCACATATAACCGACCGATATCACATATCGCGAGAATAGAATACGGTATCACATACACGTATTAATCTCAGTCCCGCACATATCATATATGTGCTCCTACTTCATTTCGCCTGAGCCAGGAACCCTCTGTGTTGGACTCTAAAGACCCGTCAATACGCCGGCAGTAGGTGGTGATCATATCAGTCACCCACAAGCCGCAAGCGGTCTGCTAAACGTAACGGCCACCCGGATATTGAACGATCAGTAGATCAATAAGCAAGCCTGCTTATACTTCTGCGAATCTAATCAGTAACACTACCGTACTGTCTGGTCTCTTCGTCTGATATGTCGCATATCTCAGCCTGGGATTGGTAAACGTCATACCCCAATAGCCTGATAAGTCATGCTGATGTGAGGCCCATAACGGTTCGAGAAACTACTGATAAGACTTACCAGTAAATCTCAGCAACCCTGGCCAGGGATTTCTTGTTATGGCCAATCGAGCATAGCGCAACATCAACCCCCAATACCGGGAGAGACGAGATCCCCTCCTATCGCTCATTGCTTCAATGTGATTCGGGACTGTACCCAAAAACCACCATTTTGCACGATCTCTTGAACACGGTAAGGTAGAAATCAAAGCACAGTGGGAATCACACAAGACTCTATGATGATCTTGGGTCGACAGACTAACCTGTACCAGTGTCACCAGAGAACTGCTATCCGACGATAGGTATAATACCATCTAGGAGTTCTCAGCGAGTCCGTTCAGTGTACCCAGTCTCCACTGAGCACCTGTATACCATCTCTGATGTCAAACACCAATGGATATATGATCATCCATCGCCTATCACATGGGTCGAGAAGCGTATACGCTACTCTACCCTGGAATATTGATGCCTCGTCTCGATACTCCCACGATTAGGAACTATTGAAGGATGTACTTACCGACTACCCTTGTCCTACTAGTATGATCTGCATCATAATCCGGGTAGTCAAGTACTAATCCTAAGGGCTTTATCAACATGTATCAGAGAGACAATTAGTGTACATGTTAAGATAAAGAGCAACCAGATAGCATACTATCAAGTCGAGCAAGAAAGCCCTCCCTATATATGTCCAAGCATCCACTATAATATACATCATATGTACAATAATAGCCTCTAGGGCATACATATACTAACAGCTGAGTCGGCCGTAAAAGTTAGCAATTCTTTCGAACCTCTGAAGTGGGTTCAGAAAAATGCCATAACCGCCAGAATCAAGAAGACAACAGTTTGAATGATATTACAAAGAGACGTATCCTAGCCCCAACAGAGAAAGTATGACACCGTCTCTTCAAGAGTCTATCAGGCACTCCGTGCCGCATGAAAACAGTGGGGCAAAGCCAAAATGGAAGCGCCAACACTATTTAAGAACCCGGTCAGGCCAGACGCCTTTAGTCGATTGCCCATTACTGAAAAAGAAGGGCCTCGACAGCGGTCCATGAAATCAGCTACCGATAATGAAAGGAAGGCCGGATATGTTATCCACATTGTCTATATGGCGGGCACGTGCCCCAGCGACAACCTCCGCAGCAAAAGCAAGGATGGGGCCACCACATCCTAAGCCCAATCTGTCTTGAATGTGGTTGCCGCTTCCCAGATCAGCCGCCTCCGCTGGATGATGAAAACCCTCTTGATGAGGCCGATAGGTAAAAAGACCCCTCAGTCCATGTGGAGTCAAGCTCGGACAGCGAGGAAGAGCCGACTTTCCGCCCCAGGACCGCAGAGCAAGAGCTGCTTCAAGGGCTTTGAAAACAGCCCAGGAGCAAAAATAAAGAGATGGCCAAGCTCTATTAAAAAATTGACGACCTAACGAACGTTGTGATGCAGCTTATGGTTCAAATTGCTCGGGCGCCTCCCAATCAAGCACAAGTCTCTACTCATGAGCCGGGTGATGACAACCTGAAGCAACTGATGCCTGTCCCTTTGGGTCCAAGATTGGGCGGGCTGCACGAAAGCCGGCTACATTCCGCTTCTGGGGATGCCTTGGCCCCAGATAGAGCCATCCCGCTAACACAAGATCGGATAATGGATTTGGTCACTAGCAAGGTTAGAACATTGGTAGCCGAAGCCGAAGCTCAAAAAGAAACCGGCAGTAGTGGGTGGCCATATCTCGCACAGTACGATCTGATCGAGTTCTCGAGCGACTACACCATTCCTAATTTCAGAAGATTTGACGGGACGGGAAACGCAAATCAGCACGTCGCCTACTTTAAAGTGTCGTGCGGAAATACATGGGCAATGATGCACTCCTTCATCAGTTTTTCAATATCCTGACCGATGTCGCTTTCGACTTGTACGCAAGTATACCAGGCGGCCCCGTCACTACTTTCTTCCAAATAGAGTCTCTGTTTCAGCAAAGATTGATGAGTGTTAGTGACAAAATCTCCATCGCCGACCTCGTGAGAACCAAGCCGGGGAAAATTGAAAGCAATACGGACTTTATTGCCCGATAGCGCAATCTCACTGTCAAGTGCGAACAGCCGCTAGAGCAGGACCAGTCCGTCAGCCTCCATATTGGGAACCTCAACAATTGGATGGTCCCATTCTTATGTACAGCAAGCCTCAAGATGTTTCAAGAGCTGACCAAGAAAGTCTAAATGCTGGAAAGCTCGAAGCAAGAATTTATCTTGGACTCTCAGAGAGACAAGACTTGGAAGAGCAAGAGGGACGACAACCGTAGAAGCGGAAATTCCAGCAATACCAATGTCTTCAATACGTCTGACAATGAAGGTAAGCGAAAGGCAGTTGAATCTAAGACCAACCGGTCTTGAAAGCCAGTGTTGGGAGGAGAAAGGCCTTCACTAGAGGAGAAAAAGAACAAGGTTTACTCTTTCAGGAGGGACAAGGTCCACAAGATATTCAAAGATTCCTTGAACCACGGTCTACAATTGCCAGAGTCGAAAAGACCTCACGAAGCAAAAATGACCGGCAATCCTCTATATTGCCCGTACCACCGAGTAGTGAGCCATGCGATCGAGAATTGCTATATTTTCAAAGACTGGGTCGAGAAACAGTACAAGATCGGAGATATCAAGTTTTCCAAGAGTGTGTTGGTGAACAACCAAACTGCAACCACCAACTTCATACAGACACAAGCTTAAGCCTTCTGGGAGCAGACAGCTGAACCCGCTATCCTGAGAAATGAAACTGACTCGCCGCAGCCTCCATGGATCATGCACATGTCTAAAAAGATGAAGAAGATGCTAAATCTACTTCAGAAAGAGCCCAGAACGGAATGGGAAGGGCAGAAGGAGCCCACCATTCTATCTACCAATTCGGCTCAATCGAGCTCAAAATATAAAAAGCTCAAGAAGAAGAAAAATGCGGCTCGACGCGAAAAAGAGTCTATAGGGGGATCGACCATTCAAAAATATATTGATTCCCTCAAAGACTATGAACAAAAGGAAAGAACTCTAATTCAATTGAAGGAGTTCTTCCCCGTGGAGGTGGCTGAGATTCTGGAGGAGCTAAAAGAAGACTCCGAAAACGAGATCTCTATAGTGATCAGCTACGTTGTCCATCTTGTTAGCGACTCTGAGGAAGAACTCTATTTTCCCGAGGAGGACGAGGAGCACACCACGAAGGCCAACCAAATCCAGCTCAGAGGCGGTAAGGCTCTACGCCAAACCAAGGCAACACCTCAAAAGGGATGGAAAAACAAGTCGCTAATGAAGAAGATGGTGGGGATCTGCTTCATGAAAATTCGAGTCCTTCCTCGGAGGACTATAATGTCTTGGCTCATCTCTGAAAGCTTCTGTCTCTCCTGAGCATCTACGATGCCTTAGTCCTATCTAAGGAGCTTAGAGATGTTCTCATTCATGCTCTACAAAACCCCGAGCGATATCAGGCTCACTTTGCGGAAATTGATATGAAAGAAGCCCAGTACACTCTGCCTACAGCCGCAGTCACATTTAAAGATGAAGACATGTTACTAGGAACAGCTGAGCACAACCAACCACTTTACTTGATAGGGTATAGCGACGGAGATCGGATTAATCGCATATTGATTGATCTGGGGTCCTCAGTGAACATCATGAACTTGCGGACTCTAAAGAGTTTATCAATGGACGTCCGACACCTGTCAAAGAAGAGGATTGTCATCCAGGGCTTCAATCAAAACTGCCAGCAAGTTCTGAGATCCATAGCTTTGCCGATCAGGTTTGGGGACCTGCAAACCGAAGCTAAGATATACGTGATCGACGCCGACACGTATTATAAAATTCTCTTGGGGCGGCCATAGCTCCACGATTACGGAATTGTTCCGTCAACTCTCTATCAATGCATGAAATATACTAAAAATGGCGATGAAAGACGCATTGACGGAGACATCCAGCCGTTCGGTGTGCATGAAATCCGATATGAAGATTCCCGGTACTTTGTGAACCCCTATAATGCTAAGCCACCACTGACCGAAAACAGAGCGACCTCGGAACTCAAAAGAAAATCTGAGCCGTCTGTCACTTTCAAAAGCAAAACCCTCCATGTGCGTCCGCGTTTCGGCAGTGACACTGATGAGTCCAGCGCTGGAAGTTCGTCGTTCCGTAAAACCCGCCCTCATTCGGTAGCGATATGGATGAGGCCGATATTGAAGGCTCATTCAGCAGCAAAATTCGCCCTCGTTTAGGCAGTGACACTGAAGAATCAGAAGAAGAGGATATGTCTTGCAACAGCTGTGCAAATCGGGCTCTCGTGCGAACAGCGAAGCTAAGAGAGACCTTCGAAATTACGGAAGGGTCCCTAGCCGTCACAAGTGTGCCGGAGCAGATGTACAAAGAGCTTGATGCATTGTCAATCTCCACCGTGGACCAGCTGAAAACTTTCTACATTCCCGGAAGGAAAAGTGGACAGAAGGGCATCCTGTTTTATGGGTCAAATTCTGTTACGCATCCAGATGATTTGTCTGTGACATGCCTTCTATACGAGAGAGGCATAAGGGCCGTCCTCAATCCCAGATATTATGCACCCAAGATGCGGGAATACTTTAAAAAGTGCGAGTGTCGGCTATATTAAACAGATTCCGAAGCGAAGTTTTATGAAGGTCTATGGCATCCGCCTCAAGTCCGAGCACTCATTGATGGACGAATCCCAGATAGATGGGGCATAAGTTTCATTCAACCTGACGTCAAGGAATGCTACACGATCCATATCGGTGAAGCCAGCAAAGAGTCAAATAATGAAGATGAGCTAGCCGAGCCAGAAGAAGCCCCTCAAGAGTTCGAAGATGGCGGACAAGCAACCTTCGACGAGCTAACCTAGGTTGATTTAGGAACGCTCGATAATCTGAAGCCGACCTACATCAGTTCATTCTTGTCAGATGAAATGAAAGAGCAGATAATCTCCCTGCTGCATGAGTTCGCCGACTGCTTCGCATGGACGTACAAAGAAACGCACGGCCTTTATCGTGAAGTGGCCGTGCATAAGATGGCTATATCTCCTGATGCCAATCCATTCAAACAAGCTTCTCGAAGAATGAGAAAGGAGCTAGAAAAAAAGGTCATCGAGGAAACCAAGAAACTCATCGATGCCGGTTTCATCAGAGAAGAGAAATATGCGGACTGGATCGCATGCATCATCCCAGTGAAAAATAAGAATGGGCAGATCCGAGTCTGCGTCGATTTCAGAGACCTTAACAAGGCATGCCCTAAAGATGATTTCCCGCTACTAGTCATGGAAATGATGGTCGACGATACCTCAAATTACAAGTTGTTCACCTTCATGGATGGTTCTTCTGGATATAATTAGATCAAGATGTCGCCCGAGGATGAGAAACGCATAGCATTCCGAACCTCGATCGGAATATACTGCTATAAGGTGATGCAGTTCGGACTGAAGAATGCAGGCGCCATGTATCAATGGGCAATGACTAAAATCTTTGATGACTTAATCCATAAAGTCGTTGAATGTTATGTTGATGATTTGGTCGTTAAGACTAAAACCAAGGCCGATCACATCCGAGATTTCAGGACCGTCTTCACCCGACTGAGGGAATACGATCTGAAGATGAATCCTCTGAAGTGCGCTTTTGGCGTGTCATCAGGAAAATTCCCGGGCTTCATAGTCCGACATCGAGGGATCGAAGTTGACCCATCAAAGATAAAGGCCATCATGGAGATGCCCCCTCCGAAGAATCTGACGCAGCTGAGATCTTTTCAAGGCAAGCTTGCTTATATATGAAGGTTTATTTTAAATTTATCGAGGAGATGTAGGCCCTTCTCAAAGCTCATGAAGAAAGGAGCTCTTTTTGTCCGGGATGCCGAATGTCAAGAAGCATTCAAAAATATCAAACAGTACCTGCTGCACCCTATAGTACTTGCTGCTTCCATTCTAAATAAATCGTTCATTCTCTATACTGCCACGCTAGATGAGTCACTCGGTGCACTCCTCGCCCAGAACAATGAGGAGGGAAAAGAGAATGCCCTCTACTACCTCAGTCGAACGTTAGTCGGGGCGGAACATAACTATTCCCCGATCGAAAAGCAGTGCCTGGCCCTGATATTTGCTATGAAAAAGCTAAGACACTATCTTCTCGCCCATTGGGTTATGCTGATCTCTGTTTACCACCGAAAGACGCGACCGGGACGTTGGGACGTCCGGCCTGAATTTTGGGGGCAAACAGATTCTGGCACGCCCGGTGGGACCTTTTCCTCTTTCCACTCCACACTTCGTTTGTCGTGTTCGCGAATGAATCACGCTTTAATATGGTTGCCTGTGGAGTCGAGGTACTAAGATTTGGTGTCTTGCTCCCGTGCAGAGAAAATATCTTACAGCTGCACCAACTGCAACAACAACTCTCGCTCCGCCCCGTCTGGAGGAGTAACATACGGGCCTCAAGCGGACTCCATCTACGCAATGCCGGTGAAACAGGTGACATAGGCCACCACGGGATTGTTTTTCGGGACCATGCTCCAACCAATGAGCTTCGGCGCCCCAGTGTCATCATAGGAAGCTCCGAAGAAGTCGGTCTTCGATTGGCTTGCCACTACCACGGCTCCTCCCAACGGGTCATCCAAGTCTACTGCCTCAGTCTTCGACAGGCTGAGCCTAAGCTTAAATGGGCCTGCGAAGAGGCTCACAATACCGTAGAAGGCTACCCCAACTCCTGCTGCAGATGAAGTCATCTAAACTACTTCCCATACTCGAAAGTCGGCCTTCGACAGGTTAACCATTCCTTCCCAGCGGATGTCAATCTTTGACAGGCTGGCGCCAATAACAGCCTCTCCTCAAAGCAGGGGGCATGACGAAGTTACTCCGACAATAGAGGTGATCCCGGCTACACGAAATGTTCGACGTCGTCGCTGGCGCCGAGTGAGGAAAGTTGGGGGCAGTTCCCCTTCTGGACTTACCCCACCAGCTCCAATGGTGGAAGTTGATGCTGCTGTTCCAACTGGGAACAGCTTTGAGCCGCTCAGGAGGGTGTGCCAGAACTCTTCAACTGCCGTGTTGAAAAATTCTCCCCCACCAGTGGAGAACATCACAAAGGTGAAGCCGGAGCAGCCCCCTCAGTGGCTGTCCTCCAAAATCCACAGGGTCTGGCGAAGAGTCCAAGACTCTGTAATCGACAAAGACTACTCCCGCCGATCGAAGAAAATGAAGGTCCGGCAAGAGAATCATCCAGCCGTCGTACCACGGAAAATATCGTCTGCGACAGCCCCCTCATCTTCCACCGCCCATAAAAGGAGAAGGCCGAAGAAGATCCCGTGTCTGCGACAAATCTCAAGGGCACTAAATCCAAACGCCCCAAGTCTGGGGGCATGATAGTGCACACCGTCTATATGGCTTCCGGAAAAGAAGAAAGCCGTGTTTCTGGGGGTCATTTACCACTTATGCGGTCCATAACAAAGGCTCAAGAGCAACAACAGAAACTCCAGGAGATGATGACGAAGATGGCCGCACTTACTGGGCAGAAAGAAAGTTCGGAAGTATCATCAGATCAACGCCAGGAGCAGGAAACCGACGCCGAGTTCCTCCGAAGAATGCTCAAAAAGAAAGATAAAAAAGCCGCGGAATAAGCGGCTAACATAAAACAAATGGTGCTCCTGTTCCAAGATATGGTGGGGATGATGATCCAGCCGAACCCTCCAGTCGAAGATCCCCCAATAATCATTGAAGATGACAGAGGGGAGACATCAAACCCTCTTCCGGTTTTATTAGCAGCCAGGGAGGAGACGATCTCGACAGCTGCGCTTGATTACTACATAGCTCAACGAATACGAGCTCATCAGACAAATGAAGCAACTGGCCAAGTCATCAGAACTGGGCGACCCTACCCAAGCTGGTACAATAAAATCAAGTACCCGCCAGGATACACGATCCCTAAATTTCATGTGTATAAGGGGACAGGCAATCCCCATCAACACGTCGCTCAGTTCAGGGCTCTATGCGGCAATACTGGAGGTGACGACAAACTGCTGCTTCGCCAATTCGTTGATAGTTTAGCGGAGACGGCATTTGAATGGTACTCGGAACTTCCGAATGACTCCATCAAAACATTCACAGAAATGGAGTTACTATTCACCCAGCGTTTTGCAAGCGCCAGCGAACGCACCCCGATCATGGCATTGATCAATACAAGGGTGAAGCCAGGAGAGACATGGGTTTAGTATGCAATTCGGTGGCGGAACCTATGCTCGAGATACGAACAACGCATAGAAGAAGCTCCTGCCATGGGCATCTTCGTGGGGACCCTGGATCCGCAGGCAACTATATCCCAATTCATGGTGTTCTTCAAGCCATAGAGAAAACAAATTCTAATTATGACACCTAACAAATTTGATTTTGCGAGAAATCCTAAAAACAGGAATCTCATTTAATGAGCGAACCCTCGGGTCTAGGAGTTAAACTCCTCGAGAGCAATGCTCTGCAGACAGAAGTGACACCTGTCAAAGTCAATTATGAGAAGAATTTAACGAAATTCCCCGAGAATGCTAAGAGCCATGCTCTGCGAGGAAGATGAAGTGACCCATCAGGAACCCTAAAAGCAAAGCTTTTAATGAATTTTATATCCATGAACAAACTCTTAAGAGGTATTCACAAGAGATTAAAAAAAATATCTACATGTTATCAAAAGAGCAGAGCTCTGTTCATGGGCTAAGAAACCCCAAAACAAGATCTCTTTAGATCTATGGGTTCAAGGGAGCAAAGCTCTATTAATGAATCCCTAAATGGGTTTTCTTTAGATCTAAGATCTATGAAGAGCAAGGCTCTGTTAATGGGTATGACCCTAATTTATTAAAAGATTTAAATTTTACCTAAAATCTTAATAGAGTTTTTACTCTTGAAAGTTCTTAAACAGGAGAGCTATGCTCTGTGGGAGTATGAAATTCTCAGAAGAGATAATTCTCAAGAAGAAGATGAAAATCATCTAAGGGACCAAATGTCCTATTTATAGGCACTGAAATGCCTCTTCAACCTCTGAGTTGATCCAAGGGCGCGGATACTGCCACCGCTGCACTCACGTGTGGGCCACGTAAGCGCAACGGTGGGAGGGCATTTGTTTTCCCCAATCAGAGCAAAGCTCTATTTTGAAATTCAAAATTCAAATATTGAAGCAACGCTTCAGATCCAGCGCTAGGCGCGCTGCGCGCCACGTGTCAAACACGGATGCGCTAGCGCCAGGTGCGCTGCGCCCTAGGCAGTGCACCCCCAATCAGAGCAAAGCTCTGTTTTGAAATTCAAAATTCAAAAATTGAAGCAACGCTTCAGATCCAGCGCTAGGCGAGCTGCGCGCTACGTGTCAAACATGGATGCGCTAGCGCCAGGTGCGTTGCGCCCTAGGCAGTGCACCATATGTGCGCTAGCGCTAGGTGCGCTGCGCGCCACGTGTCAAACACAGGTGCGCTAGTGCAGACTGCGCTGCACTCTGAGCAGCGCACCACGTGTCAAACGCAGGTGCGCTAAGCGCAAAGTGCGCTGCGCTCTGAGCAGCGCACCACGTGCAAAGCACGGGTGCGCCAGCGCTGGAATTATAAAATTCCCCACCCTTAGATAAAAAGATCCAATAAATAATGATAAATCATTAATCAGAATTAAAATTCTGTTATGGAAAGATTTTCCAATTTTGTTAAAAACAAGAAGATTGCCTTTTGTAAAACAGAAGCCCTAGGATCAAAGATCCAACAGTGGGAAACATTCCCAAATCAATTAGAGAAAAATCTCTTTAGCTGATTTAACAAATCAACTTGCCCTATATAAATGCCCCAAGACTTCAAGTTTGATATAGAGACCCCCCCCTCATAAACTTTGAAAAGATTCAAAGAAACAGAGCAAGCTCTTGAAAGAAAATTATTTCTTCAAGGTAAAGATCATGAACGATGAACACAGAGATAAAATCATCTCATAAAAAGAAGAATTATCTTCTTAAAAGATCATAGATCTAAAAAGACCAAGGTCTTTCATAAAAAAAATCAAAAGATCTCATCACATAATAAAAGAAGAACATATTCTTCAAACAGATCATTGATTTATAATGGCAAAAGCACTTTCAAAAATAAGAACTGTTGTTCTTGAATCTTGAGACAAAGCCTCTTTTAAAAGAACATAAATTTGTTCACTGATCATAAAAATTGATCAAATGCGCTTTGCGCTATTGAAATGCGCATTGCTCTTTTGAACAACGCTTCTGCGCTCTCTGGACCGGTGCTCAGCACCAAAATGCGCCACGTGTCAACCACGTATGCAACTTGCACTTTGCGCTTTTGAAATAGCACACTGCGCTCGTGGGATGGTGCTCAGCGCCAAGCACGCCACGTGTCACTCACGTGTGCGCCACTAAATTAATAGCGCAATGCGCTCATGGACTAGCACTTAGCGCTCATAAACTGGCGTAATGCGCTCATCATCTGGTGCTTAGCGCCAAGCGCGCCACGTGTCCCTTACATGTGCGCCACGTGGCAAAAGCGCACTGCACTTTTTGATCGGCACAAAGCACCTAGCGCACCATAGGTTGCGCTAACAGAACATAAATTGTTCTTTAATGAGCCAGAGCTCTGCTGAATGCTTTGCATTCAATACAAGACAAAAGAAAAGATTTTTTGCTCAGCATTATTAAAAGGGCCAAGCCCAAATAAAGGCTCAATAGCCAGAATAAAATGTTAAACATTTTAACCTGATTGGACTTAGCCTGATATCTGGCCATAAGTTCTCAACTCATATTAATTGAGCCCATCCGCTCATGAACATTTTAACAGATCTTAGTTACAAATTGGACTGTAGATCTTTCAACCAATTCACACCGGTTCAAGGGTACATCTCTTTACTCCTCTGATATTTGTCGTTGTAATCATTCAACGTCTTCAGAGAGGTGACGGGTCCCGACAACCAAACACTTTACGAACTATGGGGTCCATAAACTCACGGACTATGATGTCCTTAACCTTGACTGTGAGGTCCTTAAACTCACGGAATACGATGTCCTTAACCTTGACTGTGAGGTCCTTAAACTCACGGACTGCGATGTCCTTAACCTCGGACTGTGGGGTCCCTTTAAACCCACAGACTATGATGTCCTTAACCTCGGACTGTGGGGTCCTTAAGCCCATGGACTATGATGTCCTTAACCTTGACTGTGAGGTCTTTAAACTCACGGACTATGATGTCCTTAACCTGGACCGAGATGTCCTTAAACTAACAATGGACCGAGACGTCCTTAAACTAACACTGGACCGAGATGTCCCTAAACTAACATTGGACCGTAATGTCCTTAAACTAATCGACCGCAATGTCCATAAACTAAACAACAGAGGCCAAATGCTTCTTGTTGGATCTAAATGATCCTGTTAAGTTGATCTTAGTCTAGAAATTAGACTAACGTATCCTTAACAAACGTTTAAGTTGATCTTAGTCTCAAATGAGATTAACGTATTCTTAAACCCAACCCACAAACCCAAATTTAAGAAGATACGGATTTGGACTAATCCACGCCCTACGGGAGACAACATAAATTAGTCTTCGTATACAATCAACGGGCAACCAAAAACAAAACAAACACCCACGACACGAAATGACCATCTGGAGAAGGAGAAAGTTGTTACCGCGATACGGTAGCGTAATTAACTGCAGGGGTTTGCGCCTGCAGGGAAGAGCGTCCCCACAATCAAAAACCCTTCAAACGAGGGGGGATCTGACGAAGCCTGCTACATCGGCCGCATTCGTTTAAACTTTCGATACATGGTGCCATAAATCAACTTGGCATCTTCGGAGAGGTGGACGGATAGCATCAATTAGCATCTGCCCCGAAATTCAGGCGAGATGTCCACCGCGTCTTCGCGTGTCTTTCGGCGGGGAACTTTATTTCCCCCAATCAGAGCTAAGCTCTGTTTTGAAATTCAAAATTCAAAAATTGAAGCAACGCTTCAGATCCAGCGGTAGGCGCGCTGCGGGCCACGTGTCAAACACGGATGCGCTAGCGCCAGGTGCGCTGCGCCCTAGCCAGTGCACCCCCAATCATAGCAAAGCTCTGTTTTGAAATTCAAAATTCAAAAATTGAAGCAACGCTTCAGATCCAGCGCTAGGCGCGCTGCGCGCCACATGTCAAACCCGGATGCGCTAGCGCCAGGTGCGCTGCGCCCTAGGCAGTGCACCATATGTGCGCTAACGCTAGGCGTGCTGCGCGCCATGTGTCAAACACCGGTGCGCTAGCGCAGACTGCGCTACGCTCTGAGCAGCGCACCACGTGTCAAATGCAGGTGCGTTAAGCGCAATGTGCGTTGTGCTCTGAGCAGCGCACCACGTGTCAAACGCAGGTGCGTTAAGCGCAAAGTGCGCTGCGCTCTGAGCAGTGAACCACGTGCAAAGCACGGGTGCGCCAGCGCTGGAATTATAAAATTCCCCACCCTTAGATCAAAAGATCTAATAAATAATGATAAATCATTAATCAGAATTAAAATTCTGTTATGGAAAGATTTTCCAATCTTGTTAATAATAAGAAGATTGCCTTTTGTAAAACAGAAGCTCTAGGATCAAAGATCCAACGGTGGGAAACATTCCCAAATCAATCAGAGAAAGATCTCTTTAACTGATTTAACAAATCAACTTGCCCTATATAAATGCCCCAAGACTTCAAGTCTGATATAGAGAAACCCTCCCATAAACTTTGAAAAGATTCAAAGAAACAGAGCAAGCTCTTGAAAGAAGATTATTTTTTCATGGTAAAGATCATGAACGATGAACACAGAGATGAAATCATCTCATAAAAAGAAGAATTATCTTCTTAAAAGATCATAGATCTAAAAAGACCAAGGTCTTTCATAAAAAAGATCAAAAGATCTCATCACATAATAAAAGAAGAACATATTCTTCACACAGATCATTGATCTATAAAGGCAAAAGCCCTTTCAAAAATAAGAACTGTTGTTCTTGAATCTTGAGACAAAGTCTCTTTTAAAAGAACATAAATTTGTTCACTGATCATGAAAATTGATCAAATGCGCTTTGCGCTATTGAAATGCGCCTTGCGCTCTTGAACAGCGCTTCTTCGCTCTCTGGACCGGTGCTCAGCACCAAAATGTGCCACGTGTCAACCACGTATGCAACTTGCGCTTTGCGCTTCTGAAATAGCGCACTGCGCTTGTGGGCTGGCGCTCAGCGCCAAGTACGCCACGTGTCACTCACGTGTACGCCACTAAATTAATAGCGCAATGCGCTCATGGACTAGCGCTTAGCGCTCATAAACTGGCGCAATGCGCTCATCATCTGGCGCTTAGCGCCAAGCACGCCATGTGTCCTTTACATGTGCGCCACGTGGCAGAAGCACACTGCGCTTTTTGATCGGCGCAAAGCGCCTAGCGCACCGTAGGTTGCGCTGACAGAACATAAATTGTTCTTTAATGAGCCAGAGCTCTGCTGAATGCTTTGCATTCAATACAAGACAAAAGAAAAGATTTTTTGCTCAGCATTATTAAAAGGGCCAAGCCCAAATAAAGGCTCAATAGCCAGAATAAAATGTTAAACATTTTAACCTGATTGGACTTAGCCCGATATCAGGCCATAAGTTTTCAACTCATATTAATTGAGCCCATCCGCTCATGAACATTTTAACAGTTCTTAGTTCCAAATTGGACTGTAGATCTTTCAACCAATTCACACCGGTTCAAGGGTACATCTCTTTACTCCTCTGATATTTGTCTTTGTAATCCTTCAACGTCTTCAGAGAGGTGACGGGTCCCGACAACCAAACACTTTACGGACTGTGGGGTCCTTAAACTCATGGACTATGATGTCCTTAACCTTGACTGTGAGGTCCTTAAACTCATGGACTACGATGTCCTTAACCTTGACTGTGAGGTCCTTAAACTCACGGACTGCGATGTCCTTAACCTCGGACTGTGGGGTCCCTTTAAACCCACGGACTATGATGTCCTTAACCTCGGACTGTGGGGTCCTTAAGCCCATGGACTATGATGTCCTTAACCTTGACTGTGGGGTATTTAAACTCATGGACTATGATGTCCTTAACCTGGACCGAGATGTCCTTAAACTAACAATGGACCGAGACGTTCTTAAACTAACACTGGATCGAGATGTCCCTAAACTAACATTGGACCGTAATGTCCTTAAACTAATCGACCGCAATGTCCCTAAACTAAACAACAGAGGCCAAACGCTCACTTGTTGGATCTAAATGATCCTGTTAAATTGATCTTAGTCTAGAAATTAGACTAACGTATCCTTAAACCCAACCCCCAAACCCAAATCTAAGAAGATACGGATTTGGACTAATCCACGCCCTACGGGCGACAATATAAATTAGTCTCCGTATACAATCCACGGGCAACCAAAAACAAAACAAACACCCATGACACAGAGTGACCATTTGGAGAAGGAGAAAGTTGTTACTGCGATGCGGTAGCGTAATTAACTGCAGGGGCTTGCGCATGCAGGGAAGAGCGTCCCCACAATAAAAAAAACCCTTCAAACGAGGGGGAATCTGACGAAGTCTGCTACATCGGCCGCATCCGTTTAAACCTTCGATACATGGTGCCATAAACTTGGCATCTTCGGAGAGGTGGACGGATAGCATCAATTAACATCTGCCCCGAAATTCAGACGAGTCATCCACCGCGTCTTCGCGCGTCTTTCGGCGGGGAACAGATTCTGGCATGCCCGGTGGGACCTTTTCCTCTTTCAACTCCACACTTCGTGTGTTGTGTTCGCGAGCGAATCACGGTTTGATATGGTTGCCCTTAGGTTCGAGGTACTAAGATTTGGTGTCTTGCTCCGTGCAGAAAACGAAATATTAATGGCGTCTACTTGCACGAAGTGTTCCAGTTGCAACTGCAACTCACGTCCCGCCTCATCTGGAGGTATAGCTTACGGACCCCATGCGGCCTCGCTGCTCACAATGCCGATAGAGCAGGTAATGCAGGCTACCACCGGTTTGTTCTTCGGGACCATGCTCCCACCAGTAAGCATTAACATCCCGCTATCGCAAGAAGCGCAAAAGAAGTCATCCTTTGATCGGCTCACTACTACCACGGCCCCTCTCAACGGGTCGTCCGATGTCAAGCCAACGGCTCAGTCTTCGACAGGCTGAGCCTGAACTCCAATGGGCCTGTCAAAAAGCCCACGATACCTGAAGCGGCCATCCCAAAACGGATAGCCATTCCCGCTCTTTTGGTCGCTAAAGAAGCTTCTCCCGTCAAGTGATCGGTCTTTACGAGGTTGGCCACCCCGGCTCCCGTTCCTGCTCAAAGTTCTGTCTTTGACAGATTGGATACTGCTGCTCGACGGATGTCGGTCTTCAAGAGGCTGGTACCAGCAGCGCCTCACCAGAATAGGGGCACGACGAAGTCACCCCTAAAGCTGAAACAATCCCAAGGGCTCGACACGCTCGACGTTGCCACTAGCGCCGAGTAAGGAAAGCTGGTGGCAACTCCCCCTCTGGGCTAACTCCACCAGCCCCAACGATGGAAGTCAACGCTTCTGTTCTAACTAGGAACAGCTTCGAGCTGCTTAATAGGGTGTGTAGGAATTCACCCACCGCCGTACTGAAAAGATCTCCTCCACCCGTGGAGAATGTTGCAGAAACAAAGCTGGAGCAGCCCCCTCAGTGGCTTTCTTCCAAAATTTACAAAGTCTGGCGATAGATTCAGGACTCAGTAATTGATCAAGATTACCCTCGCCGATAGAAGAAGGTGAAAGTTCAGCAAGAAGAGAACCGTTCTGCCAAGCCACAAAAGACGACGGCTACTTGGGTGCCCGCTGCAACGGCCCCCTCGACTTCAACTGCTCAAAATAGAAGGAGGCCAGAGAAATCCCCTGTGACTACGGCAGACCACAAATAGATTGAGCCCAAACGCCCCATGTCTGGGGGCATAATGGTGCATACTGTGTATATGGCTTCCGGAAAGGAGGAAAGCCGTGCTTCTACGGGTCATCGACCGCTCACCCAATCCGTAACAAAAGCCCAGGAGCAGCAACAGAAACAGAAACTTCAGGAAATACTAACACAAATGGCCGCGCTCACTGGGCCAAAAGAAATCCCTGAGACGTCATCAGAGCAGCGTCATGAACAAGAAACCGATACTGACTTCCTCCGCAGAGTCCTTGAAAAGAAGGATAGAGAAGCAGCAGAACAAGCGGCTAATATAAAACGAACGACGCTTCTCTTCCAAGATATGGTCGGGATGATGTTACAGCCAGAACCTCCAGCTGAAGACCCTCCTATCATCATTGAAGACGACAGAGGGGAGACATCGAACCCTCCTCTGGCTCTTTCAGCAGCCAAAGAGGAAACCATTTCCAAGGCCGGTCTAGATGACTACATTGCTCAGCAAATACGAGCTCACCAGGCGAATGAAGCAGCCGTCCAAGTCGTTAAAACTGGGTGACCATATCTAGGCTGGTATGACCAGATAAAGTATCCGCCGGGATATACGATTCCTAAATTTCATGTATACAAAAGGACGGGCAATCCCCACCAGCATGTCGCCCAGTTCAGGGCCCTATGTGGTAACACCGGAGGTGATGATAAATTGCTACTCCGCCAATTCGTCGGCAGCTTGTCGGAGACGACATTCGAGTGGTATTCTGAACTTCCAAACGACTCCGTCAAGACTTTCGCGGAGATGGAACTATTATTCACCCAGCGATTCGCGAGTGTTAGTGAACGCACCCCAATAACGACATTGATCAATGCCAGGGTGATGCCAGGTGAGACGTGGGTCCAATACGCAATACGATGGCGGAATCTGTGGTCGAAATGCGAACAGCGCATCGAAGATGCGCCGGCGGTGGGCATGTTCATGGGCACTCTTGATCCGCAGGAGACCATCTCCTAGTTCATGATGTTTTTCAAACCGACCACGTTCCAAGCATTGAACGACAAACTGGCCCAAATGGACCAGATGGGTCATAGACCGTCTCCTCCAAAGCCAGAGCCGCGGAACGAGAAGGGAAAGGGGAAAGCGACCGTCGTCGCTAACGCTCAACTGCAGCCCAGTGGTCTAAGACCAGTTGATCGCCAAAATAATAGAACTCGATCTCTCGAAGCTAAAATGAGACACCCTTACTAGTTCCCTCGAGACAAGACAAAGAGGTTATTCGAGCTTTTACTGCGCAACAGACTCATCACTCTGCCGGAGCCAAGACGCCCAGCGCAACCATGTGACATTACCAATCCTAACTATTGCCCTTATCACCGAATGTTGGGCCATCCGATCGAGGATTGTTACATCTTCAAAATCTGGATAGAAGATCAGTACCAGCAGGGCAAATTCGTATTATCTGAGAATTGGAAAGTGAACACGCCTCGGCCACACACTCCCAAGAAGACGGATACACCGGAGGCATCATGCTCTTTCCTAGAAGAAGCTCCATGGGAGGTCGCTCTTTCAGCCAAGACGAAAAGAATGCTGAAGGATCTCCAAACATGCCCGGCAATCAGGTGGAAAAATCCACTCGAACCCGAGATCATCGAAGGAATGTTAAAACCGCGTCCAACTCCAAAGATCAGTGGTGATAGCCAAAGCACTCACACCCAGATGTCAAAATCTTCGAAGAAGAAGAAGAAATCCAAGAACCTCGTGAAGCCTGGTGACAAGCGCACGGACCTGCAAAAGCAAATTGACGTGCTGGAAGAGTATAACCAGAAGGCGCGGACTCCAGTCACACTCCAAGAATTTCTCAGTCACGTCCTTGAGGACGGAGACGATGGAGAAGACTCGTCGGATGAATCTGAAGATTACGTGGCAAGTTGCCTTGTGATCTCTCACTCGTCGATAGACGATGAAGAAGCTCCTTGCACAAAGAAACTGGGGCAAATCCTGAACCGAAACTTCTAGGGCCATCAGACGAAATGATTGATGCATTCCTGAACAAAGCTCTTTCGAAAAGCAAAGCTAATCGGGAGCGCGAGATGGTCGTAATTGAAAAACCAAACGCCGGCGACTGGACGAAAGAGTTGAAACACTCCCTCCAGATCAAAGTACATCCGTCGCAAATAAAAACAGGTTCAATACGAGGAAAAGGTTCGCTAAAACCATATCGATAGGAATGAATCTACCACCCTTCGAAGGAAACATTCTTGGTGAAGCGGAAACACATCCTAGCTACTGCTTATATCATCGAAAGATTGCGCATCCCACCGAAGAATGCAACACTTTTAAAAGGTGGTGGCAGGGATATGTTGCTTACCGGTAAAATTTCGAGCGGAAACGCAAAACTCGTCAGGAGTAAAGAAGTACGACCGAGGAACGTAAAAGAACTACCAGCAACTGTCGCATGGTCAACGCCGGGGGATCGCAAGTTCTCACCTTCAGGAGTGACTCTGATGAAGAAATGACTCTTGGCCCTCTCTTTAAAGATCCACCTGTAACATTTCAGAAAATATAAAATATTATTTTTGGAATTTAATATTAAAATAATATTTTTCCCGAAAACTGTTCGATTTGCAAAATTGGGGTTTTCGAAAAAGGGTATAAATATATACCAATAATTGTTAAATAAATGGAAATTAAAATGATTTATTCATTTAAATATATATTTAAAGGATTTGGCATTTTTAAAATTTATAATATGCAGTTTTGATAAAAACCCGATTAGTGCACTGCTAATCGCGATTAAGCCAAATTCGTATTTCTACAGCTTTTCATGGCTAGTGCACCATGACATGTTACATGTTATTTCATGGTGTTGTTTTATTTGGGTTATGGTTTATTGGTGGAGAGAAAATAAAAAGAAAAGAAAAGTAAAAAAAGGGACATAATGATTAGAGCAGGTTTACTTTTGGAGAGAGAGAGAGTGAGAAATATAGTGAGAGAGAGAGGGGGAGCTGCCATCTCCATTTCCCCCATCTTTTTTCCCCTCTTCATCACTCTCAAGCCATTTCCCTCCACTTAGAATCCCTAGATCCATCTCCAATTAATCTCCAAAACCCATAACCCCTTTCACAAAAGTTAATCCCCTCTTCACCCTCTACGCATTGGACCAAGCAAATTTCGATTTTGGTGAATTTAGTCGAGATAGGGTTTTCTTGGGTTGCTATGGGAGGTATATCTCTTTCTATGTTAGTTTAGTTTGAATTCCTAGCATTTCGGTTTAAATTAGAACTCGTTTAGCGATGTATGAAACTACTAGTGAAGGTTTGAGTGTTGTTTGAAATTGGGTGATGCCTAGTGGTTGTTAACTAGACTTGGGTGCTGTTTAATGACCTGGACCAGAGCTTAGAAAACCCAAAACACAGATTTAGAAACCCCGACATCGGATAAATGTGTGATTTGTGAGGGTATTTTGGTATCTAGAGCAACCCGGGGACACCAGAAATGATTTTGCAATTACTGGGAGTCGTGCAGGCACCTAGGAAGCTACCACCAAGACCTGAGTCCCAACCCCTGTACTTGGGCCGCAGATTTATTCAATATGGCCGCAATTTGCGGCCATGGTAGGTTAGAATTGATCCGTATTTGTTCTGGGGTCCCTTTAGATGTAAATTAGGCCCTCCATATATGCAGAATTGACCAATTTGGCTTAGGGTAAAATCTGGGAGCACATTGGGGTGTTTTTAGCTATGATTTCCATATTTTGAAATGTTAATTCATGATATTGGATTTGTATTTGGTTGTTGGATGTTTTTACATCAACAACAAGGGTTGTTTGATTGTTTTTGCATGTGTAGGCCATAGGTTCTAACCTATGAGCGCACCGTGCGCCGTATCGGTTTTCCGGATTCGATTTTAATATATATTGCGATTGTTTATTATTGTAGGTACCCTCGCATGGATTCCGAGGCGAAGGAGCATGGCGTCATCGATTTCGGCAAGCGAAGACCAGGTGAGTGGATCTATATCCACGGGGGAAGTCGGGTGGATGGCGTATAGCACCCCCGTAAAGTTTTGATGGAAAACTGATTTTTTAAGAATATGGTTAAGTAAACCTAGATTAGGAAACTAGGGTTAGAATGATGATAGTTAGTGAAACCATATTAGAAACTAGAGGATAGTTAGAAGTGATATGTTACGACTATCATAGGATGGCGTTTAGCGACATTGCCGTTTAGGCTACTGTAGGACTAGATAGTCGATGTAAATGCGTCATCCGAACCATACCTTTTTCTAAACCGAAGAATCGTATGTATCTTTTAAATATGTACCTTGAGGGATGTTACGGATTTTCAAATGATATCTTTTCCTTAAAACACCATAACCCCTAATTTCAAAAACTACGATACACTTCTTTTAAAATCTGCTTGTATGGTTCGGGTGTGTATGTTAGATTAGATACCTATACTTATAGTAGAGATAGAATGTTTAGGTAAACTTGGCTTGATATGAGTTATAAATGCGATGAAAAGAATATAAGATGGATATGATGATATGATGATATGTTGGTATACGGATGCGAGTCGATCGAGATGATTTGTACCCTGCCGGTCCCATGATATGAGATTATTGCGGATGTGAACCGGGACATAGGTACATAGATGTATATCCATATATAGAATGCTGTGAATCATGGATGACAGGCCATACGTGATATTAGGCCGTACCCTCATTTGTCTTAGAGGATGATAGGATCCCTATTGGTTTAATGCCGTCGTAAGATGATTTTCCGTGCATGATGAGTTTGACTTGATGTTAGATCCTTACCCTTGACTAGAGGTTGTCGTACGATGGATTATACCAACGCGATATTGTTAGGCTGGATGCCGATTGATAGATTCACCGACTCGATCATGTTAGATATGTATACCTTATAGCTCCTAGCTGACGATTTACCTTATGATGCATTCATGTTATTCATATTGCCTTGCTTATACCTGTGATAGTACACCTGCACCATTATCGATGATGCGTATGTTACACGCACACAGACTGTAGGCTCACACACTTCATCATCGATAATTGCTATATCACTACACGGTAGGATTGCTGCATCATAATATGACTCTTCGCATAACCTGCTTGCGCATATACATTGATACATCCTTACTTGCGCACATACACATTGTATATCCACATTGGTGCACATATACATTGATATATTCATACTTGCGCATACACACATTGTATATCCACATTGGTGCACATATACATTGATATATTCATACTTGTGCACATACACATTGTATATCCACATTGGTGCACATATACATTGATATATTCATACTTGCGCACATACACATTTTATATCCACATTGGTGCACATATACATTGATATATTCATACTTGCGCATATATACATTTGTATATCCATATTGGTGCACACATACATGGGTACATCTATACTTGCGCATATACATATTGTACCTACATAGATCACTGGTTTTATTGGGAGATTGGGAACCGCAGGATATATTTTAAAAACTGGAATCATTTAAAAGAGCGGTTTTCCCTTAATATGTCATATCACTGTCCATGTTGCATGATATATTGATATGCTTACGTTTCTGTTATATGTCGCATATATCATGCTTTACGCTTTTACGCATTGAGATATGCTGTTTTCATGAGATTTCTGGATTTGAGAACCGTGGCTATTTCAAAAGAAAGTATATATTGTTTTAAAAACCCGGTTTCTCTTGATATGATATTTCAGTGCGTCCACCATGTGTTTTCTCGGTTCTGAGAGTGGCATGTGAAACCCGATTCGAGGAGCGGTAGGCACCGTCTGCGGGTACATGGTGGACCCAGTGAGGTACCCCGGGGCAAGAAGACTCGTATATGTTATACGGTGAGCCCGGAAGAGGAGCACTACCTACCGGTGATAGTATTTAGACTCGGCGGTTATCCGAAGGATACCGACCGGAGTAGCGAGATGGATATGAGGGCCGACCAGGGTGTGCGGCGCCTGAGGGCCGATATGAGGATGCGGCGCCTGAGATATATGAGGATTTACATGTCGATGCTGGGCACAGTTTTCATGATGTTTCGAGTGTCGATGCTGGACACTCAGGTTCCATGATTTTGAGGTGTCGCGGGGGACACATGTTGATTTACATCCTCACATTTTCATGCATATGCTTTTATGATAATTCATGCATGATGTTGTTGTTCAGTGGTTGATACGTGGACGAGATCCACAGGCATACATACATTGATTATATGAGTGGACGATATCCACTTGCATACATACATTGATTATATGGGTGGACGAGATCCACATGGATACATACATTGATTATATGGGTGGACGAGATCCACATTCATACATACTCTGATTATATGGACAGACGAGACCCACTTGCATACATGCGTTGACTATACTGTTGGATGTCATACACATGCTTATAGACATTGGCTACCTTGTTGGCATATATACAGACCCGGTCACCCTAGATATCATAGTATTACCTTTATGATATAGTTGATCTAGGAGTCGTTGTTTATTCAATTTCTATCTGTTGATATTTTTCTACTCACGAGTTGGCAACTCACCCCCGTTGTGCCACAGTTCTTGCAGGTTGACCACTTGGATCAGTAGCGGCTTCGCTGGCACACAGTTGCATTGGGGTGTTTTGCATTGGTAGGTGGGGCATTTGTACCGTACCCACCCTTGTATCTATATTTCTTATTGTATCTGTTAACTCCATCAATCAAAACTTGTAAATTGTATAAGTAATGAGACTTAGTGGGATTGTGGTTGTGAGATTTAGAGCGAGGGGTTTTCCGCTACTTGTGAGTTATATGTCTTGCTTTTCTTTATCTTTTTGTGGTGAACTTCGCCATTGGGCGTCGTATACTTTTATATATTGTCTTGCGTGGTTATGATCCGCCGTTTGGCGAAGAGCTAGCTCCCGCTTGGGGATGCCATTATTCTTATGATGTATTTGTGGTTTTGGATCAAAATATACAGAGGAGGTGCTGCCAAAATTTTTAAAAGACGAAACATGTTTTCAAACTAGTAAATTTCACTTGCATCATTCATGTTCCTTTTCTATGCATTAAGAAAACTTGATTTCATATACCTTTATTTCAAAACCTCACCTCCTTTATTTTTCTAAAAGGTTTAGATTTCTTGGTTTCATCTTACTTGAATTCCGTTACGCCTTTAGACGTTGCGTGATTCAAGTGCTGGTCACGAGCTAATATTTCAGGTCGTGACACCACCTTGGGAAAAGAGGAAGAACCGAAGTACTGCGAGAACATTCAGCTGCGTAATCGCATGCTGCCCGAAAAGAATCTTGGGCCCTCGAACATTGGGTCAAATAGAAAAGATAAGTGAAAAGAAAAAGTCCCTGAGGATATCATCCTTGATGACTAAGCCGTTGAAAAGCTGATAGCCAAGGACCCGCCAAAGAAAAGTAAGGTGGACTACAACGTTCTGGCACACTTGAGGAAGATACCCTCGCAGCTCAGTATTCTCGACGCCCTTCTGCTATCCAAAGAGGCGAGAGATTCGCTAATCAAGGCATTACAAGAGCCCGAGAAATTCCAAGCTTTCCTCGTCGAAGAAAAGATGAAGGACGAGCTGGAAGAAGTGCACACCGCCGATATCACCTTCGGCGACGAACATCTCCTCCTTGGGATATGCGAGCACAACCGTCCCCTATATGTCTCCGGATACTGTCATGACATCAAGATAGGTAAAATCCTGGTAGACAATGGGTCCTCCGTCAATCTCCTTAACGTAAGGGTGTTAAAGGAAATCTGCATGAGCGTTCAACACCTCGCTCGCGATAAAATCACCATCTCCGTATTTGATTCACAGTCATCACGGACGCTTGGGTCTGTAATATTGACACTATGCTTTGGGCTGCTTGTCACGGACATCAAGTTTCATGTCATTGACGCCAAGACATGCTACAATGCTTTGCTCGGCAGGCCTTGGTTACACGAGTACAACATTATCCCTTCTACACAACATCAGTGTATGAAGTACTTCAAGGATGGTCTCGAATACACTGTGATAGGGGAGTTGAACCCATTCTCCATGAATGAAGTCCGAAAGTACGAAGATGCAAAATAATTCCTGCCAGATTTCAAAGACACAGAAAGATGTCGCAAATCGGAGGACAAGAACAAAGCTATAACCACTATTCCAGTCTTCGGGAGTGATACTAAGGAGGAAGAATAAATAGTTTATTCAGGTCCGCCCCAGTGCAACAAGCCGGGATCGTCCACTCCTATGTTGATCTTCGGCAGCGACTCGGAAGATAAGGTCAATGCTGTATTCTCTGCTCGGCCATCGATACAAGCCTTTGCTAATGATGATCGGAGTTTGAAAATTGCCATGGTTCTGCGAGAGCATTACAAAGAGCTCGACGCGCTTGATACCTACAGTATGGAAGAACTGCAGACATTCTACGTCCCTCCCACGCGAAAGGGTGAAAAGGCGATCCTATTCTACCGATCCGGGGAAACTAAAGTGGAGAAAGAAATCTGGCATGGCGCGGATTCTACACTTGACAGGCTCCAGCCCATCCGTTTACCCAGATATTACACAGACGGACTAAAGAGACTCTTGAGACGCCAAGGTGTACCCCATAAGCAAACTGCGCGACAAGCACGCTTCTATAACAGGATCTGGAACGTTCCCGGAACTCAACGAAAGTTGCCCAATGGGAGAATGGAAACGACCAGGCTTGGGTATGTCCAATCCAAGAAACGGAAGCTATTCCACGACTGCTACGCCATACATGACTTTGATGAAGAAGGAGATGCTCTATGGGAAGATGCTAACCCTGAACCAGAACAAGCTCCCGCCGTGAAAATGCCCAGTTCGTCGTTCGAAGAACAAATAGACAAGCTTATAAGGGAAGAAGGTCAAAAGGTTCGAGATGACCATAATCGCGAGATGACCATCTACGAGAAAGTCAGGACGCAACGCCTCCTTCAACAGGCTGTGAAAAATGAAAATGCTCCTCCTTACCAACCCGTTGTACAAAAGGCCCGACGCAGAGGCAGAAACAAACCAAAGAGCGGGAAAGGCATTGGACAGCGAAAAAGCGGGACCAAGAAGTCACGCGATCGGGAGTCGAGCAATTCAGATTCGTCTCTTATAAAGAAGATGGGGCGAGCATACTCTTTTCCGCAGGATAAAACACAGAGGATACTTGATCTTTCCATAAAACATCAGATAATGACACTCCCGGAGTCCAAGCACCCCGAGCAAGCAGGCGAAGTCTCTCACCCGGACTATTGCTCCTATCACAGGGCAATAGGACATCCTCTCGAAGACCGCTTCACATTCAAAGACTGGGTAGAAGACCAGTATCAGCTCGGCAGATTCGCTCTATCCAGCAGTTGGAGGGTAACCCCGCCGCAGAAGCATGAACCAAAAGCCGCACATACAGCGATAGCAGAACCAGATCAACATCGGTCTTGGAAGCAATCTCGTACTTTCCATATGATAACGCTATTAGAAGAAGAACCCGAGAATGTGGATGACCTCCCCTAGTGCTTCGAAAACGATGACGACGAGGTAATCTCAGAGTTTCCACCGGCGCCAAAAGAGCTGGAAGATAGAATACATACTACTGCAGATAACCTCAAGAAAATTGATTTGGGAACGGCCAATGACCCGCGGCTGACGTTCTTCATTGAGCCGTTGTCTGAAGAAAGAGTGGCTATGCTAATAGACATGCTCATGCAGCATAGAGATTGCTTCGTATGGAACTATTCCGAGATGCCGGGACTAGATCCAGAGATTGTTGTACACAAATTGGCGATATCCCCGGACGTCAAGCCGATCAAACAAGCATTGAGAAGAATGTGGCTCGAGCTTGAGATGAGCATTAACGCCGAGGTCAAGAAGCTAATCGACTCTGGCTTCATCCAGGAGGTCCAATATCCTGACTGGATCGCCAACATCATCCCAGTGATGATGAAAAATGGGACGGTGCGCATATGTGTGGACTTTCGGGATCTCAATAAAGCCAGCCCGAAAGACGACTTCCCAGTACCGGTCACCGAGCTGATGATAGACAATACGTCCACTCATGAATTTTTCTCCTTCATGGACGGCTCGTCAGGATACAATCAGATAAAGATGCATCCCGAGGACCAGAAGCATATCGCTTTCCGGACTCCTTTGGGCATATTCTGATACAAGGTGATGCCTTTCGGTCTAAAGAACGCCAGTGCCACCTATCAGAGGGCCATGACGAAGATTTTCGATGACCTCATACATGAAATCGTCGAATGCTATATAGACGACCTCGTAGTTAAAAGCAAATCATACGAGGAACATCTAGAGCATCTGAAGACCGTGTTTTAGCACCTCCGGCAATACAACTTGAAGATGAACCCTCTCAAATCCGCGTTCGGAGTTTCCTCAGGTAAGTTCCTGGGATTCATCGTCCGACACCGAGGCATCGAGATAGATCCGTTGAAGATTAATGCGATCATGGAAATTCCCCTGCCAAGGACTCTCAAGCAATTGCGGTCTCTCCAAGGGAAGCTCGTGTATATCCGGTGATTCATAGCCAATCTCTCAGGCAAGTGCCATCATTACAGTCACCTGATGAAGAAGGTGTAGGGTTCCTAGGCACTCTCAAGAGGTCTCACAAGGCATCAACCATGCCAATTTCAAAAATTAACGGTGCCGAGAAACCCTAACAAGATCGTTGGCTAGATTTCTAGGCGACAAAACAAACTAGTTAACACTTAACTACAAGAATACGGAAATACAACCTTTGTAGATCCGGTCCTCCACCTCCATAGCTCTGCAATGAAGTCTCCTCACTGTCCAAGTCGAACCCCGGGCTCTAGCGTCGGCTTCATCGGAGAATGGACGGGCTAGGTCATCGACGACGATGCCGAAGATGATCTACGTCGAGGCATCACTAGATCAAGCTCCAACTTCACCAAGTCAAGAAACTTGTGAAGAAAACACACTCTACTACTTGGCAAGAGGTAGAGGATGAAGAAATAGGAAGTGGGTAGACTTTAGAATTGGATTTCTCACTTGTTTCATCAATCCACCATTGATGAAGTCAAGCTTCTTCATGGAAGAAGAAGATGAAGAAGATGATAATGTTATGATAAGTTATTAAAATGAAAAGGAAAAAGAATACTTATCATAATACTAACCTTAGTTTAGTGTAGAGAATAGACCATGGTTAGATATGATGGTTAGGGTTAAGCAAGTGATAAGAATGGTGGACTTAGTCAAAGCTTCATGAAGCTTCAACATGCATCCAAAGAAAGCCACCATTCTTCTTTATGCTTATTATTTTCCAAAAAGAATAAATAGATAAATAAATGAATAAATAAGTAAATGGAAAAACAAAACCTTAACCATTAGTTTAACCATGGTACATTCTTTACACTTAACCAAGTAAACATGTATCATCAAACATGATACAATCATTTGCACAAAAAGTATATCACATATACAACTTGTACATCCAAGTGAGAAAATCCATTTAAAGTGAACCAATACTAGTTAATGCAAAGTAATATATCAAATATATAATTATGCATTAAATCATTAAATCAACACTTGATTTAATGATCCGGTCATATCGCATATAACCGACTAATATCAACAGTAACATCTGATCGAATCAACACTTGATCCGATAACCCGGCTATATCGCATATAACTGATCAATGTCACAAATCGCGAGAATCGAATACAGTATCACATACTGGTATCATTCTCGGTCCCGCACATATCTCATATGCGCTCCTATTTCGTTTCGCTTGAGCCAGGAAACCTCTGTGTAGGACTCTAAAGACTCGTCAATACGCCGGCAGCAGGTGATGATCATATCAAACACCCACAAGCCGCAAGCGGTCTGCTAAACGTAACGGCCACCCGGGTATTGAGCGATCAGAAGATCGACGAGCAAGCCCGCTCAAACTCCAGTGAATCCAACCAGTAACACTACCGTACAGTCCGGTCTCATCGTCTGATATGTCGCATATCTTGCCTAGGGTGGTAAATGTCAGACCCCAATAGCTCGATAAGTCGTGTCGATATGAGGTCTATAACAGTTCGAGAAACTACTGGTAACACTTACCAGTATATCTCAGCAACCCTGGCCAGGGATTTTCGGTTATAGCCAATCGAACACAGCGCAACATCAACCCCCTATACCGGGAGAGACGAATCCCCTCCTATCGCTCATTGCCTCCATGTGATTCGGGACTGTACCCAAAAACCACCGTTTTGCATGCCCTCTTGGACGTGGTAAGATGGAAATCAAAGCACAGTGGGAACCACACAAGACTCTATGACGATCTCGGGTCAACAGACTACTCTGTACCAGTGTCACCAGAGAACTGCCATCTGACGTAAGGTATAATACCATCTGGGAGTTCTCGGCGAGTCCGTCCAGTGTACCCAGTCTCTACTGAGCACCCGTATAACATCTCCGATATCAAACACCAATGGATATGGGATCATCCATCGCCCATCTGTATGGGTCGAGAAGGTATACGCTAGTCTACTCTGGTATATCGATGCCCCGTCTTGATACACCCACGACTAGGGACTTTCAAGGATGTACTTATGGACTACCATGTCCCCACTAGTATGATCCGCATCATAGTCCAGGTAGTCAAGTACACATCCTAAGGGCTTTACCAACATGTAATAGAGAGACAATCAGTATACACGTTGAGGTAAAGAGCAACCAGATAGCATACTATCATGTCGAGCAAGAAAGTCCTCCCTATATATGTCCTAGCATCCACTACAATATACATCTAATGTACAGTAATGGCCTCTAGGGCATACATATAACTAACAATCTCTCACTTGCACTAGGGCCATCTGTAGTAGTGGTTGTAGTATCTCATACTCAACCATCCCATAAAAGTCTCTCTGTGGGAATAGGCCTTCGTGAGTGGATCCGCCGTGTTATCCTCTGAGTCTACTCTCCTTCCCTAGATCCTCTGGAGATCAACCATCTCCACGATCAGGTGACACTGCCTTAGAATATGTCTGGATTACTGATGGGACCGGGGTTCCCGGGCCAGAGCCACACTTCCATTGTCACACAATGGTAGGAACCTAGTTCATCTCATGAACCAATATACACCCAAACAGCCTCTTTGGTAGCATCTTAAGTAGCGATGTATCCTGCCTTTATCGTCTAGTATGTCACGGCATCTAGCTTGGAACTCTTCCAACATACCGTCCCTTTACTGAGGGTAAAGACAATGCCTGCGACTGACATTCAGTCGTCTTTATCACCCTGGAACACTTCCAGTGATTCTCCCCAGGATCGATTGATACCATCTCACTACAACTAGTGAGAATCCTAACATCCAATTAAATCTATCTCATAGATCTGAAACTCAGGATTTAGGAGGTATCACTTTGATCCTATATGGAGAATCATTGTGATAAGCGGAGATTGATCAAGCGTAGCATAGGAAGCTCCTTCCCTATCAAGAGTATGTCATTCACGTACTCTACGTGAATCGCCACCATACTCCCTACTATCCTTTTGTTTATACAAGGTTCATCTACCATTTTGATGATGTCAAACTCTTTGACTAATCCATCAAAACAGATGTTCCAACTCCGCGATGCCTGCTTTATCCTATAAAGCATCTTGCACACGTTTCCGCTGCTCCCACTGTCTACGAGGCCCTCTGGCTGTGTACTTATAGACGCACTCTTCTAAAACATCATTTAGAAAAGCAGTCATGGCACCCAACCACCAGATATCGTAGTCATGGTATGTAGCCGTGACAAGTAGGATCTGGATGGACTTAAGAATAGCTACTTGAAAAAGGTTTCATCATAATCCACGCCTGGTAAATGATGCAAACTTTTAACAAGTCTAGCTTTGAAAGTCTCAACTTTTCCATGTACACCAAGTAATCTTCTCAAGATATACTTGCTCCTGATGGGGATTTAACCCTTCAGATATAGCAACTAAAGTCCATACTTTGTTGGTGTATAAGTATTCCATCTCAGATCGCTAAACATCCAGCCATTCTTACAGAGTCTCACTCCTGATGGCCAGCTCGAAGCTAGTTGGGTCATCATCTCATGATGTAATCCTCGCTCCCACTGTCATAGAGAAACAGAAGTATCTCTCAGGTGGGTGAGGAACCCTACTAGATCGGCGGAGAGGCTGAGGTTCGTTGGTATCTACTGAATCCTTTGGTTCTATCAAATCATCAGCTGCAGTCTGTATAGCTGGAACATTTCCAGTTCTACATAACAGATCTTGCCTCGAGCTTGTCCGGATTTTGTTTTTCAGACATAGGCCGGACAACCCCAAATCTTAACTAACTTAAGATATGGGCTCTTCCCTTTCCATATCACATATGAAGTGGTAGGCAACTGATTTGATCGAAACCCTATTCAATAGGTATGCAACTTCTCAAGTGCATAACACCCAATAGGAAAAAGGTAACTCAGTAGTACTCATCATAGAGCACACCATATCAAATAGGGTGTATCTGCTTTGCCCCGATATACCATCATGCTATGGTGTATACAGAGGAGTAATTCTGAGAGAGAATCTCATTCTTAGAATAGTCCAGGAATCCCGTGCTTTAGTATTCTCCTCCTTGATCACATCAAAGGACATAATACTTATACCCGTATTTTGGTTCTCTACTTCTAACTTATATTCTGTGAATATCTCAAAAGGTTCGGACTTGTGTTTCAACAGGAACATATGTCTGAATCTTGAGAGATTATCAGAGAATGTAATGAAGTACAAAGAACCGGTCTTGGTATGTGTAGACAGGGGACCTACATACATCAACATGTATTATCCCAAAAGTTTACCAACTCTTTCTCTATTTCTAATAAACAGAGCTATGGTCATCTTATCTTTGTGACATGATTGGCGAGTTTCACAAGATGTAAATTCAAACTGATTTAAATATACATCTAAATGCAACTTCAGCCAGTCAGGTCGCATTGATCTGACCTAGTCTACAATACCTCAAGAAGGATTCGTTCATTTCTGAACTCTTCCTCTTGTGTGTGTTCTATATACTAAGAACTGTAGTTTGATTTAGAACATCAATGCTTTTAGATAACGTGCCTGAACCGATCAACTTTTGATATAGGAAATGTTCAAAACATTATCCAACAATACAAAATTATATCCTTTACATTATCCAACAATACAAAATTATATCCTTTCTTTACTTATAAAGAGACCGATATGATTTTATACATCAGGTTCGGTATCTAATAACATTCGTTCAGAATCAATGTATTGGTAATACAGGGTGACAGTGACCGACAGACTTGGCTGCAACTCTTGCCCCGTTTTCTGCCTCATGAAACTTATCACCCGTTCTCAGTTCTCTACCTATCTGTAGCCCTATGTAACAGATTACATATCTGGAATCCTGATCCGGTATCATATACCCAGGATGCGGAGGATACTGAGAAACAGTTCTTTGTAATGAACACACCCGAAGATGATGCATCAGCATGCACTCTCTTCGTTTGGGCGGCACGGGAAATCTGGTATTCCCCAATTTCCTGCTCTGTCTTATAACAATTATAAGTTGAAGCGGGACTAACGTTCCCCAGCTCAGTATAACAAGCGGGTTCGGTCAATAATCCGTATTATTATCTTGATTAAGGCGTGATATGGTCGCTACCAGGAGAGAGAGAGAAGAAAACACTCAGCGTGCGCTCTTGCAAGAATAGATTGGTTTTATTTTATCTAATCAGGATGGCTCCTACTGCTTTTTATCAAATCTTCCTTCAAACCCTAAAAGGAAAGACTAGCCGAGATTAATTACACACTACAAGTTCGCTAATCTTTCAGCCAGGCCAGTGTCAGTACTTTGAGGGAGGTCCCCCGTGCTTTCGCACGAACCTAATTAATGTAAACCTCGTTTTCCCAGAGGCGTAACCCCGTGGACACCTTTCTAGACACCTACTTGATCGGCTAATTGTAATGTGTAAAACTCTCCCAGGAGTAACTCTTACTCACAGCGGGTATCGGGATCCAACTATCTCATAGAAGGTATGCAATCTCATTGCAAATTTCAACACTTGAAATTCCCGATAATATTTTGCCCCTAACCTCCTATGACCTTGACAAAGGCCAACAAACCATAGGATGCTAGTCAAGTTCAACCCGTCATTTCCTGATTGAATTAAACCCACCCGCACGGCCCTTGACAAAGGCCAACAAGGTTGCACGACTACCCTAACTCAATCTGCATCATATGCATAAGCAGATAAGCACCAGTCAGCTACCGCACACTACGCCTTGACAAAGGCCAACAAACGCAGCACGAATACTAACTACTACTTATCTGAAATGACGGAGGGCTACGACAGGTTTTTCTGAAAACCTATTGCGTAATGAACTTGATATCGTTGTAGGATCGAATGAATTTTAAAATGGAGTGTTTTTGAGGCTTTTCCAGTTTTGCTAAAGGAGTCACTCCCGGTGAAGGGATCATCGGTCCTTTCCTCGTCGAATGAGGTGCGGGATATATCATATATATCACTGTGCAAAGCAGAAACTCTTAAAAGCAATCAAAAGACAAACCGAGTGTGTAGCATCTGCCAGTTATTGCTAAAGGAGTCACTCCCGGTGAAGAGATCTCGGTCCTTTCCTCATCGAATAAGGTGCATGATATATCGTATATACCGCTGTGCAAAGCAAGAACTGTAGCTACCTGTTTTATTTTGAAATTCGATTCTACAACATCTTAGGTTTCTTTTATTTCATTAATCACATTAATGAAGTCCCATCATTTAAATTACCTAAACATCACAGATAAATACGACGTACGCTTATGCCATCCGCATTCGCCTCGATGTCCCCTCATGCACCGTTAGGTTAGGTAACTAACGGCAGAGCGGGGCAGGGCTAGCGCGGGTGTAAAACATAAGTAACGCATATATAATATATCATATATACTATATACTGTATCTATCACAGAACATCACATGATCACATCACAGATATCGCAGCAGAAGAAACATATGAAATATTGGATATACTAGGACGTCCGTGTTTTCAATACGAGCCAGTATAAAACACGGATTCCACGGTCGTGATGAATAGCCAAACCCACACCCCTAGACCCCTACGAGAGCGGCAAGCAACCCTACCAATTCTAGAGTTAGGAGACCCGGACTCGACTCCTCGAGTTGGTCTCCCACTGGACTCCAGAACCCGGTTACTTGTGCCCTCCACCTTGGGTCTATCCTAGTGCGAAAAAGTAAATAATATACAAAGGGTTACATCTTCCGCAACCTGGAAGGGCCCCAATAAAAAGAATATTACATACAAGTTTTTACATGAATGAAAATGAAAAAACACTCATCTCATATAAAACCCCCCCGGCCATTCAAACACGACGATACAATATAACATATCCAGCAACACATAACATCACATGTCATCAACGTAAGTAAACATGTGCATCCCAATTGTCGTTGACATATAGCAACGAAACCGGCGATCTCACATATTACACTTACGGTCACAGAAAAGAAAGTGTAAAACTACAACAGTTGGAATCCGCAACCACCTCAGACATCGCATGCCTGACCAAATGAATTACTTAGACATCGCATGCCTAACAATTATAAACCCCGCATTTTAGTCTCAAAATCGAAAACACTTTTCAATATCAAGTCGGGCAATTCAACAAGATTCCCGACATCCTGATCGGATACTCGTCGCAAACTTAAGTAGATGGCCGCACCCCCGACGCCGTCGATGAAGTGCACCAAGGCGGAACACCGCTGCCGCGAGCACCCGAACGGATGCTTTCGGCGACGGGGTTCTCCTACAGTCACTTGGTCGAGGCTAAAGGGTGTAGCTGTCTATTAAGTTTACCGGCGAATATCCGCGTACGCTACGTGATTGCGACGGACTTTTGATCACATCAAAATTCCGTGGCAACCGATCAAGTGAGACTAAACTGCTATGTTTATAACATTCATTCAGTTATCACATAACTTTTGTGAATTCCAATTGTTGTATCACATTCCGGATAAGCAGAAAATGTTAAACTTTCCGATCGAACAGTCAAACACCTAAGTTTTCCCGATACTGATCAACACATGAAACAAGTCTAACAACATTCAGTTCGTGCCTCAGTACCAACGGTCCAGCCGTAGAAGGGTCAAGCCAATGCCTCACATGTGGCACGCCGTACTGCCCCAAACCCGAAGGTTCAAAGGGCAGTTCAAGAAGGTCACATAATCGAGTTAAGGTTTGTTGTCTTCTAGAGGGTCCATCGAGTTACATGCACTACTTAGAACGTCGTTAAACTACGGAAAAATCCAACACTTGGAAATTTCCCGACAGGAGAAAAATTGGGTATTTATATCCGGTCGAACTTTTTAACATATTCTAAGATTATCCGGAAAAGCGCACAGACAGAATTCGACAATCCGATCGATACACCGAGTCCCCAATACAACCCAGAAAATGTAACTCTGTAAAAAAAATATTAAAAATCCCCAGGAAAACCAGCACAGACAACTAAGAATTACTGTGCAAAATTGGATGCAGAAAACGACAAAATGGCCGCGGATCCGCCGCATGAGCATGCTCATGCCGCGGATCCGCGGTGCCTTTATGGAATCAGGCCCTCGAATTTTACAGTAACCCTTATATCTTCCTTCTGATTTTTCTGAATATTTTTAATCTACAAAAATCCACATTTTACAGAATTGTCCAGAGAGCATTTTTCAAGTCGGGGTTTTGGGTCGATCGGACTTCTAACTCCGTCGGGACTTCGCCTAAGGCTCTAGCTAGGCTCTGATACCACTGTAGGGTTCCTAGACACTCTCAAGAGGTCTCATAAGGCATCAACCATGCCAATTTCAAAAATTAACGGTGCCGAGAAACCCTAACAAGATCGTTGGCTAGATTTCTAGGCGACAAAACAAACTAGTTAACACTTAACTACAAGAATACGGAAATACAACCTTTGTAGATCCGGTCCTCCACCTCCATAGCTCCGCAATGAAGTCTCCTCGCTGTCCAAGTCGAACCCCGGGCTCTAGCGTCGGCTTCATCGGAGAATGGACGGGCTAGGTCATCGACGACGATGCCGAAGATGATCTACGTCGAGGCATCACTAGATCGAGCTCCAACTTCACCAAGTCAAGAAACTTGTGAAGAAAACACACTCTACTACTTGGCAAGAGGTAGAGGATGAAGAAATAGGAAGTGGGTAGACTTTAGAATTGGATTTCTCACTTGTTTCATCAATCCACCATTGATGAAGTCAAGCTTCTTCATGGAAGAAGAAGATGAAGAAGATGAAATTGTTATGATAAGTTATTAAAATGAAAAGGAAAAAGAATACTTATCATAATAATAACCTTAGTTTAGTGTAGAGAATAGACCATGGTTAGATATGATGGTTAGGGCTAAGCAAGTGACAAGAATGGTGGACTTAGTCAAAGCTTCATGAAGCTTCAACATGCATCCAAAGAAAGCCACCATTCTTCTTTATGCTTATTATTTTCCAAAAAGAATAAATAGATAAATAAATGAATAAATAAGTAAATGGAAAAACAAAACCCTAACCATTAGTTTAACCATGGTACATTCTTTACACTTAACCAAGTAAACATGTATCATCAAACATGATACAATCATTTGCACAAAAAGTATATCACATATACAACTTGTACATCCAAGTGAGAAAATCCATTTAAAGTGAACCAATACTAGTTAATGCAAAGTAATATATCAAATATATAATTATGCATTAAATCATTAAATCAACACTTGATTTAATGATCCGGTCATATCGCATATAACCGACTAATATCAACAGTAACATCTGATCGAATCAACACTTGATCCGATAACCCGGCTATATCGCATATAACCGATCAATGTCACAAATCGTGAGAATCGAATACAGTATCACATACTGGTATCATTCTCGGTCCCGCACATATCTCATATGCGCTCCTATTTCGTTTCGCTTGAGCCAGGAAACCTCTGTATAGGACTCTAAAGACTCGTCAATACGCCGGCAACAGATGATGATCATATCAAACACCCACAAGCCGCAAGCGGTCTGCTAAACGTAACGGCCACCCGGGTATTGAGCGATCAGAAGATCGACGAGCAAGCCCGCTCAAACTCCAGTGAATCCAACCAGTAACACTACCGTACAGTCCGGTCTCATCGTCTGATATGTCGCATATCTTGCCTAGGGGTGGTAAACGTCAGACCCCAATAGCTCGATAAGTCGTGTCGATATGAGGTCTATAACAGTTCGAGAAACTACTGGTAACACTTACCAGTATATCTCAGCAACCCTGGCCAGGGATTTCCGGTTATAGCCAATCGAACACAGCGCAACATCAACCCCCTATACCGGGAGAGACGAATCCCCTCCTATCGCTCATTGCCTCCTTGTGATTCGGGACTGTACCCAAAAACCACCGTTTTTCTCGCCCTCTTGGATGTGGTAAGATGGAAATCAAAGCACAGTGGGAACCACACAAGACTCTATGACGATCTCGGGTCAACAGACTACTCTGTACCAGTGTCACCAGAGAACTGCCATCTGACGTAAGGTATAATACCATCTGGGAGTTCTCGGCGAGTCCGTCCAGTGTACCCAGTCTCTACTGAGCACCCGTATTACATCTCCGATGTCAAACACCAATGGATATGGGATCATCCATCGCCCATCTGTATGGGTCGAGAAGGTATACGCTAGTCTACTCTGGTATATCGATGCCCCGTCTCGATACACCCACGACTAGGGACTTTCAAGGATGTACTTATGGACTACCATGTCCCCACTAGTATGATCCGCATCATAGTCCCGGTAGTCAAGTACACATCCTAAGGGCTTTACCAACATGTAATAGAGAGACAATCAGTATACACGTTGAGGTAAAGAGCAACCAGATAGCATACTATCATGTCGAGCAAGAAAGTCCTCCCTATATATGTCCTAGCATCCACTACAATATACATCCAATGTACAGTAATGGCCTCTAGGGCATACATATAAATAAGAGGGACTGACATGAGAGACTGCATGAAGATCTCTGGGCATATCGAACTACGTTCAAAACGGCTACGAACACAATGCCGTATGCATTGGTATTCGGTACAGAGGCGGTACTCCCCCTCGAGATAGAGCTACCCTCTCTACGAATGGCAGTTCATTACGAGCTAACGGGCGAAGAGAATACTCACCTTCGGCTTGAAGTGCTCGACGCCCTTGATGAAACCCGGCTCATTGCGCAACAAAATCTGGAGGCTTACATAGCAAAGATGACGCGCTCATACGAAAGATTAACTAGGCCGAGAACATTCTGCCAAGGCGAACTCATGCTAGTGGTCAAAAGACCTATGATCCCCAATCGTGCCAAACGGGGGAAATTCGAGCCGAACTATGAAGGCTCGTATATCATAGACAAGGTCTACCAGGGCGGGGCCTATCTACTCATGGACATGCATGGCGAAAGGCCCTTCAGGCCAATAAATGGTCGCTTCCTGAAAAAGTACTACGCCTGACGAGTCACGGTCTAGGTCAATGATGGATGACGACGACTATGTCCGCTCGCTATCTTCCTAAGCCCAAACTCTATAAGTAGTAGCCGGCTAACGGATCGAAACGTCCTTAAACTAACAATGTACCGAAACGTCCTTAAACTAACAATGGACCGAAACGTCCTTAAACTAACGATAGACCACTATGTCCTAAAACTAACTATTGACCGAGACGTCGATAAACTACTGTAGACTACAACATCCCAATGCTGACACAAAAAAAAAAGAAAAGAATAAAAAAAAGAAGGAAAAAAAATGGTATGTCCATAAGCGAAAAGGGCACGGATGAAAACCCGAGAAGGCTCCGTGAGTAAAATCCGCAGGGCTACCGGCGAGTTTTGTGAAAACCCGAAAGGGCGCAATCTCGTTAAAAGATACTTGTAAAGTCCTCTCGACCTTGTGAGGAGAAACCACCTGCGTGAGATCCTTACGACTCACAAGGGAGCAACACACTTAGGGATCCCCACGATTCCTAAGGAGAAATTACACTTGCGAGATCCTCACGACTCGTAAGGAGAACCCTCTTATGAGACCCTCACGACTCATAAGATTCAAAAGTCTTAAGCTACAAGGATCTGAACCTGTTCTTAAGCGGCCACCACAACTTCTGATACTGCCCTACAAGCGGTTCAGTATTGACCCTTGTATACAATCCACGGGCGCGGATAAACATTTCCCTGACAAAGTCCCATCCGTGACTAGGGATATGTTTACACGATGAACAGCCCTTGTAAGTCCTCTCGGCTTATAAGAAGAAAACACTCTTGTAAGATCCTTACGACTTATAAGAGAACACATACTTAGGAATCCTCACGATTCCTAAGAAGAAAACGCACCTACGAGATCCTCACGACTCGCAGGGTGAAATACCTTTATGAGACCCTTACGGCTCATGAAGTCGAAAGCCTTAGTCGACAGGATCCTAACCCTGTTCGCTAAGCCACCTTTGTTCAACATCGACAGAGGCAATGATGATTCACTCCTGGCAATATTCCAGTTGTAGCGGTGCTGATGCCGAAATCGGTGTCTAACTCTAAGCTTGCAGCAAAGAAGCTAGCGAGCCACACATGCACACGAAATAGCCAAAATGATGGGGCAACTTGCAACAAAATCAGCAAGTAAAAATGTATGCATGCAAAATAGCCGAAATGATTGGGCAACTCGCAATAAAAAGCAGCGAGTGAAAATAAAATAAATAGCCGAAATGATTGGGCACCGCGAAAAATAGCCGAAATGATTGGGCAATCGCGACCTTCACGATATAAAAGCTGAAATGATAGAGTATCGCGGAAAGAAATAAAAAATATATATATGAAATTTATGCCCTATAGGTGATATCACATTAATCCCTGTATACAATCTAGGGGCACAAACAAAGAGGGAATCATACCTTACCACTAGGCTTCATCGAAATGAAGCCAAATCTCAACGGTTCAGGGATAACCTAGAAATCATCAACATCATTCCTCCCCATTCCAGTAGGATTCAGACACTGCAATCAACCCTGGAGCCACGACAAAGCCCCTACACCAAATCTCGATGGTTCACAGACAACCTGGAGAACACTTCAATATTCGTCTCATTACAACAGACGCAACGTCATCCAAATGACCCCGTCGCGGAAATACGTCATCTACATGACCCCGTCTCGGAAATACGTCATCCACATGATCCCGTCGCAGAAATACGTCATCCAAATGTCCCCATCGCGGAAATACATCATCCAAATGACCCCGTCGTGGAGATACGCCATCTACATGACCCCGTCTCGGAAATACGTCATCCAAATGACCCCGTCGCGGAAATACATCATCTACATGACCCCGTCTCGGAAATACGTCATCCACATGACCCCGTCGCAGAAATACGTCATCTACATGACCCCGTCTCAGAAACACGTCATCCACATGACCCCGTCGTGGAAACACGTCATCCAATGACCCCGTTGCAGAAATACGTCATCCAAATTACCCCGTCGTGGAAATACGTCACTTACATGACCCCGTCTCGGAAATACGTCATCCAAATTACCCCGTCGCGGAAATACGTCATCCACATGACCCCGTCGCGGAAATACGTCATCCAAATGACCCCGTCTCGGAAATACGTCATCCAAATGACCCCGTCGCGGAAATACGTCATCCAAATGACCCCGTAGCGGAAACACGTCATCCAAATGACCCCGTCGCGGAAACACGTCATCCACATGACCCCGTCACGGAAACACGTCATCCACATGACCCCGTCGCGGAAATACGTCATCCACATGACCCCGTCACAGAAATACGTCATCCAAATGACCCCGTTGCGGAAATACGTCATCTACATGACCCCGCCCCGGAAATACGTCATTCAACGACCCCGCGCAACACGGCCAAAGTTAACCTTGACCCCGTGGGAAACGCCCGAAGCAACTTCTGACGCCGTGAAATGCGGATAATGTCAATCTCATTAAACACTTACGAGTCCTCTCGACTCGTAAGAAAGAAAACTCTCTTATGAGATCCTTACGACTTATAAGGGAAAACGCGCTTAGGAATCCTTACGATTCTTAAGGAGAAAATACACCTACGAGATCCTCTCGACTCGTAGAGAGAAAAGTCTTTATGAGACCCTCACGGCTCATAAAGTTGAAAAGTCTTAGGAAGCAGATCTGAACCTACTTCCTAAGCCATCACTACCCCTCGAAGAAGCCAAAACAAGATGCTCACTCTATCATCTGCAGGCTACGCTTACTAAAGTGACATGCCGACAACAAAGTAAAGAGAAGAAAGCGATAGGGAGAACATTTGATTCGTATTTGGTTAAGCGTTCAAAGCATACCCGTTCATGCATGTGCAAAAGATTTAGTACATAAAATAAAACACGTTGAAATGAGGAATTTACCATTCATACTTCGAAAAGTTCTTACAATCATGAAAGCAGTAAACGAAAACATCATCAAAACGATAACAATGGTAAAACCTCAGATCCAGGGCATGGATTGAGGAATTCGAAAGTAAGGCCGTCTAGAATCTTCCTGGCCTTTCTGACCATTCTCGTGTGCATCCTCTCGCGCTCACGAGTGTCGAGATCCTAGCCAATGTCCTCCTCCCTTTAATAAGAAGCGATTATCGTCGTCTGTTGGAAAGTTTGATGCAGAATATCAATGAGGTTATCTCGCCGCTTCTTCGAGATCAGCCCCGACAGGTACACTGAATGCACCTTGTCTTCGGCATCATCCAACGCATTAAGCGGCATGGCTTCGTGAAACCCAGGAAGTGCTCCCCAAATTGTTCCCACTATGATTTTCAAGAGAGCGGAATGGCGAGGAAGCAGTCGGCCGACGTGTGCATACATACGACCCATAATCTCCGCACATTGGGCATCTGTAAACTCTTGGTTCTGGCAACGGCCCTGTACGCGAATATCCTCATAAGAGATAAACTCGTTCAGACTATATAAATGAACAACCATAGTGCCTAAAAAGAAACATCATTAAAAGATTAGTAATGAGGAAAACAGGCACAGGGATTTAAACTGACTCTTGATATCCCCGTAGAGAAAACAAATTCTAATTATGGCAACTAACAAATTTGAATTTGCGAGAAATCCTAAAAACATGAATCTCATTTAATGAGCGAACCCTCGGGTCTAGGAGTTAAACTCCTCAAGAGCAACGCTCTGGAGACAGGAGTGACACCTGTCAAAGTCAAATATGAGAAGAATTTAAGCAAATTCCCCTAGAATGCTAAGAGCCATGTTCTGCGAGGAAGATGAAGTGACCCATCAGGAACCCTAAAAGCAAAGCTTTTAATGAATTTAATATCCATGAACAAACTCTTAAGAGGTATTCACAAGAGATTAAAAAAAATTCTACATGTTATAAAAAGAGCAGAGCTCTGTTCATGGGCTAAGAAACCCTAAAACAAGATCTCTTTAGATCTATGGGTTCAAGGGAGCAAAGCTCTGTTAATGAAACCCAAAATGGGTTTTCTTTAGATCTAAGATCTATGAAGAGCAAGGCTCTGTTAATGGGTAAGGCCCTAATTTATTAAAAGATTTAAATTTTACCTAAAATCTTAACATAGTTTTTACTCTTGAAAAGTTCTTAAACAGGAGAGCTATGCTCTGTGGGAGAATGAAATTCTCAGAAGAGATAATTCTCAAGAAGAAGATGAAAATCATCTAAGAGACCAAAGGTCCTATTTATAGGCACTGAAATGCTTCTTCAACCTCTGAGTTGATCCAAGGGCGCAGATGCTGCCACCGCGGCACTCACGTGTGGGCCACGTAAGCGCAATGGTGGGGGGGGGCATTTGTTTCCCCCAATCAGAGCAAAGCTTTGTTTTGAAATTCAAAATTCAAAAATTGAAGTAACGCTTCAGATCTAGCGCTAGGCGCGCTGCGCGCCATATGTCAAACACGGATGCGCTAGCACCAGGTACGCTGCGCCCTAGGCAGTGCATCCCCAATCAGAGCAAACCTCTGTTTTGAAATTCAAAATTCAAAAATTGAAGCAACGCTTCAGATCCAACGCTAGGCGCGCTGCGCGCCACATGTCAAACACGGATGCGCTAGCGCCAGATGCACTGAGCCCTAGGCAGTGCACCATGTGTGCGCTAGCGCTAGGCACGCTGCGCGCCACGTGTCAAACACAGGTGCGCTAGCGCAGACTGCGCTGCGCTCTGAGCAGCGCACCATGTATCAAACGCAGGTGCGCTAAGCGCAAAGTGCGCTGTGCTCTGAGCAGCGCACCACGTGCAAAGCACGGGTGCGCCAGCGCTGGAATTATAAAATTCCCCACCCTTAGATCAAAAGATCCAATAAATAATGATAAATCATTAATCAGAATGAAAATTCTGTTATGGAAAGATTTTCCAATCTTTTTAAAAACAAGAAGATTGCCTTCTGTAAAACAGAAGCCCTAGGATCAATGATCCAACGGTGGGAAACATTCCCAAATCAATCAGAGAAAGATCTCTTTAACTGATTTAACAAATCAACTTGCCCTATATAAAGGCCCCAAGAATTCAAGTCTGATATAGAGAACCCCCCCATAAACTTTGAAAAGATTCAAAGAAACAGAGCAAGCTCTTGAAAGAAGATTATTTCTTCAAGGTAAAGATCATGAACGATGAACACAGAGATGAAATCATCTCATAAAAAGAAGAATTATCTTCTTAAAAGATCATAGACCTAAAAAGACCAAGGTCTTTCATAAAAAAGATCAAAAGATCTCATCACATAATAAAAGAAGAACATATTCTTCACACAGATCATTGATCTATAAAGGCAAAAGCCCTTTCAAAAATAAGAACTGTTGTTCTTGAATCTTGAGACAAAGTCTCTTTTAAAAGAACATAAATTTGTTCACTGATCATAAAAATTGATCAAATGCGCTTTGCGCTATTGAAATGCGCCTTGCGCTCTTGAACAACGCTTCTGCGCTCTCTGGACCGGTGCTCAGCACCAAAATGCGCCACGTGTCAACCACGTATGTAACTTGCGCTTTGCGCTTCTGAAATAGCGCACTGCGCTCATGGGCTGGCGCTCAGCGCCAAGCACGCCACATGTCACTCACGTGTGCGCCATTAAATTAATAGCGCAATGCGCTCATGGACTAGCGCTTAGCGCTCATAAACTGACACAATGCGCCCATCATCTGGCACTTAGCGCCAAGCGCGCCACGTATCCCTTACATGTGCGCCACGTGGCAAAAGCGCACTGCGCTTTTTGATCGGCGCAAAGCGCCTAACGCACCATAGGTTGTGCTGACAGAACACAAATTGTTCTTTAATGATCCAGAGCTCTGCTGAATGCTTTGCATTCAATACAAGACAAAAGAAAAGATTTTTTGCTCAGCATTTTTAAAAGGGCCAAGCCCAAATAAAGGCTCAATAGCCATAATAAAATGTTAAACATTTTAACCTGATTGGACTTAGCCCGATATCTGGCCATAAGTCCTCAACTCATATTAATTGAGCCTATCCGCTCATGAACATTTTAACAGATCTTAGTTCCAAATTGGACTATAGATCTTTCAACCAATTCACACCGGTTCAAGGGTACATCTTTTTACTCCTCTGATATTTGTCTTTGTAATCCTTCAACGTCTTCAGAGAGGTGACGGGCCCCGACAACCAAACACTTTACGGACGGTGGGGTCCTTAAACTCACGGACTATGATGTCCTTAACCTTGACTGTGAGGTCCTTAAACTCACGGACTACGATGTCCTTAACCTTGACTGTGAGGTCCTTAAACTCACGGACTGCGATGTCCTTAACCTCGGACTGTGGGGTCCCTTTAAACCCACGGACTATGATGTCCTTAACCTCGGACTGTGGGGTCCTTAAGCCCATGGACTATGATGTCCTTAACCTTGACTGTGGGGTCTTTAAACTCACGGACTATGATGTCCTTAACCTGGACCGAGATGTCCTTAAACTAACAATGGAACGAGACGTTCTTAAACTAACCCTGGACCGAGATGTCCCTAAACTAACATTGGACCGTAATGTCCTTAAACTAATCGACCACAATGTCCCTAAACTAAACAACAAAGGCCAAATGCTCTCTTGTTGGATCTAAATGATCCTGTTAAGTTGATCATAGTCTAGAAATTAGACTAACGTATCCTTAACAAACGTTTAAGCTGATCTTAGTCTCAAATGAGATTAACGTATCCTTAAATCCAACCCCCAAACCTAAATCTTTGAAGATATGGATTTGGACTAATCCACGCCCTACGGGCGACAACATAAATTAGTCTCCGTATACAATCCACGGGCAACCAAAAACAAAACAAACACCCACGACACGAAGTGACCATCTGGAGAAGGAGAAAGTTGTTACCGCGATGCGGTAGCGTAATTAACTGCAGGGGCTTGCGTCTGCAGAGAAGAGTGTCCCCACAATCAAAACCCCCTCAAACGAGGGGGAATCTGACGAAATCTGCTACATCGGCCGCATCCGTTTAAACCTTCGATATATGGTGTCATAAATCAACTTGGCATCTTCAGAGAGGTGGACGGATAGTACCAATTAGCATCTGCCCCGAAATTTAGGCGAGACGTCCACCGCGTCTTTGCGCGTCTTTCGGCGGGGAACAGGGATCGCAAGTTCTCACCTTCGGAAGCGACTCTGATGGTAGCCCTCGGCTCTCTCTTCAAGGAATCCACCCTAGAAAAAGAGGAGGAGATAAAGAATTGTGAAAACATTAAGCTGTGTAATCGTACGTTGCCCGAAAAGAATCTCGGATCTATAAACAAGGGATCGAACAAAAAAGTTAAGGGGAAGGAAAAAGTCCCTGAGGATATAGCCCTCGATGATCAAGTCGTTGAAGAGCTCACAGCTAAGGATCCGCTCAAGAAGAACAATGTGGATTACAATGTCCTGGCACATCTGAGGAAGATACCCTAACAATTGGGTATCTTGAATGCCTTTCTCCTGTCTAAAGAGGCACGAGATTCCCTGATCAGGGCATTACAAGAGCCCGATTAGTTTCAAGCTTTCCTTGCTGAAGAAAAGATGAAGGACGAGCTGGAAGAAGTGCACACAGCTGACATCACTTTCGGCGATGAAGATCTCCTTCTTGGAACGTGCGAGCACAACCGTCCCCTGTATGTCACCAGGTACCGCCATGACATCATGATATGGAAGATCTTAGTTGATACCAGATTCTCTGTTAAGCTTCTAAATGTGAGGGTACTAAAAGAAATCTGCATGAGCGTTCAGCACCTCGCTCGGGATAAAATCACCATCTTCGGGTTCGACTCCCAGTCATCACGGACGCTCGGGTCTGTAATACTGACGTTACGCTTTGGGCTGCTTGTCACTGACATCAAATTTCATGTCATTGATGCCAAGACCTGCTACAACGCTTTACTCGGTAGGCATTGGTTACACGAGTACAACATCGTCTCTTCTACACAGCATCAGTGTATGAAATATTTCAAAGATGGTCTCGAGTATACCGTGATGGGGGAACTAAACCCATTCTCTGTAAATGAAGTCCGAAAGTACGAAGATGCAAAGTATTTCCTACCAGACTTTGAAGAGAAGGAAAGATGCCATAAACAGGAGAATAAGCAAAAAGCTATCACCAATATTCCGGTCTTCGGGAGTGATACCAAGGAGGAAGGAGAGATAGTCTATTCGGGGCCGTCCCAATGCAACAGGCCGGGACCATCTACCCCTATTCTGGTCTTTGGCAGTGACTCTGAAGACGAAGTCAACACAGTGTTCTCGGTTCGTCCATCAATGCAAGCCCTCACTGGAGATGATCAGAGTTTGAAAATCGCCATGGTTCCATGGCAACACTACAGAGAGCTTGATGCACTTGAGACATATAGTATGCAAGAGCTATAGACATTCTACGTCCCTCGGCGATCCTATTCTATCAATCCGCGGAAACTAAAGTTGAAAGAGAAGTCCGGCATGGTGCCGATTTTGCGCTCGACAGCTCCAACCCATCCGTCTACCCAGATACTACACGGAGGGATTGAAAAGGTTATTAAGATGCCAAGACGTACCTTTCAAATAGACTCCCCGACAAGCCCAGTTCTATAACAGGATTTGGAATGTCCCCGGAACTCAGCGAAAATTGCCCAACGGGAAAATGGAAATGATTGGGCTTGGATATGTCCAGTCCAAGAAAAGGGAGCAATTCCATGACTGCCATGTCATAAATGACCTCGATGAAGAAGGGGATGCTCTTTTAAAAGAAGCTGACATTGAACCAGAACGAGACCATGTCATTAAAATGCCGAGTCCGTCGTTTGAAGGACAGTTGGACAAGCTAATAAGGGAAGCGAGTCAAAAGGTTCGGAACGACCACAACCACGGAATGGCCATTTACGAGAAAACCAAGACGCAACGCCTCCTTCAGCAGGCTACGGAGGATGACAATGCCCTTCACCGTCAGCCCGCCATGTATTCCCAAGACATGAAAAAGGCCCGACATGGAGGCAAAAACAAGTTAAAGAACGGAAAAAACGTTCGACAATGGCAGAACGGATCCAAAAGGCCACGCGATCGAGAAAAGGTCAGCCGGAATCCGTCTCTTATGAAAAAGATGGATCGAGCATATTCTTTCCCTCGAGAAAAGACAAGGAGAATCTTTGACCTTATCATGAAACATCAAATGATGACACTCCAAGAGTCTCGGCACCCCGATTAAGCAAACGAGGTTCATTACCCGGATTATTGCTCCTATCACCGAGCGATAGGACATCCTCTTGAAGACTACTTCACCTTCAAAAACTGGGTCGAAGACCAATATCAACTCGGCAGGTTTGCTCTATCCAACAGTTGGAGGGTAGCCCCACCACAAAAGTATGTACCAAAAGCAGCGTATATAGAAAAGGTAGAACCAGATCAACATCGGTCTTGGAAACGATCTTGTACCTGTTATGTAATAACGCTGTCGGAAGAAGGAGAGCGCGAGAATATGGATGACCTCTCCTAGTGCTTCGAAAATTAGGATGAAGACGAGGTGATCTCAGAATTTCCACCGGCGCTAAAAGAGTTGGAAGATGGAATACACACTATTGCGGATAACCTAAGGAAAATCGACTTGGGGACGGCAAACAACCCGCGGCCTACGTTCGTCAGTGAGCTGCTATCTAAAGAACAGGTGGCTAGCTAATAGACGTGCTCATGCAGTATAAAGACTGCTTTGCATGGAACTATTCCGAGATGCCGGGGCTAGATCCATAAATAGCTGTGCATAAATTGGCGATATCTTCGGACGTCAAGACAGTCAAACAAGCACCAAGAAGAATGCGACTCGAACTTGAAATAAGTATCAACGTAGAAGTCAAGAAGCTGATCGACTCCGGCTTCATCCAAGAAGTTCAATACCCCGACTGGATCACCAACATTGTCCCAGTGATGAAGAAAAATGGGACGGTGCGCATCTGCGTGGACTTTCGGGACCTCAACAAAGCTTGCCCGAAGGATGATTTTCCCGTACCAGTTACCGAGTTGATGATAGATAACATGTCCACTCACGAAGTCTTCTCCTTCATGGACGGATCATCGGGGTACAATCAAATAAAGATGTATCCCGAGGACTAGAAGCATACCGCTTTTCAGACTCCTCTGGGCATATTCTGCTACAAAGTGATGCCTTTCGGTCTGAAGAACGCCGGCGCTACCTACCAGAGGGCCATGACGAAGATTTTTGATGACCCCATACATGAAATCGTCGAATGCTATATCGATGATCTCGTAGTGAAAAGCAAATCGTACGAGGAACACTGGGAGAATTTGAAAATAGTGTCCCAACGTCTTTGTAAGTATAACCTGAAGATGAACCCCCTGAAATGCGTATTTGAAGTTTCCTCAGGCAAATTTCTAGGGTTCATCATACGACACCGGGGCATCGAAATAGATCCATCGAAGATCAAGGAGATTATGCAAATGCCTATTCCAAGAACTTTAAAACAATTGCGGTTTCTACAAGGGAAGCTCGCGTACATCCGACGGTTCATAGCCAACCTCTCAGGAAAATGCCGTCCCTACAGTCACCTGATGAAGAAAGGAACCCCGTTCGTTTGGGATCGTAAATGCCAGAGTGCACTGGACGAAATCAAGCAATACCTGCAGAATCCGCCGGTATTGACTACTCCGGTCAAGGGAAAGCCCCTCATCCTGTACACAACAACCCTTGAAGGTTCTTTAGACACGCTATGGGCACAGGAGAACGACCAAGGGAAGGAGAGAGCCCTCTACTATTTGAGTCGAGTTCTCCTGGGGGAAGAAAACAACTACTCCCTTATCGAAAAATACTGCCTGGCATTGATCTTCGCGATAACAAAGCTTCGGTATTATGCTTTGGCGCATAAGGTCCATCTCATATCAAAGGTGGATCCTCTCAAGTATTTGATGTCAAGAGCCATATTAATGGGACGGCTCGCTAATTAGGCCCTACTCTTAAGGGAATTCTCAATAACATACCGACCTCTCAAGGCAGTGAAAGGTCAGGCCATCGCCGACTTCCTCGCTGAGCATCCAATACCTGACGACTCACCTTTAAATTGCGAACTGTCAGACGAGCACGCGTTTGACACGATCGACGGGAAGAAAGGAAGGTGTGATACCCGATGGGAACTCTATTTCGACGGAGCATCTTCCGTGAAGAAGCGACAACACAACACCCCTATAATCAAATCTGGGGTAGGCCTTATCTTCGTAACTCCGCAAGGAGGGATAATGCGCTTTGTCTTTTCCTTAACAGAGCCGAGGACAAACAAAGAGGCAGAATATGAGGTTTTGATAGCAGGTCTTGAGATCTTTATCGACATGGGGATCGAAAACCTCCTCATATACGGAGACTCCTAGCTGGCCGTTAGCCAAGTAAACGGTGACTATCAAATGTGCAAACCAGAGTTGGTAAAGTATGGCAAAAGAGTGCAACAGTTACTAACTCAAATTCCCTCTTACGCCCTGGAAAGTATACCGCGTACAGAAAATAGCAAAGCGGACGCACTAGCCAAACTCTCTGAAGAACTGGCTGACAAAAACCTCGATGGCGTAAGGATCATTGTGCAGAGCCATCGGGTTCTCGAACCAGCAGAAACATCTCCGGAGTCGTCTGAAGAAAAGGAAGCGACCAAGCAAATAGCCCTACAAATGGAGGACCAAGAAAAGGCTAAAGATTGGAGAGAAGTCTTTATAGACTACTTCAAATCCCATCAAACACCGGAAAATGCATCCACAAGACATCAGCTCATGAAACGAGCTCTGTCTTTCGCCTTCGTCAATGATAATCTATATAAGAGGTTGTTCGACTCTCTGTGGCTGAGATGCCTGGGACCGGAAGAAGCAAAGAGAGTCGTCCAAGAAACTCACGATGGACTCTACCGTTCTCATCAAGCCGGGCCGAAGATGAAGCTGAAGATCAAAATGATGGGCTACTATTGGCCCACGATGATTCAGGACTGTCTCGAATACGCGAAGCAATGCCATTCGTGCCAAATTCATGGAGACTTCATCCACCAGCATCCAAATCTGCTACACCCAACATTGGCTAGCCGGCCGTTCGAAATGTGGGGAACCGACATAATCGAACCCATTGAACCAGCGTCGTCCAAAGGACATCGGTTTATATTGGCGACAACCGATTACTTCTCTAAGTGGGCAGAAGCCATACCGCTAAGAAAAGTGAAGATAAAGGAACCCCCCCATAAACTTTAAGTTCAAAAAGAAGAGCAAGCAAAAGAGCTTGAAGAGAGAAGAAAGAAGAAGAACCTTCTTTAAAGTAAATAGAGACCATGGTGTCTCATCGGCATACCTGAGGGTTTAACCCTTATAAAAGAACATAGTTCTTTTCCTGGATCTTAGATCCATGAGACAAGTCTCCCACAAATGAGAATTTAATTCTCGAAGGGATGAATTTGTTCTCGGGGATTGAAGATCCACGGGAGAACAAAATATCGAACTCTTCAGAAAAATGCATGATTGATCATTCTTCGTGTGTATTTAGAAATATTTCACAACCAAAGAAATTTATACCGCAATCAATTAACGGTGTCGATATAGCACGTTAATGAATACGGATCGTCCACTAAGATGTGTGTTTTGATCGATCTTGTTTTATGAGTCAAAATGAAAAGATAAAAGAAAATACAAGAAAATTGATTCAAGATTTGTGAGTTTTAATTTCAAGAAACATAAAGAAAATAGAGATCTAGAATCAAGAATCAAGAAATGTCCCAATCGTTTGAATTATCAAGATTTGTATAGTAGCTTATAGGAATCAATCCAATTGATAGTGATGATGAATACTAATGATTACTAATTCTTATCTATTGAAAATTTGTTGCTAGATCGATGATGATCAATGAGGATTAGGAATCTATTGAAGAAACTAGGGTTTCTCCATCATCATCCCTTGTCCTTTCATTGATTATCATTCAAATTCTAGCCTCTAGCAAATTGAATCACCGATCGTTGATCTCTAATTTGGAGCGAAGAAAGTGATCTTGCTCAAATTAGGTTTTCGATGATTCAATTTCCTAAAGTTTACAAAACTCATAAGACTTAAAAATCGTTCAAGAATTTCATCAACATCATCTACCTATTCTCTCGATTCCGCTACAAGCGGAGATTTCACTCAAACATCATAAAAATTAATGAATCAAAGATCAAGAAGTTTCATAACACAAGAATGTAAAGAAAGCAAGAATTTCAATTATCACCTTTATTAAATCGACGACTAATTACACATTCCCTCAATTCGAGGTTACAAGATGTTGCTCTTGATCGCTCCTTTTGAAGAGGTAACTAGATCCGTCGAATTTCGCTCCGCTCGATCTCCGTGAGTCGCGGATCGTCGTGGATCTCTTGCTCGGATGAAGATTGGCTTCGCGGATACAGGATCGATGGTTGCTTGCTTGATTTGCTTCTCAAAATGATCTTGATTTGGCTTTGGAATTGGATTTGGGCTAGGGTTTTGGTATCAAGTTGTGTCACTCAACTTGAATTTGAATTTTGGCTCTAATTAATTGTGTAACTAACTCACCACTAATGAACAACCTTTGTAATGATGCCCTAGGTGCCCTTTTATAGTTTTCCCTCAAGCTTCCCCTAGAAACTAGGTCTAGCTTCCCTTGGAAGCTTGATTGTTATGAAGCTTGCATAGGAAGCTAGGTAGTTATGTAGAAGTTTCTAGATTAAGATAGTTAACTAGCTTGTATGAGAAGCTTGGTTGTTATGAGGCTTGCATGAGAAACTTGGTAGTTATTAAGTTTGCACAAGAAGCTTGGCTGTTAGAAGGGAAGCTTCTGGAGAACTCTAGGGACTGAAGCGTCTTGAACAATTTTTGCTGTTGAAAAGAAGCCTCGGGGAAAATTACCAACCGCCAATGAGTCAGAACGGCCGTAGATCTGCGGCGGATCGGCCTGACTCGGCCGCGGATCCGCAGCTGTATAGTGAGCTCTCTGGTTGAATTCTTTAGGGATATTTTGTGTTGTCTTTTTGGAACTTTCCTGATGTCTGGAATCTTATAATTCTTTCTAGTTCACTGCCAGATCTCAGGTCTTGGACTTGATATATTTTATCAGCACTTTTATCAATTCCGACTCTTTTACCTGGAGAATTTCTTGCACATAATCTCGAGACAAGTGTTTGATATACAAAGATCATGCATGCAATAATAAACACTCAATTTCCCTCAAAATGCCGGTTATAATTTATAACACATGTTATTTGATATTTTGCAGACAAATTGCTAATATGTACTATATTTATACCAAACACCTTTAGATGATTGCAAAGAGTAGGGAAATTGATGTGTTAAAAATGCAATATTTACGACTGATCAAATTCCACCAAACTTAATTTTGGTCGTCTCGAGCAAATATCTTTTATTCAAGAGAAGGAGAAAATAAAGAAAAAGAAAAACTAACTAGCATACTTTCGTAGGCAACACGATTGCACTGAGCACGTGCACAAGCCTTTAAACCTCTAGGTGTCCCTAGTAGGAGGAGTGTTGTCTCCTGAGGGTTTTCAGCGGATTGCACCCATAAAATCCAATAATAAAAGGAAGACTGTGAAAGTTACATATAAAGATGAGAATTATAAAAGAAAGATTTTGAAAATTAGAGTTTCCAACTACACTAGCTTTTCGGTTGTCATGAGCTCTATCTTAATAGTCATGAAAAGATGTTAGAAATCACATCATCCCTCAATAAAACATCGTCTTTATTCTTCATTCCCACCTTTCTTCCAAACATCGATCATATACCCCTACGTGTGTGTAAAGAACATCCTTACACTCGGAGAATTCAATTCAAGCTATCATACTCTTGTCCATCGACCTCAGTACTTTTAATTGATGAATATTTAGATGGATTTGCTCACACATTTTTCATGCGACCGTTAAAACTTCTTGAGGTACTAACCGACCGATTACTAAATGTGCTTGCAGAGTAGGTGTATTTAATATTTTCCTCATCTTGCAATACCTAAGGCTTAGCAGTGACTTCCAAATCAGTTGGTCTAAGGCACTAGGTGATGAAGCACCCTCGCTATATTTTTTTATGCTGCCTTGGTGATAACAAAACCAGTGTTCATTTTTCTACACCATTTTATCTTTTCTTCGTTTATTATTTTCTTCATACTTTGGCTTTTAGACAAGAGCATTTCAAGGTATCCTCTACTATCCCGAGTTTCAAGACGTGTGTAAGTGAGTATAGTAGGGTATCAACGTTCAAATGTTTGGCTTCCAGAATAGGAACTATTTTTCAGACTTATTTTTATCCTCAGATTAGTGACTTGCTTCATCTTACTAACCCTTGGGACAATGGCTCATAACTACTTATTACTAGTTTCGTTTAAGAAAACTTCTAACTTTCTTGGTTTTCTTAAATTTTTCTAATCTTTTGGATGTAATTTTTCACTATCTAATCTTTTATTATCTTATTTATGTACAATTTTTTTCCTTTCATTTTTTAACATTTTTTTTCATTTTTTTATATGTTTTGTGCTTATGCAAAGTATGATGCAAAGTGATGCGTAAATAAGCACAAACCTCCCCCAAACTTGTTTAGAACAGTATCCTCACTGTTGTCTTCTGCTAAACCTCAAAAAACCTGTAAGCTTGGGAGGACCTTATTAATGGGGGAAAGAATAAGTGAAAGTGAAAATCCTCCCCCAAACTTATTTTTGGCTTACAATATTTGAGGACAACTTTTTATTTTTAAGAGCCAAAAATATAAACCCCCCCCTCAAACATGAGTTAGACAATATTAAGTATTTTAAGAGGGGGTAAGTCATTTGGTCAAAATAAGACTTTACAAAGACCAAAAATTAATACCAACCATTCAAAGATTTTATCAGTGTAGCGTATAGGTCGGTGGAAGAACATGTTGTATAGAGTCAGGAAGAAATGAGGAAAAAAAAATAATGGTCTGGAAAGGGTTTGAGTTTTAAATTAGAGAAATGAAAGAATGAGAATGAATGTGAATAGGAAGAAGGAGTGGTGGCGGTTCAACTTCTATAGGTTGAGGTTGATCAATCACAAAATCCGTGTTATTTAGAAATGCAAGTTTGTCAGCAAAAAGTTCTTCCAAACTTTTATCAATGGTGTGATCAAACATTTTGCTGTCAATAAATTTTGTGTCAGATTTTACCATACTTGATTTGTCAAAATATATGGAGGTAAAAGACTCAAAAAACTCATTTACCTCATTTTCAAAAATATCAAAATCAAGTTGGCTTTCTGGGATTGTCGAACTTGAACTATCGGATTGTGATTCATCAAAATTCACTGAAATTATAGGAAGAATAGAAGAAGAACCGGAGAAATTAGAAGGTGAAATGGGTAAACAAATTGGTGTGTCGAGGATCGCAAAACCAGATGTGGAAGATGTAGGCTGAATTTCGGTCTGTTGTTCGGTTATACCATTATTATCAACTTGGAGAAGCATTTGGGGTTCAGGAAGAATTATCAAAAGCTCGAGATGATGACCATAAGAAAGTGAAAGGACCTGATGAATTGATGGGACAAACTCATCCAAAATTTCGGGTTCATCAATCAATATATCCCCAACGTCAATCACCTCATTCAAGTGAAGGTTAAAATTCTCAAACACCTCATCAAAAGTATGGTTTTTAATCAATTTTGGTTCAAGAGTGGAGGTGTAGAGATCACAAGGATTTGGCATGGTTTCATTCGAAATGGACCCTTCACAATTGGGTAAATCAAACACTGCATTATTACACAACTTCTTATACATTCTATCGTCAATTGATGAATTATTTGGTGTACTCGATGAATCTGTGAAACTGGAGTTGTGGATTTCAGTTTGGATAGGGAATGTTTGATTAGGAAAGGTGTACAGTTCTCTCTCACTACCCAAATTCTTTTCTTGTCCTATGCCCGAATTATATATTGAAATTTTTTAGGCTGGTTTGAAATTATTTGCTTGTCTCCACTCTGTCATTTCCTTCCTAATTTGGTTCGACAATTCCAGATATTTTTCTAATGTCTGCTCAAGACTAGACTTGGATCGATAAGGGGTTTACGTATAAGATTGAAATTCTTGTGGACAATTACAACACCCAAATGACTGATTAGAAGGACTGTTTAGAGAAGGTGGAAAAGTCGGATTTGATTGATAGGAACAGAAGGGTTGTGAAAATTGGGCAGGAGTAGGGTCAACATTATGATAAGAAGAATTTTGATATTGGTTCGTCGGTTGGCTATTGGACATCATACTTGCTACAAACCGATTATGAAATTCTTCTTTAGAAAGTGGAAGTGATGGTTGATATTTGTCTGAATTGAAACTTTGGCCTCTAGCCCTAGCTATATGCTCAGCAATGGACATGCGTATAGGGGCATCCTCACTCGGAGTATCAATTGAAATGGATGTAGAATTAGGATACGGTTGATATTGGTTCGGATTGAAACTTTGGCCTCTAGCCCTAGCTATATGCTCAGCAATGGACATGCGTCTAGGGGCATCCTCACTCGGAGTATCAACTGAAACGGATGTAGAATTAGGATACGATTGATAAGACATGGACTGAGGTCGCCAACTGTTTCTACCCGCTTGTTCTATCTGATTTCTTAAGGACATGGGAGAGTCGGACGGTATACCGAAGGGATTACGAAAACAAGAAATATCTGGTTGTGGACATCAAAGATCGGCAAGAGTTCTTCTGTTTGGGTCACCCATTATAAGAAGAGAAGAGGGGGAAAAAGGGTAAAAAGGGGGGAAATAATTGGTTTTTTTTGAAGAAGAAACGGATTTTAAAAAAAATCACACAAAAATGCACAACCACCATAAATCTAGTGGTTACCTAGGTCAAGTCTCTAGACCGCTCCTAGACTTCCAGAAGACAAATCGCAGGATAAATCCTCTACTGCCTCTTTATCCCTTCTGTGGCCAGATAAGTGCCAGGTAAGTGGGAGGTTCTCCGCTACGTAAGTAGCGGGCCTAATTAAGTAACCACTTGCCTTAGACACACTTTCCTAGACACCATAAAAGAAACGCGAATAAGCAATAGATTACCCACGACTTCCTTCTGTCCTAAATGAGCGCGACGGTCCTTAGAGTCTTGTCTAGATAATTTTTATTTAATGAGGGTGATGTGGATGCAAGTTTGTGGATTTTGGGGATTAGGAAGGGTAATGAAATACCCACCTAATCTGAATTTGGTCTTTGCCCCTTAATTTCCGTATTAAAATATGCACAAAACCAATGATCAAATCACGCACAAATTTTTCTTTTTGCGGCGCTGCGAATTTTTTGCAAAGAAACCTACAGAAATTGGTTATTGGATAGAGCAGGGAAGAGATAAGAAAGACAGAGATTCACCTAGAAAATTTGGTGCAGTGAAGCCCTAAGCTAGCTGCGGAACTGCCGCAATAAGCCCTCTATGGCCGCGGATGCGCAGTCTCTTAATGTGATCCCTGCACAAAAATTTCAGCAACTGCTCCAATTGCCTCTCTGAACTTTTTGAGATGTCCTGAAATTTTTTCCTCTCGCTCCAGAGATTCCAGATTTCCTCGCAACAAATCACAACAAATCGTTAAGCGCTTGTGTGAATTTTGATCTAAAAATTCTGATTGAATAATAATTTTTCAACTCAAATAACAAAAACGAACAAAATAGCATACATCCCCGGCAACGGCGCCATTTGATTGATCATTCTTCGTGTGTATTTAGAAATATTTCACAACCAAAGAAATTTATACCGCAATCAATTAACGATGTCGATATAGTATGTTAATGAATACGGATCGTCCACTGAGATGTGTGTTTTGATCGATCTTGTTTTATGAGTCGAAATGAAAAGATAAAAGAAAATGCAAGAAAATTGATTCAAGATTTGTGAGTTTTAATTTCAAGAAACATAAAGAAAATAGAGATCTAGAATCAAGAATCAAGAAATGTCCCAATCGTTTGAATTATCAAGATTTGTATAGTAGCTTGTAGGAATCAATCCAATTGATAGTGATGATGAATACTAATGATTACTAATTCTTATCTATTGAAGATTTGTTGCTAGATCGATGATGATCAATAAGGATTAGGAATCTATTGATGAAACTAGAGTTTCTCCATCATCATCCCTTGTCCTTTCAATGATTATCATTCAAATTCTAGCCTCTAGCAAATTGAATCACCGATCGTTGATCTCTAATTTGGAGTGAAGAAAGTGATCTTGCTCAAATTAGGTTTTCGATGATTCAATTTCCTAAAGTTTACAAAACTCATAAGACTTAAGAATCGTTCAAGAATTTCATCAACATCATCAACCTATTCTCTCGATTCTGTAAGTCCACGTTGCCCACCCCGGTGCTTGCGGGGAGGCGGAAACGGTATAAAAATCGGATTTTTATCGAACTAGGCAACATGGACTATCAAAAGAAGGATCTTTGCTAAACAAAAACTAACTACAAAGCTAACTAGTTTTAGCTACATGGAAGAAAGGTTATACCTAGGGCTTTATGTCCTTCTCTTCTTGCTCCTTGGAGTGAACGGAAGTGATCTCCTTATCGTCTTCTCTAGTCGAAGAAGGATCCACCCGAGAGCCTCAACCTTTGGCTTCAACTTCAAGCTAGAAGTAACTAAGATGCTAGAAGTGCTAATCCTAGAACCTTAGAAGAGAGTAGAGAGTATCTTAGAATGGTTTATCTCAAGCTCAAGTGTTTCTCAACTCATGAGAGGGGAGAGCTAGAGAGAGAGGAAGAGGAGGAGAGAGAATCTATATGATAGAATGAATAAGAATAATGAACCATTCTCTCTAATATGGGTGAATTATGAAATTAGATAATTAGCTAGATAATTGTCATGGTTAATCAAGACTTGACCATTATCATTTCACATTAAATGCAAATTGCAAGGATCAAAGAGCATCATTCATATGGAATGATGATGGTCAACATGTCAACCCAAGTCAACAAGTCAAGTATGGTCAAATGGTCAACAACCCTAACCATGCACAATTATATTTAACTAATATCAATTAATCATAATACACACATAAGCATTAGGGTTAAGCAAATGACAATAGTCATCAACCCTAATCAAAGTCCTCTCCCTCTGTCTCAGTCAACTGTGCATACGCACCCGTATCCGTGATCCGAGGAACACGAATACAATGAGATAAAACCAATCCCAAATCATATACTAGGATCTGGCTTAAACCAAAGCCCGCTAGTATAAGCTGTACGGACAGCAAACGTGCACAAGTGCGCGGATGTGAACGAACCCTGTCGCAAAACCATGCAACCTCTACTCATTTTGCCTAAAGGCGAATAACTCTCTGTGTGGGACTCTAAAGACTCGACACTACGCTGGCAGTGGGTTTAACCACAGACCGCAAGCGGCACTAGCTGTACGTAACGGTCCCCAGGTAGATGCCGATAAGAAGACTGACGAGGTGAACCCATCTGAACTCCTACTGAGCCTGAATGTGACACTCCGTACAGTCCGGTCTGTTCGTCTGATACATCGCATGGCGGGCCTAGGGGGCGGTAAACGTCAGTCCCCTAATAGCGGTACAAGTCGTGTCGGAGTGTAGCCCAGAACACCCTGAGATAACACTGGAAACCTACCAGTATATCTCGTTTGCCCTGGCCAGGGACTACTTGTGTAATGGCTCTCCTAGACACAACGCGATGTCAACCCCCAATACCGGGAGAGACGAATCCTGTTTAACCGTCACTGCCTCCAAGTGCTTTGGGACTGCACCCAACTACTACCTGTTTGCACGACTCCTTTGAGCCATGGTAGGGTAGTAATCAAAGTAAAATGGGAACACACTCGAGGCGAAGTGACAGTGTCAAGTCAGCGGACTAAGCTGTACTCATGTCACCTGGGAATTGATAACTGACGATAGGTATAATACCAACCAACAGTTCCCGACGAGTCCTGTCCAGTGTACTCGTAACCTAACGAGCACCCGCATACTATCTCAAGTACGACGTACCGACGGCTGTGGGACAGACCGTCTCCCACGCTGGGATGAGAAGCGCATACGCTAGTCTACTCCGGAGTATCGATGCCTTGTCTCGATAGTCCTACGACTAGGGACCTGTATAAGGATGTGCTTATGGATTACCCAGCCCCCACGAGTGTGAGCGCCATCACAACGCTGGTAATCAAGCAAAGATCCTAAGGGCTCCACTAATGCGTATAGGTGATATAATAAAAGAAACACATGTACACATCAAAGCAGAGACAAACCAAGTAGCATACTACCATTTCGAGCAAGATTGTATATACAACTGTGAATATCCCAAGCTTCCATCAAGTAATATACATACTAGTATGATACAGTAATGGCCTCTAGGGCATATACACTAACAATCTCCCACTTACACTAAGGCCATGTACTGGCGTATCGAAGATCTATCATCTCGATCAGCCGCTCGAACTGAGTCTGGGGTAAGGCCTTCGTGAATGGATCTGCAGTGTTATCTTCCGAAGCAACCCTCCGAACCTCGATCTCCTGGAGATCCACGATCTCCCTGATCAGGTGATACCGCCTCAAGATGTGTCTGGATTTCTGATGGGACCTGGGTTCCTTCGCTAAAGCTATAGCCCCGTTGTTGTCGCAATACAGAGGTATTGGATCAACAATGGACGGAACCACATGAAGTTCTTTCAAGAACTTCCTCATCCAGAAAGCTTCTTTTGCGGCATCAGATGCAGCGATGTATTCCGCTTCCATAGTCGAGTCAGCAACGATTTCCTGTTTGGAACTCTTCCAACACACCACCCCTCCATTGAGGGTAAAGACAAAACCCGACATGGACTTGGAATCATATTTGTCACTCTGGAAGCTGGAGTCAGCAAAGGCCTCAATCTGGAGGTTTTTTCCGCCATACACCAAGAACATCTCCTTAGTCCTTCTCAGGTACTTGAGAATGTTCTTTACCGCTATCCAATGTTTCTCCCCAGGGTTTGACTGATACCTGCTTACCACACTCAGTGCATAAGCCACATCTGGTCTAGTACACAACATCGCATACATTATAGAGCCTACCGCAGAAGCGTAGGGTATAATAGACATGCGATCCCTCTCCAAATCAGTCTTGGGAGACATCTCTTTGGAGAGGGTGATCCCGTGACAAGCCGGTAGATTACCGCGCTTGGAATCTTCCATACTGAATCTTTTCAGTATGGTGTCGATGTACCTGGACTGTGAGAGTCCTAAAATCCTCTTGGATCTGTCACGGTAGATCCGGATCCCCAGAATGTATGAGGCATCACCCAGGTCTTTCATGGAGAACCTGTGTGACAAGAACCCTTTGACAGATTGTAGCATAGGAATGTCATTTCCTATTAAGAGAATGTCATCCACGTATAAAACGAGGAATACTACAGTTCTCGCTACAAATCTACAATAGATGCATGGTTCATCTGGATTTTTGATAAAGCCAAATTACTTGACCGTCTTATCAAAACAGATGTTCCAACTCCGCGATGCCTGCTATAGTCCATAAATGGACTTAAGCAACTTGCACACCTTTCCGCTGCTCCCACTCTGAATGAAACCCTCTGGCTGGTCCATATAGACACACTCCTCTAAATTTCCATTTAGAAAAGCGGTCTTTACGTCCATCTGCCAAATCTCATAATCGTGTAATGCATCAATGGCAAGAAGGATCCGAATGGATTTCAGCATAGCTACTGGAGAAAAGGTTTCGTCATAGTCCAAACCAGGTCGCTGACGAAAACCCTTTGCAACCAGTCTAGCTTTGTAGGTCTCAACCTGTCCATCTACACCAATCTTCCTTTTGAAGATCCACTTGCATCCTACGGGTTTTACCCCATCTGGAGCAATGTCCAACGTCCATACTTTGTTGGTGTACATGGACTCCATTTCGATCCGTATTGCATCCAGCCATTTTACCGAGTCAACGCTCTGAATGGCTTGCTGGAAGCTAGTAGGCTCATTACAATCTATGATTCAATCCTCTCTATCCCTGTCTATGAGAAAACCGTAGTATCTCTCGGGCGGATGAGACTGCCTACTTCTCCTGCGGAGTGGCGTGGGAATGTCCTGATCTTTCGACCCCTCTGGTTCTACTAAGCTTTTAGTAATAGCTCGTGGTTCTGGAATTTCTTCCAGTTCTATTGCGCTCCCACTAATTTCCTTTTCCAAGAACTGGTGTTCTAGAAAGTGGGCATGACGAGAAACAAAAACCTTTTGTTCCTCTTCTCAATAGAAGAAATATCCCTTGGAGTTCTTTGGATATCCCACAAACTTGCACTGTACTGAGCTTGCCTCGAGCTTGTCTGCATGCTGCTTTTTGACAAAAGTTGGACATCCTCATGTCTTAATGTGATTAAGATAGGGTCTCTTCCCACACCACATCTGATATGGTGTAGTAGGCACAGTCTTAGTTGGAACTCGGTTCAAAAGGTATAAAGCTGATTCTAGCGCATATCTCCAGAACGATCGCGGCAACTCAGCGTTACTCATCATGGACCGTACCATATCCAATAAGGTTCGATTCCATCTCTCCGATACACCGTTATGTTGCGGAGTGTATGGAGGAGTAAGCTGAGAGAGAATTCCATTCTCTTTTAAGTAACCCAGGAACTCGGCACTCAAGTATTCACCACCTTGATCAGATCTCAGTGCCTTGATACTTTTGCCTGTTTGTTTTTCTACTTCATTCTTGTATTCCTGGAATTTTTCAAAAGCCTCGGATTTATGTTTCATTAAGAAGACATATCCGTACCTTGAAAAGTCATCCGTAAAAGTAATGAAGTAAGAATAACCGCTTCGTGCATGCATAGACATTGGACCTGTAAGTCCATGTCACGCACCCCACTAACTTGCGGGGAGGCGGAATATATGAAAAACGATTATCAAAGCTTCGTAACACGGACTTGAGCGCATGAATCGTAATCTAAACCATTGCTAACGTTATACTAGAGGTTTAACTACTCGGTACCGGAGTTATACCTCACGTTACATGTCCTTCGGGTCTTCATCGCTGTCCTCCACTCCTCGTAGGCTCCTTGGAACATCGGCAACTTCACGGCCTCCTCGAATTAAAGACGATCCACCCGAAAGCTCCTACGCCAAGCTAAATCTCAAACTTGAGATAACTTCGTTGCTTAAGGTGCTAATCTAAGCTACCTAGGGGATATAGAGTGAGGTTATGGATGTTTTAATCTAGCTAACCCTTGATCTCAACACATGAGAGGTTAGGGTTAGGGTTTCAAGAGAGAGTGAGCTTGAGGAGAGAGAAGGAGAAGATGAGAAATGAATATCATAACATAAAATCCTTCTCACTTGAATATATGATACATAATGAATTATCAAATAATATCAATTAATTGATTATTCACCATGTTTCATTTAATCAAGGAGAGTGATTCATCATGTGAGTCATTAGATCATTAATGAAGCATTAATGATATGATGAATCATATAAATGAGTCACACAAAGTAATCATGAAAAAGCCACCTCAACCTCTCATGTCACCACTCTTCTAGAACCTTCTCGACAAATTACGAGACCTCCAATCCGTGAAAACACGGAAAAACTTTAGACTGTATAAATCCAATAACCTGATACTAGAATCTGGCTTTAACCAAAGCCGGCTAGTATAAACTGTCCGAAAATTCGTACGTGCGAAAACACACGTACGCATCCGAACTCTTGTCGTAAAACCATACGACCTCTATATCGTTTCGCCTGGAGCAGGAAAACTCTCTGTGTGTGATTCTAAAGACTCGACACTACGCTGGCAGTGGGTTTAACCATAGACCGCAACCGGCACTAGCTGTACGTAACGGTCCCCAGGTAGATGTCGATAAGAAGGCCGATGAGGAAAATCATCCGAACTCCCACTGAGCCTGATGTGACAATCTTCATACAGTCCGGTCTGTTCGTTTAAGACTATCGCATATCAAGCCTAGGGGGTGGCAAGCGTCAGTCCCCTAATAGCTGTATAAGTCGTGTCGGAGCGAAGCCCATTACGCCCTGAGAAGCTACTGGAACCTACCAGTATATCTCGCTTGCCCTGGCCAGGGACTTTGCGTAATGGCTCTCTGACACAGCGCGATATCAACTCCCAATACCGGGAGAGACGAATCCTATCTAACTGCCACTGCCTCCAAGTGCTCGGGACTGCACCCAACTGTTACCTGTTTGCACGACTCCTTTGAGCCGTGGTAGGGTAGCAATCTAAGAACAGTGGGACACACTCGAGGCTAAGTAGCAGTGTCAAGTCTGCGGACTATGCTGTACTCATGTCACCTGGGAACTGATAACTGACGATGGGTATAATTCCAACCAATCAGTTCCACGGCGAGTCCTGTCCGGTGTACCCGTAACCTTACGAGCACCTGTATACTATCTCCAGTACGGCGTACTGATGGCTGTGGGACAGACCATTTCCCCAACTGGGATGAGAAGCGTATACACTTAGTCTACTCCGGAATATCGATGCCCTATCTCGACAATCCAACGACCAGGGACCTGTATAGGATGTTGCTTACAGACTACCCAGCCCCCACTAGTGTGACTGCCATCACGACGCTGGTAATCAAGCAAAGATCCTATGGGCTCTACTAATATGTATAAGTGATACGTTACAAGAAACATATGCACATATTAAAGTAGACTTAAACCAAGTAGCATACTACCATTTTTAGCAAGACTGTATATATATAACTGTGAATATCCCAAGCTTCCATTAAGTAATATACAATCTAGTATGATACAATAATGGCCCCTAGGGCATATACACTAACAGGACCGCACACGTCGCTGTGTACGAGTCCCAAGAGCTCGCTCGCTCTTACTCCGTGTCCAGTGAACGGAGTCTTTGTCATCTTTCCTTTGAGACAGGATTGACAAGTTGCATATGATTGATATTCGAACGGATCCAAATATCCTTCAGTATGTAACTTATTCAACATTCTCTCATTGATGTGACCTAGTCTACAATGCCATAAGAAAGTTTTATTGATTTCTGGAGACTTTCTTTTGTGTGTATTCTGGACATTGAAAATTTGTGGTTGGTTTAATACGTATATACCGTTGTTTAATGTACCTGACCCAATCAAAACTTGATTAAGGTGAATGTTCACTACATTACTTACAAATGCAAATTCATAATCTTCTTTAGACAATAAAGATACAGAAATGATATTACAGGTTGCATTTGGTACAAAATAACAACTACGCAAAACCAAAAAGTGTCCATCTGACAATCCCAGGTGATAGTCCCCCACGGCCTCAGCATCCAGGCTAGCTCCGTTTGCAACTCTGAGGGTCATATCAACTGCCTTCAAAACTCTACGCTTTCTCAACGCCTGTGAAGAATTACAGATATGAGATCCTGATCCGGTATCCAATACCCAGGAAATAGAGTTTATTGATAGACAGTTTTCAATAACATACACACCTGAAGCTGAAGCCGCAACTCGCTTCAGATCCTGGGTTCTAGCCTTCCAAGCCTTGCAATCCTGTTTCCAGTGTCCACTTTTGTGACAGTAGAAGCATTCTTCCTTTCCCACCAGCTTTCCCGCTACCTTTGTTGCCTTTCCCTTTCCCTTCGTATCCACTTTACTGACACCGCCCCTTGGTTTGGCGGGGGCTTTCTTCTTCTTTCCCTTGGCTTTCGCCCTGGACTTAGAAGAGAAAGATCCTCCTACAAACAAAGTGGATGTCTCCCTACCTTTCTGTAAGGTGCCCTCAGCACTCCTCAACATGTTCAGAAGTTCGAAAAATTCAACCTCCTTTCCTTGCATGTTGAAGTTTAGGATAAACTGGGCGTAAGTAGAAGGAAGGGACTGGAGAATCAAGTCAGTGTAGAGTTCATTCTCCAACGTGGTCCCAAGGTCCGCGAGTTCCTCTATGTAGCCAATCATCTTAAGCACGTGTTCCGCTACCGATGATCCGACGGCCAATCTTGCCGAAAATAGCTTCTTCGACACTTCGTATCTTGCGATACGAGACTGCTCTCCATACAGTTCTTTTGTATGAAGAAATATGGATTCTAAGTCCATATTCTCGTGCCTCCTCTGATGTTCGTTGTCCATAGAGGCAAGCACGAGGCATTTGGCCTTCGCGCAATCAATCTCCCATGTCTTACGGATTTCTACATCCGCGACGCTGGAGGTGGGACCTGGGACGGGGGGAGCTTTGGTGGTAAGGACATACCCCAACTTGTCGTAAGTGATTTCCATCTTGACATTCCTGAGCCAATCTTTGTAGTTTGGCCCTGTCAGTATGTTTTTATCTAGTAATAACTTAAGTCCGGTCATGTTGAATGGTCGCTGCAATTAGGAGAGAGAAAAGAAACACTTTAGCATGATGATCTTGCAAGTTTAGAGTGGTTTTTAGTTTGTCTAAATAAGATGGCTCCCACTGTCTCTCGAATCCCTTCTCAAACCATAAAGGAAGAATTAGTCGGGATCAATCTCACCGTACAATACTTGCTTAACCGTTCAGCCATGCCAGTGTCGGTACTTCGAGGGAGGTTTTCCAACGCTTTCGCGAAGTTCCTTAATTAAGTAACCTCTTTTCCCTGTGGGCGTAGCCCCGCTAACACCTTTCTAGACACCTACTAGGTTTATAGCATTGATCGTTAAGTGAGAGATTTCCCGAGGAGTAGCATATACTCACAGTAGGATCGGGATCCAAATATCATCGCGTGATAAAACCGAAGGAATCCTACCAGAATCATCACACTCCAAATGGTATGCATCGCTAGCAAGTTTCAGTACTTATGAAACTCCCGATGTGGATTTTTGCCCCATGCTCTTATGACCTTGACTTTGGCCAAAATAGCATAAGTCACATGTCAAGTTCTACCCGTCATTCTCCTGGTTAATTTGGACCCACCCGTACCTACCCTTGACTTTGGCCAAAATGGCAGCACGACTGTCCCAAACCAACGCATCTACCTATGCTGCACATGAATACCCAATAGCTACCAATCACTATGCCTTGACTTTGGCCAACATACATAGCTTGAATACTTTTTGACCATTCATGTGGAATGACGGAGGGCTACGAATGGTTTTGGCGAAACCGTGAACGTAGTGAACTTGATATAATCGATGGAACGAGATAGCTTTTAAAAGGAGTGGTTCAAGCTCTGCATTTAAAAGTTTAGTTTTGAAAAGAACCGAGTGGTTTTCAAAGTGTTCCAATCGACTTTTACTTGGTTTATTTTCTTGCATTAACCTTAATGCGTCCCATCTTTTAATCCTACCATTGCAGAAAACAACCAAAATATGGTGTATGCTTATGCCATCCGCATTCGCCACGGGGCCACGTCATCACCCGTTAGGTTACTTAACTAACGACAGAGCGGGGGCTGGACTAGCACGGATGCAAAACATAAGCAACACCTAAATAGTTATCATATATAAATATATAGCAATGATAGTCAATCCAGATCACAGATGAACACTTTGGATATACTAGGAATCTGCGATTCGTTCGAGCCTGCAACGAAAAGCGGATTATATGGTCGCGATGAATAGCCAATACCCCACCCAAGACCCCTACGGGTGCGGCAAACTACCTGCCAAGTATCCGAAGCGAAGCAACCTCCCTCAACGACGTGAGTAGGCCACTCGGCACTTCGAGATACCCGTAGTTTGTGCACCCCACCATGGGTCTATCCTAGGAGAAAAAACAGTAAAAAGAAATTATACAATGACGGCTACAACCCCGACCCGGTTGTGCGGCCAAATAAATAATATTACATCAATTTACATATTACATGAATGAAAGAAAAAAGAAACTCTCATCTCACATCCACCCCGGCTATTCATCCGCGACAATCCACCGAGTTCATATACACAAACCAATAAGCATTACAGATCACAGATATGTATAACCCCCACTAATCGACGTATATCGATTAGCAGACATTAAATACATATAAACATCATAGATATAACCCAATAGTCAAAGTATAGTGAAGTTCGATCAAAAATACGGATTTATAGCCACCCCAAATACAAATTTCTATTCTGGAAAATCTGGACAGAAATAAAATATCTTAAAAATCCCAAAACCTTAACAGAAGAACACTGCACCAAACTCGGTCCAGAACCGAGTCAACTCGGCCGCGGTTCCGCGGCAAGAAGTATGTTCTTGCCGCGGAAACGCGGCGCTTTGAGCGGTTCACTGGATCGTCTTTGGTGAGTTTCTTAACAAAACCCTGAGCCGATTTTTGAAGTATGATTTATTATTTTTAGAGCAGAAAAAAAATCAACAGAAACTTAGGGTTTTGAAATTTTAGTTTTGCGATTTTTACCGATCGAACTTCTATACACTATACTAACTAGCTAGTTTATGTTTAGTTAGGCTCTGATACCACTGTAAGTCCACGTTGCCCACCCCGGTGCTTGCGGGGAGGCAGAAACGGTATAAAAATCGGATTTTTATCGAACTAGGCAACATGGACTATCAAAAGGAGGATCTTTGCTAAACAAAAACTAACTACAAAGCTAACTAGTTTTAGCTACATGGAAGAAAGGTTATACCTAGGGCTTTATGTCCTTCTCTCTTTGCTCCTTGGAGTGAACGGAAGTGATCTCCTTGTCGTCTTCTCTAGTCGAAGAAGGATCCACCCGAGAGCCTCAACCTTTGGCTTCAACTTCAAGCTAGAAGTAACTAAGATGCTAGAAGTGCTAATCCTAGAACCTTAGAAGAGAGTAGAGAGTATCTTAGAATGGTTTATCTCAAGCTCAAGTGTTTCTCAACTCATGAGAGGGGAGAGCTAGAGAGAGAGGAAGAGGAGGAGAGAGAATCTATATGATAGAATGAATAAGAATAATGAACAATTCTCTCTAATATGGGTGAATTATGAAATTAGATAATTAGCTAGATAATTGTCATGGTTAATCAAGACTTGACCATTATCATTTCATATTAAATGCAAATTGCAAGGATCAAAGAGCATCTTTCATATGGAATGATGATGGTCAACATGTCAACCCAAGTCAACAAGTCAAGTATGGTCAAATGGTCAACAACCCTAACCATGCACAATTATATTTAACTAATATCAATTAATCATAATACACACATAAGCATTAGGATTAAGCAAATGACAATAGTCATCAACCATAATCAAAGTCCTCTCCCTCTGTCTCAGTCAACTGTGCATACGCACCCGTATCCGTGATCCGAGGAACACGAATACAATGAGATAAAACCAATCTCAAATCATATACTAGGATCTGGCTTAAACCAAAGCCCGCTAGTATAAGCTGTCCGGACAGCAAACGTGCATAAGTGCGCGGATGTGAACGAACCCTGTCGCAAAACCATGCGACCTCTACTCATTTTGCCTAAAGGCGAATAACTCTCTGTGTGGGACTCTAAAGACTCGACACTACGCTGGCAGTGGGTTTAACCACAGACTGCAAGCGGCACTAGCTGTACGTAACGGTCCCCAGGTAGATGCCGATAAGAAGACTGACGAGGTGAACCCATCTGAACTCCTACTGAGCCTGAATGTGACAGTCTCCGTACAGTCTGGTCTGTTCATCTGATACATCGCATGGCGGGCCTAGGGGGGCGGTAAACGTCAGTCCCCTAATAGCGGTACAAGTCGTGTCGGAGTGTAGCCCAGAACACCCTGAGATAACACTGGAAACCTACCAGTATATCTCGCTTACCCTGGCTAGGGACTACTTGTGTAATGGCCCTCCTAGACACAGCGCGATGTCAACCCCCAATACCAGGAGAGACGAATCCTGTCTAACCGTCACTGCCTCCAAGTGCTTCGGGACAGCACTCAACTACTACCTGTTTGCACGACTCCCTTGAGCCGTGGTAGGATAGTAATCAAAGTACAGTGGGAACACACTCGAGGCGAAGTGATAGTGTCAAGTCAGCGGACTAAGCTGTACCCATGTCACCTGGGAACTGATAACTGACGATAGGTATAATACCAACTAACAGTTCCCGACGAGTCCTGTTCAGTGTACTCGTAACCTAACGAGCACCCGCATACTATCTCAAGTACGACGTACTGACGGCTGTGGGACAGACCGTCTCCCACGCTGGGATGAGAAGCGCATACGCTAGTCTATTCCGGAGTATCGATGCCCTGTCTCGATGGTCCTACGACTAGGGACCTGTATAAGGATGTGCTTATGGATTACCCAGCCCCTACGAGTGTGAGCGCCATCACAACGCTGGTAATCAAGCAAAGATCCTAAGGGCTCCACTAATGCGTATAGGTGATATAATAAAAGAAACACATGTACACATCAAAGCAGAGACAAACCAAGTAGCATACCACCATTTCGAGCAAGATTGTATATACAACTGTGAATATCCCAAGCTTCCATCAAGTAATATACATACTAGTATGATACAGTAATGGCCTCTAGGGCATATACACTAACAGATTCCGCTACAAGCGGAGATTTCACTCAAACATCATGAAAATTAATGAATCAAAGATCAAGAAGTTTCATAACACAAGAATGTAAAGAAAGCTAGAATTTCAATTATCACCTTTATTAAATCGACGACTAATTACACATTCTCTCAATTCGAGATTACAAGATGTTGCTCTTGATCGCTCCTTTTGAAGAGGTAACTAGATCCGTCGAATTTCCCTCTGTTCGATCTCCGTGAGTCGCGGATCGTCGTGGATCTCTTGCTCGGATGAAGATTGGCTTCGCGGATAAAGGATCGATGGTTGCTTGCATGATTTGCTTCTCAAAATGATCTTGATTTGGCTTTGAATTGGATTTGGGCTAGGGTTTTGGTATCAAGTTGTGTCACTCAACTTGAATTTGAATTTTGGCTCTAATTAATTGTGTAACTAACTCACCACTAATGAACAACCTTTGTAATGATGCCCTAGGTTCCCTTTTATAGTTTTCCCTCAAGCTTCCCCTAGAAACTAGGTCTAGCTTCCCTTAAAAGCTTGGTTGTTATGAAGCTTGCATAGGAAGTTAGGTAGTTATGTAGAAGTTTCTAGATTAAGATAGTTAGCTAGCTTGTATGAGAAGCTTGGTTGTTATGAGGCTTGCATGAGAAGCTTGGTAGGTATTAAGCTTGCACAAGAAGCTTGGCTGTTAGAAGGGAAGCTTCTGGAGAACTCTAGGGACTGAAGCGTCTTGAAGAAGTTTTGCTGTTGAAAAGAAGCCTCGGGAAAAATTACCAACCGCCGATTAGTCAGAATGGCTGCGGATCCGCGGCCGTATAGTGAGCTCTCTGGTTGAATTCTTCAGGGATATTTTGTGTTGACATTTTGGAACTTTCCTGATGTCTGGAATCTTATAATTCTTTTTAGTTCACTGCCAGATCTCAGGTCTTGGACTTGATGTATTTTATCAGCACTTTTATCAATTCCGGCTCTTTTACCTGGAGAATTTCCTGCACATAATCTCGAGACAAGTGTTTGATATACAAAGATCATGCATGCAATAATAAACACTCAATTTCCCTCAAAATGCCGGTTATAATGTATAACCCATGTTATTTGATTTTTTGCAGACGAATTGCTAATATGTGCTATATTTATATCAAACACCTTTAGATGATTGCAAAGAGTAGGGAAATTGATGTGTTAAAAATGCAATATTTTTGACTGATCAATGCACAAAGAAGGAAACAGCGCCGAGCACTCCACGTGCCCCTCACATGGGTGGTAATGAAATAAAGAGTGCTTAGCACTCAGTGGTTGGTGCTCAGCGCCAAGCGCTCCACGTGCCCCTCACGTTGGCGCTAATGAAAGAAAGAGTGCTTAGCATACGATACATGGACTATGATGTCCTTAAACATGTACTATGATGTCCTTAAACCCAATGGGCGGCAACATCCCTAAACTAAACTCCATGGACTACACAGAATCTGTTTACGACCGAAATACGCGACCGGGACGTTGGGACGCCCGGCCTAAATTTTTGGGGCAGATGCTATTTGGTTTTATCTGTCTACCTCTCCGAAGATGCCAAGTTGATTTATGGCACCATGTATTGAAGGTTTAAACAGATGCGGCCGTTGTATCAGACTTCGTCAGATTCCTCCTCGTTTGCGAGAGGTTTTTGATTGTGGGGACGCTCTTCCCTGCAGGCGCAAACCCCTACAGTTAATTATGTTACCGCGTAGCGATAACCACTTTCTCCTGCTCCAGAGGTTCACTTCATGTCGTGTGTATTTGTTTTATTTTTGGTTGCCCGTGGATTGTATACGGAGACTAATTTGTGTTGTCGCCCGTAGGGCGGGGATTAGTCCAAATCCGTATTTTCTTAGATTTGGGTTTGGTTTATTTAAGGATCGTTAACCTCGTTTGAGATTAAGATCAGCTTAAATGTTTGTTAAGGATACGTTAGCCTAATTTTAGACTAAGATCTACTTAACGAGGGTTCAGGATCATTTTTGATCCAACGAAAGAGCATTTGGGCTCTATCGTTTTAGTTTAGAGACATTACGGTCCATTGGGTTTAAGGATATCATAGTCCATGTTTAATGACATGATAGTCCATGGAGTTTAGTTTAGGGACGTTGCGGTCCATTGGGTGTAAGGACATCATAGTCCATGTTTAAGGACATTATAGTCCATGGAGTTTAGTTTAGGGATGTTGCGGTCCATTGGGTTTATTGATTGTCGGGACCCGCCACCTCTCTGAAGATGTTGAAGAATTACAACGACATGTATCAGAGGAGTGAAGGGATGTACCCTTGAACCAATGAATTTTCATCAGGGACTTGGTGGTCTTATTTGGCACTAAGGCCAACTTAGAAGAAGACCTATGGGCTCGGTCGATTTGGGGTTTGCCCAACCTTGGGCTTAGCCAACTTTGTTACTTATTTGGGCTTGATCCCCTTTTTGTTCAACAATACTGAGCATTAATATGAGCTTTGATGCTCAACCTTTTTTTGTTTTTTATTGAGTGTTAAACACTCTTTATGGCGCTGGGCTCTATTTATAAAGCGCTCTTTATTTTATCAGCACCCACATGAGGGGCATGTGGAGCGCTTGGCGCTGAGCGCTAACCACTGAGTGTTAAGCGCTCTTTATTTTATTAGCGCCTATGTGAGGGGCACGTGGAGCGCTTGGCGCTGAGCACCAACCACTGAGTGTTAAGCACTCTTTATTTTATTAGCGCCCACGTGAGGGGCACGTGGAGCGGTTGGCGCTGAGCGCCAACCCCTGAGTGTTAAGCACTCTTTATTTCATTAGCGCCCACGTGAGGGGCACATGGAGCGCTTGGCACTGAGCGCCAACCACTGAGTGCTAAGCACTCTTTATTTCATTAGCGTCCATGTGAGGGGCACGTGGAGCACTTGGCGCTGAGCACCAACCACTGAGTGCTAAGCACTCTTTATTTTATTAGCGCCCATGTGAGGGGCACGTGGAGCGCTTGGCGCTGAGCGCCAACCACTGAGTGCTAAGCACTCTTTATTTTATTAGCGCCCACGTGAGGGACACGTGGAGCGCTCGGCGCTGTTTCCTTCTTTGTGCATTTTTCTGAAGAGTTTGATTCTTTGTTCTCCCCTGGATCTTCAATCCCCGAGAACAAATTCATTCCTTCGAGAATTAAATTATCATTTGTGGGAGACTTGTATCATGGATCTCAGATCCAGGGAAAGAACTATGTTCTTTTATAAGGGTTAAACCCTCAGGTATGCCGATTTGATACTATGATCTCTATTTACCTTGAAGAAGGTTCTTCTTCTTTCTTCTCTCTTCAAGCTCTTTTGCTTGCTCTTCTTTTTGAAATTAAAGTTTATGGGGGGGTCCTCTGTGCAAGACTTGAAGTCTTGGGTCCTTTATATAGGGGAGGCTGATTTGTTGATTCAGTTAAGGAAATCTCTCATTGAGAGATTTCTTAATTGATTTGGGGAGTTTATCCACCGTCGGATCTTTGATCCAAGGACTTCTGTTTTACAGAAGACATTTTTCTTGTTTTTTAACAAGATTGGGAAAATATTTTCCCATACATAACTTATTCTGTATTTTGGTGATTTTTAATCACCATTGGATCTTTGATCCAACGGTGCTCTGATTTACAGAGCACAATATTTCTTGTTTATAAAGATTTGAGGAGTATTTCCTCAATCATAATTTAATTTTGTATCTTGGTAATTTTTAATCACCATTGGATCTTTGATCCAACGGTGCTCTGATTTACATAGCACAATCTTTCTTGTTTAGAAAGATTTGAGGGGTATTTCCTCAATCAGAATTTAATTCTGTGCTCTGATGATTTATCATCTCCGTTGGATCTTTTGATCTAAGGGTGGAGAACTTTTAGTTCTAGCGTTGGCGCTCTCGTGCTTTGCACGCGAGGTGCTGCCTAAGAGTTTTTTAACTCTTGGCGCTGGCGCTCTCGTGCCTTGCACGTGAGGCGCTGCCTCAGAGTTTTTAACTCTTGGCGTTGGCGCTCTCGTGCTTTGCACGTGAGGCATTGCCTCAGAGTTTTTAACTCTGGGCGCTGGCACTCTCGTGTCTTGCACGTGAGGCGCTGCCTCAAAGTTTTTAACTCTGGATGGGCCTAAGAGTTTTTAACTCTTGGTACTGGCGCTCTCGTGCTTTGCACGTGAGGCGCTGCCTCAGAGTTTTTAACTCTTGGCGTTGGCGCTCTCGTGCTTTGCACGTGAGGCGCTGACTCAGTTCAAATTTTGAACAAAGCCTTGCTCTCTTATTAGAGGGAAACAAATGCCCCCCCCCCCCACCGTTTCACTCACGTGGCTCACACATGAGTGCAGCGGTGGCACCCTTTCCACCGTTGGATCATCTTGGAAGTTGGATCGTCTTCCATCGCCTATAAGTAGGGCCTTTGGCCCTTGAGATGACTTCTGTTCATCTTTTTTCTTTCTTATTTCTGGGAATTTAATTCTTCCTTCAGAGCTCAGATCTATTTCCAAGGGAATTCCTTTTAGAGTTAGAACTCTGTCCAAATTTATTAAGGATCATAATCGAACCCATTAAATAGATATTTGATCTTATTAGATCATAGATCTAAAAAATGGATTTTTAGGGTTACCTAACCCGTTAATTAGAACACTTTTCATCTCTATGAAGAACTCTTAGAGTTCGTTTTATAGATCTTAAAGATCTTGGAGTTTTTACTCTGCAAAAAACTTTGCTTTTTTAGGGTTCTGATGGATTACTCCATCGTTTTCATAGAGCATGGCTCTTAGAAATTTTGGGGAATTTTTATTTCCCTTATAATTAAAGTTGAAAGATGTCATTTCTGTTTGCAGAGCACTGCTCTCGACGGAGTTTAACTCCTTGGCCTAATGAGTTTCTCATTAAATGAGAATCTTTTTAGGATTTTCTCCTTAATGATTGACTGTCTCATCAATGATGAGCCGTCACTTTGATTTTGTGGGTCCCCCTCGGTCCCTTTCCACTGCATTGCAGTGCGGTACAAATTTAAAGTACCAAGTGTCAGAATTTAGACTGTAGCAATAACAGCTAACCCTCATTCCTTTTTGCGCAGGTACTATGTCTTTCGACACTTCTTTCCCATTTGCCCACCCCGAGAGTGCATATGCCGACGCTCCCGTGGATCGGGAAGTTTTTGCACTGATTAAAGATCATGACCCGGAGCAGAAGTCTCTTCATTTATGGGGGTTATGGTACAACCAAATTATCCGGGGTCGGCGCAGCTTCTTTTGTATGACGCCTTGAGAGCCGATTTCAGCCATTCACTACGCCGACTCACCCCCGGTGAATTATGCTGTGGATGAGGTTAACTGGATTACAGATGGACGCCTCCAGCCCTCTATTGGCTCGATACCTGTACAGCCGCCAATGGTTTTAGATATTCTGGGGTGGCACATAAGTCAAGGCAAGTCGCACCCTTGGGGACAAACATACATGATAGGCTTGACTCCTTGCCATTCAGCTGGATACTTGTAGTGGGCTCGATACATCTTGTCGGCCAAAAAGTCGCTGCTGCTGAAGCTCGGGTTGTACCCTGCTATCTACGCATCTCTTTTTTAGTATCTCGTGCCTCACGTATGGTGGGTCAAGGCTTTCTTAGAACAGTGGAACAACCCGACTCACACTTTTCTTTTATCGGACCGGGAGGTTTCGATTTCCTTAGAGGAATTTGTAGAAATTTCGGGCTTACCCGTTAGAGGGGAACATTATGAGGAAATACTTCCCCCTGATGAGTACATCTTCACCACAAAATCAGTGGTGATGGGTCTCATCCCGGAGAATGCCATTCAACATCGATTCCCGAGCCTGATCAAGGTGTTGAACATTTACGAGAGCCTATTTCTAGAGTCTGGAGGGCATGGAGTCAGCTTCACAGACTTCATCGCTCGCTTTCTTCGCCCAGAAGTTTTATCAAAACCAGCTGTGAAATTCGCCATGCTCGACGACCCATTTGGTTTTGGTTTAGATAATCAGCCGACAGCGAAAGCAGATCAAAGGAATTTCTTCCTCCCAGACACCCTGGTCGTCCCCTTTGCAGAGCTCGCAGCTTCAGACGTTGATGAAGAGGCGTTCTTTTTGGGGTTCCTCGGCCTATGGTTAAGCTGATTTGAGCTCCCAATGCACCCTCGCTATATGAGGTCATCCGTCTTCTATCCGGCTCACCGAATGGTTGCCGGGACGCGAGTGGCCATCGGGATTGCTGGGCTGGCTCACCTGCATCATGGTCTCAGCTTAGCGGCAGACACCACTCAGCCGGGGGTACAACCCGTAAATCTCCCGTTGCATTATTTCACGTTGTGGATCGAGCTGCATGTGCTCGGCGCTTTTGGTGTCCACAAACGGCCCCGTTTCTACGATAATTATAATTTCCCTCGGGTTATGCTCCTAGTTGACGCTTCTGCTTTAGATCCGTCATAGTGAGAGACTCGGGGTCTGGTCCTTCGCCCGCGTATGGTCGGGGATAGCATGACCTTCGTTGATAAGGTCTTAACTATCGGCAAGGAGTCCACTAAAATGGTGCAGCCACTGCGTGATACCTGTAAAGATGGGGCTCCTACATTGAAGGCTCGGGAGATTCTGCATTTATATTCAATCAGGCCGGGCTCTTTAGTGTTCAGGCAGAACGACTCGGCGCTGTCCATGAGGTATAACCCACACCGTTTTGCTTAACAGTCGAGTTACGATCAGGGTGTCCCGCTTGAGGCATTCTTAGATGAGCCGGTTGCTACGGAAGAGGGTATCCGCCACTGCACCATTTCATGCGGCTAAACACCAGGTCCAACTTTTTTTATCAGTGAGCCGAGCTGTATTCCAAAAACCTCGAACGCATATGTGGTATGGTACCAGCATGCGACGGGCGCTGTTATTAGGGAAGAAAGGCGATTACTGCTCGATCGCAAGGGTGCGGCCCCTGCTGGTAATCCAGCTGTCCTCTTAAAGCGACGGACCATTGTTCGTCCTTCCTTAAAAGAAGCTGCTGCAGTTGCGGTCCCGCGCGCTTTTCCCGAGAAGCCTCTACCTCGTGTTCCTGTAGAAACGATAGGTGCAGCGTCCCCGGAGTCTGGAGTGGGTACGGAAATCGGGACTCGTCGCTCAAAAATGTCTGTCAAGCGTAAGCTCGTGTCATTGGCCGCCGGCGTTCGCTCACAGAAAAAGAAGAAGTCGCTCTTTTCTGCTGACGCTGTACTTGGCCAGGAGCCCCATGCTCCCTATAGCGAAGGCTTGTGTGAGTACGACACTAACGATGGCTTGTTCGACACACCTGCTGATTTTGATCGTATCGAGCAAACTTTTTTTATTCAAGAGAAGGAGAAAATATAAAGAAATAGAAAACTAACTAGCACACTTTTGTAGGCAACACGATTGCACCGAGCACGTGCAACAAGCCTTTAAACCTCTAGGTGTCCCTAGTAGGAGGAGTGTTGTCTCCTGAGGGTTTTCAGCGGATTGCACCCACAAAATCCCATAATAAAAGGAAGACAGTAAAAGTTACATATAAAGATAAGAATTATAAAAGAAAGAACTTGAAAATTAGAGTTTTCAACTACACTAGTTTTTCGGTTGCTATGAGCCCTATCTTAATAGTCATGAAAAGATATTAGAAATCACATCATCCCTCAATAAAATATCGTCTTTATTCTTCATTCCTATCTTTCTTCCAATCACCGATCATATACCCCTACGTTTGTGTAAAAGATATCCCTACACTCAGAGAATTCAATTCAAGCTATCATACTCTTGTCCATCTACCTCAGTACTTTTTAGTTGATGAATATTTTAGATGGAAATGCTCACACATTTTTCATGCAACCGTTAATACTTCTTGAGGTACTAACCGACCGATTACTAAATGTGCTTGCAGATTAGGCGTAAGTAGCAATTTCCTCGTCTTGCAACACCTAAGGCTAAGCAGTGACTCCCAAACCAGTTGGTCTAAGGCACTAGGTGATGAAGCACCCTCGCTATATTTTTTATGCTGCCTTGGTGATTACAAAACTAGTGTTCATTTTTCTTCACCGTTTTATACTTTTATACTTCATTTATTATTTTCTTCGTACTTTGGCTTTTAGACAAGAGCATTTCAATGTATCCTCTACTATCCCGAGTTTCAAGACATGTGTAAGTGTGTATAGTAGGGTATCAACATTCAGATGTTTGGTTTCCAGAATAGGAACTATTTTTCAAACTTATTTTTATCCTCAGATTTGTGACTTTCTTCATCTTACTAACTCTTGGGACAACGGCTCATAACTACTTATTACTAGTTTCGTTTAAGAAAACATCCAACTTTCTTGGTTTTCTTAAATTTTTCCAATCTTTTAAATACAATTTTTCACTTTCTAACCTTTCATTATAAATTTTTTTATATGTTTTGTGCTTATGCAAAGTATGATGCAAAGTGATGCGTAAATAAGTACAAACCTCCCCTAAACCTGTTTACAACAGTGTCATCACTGTTGTCATCTGTTAAATCTCAAAAACCTGTAGGCTTGGGTGGAAAAGTTATTAACAGGGACAAGAATAAATGGACGTGACAATTTCGCCCAAACTTATTTTTTTATTTTATTTATGTACAATTTTGCATTTTTTCTTCTTTTTTTATTTTTTTTTATTTACAAATGATTCACCTCCATTCTAAAAATGAGACAGTATTACCGAGACATGAAAGTGAGATGGAGGAAAATTAGTCATTATAAAGCGGCTCCTGTAAAAACAGGAGCTCCTCCGAGGGGTCAGTGGAAAAATACGGTTTTAATTTATGCCTATTTAATTTGAAAATTGTACCGTTTTTTCTATCTTCGACTTCAATTACCCCGTGAGGGTAAACATACCGCACAACAAATGGTCCTTTCCATCAAGATCGTAGCTTACCCGCATGAAGATGGAGACGGGAATCGTAAAGAAGGACTTGTTGACCAGGTGTAAAAGTTTTTCTCAAAATATTTTTATCGTGAAATACCTTAGTCCGGTTCTTTACTATCACCGCATTATCATAAGCTTCATCGTGGAGTTCGCTTAGCTCGTTTAATTGCAACTTTCGAAAGTTGCAGGCTTGATTTTAATCGAAGTTAAGTTCTTTAATGGCCCACATTGCTTTATGTTAAATCTCGACTGGAAGGTGGCAATCCTTTCCAAACACTAGACGATAAGGAAACATACCGAGATCGGTCTTATATGCAGTACAGAATGCCCAAAGAGGATCCGTCAATTTGGTTTACCAGTCTTTTCGATTTTTAGAAACAGTTTTCTACAAAATTAGTTTGATCTGCCTGTTGGAAATCTCAGCTTGCCCGCTCGTTTGGGGATGATAGGGTGCGGAAAGTTTGTTGTTGATTGCATATTTCCGCATCAAAGTCTCGAAAGACCGATTACAGAAATGCGTCCCATTATCTCTAATGATAGCGCGTGGGTGTCCAAATCGCGAAAAGATATTTTCTTTTAAGAACTTAATGACAACCTTTTTGTCATTAGTGCAACATGGAATGGCTTCAACCCATTTCGAGACGTAATCAACCGCTAACAAGATGTACAAATTCCCAAAAGAGTTGAGAAAAAGACCCATAAAATCAATACCCCAAACGTCGAAAATTTCATCCACCAAGATCGGTTGAAGTGGAATCTCATTTCCTTTAGAAATCCGACCCGTGTGTTGACATTGTGGACATGTTTTGCAATGATCAAATGCATCTTTGAATAGTGTAGGCCAGTAAAAACCGCATTGTAAAACCTTCTCCGCCGTCTTTCGTGGACCGAAATGACCTCCACATGCCTGATCATGACAGAAGGACAAAACACTCTTGAATTCTTCATTAGGGACACATCTGCAAATGATTTGGTCAGGACAATACTTAAACAAATAAGGTTCATCCAAGTAAAAATGCTTTACTTGGGATAAAAATCGATGTTTTTCCTGTTTAGACCATTCGCTGGGAAGAAGTCTCGTTGCAAGATAATTCACAATATCTCCGAACCAAGGTTCGCCGGATACGTTCAAGAGTTGTTCTTCTGGAAAAGAATCATTAATTGGCAAGGTCACAGTTGGTGAAGAAGAAGAGATGCGTGAAAGATGGTCGGCTACTACGTTTTCACATCCTTTCTTATCTCGTATAACAAGATTAAATTCTTGTAATAGAAGCATCCAACGTATTAACCTACTTTTAGCATCCTTTTTCGATAAAAGATGTTTCAAGGTGGAGTGGTCAGTGTAAACCACAATCGGTGAGCCAATCAAGTAAGGCCTGAATTTTTCTAATGCAAATACAACTGCCAAGAGTTCTTTTTCGGTGGTTGTATAATTAATTTGAGCATTATTCAAGGTCTTACTTGCATAATAAATCGCGTGTGGCATCTTATCAATGTGTTGTCCTAAGACTGCACCAACAGCAAAATCTGATGCATAACACATTAGCTCAAACGGGTGGTTCCAATCAGGAGATGATAGAACGGGGGCTGTAGTGAGTGAATTTTTAAGTGAATCAAATGCAGCTTCACAATCCGAGTCAAAGTGAAATGTTGTGTCCTTGGCCAAGAGAAGTGTTAAGGGTCTAGCAATTTTGCTAAAATCCTTAATGAATCTCCGATAAAAGCCTGCATGACCAAGGAAGGATCGTACATCTTTGACGTATTTTGGATGATGAAGGTTATGAATGACATCTATTTTAGCTCTGTCAACCTCAATGCCTTTTCGTGAAATGACATGTCCAAGCACGATACCTTCTTGGACCATGAAATGACACTTTTCCCAATTCAAAGTTAAGTTCTTCTCTTTACAACGAGTAAGAACTGCGTCAAGATGAGATATGCAGTCAACAAAAGAATCTCCGAATATCGAGAAATCTTCCATGAAAATCTCCAGAAAATTCTCGACTGTATCCGAGAATATCCCCATCATACACCGCTGAAATGTAGCGGGAGCATTGCATAACCCAAAGGGCATGCGTCTATAAGCAAAAATACCGAAAGGACAAGTAAATGTGGTTTTATCTTGATCCTTTTCGGCAATAGGGACCTGGTTATAGCCAGAGTATCCGTCCATGAAACAATAATATTCATGTCCAGCTAAGCGTTCAACATCTGGTCAATAAAAGATAGAGGGAGGTGGTCTTTCCTCGTTGCAGCATTGAGTTTTCTGTAATCAATACATACACGCCACCCAGTTTGAGTGTGTGTCTGGATCAACTCATTAGACTCATTGGTTACGACCGTGATGCCAGATTTCTTAGAGAATACATGAATAGGACTTACCCATTGGCTATCAGAGATTGGGTAAATGATACCACTGTCAAGGCATTTGACGATTTCTTTCTTTACCGCCTCCTTCATGACAGGATTTAACCGTATTTATGGTTCTCGGGTTGGCTTGGCTTCATCCATCAGATGTATATGATGTTCCACAATCAAGGGACTAATCCCTTTGATGTCAACCATCGTCCAACCAAATGATTGCCTATCAGATCTCAAAACCGTCAAAAGGGCGTTCTCTTGTTCTGAGGCTAGAGAAGCGGATATGATCACAGGTAAAGACTCATTCTCACATAAATATGCATATTTAAGATGAGAAGGTAGTAATTTGAGATCTAATATCGACGGAGAGACAATAGAAGATGGGGTAAGTGAATGACATTCAGATTCTCGAAGGAGCTCATAGCCTGCAAAGGATACAGACTCGGAAAGTGATGAGTCAAAAGGTTTAGACTCAGGAGTGGACTCGTCAAAGGTGTACTCATTATTATATTGTGCAAGATCAAACAATGATGTGCTACTGTCATCGAGATTATCATAACAAAGTTCATCAACCTTGCAGCTTTCGGGAGCTATCTCGTGGACAGAACAGACATCAAGAATATGAACAGAGGGTTCAGACGGTTAACTTCCAATCTTGTAAATGTTAAGCTCAATTGTCATTTTTCCAAAGGATAGGGTCATAGACCCGTTTCGACAATTAATAACAGCATTGGAAGTGGCTAGGAAGGGTCGACCAAGAATCATCAGAATTTGGTTCCGTGGGTTCGCTACAGGTTGTATATCTAGAACAATAATGTCCACAGGGAATATAAATTACCCGATTTTTATCAACACATCCTCAAGTTCACTCTTATGTTTGGTGATTGATCGGTCTACCATTTGGAGAGTACAATGAGCTGGTTTCAACTCTCCAATCCCTAACTGCTCGTAGACAGAGTATGGAAGCAGGTTAACACTAGCGCCAAGGTCAAGTAAAGCACGGTTAATGTTTTTACCACCAATAGAAATCGAGATTGTAGGACAGCCATGGTCCTTACGTTTCTTTGGTAATTGTGGGGTAAAAGCTGTGCTAACATTATTTGTCATGAATACCTTTTTGGGCACTTGAGTCTTCCTCTTCCTAGTGCACAAGTCCTTAAGGATTTTCGCATAAGCTGGAACTTGTTGGATAGCATCTAGTAGAGGGATATTGATGTTAACCTGTTTAAACAGTTCCATAATTTTCTCTATATGTGGACTTGGTTTGTTTTCCCTTAACCTATTCGGATAAGGAGCTTTAGCAATAAGAGCTGGGTCCGATATTGGAGAAGGTCGTGTGGGTGGAACAGATCCTAGAATAGAAGTGGGGATCGAGTGAGATGGATTAGAAGAAGTGGGCCGAGGGTTCGAGCCTTGAAGAAAACGGAGAATAGGCTCGCAAGAAGGTGGTGTAGGTCAAAAGTGGAAGTGGAAGTAGAAGTGGATGTAGAAGCCGGGGTGTTATTGATAGATTCATCATTATTATCAATCTGTTCACCGACTTGATTATTCAGCACTCTTCCAGATCTCAACGTTGTGATGACACTCACATTGTAGTGTTGTGAGTGCCCAGGATTCGGTAGGGGTTGAGATGGAAGTTTCCCTTTCTCTCTAGCACTCATTTCGGCATTTATTCGTGCAATTTGTTCTTCTATCGTTTTAATACTCTCACCGTGGGAGGCGGAGTTCTACTTTATGTCATCGACAGAAGACTTCATCTCAGCCGAAACTTGCATGAAATTTTTCAGAAACAAATTCATGGTTTATTCGAGCGAAGAGGAGTTATCAGTATCGGTCAATTGCAAAGAATTATTATACGGTGCAGAAGTGTTGACCGGATTTTGAAAATTTTGTGATTGATAGGGGTGCTGAGTCAGTTGTAGTGGTTGCTGTTGTTGTGGAGGGACCCTTTGGAAATTATTTTGGTTTGGAACCGTGTTTTGAGTTTGGTGTTGGTTCCAAGCAAAGTTAGGGTGATTCCTCCAACCCTGATTATAAGTGGAAGAATAAGGATCATTTCTAGGTCGTTGCTGAAAAGCAGCATTAGTGTGCTCTTGACCTTGAAACGGAGAATTCAAAGAACATTCTTCCGTCAAATGTGATGGATCAGAACAGCATCCACAAGCAATTTTGGGGAGTGTCATCTGGTTTAGGGGGGCTAATAAAAATTTGTGTTCCATAGCTTCAAGTTTCTTTTGCATTGCTGCCATTTCAGCTTTGACTCCTATGGAAACATCCAGTTGATGGATACCACCCCTAGAGAATGATTGACTAACACTCTCCCATTGCAAAGTTTTTCAGCGAAATCTTCTAAAAATTTCCAAGCTTCACCATCATCTTTATACAAGAAATTGCCTTGACACGTGGATTCAAGTAACTGCTTCGTTGCTGGATTAATGCCCTCATATATGATTCGACAGAGATCCCATCTATGGATTCCGTGATGAGGACGTTGGACTAACAGATCCTTGAATCGTTCAAAACATTTCCAAAATTGTTCATTAGGAAGCTGAGTAAATTGATTGATTTCGCTACGGACATAGGAGGTCTTATGATTGGGATAAAATTTCTTAAGGAATGCTGTGACTGTTCCCCGCCGAACACGGAGACGCGACCGTGCAGGTCCGTCTTGCCTGAAATTCGGGGCAGATGCTAATTGGTGCTATCCGTCCACCTCTCCAAAGATGCCAAGTTGATTTATGGCACCATGTATCAAAGGTTTAAACGGATGCGGCCGATGTAGCAGACTTCGTCAGATTCCCCCTCGTTTGAGGGGGTTTTGATTGTGGGGATGCTCTTCCCTGCAGGCGCAAGCCCCTGCAGTTAATTACGCTACCGCATCGCGGTAACAACTTTCTCCTTCTCCAGATGGTCACTTCGTGTCGTGTGTGTTTGTTTTGTTTGTGGTTGCCCGTGGATTGTATACGGAGACTAATTTATGCCGTCGCCCGTTGGGCGTGGATTAGCCCAAATCCGTATTTTCTTAAATTTGGGTTTTGGTTTGGGTTTAAGGATGCGTTAGCCTCGTTTGAGACTAAGATCAACTTAAACGTTTGTTAAGGATACATTAGTCTAATTTTAGGCTAAGATCGACTCAACAGGACCATTTAGATCCAACAAAAGAGCATTTAGGCTCTATTGTTTTAGTTTAGGGACTTTGCGGTCAATTGCCAGTTTAAGGACATGGTGGTCCAGGTTAAGGACATCGTAGTCCGTGGGTTTAAAGGGACCCCACAATCCGAGGTTAAGGACATCATAGTCCGTGGGTTTAAAGGACCCCACAGTCCAGTTTAAAGACGTCATAGTCTATAGAATGTATGGCCGTCGGGACCCATCACCTCTCTGAAGACGTTGAAGGATTACAACGACAAATATTAGAGGAGTTCAGAGATGTACCCTTGAACCAAAGTTGATTGGGAGATTTATAGTCCAATTTGGGACTAAGGTCTGTTTAATATTCGTGAGCAGATGGGCTCAGTTCAATATAAGTTGAGGACTTATGACCAGAATTGGGCTAAGTCCAATAAGATTAAAATGTTTAACATTTTGTTGTTCTGAGCTGTTGAACATTTGTTTGGGCTTAGCCCTTTTAATAATGCTAAGCATTAGGTCTTGACTATTTTTGTCTTGTATTGAATGCATAGCATTCATTAGAACAAAGTGTGTTCTGACAGTGCGCCACGTGGCGCGTCAGGCGCTTTGCGCCAATTAAAAAGCGCATTGCGCTTCTGTCAGGTAGCGCACACGAAGGTGACACGTGTCGCGCTTAGCGCTAAGCGCTAGTTTATTAGCGCATCCCGCTTTCCATTTATGAGCGCTTTGCGCTCGCGCTTTCCATTTATGAGCGCTTTGCGAGTGACACGTGGCGCGCTTGGCACCAAGCGCCATTCCATGAGCGCAGAGCTCTGTTTCAGAAGCGCAAGTTGTGTCTGTGTTTGACACGTGGCATGTTTTAGCGCTGAGCGCCGGTCCAAGGAGCGCAAAAGCGCAGTTCATGAGTGCAAGACACTGTCCAATAGCGCAAAGCGCATTTGATCAAATTAATGATCAGAGAACAAGTTTATGTTCTTCTTTTAAAGGAGGCTTTGCCTCAAGATTCAAGAACAAAAGTTCTTGTTTATAGAAGGGCTCTGCCTTTGTAGATTAAGGATCTGTGAATGAAGTAAATACTTCTTTTATCTTTATGATTAGATCTTTTGATCTTTTTCTTTTTATCAAAGACCTTGGTCTTTTGCAGATCTATGATCTTTTAAGAAGATAGTTCTTCTTTTTTAATGAGATGATTTCATCTTCGTTGTTCAAGAATTAATTCTTTACCTTGAAGAAATGATCTTCTTTTTCTAAGAGCTTGCTCTTCTTTCTTTGAGATTTCTCAAAGTTTGTAGGGGGGTTTCTCTATATCAGACTTTAAGTCTTGGGGCCTTTATATAGGGCAAATTGATTTGTTAAATCAGTTAAAGAGATCTTTCTCTGATTGATTTGGGGATATTTCCCCACCATTGGATCTTTGATCCTAGGGCTTCTGTTTTATAGAAGGCAATCTTCTTGTTTTTAACAAGATTGATAAATCTTTTCATACAGAATTTATTCTGTCTTTTGGTAATTTTTATTTACCATTGGATCATCGATCCAACGGTGCTCTGATTTACAGAGCACAATCTTGTTATTTGGAAAGATTTTGAGGAATCTTTCCTTAACAGAATTTAGTTTTCGATTAATTAATGATTTATCATTATTATTAGATCTTTGATCTGATGGTGGGGAGCTTTTAGATTCCAGCGCTAGCGCACCCATGCTTTGCACGTGGTGCGCTGCTTAAAAGGCAGCGCACCCGTGTTTGACACGCGGTGCGCTGCTCAGAGCGCAGCGCAGCCTGCGCTAGCGCACACGTGCTTTGCATGTGGCGCGCTGTTTAGGGCGCAGCGCACTTGGCGCTGCATCTGAAGCGTTGCTTCACAATGTTTTAACTCTTGGCTTTAAGGCATTTATTACATTCTTTGCATGTGGAGTTTTTCCCTTCATTTTTTATTTTATTATTATTTTTTATTTTATTATTTATTATTATTATTATTATTATTTTATAAGGGAGCAGGTTGTGAGCCAAAATTTTGGCGGGAACAATGACAAATTCATCCCAGTTTGAAATAGAGTGTGCGGCTGTGTTATAAAGCCACTTCTCGGCTAAATCGCACAAAGTGAACGGGAGAAGACGTAGACGCATAGCATCAACAGAAAGCTGTGAAGTACCCATCATAGCACATATGTTTTCAAATTTGATAATAAAAACGTATGCGTCTTCAGACTCGTGCCCATGAAATTTAGGTAAAAAATTGATGTATTGTGGTTTGATTTCAAAGTTATCACCGTTGGCTGGTGGAATAGAAAGACAGGTGGGAAGAGGACCTCGAATAGGGTAGTATCTCTCCTGGAGAGAGATGCAAGGTGGGTTCTGCGCACCTGCGGGCGGTGGCAGAGTGGTGTTAAAGTTTGATAGAAAGCTGTCCATCGCGGGGGATGTGGTGGGTGATGATAAAGAAGATGTAGAATTATCGACTTCGGTGTCGATAGGGGAAACGCGGACAAGACGGGCACTAGAATCCCGTGTCCAGCCGAGCATGCACTAAATGGTTTAGCACAAGTGGCAGCGTTTGTGATAATTAGAGAAAAGTGGTTTGTTTTTGGTTTTTTGTTTGTTTTGAAAAAGAAGGATTTTGAAAAATCACACAAAAAATGCACAAGCAACCCTAAATCTAATGGTCACCTAGGTCAAGTCTCTAGACCGCTCCTAGAATTCCAAAAGAAAAATTGCAGGATAAATCCTCTACTGCCTCTTTATCCCTTCTGTGGCCAGGTAAGTGGGAGGTTCTCCGCTACATAAGTAGTGAGCCTAATTAACTAACCACTTGCCTTAGACACACTTGCTTTAGACACCACAAAAGAAATGCGGATAAGCAATAGATTACCCACAACCTTCTTCTGTCCTAATTGAGCGCGACGGTCCTTAGAGTCTTGTCTAGATATTTTTTAGTTAATGAGAGTGATGCGGATGCTAATTTTGTGATTTTTGGGGCTTAGGAAGGGTTATGAAATCCCCACCTAATCTGAATTTGGTCTTTACCCCTTAATTTCCATATTAAAAATATGCACAACAACCAATATCAAAACACGCAACAGATTTTTATTTTGGCGGTGTTGTTTTTGCAAAGAATCCTGCAAAAAATGGTTATTGGACAAGAGCAGAGGAGAGATAAGAAAGAAAAGAATATACCACAGAGAACTGGAGCTCCAATTCGTCAATATCACCGCGGATCTGCCGCCGATATACGCTTTCTGTTGTGGTTTCGCCCTCCAATGAACTGTTCTTTGCACGAAATTTAGTACCGATGCTCCTATTTCTCCTATGGTCTCAATGAAATGATCTGAATATTTTTCCCCTTGCTGCAGTAATTTCAGATTTCCTTGCAAAATTCACACAGTAATCGTTAAGCGCTTGATGCGATTCTTGAATTAAAATTTGATGGAATAATAAATTTTCAACTCAAATTTCAAGAACGAACAAATTATGCACACATCCCCGGCAACGGCGCCATTTGATTGATTCGATTTCAATTGATGTGTTTGTATGAAAATATAATGTGCAATCACAATCAAAGAATTTATAGCCACAATCAATAACGGTGTCGAAGTAGTTTTGTTAATGAGAACGGATCGTCCACTGAGATGCGAGGATTTATTCAATCTTCCTTTAGATGAGTTGAAAGAAGTAGTAACTAAATTCAAGAAAGCGATTCAAGATTTATTTGAGTTTTTCATATCAAGAAAATCAAGAAAATGTTCAAGAATTAGAAATCAAGAAAGTGTCGTTATCAAGAAAATTGAAGAATAACTTGTAGGATTCGATAGGAATTAGTAGCAATGATGAATACTAATAATGATTCATCTTATCTATTGATGAATTATAGCTAGAATGATGGTGAAGAATGAAGATTAGGGATCTATTGAAGAAACTAGGGTTTCTCCTTCACTATCCTTTATCTTTTCATTGATCATCATTCAAATCTAGCTTTTAACCAAGAGAATCATCAATCATTTAATCCCAAATTGCAATGAAATAATCAAGAACGGTGATCTCATTCCAAATTTGGTCATTAATGATTTTTTTGCTAAAGTTCATAATTCTCATAAGACTTAAAATTAGTTTAGGATTTCATCGCCATTTGATCTACCAAATTCCTTCGAATCCTTTACAAGCGGAGATTTCACTCGCGCATCATGAAAATAGAAGAATCAAGAATTAGAAATTTCATAATGCAAGAATTAATAATTGATCATCTTTATTAATAAACTTTAAATTACACGTTCCTTCAATTCGAGGTTACAAGAATTGCTCTCGATCGCTCCCTTGAAGAAGTAATATCTCCATCGACTTTCGCTTGGATCGATCTCCGTGAGACTTGGATCTATCGTGGATCTCACGCTCGTTGATGAAGATTGGCTTCGCGTAAAGGATCTTTGCGATGAATGCTTGATGAACTCTCGATGATTCTTGATTTGATTTGGAATTGAATTGGATCTCAAGTTGTGTCACTCAACTTGTATTGAATTGTGTAGTGAATAAATGCTCAGCAAACTTTACAATGAATCCCTAGGTCTCTTTATATAGCCCTCATCAATCTTCCACTAGAAGCTAGGTTCATCTTCCCCAAGAAGCTAGGTAGTTGTAAGGAATCTTCTAGAGTAAGGTAGTTATCAAGCTTGCATAAGAAGCTTGGCTGTTGTAGGGAAGCTTCTGGAGTAATCTAGGAAGTTGGAGGTGTCTCAAGCAAGCTAGGCAGTTGATATGAAGCCTCTGGAGATGTTCGGACCCCGGTGCCCTCAACTCGGCAGCGGATCTGCGGCGGATCGGGCTGGATCGGCCGCGGATCCGCGGCCAAATAGTGAGCTTAATGCATCATATTTCTGTGGTTGTTTGGTGTTGGCATTTTGGTCTTCGGGTGATATCTAGAATCCTGTTATCTCTTCTGAATCTCTGCCAGATTTGAAGTCTTTGACTTGCTGCGTTTTATCGGCAAATTTACGATTCCGATATCTGTCCTGAAATAATTTTCTGCACAAAATATTAATGAAAAGTGTTGAGATATATAATATCATGCGTGAAATATTAACACACAATTTCCTTCAAAAGGCATTGATTATATATATAACACGTGGTATTCGACATTTTCCAGATGAATTGGTAATATGTGCTATATTTATAACAACTATCTTCAAATGATTAGAATGAGTAAGGAAATTGTTGTGTTGAGAATGAAATATTTTCGACTGAACACCTGCGACCAACACCGATCTACAGGCTGCCCTTCTGGCCTCCGAGCGACTGGCTCGCAAAGAAGCGGCACTAATCACCATCGCGAAGTTAGGTATACTTCAGTTGTATTTTTCTGCGTTCATTCCTTCCTTATTATTATGCTTTCACTAATGCCTTTTTTCTTCAACAGGTATTTCTGCCGAAGAGGCTCTCGCGGCTTCTATCAAGACTTTCGAAGAGGAAGAAAGGCTCTGCGCTTCTTTGGGTCTTAGTATAATTCAACTCTTTGTGCCTTCATTCCCCTTTTTATCCGTGCTCTGACCCTCTCCTTTATTTTGTTGCAGGGACTACCTTGACTCGGGTTATTCCGAGTGCGATACCGATCCCGAGCGGTGGTGCAGCGACGCTTCCAGAGCCGGCTATTGTGGCCCCAGCTCCTCTAAGATTACCGCAGGAGGCTTCGCTAAAGCAGCCGATGATGGACGCCGTAACGGTGCCGGAGGCAGAGCTCGATTCAGACGACGGCGTCTCTTTGTCGGAGGTCTTGAGGAGGTCAGTTCTCACGGCCCAGACCGAAAGGAAACTCAGGAAGCGCGCAGCGATGGAACGTGATGCCAGTTTGGCCGTGGGTGCAGGCTAAAGCAGCATCCCCCATGTTGATACTCTTTCGGTGGATGTTCCCCCTGCGTTGTCTACCGCCCGTAGACAGGTTGCGCGCACAGCTCGGGAAGAAACCGAAAAGCTGCTCCAAGGTAACGTAACGCTGAGTTTTTTTTATTAGAACTAGATCTTCGAATTTTAACATATGCATTTTCTGCAGGGCAAAGTCTTGGCGATGGGATGACGGATGAAAGCCCGGCGGTTTCCGTGCCCGAAATTGCTACCCTTTCTCTAGAATCTGGGACCGTCCAGACCGCTGCTCTTTCCCCGTATGGCTCCCTGGTATCGGCGGACGTCGCCAGCGTCATGACGGCCCTTATCGAATCAGGGGATGAAGCCACAGGCGCAGAAACTATTCCACTGAAGAAGAGCAAAGAAGCCGCTACGCCTGGTGATGCTTCCATCGCGGTTTTGGTTGATGACCCATCAGGTAGGTCTTGGGTCATCGTTCTTTTTTTATTTCTCAATTCCGTTCAGCTTCTTCTGACGATATTTTGTTTGTAGGTGCAGCGAACGCTGAGATTGTGTCATCTGAAGCACCTCCGGTCGCCGCCATGACGGTTGTTATTCCCTCGCCTTCTCCTATGTCCTCTGAAATGCTGGAAGGTATAGGTTTGCGATTTATTTAGTTTAACTGTGGACACCATTTTCCTTGTATTGACAGTATATAGTCGTAACTCTGCAGGAGTCTTTTTTGACCATTTATACCAGGTGTTGAACCCGCATTTCTCCTTCCAGTTTGAAGTCATTCCGCCTGTTGGTGTTGGTTAATATATTCTTTAGCTATTGTCTCCCTTCTTTTTATGAATAGTCGTAATGTTGCTAAGTCTTCCTTGTATTAATCGCAGCAACACAGATCGGAGGAGGGGACGAGAGAATAGACGCGCCTTCGGTACTCCCAATTTTACCATCTGCCACAGCAGGTATGGTAGACTCCATAGCCCGTGTATTTTCTTTACCTCCCGAGTCGACATTTGACCATAATTTGTTTTGCAGCAATCGCACCGGCTCTAGCTCCCTTTGAATCTCGCATCCCAATGCCGGCAGGCCCTTTGCTAAACGCCCATCTTCCAGGGGCGCTGCGACCAGCCTGCGAATGTTGAGCGAATTCGTCGAGGATCTTGACGCCGAGGCCCTCGCATTCGCTGCAGATTTTTCTACTGAGGTTAATCCTATGCTGGCGATGCTCGTGAACTTCCATGACGAAGGTGTCGTCGAGTCTTGGGTTAATTACCGCAGAAAGATCGAGGGCTGCCTGCATGAGATTGAGCTCAAGCGTCCCGCTCCTGAAGTATCAGCTTTGACCTCCCAGCGGGCTGCGTGGGTCAAGAGTAGTGTTCCTTTCATCCGCCATTTTGAACAAGAAGCGACCCTGAGGCGAAAGGAACATGAAGTAGCTTCAAGCGAATCTGCACGATTACGCGCTCAGATCGAAGCAAATGCCGTGCAGTTAAAAGCTGTCTTCGACAATCCCCAGCGATGCATTTTGGATGGGTTGACGCTGAGGAGAACGCTTGACTCTATCGAGCGGGTCATGCAGGACTGCGAAGCTGCCCTGCTAGAAACCGATGAAAAGCATTCGTCCTATCTACGGCAGCGGACTCAAGTTGAAGCGGAGTTGGCCACGGCGGCTGACCACGAGAAGGGATTGAAAGGAGCGCGCGAACAGCTGGCTGATTTGTTGAAGATTCCTCCCTCTCAATAACCATCTTTGTACCCCTTTTTTACTGTAAACTTGCGGTTTATGAATAACATGTATTCATTTTGATTCCTTTGTGAAATGTATTTTATATTCATTTGAATTCATGAATAAAAGAAGTATTTTATCTCATACTATCGTCTTATTTTCTTTGTGGTGTCATTGGCATGTGACTTTAACAAATGTGTCCTGTAGATGTAGATAAGAGTTCATCTTGAACCCCTTGTAAGGTAGCGATGGCTTAGGAAACAGGTTCGAGTCTGCTGCCTAAGAATTTTCAACTTTATGAGCCGTGAGGGTCTCATAAAGACTTTTCACCCTATGAGTCGTGAGGATCTTGTAGGTGTATTGTTTTCCTTAGGAGTCGTGAGGATTCCTAAGTGCGTTTTCTCTTAAGAGTCGTAAGGATCTCACAAGAGAATTTTCTTTTGTGCGAGTTTAGAGCTTCGTGGGTTTACTTGTTTCCGAGTCGAACCATTGCTCTGACAGGGGGTCATTGACTGACTTGTTTCTGAGTTGAAGCATTGCTCTGACGAGGAGGTCATTGGTTGACTTGTTTTCGAGACGGAGCTTTGTTCCGGCGGGGAGGTCATGTAAGTCGATGTACAACACCCCACGACATGCGGGGAGGCGGAATAATGAAAAACGATCTTGTTTAAAGTGTAAACATCGACTAACCGAGAATCTTTGCATAAACAATAACTAACAACAAACATAGGAGTTAACAACTACTATGAAAAGTGATTATACCTGTAGAACCAAGTCCTTCGTCTGGTCGTTCTCCACGTCCTCTCCGGCCTTCTCTAAGTAGTAGAAGATCCACCCGAGAGCTATAGTACAAGCTTCACCTCAAACTAGAGGTAACTAGGTTTCTTAAATCGCTAATCTAAGCAGCCTAGGTGATATAGAGAATGGTTAAGAATTAAGTAGTCTAATCTAATCCTTGTACTCAACACATGAGAGGGGAGGATTAGGGTTTGAAGAGGGAGAGCTTGAGGAGAGAGAAAGTGAGCAAGAGAATGAAATGAGATAATGAGCTCTCATAATATATATGAAGCATAAATCAAAACAAGATAAATCAAGTTAATGATTTAACAACCATGCTCCATAAATATCTAATGGGTGATTCATCTCCATGAGTCATTAAGCATTTATGATGCATTAATGACATGGATGAATCACTCAAATGAGTCACTAATCCCATTTAATGCATATGCCACCTTAACCCCCAAGTCACCATCTTCTAGAAGCTTCTCGCGCAATTACGAGAACGCCCCTCCTATCCGTGAAAACACGAAAAAACTTTAGACTGTATAAATCCAATAACCGGATACTAGAAACTGGCTTAAACCAAAGCCGACTAGTAAAAACTGTCCGGATGTCGTACGTGCGTAAACACACGTATGCGTCCGAACCCTTGTCGTAAAACCATACGACCTCTATATCGTTTCGCCTGAAGTAGGGAAACTCTCTGTGTGGGACTCTAGAGACTCGACTACTACGCTGGCAGTGGGTTTAACCACAGATCGCAAGTGGCACTAGCTGTACGTAACGGTCCCCAGGTAGATGTCGATAAGAAGGCCGATGAGGAAACCCATCCGAACTCCTACTCAGTCAGATGTGACAATCTCCGTACAGTCCGGTCTGTTCGTCGAAGACTATCGCATATCGGGCCTAGGGGGCGGCAACCGTCAGTCCCCTAATAGCGGTATAAGTTATGTCGGAGTTAAGCCCATTACACCCTGAGAAACTACTGGAACCTACCAGCAAATCTCGCTTGCCCTGGCCAGGGACTTTGCGTAAAGGCTCTCTGACACAGCGCGATATCAACCCCCAATACCGGGAGAGACGAATCCTGTCTAACTGCCACTGCCTCCAAGTGCTCGGGACTGCACCCAACTGCTACCTGTTTGCACGACTCCTTTGAGCCGTGGTAGGGTAGCAATCTAAGAACAGTGGGACACACTCGAGGCGAAGTAGCAGTGTCAAGTCTGCGGACTATGCTGTACTCATGTCACCTGGGAACTGTTAACTGACGACTGCTATAAAACCAACCAACAGTTCCATGTGAGTCCTGTCCGGTGTACTCGTAACCCAACGAGCACCTGCATACTATCTCCAGTACGACGTACTGACGGCTGTGGGACAGACCATCTCCCCAACTGGGATGAGAAGCGTACACACTAGTCTACTCCGGAGTATCGATGCCCTGTCTCGATAATCCTACGACTAGGGACCTGAATAAGGATGTGCTTGTAGACTACCCAGCCCCACTAGTGTGACTGCCATCACAACGCCGGTAGTCAAGCAAGATCCTAAGAGCTCTATCAATACGTATACTCACATATTAAGATAGAAAAACCAAGTAGCATACTACCATGTTTAGCAAGACTGTTATATACATGTGAATATCCCAAGCTTTCATTAAGTAATATACAAACTAGTATGATACAGTAATGGCCTTCTAGGGCATAAACACTAACAATCTCTTACTTGCACTAGGGCCATGTACTGGCGTATTGAAGACCGATGATCTCGAGTAGCCTTTCGAACTGAATCTGAGGTAGGGCCTTAGTGAATGGATCAGCAATGTTATCCTCTGTATTTACTCTCTTTACCTCGATCTCCTGGCGATCTACGATCTCCCTGATCAGGTGATACCGCCTTAAGATGTGTCTGGACTTCTGATGGGACCTGGGTTCCTTTGCTAAAGCTATAGCGCCGTTGTTGTCGCAATACAGTGGTATTGGACCAACACTGGTAGGAACCACCTGAAGTTCTGTGAGGAACTTCTTCATCCAGACAGCTTCTTTTGCGGCATCGCAAGCAGCTATGTACTCCACTTCCATCGTCGAGTCAGCAACGGTGTCCTGCTTGGAACTCTTCCAACAGACCGCCCCTCCATTGAGGGTAAAGACATAACCCGACATGGACTTGGAGTCATCCTTGTCACTCTGGAAGCCGGAATCAGCATAGGCCTCCATCCTGAGGTCTTTTCCGCCGTAAACCAAGAACATCTCCTTAGTCCTCCTCAGGTACTTGAGAATGTTCTTTACTGCTATCCAGTGATTCTCCCCTGGGTTTGCCTGATACCGGCTTTACAACGCTCAATGCGTATGCTACATCTGGTCTGGTACATAACATCGCATACATTATAGAGCCTACCGCAGAAGCGTAGGGTATAATCGATATGCGTTCCCTTTCCAAATCAGTCTTGGGAGACATCTCTTTGGAGAGGGTGATTCCGTGACAAGCCGGTAGGTTACCGCGCTTAGAATCTTCCATACTGAATCTTTTCAATATGGTGTCTATGTACCTGGACTGTGAAAGTCCCAACATCCTCTTTGATCTATCACGATAAATCTAGATCCCCAGAATGTAGGTGGCATCACCCAGGTCCTTCATGGAGAATTTCTGTGACAAGAATCTTTTGACTGACTGTAGCATAGGAATATCATTTCCTATTAGGAGAATGTCATCCACGTACAAGACGAGGAATACAACAACTCTCCCTACAATCTTACTGTATATGCATGGTTCATCTGGATTTTTGATAAAGTCGAATTCTTTGACAGTATCATCAAAACAGATGTTCCAACTCCGCGATGCCTGCTTTAGTCCAAAAATGGACTTAAGAAGCTTGCATACTTTACCGCTGCTCCCACTCTGAATGAATCCCTCTGGCTGATCCATATAGACGCTCTCTTCTAAATTTCCATTTAGAAAGGCCGTCTTTACGTCCATCTGCCAGATCTCATAATCGTGGAAGGCAGCAATAACAAGAAGGACCCGAATGGATTTCAGCATAGCCACTGGAGAAAAGGTTTCGTCATAGTCCAAACCAGGTCTTTGACGGAAACCCTTTGCAACAAGTCTAGCCTTATAGGTTTCAACCTGTCCATCTACACCAATCTTCTTTCTGAAGATCCACTTGCATCCTACGGGTTTTACCCCATCTGGAGCAGTGTCCAAAGTTCATACTTTGTTAGTGTACATGGACTCCATTTCGGTCCGCATTGCATCCAGCCATTTTACCGAGTCGCCGCTCTGAATGGCTTGCTGGAAGCTAGTAGGGTCGTCATTATCAATGACGCAATCTTCTCGATCCCCGTCTATGAGATAACCGTAGTATCTCTCGGGCGGATGAGACTGCCTACTACTTCTGCGGATAGGCACTGGTATGTCTCTTTCTTCTGAAACTTCTTGTTCTACCAAACTTTCAGTAACAGCTTGTGGTTCTGGAATTTCTTCCAGTTCTACTGCGCTCCCACTCTTCTGATTTTCTAAAAATTCAGTTTCTAAGAAGTGGGCATGACGAGAAACAAAAACCTTTTGTTCCTCTGCGTAATAGAAATAATATCCCTTAGAGTTCTTTGGATATCCCACAAGCTTGTCCGAATGCTGCTTTTTTACAAAAGCTGGACATCCCCATGTCCTAAAATGTTTTAGACAGGGTTTCTTCCCACTCCACATCTGATATGGTGTGGTAGGCACAGTCTTGGTTAGAACCTGGTTCAAAAGATATACAGCTGATTCTAGTGCATAACCCCAGAAAGATTGCGGTAACTCAGCCTTACTCATCATGGAACGAACCATATCCAATAGGGTTCGATTCCTCCTTTCCGATACACCATTGTGTTGTGGTGTGTATGGAGGAGTAAACTGAGAGAGAATTCCATTCTCTTTTAAGTAACCCAAGAATTCGGCACTTAAGTATTCACCACCTCGATCAGATCTCAGTGTCTTTATACCTTTGCCTGTCTGTTTTTCCACTTCATTATTGTATTCTTGAAATTTCTCAAAGGCCTCGGATTTATGCTTCATTAAGAAGATATATCCATACCTAGAGAAATCATCCGTAAAAGTAATGAAGTAGGAATAACCACCTCGCGCATGTGTAGATATTGGACTGCACACGTCACTGTGTACGAGTCCTAAGAGCTCGCTCGCTCTTACTCCGTGTCCAGTTAACGGAGTCTTTGTCATCTTTCCCATGAGACAAGATTCATAAGTGGCATAAGATTGATATTCGAACGGATTCAAATATCCTTCTCTATGTAACTTTGTTAATATTGTTTCATTGATGTGACCTAGTCTACAATGCCATAAGAAAGCCTGATTTATTTCTGGAGACTTTCTTTTAAGTGTGTTCTGGACATTGAAAACCTGAGCTTGATTCAATACGTATATACCGTCATCTAATGTACCGGACCCAATCAGAACTTGATTTAGGTGGATGTGAACCACATCGCTTACGAATGTAAAGTCATATCCCTCTCTCGAAAGTGAGGACACTGATATGATATTACAAGTCAAACTAGGTACATACAGACAGTTACGTAGAATCAATATCTGCCCACTTATCAAACCTAGGCGATATTCTCCCACGGATTCAGCGTCCACGCTCATTCCGTTTGCAACTCTGAGAGACAAATCACCTGCTCTTATAACTCTACGGTTTCTCAAAGCATGTAACGATTTACAGATATGAGATCCTGCTCCGGTATCTAGTACCCAGGAAGTAGAGTTAATTGACAAACAGTTCTCAATTACAAACACACTTGAGGCTGAAGCCACAACATGCTTCGTATCCTGGCTACTGGCTTCCAAAGCCCTGCAATCCTTCTGCCAATGCCCGTTCCCATAACAATAGGAATATCCCTCCTTTCCTACACCAAGTCCCGAAACTTTTTCTCTTCCCTTTTCTCCTACTTTACTGACACCGTATATCGGCTTTGTAGAGGTCTTCTTCTTTTCACCCTTTGCTTTCACCTTGGATGAAGAAGAAGAAGGTCCCCTATTAAGCAGAGCTTGTGTCTCCCTGGTTTCTTTCAGGGTGTAAGTAGAGGGTAGGGACTGTGGAAATAAGTCAGTATATGACCTGTTTCCCAACGTGGTCTCCAGGTCCTTGAGCTCATCAATATAGCTAGTCATCGTAAGGACGTCGTCCCTTACAGATGACCCGTCAGCCGACCTCGCTTGAATTAATTCGTTCGAGGCCTCATATCTTGTGATATGAGATTGCTCTCCATATAAATCTTTTTTATGGAGAAAGATGGAAACAGAGTCCATCTTCTCGTGCTGCTTCTGGTATACACCATCAACTGAAGCCAACACGAGGCACTTGGCTTTCGCTTTGTCCTTTTCCTTTGTCTGACGGATATCCATATCCGTGACGGTGGAAACTGGACCTGGGACAGCGGAATCTTGAGTAGTAAAAAGGTGGTCCAGCTTGTCATAGGCAATGGTCATCTGGACAGACCTTTGCCAGTCATAAAAGTTAGATTCAATCAACTTATTATCTAGATGTAACCTAGTCATGGTCACAAGGTTGCTGCAATGAGAGAGAGAGAAGAAAATACTTTAGCATGATGCTCTTCCAAGTTTAGATTGGTTTTTAATTTATCTACACTGGATGGCTCCCACTGTTTCTCGAATCCTTCCTCAAACTATAAAAGAAGAATTAGCCAGGACTATTCTCACTTTACAATACTTGCTTAACCGTTCAGCCAGGCTAGTGTCGGTACTTCGAGGGAGGTTTTCCAACTCTTTCGCGAAGTTCCTTAATTAAATAACCTCTTTTCTCTGGGGGCGTAGCCCCGCTGACACCTTTCTCGGCACCTACTTGGTTTATAGCATTGATCGTTAAGTAACGAATCTCCTGATAAGTAGCATATACTCACAGTAAGATCGGGATCCAAATATCATCGTATGATAATGTTGAAGGAATCCTACCAACATTCATCAAACTCCAAATGGTATGCATCTCTTTGCAAATTTCAGTTTCTTTAGAAATTCCCGATATAGATTTTTGCCCCATGTTCTTATGACCTTGACTAAGGGCCAACAAATCATAAGTCACATGTCAAGTTCTGCCCATCATTATCTTGTTGATTTGAACCCATCCGTATATACTCTTGACTAAGGGCCAAACAAAGTAATACGACTGTCCCAAACCAACTCATCTATCTATACAACAAATGAATACCCCAGCAGCTACCAATCACTATGTCTTGACTAAGGGCCAAACAAACATAGCTTGAATACTACTGACCATTCATAAGAAATGACGGAGGGCTACGACTGGTTTTGGCGAAACCGTGAACGTAGTGAACTTGATATAATCGAAGGAACCTGATAGCTTTTTAAAAGGAGTGGTTAAAGCTCCGCAATTAAAAAATTCTGCTCTTTTAAAATAACCGAGTGCTTTCTTTTAAATTTGTTCCAATGATTCAACTTTGGTTTATTTTCTTTGCATTATAAATAATGCGTCCCATCATTAACCTATCATTGCAGAAAACAACGAAAATACAACTTCCTCTTATGCCATCCGCATTCGCCACTGGGTCCCGTCATCACCCGTTAGGTTACTTAACTAACGACAGAGCAGGGGCTGGGCTAGCGCGGGTGTAAAACATAAGTGACGTCTAAATAGCTATCATATATAGATATTGTACATTCGTCAGACGCAATAATAGGCATTCCAGATCTCATATGAACTTTATTGGATTTGCAAGCAATCCGCGTTTGTTTAGAGCCTGCAACAAAAGACGAATTACACAGTTGTGATGAATAGCCATTACCCCACCCTAGACCCCTACGGGTACGGCAAACTACCCGCCTAATACCCGAAATGAAGCGGTCTCCCTCAACAAAGTGAGTAGGCCACTAAACACTTCTAAGTACCCGGTAGTTTGTGCACCCCATCTTGGGTCTATCCTAGGAGCAAAAACAATAAAATGAAATAATACAACGGTGGCTACATCCGCAACCTGGATGCGTCCCGCAAAATAATATTACAACATATTACAATTACATTGAATGAATGAATATAACAACCCATCTCAAACCCCGGCTAACCATCACAACAGTCCAATACAGTTCACAACCACAAACAGTAAAAACCATTACAGAAATATGCAACCCCCTGCCAACCGACATACTAGTAGTTAGGGGAGGTTTACGAACACATTATACAATCACAGATATAATCATATTAGCAAACATCGTAAAATTTCGATCGAGCAAAACACTTTAGATTCTACTGCAAAACTTCTCTGTGCACCTGAGATCTTAGCAGAAAATAAAACATCCCAGAAACATCACTGTTAACACCTAGGAGTTACTGAGAAATTTGGGCTGACTCGGGCCTAACTCGGCAGCGGACCCGCGGCAGATCGCATGGATCCGCCGCGGTTCCGCGGTGGGTTAGCCGAGTTACAAGTCCAAATTTCTTCAGTAGCCCTATAATTTCCTGCTTGTAATTCTGCAAGTCCCTGAAAAATTTTTAGGGCCTGTTTTAAATTCGACAGAAACTGTGATAAATCGACGATGTTTCCGGTTCTTTTTGCGTTTGAAATTCTTACGACTTTGCTAATGAGTTAATTATTGTTTAGCGAGGCTCTGATACCACTGTAAGTCGATGTACAACACCCCACGACATGCGGGGAGGCGGAATAATGAAAAACGATCTTGTTTAAAGTGTAAACATCGACTAACCGAGAATCTTTGCATAAACAATAACTAACAACAAACATAGGAGTTAACAACTACTATGAAAAGTGATTATACCTGTAGAACCAAGTCCTTCGTCTGGTCGTTCTCCACATCCTCTCCGGCCTTCTCTAAGTAGTAGAAGATCCACCCGAAAGCTTTACTACAAGCTTCACCTCAAACTAGAGGTAACTAGGTTTCTTAAATCGCTAATCTAAGCAACCTAGGTGATATAGAGAATGGTTAAGGATTAAGTAGTCTAATCTAATCCTTGTACTCAACACATGAGAGAGGAGGATTAGGGTTTGAAGAGGGAGAGCTTGAGGAGAGAGAAAGTGAGCAAGAGAATGGAATGAGATAATGAGCTCTCATAATATATATGAAGCATAAATCAAAACAAGATAAATCAAGTAAATGATTTAACAACCATACTCCATAAATATCTAATGGGTGATTCATCTCCATGAGTCATTAAGCATTTATGATGCATTAATGACATGGATGAATCACTCAAATGAGTCACTAATCCCATTTAATGCATATGCCACCTTAACCCCCAAGTCACCATCTTCTAGAAGCTTCTCGCGCAATTACAAGAACGCCCCTCCTATCCATGAAAACACGGAAAAACTTTAGACTGTATAAATCCAATAACCGGATACTAGAAACTGGCTTAAACCAAAGCCGACTAGTAAAAACTGTCCGGATGTCGTACGTGCGTAAACACACGTATGCGTCCGAACCCTTGTCGTAAAACCATACGACCTCTATATCGTTTCTCCTGGAGTAGGGAAACTCTCTGTGTGGGACTCTAGAGACTCGACTACTACGCTGGCAGTGGGTTTAACCACAGACCGCAAGCGGCACTAGCTGTACGTAACGGTCCCCAGGTAGATGTCGATAAGAAGGCCGATGAGGAAACCCATCCGAACTCCTACCGAGTCTGATGTGACAATCTCCGTACAGTCCGGTCTGTTCGTCTAAGACTATCGCATATCGGGCCTAGGGGGCGGCAAACGTCAGTCCCTTAATAGCGGTATAAGTCGTGTCGGAGTGAAGCCCATTACACCCTGAGAAACTACTGGAACCTACCAGCAAATCTTGCTTGCCCTGGCCAGGGACTTTGCGTAATGGCTCTCTGACACAGCGCGATATCAACCCCCAATACCGGGAGAGACAAATCATGTCTAACTTCCACTGCCTCCAAGTGCTCAGGACTGCACCCAACTGCTACCTGTTTGCACGACTCCTTTGAGCCGTGGTAGGGTAGCAATCTAAGAACAGTGGGACACACTCGAGGCGAAGTAGCAGTGTCAAGTCTGCGGACTATGCTGTACTCATGTCACCTGGGAACTGTTAACTGACGACTGGTATAAAACCAACCAACAGTTCCCTGTGAGTCCTGTCCGGTGTACTCGTAACCCAACGAGCACCTGCATACTATCTCCAGTACGACGTACTGACGGCTGTGGGACAGACCATCTCCCCAACTGGGATGAGAAGCGTACACACTAGTCTACTCCGGAGTATCGATGCCCTGTCTCGATAATCCTACGACTAGGGACCTGAATAAGGATGTGCTTGTAGACTACCCAGCCCCACTAGTGTGACTGCCATCGCAACGCTGGTAGTCAAGCAAGATCCTAAGAGCTCTATCAATACGTATACTCACATATTAAGATAGAAAAACCAAGTAGCATACTACCATGTTTAGCAAGACTGTTATATACATGTGAATATCCCAAGCTTCATTAAGTAATATACAAACTAGTATGATACAGTAATGGCCTTCTAGGGCATAAACACTAACAGGTCATTGGCTGACTTGTTTCCGAGACGGAACTTTGTTTCTGCGGGGAGGTCATTGGTTGACTTGTTTTCGAGACGGAGCTTTGTTCCGGCAGGGAGGTCATTGGTTGACTTGTTTCCGAGAAGGCGCGTTGTTTCGGCGGGGTAGTCATTGGTTGACTTGTTTCCGAGACGGCGCGTTGTTCCAGCAAGGAGGTCATTGGCTGACTTACTCCGCTTTCTGCGGTATCGGGATTGACTTGCTTCGCTTTCTGCCGTGTCGGGGGTTGACTTCCTCCGCTTTCTGTGATGTCGGGGCTGACTTGCTCTGCTTTCTGCGGTGTCGGGGCTGACTTGCTCCGCTTTCTGCGGTGTCGGGATTGACTTGCTCCGCTTTCTGCGTTGTCGGGTTTGACTTGGTCCGTTTTCTGCGGTGTCGGGGTTGACTTGCTCTGCTTTCGGCGGTGTCAGTGTTTGACTTGCTCCGCTTTCTGCGGTTTCAGGGCTGACTTGCTCCGCTTTCTGCGGTTTCAGGATTGACTTGCTCCGCTCTTTGCGGTGTCGGGTTTGACTTGCTCCGCTTTCTGCGGCGTCGGGGTTGACTTGTTCCCCTTTCTGCGGTGTCAGGGTTGAATTGCTCCGCTTTCCACGGTGTTGGGTTGACTTGCTCCGCTTTCCGCGGTGTCAGGGTTGACTTGCTCCGCTTTCCACAGTATCGGGGTTGACTTGCTCCCCTTTCTGCGGTGTCGGGGTTGACTTGCTCCGCTTTCCGCGGTGTCGGGGTTGACTTGCTCCGCTTTCTGCGGTATCGGGTTGACTCTAAATTGTCTGTGAACCGTAGAGTCTTGGAACCGGAGACTTTGCCGTGGCTCCGATCGGTGATGTCGCGTCCGTATCTTGTGGAATGCTGTAGATGTGGCCGTCGAGATTTAGAACTAGGGACTTCGCCATGGCTCCGCTTCGTTGCGACCCTAAGGTCGGTTGTTGACGTTACGTCTGCATCCTGCTGGAGTTGAGAAGGAACGCCGTGTTGATCTTCTGGGATGCAGATGTTGCCGTCGAGATCTGCCTCTCCCTTTGACAGAGTTTGGTGGGGAAATGTGGTTTCCTTTTCGTTTATGCTAATGGATTGTATACATGGATTAGTATGGACTCACCTGTAGGGCAAAAGTTTCATCTCTTTTTTTGTTTCCTTCCGCGACGCTTTATCATTTCAGCTTTTTATATCGCGAAAGTCGCGATTGCCCAATCATTTCGGCTATTTTTCGTGGTGCCCAATCATTTCGGCTATTTTTTTACTCGCTGCTTTTTATTGCAAGTTGTCCAATCATTTTGGCTATATATATTCTTTTGTATTTTCAGCTCGCTGATTTTGTTGTGAGTATGGTCCTGAGATCTGATACTAATCTTAGTATCAGCATCGCTGCGACTGGAATGTTGCCAGGAGCGAATCATCACTTGCCGTGAAAGGGCCTGGAATTTTTTACCGATTTAGGCATCAGCATCGCTAAAACTGGGATATGGTTAGGAGCGAATCATCATTTGCCTTTGTCGATTCGAACGAAGGTGGCTTAGCAAACAGGGTTAAGATCCTGTCGACTAAGGCTTTCAACTTCATGAGCCGTAAGGGCCTCATAAAGGTGTTTCTCCCTATGAGTCGTGAGGATCTCGTAGGTGCATTTTCTCCTTAGGAATCGTGAAGATTCTTAAGTGCGTGTTCTCTTATAAGTCGTAAGGATTTTACAAGAGCGTTTTCTCCTTATAAGTCGAGAGGACTTACAAGTGTCGTTCACCACTAGGACATTTCGCGCCATTGGTGGAACTTGGTTGGGGAGACGTTTATTTGCGCCCGTGGATTGTATACAAGGGTCAATATTGAACCGCTTGTAGGGCAGTCTGGGAAATGTGATGGCTTAAGCACAGGTTCAAATCCCTGTAACTTAAGGCTTTTGAATCCTATGAGCCGTGAGGGTCTCATAAGGGAATTCTCCTTACGAATCATGAGGATCTCGTAAATGTAATTTCTCCTTAGGAATCGTGGGGATCCCTAAGCGTGTTACTCCCTTATGAGTCGTAAGGATCTCACGCGGGTATTTTCTCTTTACAAGGTCGAGAGGACCCTGCAAGTGCGCAGATTTTTTTTTTACGAGTCTGCCCCCTTTTGGGTTTTCACAAACTCACCGGTAGCCCTGCTGTTTTTACTTACAGAGCCCTTTCAGGTTTTCATCCGTACCCATTTTGCTTATGGACATACCTTTTTTTTGGCCGCGTTGGCCTATGTATACTGCAGTTCGTAGTAGTTTAAGGACGTTACGGTCCGTAGCTAGTTTCAGGACATTTCAGTCCGTCGTTAGTTTTAGGGACGTTTCGGTCCGTAGCTAGTTTCAGGACATTTCGGTCCGCCGTTAGTTTTGGGACGTTTCGGTCCGTCGTTAGTTTTTGGACGTTTCTGTCCATTGTTAGTTTTCTGCGGCGAAGTTTTGCCGAATAGCACTTACAGAGTTTGGTACTCAGGAAGATAGCGAGCGGACACAAGCGTCGTCATCTATCATTAACCTGGGCTGTGACTCGTTAGGCGTAGTATTTCTTAAGGAATCGGCCGTTTATTGGCCGAAAGGGTCTTTCGCCATGCATATCCGTAAGCAAGTAAGCCCCACCTTGGTAGACTTTGTCTATGATGTACGGGGCCTCATAGTTTGGCTCAAATTTCCCCCGTTTGGCGCGATTGGGGATCATAGTTCTTTTGACAACTAGTACAAGTTCGCCTTGGTGGAATGTTCTCGGCCTAGTCAATCTTTTGTATGAGCGCGTCATCCTTGCTTTGTAAGCTTCTAGGTTTTTCTGCTCCATGAGACGAGTTTCATCGAGGGCGTCAAGCTCCTCAAGTCGAGCTCCTCAAGCTGAAGATGAGCATTCTCTTCATCTGTTAGTTCGTAATGAACCGCCACTCATAGAGAGGGTAGCTCTATCTCCAGGGGGAGTACTGCTTCCGTGCCGAATACCAACGCAAATGGCGTTGTATTCGTGGCCATTTTGAACGTAGTTCGATACGCCCAGAGAGCTTCATGCATTCTCTTGTGCCAATCCTTTTTATTTTGGGACACCGTTTTCTTTATGATCTTTGTCAAGGTCTTGTTGAAAGCCTCAGCTAGATCGTTAGGTCGGGGATTATAGACCGAAGAGTATCTCCAGTCTATTTTATGCTGCTGTGCGAAGCGGTTGATTCTGTGACTTCTGTAGGCTGGCCCAATATCGAAGATAATCCGCCGCGGAGTGTCGAACCGATAGATAACGTGTGTCTTAAAGAAATGGAGAATGTTCTCTGTCTTCACTTCTCTTAGCGGTATGGCTTCTGCCCACTTAGAGAAGTAATCAGTTGTCGCCAATATGAACCGATGTCCTTTGGACGACGCTGGTTCAATGGGTCCGATTATGTCGGTTCCCCACATTTCGAACGGCCAGCTAGCCACTGTTGGGTGCAGCGGGTTTGGATGCTGGTGGATGAAGTCTCCATGAATTTGGCACGAATGGCATTGCTTCGCGTATTCGAGACAGTCCTGAATCATCGTGGGCCAAAAGTAGCCCATCCTTTTGATCTTCAGCTTCATCTTCGGCCCGGCTTGATGAGAACCGTAGAGTCCGTCATGAGTTTCTTGGACGACTCTCCTTGCTTCTTCCGGTCCCAGGCATCTCAGCCACAGAGAGTCGAATGACCTCTTATATAGAGTATCATTGACGAAGGCGAAAGACAGAGCTCGTTTCATGAGCTGATGTCTTGTGGATGCATCTTCCGGTGTTTGACGGGATTTGAAGTAGTCTATGAAGACTTCTCTCCAATCATTAGCCTTTTCTTGGTCCTCCATTTGTAGGGCTATTTGCTTGGTCGCTTCCTTTTCTTCAGACGACTCCGGAGATGTTTCTGCTGGTGCGAGAACCCGACGGCTCTGCACAATGATCCTTATGTCATCGAAGTTTTCGTCAGCTAGTTCTTTAGCGAGTTTGGCTAGTGCGTCTGCTTTGCTATTTTCTGTACGCGGTATGCTTTCCAGGGCGTAAGAGGGAATTTGAGTTAGTAACTGTTGCACTCTTTTGCCATACTTTACCAACTCTGGTTTGGACATTTGATAGTCATCGTTTACTTGGCTAACGACCAGCTGGGAGTCTCCGTATATGAGGAGGTTTTCGATCCCCATGTCGACAGCGATCTCAAGACCTACTATCAAAGCCTTATATTATGCCTCATTGTTTATCCTCGGCTCTGTTAAGGAAAATACAAAGCGCATTATCCCTTCTTGCGGAGTCATGAAGATAAGGTCTACCCCAGATTTGATTATAGGGGTGTTGTGCTGTCGCTTCTTCACGGAAGATGCTCCGTCGAAATAGAGTTCTCATCGGGTATCACTCCCTCATTTCTCCCCGTCGATCGTGTCAAATGCGTGCTCGTCTACCAGTTCGCAATTTAATGGTGAGTCTCCAGGTATCGGATGCTCGGCGAGGAAGTCGGCGATGGCCTGGCCTTTCACTGCCTTGAGAGGTTGGTATGTTATCGAGAATTCCATTAAGAATAGGGCCCATTTAGTGAGCCATCCTGTTAATATGGCTCTTGACATCAAATACTTGAGAGGATCCACCTTTGATATGAGATGGACCTCATGCGCCAAAGCATAATGCCGAAGCTTTGTTATCGCGAAGATCAATGCCAGGAAGTGTTTTTCGAAAGGGGGTAGTTGTTTTCTGCCCCCAGGAGAACTCGACTCAAATAGTAGAGGGATCTCTCTTTCCCTTGGTCGTTTTCCTGTACCCATAGCATGCCTAAAGAACCTTCAAGGGTTGTTGTGTACAGGATGAGGGGCTTTCCCTTGACCGGAGTAGTCAATACCGGCAGATTCTGCACGTATTGCTTGATTTCGTCCAGTGTACTCTGGCATTTACGATCCCAAACGAACGGGGTTCCCTTCTTCATCAGGTGACTGTAGGGACGACATTTTTCTGAGAGGTTGGCTATGAACCGTCGGATGTACGCGAGCTTCCCTTGTAGAGACCGCAATTGTTTTAAAGTTCTTGGAATAGGCATTTGCATAATCGCCTTGATCTTTGATGGATCTATTTCGATGCCCCGGTATCGTATGATGAACCCTAGAAATTTTCCTGAGAAAACTCAAATACGCATTTCAAGAGGTTCATCTTCAGGTTATACTTACGAAGACGTTGGAACACTATTTCAAATGCTCCCAGTGTTCCTCGTATGATTTGCTTTTCACTACGAGGTCATCGATATGGCATTCGACGATTTCATGTATGAGGTCATCAAAAATCTTCGTCATGGCCATCTGGTAGGTAGCGCCGGCGTTCTTCAGACCGAAAGGCATCACTTTGTAGCAGAATATGCCCAGAGGAGTCTGGAAAGCGGTATGCTTCTGGTCCTCGGGATGCATCTTTATTTGATTGTATCCCGATGATCTGTCCATGAAGGAGAAGACTTCGTGAGTGGACGTGTTATCTATCATCAACTCGGTAACTAGTACGGGAAAATCATCCTTCGGGCAAGCTTTGGTGAGGTCTCGAAAGTCCACGCAGATGCGAACCGTCCCATTTTTCTTCATCACTGGGACAACGTTGGCGATCCAGTCGGGGTATTGAACTTCTTGGATGAAGCCGAAGTCGATCAGCTTCTTGACTTTGGCGTTGATACTCATTTTAAGTTCGATATAGACCCGGCATCTTGGAATAGTTCCATGTGAAGCAGTCTTTATACTGCATGGGCATGTCTATTAGCGTAGCCACCTGTTCTTTAGACAGCAGCTCACTGACGAACATAGGTCGCGGGTCGTTTGTCGTCCCCAAGTCGATTTTCCTTAAGTTATCTGCAGTAGTGTGTATTTCATCTTCCAACTCCATTGGCGCCGGTGGAAATTCTGAGATCACCTTGTCTTCATCCTCATTTTCGAAGCACCAGGAGAGGTCATCCATATTCTCGCGCTCTCCTTATTCCGACAGCGTTATCACGTGACAGGTACAAGATCGTTTCCAAGACCGATGTTGATTTGGTTCTACCTTCGCTATATACGCTGCTTTTGGTACATGCTTTTGTGGTGGGGCTACCCTCCAACTGTTGGATAGAGCGAACCTGCCAAGTTGATATTGGTCTTCGACCCAGTTTTTGAAGGTGAAGCAGTCTTCAAGAGGATGTCCTATCGCTCGGTGATAGGAGAAATAATCCGGGTGATGAACCTCGTTTGCTTGATCTGGGTGCCGAGACTCTGGGAGTGTCATCATTTGATGTTTCATGACAAACTCAAAGATTCTCCTTGTCTTGTCTCGAGGGAAAGAATATGCTCGATCCATCTTTTTCATAAGAGATGGATTCCAGCTGACCTTTTCTTGATCGCGTGGCCTTTTGAATCCGTTTTGCCGCTGTCGAACGTTTTTTCCGTTCTTTAACTTGTTTTTGCCTCCGCGTCGGGCCTTTTTCTTGTCTTGGGAATGCATGGCGGGCTGATGGTGAAGGGCATTGTCATCCTGCGTAGCCTGCTGAAGAGAGCGTTGCGTCTTGGCTTTCTCGTAAATGGCCATTTCACGGCTGTGGTCGTTCCGAACCTTTTGACTCGCTTCCCTTATTAGCTTTTCCATCTGTTCTTCAAATGACGGACTCGGCATTTTTATGGCAGGACCTCGTTCTGGTTCAACGTCAGCCTCTTTTAAAAGAGCATCCCCTTCTTCATCGAGGTCATTTATAACATGGCAGTCATGGAATTGCTCCCGTTTCTTGGACTGGACATGTCCAAGCCCAATCGTTTCCATTTTCTCGTTGGGCAATTTTCGCTGAGTTCCGGGAATGTTCCAAATCCTGTTGTAGAACTGGGCTTGTCGAGGAGTCTGTTTGAATGGTATACCTTGGCATCTTAATAACCTTTTCAATCCCTCCGTGTAGTATCTGGAAAGACGGATGGGTTGGAGCCTGTCGAGTGCAAAATCAGTGTTGGGGCAAAAATTTACACCCCCGTTGACCGAGTCAAAGTCAAGGTCAACCCCATGCCCAAGTAGAGCTCGCGGCCAGCCTCCTCCATGCTAAAATATAGATCATGTAATAAATAATTTATATATAATTTTTTATACATGAATGTATGCAAAATGGGCATAAAGCCAAATTTTTGTAAGCTCATGGCTTATGTGCAAAAATGAAATGGCACATGAGCCATGGGATAGGCAAAAATGCCATTTTGTGAAACCCAAGGGGCTATATGTAAATATGTAAGCCTATAAAAGGCAACATGATGAATAAAAAAAGATATACTTTCATTCTCTCAAAAACCTAGGGTTTGTATTTCTTTCCCTTTTCTGAAGGTCTCAAACCTTCTTCTTTCTTCTAAATTAAATCAAGAGTCTTACTCTTCCTTTTCAAAAACAAAATAGTTTTTCACCATCAAACCCACAAAGAGGGACTTGGATCTGTCTTTAGATCCCAAAAAGGAGAGATTTTGAGATCTCACATCTCTTGATCTTCAAGATCTAGCTAACAGAGGAAGAATAAGAAGAACCCCTTTCACTAACCGCAAAAACACACTCAGGAGTCCAACTTCTCTCTGATTTCTCTTCCGAGAATCTTTTTAGGCTAAAAAACTTCCTTTCCTCGCCGGTGCTCAAGCGCAGAGTGCCCACGTGCCGACACGTGGCGCGCTTGCGCTCAAGCGCAAAGCGCCAACGTGCCGACACGTGGCGCGCTTGCGCTCCAGCGCAAGCGCTCGAGCGCAAGTCGCCCCAGTGCCGACACGTGGCGCGCTTGCATTCAAGCGCAAGCGCTCAAGCGCAAGTCGCCCCAGTGCTGACACGTGGCGCGCTTGCGCTCAAGCGCACAGCGCTCTGGCGCAAGTCACCCCCATGCCAACATATGGCGCACTTGCGCTCAAGCGCAAGTCGCCCCCGTGCCGACACGTGGGGCACTTGCGCTCGAGCGTCAGGCGCTGAAGTGCAAAGCGCCCACGTGCCGACGCGTGGCATGCTTGCGCTACAGCGCCCTGCGCTCAAGCGCAGAGTGTCCACGTGCCGACACGTGGCACGTTAGCGCCTGAGCGCACAGCACCTGGGCGCACAGCGCCCAAGGCGTTGGCCCCACGCATCCTTTGGATGCCTTTTCCCCTCTTTCTTTTAAATATATATATATATACATATATACATATATATATACACATATGCATACATATGTGCATATAAACATACTCTGCGTGGCCCCCGTAAAAACTCTGCGTGGCTCCCGATATATTTAAACCCCCCTCCAAAACAAAACACACGTACACTGCACATTGAGTTCGCATGACCAGTTTAACCCGTTAATCGGAGGTTCCCTCGCCCCAAAGGCGAGGCGTAATTAATGGCAGCTTACTCCACGGCTGCCGGAGATTCGGATCCCCACAATCAATAAAACCCGGCCTACCCTAGGCAGGGGGAATCTGTAATGCGCCTGACAAGCGCGTGCGTATTCCCATCTTAATGGGGTGACGAAAAACACCCTACAGATTCTGCACGCCCGGTGGGACCAATCTCTCCTCCCATATTTCGGGTTAAGCATTCATGTGAACTCAATCATTATACATACCTGTATTTATACTAAAATAATGCTCTTTCATGCAGATTTTCAAACAATCACCTTCCGACGATTTCTTCAATGATGAACTCAGCTCCCGTCTCCTACACGATGAAGATAGACTCCAGGACGGTCCTTCCGGCCAGTCTCGGGCGACAATGGGAGGAGCCGCTGCTACCATTCGGCTCTATTATGTTCATGCCTGTTGGCGCCATCCCGGCTCCTCAAGCCCCGGTGGCGGACAAACCGGTCTCGAAAGGCAGGAGACCAAATGTGGTGGTCATGAGGGCACCTCAGCCCAAGCGCAAGTCCGTTTCCGAACGACTCTCCATGGCCCCAGCCGGGGGCAAGGCCATCAACACCAAAAAAGCTACAACGCGTCCCGAGCAAGCTCCAGTGGTGCCCTTGACCACTACTCGATCGGGTGTCTTCTCTAAGCTCCCCTCTGATCAACTCATAATGGCTTCCCGGATAGCGGATTCCCGCTAAGCCTTCAAAATCGAGAAGCTGAGGGAGAAAAGGCTCAGATACAGAGCCAACAAAAGGGCTAAGGCTCTGTCCATGTTAAAATTTATGAATTTCCAAAGCCCGGACCGCTCCGCGAAATCAGCTGCCAAAGATAAAAAGATGGTTGGGTATGTGGTCCACACTGTCTACATGGTGGGCACGCGCAGCAAGAGGAAGGACGGGGCCACCGCATCTCAAATCCAATCTGGCTTGAATGTGGTCGCCGCTTCCTAAGAACAGCCGCCTCCGCTGGATGATGAAAACCCTCTCGATGAGGATGATAGGCGGAAAGACCCTTCGGTCCATGAGGAGTCAGGCTCGGAAAGCGAAGATGAGCCAACTTTCCGTCCTAAGACCGCAGAGCAGCAACTCCTCCAAGAGCTCCGAAAGCATCTCAGAAGCAAAGACAAGGAGATGGCCAAGGTCTACTCAAAGGTCGACGACTTGACGAATGTCGTGATGCAGCTCACGGCCCAACTTGCCCCTCAGCCGCCCAATCAGGCGCAAGGCTCTCATGAACCGGGGAACGATGTCCCGAAACACCCGACACTCGTTCCCTCAAATCCAAAAGTGGGCGCACCGCATGAAAATCAATCGCATACTATCTCGGGAAATGTCTTGGCTACCGATGACAGTAGCCCGCTAACTCAGGATCAAATCATGGATTTGGTTGCCAGCAAAGTCAAAAGATTGGTGGCCGAAGCCGAAGCGCAAAAAGATATCAGCAGTAGTGGGAGACCATATCCTGCTCAGTATGATCTGGTAGAATTTCCTAGCGGCTATGTCATCCCCAAATTCGGAAGATTCGATAGGACAGTAAATGTGAATCATCACATCGCCCACTTCAAAGCCTCATGCGGGAATACTGGGGGCAACGATGCGCTTCTCCTCCGCCAGTTCGTTAATATCTTGACCGATGTTGCTTTCGACTGGTACGCGAGCATACCGGATGGCTCCGTTACTACTTTCGTCCAAATGGAATCTTTGTTTCGACAAAGGTTCATGAGCGTCAGCGATAAGATCACCATTGCCGAGCTCGTAAGGACCAAGCCCAAGAACAACGAAAGCAGCACGGATTTTATAACCCGATGGCGCAATCTCTCCATCAAATGTGAACCGCCGATAGAGCAGGACCAATCTGTCAGTCTCCTTGTTGGAAATCTCAACATCTGGATGGCCCTGTTTCTATGTACCGCGGGTCTCAAAACATTCCAAGAGCTGACCAGGAAAGTTCAGATACTGGAGCGCTCAAAACAGGAGTCCTCCTCGGATTCCCAAAATAACAATAGGTCCTGGAGAAACCGAAAGGACGATAATCGCAAAGGCGGAAACTCCGATGATTCTGAATCTTTCAACACTTCGGCTAACCGAAATAAGCAAGGGATGAGCGGGCCTAGCGCCAACCAGCCTCGGAAGCCAATGTTCGGAGAGCGAGGAGAATCTTCACTGAAAGAGAAGCTGGATAAGGTCTATTCCTTCAGAAGGGATAAAATCCGTAAAATATTCAAAGACGCCCTGAAGAACGGTCTACAACTGCCAGAGTCAAAAAGACCGCAGGAAGCGAATAGAACCGACGACCCCAAATACTGCCCCTATCACAGAGTGATAGGTCATGCCATTGAGGACTGCTTCATCTTCAAAGATTGGGTCCAAAAGCAATACAAGGCAGGAGAGATAGAACTGTCCAAAGGCGTGTTAGTAAACAGTCAAGATGCGACCGCCAATTTCATACAAACGGAGACCGAAGTTCTTCGTGAAACTGATTCTCTCAGACATCTGCCTTTCTCTGAAAACAATCGACCACCACGTCATTAAACTGGGAACAATCGACCTCTAAGTCGTTAAACTGGGAATGTAAAAAAAATGTGCAAATAAAAGAAAAATAAAGAAAAGCCGAAATGATGGGGCAACTCGCAATAAAAATCAGCGAGTGAAAATAAAAATGAAAATAAAGCCGAAATGATGGGGTAACCGCGAATAAATAGCCGAAATGATAGGGCAATCGCGATCTTCGCGATAAGAAAAGCTGAAATGATAGAGTAATCGCGGTGAAACAAAAATAAAACAAAACAAAAAACAAACAAAACAAAGGCGAATGATGAATCGCTCCTGGTACCATATTCCAGTGCAGCGATGCAGACGCCAACCAAAATCCAGTTTCCCAAAATTCTTCTGGCCCTACGGTTAGTCCTCAAATTGACTGCCGTATACAATCCACGGGCTCAAATAATTCTCAGCATACCCATGCCCCACCGCAACCACCAGTTACGCGGCTGGTCTCCGCCTTTGGAATTATGCTTCATTGGAAAGACCCACTCATATGTCCTCACGATGCATGAGGAGAACAAACCTTCATGAGATCCTTACGACTCACCAAGGAAAAACACACTTAGGAGTCCTCACGACTCATAAGGAGAAAATACACCTACGGGATCCTTACGACTCGTAGGGAGAAAATGCTTTTATGGGACCCTCACGGCTCATAAAATTGAAAAGTCTTAGGTGATAGGGATCTAAACCTGTCTCCTAAGCCATCGCTCCCCAATCCCCAAGCGGCGAATGATGAGTCGCTCCTGGTACCATATTCCAGTGCAGCGATGCAGACGCCAACCAAATTCCAAATCCCATACCTAAACGGCGAATGATGAGTCGCTCCTGGTACCATATTCCAGTGCAGCGATGCATACGCCAACAAAGTCCCAAAAACTTTTATAGCCCTACGGTCTGGATCATACATCCTGCAAAACCGTATACAATCCACGGGCGTAAAACAATCCCAATCTCTCCAAAAATAATAAAATAAAAATAAAAAAGGTATGTCCACAGGCAAAATTGGCACGGATGAAAACCCGAAAGGGCTCCGTGAATAAAAACAGCAGGACTGCCGGCGAGTTTGTGAAAACCCGAGAGGGCGCAAACTCGTGAGAAAGAGATGAAATGCACTCACAAGGTCCTCTCGACTTTGTGAGGAGAAAATTCCCGCGTGAGATCCTTACGACTCACAAAGGAGCAACACACTTGGGAGTCCCCACGACTCCTAAGGAGAAAATACACTTACGGGATCCTTACGACCCGTAGGGAGAAAATGCTTTGTGAGACCCTTACGGCTCACAAAATTGAAAAGTCTTAGGTGATAGGGACCTAAAACCTGTCTCCTAAGCCATCGTTTCCTAATAAGCAAACACAAATGATGATTCGCTCCTGGTACCATATTCCAGTGTAGCGATGCTGATGCCAAACAAAAAAAAAATTTCCCAAATCCATGACAAATGATGATTCGCTCCTGGTACCATATTCCAGTGTAGCGATGCTGATGTCAACCCAAATCAAATCAAACCAACAACCTCTACGGCGGAATCATGCTCCGTCCCAGAATTTACCCCGTGTCGAAATCATGCTTCGCCTCGGGATATCTACCTTTCCTGCCGGAATTATGCTCCGCCCCGGAATCAAATCAACTAACAAGCTCTGCGTCGGAATCATGCTTCGTCTCAGAATGTGCACCCCGTGTCGAAATCAAGCTTCACCTCGGTGTATCTGTCTTCCCTGTCGAAATTATGCTTCGGCCCGGAATCAACCAACGACCTCCTCGTCGGAAGTATGCTCCGCCTCGGAATCAAGTCAACCAGCAAGCTCTGCGTCGGAATCATGCTTCGTCTCAGAATGTGCACCCCGTGTTGAAATAATGCTTCGCCTCGGTGTATCTGCCTTCCCTGTCAGAATTATGTTTCTCCTGGGAATCGACCTCTGCATCGAAATTATGCTTCGGTTAGAATGTCTGTCGCTCTTCGGAATTATACTCCGAATCTTGGAATCATGCTCCGCTCTTCGAAATGATGCTCCGATCCTTGGAATCATGCTCCGCTCATCGGAATGATGCTCTGATCCCTGGAATCATGCTCCGCTCTTCGGAATGATGCTCCGAATCCTGTAATCATGCTCCGCCCATCGGAATGATGCTCCGATCCCTGGAATCATGCTCCGCCCATCGGAATGATGCTCCGATCCCTGGAATAATGCTATGCTCTTCGGAATGATGCTCCGATCCCTGGAATAATACTCCGCTCTTCGGAATGATGCTCTGATCCCTGGAATAATGCTCCGCTCTTCGGAATGATGCTCTGATCCCTTGGAATCATGCTCCGCTCATCGGAAAGATGCTCCGATCCCTGGAATCATGCTCTGCTCATCGGAATGATGCTCTGATCCCCTGGAATCATGCTCCGCTCATCAGAAAGATGCTCCGATCCCTGGAATCATGCTCCGCTCATCGGAAAGATGCTCCGATCCTTGGAATCATGCTCCGCTCATCGGAATGATGCTCCGATCCCCTGGAATCATGCTCCGCTCATCGGAATGATGCTCCGATCCTTGGAATCATGCTCCGCCCTTCGGAATGATGCTCTGAATCCTAGAATTATGCTCCGCTCTTCGGAACGATGCTCCGAATCCCTGGAATCATGCTCCGCTCATCGGAATGATGCTCCGATCCTTAGAATCATGCTCCGCCCTTCGGAATGATGCTCCGAATCCTGGAATTATGCTCCGCTCTTCGGAATGATGCTCCGATCCCCTGGAATGATGCTCCGCCCTTCGGAATGATGCTCCGAATCCTGGAATTATCCTCCGCTCTTCGGAACGATGCTCTGAATCCTTGGAATCAAGCTCCGCCCTTCGGAACGATGCTCCGATCCTTGGAATCATGCTCCGCCCTTCGGAATGATGCTCTGATCCCTGGAATCATGCTCCACTCTTCGGAATGATGCTCCGAGTCCTGGAATCATGCTCCGCTCATCGGAATGATGCTCCGATCCCCTGGAATCATGCTCCGCTCATCGGAATGATGCTCCGATCCTTGGAATCATGCTCCGCCCTTCGGAATGATGCTCCGATCCCTGGAATCATGCTCCGCCCATCGGAATGATGCTCCGATCCCTGGAATCATGCTCCACAAATCGGAATGATGCTCCGATCCCTGGAATTATGCTCCACAAATCGGAATGATGCTCCGATCCCCGGGAATCACGCTCCCCGAGGGATACTCCGACCTTGGAATTATGCTCCGCGAATCAGAATGATGCTCCGATCCCCGGGAATCATGCTCCCCGGGATGATGCTTTGCCTCCGGAATGATGTTCCACCTCGAAGTTCAGCTTCAAGATCCATCAATTTCATGCACACAACTCAAATGTGCGGTGTGCATTTATTGATGGGGGGCACTTTGTTGGGGTAAAAATTTATACCCCCGTTGACCGAGTCAAGGTCAAGGTCAACCCCATGCCCAAGTCGAGCCCGCGGCCAGTCTCCTCCATGCTAAAATATAGATCATGTAATAAATAATTTATATGTAATTTTTTATACATGAATTTATGCAAAATGGGCATAAAGCCAAATTTTTGTAAGCCCATGGCTTATGTCTAAAAATGAAATGGCACATGAGCCATGGGATAGGCAAAAATGCCATTTTGTGAAGCCCAAGGGGCTATATGTAAATATGTAAGCCTATAAAAGGCAACATGACGAATAAAAAAAAGATATACTTTCATTCTCTCAAAAACCTAGGGTTTGTATTTCTTTCCCTTTTCTTAAGGTCTCAAACCTTCTTCTTTCTTCTAAATTAAATCAAGAGTCTTACTCTTCCTTTTCAAAAACAAAATAGTTTTTCACCATCAAACCCACAAAGAGGAACTTGGATCTGTCTTTAGATCCCAAAAACGAGAGATTTTGAGATCTCACATCTCTTGATCTTCAAGATCCAGCTAACAGAGGGGGAACAAGAAGAACCCCTTTCACTAACCACAAAAACACACTCAGGAGTCCAACTCCTCTCTGATTTCTCTTCCGAGAATCTTTTTAGGCTAGAAAGCCTCCTTTCCTCGCCGGCGCTCAAGCACAGAGCGCCCACGTGCCGACACATGGTGCGCTTGCGCTCAAGCGCTCAGCGCTCAAGCGCTCAGCGCTCAAGCGCAAAGCGCCCACGTGCCGACACGTAGCGCGCTTGCGCTCAAACGCAAGCGCTCGAGCGCAAGTCGCCCCAGTGCCGACACGTGGCGCACTTGCGCTCAAGCGCACAGTGCTCTGGTGCAAGTCGCCCCCCGTGCTGACACGTGGCGCACTTGCGCTCAAGCGCACTTGCGCTCAAGCGCAAGTCGCCCCGTGCCGATACGTAGCGCACTTGCGCTCGAGCGTTAGGCGCTAAAGCGCAAAGCACCCACGTGCTAACACGTGGCGCGCTTGCGCTACAGCGCCCTACGCTCAAGCGCAGAGCGCCCACGTGCCGACACGTGGCACGCTAGCGCCTGAGCGCACAGCACCTGGGCGCACAGCGCCCAAGGCGTTGGCCTCACGCATCCTTTGGATGCTTTTTCCCCTCTTTCTTTTATATATATATACATATATACATATATATATACACATATGCATACATATGTGCATACACACATACTCCATGACACTGTCCCTGTTAGAAAAAATTTCTAACGGGGCACTGCCCCGCACCCCGCAAGGGGGCTGCTAGCCCCCTTGACCCCCAGCCCGCTATCCGGGTAGCGGGACCCCCGTAAAAACTCTGCGTGGCTCCCGATATATTTAAACCCCCCCTCAAAAACAAAACACACGTACATTGCACATTGAGTTCGCATGACCAGTTTAACCCGTTAATCGGAGGTTCCCTCGCCCCAAAGGCGAGGGGTAATTAACGGCAACTTAGTCCGCGGCTGCCGGAGATTCGGATCCCCATAATCAACAAACCCCGGCCTACCCTAGGTAGGGGGAATCTGTAATGCGCCTGACAAGTGCGTGCGTATTCCCATCTCAATGGGGTGACGAAAAACATCCTACAATCGGCACCATGCCAGACTTCTCTTTCGACTTTAGTTTCCACGGATTGATAAAATAGGATCGCCTTTTCACATCTTCGCCTGGGAGGGACGTAGAACGTCTGTAGCTCTTGCACACTATATGTCTCAAGCGCATCAAGCTCTCTGTAGTGTTGCCGCGGAATCATGGCGATTTGCAAACTCTGATCATCTTCAATGAGGGCTTGCATTGATGGACGAATCGAGAACACTGCGTTGACTTCGTCTTCAAAGTCACTGATAAAGACCAGAATAGGGCTAGATGGTCCCGGCTTGTTGCATTGGGGTGGCCCCGAATAGACTATCTCTCCTTCCTCCTCGGTATCACTCCCGAAGACCGGAATAGTGATGATAGCTTTTTTGCTTATTCTCCGGTTTATGGCATATTTCTATATCTTCAAACTCTGGTAGGAAATACTTTGCATCTTCGTACTTTCGGACTTCATTTATGGAGAATGGGTTTAGTTCCCCCGTCACGGTATACTCGAGACCATCTTTGAAATATTTCATACACTGATGCTGTGTAGAAGGGACGATGTTGTACTCGTGTAACCACGGCCTACCATGTAAAGCGTTGTAGCAGGTCTTGGCATCAATGACATGAAATTTGATGTCAGTGACGAGCAACCCAAAGCGTAACGTCAGTATTACAGACCCGAGCGTCCGTGATGACTGGGAGTCGAACTCACAAATGGTGATTTTATCCCGAGCGAGGTGCTGAACGCTCATGCAGATTTCTTTTAGTACCCTCACATTTAGGAGGTTAACAGAGGATCCGTTGTCAACTAAGATCTTCTCTATCTTGATGTCATGGCAGTACCCAGTGACATACAGGAGACGGTTATGCTCGCACATTCTGAGGAGGAGATCTTTATCGCCGAAAGTGATGTCAGCTGTGTGCACTTCTTCCAACTCTTCCTTCATCTTTTCTTCGGCAAGGAAAGCTTGAAACTGCTCGGGCTCTTGTAATGCCCTGATCAGGGAACCTCGTGCCTCTTTAGACAGGAGAAGGGTATCCAAGATACTCAATTATGAGGGTATCTTTCTCAGATGTGCCAGGACATTGTAATCCACCTTGTTCTTCTTGAACGGGTCCTTAGCTATGAGCTCTTCGACGACTCGATCATTGAGGGCGATATCCTCAGGGACTTTTTCCTTCCCCTTATATTTTTTGTTCGATCCCTTGTTTGTTGGTCCGAGATTCTTTTCGGGCAACATATGATTATGCAACTGAATTTTTTCACAATTCTTTATCTCTTCCTCTTTTCCTAGGGTGGATTCCTTGAAGAGAGGGCCGAGAGTTACTTCTTCATCAGAGTCGCTTCCGAAGGTGAGAACTTGCAATCCCCTGGTATCAATCACGTGAAAGTTGACGGTGGTTCTTTTGTGCTCACCTGTCGTGTTTTTCTGCTCCCGACGAGTTTGGCGCTTCATCCGCTTGAAATGTTGTTGGTGAGCAACGTATCCCTGCCACCGCTTTTTAAAGGCCATGCATTCTTCGGTAGGGTGCGCAATCCTTTGATGGTATAAGCAGTAGTTAAGATGTACATCCGCTTCGTCAAGGTGTATACCGCCAAGAGTATTTCCTTTGAAAGATGGCAGCTTCATTCCCATTGACAGGGCTTTAGTGAACCGTTTCCTCGTTTTAAGCCTATTTTTGTCTGCTGCGGGCGTGCTTCGATCTGGTTGGAGAGCTTTGAGACTCATCCCTACCCTGATTTCTTCAACTTGACGCCGATGCCTGGCCCTTTAAAATATGGCCATTTCATGCTCTTGATCAACTTTGCTCTTCTGGCGGGCTTCATTCAGTAACATGTCAATCATCTCGTCTGACGGTTCTAAGGACTCTGGCACGCCCGGTGGGACCTTTTTCTCTTTCCATTCCATACTTCGTGTGTCGTGTTCGCAAATGAATCGCGGTTTAATATGGTTGCCTGTGGAGTCGAGATACTAAGATTTGGTGTCTTGCTCCCGTGCAGAAAAAATGGCTTCCAGCTGCACCAACTTCAACAACAACTCCTGCTCCGCCCCGTCTAGAGGAGTAACTTACCGGCCCCAAGCAGCCTCCATCTACGCAATGCCGGTGGAATAGGTGACACAGGCCACCACGGGATTGTTCTTCGGGACCATGTTTAAGGACATCATAGAGTCCATGCCGGTGGAACAGGTGACACAGGCGTCCATCTGTTTACCGCCGAAAGACGTGAACGGGACGTTGGGACATCCGGCCTGAATTTTAGGGGCATATGCTATTTGGTTTTATCTGTCTACCTCTCCGAAGATGCCAAGTTGATTTATGACACCATGTATCGAAGGTTTAAATAGATGCGGCCATTGTAGCAGAATTCGTCAGATTCCCCCTCGTTTGCGAGGGGTTTTTGATTGTGGGGACGCTCTTCCCTGCAGACGCAGGCCCCTACAGTTAATTACGTTACCGCGTAACGATAAACACTTTCTCCTGCTCCAGAGGTTCACTTCGTGTCGTGTGTATTTGTTTTATTTTTGGTTGCCCGTGGATTGTATACGGAGACTAATTTGTGTTGTCTCCCATAGGGTGGAGATTAGTCCAAATCCGTATTTTCTTAGATTTGGGTTTGGTTGATTTAAGGATCGTTAATCTCGTTTGAGATTAAGATCAGTTTAAATGTTTGTTAAGAATACGTTAGCCTAATTTTAGACTAAGATCTACTTAACGAGGGTTCAGGATCATTTTTGATCCAACGAAAGAGCATTTGTGCTCTATCGTTTTAGTTTAGGGACGTTACGGTCCATTGGGTTTAAGGACATCATAGTCCATATTTAAGGACATCATAGTCCATGGAGTTTAGTTTAGGGACGTTGCGGTCCATTGGGTTTAAGGACATCATAGTCCATGTTTAAGTACATCATAGTCCATGGAGTTTAGTTTAGGGATGTTGCGGTCCATTAGGTTTAAGGACATCATAGTCCATGTTTAAGGATATCATAGTCCATGGAGTTTAGTTTAGGGACGTTGCGGTACATTGGGTTTAATGATTGTCGGGACCCGCCACCTCTCTGAAGACGTTGAAGAATTACAACGACATGTATCAGAGGAGTGAAGGGATGTACCCTTGAACCAACGAATTTTCATCAGGGACTTGGTAATCTTGTTTGGCACAAAGGCCAATTTAGAAGAAAACCTATGGGCTCGGTCGATTTGGGGTTTGGCCAACCTTGGGCTTAGCCCACTTGATTACTTATTTGGGCTTGAACCCCTTTTTGTTTAACAATGTTGAGCATTGATATGAGCTTTGATGCTCACCTTTTTTTTGTTTTTTATTGAGTGTTAAACACTCTTTATGACGTTGGGTTCTATTTACAGAGCACTCTTTATTTTATCAGCGCCCACGTGAGGGGCACGTGGTGCGCTTGGCGCTGAGCGCCAAGCACTGAGCGCCAAGCACTGAGTGCTAAGCACTCTTTATTTTATTAGCGCCCACATGAGGGGCACGTGGAGCGAGTACTAAGCACTCTTTATTTTATTAGCGCCCACATGAGGGGCACGTGGAGCGCTTGGCGCTAAGCACCAACCACTGAGTGCTAAGCACTCTTTATTTCATTAGCGCCCACATGAGGGGCACGTGGAGCGCTTGGTGCTGAGCGCCAATCACTGAGTGCTAAGCACTCTTTATTTTATTAGCGTCCACGTAAGGGGCACGTGGAGCGCTTGGCGCTGAGCGCCAACCACTGAGTGCTAATCACTCTTAATTTTATTAGCGTCCATGTGAGGGGCACGTGGAGCGCTCGGCGCTGTTTCCTTCTTTGTCCATTTTTCTGAAGATTCTTTGCTCTTCCCTGGATCTTCAATCCCCGAGAATAAATTCATCCCTTTGAGAATTAAATTCTCATTTGTGGGAGACTTACCTCATGGATCTCAGATCCAGGGAAAGAACTATGTTCTTTTATAAAGGTTAAACCCTCAGGTATGCCGATGAGATACTATGATCTCTATTTACCTTGAAGAAGGTTCTTCTTCTTTCTTCTTTCTTCTCTCTTCAAGCTCTTTTGCTTACTCTTCTTTTTGAACTTAAAGTTTATGGGGGGTTTCCTCTGAGACTTGAAGTCTTGGATTCTTTATATATGGGAGGCTGATTTGTTGATTCAGTTAAGGAAATCTCTCATTGATAGATTTCTTAATTAATTTGGGGAGTTTATCCACCGTCGGATTTTTGATCCAAGGACTTCTGTTTTACAGAATACATTTTTCTTGTTTTTTTAACAAGATTGGGAAAAATATTTTCCCATATAGAACTTATTCTGTATCTTGGTGATTTTTAATCACTATTGGATCTTTGATCCAACGGTGCTCTGATTTACAGAGCACAATCTTTCTTATTTAAAAATATTTGAGGAGTATTTCCTCAATAAGAATTTAATTCTGTATCTTGGTGAATTTTAATCACCATTGGATCTTTGATCCAATGGTGTTCTGATTTACATAGCACAATCTTTCTTGTTTAGAAAGATTTGAGGAGTATTTCCTCAATCAGAATTTAATTTTGTCCTCTGATGATTTATCATCTCCATTGGATCAACATTGGATCTTTTGATCCAAGGGTGGAGAACTTTTAATTCTGGTGCCGGCGCTCTCGTGCCTTGCACGTGAGGCGCTGCCTCAGAGTTTTTAACTCTTGGCGCTGGTGCTCTCTTGCTTTGCACGTGAGGCGCTGCCTCAGAGTTTTTAACTCTTGGCATTCTCATGCCTTGCACGTGAGGCGCTGCCTCAGAGTTTTTAACTCTTGGCGCTGGCGCTCTCGTGCTTTGCACATGAGGCGCTGCCTCAGAGTTTTTAACTCTGGGCGTTGCCTCAGAGTTTTTAACTCTTGGCACTGGCGCTCTCGTGCTTTACACGTAAAGCGCTGCCTCAGTTCAAATTTTGAACAAAGCCTTGCTATCTTATTGGGGGGAAACAATCTCCAAGATCGACCCGCTCAAACACTTAATGACCAAACCAAGCCTAGCATGTAGAATAGCAAGATGGGCTGTCATGCTGCTTGAATTTGACATAATCTATACTCCTCAGGAAGCAGTAAAAGGGCAAGCCCTCACCGACTTTCTTGCTGCTCATCCCATACCAGATGGGTCGCCGCTCAATTGCGAGTTACCCGACGAACAAGTGCTGCTCCTCGAGGATGACAAGCCATGCTGGGAGCTTTACTTTGACGGAGCCTCATCAATCAGGACCTCCAGCAAATCAAGCATCCCACAGATAAAAGTAGGGATAGGATTGGTGTTCATCACGCCATCGATGGGAACCCTACGACATTCTTTTGCTCTCACCGAGCCTCGCACAAACAACGAGGCTGAGTATAAAGCTCTGATAGCTGGTCTGGAGCTCGCCATAGAAATGGAAATCCTTCGGCTATGAGTCTACGGTGATTCCCAGCTTGTCGTCAACCAAGTAAGCGGCGACTATAAGATATATAAGCTCGAGTTAGCTCGATATAGAGGCCGGGTGGTGGAACTCAAGAAAAGATTCACTCACATTGAACTAATGAGAGTCCCTAAGGCGTTGAATGGAAAAGCCAACGTACTCGCTCGCCTACCCAAAGAGATGGCTGATCCCGACATGAACGAAATTCTGATCACAGTCAGGAGCCAGCAAATTCTGCCATCAGTCTCTTTACGAGAAGAGGGAAGCACAGAACAAAAGAGCAATCCTACTGAAGAAGTTCTGATCATTCAAGAGGAGCCCAATTGGAGAGAGCCCTTCATAGAGTACCTCCGATACGACAAGCTGCTTGAGGAAAAATCTGCAAGGGTTTAGCTGAAGAAGAGAGCTCTCCGATATGTGTTTGTAAATAATACGCTATACCGCAGATCATATGACCAACTTAGGCTCAGGTGTCTGTCATTGGCCGAAGCCCAAAAAGTTATGATAGAAGTTCAATCGGGTGTCTGCGAGTTACCAGTCTGGCCCCAAAATGCGGCTTCAGATCAAACGGCTTGGATATTACTGGTCCACCATGATAAGGGATTGCAAAGAGCATGCAATGAAATGTCATATTTGCCAAATTCACGGTGATTTCATTCACAAGCATCCAAATCCGTTGCATCCTACAGTGGCGTCGTGGCCCTTCGAAGTTTGGGGAACTAACATAGTTGGCCCAATTGATCCTCCATCATCCAAAGGCCACCGGTTCATATTGGCTGCAACAGACCACTTCTTCAGATGGGTTGAAGCTGTCCCGCTAAAAGAAATAAAGACAGAAGAAATTCTAACATTCTTCCGGCATAATATTCTATACCGCTTCGGTACACCATGAAGAATCATTTCTGACAACGGGCCTTCTTTCAAGAGATTTAAAGTCTCAAGATTCGCTACTCATCATAAGATAGACTGGAGATATTCCTCCATCTATAATCCAAGAGCTAATGGGCTAGCTGAAGCCTTCAATAAGACTCTATGCAAGCTCCTAAGGAAAAATGCTTCAGCCAACAAGAAAGACTGGAATCTCAAGCTCCACAAGGTCTTATGGGCATATCGTACCGCACACCACACTCCAACTCAGTCCACTCCATACTCACTACTCTTCGGAGTGGAAGCAATCCTCCCGCTCGAAGTCGAAGTTCCAAGCCTAAGAATGGCCGTCCAAGATAAATTGACGGAGGAGGAAAACATCCTTCTTCGGCTCGAAGAGCTCGATGCCCTCGAAGAAAAGAGGCCCGCAGTACAGCAAAATCTGGAGTTGTACCGAGCCCAAATATCACGGGCCTATGATAAGATGACCCGTCTCCATACTTTTAAGAAAGGAGAATTGGTGTTGGTCCTCAAAAGACCGATCATCCCCAATCGACATGCCAAGGAAAAATTCGAGCCAAACTGGGAAGGACCATATGTCATCGAGAAAGTGTTTGTTGGAGAATCCTACCAGCTGATAAATGCCGAGTGAGAAAGGCCCATGCCACCCATCAATGGCCGATACCTCAAGAAATACTACGCGTGAATACTCCAAGTCGCAGGCGAATTAAGCACACCGGCCCTACGATCTGGATTATACATCCTGTAAAACCGTATACAATTCATGAGCGCAAATGACCCCTATCTCTTCCAAGTCCTACCGGCGAGACTACATTTAAAGTCCCGCCGGCGATGAAAAAAGGGTATGTCCACAAGCGAAACGGGCATGGTTGAAAACCTGAAAAGGTTCCGTCAGTAAAAACAGCAGGACTGTCGGTGAATTTGTGAAATTCGAAAAGGTGCAAACTCGTGAAAAAAGAAGAAACACACTCGCAAAATCCACTCGACCTTATGGGGAAAAAAATCCTCGCATGAGATCCTTCAACTCGCAAAGTAGTAACACACTTAGAAATCCCCACGATTCCTAGGGAGAAATACACCTGCGAGATCCTCTCGACTCGTAGGGAGAAAATGCTTTTATGAGACCCTTATGGCTCATAAAATTGAAAAGCCTTAAGTGATAGGGATATAAACTTGTCTCCTAAGCCATCGTTCCCTAACGGGTACGGCAAATGTTGAGTCACTCCTGGTACTATGTTTCAGTGTTAGCGGTGCTGATGCTGACCCAAAAACCAGATCCCAAGTCCTCCCGGGGCAAATGATGAGTTGCTCCTGGTATTATTCCAGTGCAGCAATGCTGATGCCGACTCAAAAACCCAAATTCCAGGTCTTCCCAAAGGCAAATGATGAGTTGCTCCTGGCACTACGCTTCAGTTTTAGCGGTGCTAATGCCAACCCAAAAACCAAATCCCAAATCCTCCCGGGGCAAATGATGAGTTGCTCCTGGTATTATTCCAGTGCAACAATGCTGATGCTGACCCAAAAACCCAAATCCCAGTTCTTCCCAAAGGCAAATGATGAGTCGATCCTGGCACTACGCTTCAGTGTTAGTGGTGCCGATGCCGACCCAAAAACTAAATCCCAAGTCCTCCCGGGGCAAATGATGAGTTGCTCCTGGTATTATTCCAGTGCAGCAATACTGATGCCAACCCAAAAACTAAATCCCAAGTCCTCCCGAGGAAAATGATGAGTTGCTCCTGGCATTATTCCAGTGCAGCAATGCTGATGCCAAACAAAATCAAATTCCAAGTTCCTCTCAAATTCAAAAGTCCTGCCAAATAAGGCAGAAATAAAACAGATTAAATTAATGTCCCACCCGGGTAGCGGTTCCAAGCCCAAAAGTCCCACTGGACGGGTAAGGAACTCCCAAAATAAATCAAATCAAACAAATCAATCATGACACCATAGAAAGCAGACCAAGTCAACTTCAACCCGACACCGCAGAAAGCAGAGCAAGTCAAATCAAATCCCGACATCGCATGAAGCGGGGCAACCACCCAAGTCGCAAAAAATACAGCACCGACCATCCAAGTGGCAAAAAGGGCAGTAACGACTGTCCACGTCACTAAAATGGCAGCACCGACCGTCTAAGTCGCAAAAAGGGTAGCACTGACCATCCAAGTCGCAAAAAGGGCAGCACCGACCGCCCATGTCGCAAAAATGGAAGCATCGGCCGTCCACGTCGCTAAAATGGCAGCATCGACTGTCCAAGTCGCTAAAATGGCAGCATCGGCCGTCCACGTCGTCAAAAGGGAACCCAACTAAATAAAGTTCCATATAGAGCAAGATCCATCAATTTCCTGCACACAACCTACACACGCGGTGTGCATTTATTGATGGGGGCACATTGTTGGGGTCAAAAATGTTAGTTATATGTATGCCCCAGAAGCCATTATTGTACATATGATGTATATTATAGTGAATGCTTGGACATATATAGGGAGGACTTTCTTGCTCGACATGATAGTATGCTATCTGGTTACTCTTTATCTTAACATGTTGACTAGTATTGTTATACTGTCTCTCTGTTACATGTTGATAAAGCCCTTAGGATGTGTACTTAACTACCAGGACTATAATGGAGATCATACTAGTGGGGTCTGGGTAGTCTGTGAGTACATCCTTCAACTGTTCCTAGTCGTGGGAGTATCGAGACGGGGCATCGATATTCCAGAGTAGACTAGCGTATACATTTCTTGACCCATATGATGGGCGATGGATGATCCCACATCCATTGGTGTTTGACATCAAAGACTGTATACGGGTGCTCAGTAGAGACTGGGTACACCGAACAGGACTCGCCGAGAACTCCTAAATGGTATTATACCTTACGTCAGATAGCAGTTCTCTGGTGACACTGGTACAGGTTAGTTTGTCGACCCGAGATCGTCATAGAGTCTTGTGTGTCTCCCACTGTGCTTTGATTTCTACACTACCATGGCTCTACCGATTCGTGCAAACAGGTGGTATTTGGGTACAGTCCCGAGCCATATGGAGGCAATGAGCGATAGGAGGGTATTTCGTCTCTCCCGGTATTGGGGGTTGATGTTGCGCTGTGTTTGATTGTCCATAACAGGAAATCCCTGGCCAGGGTTGTTGAGATTTACTGGTAAGTGTTATCAGTAGTTTCTCGAACCGTTATGAGCCTTACATCGGCATGACTTATCGAGCTATTGGGGTTTGACGTTTTTACCACCCCCAGGCTAGATATGCGACATATCAGACGAAGAGACCGGACTGTACGGTAGTGTTACTTATTGGATTCGCAGGAGTATGAGCAGGCTAGCTTGTTGATCTTCTGATCGCTTAATGTAGGGTGTTTTTCGTCACCCTATTGAGATGGGAATACGCGCGCGCTTGTCAGGCGTACTACAGATTCCCCCTGCCTAGGGTAGGCCGGGGTTTAATGATTGTGGGGATCCGAATCTCCGGCAGCCGCGAACTAAACTGCCGTTAATTACCCCTCGTCTTTGGGGCAAGGAACCTCCGATTGACGGGTTAAACTGGTCATGCGAACTCAATGTGCAGTGTGCATGCGATGTGTTTTGAAAGGGGTTTTTGGATATGTCGGGAGCCACGCAGAGTTTTTACGGGGGTCCCGCTACCCGGATAGCGGGCTGGGGGTCAAGGGGGCTAGCAGCCCTCTTGCAGGGTGCGGGGCAGCGCCCCGTTAGAAATTTTTTTCTAACATGGGCAGTGTCGTAGAGTACGTGTGTGTGGTAAATATGTATATATATATATATGTATGTATATAAAAAGAGGGGGGAAAGACATCCAAAGGATGCGTGGGGCCAGCGCCTTGAGCGTTGTGCGCTTAGGTGCTGTGCGCTTAGGAGCAAGCGCGCCACGTGTCGATACGTGGGCGCTTTGCGCTTGAGCGCAGGGCGCTGTAGCGCAAGCACGCCACGTGTCGGCACGTGGGCGCTTTGCGCTTCAGCACCTGATGCTCGAGCGCAAGTGCGCCACGTGTCGGCACGGGGGCGACTTGCGCTTGAGCGCTGGGCGCTTGAGCGCAAGTGCGCCACGTGTCGGCACTGGGAGACTTGCGCTTGAGCGCAAGCACGCCACGTGTCGGCACTGGGGCGACTTGCGCTCGAGTGCTTGCGCTTGAGCGCAAGCGCGCCACGTGTCGGCACGTGGGCGCTTTGCGCTCGAGCGCAGGGCGCTGTTGTGCGAGCGCGCCACGTGTCGGCACGTGGGCGCTCTGCGCTTGAGCGCAAGCGCGCCATGTGTCGACACGTGGGCGTTCTGCGCTTTAGCGCCGGCGAGGAAAAGAGGCTTTTAGCCTAAAAAGATTCTCGGAAGAGAAATCAGAGTGGAGTTGGACTCCTAAGTGTGTTTTTGGGGTTAATGGAAGGGGTTCTTCTTCTTCCTCCTCTGTTAGCTGGATCTTGAAGATCAAGAGATGTGAGATCTCAAAATCTCTCCTTTTTGGGATCTAAAGACAGATCCAAGTTCCCCTTCGTGGGTTTGGTGGTGAAAAACTATCTTGTTTTTGAAAAGGAAGAGTAAAACTCTTGATTTAATTCAAAAAAAAGAAGAAAGTTTGAGACCTTCAGAAAAGGGAAAGAAATACAAACCCTAGGTTTTTTTTTGAGAGAAAACGTGTTCCTTTTTATTCATCATCATGTTGTCTTATATAGGCTTACATATTTACATATAGCCCCTTGGGCTTTACAAAAATGGCATTTTAGTCATCCCATGGCTCATGTGCCATTTCATTTTTGTACATAAGCCATGGGCTTACAAAATATTGGCTTTATGCCCATTTTGTTTATATTCATGCATAAAAAATTACATAAAAATTATTTATTACATGGTCTATATTTTGGCATGGAGGATGCTGGCCACGGGCTCGACTTGGGCATGGGCCCTGGTGACCTGGCCCTGGGCCCACCTAGCTTGGGGGTTGACCCTGACTTTGACTCGGTCAACCGGGGTGTAAATTTTTACCCCAACAAAGTGTCCCCCATCAATAAATGCACACCACACATTTGAGTTGTGTGCATGAAATTGATGGATCTTGAAGTTGGACTTCGAGGTACAACATCATTCCAGGGGCGGAGCATCATCCCCGGGAGCATGATTCCCGGGGATCGGAGAATCATTCTGATTCGTGAAGCATAATTCCAGAGATCAGAGCATCGTTCCGAAGGGGCGGAGCATAATTCCAGGATTCGGAGCATCATTCCGAAGGGCGGAGCATGATTCCAGAGTTCGGAGCATCTTTCCGAAGAGCGAAGCATAATTCCAGAGATCGGAGCATCGTTCCGATGGGCGGAGCATAATTCCAGAGATCGGAGCATCATTCCGATGATCGAAGCATGATTCCAGGGTTCGGAGCATCTTTCCGAAGAGCGGAGCATAATTCCAGGATTCGGAGCATCATTCCGAAGGGCGGAGCATGATTCCAGAGTTCGAAACATCTTTCCGAAAAGCGGAGCATGATTCCAGGATTCGGAGCATCGTTCCGAGGAGCGGAGCATAATTCCAGAGATCGGAGCATCATTCCGATGATCGGAGCATAATTCCAGGGTTCGGAGCATCTTTCCGAAGAGCGGAGCATAATTCCAGGGTTCGGAGCATCGTTCCGAAGGGCGGAGCATAATACCAGAGATCGGAGCATCGTTCCGATGGGCGGAGCATAATTCCAGAGATCGGAGCATCTTTCCGAAGAGCGGAGCATGATTCCAGGATTCAGAGCATCGTTCCGAAGGGCGGAGCATAATTCCAGAGATCGGAGCATCATTCCGAGGATCGGCAGACATTCTGACCGAAGCATGATTTCGATGCAGAGGTAGATTCCTAGGCGAAGTATAATTCCGACAAGGGAGGCAAATATTCCGAGACGAAGCATGATTTCGACACGGGGTATATTCTGAGACGGAGCATGATTCTGGCGCAGAGCTTGTTGGCTGATTTGATTCCGAGACGAAGCATAATTTCGACAGGGAAGGCTGGTACACTGAGGCGAAGCATCATTTCGACACGGGGTGTATTCTAAGACGAAGCATAATTCCGACGAGGAGGTCGTTATCGCGAGGCGAAGCATGATTTCGACACGGGGTAAATTCTGGGACGAAGCATGATTCTGCCGTAGAGGTTGTTGGTTTGATTTGATTTGGGTTGACATCAGCGTCGCTACACTGGGATATGGTACCAGGAGCAAATCATCATTTGTCATGAGAGGACTTGGGGATTGGTTTTTTTTGTTTGGCATCAGCATCGCTACACTGGAATATGGTACCAGGAGCGAATCATCATTTGCGTTTGCTTATTAGGAAACGATGGCTTAGGGGATAGGTTTTAGGTCCCTATCACCTAAGACTTTTCAATTTTGTGAGCCGTAAGGGTCTCACAAAGCATTTTCTCCCTACGGGTCGTAAGGATCCCGTAAGTGTATTTTCTCCTTGGGAGTCGTGGGGACTCCCAAGTATGTTGCTCCATTGTGAGTCGTAAGGATCTCACGCGGGAATTTTCTCCTCACAAAGTCGAGGGGACCTTGTGAGTGCATTTCATCTCTTTCTCACGAGTTTGCGCCCTTTCGGGTTTTTCACAAACTCGCCGGCAGTCCTGCTGTTTTTACTCACGGAGCCCTTTTGGGTTTTCATCCGTGCCCATTTTGCTTGTGGACATACCTTTTTTTATTTTTATTTTATTATTTTTGGAGAGATTGGGATTGTTTTACGCCCGTGGATTGTATTCGGTTTTGCAGGATGTATGATCCAGACAGTAGGGCCGAAAAATTTCGGGACTTTGTTGGCGTTTGCATCGCTGCACTGGAATATGGTACCAGGAGCGACTCATCATTCGCTACTTGGGGTATGGAATTTGGAATTTGGTTGGCGTCTGCATCGCTACACTGGAATATGGTACCAGGAGCGACTCATCATTCGCCATTGGGGTATGGGATTTGGAATTTGGTTGGCGTCTGCATCGCTATACTGGAATATGGTACCAGGAGCGACTCATCATTCGCCATTGGGTATGGGATTTAGAATTTGGTTGGCGTCTGCATCGCTACACTGGAATATGGTACCAGGAGCGACTCATCATTCGCCACTTGGGGATTGGGGAGCGATGGCTTAGGAGACAGGTTTGGATCCCTATTACCTAAGGCTTTTCAATTTTATGGGTCGTGAGGGTTCCATGAAAGCATTTTCTCCCTACGAGTCGTAAGGATCCCGCAGGTGTATTTTCTCCTTAGGAGTCGTGAGGACTCCTAAGTGTGTTTTTCCTTTGTGAGTCGTAAGGATCTTACAAAGGTTTGTTCTCCTCATGTATCATGAGGACACATGAGTGGGCCTTCTCAATGGAGCATAATTCCAAAAGCGGAGACCAGTCGCGTAACTGGTGATTACGGTGGGGCATGAGGGTGAGGAGAATTATTTGAGCCCGTGGATTGTATACGGTAGTCAATTTGGGGACTAACCGTAGGGCCGGAAGAATTTTGGGAAACTGGATTTTGGTTGGCGTCTGCATCGCTGCACTGGAATATGGTACCAGGAGCGACTCATCATTCGCCGTTTTTTTTTGTTCTTGTATTTTTTGTTTTACCGCGATTGCTCCATCATTTCAGCTTTTCTTATCGCAAAGATCACGATTGCCCCATCATTTCGGCTTTTATTCGCGGTTGCCCCATCATTTCGGCTTTATTTTCATCTTTATTTTACTCGCTGGTTTTTATTGCGAGTTGTCCCATCATTTCGGCTTTTCTTTATTTTTCTTTTATTTACACATTTTTTGTTTATTTACACATATATATATATTTCTTTTTACATTCCCAGTTTAACGACTTAGAGGTCGATTGTTCCCAGTTTAATGACGTGGTGGTCGATTGTTTTCAGAGAAAGGCAGATGTCTGAGAGAATCGGTTTCACGAAGAACTTCGGTCTCCATTTGTATGAAATTAGCGGTCGCAGCTGGACTGTTTGTTAACACGCCTTTATCTCTCCTGCTTTGTATTGCTTTTCGATCCAATCTTTGAAGACGAAACAGTCCTCAATGGCATGACCTATCACTCTGTGATAGGGGCAGTATTTGGGGTCGTCGGTCATATTCGCTTCCTGCGGTCTTTTTGAATCTGGCAATTATAGACCGTTCTTCAGGGCGTCTTTGAATATTTTACGGATTTTGTCCCTTCTGAAGGAATAGACCTTATCTAGCTTCTCTTTGAGTGGAGATTCTCCTCCCTCTCCGAACACTGGCTTCCGAGGCTGGTTGGCGCTAGGCCCACTCATCCCTTGCTTATTTCGGTTAGCCGAAGTGTTGAAAGACTCAGAATCATCGGAGTTTCCGCCTTTGTGATTATCGTCCTTCGGTTTCTCCAGAACCTATTGTTATTTTGGGAATCCGAGGAGGACTCCTGCTTTGAGCGCTCCAGCATCTGAACTTTCCTGGTCAGCTCTTGGAATGTTTTGAGACCCGCGGTGCATAGAAACGGGGCCATCCAATTGTTGAGATTTCCAATGAGGAGACTGACAGACTGGTCCTGCTCTATCGGCGGTTCGCATTTGACGGAGAGATTGCGCCATCGGGTTATAAAATCCGTGCTGCTTTCGTTGTTCTTGGGCTTGGTCCTTACGAGCTCAGCAATGGTGATCTTATCGCTGACGCTCATGAATCTTTGTCGAAACAAAGATTCCATTTAGACGAAAGTGGTAACGGAGCCATCCGGTATGCTCGCGTACCAGTCGAAAGCAACATCGGTCAAGCTATTAACGAACTGGCGGAGGATCAGCGCATCATTGCCCCCAGTATTCCCGCATGAGGCTTTGAAGTGGGCGATGTGCTGATTCGCATTTCCCGTCCCATCGAATCTTCCGAATTTAGGGATGACATAGCCGCTAGGAAATTCTACCAGATCATATTGAGCAGGATATGGTCTCCCGCTACTGTTAACATCTTTTTGCGCTTCAGCTTCGGCTACCAGTGTTTTGACTTTGCTGGCAACCAAATCCATGATTTGATCTTGAGTTAGCGGGCTACTGTCATCGGTAGCCAAGACATTTCCCGAAATAGGATGCGACTGATTTTCATGCGGTTCACCCACTTTTGGATTTGAGGGAATAGGCGTCGGCTACATTGGGACACCTTTTCCCGGTTCACGAGCAGAGCCCTGCACTTGATTGGGAGACTGAGAGGTAAGTCAGGCAGTGAGCTGCAAGACGACGTTCGTCAAGTCGTCAATTTTGGAGTAAAGTTTGACCATCTCCTTGTCTTTGCTTCTGAACTGTTTTCGGAGCTCTTAGAGAATTTGCTACTCTGCGTTCTTGGGACGGAAGATTGGCTCATCTTCGCTTTTCGAGCCCGACTCCTCATGGACCGAAGGGTCTTTCTGCCCGTCATCCTCATCGAGCGGGTTTTCATCATCCAGTGGAGGCGGTTGTTCTTGGGAAGCGGCAATCACATTCAAGCCAGATTGGATTTGAGATGTGGTGGCCCCGTCCTTACTCTTGCTGCGCGTTCCCACCATGTAGACAGTGTGGACCACATACCCAGCCATTTCCCCATCTTCGTCGGGGTAACCCTGTTCTTCGAACCTCATGAAGTTCAGCCTAGCAGGAGCCCTATCCCTTTTGTTGGCTCTATATCTGAGCCTTTTCTGCCTTAACTTTTCAATTTTAAAGGCTCGGCGGGCATCCATTTCCTGGGAAGCCACCGTGAGTCGATTAGCCGGGAGCTTAGAGAAAACACCCGATCGAGCAGTTGTCAGGGGCACCGCCGGAGCTTGCTCGAGAGGCCCTGTTGCTTTGTTGGTGTTGATGGCCTTGCCCCCAGATGGGGCCACGGAAAGTCGTTCAGACACCAACTTTCGTTTGGATAGTGGTGCCCTCGAGATCACCACATTTGGTCTCCTGCCTTTCGAGACTGGTCTGTCCGTCACCAGGGCTTGAGGAGCTGGGATGGCGCCAACTGGCATGAACATAATAGAGCCGAATGGTAGCAGCGGCTCCTCCCATTATCGCCCGAGACTGGCCGGGAGGACCGTCCTAGAGTCTATCCTCATCGTGTAGGAGACGGGAGCCGTGCTGAGAGCTGAGTTCATCATTGGAGACATTTGTTGAAAGGCGATTGCTTGAAAACCTACATGAAAGAGCATTATTTTAGTAAAAATATAGACATGTAAATTGATTGAGTTCGCATGAACGTTTAACCCGAAATATGGGAGGAGAGATAGGTCCCACCGGGCGTGCCAGAATCTGTAGGGTGTTTTTCGTCACCCCATTGAGATGGGAATACGCGCGCGCTTGTCAGGCGTACTACAGATTCCCCCTGCCTAGGGTAGGCCGGGGTTTATTGATTGTGGGGATCCGAATCTCCGGCAGCCGCGGACTAAACTGTCTTTAATTACCCCTCGCCTTTGGGGCGAGGGAACCTCCGATTGACGGGTTAAACCGGTCATGCGAACTCAATGTGCAGTGTGCATGCGATGTGTTTTGAAAGGGGTTTTTGGATATGTCGGGATCCATGCAGAGTTTTTACGGGGGTCCCGCTACCCGGATAGCGGGCTGGGGGTCAAGGGGGCTAGCAGCCCCCTTGCGGGATGCGGGGCAGCGCCCCGTTAGAAATTTTTTTCTAATAGGGGCAGTGTCGTAGATTACGTGTGTGTGTAAATATGTATACATATGTGTATATATATGTATGTACATAAAAAGAGGGGGAAAAGACATCCAAAGGATGCGTGGGGCCAGCGCCTTGAGCGCTGTGCGCTTAGGTGCTGTGCACTTAGGCGCAAGCACGCCACGTGTCGATACGTGGGCGCTTTGCGCTTGAGCGCAAGCGCGCCACGTGTCGGCACGTGGGCGCATTGCGCTTCAGCGCCTGACGCTCGAGCGCAAGTGCGCCACGTGTCGGCATGGGAGCGACTTGCGCTTGAGCGCAAGTGCGCCACGTGTCGGCACGGGGCGACTTGCGCCAGAGCGCTGTGCGCTTGAGCGCAAGCGCGCCACGTGTCGGCACTGGGGCGACTTGCGCTCGAGCGCAAGCGCGCAACGTGTCGGCACTGGGGCGACTTGCGCTCGAGTGCTTGCGCTTGAGCGCAAGCGCGTCACGTGTCGGCACTGGGGCGACTTGCGCTCGAGTGCTTACGCTTGAGCGCAAGCGCACCACGTGTCGGCACGTGGGCGACTTGCGCTCGAGCGCAGGGCGCTGTTGGGCGAGCGCGCCACATGTCGGCACGTGGGCGCTCTGCGCTTGAGCGCAAGCGCGCCACGTGTCGGCACGTGGGCGCTCTACGCTTGAGCGCCGGCGAGGAAAAGAGGCTTTTAGCCTAAAAAGATTCTCGGAAGAGAAATCAGAGTGGAGTTGGACTCCTAAGTGTGTTTTTGGGGTTAATGGAAGGGGTTCTTCTTCTTCCTCCTCTGTTAGCTGGATCTTGAAGATCAAGAGATGTGAGATCTCAAAATCTCTCCTTTTTGGGATCTAAAAACAGATCCAAGTTCCCCTTCGTGGGTTTGGTGGTGAAAAACTATCTTGTTTTTTAAAAGGAAGAGTAAAACTCTTGATTTAATTCAAAAGAAAGAAGAAAGTTTGAGACCTTCAGAAAAGGGAAAGAAATACAAACCCTAGGTTTTTTTTTTTTTTTGAGAGAAAACGTGTTCCTTTTTATTCATCATCATGTTTCCTTATATAGGCTTACATATTTACATATAGCCCCTTGGGCTTTACAAAAATAGCATTTTAGCCATCCCATGGCTCATGTGCCATTTTATTTTTGCACATAAGTCATGGGCTAACAAAATATTGGCTTTATGCCCATTTTGTTTACATTCATACATAAAAAAATTACATAAAAATTATTTATTACATGGTCTATATTTTGGCATGGAGGATGTTGGCCGCGGGCTCGACTTGGGCATGGGCCCGCTTGACCTGGCCTTGGGCCCACCTAGCTTGGGGGTTGACCCTGACTTTGACTCGGTCAACCAGGGTGTAAATATTTACCCCAACACTCAATACCTGAGAGCCGTTACATACAACTAGTACTGCTGACGGTTTGTGGGCATATGATATGATCACTGCCTACTGCTAGCGTATTGACGAGTCTTTAGAGTCCTACACAGAGGTTTCCTGGCTCAGGCGAAACGAAGTAGGAGCACATATGTGATATGTGCGGGACCGAGATTAATACGTATTTATGATACCGTATTTCAATCTCGCGATATGTGATATCATTCGGTTGTATGTGATATAGCCGGGTTATCGAATCAAGTGTTGATTCGATAAGTTGATACAAATAATATTAGTGAGTTATATGTGATATAGCCGGATTATTAAATCAAGTGTTGATTTAATAATTTAATGTATGATTATATATATTTGATATATTAATTTTACATTAACTAATATTTTCTCATTTAAGCATTTCTTTTTCTCACATGTGCAAATTCAATATATATGTGATATATATTATTTGTGTCATGCTAGTTGATACATACAACATGGGTGTATGAGACTTACACCATTTTTTAGATAATTAAAAGGTTTTATTTATTTAAAGTAATTCAAAATTGGTTGGAAATTAATCATGGTTGATGCTTTGTGGAAGCTTATTGAACCCATTGACTTAGTCCACTAATTTTATTTTACTTGAGATATTTATTAACCCAACCATTATCTTTAGCCATGGTTTAGTCTCTGCATGAGTTATTATATGATATTAACTCACTCATGGTTGCTATTCTCACCCATATTCATTCTCATTCTAATTTTGCTCTCTAGCCTTTTGGAAAGTGAAGAAATATAGTGAGAAAAATTATTCTAAAATGAGCAAAAATCCAACTTCATCAACTTACACTAGATTAGACATTTAGTTTATGTTGTTTGCTTCACTAATTCCTAATTAGTGAAGAGATAGCTTGAGTTGGAGATTCCTCGGCGTAGATCATCTTCGGCCTCGAAGACTTCAAGCAAGCTTGTTCTTTTCTCCTTGTGAACCCTTACTAGAGTCCGAAAAATCACTACTTGGAGCGAAGGGACTACTACACGGAGCTTTAGAAGTGAAGGACCGGTCTACAAAGGTTGTATTCCTCATTCACTTAGTGTAATGTTTGATTACATGCTAGCTTTACTCCTAATTTTCTAGTTAGATCCTTGGGATGGGTTGCATAGCTCTCTAGGTTTCGTAAAATTGCATACTTGATGCCCCATAAATCCTAGTTAGGGTGCTATGGAACCCAGCAGTGGTATCAAAGCCAAGCTAGAGCATTAGGCATTGTTTAGGCGAAGTTAGAAATTCGAAACGAATTCCGAATACCCGTAATTGACCCTTCTCTGGAAATTTTTCAAAAAGTTGGAATTTTTCGTGTTAAAAATATTCAAAAATCATGCAGGTAATTTTATGGACCCTCTAGAAGAACGATACCCAATCTCGACTACATGACCGTGGAACCGCGGCCAAATAGGGCTATTTACGGTGGTTCCGCAGCGCCATGTGTGAGACATGGGTTGGCCCTTCTACGGTTGGTCCATAGGTACTCTGGCATATTTTGGGTATTTTTTTACACTGCTCAAGTATTGAGCTCTCTGGGAAAATTTGGGAATTCGTTGATTCGATCGAAAAGTTTAACATCGTCTAGCTATCTGTGAAATGTGATACAATATTTGGAATCCACAATAATTAGTTTTGTGAAAACTAATTTGAATTTTATAAATCTAGCAATTTAGTCTCATTTGATCGGTTGCCACGGGATTTTAATGTGGATCAAAAGTCCGTCGCAATTACGTAGTGTACGCGGATACTCCCCGGGTAACGTTACTAGATAGCCACGCCCCATAGCCCCGACCAAGTGACTGTAGGAGAACCCCGTTGCCTAAAGCATCCGTTCAGGTGCTCGCGGCCGCGGTGTTCCGCCTAAGTGCACTTTGTCGACGATATCGGGGGTGTGACCGTCTACTAAAGTTTCTGACGAGCATTCGATCAAGTTGTCGGGAATCTTGTTGAACTTCCCGACTTGTTATTGGAAAGTGTTTTTAATAACGAGACTAAAATGCGAGGTTTATAATTGTTAGGCATGAAATTCGGAATATGAGATATTCCGGGTTTATGATATCTAAGGAATTCATATGGTTTGGCATGAAATCCGAAGTATGTGATATTTCGGGTTTTTGATGTCTAAGGTGGTTGCGGATTCCAATTGTTGTAGTTTTTCACTTTCTTTTCTGCGACCGTAAGTGTAATATGTGGGATATCGCCGGTTTCGTTACTATATGTCAACGACAATTAGGATACGCAAGTTTACTTACGTTGATGACCCGCGGGCGCTAAAGTGCCCAATGGTCGCATGCAGTGCATGTGACCCCGGGCACTAAAGCGCCCACGTGCACGCACATGACTCGCGGGCACTAAAGCGCCCACGTGCGCGCACGCCCCGCGATCGCGTGCAGCGCACGTGACCCGCGGTCGCGTGCAAGGCACGCGACCCGCTCAGCGCCTAGTAGTCGCGTGCAGCGTACGTGACCCGTGGGCGCCTCGCGGTCGCGTGCTGCGTATGTGACCCGCTGGCGTCCAGCGCCCACGTGCTGTGCACGTGACCAGCGGGCACCAAGAGCTCACGCGCCAGGCACGTGACCCGTGGGCACCATGCGCCCACGTGCCACGCACGCTTCTTTAAGACGCTCCTTCCTCCATTTTTTATGCACTCCACATCAAAACATGTCCTCCGTAAGGAAATTTTTTCTAACGGGGCACTGCCCCGCACCCCGCAAGGGGGCAGCTAGCCCCCTTGACCCCTAGCCCGCTATCCGGATAGCGGGATCCCCGTAAAACTCTGCGGGGCCCCCGATATATTCAAAACCCTTTCAAAACATACACACACTGCATGTTGAGTTCGCATGACCTGTTTGACCCATCAATCGGAGGTTCTCTCGCTCCAAAGGCGAGGGATAATTAACGGCAGCTTAGTCCGTGGCTGCCGAAGATTCGGATCCCCACAATCAATAAACCCCCGCCTACCCTAGACAGGGGGAATCTATAGTACGCCTGACAAGCACGCGCGTATTCCCATCTCAATGGGATGACGAAAAACACCCTATAGGGCCGTGGTGGTTGCAAGTCGATCGAAGACCGACTTCTTTGGAGCTTCCTGTGGTGGCACCGGGGCACTGAAACTCGCTGGCGGGAGCATGGTCCCAAAAAAAAATCTAATGGTGGCTCGCGTTGTTAGTTGTATGTATGCCCTAGAGTCCATTATTGTACATGATTGTATATTATAGTGAAAACTTGGACATATATAAGGAAGACTTTCTTGCTCGACATGATAGTATGTTATCTGGTTATTCTTTATCTTAACATGTATACTTGTATTGTCTCTCTGTTACATGTTGATAAAGCCCTTAGGATGTGGACTTGACTACCAGGACTATGATGGAGATCATACTAGTAGGGCAGGGTAGTCCATAAGTCCATCCTTTAATTGTTCCTAGTCGAGGGTGTATCGAGACGGGGCATCGATATTCCAGAGTAGACTAGCGTATACGCTTCTTGACCCATTTGATGAGCGATGGATGATCCCATATCCATTGGTGGTTGACATCAAAGATAGTATACGGATGCTCAGTGGAGACTGGATACACTGAACAGGACTCGCCGAGAACTCCTAAATGGTATTATACCTAACATCAGATAGCAGTTCCCTGATGATACTGGTACAGGTTAGTCTGTAGACCCGAGATCGTCATAGAGTCTTGTGTGATTCCCACCGTGATTTGATTTCCACCTTACCACATTCAAGAGAGCGTGCAAAACGGTAGTTTTTAGGTACAGTCCCGAGTTACATGGAGGCAATGAGCGATAGGAGGGGTTTCGTCTCTCCCGGTATTGGGGGTTGATGTTGCGCTATGCTCGATTGGCTATAAAAGGAAGTCCTTGGCCATGGATGATACTAAAATTTACTGGTAAGTGTTATCAGTAGTTTCTCAATCCGTTATGAGCCTCATATCGGCATGACTTATCAAGTTATTGGGGTCTGACGTTTACCACCCCCAGACTAGATATGCGACATATCAGACGAAGAGACCGGACTGTATGGTAGTGTTACTTATTGGATTCACGGGAGCATGGACAAGCTTGCTTATTGATCTTCTGATCGCTCAATACCCGGGTAGCCGTTACGTCCATCTAGTACCGCTGATGGCTTGTGGGTGACTGATATGATCATCACATACTGCTGGCGTATTGACGAGTCTTTAGAGTCCTACACAGAGGTTTCCTAGCTCATGTGAAACGAAGTAGGGCACATATGTGATATGTGCGGGACCGAGATTAATACGTGTATGCGATACCGCATTCTAATATCGCGATACAGGTTATATGTGATATAACCGGATTGTTGAATCAAGTGTTGATTCAATGATATGTTATATGTATATGTGATATACATATAAATGATATTAGTCGGTTGTATGCGATACAGCCGGGTTATTAAATCAAATGTTGATTTAATAATTTAATGTCTGATTATATATTTGATATATTAATATACATTAACTAATATTAGTTCACTTAAGAAATTGTTTTCTCTAAATACATACAAATATATATGTGATATATATTAATGTATTTATTTTGTGTCATACTAGATGATACATTGGACTTGGGTATATGAGACTCATACTATACCATAAGATAATTAGGGTAAATAATTATTTAGAGAATAAACAAAATTAGGTGGAAATAAGCATGGCTAAGAGGCTTGGAGAAGCTTTGACTTAAGTCCACTAATTTTTTTTTACTCTGGATATTTATTAACCCAACCATTATCTTTAGCCATGGTTAAATCTCTACATGAGATGATATATGATATTTTCTCACCCATGGTTTGCAATGGTGGCCATTCATTCACCACTTCATCTTCTTCATCTCAATTGAGCTCACTAAGTTTTCTTGAAGTGAAGGAAGAGAGAGAGAAAAATAATTCTAAAGTGAGCAAAATTCCTACTTCATCAATCTACACCAGACTAGCCATTAAGTATAGGTTGTTTGCTTCACTAATTCTCAATTAGTGAAGAGGTAGCTTGAGTTGGAGATTCCTCGACGTAGATCATCTTCGGCCTCGAAGTTCTTTAAGCAAGCTTGTTCCTTTCGCCTAGTGGAGCCTAACGAGAGTCCGGGAGACCATCACTTGGAGCTAAAGGACTACTACACGGAGCTTTAGAAGTGAAGAACCGGTCTACAAAGGTTGCATTCCTTGTTCACTTAGAGTAAAGTTGTTTACTTGTATTGTTGAACCCTAATTCTCTAGTTAGATCCTTGGTTTGGGTTGCTTTGCTCTCTAGATTTTTTAAAATTGCATACCCGATGCCTTATAAAACCTAGTGAGAGTGCTAAAGAACCCAGCAGTGGTATCAGAGCCAAGCTAAAGAATTATACGATGTGTTAGAATTACGAAACCGAAACAACTCCGAAACCTGGAATCTGAAACCTTAGTTTCTGTCGAATTTTTTAAGTCCTCTAAAATTTTTTTAAACAAGTGCAGAAAGCTAGTTATGATGTATCTAGAACACCAGAAAAATTTGCGGCAAAACCACAAAAATATGGCCGGCCAAATTGCCTAAAAACCGGCCTCACCTTTTTTCCTGTAGCAAAAAATCTTGAAATTTTTGTGGTGTTCTGATCTCATGGTTTTAGGGTTTCAGGTTATGTTTGTTTTTACCAAGATTGCATGTGATGTTATCTTTCTGTAGTGTCAATACGGAGTGTTTCGTAATCGTATTTTAACATCGTTTCGGGTTTAATATTGAAATATGATACAATATTTAGAATCCAAGATAATTAGTTTTGTGAAAACCACTTAGTGTTCTGTAAATCTAGCAATTTATTCTCTTTTGATACAAAACTTCGTCGTAGTCTTGATTCGGATCAAAACTCCATCGTGGTTTCGTATAGTACGTGAACATTCGCCGGGTAACACTACTAGATAGCTATACTCTATAGCTCCGACCAAGTGACTGTAGGAGAACCCCGTTGCCAAAAGCATCTCCTCGGGTGCTCACGGTCACGGTGTTCCTCCTAAGTGCACTTCGTCGACGGCATCGGGGTTACGGCCATCTACTAATGTTTCCGACGAGTATTCGATCAAGTAGTCGAGAATTTTGTTAAATTACCCGACTAGATTATTGAAAAGGTGTTTTCAATATGAGACTAAAATGCAAGGTTTATATGTTAGGCATGAAATTTGGAGTATGTGATATTCCGGGTTTATGATGTCTAAGGATGTTGCGAATTCTAATTATTGTAGTTTTCATTTTCTTTTCTGCGACCGTAAGTGTAATATGTGGTGTATCGCCGGTTTCGTTGTTACACGTCAACGACAATTGGGATACGCATATTTACTTACGTTGATGACATGTGATGTTATGTGTTGCTGTGATATGTTATATTGGATCGTCGTGTTTGAATAGCCGAGGGTTTTTGCATGAGATGAGAGTTTTTCATTTTCATTCATGTAAAAACTTGTATGTAATATTTTTTAGTTATGTATATGCCCTAGAGGCCATTTTTGTACATATGATGTATATTATAATGGATGCTTGGATATATATAGAGAGGACTTTCTTGCTCGTCATGATAGTATGCTATTTGGTTTCACTTTATCTTAACATGTTGACTTGTATTGGTTTACTGTCTTACTCTCACATGTTGATATAGCCCTTAGGATCTGTACTCGACTACTGGGACTATGATGAGATCATACTAGTGGGGCCACGGTAGTCGATGAGTACATCCTATAACTGTTCCTAGTCGAGGGTGTGTCGAGACAGGGCATCAGTACACCAGAGTAGACTAGCGTATACGCATCTTGACCCATATGATGGGCGATGGATGATCCCATATCCATCGGTGTTTTGACATCAAGGATGGTGTACGGGTGCTCAGTGGAGACTGGGTACACTTGACGGACTCGCCGAGAACTCCCAGATGGTGATATACCATACGTCAGATGGCAGTTCTCCGGTGACACAGGTACAGGGTAGTCTGTAGACCCGAGATCGTCATAGAGTCTTATGTGATTCCCACTGTGTTTTGATTCCCACCTTACCACGTCCAAGAGGGCGTGCAAAACGGTAGTTTTTGGGTGCAGTCCCGAATCACATGGAGGCAATGAGCGATAGGAGGGGATTCGTCTCTCCCGGTATAGGGAGTTGATGTTGTGCTGTGTTCGATTGGCTATAACTGGAAGTCCCTGGCCAGGGCTGATATAGAGATTTACTGGTAAGTGTTAACAGTAGTTTCTTGACCCGTTATGAGCCTCACATCGACACGACTCATCGGTTACTGGGGTCTGACGTATACCACCCCTAGACTAGATATGCAACATATCAGACGAAGAGACCGGACTGTACGGGAGTGTTACTGATTGGATTCACAGGAGAATGTACAGGCTAGCTTGTTGATCTTCTGATCACTCAATACCTGGGTGGCTGTTACGTTTAGCTGACTGCTTGCAGCTTGTGGGTGTTTGATATGATCATCACCTGCTACCGGCGTATTGACGATTCTTTAGAGTCCTACACAGAGGTTTCTTGACTCAGGCAAAACGGAGTAGGGGCACATATGTGATATGTGCACGACCGAGGATAATGCGATATGAGATACCGTATTATATTCTCGCGATATTTAGATATGAGCCGGGTCATCGGATCAAGTGTTGATTCGATGAATCGGTACATGATATATTAGTCGGTTATATTCGATATAGCTGGATTGTCGGATCAAGTGTTGATTCGATAATTTAATGTATAATAATATATATATATGATATATTGTATTACATTATCTAATATTGGCTCGCTTTATTATTTCATTTTCTCACCGGGTAATACATTAATATATATGCGATATATGTTAATTATATTATTTTCTTTTGTTACAAATATATAATATATATGTGATATATATTATTGTAACATGATATGATTACTAATGCAACTTGTTTTGTGGAGATTAAACAAGGTTAGGGTTTGATTAGGGTTAGTTCTTTCTTGCACCTTCTAGAAGCTTTTCTTTTGTCATGAAGAAGATATTATGGTTGATATTTTCTTATAACTCATTGTTTTAACCCTGCCAAACCCTAGCCTTAGTTAATTCTCTACAAGAGTTATCCTTGTCATCCTTGACCATGGTTGCATTATTATTCATATATTCATTTCATTATTCATCACAAAAGGTTTTAACTCATTTTTCATCTTCATCTTCAACCTTGAGCTTTGAGAAAGCTTACTAGGTTTTCCTTTTGTGATGTTTTCATGTGAGAATTTGATATAAAAAGAAAGCATAAATGCTACTCCATCATCCTCATCTAATCTAGCCAATTAGATTAGGGTGTTCACCTCATTAGAGTGAGAGAGCTTGAGTTATAGAAACTTCGACGTAGATCATCGGAGAAAAGGAACACTACAAGGTAGCATGGATCGTTCGAGTCGTAGAGCCTCTTTTGAGTCTGGGAGATCGTGGATCGCGGCGAAGGGACTTCTACTCGGAGCTTATGAAGCGAAGGAGCGGACTACAAAGGTTGTAATCCCTCACACTTAGTTGTAAAGATGTTTACTTGCATGTTAAACCCTAATAATCTAGCAAAGATCCCGGCTTTGGGTTGTTCGGTACGTCTAAATTTTTATTCGGGCATGTTGATGCCTTATGAACCCTTGTATGAGTGCCTAGGAACCCTACAATATTCTTTTATTGAGACACTTCCGGGTTGAGGATGATGTCACCATTGATGTATATTATTTACTTTTCCGCTTCAAGATTGAGGATATTCTCCCATATATAGAATAAAATTCTATCGAGCGGTGACATTTTAATCACCATTGGATTTTTAATCCTCAGTTTAACAGAGTATAATCTTTATCTGTTTAGAAAGATATAGAAAATATTTTGGATCTTTGATCCATTAACTCTCTGTTTAACAGAAAATACTCTTCCCAATAGAATTTAATTTTATGTTTAATCACCGTTGGATCCTTGATCCAACGGTTCATTAAGTAGAATTAAATTCTACGTAAGGAGGTGTCCTCACGTGTTTAGCATGTGAGGCTTTGTTTAGCCTATCTATTGTTTGATTGCAGCACCTATATGCTTTGCATATAGGCGTTCATGTGTTTAACACGTGAGGCTTTGTTTAGCCTATATGTAGTTTAATTGCAGCGCCTATATGCTTTGTATATAGGCGCTCACGTGTTGGCACGTGACGCTTGTTTAGCCTTCTTATAGTTTTAATGGCAGCGCCTATATGCCTTGCATATAGGCACTCACATGTTTAACACGTGAGGCTCGAATAGTAGGGAGTTTCCCCGTTTCTCTTTCTCATCTTCTTCTTTCTTTTTTTTATAAGGAAACAGGGCACTTAGGCGGAACACCATTACCGCGAGCACCCGACTGGATGCTTTTGGCCTCGGGGTTCTCCTACAATCACTTGGTCGGGGCTATGGGATATGTCTATTTAGTAGTGTTTCCCGACAACTATCCACGTACAATACGAGATTGCACGAAACTCTGTGGCAATAGATCAAAAGAGACTAAAACGCGAGATTTACAAAACACAAAATAGTTTTCACAAAACTAATTAATGTGGATTCCAAATATTGTATCACATATCATATATATCTAGACGATGTTAAACATTTCGATCGATATCTCAAACACCCACAAATCACATAGACCTCAACACTTGAGTCTCAATAAAAAACACCCAGAACGTGCCAAATTACATAATGGAGTAGGACAAGACAATAGAGTTCCTAACTCACTAATAGTACCGCGGAACTGCGGCTAAACCTAAGTTTATGCCGCGGTTGCACGGCCAATTGGTCGAGTTGGGAACTCATATTTCTTGGGGCTCCATAGAAAACCCTGCACAATTTTCTGCATATTTTTAATCACCAAAATTTCAACTTTTGAAAATTTGGACAAAAACATTGAAAAATTGGGGTTTTGAAGTTCGATCGAACACTTTAACATCGTTCAGACCAAACCTAATGCTCTAGCTTGGCTCTGATACTATGAAAGTGTGTCTTAGCACCTCTACTAGATTTCCACATGCATCAAGTATGCAATTTAAAAAAATCTATAGGTCTAAACTATACTAACTTAGAATCGAACTAGAGAATTAGGGTTTGACAGCATGTAAACAAACTTTACACTAATTGAATAGAGAATACAACCTTTGTAGACCGGTCCTTCACTTCTAAAGCTCCAAGTAATAGTCCCTTAGCTCCAAGTAGTGCTCCCTAGAACTCTTCTTAGACTCCACTTGGTGAAAGGAACGAGCTTCGTCGTCTTCGAGGCCGAAGAAGATCCACCTTGAAGTTACTCTAACTCAAGCTACCTCTTCACTAATCAAGGAATTAATGAAGAAAACAACCTAATCTTATGGGATAGATGAGAGTAGGTTGATGAAGTAGGAATTTTGCTCACTTTAGAACTCACTTTCTCCTTTTCTTTTCACACCTCATGAAAAGCTAGAGTGCAAAAATGAGATGAAGAAGATGAACTAGGGTAAGGGGAAAATCTCAAGAGATGAGTAGAGAGTTAACCATGGGCTAGGGATAATAGTTGGGTTATAAAAATCTAGAGTAAAACAAAAATTAGTGGGGTGAGTCATGACTTTTACATGCTTCTACAAGCATCTTAAGACATGCTCATTTCCACCTAATTTTTGAATTACTCTTAATAAATAAATACCCTAATTATCTTTAGTCTTGGTGTGAGTCTCATACACCTATGTCCAATGTATCATCCACCATGACACAATATAGAAATACATATATTAATATATATCACATATATATAATGCATTTCATAGAGAAGAAATTCTTTAAGTGAGCACAATATTAGTTAATATATATATTAATATATCAAATATAAAAATATATATCAAATTATTAAATCAACACTTGATTCAATAATCCGGTTATATTATATATAACCGACTAATATCAATTATATGTATATCACATATAACATATCATTGAATCAACACTTGATTCAACAATCCGGTTATATCACATATAACCTAACCGATATCACATATCGCGAGATTAAAATATGTTATCACACACTCGTATTCAATCAAGCTCCCACACATATCACCATATGTGCCCTACTTCGTTTCGCTTGAGCTAGGAAACCTCTATGTGGGACTCTAAAGACTTGTCAATACGCCAACAGTAGGTAATGATCACATCAATCATCTACAAGCCGTCAGCGGTAATAGCCGGACATACCGGCTATCCAGGTATTGAGCGAATAGAAGATCAACAAGCAAGCTTGTCCAAACTCCCGCAAAGCCTATAAGCAACACTTACCGTACAGTCCGGTCTCTTCGTCTGATATGTCGCATATCAAGTCTAGGGGTTGAATCGTCAGACCCCAGTATCTTGATAAGTCATGCCGATGTGTGGCTTATAACCGTTCGAGAAACTACTGATAACACTTACCAGTAAATCTCATCAGCCCTGGCCCGAGACTTGCTGTTATAGCCAATCGAGCATAGCACAACATCAACTCCCAATACTGGGAGAGATGAAATCCCTCCTATCGCTCATTGCATCCATGTGACTCGGAACTGTACCCAAAATCCACCTGTTTGCACGACTCCTTTAAGCCGTGGTAGGGAAGAAATCAAAGCACAGTGGGAAACACACAAGACTTTATGACGATCTTGGGTCTACATACTAACATGTACCAGTGTCACCAGAGAACTGCTATCTGACGATAAGTATAGTACCAACTAGGAGTTCTCGGCGAGTCCTATTCGGTGTACCCATTCTCTAATGAGCACATGTGTACAATCTTTGATGTCAAACACCAATGGATGTGGGGTCAACCATCGCCCCCATACAGGGTCAAGAAACGTACACACTAGTCTACTCTAGAATATCGATGCCCTGTTTCGATACTCCTTTGAGTAGGAACTGTTAAAGGATGTGCTTGCGGACTACACAAGCCTCACTAGTATGATCTGCATCATAGTCCTGGTAGTCAAGCATACATCCTAAGGGCTTTATCAACTTGTATCAGAGAGACAGTATAATAATACCAGTGTACATGTTAAAATAAAGAGCAACCAGATAGCATATATCATGTCGAGCAAGAAAGTCCTCTATATATATGTCCAAGCATCCACTATATCATACAATAATGGTCTCTAGGGCATACATATTCCTAACAGTATGAACCGATGTCCTTTAGACGATGCTGGTTCAATGGGGCCAATTATATCAGTTCCCCACATTTCGAACGGCCAGCTAACTACTGTTAGGTATAGCGGATTTGGATGTTGGTGGATGAAGTCCCCGTGAATTTGGCATGAGTGACACTGCTTCGTATATTCGAGGCAGTCCTGAATCATTGTGGGCCAATAGCAACCCATTCTTTTAATCTTCAGCTTCATCTTTGGCCCAGCTTGGTGAGAACCGCAGAGTCCGTCGTGAATTTCTTGAACTACTTTCTTTGCTTCCTTCGGCCCCAGGCATCTTAGCCATAGACAGTCGAATGATCTCTTATATAGAGTATCATTGACGAAGACAAAGGACAGAGCTCGTTTCATGAGCTGATGTCGAGACGGTGCGTTTTTAGGCGTTCGTTGGGATTTGAAGTAGTCTATGAAGACTTCCCTCCAATCGTTGACCTTTTCTTTGTCCCTTATTTGAAGGGTTACTTGTTCGGTCGTTTCTTTTCCTTCGGATGGCTCTGTTAAGTCTCCTGAAGATATTTTTGTTAGCGCAAGGATCATGCGGCTTTGTACGATGATCTTTACGTCATCGAGATCATCATCGGCCAGTTCCATAGCCAATTTGGCTAACGCATCTGCCTTGCTGTTTTCTGCAAGCGGTATACTCTCCAGCATGTAGGAGGGGATTTGTGTCAGCAGTTGTTGCACTCTTTCATCATACTTTATCAGCTCTGGCTTGCACGTCTGATAGTTGTCATTTACTTGGCTAACGATCAGCTGGGAGTCTCCATATATGAGGAGGTTTTTGATTCCCATGTCGACAGCGATCTTGAGACCTGCTATCAAAGCTTCATATTCAACTTCGTTATTAGTCCTTGGCTCTGTTAAGGAGAGAGCGTAACACAATATCCCCCCTTGTAGAGTCACGAAGATAAGGCCCACCCCGGCTTTGATTATGGGGGTGTTTTGCTTTCGCCTCTTCATGGAACATGCTCCATCGAAGTAGTGTTCGCATCGGGAATCATTTTCTTCCTTCTTTCCTTCGATTGTGTCGAACGCATGTTCATCCGGCAACTCGCAATTTAAGAAGGAGTCGGCTTGTATCGGATGCTCGGCGAGAAAGTCGGTGATGGCCTGACCTTTTACTGTTTTGAGAGGTCGATACATTATCGAGAACTCCATCAGGAGGAGGGCCCATTTGGCAAGCCCTCCTGTTAATATGGCCCTTGACATCAGATATTTGAGAGGATCCACCTTTGATATGAGATGGACCTTATATGCCAAGACGTAATGTTTGAGCTTCGTTATCGCGAAGATCAGTGCCAGGCAATACTTTTCGATGGGGGAGCTGTTGTTTTCTTCCCCCATGAGAACTTGACTCAAATAGTACAAAGCCCTCTCCTTTTCCTGATCATTCTCATGTGCCCATAGCGTGCCTAGAGAACCCTTAAGGGATGTTGTATATAGGATAAGGGGTTTTCCCTTAACCGGAGCGGTCAATACCGGCGGATTTTGCAGGTATTGCTTGATTTCGTCTAGTGCATTTTGGCACTTTTGATCCCAGACGAACGGGGTCCCCTTCTTCATTAGATAACTGTAGGGACGGCATTTTCCGGAGAGGTTGGCTATGAACCACCGGATATACACGAGCTTTCCTTAAAGAGATCGCAACTGTTTGAGAGTTCTTGGTGTGGGCATTTCCGTAATCATTTTGATTTTTTAGGGATCGATTTCGATACCCCGGTGGCATATGATGAATCATAGGAATTTTCCTGAGGAGATCCCAAACGCGCATTTTAGAAGATTCATCTTCAGATTATACTTCCGAAGACGTTGGAACACTATATTTAGATGTTCCTAATGTTCCTCATAAGACTTGCTCTTCACCACAAGGTCGTCGATATAACATTCGACAATCTCATGGATGAGATCATCGAAGATCTTCGTCATGGCCCTCTGGTAGGTAGCGCCAACGTTCTTTAAACCGAAAGGCATCACCTAATAACAGAATATGCCCAGTGGAGTCTGGAAGGCGGTATGTTTTTGGTCTTCAGGATGCATTTTTATTTGGTTGTATACTGAAGATCCATCTATGAAGGAGAAGACCTCATGGGTAGACGTGTTATCGATCATCAACTTGGTAACAGGTACTGGGAAATCATCCTTCGGGCAAGCTTTGTTGAGGTCCCGAAAGTCCATGCAGATGCGCACCGTCCCATTTTTCTTCATCACCGGAACGATATTGCGATCCAGTCAGGGTATTGAACTTCTTGGATGAAGACAGAGTCGATTAGTTTCTTGACCTCAGCATTTATACTCATCTCAAGTTCGATCCGCATTCTTCTTAGCGCCTGTTTGATTGGATTTATGTCCGGCGATATGGCCAGGTTATGTACTGCCGCCTTTGAATCAAGACCCAGCATCTCGGAATAGTTCCATGCGAAGCAGTCTTTGTAACGACCATGAATTTTCTGTACAAATTTTTTTTTCTTAAAGTACAGAAAGGAGTTTGAAAGCCTGAGCACAATTTAAAAGTTATTCTTGTGTAAGAACAGCAAGGAACAACTTGTAGCTCCCTGGTAAAGTCCTTGCACTGCTGTGACGTAGCTCTTGTGTTTGAATCACATCAGCCACATATTATTTTTCCTGATTTTTCTTTTAAACTTTTTGGAAGCCCAAAAATTTACACGTGCAATACACGTAAAAATGAACAATCAGGAAAAACAAACATATGTAAAATGTTGTATAAACTAAGATGGACACGTGGCGATGATCCGACGGCACCCCCTCACCAAGTGGTCGGTGAGATCGGGCTTTTGGCCGACGACGGCGGGCATCCGTAGGGGAAAAGACCTCGTGCTCTGCACACAAACCCTTTGGCCTACCCCCATTACCCCTGCACTGTTTGTTTTCTCTGCAATTTAACAGAGAATTCAATTTCATCTTTAAATTCATTTTAAATGCATTTTAATTCATTCTTTCAATTCCAAAATCCTAATTCCACACTATAAATACAACTCCATACCCTAGCCCCTCTTCATTCTGAAATCCTTAGCCAAAATTATCAAATTTTTCTAAGTACAGGTGGAGTAGAAGTGGAATTAGCCCAAGATCAACTTCCGATGAGGATTCGAGGCAATTCCAACGACCCGCAACACCATGACAACCTCAACATCTTCCTCACTCTATTCTTAACCCAAGTCACTAGTAAGTCACACCCCCTTCTTCTCTTCCTACATAAAAAGTCTCTTTTTATAAAATATATCGGTAAGTGGAGTTATACCTACATTTGATTATAAAATCTTTGAAACTACAATTTTTCTTAAGAATTGCTCATTCATGTTTCTATACCTTGCTTGTTAATCATTAAACTAATATTTAGAAACAATTTTCATTCTAAAACTCCATATTAAATAACTTTAATTAAACTTTTACATTTAAATATCATGAATTTTATATACGTCATCTTTTAAACATTTTGCTTAGCATACCTTTAGAAAACTTTACGGGGTAATGACATACCCCTCACATACACACATATTGACATAGTATGATTCTCTTTGGAAACATATTTTCATGGAAAATACAATATTTCATTTAAATACCATGAACTATAAAAACCAATTTTTCTTTGAATTGTATTATCAAACTCTTTGCGATTATGCCTCTACAACCCATTTTTGGGAACCCGCTATTGGATGGTGCGGATTATCGCACATCCTCGGGCTAGTAGAGAGAAATGGAGACCTCCTCACGGAGCATTCGGTCTCGCAATAATTTTAATACGATTTTTTAGAAAAACGATATTTTCTATTTAATAATAAAATTAATTTTTATAAATATCTAAATATTATTAAAACCACATATTTTCAAGATACAATAAAATTCCATATTTTCTAAAAAAATAAAAGAATGACAAGTTTCACCAAAATACCGTCAAGCATCAATACAAGACAAGTTTTACACTTAAAAATCATGAACTATTCAAACTAAGTTAATATTCACTAAAATACCTCAATTCTTAAAAGTTACATCCATGAAACCCTAAATACGATAAATAAATACTCGAGGTTTATTTTGAAAGTATATAAAATATTTTTCATAAAACCCCCCTCGAGTTATATAAAATTACATTTAAGGACTTTAGTAAATATAGATTTAAGCGGGATCAATTCTCTTGAGCCTCAGAAAGCCGAAGAAAGTGAGTGCTTGCCTATTTAAGGTAGAAAAACTTAACGGAGTTATCAATGGTAATTGCCTTGGAAAAATACATAAATCCTGTCGTCCATGTACAGCAGTTACCGATAACACCCAAACCTAATTCATGATCCAAATATGTTTAAAGTGTCTGACTCAAATCTGAGTCTAACTCAATCTGAATCTAACCAGAATCCAATCCAAATATGAATCCGATACAAACATGAATCCAATTCAACATGAATTCAATATATCCAACATGTATACTTGAAACTGAATCTGAATACCAGAACAACATGCAAACATGACTTGACTTGATCGAACCATGGCTATGACTTGACTTGACTACATGACTACTAGATACAATCCTGAAACCATTTACATGAACAACTTATACCCATGGTCTCGGCAAGTCTGATAACTTCAAATCAATACAATATACATTACGGGGTTTTAACGGGGTAGATTGGTACGGAATGTATTAAAAGTGGCATGATGATGGACACTAAAAGACGTAGATAAACATCCATTGCCGTTGTCTCATGGGTCTTGACGGGGCCTTGTACTTTCCTGTTCCCATAGTCCACGGGATAGTTGGACTCCTCTCGTATACACTGATAGATTCTGTACCAAGCTACAAACAACTACATTAGTATAACAAACATATATACTTGTACCAATTACCAATTTTATTTTCTTTACTTGTCCATTCCATTCTTTCTTTTAGGACTTACCGAGCGCTAGTTCGCTGACAACGTTCCTGTCTCTTCTTTTTTTGGAATGTTCGTCAGGAGGACCCGACTCTGAGGAGACTGAGCTCAGCCAGGAGTACTTGGAGCAGATACCTGAGCAGCACGACTACTAGCTTACTTCTACTTATTTACTTTTCAGTTCATATGCAACTGTTTAGACATTGATTTCCATCATTGTATTTTCCTTTTCAAAAGCAGTTGTAATGTGAATATGAATGTTAATAAAAGTTGATGTTTATATTACATCTCTTGTCATTCTTGTGCTTTTATTATATATTGCTTATTTATGCTTAACGTGTTTACTTCTGAGTAAATACGTCGTGGCCCGTCACGCCTACTTCTCCATACACTGAAAAGCGGGGCGTGACAGGTTTTGTTGGCGGCCCACGTAGGTCAGTTGATAATGGGTCAGCAGTCTTACCATGCTGGTCAGTTCTGCATGAAGTCCTAAACAATATATATCATAAGAATTATGAGATTCAGCAACTATACATTCTTTACATCCCCCGGCTATTCATCCACGACGATCCAATAAAATTCATATACACAAATCATCACCACAGATCACAGATATGTGCAACCCCCAACTAATCGACGTATAGCAATTAGCGGAGGTTTACGAACACATATATCAAACACAGAAAACCCGATTAGCTAAACTACTTAGAATTTCGATCGATTAACCAAATTTGAGTCTACCCCAAGCACAACACTGTACACAAAAGATCGTGGGCAGAAAAAAATATCCCAAATCACCAAAATAGAACAAAAAAAAATTGGACCAAGTCAAGGTTGACTTGTCCGCGGAATGGCGACAGAACGCTCTGTTCTGCCGCGGTTCCGCGGCGGTCTAGCCGATTCAGGAGCCCAAATTTCTTCTGCTTTCTAAGGAAACCCTGCACGTATTTTTAAGCCCTCTGAAAAGATTTTTGGACCTGTTTTGAAAATCGATAGAAAACGTGCATTTCGGACGTGATTTTAGGATTTCACCGTCGATCAAATTTCTAACGCTTTGCTAACTAGCTAGTTAAGGTTTTTTAGGCTCTGATACCATTGTAAGCCGATGTCGCGCACCCCGCGGTTCGCGGGGACGCGGAAATTTCAAAAACAATAATGTTGAACTGCGCAACACCGGCTAAAACTCCAGGATCTTTATTAAAGCCTTAACTAGATAATCTATCTAAGAGGTTTAATTACTCGGTGAGATGGTTATACCTCCAAGATCGAGTCCTTTGGTTCTTCTAGTGCTTCTCTCCATGGCTCCTCGGTGATCGGATGACGAAAGCTCCATCGGCCTCCTTGCGTCAAAGATGATCCACCGCGACAGAATGTGCTCCAAGCTCCAACCTCTAAATGAGGTAACTAGGGTAGATGGTTCACTAATCCAACTAGCCTAGAAGATGTAGAAAGTCTAATGGATTGTTTAGTCTCACTAAACCTTATAGCTCACAACACATGTGAAGGATTAGGGTTTAGTCTTAGGGAAGAAGGAGATGGAGAAACCAAGAGAGAGAATGAAGAGAGCAAAAATGAACAACCATCTAAAGATAAGTGTAGAGAATGACTAAGTATATGAGCTCAATTATTCAAGCATGCAATAAAACATAATAGAATAAAGCACCCATGCTTGAATAGTAAGTCAAGACCAAATAAAATAATCCATGGCCATTCTCTACACCATGCCTCCAAAGTCTCCCCCATTTCCACCTCATTAATCCATTAAGAAAATGGATAATACAAATAATGTGGTGGCTCCTTCTAGAAGCATGCCTTGATAAATTACAAGAATACCCCTCATCGTATAAACATACCCGTATCCGTATTCCGAAAAACACGGATACACTGAGATGATAACAATCCAATAATACAATACTAGGATCCGGCTTAAACCAAAGCCTACTAGTATCGTCCGCCCGATCAGCATCCGTGTACAAGTACACGTATGTGATCGAAGCCCTACTGTAAAACCATACAACATCTACATCAATTGCCTGAAGCAGGGAAACCCTCTGTGTGGGACTCTAAAGATTCGACAGTACGCTGGCAGTGGGTTTAACCATAAGTCTGTCAGTGGTACTAGTTGCACGTAACGGCTACCCAGGTATCTTTCGATAAGAAGGACGATGAGCAAACTGATCCGAACTCCTACTGAGTCTATCTGTGACAATCTCCGTATAGTCCAGTCTGTTCGTCTGAGATACTCGCATATCCTCCTAGGGGAATGGTAAACGTCAGACCCCTAACAACGTGATAAGTCGTGCCGGAGGAGAGCCTAATACACCTTAAGAAACTACTGGAGTACCTTACCAGTATTTCTCGACTGCCCTGACCAGGGATTTTGTGTAATGGCTTTCCGAACACTGCGCGTTATCAACCCCCAATACCAGGAAAGACGAATCCTATCTGATCGCTACTGTCTCCAAGTGCTTCGGGACTATACCCAAATACTACCCTTTGAGCATGGTAGGGTAGTAATCTAAGTGCAGTGGGAACACACCCGAGATGAAGTAGCTATGGCAAGTCAACGGACTAAGCTGTACTCATGCCACCTGAGAACTGCTCCCTGACGATAGGTATAATACCAACCAACAGTTCTCGAGGAGTCCTGTCCAGTATAACTCATAACCTAATGAGCACTTGCATACTATCTCCAGTATGCCGTACTAATGGTTGTGGGACAGACCATATCTCCTGCTGGGATGAGAAGCGTATACACTAGTCTACTCCGGAGTATCAATGCCCCATCTCGATAATCCAAGGACTAGGGACATGTATAAGGATATGCTTATAGACTACCCAGCCCCCACAAGTGTGACTGCCATCACGACGCTGGTAGTCAAGCAAAGATCCTAAGGGCTCTACCAATATGTATAAGCGATATGCTAAAAGAAACACATGCACATATTGAGGTAGAATCAAACCAGGTAGTATACTACCATATCGAGTAAGACTGTTATTATAACTGTGAAATATCCTAAGCATCCAACATGTAATATACAATCCAGTATGATACAATAATGGCCTCTGAGGCATATATCACTAACACTTACTAATAAGATCAATGGCATTCCTTGAAGCAATCAGGAGTCTAGTTGAGGGACAGCAGGAGCAGGCTACTCTCCTTCACCAAGAACTAGTTCACACTAAGGCAGTTTTGAGGGCAGCTCATGATTATATCAAGAAGAAGGAAAGAAAACCGCCAGCAAAGACTTGCTATTATTGTAAGAAACTCGGACATGAAGTAAAAGACTACAGGCGAGCTAATGGTCTTTGTATGATTTGTGGATCACCTGAATACACTCTAAGGGCATACTCAAGGTACATAGCAAACAAAAACCCCACACCACGATTGACTATATAAGCTCCTACTACTGCACAATCTTCGTGAGGACCACCTTTACTTTGTCAGTCTGAAATGTACCAGTAGACACAGAGAAGAGTGCCAGGAGGCCAGACATCCACGATACCGGTTGAAGAAGCCGAAATCACTGGCCAAGTTATCACTGGTAATTCCCAAACCTTTCATCTTTTTGTATACCTCTCTATTTTTTCTTCTATCTAAAACCAACCCGACACAACTTAAGCACTATACTAGTAACCACTATTTCTGCACTTGCACTGTTCGACACTAGAGCGTCACAATGCTTCATGTCGCAACTTGAGAGAATTTCGTGGACGAAATTCTTTTAAGGAGGGTAGACTGTAATGCCTGCAACATGATTGCATTCCTTTGAATCTTTTTTTGTTTTCCTTGATAATCTTGTCTCGACATAACACGAAACTACGAACTCTTGATCTTCCTTTAATTGTTTCTTAAACCTTATCACCTTGACTCTGATGGCAGGATTTGGGTGATTTAAATAGAGTTATATGATTGTAACTATGAACTGCAGTATAATTATAATGCGGTACTCTACTTGAGTGACTTGGAATTCTACCTTTGATTCTCTTTCCTCTTCATTTAGTTATGTTTTACCGTATATTATCGAACCATATCTTCTTTGTTAACTTATATCCATTCCCTGATTTTTATTCGATTATCATTTCTATCTTTGTACCATTCTTGACAATCCAATTCTAATTTACATTTCTTCTATTTTGCATGCTCGCGGCTTTCTTGAAAACCACTCATGCATCATTTCATTCTTTCAAACATTTTTTTCTGGCACTTTCAGTACCATATCAATAGTTCTTTTACCACCGCTGTAATCAAATTTTTCTTGAATCTGTTACAACTTCCTTCTATAAATTTCGAGAACGAAATTTTTATAAGGAGAGTAGAATGTAACAACCCTGAATTTTCTGTACAATATTTTTTCTTCTTAAAGTACAGAAAGGAGTTCGCAAGCCTGAGCACAATTTAAAAGTTATTCTTGTTTAAGAACAGCAAGAAACAACTTGTAGCTCACTGGTAAAGTCCTTGCACTGCTGTGACGTAGCCCCTGTGTTCGAATCCCATCAGCCGCATATTATTTTTCCTAATTTTTCTTTAAACATTTTGGAAGCCCAAAAGTTTACACGTGCAATACACATAAAAATGAACAGTCAGAAAAAACAAACATGTGTAAAATGTTATATGTATTGAGATAGACACGTGGCGATGATCCGACGGCACCTCCTCACCAAGTGGCCGGCGAGATCGGGCTTTTGGCCAGCAACGGCGGGCATCCGTAGGGGAAAAATCCTCGTGTCTGCACACAAACCCTTTGGCCTACCCCCATTCCCCCTGCACTGTTTGTTTTCTCTGCAATTTAACATAGAATTCAATTTCATCTTTAAATCCATTTTAAATGCATTTTAATTCATTCTTTCAATTCCAAAACCCTAATTCCACACTATAAATACAACCCCATGCTTTAGCCCCTCCTCATTCTGAAATCCCTAGCCAAAATTATTAAATTTTTCTAAGTACAAGTGGAGTAGAAGTGGAGTTAGCCCAAGGTAAACTTCCGGCGAGGATTCGAGGCAATTCCGGCAACCCCGCAACACCACGACAACCTCAACCTCTTCCTCTCTCTATTCTTAACCCAAATCACTAGTAAGTCCCACCCCCCTTCTGCTCTTCCAACATAAAAAGTCTCTTTTTATAAAACATGTCGGTTAGTGGAGTTATATCGACATTTGATTCTAAAATCTTTGAAACTGCAATTTTTCTTAAGAATTGCTCATTCATGTTTCTATACCTTGCTTATTAATCATTAAACTAATATTTAGAAACAATTTTCATTCTCAAACTCCATGTTAAATAACTTTAATTAAACTTTTGCATTTAAATACCATGAATTTTATATACGTCATCTTTTAAACATTTTGCTTAGCATACCTTTAGAAAACTTCATGGGATAATGACCCACCCCTCACATACACACATATTGACATAGAACAATTCTCTTTCAAACATATTTTCGTGGCAAATAAAATATTTCATTTAAATACCATGAACCTAAAAACCGATTTTTCTTTGAATTGTATTATCAAACTCTTTGTGATTATGCCTCTACAACCCATTTTGGGAACCCCGCTATTGGATGGTGCAGATTATCGCACATCCTCGAGCTAGTAGAGCGAGATGTAGACCTCCTCACGGAGCATTCGGTCTCGAAAGAATTTTAATACGATTTTTAAGAAAAACGATATTTTCTATTTAATAATAAAATTAATTTTTATAAATATCTAAATATTATTAAAACCACATAGTTTCAAGATATAATAAAATTCCATGTTTTCTAAATAGATAAAAGAATGACAAGTTTCACCAAAATACCATCAAGTATCAATACTAGACAAGTTTTACACTTAAATATTATGAACTATTCAATCTAAGTTAATATTCACTAAAATACCTCAATTCTTAAAATTTACATCCATAAAACCCTAAATACGATAAATAAATACTCGAGCTTTATTTTGAAAGTATATAAAATATTTTTCATAAAAGCCCCTCGAGTTATATAAAATTAAATTAAAAGACTTTAGTAAATATAGGTTTAAGCGGGATCAATTCTCTTGAGCCTCAGAGAGCCGAAGAAAGTGAGTGCTTGCCTATTTAAGGTAGAAAAACTTAACGGAGTTATCAATGGTAATTGCTTTGGAAAAAGACATAAATCTTGCCGTCCATTTGCAGCAGTTACCGATAACACCCAAACCAAATTCAGGATCCAAATCTGTTTAAATTGTCTGACTCAAATCTGAATCTAACTCAATCTGAATCCAACCAGAATCCAATCCAAACATGAATCCAATACAAACATTAATCCAATTCAACATGTATATCCAACATGTATACTTGAAACTGAATCTGAATATCAGAACAACATGCAAACATGTCACGACCTGAAATATTAGCTCGTGACCGGCACTTAGATCACGCAATGTCAACATGCTTAACGTAACTTAAGTGAGCCGAAACCCAGAAATCTAAACCTTTCAAAAGAAATAAGTAATGAAAACATTGATAGAACATTTGGAAACCCTAGTAAAAATCCTTAAACTTATTTTTTTTTTACTTTCTTTTCTTTTGTTTTCTTAAAAATTTCGGCAGCACCTCCTTTGTAAAAACTAGCCCCGAAACGGGTACAACATAGAATATAAAGAAAGCATCCCCAAACGGGAGCAAATCACGCCCAACGGCGAAAACAACCACCACAAGCATATATATGTATACAACGCCCAACGGCGAAGATTAACACAAAGTAAAAAGAAAAGCAAGACATCAAACCTATCAAGCGAACATATAACCCATCGCTCTAAGTCTCGCAACTACAAGTCTTGCTAAGTCTTACTGCTTATACAAATACTAGTTTCTGATTTGATAGAGTTGACTAGGTACAATAGGAATAGTAATACAAGAATGGCACGATCCAACATGTACCACCTACCAAAACAAATTACCCAAAACAGCTGTGTGCCAGCGATGCCACTACTGATCCATGCGATCAACCGCAAGAACTGTGGCATAACGGGGGTGAGTTGCCAACTAGTGAGTAGAAAATATCATCAGATAGAAATCGAAATAAACAACGATTCCTAGGTCAACTATATCATAAAGGTAATACCATGATGTCTAGGATGACCGTATCTGCATATGTGTCAACAACATAATCAATACCTATCAGCAAGTGGATATCATCCAACCATATAATCAAATGCCTGTATGCATGTGGATCTCATCTACGTGTCAACCGATGACATAACAATATCATGCATGTAAATATCATGAAAGCATATGCAGGTAAATATGAGGATATAAATCAACGTGTATCCCTCGTGACACATCAAAATCATGGAACCTGAGTGTCCAACATTGACACCCGAAACATCATGAAAACCCGTGTCCAGCATCGACACGTAAATACTCATCTCTCAGGCGCCATCACCAGGACTAGCCCTCATATCCATACATTTCACAGAACCTGAGTGTCCAGTATCGACACTCGCAATCCACGGAACCTGAGTGTCCATCCTCGACACTCGCAATCCACATATCCATACATCTCACGGAACCTGAGTGTCCAACATCGACACTCGCAGTCCACGGAACCTGAGTGTCCAACCTCGACACTCGCAATCCACATATCCATACATCTCACGGAACCTGAGTGTCCAACATCAATACTCGCAATCCACGGAACCTGAATGTCCAACCTCGATACTCGCAATCCACATATCCATATAGGGTTTCTAACCCAAGTCTCAGAACCGAGAAATCTCAGGGTGGATGCATCGAAATATCAAGTAAACAATAAGAATACTTGCATAGATCATTATGATGATATATTATATATAAACACATATATAATAGCGTCACATACCACTGATATATATATATAACAGCGTTCCATACCACTGATATATATCATCAGGAGTAAAACATCCAGAAAACATCATATGGAATCCATATCTCAATGCGTAAATCCATGAAATATAATATATGCAACATAAAACCGTAATATGAGCATAACAAGGGAACAACCGCTATTTAAATGCATCAAGTCATTAAATATATCACGCAGTTCCCAATTTATCCGAAATCCATCGCAACATCACATGAAGCTGAACTTGTAGCTATAGCAAGGTATATGTGTAAGCATGTAGGTATAGTAAAGTATATGTGTATGCCATATTTCATATGCACAATGGAATAAGAATCAATGTCTCAATTGTCCCTAACCTATACAATATCACATATGTATATGTGCAGCTATAGCAGGGTATGTCATGCAACATAGCATAATGATGTGAGCATAGCAAGTAAATCATGCAAGGAGTCATATTATGATGCAGCAATTCTCCTGTGTAGTGACATAGCAATTATCGATGATGAAGGTGTGTGAGCCGGCCAATCTGTGTAAGTGTAACATACGCATCATCGATAATGGTGTAGGTGTACTAGCACGGGTATATGTAATGCAATGAGAATGATATGAACGTAGCATAAAGTACATCGTCAGCTAAATGCTATGGGGTATACGTGTCTACAATATATCTGAGTCGGTGAGTCTATCAATCGGCATCCAGCCTCACAACATTACGTACGGTATAATCCATCGTACGACATATCACTCAAGATTCACAACATTATATAAGTCTATATACCTATATCCCATGTCACATATATATCAATCTCATATCGTGGACCGACAAAGGTATCAACCATCTCATATCGACTCGCATCCATATAACGACATATCACACTAAGTCATCATATCACATCGTATACTCATTCTCTTTCAATTCATACCTATCATGATTCACTTCTCATTTCATATTCTCAAATGTCACTATGTTCATTAGTGTCAACTTTTATCATATTATCGTTATTAAATCCTATAATCATGTTCGTTGCATATCATTTATCAGGATATAATAATCAAACAATCTTCCATATCAATGTTTGCGGGGGTGCTATACGCTATCCACCCGAGTTCCCCCGTAGATATAAATCTACTCACCTGCTAAACTCATCGCTTAGCCGTAGTCGATGTGTTTCGTCGTCTCGGAATCCATGCGAAGGTACCTACAATATCAACACGTATCGCAATACCATTAAAAGCAAGTTCCGAAATCCAATACGGCACGTGGTGCGCTCATAGGTTAGAACTTATAGCCTACACATGCAAAAAAATCAAACAACCCTTGTCGTTGACGTACAAATATCCAACGACCAAATACAATATCAAAACTCAAAACCAAGAAATCCTAATACCGGAAAATATAGCCAAAACCCTAACTAGGGTCGCTATTCATGAAAACTGCCAATCGTACCAATCGCTCATTCACAACACATATATATCGTAGAAAATAATATATATCATCACAACATTCATTAGAAACCCACGCCTAATTTTACCGAAAACCTAGTAAGCATCTTTTAAACATTTTAGCTCAACACTAGAGGTTTAAACAATTCTAGCGATCACAATCATCACATAGTAGCTTGATTAAGCCACCCAAACCTTTACTACAATTTTAATCTCACCCATATAAGATTTAGTAAAAGTCAGTTTTCAATTAGCTTAATTAGATAATTAGAAATAATATCATTTAACAATATCACAACTGGGTTAAATTTCCAAGTCTAAACTACTCATTTAACCATTAAACCCTAATTTGATCTTCATAACCTTTTCTTGAATTCCAAAACATGCTAATAAAAGCCATAATTAAACACCCAATAAGCTAAATTAAAGTATTTAAACGACAACTAAGCTTAGGGTTAGGGTTTATACCTCACAAACTTGCTTCACAAACTTGCAAAAGATTTTCAAAATAGCCTCCAAAAAGCTAACTTTCATCAAGATCCAAGCAAGACTTAGGCTAAAGAATAATGGGTATGGATTTGTTTTATAGTTTGTGGGATTATTTGATGAATTTTGATGAATTTTTGAAGCTTGAAGAAGTGGAAATAGTTGAGAAAAGAATTGGGGCAGCAAGGGGAGGGGTCGGCCAAGCATGGAGGAAAATGGGGTTGTTTTGGATGTGTGTGGAAATATCTAAGTTAAAAACATCATTAAAGCTTAATAACGACTATTACTTTATGCCACCTCAAAACCTTTTAATTAAAACTTACTTAAACCATCAAAATATCTAGATATTTTTCCAAGATATTTTGGAAACAAGACAAAGTGCTTAATCTTGTGATTAAGTTATCATGGATACACATTAGCATAATTAACCCAATCCAAATTGTAATTACCACTAATTAAGTGCATAATTAAAAGTTTATAATAATATTTTAATTAAGGAAAACATTTAAGTGAACTAAAATTTTCAAGTGACCACTAAATACCGCAAACTAGCAATTTTCTAGTTAAACTAGGTGCAGTTAAGTCTATACTTGAAAAAAATGATCACATCTAGGTTTTTACGGAAAAACCCAACTTATTTACCGATTAACGAAAAATTCGCTTAAGCGATTTCTGAAACGTTACAAAACATGACTTGACTTGACCGAACCATGGCTATGAGTTGACTTGACTACATGACTACTTGATACAATCCTGAAACCGTTTACATGAACAACTTATACCAATGGTCTCGGCAAGTCTGATAGCTACAAATCAATACAATATACATTACGGGATTTTAACGGGGTAGATTGGTACGGAATATATTAAAAGTGGCATGATGATGGACACTAAAAGGCGTAAATAAATATCCACTGTTGTTGTCCCGTGGGTCTTGAAGGGGCCTTGTACTTTCCTGTTCCCATAGTCCACGGGATAGTTGGACTCCTCTCGTATACACTGATACATTCTGTACCAAGCTACAAACAACTACGTTAGTATAACAATCATATATACTTGTACCAATTACCAATTCTATTCTTTTTACTTGTCTATTCCATTCTTTCTTTTTGGACTTATCGAGCGCTAGTTCGCTGACGACGTTCCTGTCTCTTTTTTCTTTGGAATGTTCATCAGGAGGACCCGACTCTCAGGAGACCGAGCCCAGCCAGAAGTACTTGTAGTAGATACCTGAGCAGCACGACTACTAGTTTACTTATACTTATTTACTTTTCAATTCATATGCCATTGTCTAGACATTGCTTTCCATCATTGTAGTTTCCTTTTCAAAAGCAGTTGTAATGTAAATATGAATGTTAATAAAAGTTTTTGTTTATATTACATCTCTTTTCATTCTTTTGCTTTTATTATATATTGCTTATTTACGCTTAACATGTTTATTTCTGAGTAAATACGTCGCGGCCCGTCACGTCTACTTCTCCGTACACTTGGAAGCGCGGCGTGACAGTTTTTATATTGCATGAGCACGTCTTTTAATGTGGCTACCTATTTTTCAGATAGTAGCTCACAGAGGCATGTCGGCTTCGGATTATTTTCTGTCCCTAAGTCAATTTTCTTTAGGTTGTCCGCCGTAGTATTATCCCATCTTCTCGGTCTTTTGGTGCCGGTGGAAACTTGGAGATCACCTCGTCCTCGTCTTCATTTGCACAGCACATGCGGAGGTCATCCATAGTTTCGTGCCCTCCCTCCTTTAAAAGTGTTATCATGTGGCAAGTACGAATTCGCTTCCATTTTTTGTGTTGAGCATATCCTATCCTCATGGTATAGGTTCTCTTTGGTTCATGCTTTTGTGGCGGGGTTACCCTTCAGCTGTCGAATAAAGCGAACCTGCCTTGTTGATATTGGTCTTCGACCCAGTCTTTGAAGGTAAAGCAGTCTTTAAGGGGATGACCTATGGCTCGGTGGTAGGAGCAATAATCCGGGTGATGGACTTCATTTATTTGTCTGGGGTGCCGAGACTCCGGGAGCGTTACCATTTGATACTTCATGAAAATGTTGAATATTTTCCTTATCTTGTCTTGAGGGAAAGAGTATTCCCGACCCATCTTCTTTATAAAAGACGGGTTCCAACCGAGTTTTTCTTAATAGCACGGCTTCTTAGATCTACCTTGTTGTTTGAGAACGTTGTTTGCGCTCTTTGTCCTGTTTTTGTCTTTATTTCGGGATTTTTCCTTTTTACGAGGACATACAGCAAGCTGGGGATAAAGGGCATTGTAGTCTTCTTTCTCCGTAGATTGCTGATTGAGGCGCTGCGTCCTGACCTTTTCATAAATGGCTATTTCGCGGCTGTGATTGTCTCGGCTCCTTTGACAAGTCTCTTCTATTAGCTTGTCTATTTGTTCTTTGAGCGACGGACTTAACGTTCTTAGAGCGGGATTTCGCTCTATTTCAACGTCAAGGCCATTTGGAAGAGTGTTTTTCTCTTCGCTGAAACTGTTTATGACACGACAGCTGTGGAACTGCTCCCGTTTCTTGGATCGAACATATCCGAGCCCCGTTGTCTCCATCTTCCCGTTGGGCATCTTCGCTGAGTCCCGGGAATATCCTAAATCTTTTTATAGAAACGGGCTTGTCGAACAGTTTGTTTGAAGGGTTCACCTTGGTATCTTAACAGCCTTTTCAATCCCTCCAAGTAGTATCTTGGCAGACGGATTGGTTGAAGCTTGTCGAGTGCAAAATCGGCACCATGCCGGACTTCTTTTTCTACTTTGGTCTTTGTAGATTGGTAGAAGAGGATCGCCTTTTCACCTCTTCGCCTGGGAGGGACGTAGAAAGTTTGTAGTTCTTGTACGCTGTATGAATGGAGCGCGTTAAGTTCCTTGTAATGCCGAGGCGGAGCCATTGTGATTTGCAGACTCTGATCTGCTTCGTCGAGGGTTTGCACTGACAGGCAGATGGAGAACACTGCGTTGGCCTCGTCCTCAGTGTCGCTGCCAAAGACTAGAATAGGAGTAGATGGTCCAGGCTTGTTGTTTTCTTTCTGAGGTTGCCCCGAGTATATTATTTCTTCATCTTCCTCGGAATCGCTCCCAAAGATCGGGATGGTGGCGACGGACTTCTGTTTATCCTCCAGCTTATGACACATTTCTGTATCTTCGAAGTATGGTAGGAAGTACTTTGCGTCTTCATATTTCCATACCTTGTTTACGGAGAACGGATTCAGCTCCCCTGTGACAGTGCATTCTAAACCATCCTTGAAATACTTCATACACTGATGTTGTGTAGAAGGGATGACGTAGTACTCATGCAGCCAGGGCTTGCCAAGCAAAGCATTATAGCAAGTCTTGGCGTCAATGATGTGAAATTTGATGTCAGTGACGAGCGATCCAAAGTGTAACGTCAGTATTATAGACCCAAGCGTCTGTAACGATTGTGATTCAAAACCGGAGATGGAAATTTTGTCTCGGGCTAAGTGTTGAACGTTCATGAAAATCTCCTTCAGCACTTTCACGTTGAGAAAGTTGACGGAGGATCCATTGTCGATAAGGATTTTCCCTATTTTGATGTCGTGGCAGTACCCGGGGACGTATAACGGGCGGTTATGCTCGCACGTACCAAGAAGGAGGTCTTCATCGCTAAATGTAATGTCGGCTGTGTGAACCACCGCCAGCTCATCCTTCATCTTCTCTTCTGCGAGGAAAACTTGGAACTGATTGGGCTCTTGTAATGCCTTAATCAGAGAATCTTGTGCTTCTTTGGATAAGTGGAGAGCATCCAATATGCTCAGTTGTGAGGGTATTTTCCTTAAATGTGCCAGGAGGTTGTAATCCACCTTATTTTTCTTAGGCGGGTCCCTCACTGCGAGCTCTTTGACAACTCCACCATCGAGGGCAATTTTCTCAGGGTTTTTTCTTTCCCTTTGTCTTTCTTGCTCGAACCTTTGTTTGTAGGTCCGAGGTTCTTCTCAGGCAGCGTGCGGTTATGCAGCTGAATATTCTCACAGTTCTTCTCCTCCTCTTATTTTTCGGAGGTAGAGTCTTTAAAAAGCAGGCCGAGTGGTATTTCGTCTTCAGAATCGCTTCCGAAAGTAAGAACTTGGGGCTTTTCCCCTTCCAGACCGGTATCAACCATATGACAGTTGCCAATCATTTTCTCACGCGTATTTGCCGCACTTTTTTGCTGTCGACGAGCTTCGCTCTTCATCCTCTTGAAGTGTTTTTGATGGGCAACATATCCTTGCCACCACTTCTTGAAGGTACTGTATTTCTCGGTGGGATGGGTAACCCTCCGATGATATAGGCAGTAATTTGGATGTGAATCCTCTCCGTCGAGGCATATGACCTCGGGAGTGTTTCCTACTAGAGGTGGCAGCTTCATTTCCATTGATAGGGATTTGGCGAACCGCTTCTCTGCCTTAATCCTGCCCTTATTTGTCGCAAGTATGCCTTGGTTTGGTTGGAGTACTTTACGACTCCACCTTGCTGCAGGTTCTTCATCCTAACGCTGACGCTTAGCCTTTTCGTATATGGCTGTTTCGCGTTCTTGGTCAGCTTTACTTTTTTGAAAGGCTTCGTTTAACAGCCTATCGATCAGGTCTTCTGGCAGTTCCAGGGATTTTAGCGCCGATTCTGCACCCAGTTCCTCCGCGTTGCTTTCTGACGCCGAGAGAGTTTCTTCATCATTTAACAACGAATTGGAGACCATGTGGCAACTTGCTACATTGTCTTTGGTTTCTTCTGATGAGTCATTTTCCTCCTCGTCGTCACCATCTTCGTTCACAAGAACATGTTCGAGGAACTCTTTGAGGGTGACCGGTGTTCACGCCTTCTGGTTGTACTCTTCCAACGCATCAATGTACTTTTGTAGGTTTGTGCATTTGTCGTCATACTCGGTAGGCTGCACAGGCTTCTTGGTCTTCTTATTTTTCTTTGAAGGCTCCGAAGGCTTGACTTGGGGACTTTGCCCTTTGTCAAAAACTTTCGGTATGGGACGTGGTTTCAGCATCCCTTCAATAATTTCAGGTTCAAGCAGGCTTTTCCACCCGACTGTCGGACATGCCTGTAGATCCTTCAGCATTCTTTTAGTTTTAGCTGAAAGAATGACTTCCCATGAAGTTTCTTCCTCGAGCGAGCATGATACCCCCGACGCATCCACCTTTTTGGGATTATGCTTCTGTGGTGGGTTCACCCTTCAATTCTCAGACCGCATGAACTTCCCCTGTTGATACTGGTCCTCGGCCCAGTTCTTGAAGACGTAGCAATTCTCAATTGGGTGGCTCACCATTCTGTGATAGGAGCAGTAGTTGGGGTTGTTGATGTCGCCGGGTTGCGGTGGATGCCGTGAGCCTAGCAATGTGATGAGTTTGTTGTGTATTGCCAACTCAAATAGTCTCCTCGCCTTATCATGGGGAAACGAGTAAGCACGTCCTAGCCTTTCTTCTAGGGATAGGCATGGACGTGTGTTGTTTTGGCGAGCCGCCGGTTTTGGGTCGCTCGGTTGTTGTTGAGTGTTAGCAACGAAGGCCGCTTTACCTTTACCTTTGTCGTTTCGAGGGTCCTTATTTGAGGAGGAAGGCCCGTGGCCCATCTGGTCCATTTGGGCCAGTTTATTGATCAAAGCCTGGAAGTTAGTTAGCTTGAAGAATGTCATGAATTGGGACACAGTTGTTTGAGGATCAAGAGTCCCAATGAACATGCCCACGACGGGAGATTCTTCAATGCATTGTTCGCACATTGACCATAGGTTCCACCACTGGATCGCATATCGGACCCAGGTTTCTCATGGCTTCACCCTGACATTAATTAATGTCGTGATCGGGGTGTGCTCGCTTGCGCTGGCAAACCGCTGTGTGAACAGTAGCTCCATCTCTGTGAATGTCCTTACGGAGTCATTTGGGAGCTCCGAGTACCATTCAAAGGCTGTCTCTGACAGGCTGCAAACGAACTGGCGAAGCAAAAGTTTTTCGTCACCTCCAATGTTACCGCATAGAGCTCTGAATTGCGCGACATGCTGGTGTGGGTTTCCTATCCCTTTGTACACATAGAACTTAGGGATCGTATATCCCGACGGGTATTTGATTTGGTCATACCAGCCTGGATACGGTTGCCCGGTTCTGATGATTTGGCCTGGGGCTTCATTAGCTTGATAAGCTCATATTTGGTGAGTGATATAATCATCAAGACCAGCCTTGGAAATCATTTCCTCCTTGGCTGCCGATAAGGCCGGAGGAGGATTTGATGTTTTCCTTCTGTCATCCTCGATAATTATCGGCGGATCCTTGGCTGGAGGTTCTGGATGGATCATCATCCCAACCATATCTTAGAACAAGAGAGCCATCTATTTTATGTTAGCAGTCTGCGCAGCAGCTTTATTATCTTTTCTTTCAAGCACTCTTCGCAGGAACTCTGTATCGGTCTCCTGCTCCCGGCATTATTCGGCTGTTGTGTCCAGACTTTCTTTCTGCCCGGTAAGTGTTTCCATTTTGGTCAGCATCTCCTGGAGCTGTTGTTGTTGCTCCTGAGCTTTTGTCAGCGACCGAGTTTGCGGCTGGTGACCTATGGAAGCATGGCTTTCTTCTTTCCGGAAGCCATGTAAACCGTGTGTACGATCATGCCCCCAGACTTAGGGTGTTTGGGTCCAGCGCCTTTGGAATTTGCCGCAGGCGGTGGGATTTTCTCCAGCCTCATCCTTTTGTGGGAGGTCGAAGTTGAAGGAGCCATTGTAACAGGCAGCTGTGTAGAACAAGTCCTTCGCTGTATGACGGAGGGACGGTCTTTCTCTTGTCGATCCTTCGATTTCTTCGGTCGACGAGAATAGTTTTTGTTGATCACAAAGTCCTAAACTTTCCGCCAGACCCTGTGAATTTGGGAGGAGAGCCGCTGACGGGGCTGCTATGTCTTTGCCTGCACTGTGGCTTATGCAGGCGGGAGCGATTTCTTTAGCACCGCCGTTGGAGAGTTCTTGCGTACCTTCCTGAGAAGATCAAAGTTTTTCCCGGTTGGAACGGCAGCGTCAATTTCCACCATTGGAGCTAGTGGGGTGAGTCTAGAGGGGGAGTTGCCCCCAGCTTTCCTCACTCAGCGCCAGTGACGACGTCGAGCGTGTCTTGCAGAAGGGACCGCCTCAGTTTTGGAAGTGGCTTCTTCGTGCCCCGGCTTTGGTGAGGGGCTATTGTTGGTGCCAGCCTGTTGAAGAATGACGTCCTTGGCAGGGTTTGAGGATGGCCGGCCAATCTTTCAAAGACCGACTTTCTGGTAGGGGAAGCACCTTTGACGACTTCGCCCGTAGCAGGAGTTGGGAGGGCTATCCATTTTGGGGTATCCCCTTCAGGTGCCACGAGCCTCTTTGCGGGCCCTTTTGGGTTCTTGCCCAACCTGTTGAAGACTGAGACGTCAGATTTAGATGGACCGTTGAGAGGGGCTGTTGTGGTCGCTAGTCGATCGAAGACCGACCTCTTGGGAGCTTCTTCCTGCGGCGCTGAGTCACCGACACCCACTGGTGGGAGCATGGTCCCGAAGAACAACCCAGTAGTGGCTTGCGTTACTTGCCCCACCGGCATTGAAAAGATGGAGGCCACGTTGGGCCCGTAGGTCACTCCTCCAGTTGGGGTTGTTAGTAATATGTATGCCCTAGAGGCCATTACTGTACATAGGATGTATATTGTAGTGGATGCTGGGACATATATAGGGAGGACTTTCTTGCTCGACATGATAGTATGCTATCTGGTTACTCTTTACCTTAACGTGTATACTGATTGTCTCTCTGTTACATGTTGGTAAAGCCCTTAGGATGTGTACTTGACTACCTGGACTATGATGCGGATCATACTAGTGGGGACATAGTAGTCCATAAGTACATCCTTCTAGGTCCCTAGTCGTAGGTGTATCGAGACGGGGCATCGATATACCAGAGTAGACTAGCGTATACCTTCTCGACCCATACAGATGGGTGATGGATGATCCCATATCCATTGGTGTTTGACATCAGAGATCATATACGGGTGCTCAGTGGAGACTGGGTACACTGGACGGACTCGCCGAGAACTCCCAGATGGTATTATACCTTACGTCAGATGGCAGTTCTCTGGTGACACTGGTACAGAGTAGTCTGTTGACCCGAGATCGTCATAGAGTCTTGTGTGATTCCCACTGTGCTTTGATTTCCACCTTACCACATCCAAGAGGGCGTGCAAAACGGTGGTTTTTGGGTACAGTCCCGAATCACATGGAGGCAATGAGCGATAGGAGGGGATTCGTCTCTCCCGGTATAAGGAGTTGATGTTGCGCTGTGTTCGATTGGCTATAACCGGAAATCCCTGGCCAGGGTTGTTGAGATTTACTGGTAAGTGTTACCAGTAGTTTCTCGAACTGTTATAGACCTCATATCGACACGACTTATCGAGCTATTGGGGTCTGACGTTTACCACCCCTAGGCAAGATATGCGACATATCAGACGATCAGACCGGACTGTACGGTAAGTGTTACTGGTTGGATTCACAGGAGTGTGAGCGGGCTTGCTCGTCGATCTTCTGATCGCTCAATACCCGGGTGGCCGTTACGTTTAGCAGACCGCTTGCGGCTTGTGGGTGTTTGATATGATCATCACCTGCTGCCGGCGTATTGACGAGTCTTTAGAGTCCTACACAGAGGTTTCCTGGCTCAAGCGAAACGAAATAGGAGCGCATATGAGATATGTGCGGGACCGAGAATAATACCAGTATGTGATACTGTATTCTATTCTCGTGATATGTATCATTGGACGGTTATATAGGATATAGCCGGGTTACCGAATCGAGTGTTGATTCGATACATTGATACACTTGATATTAGTCGGGTATATGCGATATGACCGGATCGTTAAATCAAGTGTTGATTTAATGATTTAATGTATAATTATATATTTGATATATTACTTTACATTAACTAGTATTAGTTCACTTAAGAAGGATTTTCTCACTTGATGTGCACATTGTATATATGATATAGTTTTGTGCACTAGTTTGTATCATGTTTGATGATACATGCAAACTTGGTTGTGTGTATGCTTTAAACTATGATTAGGTTAATGGTTAGGGTTTCATTTACTCATTTATTTGATTTATTCTTTTTGGCAAAAGAAAAGAAAATGGTGGCTTTTTTTGTTTTACACTTGAAGCTTCTTGAAGCTTTGAGAATCTTTGACCATTTTTGTTTCTTTTACTTAACCTAACCATTCATCTAACCCTAGTTCATTCTCTACGCTTAACCATGGTTGCTAATATGATAAGAATCATTTTATTTTCTATTATTCATTTATGAATATCATATTATCTTCTTCTTCTTCTTCAAGAAGAAAGAAGGTTGCTAGCTTCAATGGTGATTTGAGAAAAAGAGTGAGAAATCCAATTCTAAAGTGAACCCACTTCCTATTTCTTCATCCTCTACCACTTGCCAAGTAGTATAGGGTGTTTTCTTCACAAGTTTCATGACTTGGTGAAGTTGGAGCTTGATCTTGAGTTGCCTCGACGTAGATCATCTTCGGCATCGAAGTTGACGACCTAGCCCGATCATTTCTTCGATGAAACCACCGCGAGAGTCCGGAATCCGATGGGTACAGCGGAGGGACTTCATCACGGAGCTATGGAGGTGGAGGACCGGATCTATAAAGGTTGTATTTCCGTTCACTTATTAGTTAAGTTGTTAACTAGTTGCTTGTTTCGCCTAATCTCTAGTCAACGATCGCATTAGGGTTTCTCGGCACCGGAAATTTTTGAATCTGGCATGGTTGATGCCTTGTGAGACCTCATTAGTGTGCCTAGGAACCCTATAGTGGTATTAGAGCCTAGCTAGAGCCTTGGCGATGAGTAGACGAAGTTAGAAGTCCGTTCGAACTCGAAACCCTAACCGAAGACCCCTCTCTGTACATTTTTTCAAAACTGGGTTTTTTCCAGATTAAAAATGCTTAAAAAATTCAGCAGGAAGTTCTAAGAATTACAGTGCAAAACGACAAAGTGATACGTCCAAAGCGCGGCGGAACCGCGGCAAAAGCCTGGCTTCTGCGGCGGTTCCGCGGCCATTTGATGACGTCAGCCTTCAATTTTTGCACAGTAATTTGTTTCTTGAGGTGCTGAGTTTTCTGGGATTTTTTAATTTTCACTCAAGAGTTGAGTTTTCTGGGGTGTTTTGGGGCTTCGATGATTCGATCGGAAATTTCAAACTTTGTCTATGTGTTTTTCGGGATAATTTTAGAAAATCTTGAAAAGTTCGACCGGATATAAATACCCAATTTTTCCCCTGTCGGGAAATTTCCAAGTGTTGGATCTTTCCGTAGTTTAATAACGTTCTAAGTAGTGCAAGTAACGCGATGGACCCTCTAGAAGACAACAAACCTTAACTCGATTATGTGACCGTCTTGAACTGCCCTTTGAACCTTCGGGTTTGGGGCAGTACGGCGTGCCACATGTGAGGCGTTGGCTTGACCCTTCTACGGCTGGACCGTTGGTACTGAGGCATGAAATGAATGTTTTTAAACTTATTTCAAGCGTTGAGATGCTTCGGGAAAACTTGGGTGTTTGATTGTTCGATCGGAAAGTTTAACATTTTCTATTTATCTGGAATGTGATACAATAATTGGAATTCACAAGCAGTTATGAGATAACTGAATGAATGTTATAAACATAGCACTTTAGTCTCACTTGATCGGTTGCCACAGAATTTTGATGTGATCAAAAGTCTGTCGCAATCACGTAGCGTACGCGGATACTCGCCGGATAAACTTAATAGACAGCTACACCCCTTAGCCCCGACCAAGTGACTGCAGGAGAACCCCGTCGCCGAAAGCATCCGTTCGGGTGCTCGCGGCAGCGGTGTTCCGCCTTGGTGCACTTCGTCGACGGTATCAGGGGTGCGGCCGTCTACTGAAGTTTGCGACGAGCATTCGATCAGGATGTCGGGAATCTTGTTGAATTGCCCGACTTAATATTGAAAAGTGTTTTCGATTTTGAGACTAAAATGCGGGGTTTATAATTGTTAGGCATGCGATGTCTAAGTAATTCATTTGATTAGGCATGCGATGTCTAAAGAGTTTGCGGATTCCAACTGTTGTAGTTTTACACTTCCTTTTCTGTGACCGTAAGTGTAATATGTGATATCGCTGGTTTCGTTGATATATGTCAACGACAATTGGGATACGCATGTTTACTTACGTTGATGACATGTGATGTTATGTGTTGCTGGATATGTTATATTGGATTGCCGTGTTCGAATAGCCGGGTTTTTTTATATGAGATGAGTGTTTTTCATTTTCATTCATGTAAAAAATTGTATGTAATATTCTTTTATTGGGGCACTTCCAGGTTGCGGAAGATGTCACCGTTTGTATATTATTTACTTTTCCGCACTAGGATAGACCCAAGGAGGAGGGCACAAGTAACCGGGTTCTGGAGTCCAGTGGGAGACCAACTCGAGGAGTCGAGTCCGGGTCTCCTAACTCTAGAATTGGTAGGGTTGCTTGCCGCTCTCGTAGGGGTCTAGGGGTGTGGGTTTGGCTATTCATCGCGACCGTGGAATCCGTGTTTTATACTGGCTCGTATTGAAAACACGGACGTCCTATTATATCCAATATTTCATATGATTCTTCTGCTGCGATATCTGTGATGTGATCATTTGATATGTTCTGTGATAAATACTGTATATGGTATATATGATATATTATATAGGCGTTACTTATGTTTTTCACCCGCGCTAGCCCTGCCCCGCTCTGTCGTTAGTTACCTAACCTAACGGTGCACGAGGGGACATCGAGGCGAATGCGGATGGCATAAGTGTACGTCATATTTATCTGTGATGTTTAGGTGCTTAAATGATGGGACTTCATTAATGTGATTAATGAAAGAAAAGAAACCTAAGATGTTGTGGAATCGAATTTCAAAATTAAAACAGGTAGCTACAGTTCTTGCTTTGCATCGCGGTGTTCCTTGTAGAACATCCTGCACCTTATTCGATAAGGAAAGGACCGAGATCCCTTCACCGGGAGTGACTCCTTTAGCAATAACTGGCAGATGCTACAACTCTCGGTTTGTCTTTTGATTGCTTCTATAGTTTCTGCTTTGCACAGTGATATATATGATATATCCCGCACCTCATTCGACGAAGAAAGGGCCGACGATCCCTTCACCGGGAGTGACCCCTTTAGCAAAACTAGAAAAGCCTCAGAAACACTCCATTTTAAATTCATTTGATTCTACAACGATATCAAGTTCATTACGCAATAGGTTTTCAGAAAAACCTGTCGTAGCCCTCCGTCATTTCAGATAAGTTGTATATAGTATTCGTGCTACATTTGTTGGCTTTCGTCAAGGTGTAGTATGCGGTAGCTATATGCTGCTTATCTGCTGCATATGATGCGATTGGATTAGGGTAGTCGTGTGGCTTTGTTGGCTTTCGTAAGGGTCGTGCGGGTGGGTTTAATTCAATCAGGAAATGACGGGTTGAACTTGACTAGTACCCTATGGTTTGTTGGCTTTCGTCAAGGTCATAGGATGCTGGGGCAAAATTATCGGGAATTTCAAGTGTTGAAATTTGCAATGAGATTGCATACCTTCTATGAGATAGTTGGATCCCGATACCCGCTGCGAGTAATTGTTACTCCTGGGAGAGTTTTACACATTACAATTAGCCGATCTAGTAGGTGTCTAGAAAGGTGTCAACGGGGTTATGCCTCTGGGAAAACGAGGTTTACTGTAATTAGGTCCGTGCGAAAGCACGGGGCACCTCCCTCAAAGTACCGACACTGGCCTGGCTGAAAGATTGGCGAACTTGTAACGTGTAATTAATCCCGGCTAGTCTTTCCTTTTAGGGTTTGAAGGAAGATTTGATAAAAACAGTGGGAGACATCCTGATTAGATAAAATAATAACCAATCTATTCTTGCAAGAGCGCACGCTGAGTGTTTTCTTCTCTCTCTCTCCTGGTAGTGACCATGTCACGCCTTAATCAAGATAATAATACGGATATTGACCAAACCCGCTTGTTATACTGAGCTGGGGAACGTTGGTCCCGCTCCAACTTATAATTGTTATAAGACAGAGCAGGAAATTGGGGAATACCAGATTTCCCGTGTCGCCCAAACGAAGAAAGTGCATATGATGCATCTCCTTCGGGTGTGTTCGTTACAAAGAACTGTTTCTCTGTATCCTCTACGTCCTGGGTATATTGATACCGGATCAGGATCCCAGATATGTAATCTGTTACATAGGGCTACAGAAAGGTAGAAAACTGAGAACGGGTGATAAGTTTCATGAGGCAGAAAACGATGCAAGTGTTGCAGCCAGGTCTGTTGGTCACTGTCACCCTGTATTACCTGAATACATTGATTCTGAATAAATGTTATTAGATACCGAACCTGATATACAAAATCATATATGTCTCTTTATTAGTAAAGAAACGATATAATTTTGTATTGTTGGATAATGTTTTGAACATTTCCTATATCAAAAGTTGATCGGTTCAGGCACGTTATCTAAAAGCATTGACGTTCTAAATCAAACTACAGTTCTTAGTATACGGAACACACACAAGAGGAATAGTTCAGAAATGAACAGATCCTTCTTGAGGTATTGTAGACTAGGTCATATCAATGCGACCCGACTAGCTGAAGTTACATTTAGATGTATATTTAAATTAGTTTGAATTTACATCTTGTGAAACTTGCCAGTCATGTCACAGAGATAAAATGACCATAGCTCTATTTATTGGAAACAGAGAAAGAGTTAGTGTACTTTTGGGATTGATGCATGCTGATGTATGAAAGGTCCCCTGTCTACACATGCCAAGACCGGTTCTTTCTACTTCATTAAATTCTCTGATGATCTCTCAAGATTCAGACATATGTTCCTGTTGAAACACAAGTCCGAACCTTTTGAGATATTCACAGAATATAGGCTAGAAGTAGAGAACCAAAATACGGGTATAAGTATTATGTCCTATGATGAGATCAGGGAGGAGAATACTTGTGCATGGAATTCCTGGACTATTCTAAAGGAGAATGAGATTCTCTCTCAGCATTACTCCTCCGAATACACCATAGCACGATGGTATATCGGGGCGGAGCAGATATACCCTATTTGATATGGTGTGCTCTATGATGAGTACTACTGAGTTACCTTTTTCCTTTTTGGGAGTTATGCACTTATGAAGTTGCATACCTATTGAATAGGGTTCCGATCAAATCAGTTGCCTACCACTTGATATGTGATATGGAAAGGGAAGAGCCCATATCTTAAGTTAGTTAAGATTTGGGGTTGTCCGGCCTATGTCTAAAAGCAAAATCCAGACAAGCTCGAGGCAAGGTCTGTTATGTAGAACTGGAAATATTCCAGCTATACAAACTGCAGCTGATGATTTGGTAGAACCGAAGGATTCAATAGTAACCAACGAACCTCAGCCTCTCCGCCGATCTAGTAGGGTTCCTCACCCACCTGAGAGTTGCTTCGGTTTCTCTATAACAGTGGGAGCGAGGATTGCATCATGAGATGATGACCCAACTAGTTTCGAGCTGGCCATCAGGAGTGGGACTCTGTAAGAATGGCTGGATGCTTAGCGATCTGAGAAGGAATCCTTATACACCAACAAAGTATAGACTTTTGTTGCTATATATGAAGGGTTAAATCCTCATCAGGAGCAAGTATATCTTGAGAAGATTACTTGGTGTAGATGAAAAAGTTGAGACTTTCAAAGCTAGACTTGTTAAAGGTTTTCGTCATCGACCAGGCGTGGATAATGATGAAACCTTTTTCCAGTGGCTATGCTTAAGTCCATCCAGATCCTACTTGCCATGGCTACATACCATGACTACGATATCTGGCGGTTGGGTGCCATGACCTCTTTTCTAAATGATGTTTTAGAAGAGAACGTCTATAAGTACACAGCCAGAGGGCTTCGTAAATAGTGGAAGCAGCGGAAACATGTGCAAGATGTTTTATGTGATGAAGCAAGCATCGCGGAGTTGGAACATCTGTTTTGATGAGTTAGTCAAACAGTTTGACATCATCAAAATGGTAGATGACCCTTGTATATACAAAAAGGTAGTAGGGAGTATGGTAGTGATCCTCGTAGAGTACGTGGATGACACACTCTTGATAGGGAAGTAGTTTCCTATACTATGCTCGGTCAATCTCCACTTATCACAAGGATTCTCCATATAGGATCAAAGTGATACCTCCTAAATCCTGAGTTTTCATATATGAGATAGATGTAATTGAATGTTAGGATACTCACTAGATGTAGTAAGATGGTATCAATCGATCCTGGGGAGAATCACTGGAAGGGTTCCAGGGTGATAAAAACCACTGAATGTCAGTCACAGGAATTGTCTTTACTCTCAGTAAAGGGACGGTATGTTGGAAGAGTTCCAAGCTAGATACCGTGTCATACTAGACGATAAAGGCTGGATACATCGCTACTTAAGATGCTACCAAAGAGGCAGTCTGGATGTATATTAGTTCATGAGATGAACTTCGTTCCTCTCATTGTGTGACAATGGAGTTGTGGCTTATGCCAAGGAACGCCCGTCCCATCAGTGATCCAGACATATTCTAAGGCAGTATCACCTGATCATGGAGATGGCTGATCTCCAAGGTGATCGAGGTTAGGAGAGTAGACTCAGAGGACAACACGGCGGATCCACTCACAAAGGCCTTTTCCCAGAGAGAGATTTTTATGGGATGGTTGAGTATGAGACACTACAACTACTGCTACAGATGGCCCTAGTGCAAATGGGAGATTGTTAGTTATATGTATGCCCTAGAGGCCATTACTGTACATAGGATGTATATTGTAGTGGATGCTGGGACATATATAGGGAGGACTTTCTTGCTCGACATGATAGTATGCTATCTGGTTACTCTTTACCTTAACGTGTATACTGATTGTCTCTCTGTTACATGTTGGTAAAGCCCTTAGGATGTGTACTTGACTACCTGGACTATGATGCGGATCATACTAGTGGGGACATAGTAGTCTATAAGTACATCCTTCTAGGTCCCTAGTCGTGGGTGTATCGAGACGGGGCATCGATATACCAGAGTAGACTAGCGTATACCTTCTCGACCCATACAGTTGGGTGATGGATGATCCCATATCCATTGGTGTTTGACATCAGAGATCATATACGGGTGCTCAGTGGAGACTGGGTACACTGGACGGACTCGCCGAGAACTCCCAGATGGTATTATACCTTACGTCAGATGGCAGTTCTCTAGTGACACTGGTACAGAGTAGTCTGTTGACCCGAGATCGTCATAGAGTCTTGTGTGATTCCCACTGTGCTTTGATTTCCACCTTACCACGTCCAAGAGGGCGTGCAAAACGGTGGTTTTTGGGTACAGTCCCGAATCACATGGAGGCAATGAGCGATAGGAGGGGATTCGTCTCTCCCGGTATAGGGAATTGATGTTGCGCTGTGTTCGATTGGCTATAACCGGAAATCCCTGGCCAGGGTTGTTGAGATTTACTGGTAAGTGTTACCAATAGTTTCTCGAACTGTTATAGACCTCATATCGACACAACTTATCGAGCTATTGGGGTCTGACGTTTACCACCCCTAGGCAAGATATGCGACATATCAGACGATCAGACCGGACTGTACGGTAAGTGTTACTGGTTGGATTCACAGGAGTGTGAGCGGGCTTGCTCGTCGATCTTCTGATCGCTCAATACCCGGGTGGCCGTTACGTTTAGCAGACCGCTTGCGGCTTGTGGGTGTTTGATATGATCATCACCTGCTGCCGGCGTATTGACGAGTCTTTAGAATCCTACACAGAGGTTTCCTGGCTCAAGCGAAACGAAATAGGAGCGCATATGAGATATGTGCGGGACCGAGAATAATACCAGTATGTGATACTGTATTCTATTCTCGCGATATGTATCATTGGACGGTTATATAGGATATAGCCGGGTTACCGAATCGAGTGTTGAATCGATACATTGATACACTTGATATTAGTCGGTTATATGCGATATGACCGGATCGTTAAATCAAGTGTTGATTTAATGATTTAATGTATAATTATATATTTGATATATTACTTTACATTAACTAGTATTAGTTCACTTAAGAAGGATTTTCTCACTTGATGTGCACATTGTATATATGATATAGTTTTGTGCACTAGTTTGTATCATGTTTGATGATACATGCAAACTTGGTTGTGTGTATGCTTTAAACTATGATTAGGTTAATGGTTAGGGTTTCATTTACTCATTTATTTGATTTATTCTTTTTGGCAAAAGAAAAGAAAATGGTGGCTTTTTTTTTTACACTTGAAGCTTCTTGAAGCTTTGAGAATCTTTGACCATTTTTGTTTCTTTTACTTAACCTAACCATTCATCTAACCCTAGTTCATTCTCTACGCTTAACCATGGTTGCTAATATGATAAGAATCATTTTATTTTCTATTATTCATTTATGAATATCATATTATCTTCTTCTTCTTCTTCAAGAAGAAAGAAGGTTGCTAGCTTCAATGGTGATTTGAGAAAAAGAGTGAGAAATCCAATTCTAAAGTGAACCCACTTCCTATTTCTTCATCCTCTACCACTTGCCAAGTAGTATAGGGTGTTTTCTTCACAAGTTTCATGACTTGGTGAAGTTGGAGCTTGATCTTGAGTTGCCTCGACGTAGATCATCTTCGGCATCGAAGTCGACGACCTAGCCCGATCATTTCTTCGATGAAACCACCGCGAGAGTCCGGGATCCGATGGGTACAGCTGAGGGACTTCATCACGGAGCTATGGAGGTGGAGGACCGGATCTACAAAGGTTGTATTTCCGTTCACTTATTAGTTAAGTTGTTAACTAGTTGCTTGTTTCGCCTAATCTCTAGTCAACGATCGCATTAGGGTTTCTCGGCACCGGAAATTTTTGAATTTGGCATGGTTGATGCCTTGTGAGACCTCACTAGTGTTCCTAGGAACCCTACAGGGGTGGAGCGAGAGTTGCTGTTGCAAGTGGTGCAGTTGGAAGCCATCGATTTTCTGCACAGGAGCAAGACACCAAATTTTAGTACCTCGAATCCAAGGGCAACCATAGAGAACCGCGATTTTGTTCGTGAAACACGACACACGAAGTGTGGAGTAGAAAAAGAAAATGGTCCCACCGGGTGTGCTAGAATCTGTTCACCGCCGGAAACGGAGACAAACCGGGATAGATCGTCTTTCCTGAATCTGGGGGCAGATAATATTTGGATTTATCCGTCCACCTCTCTGAAGATACCAGGTTGATTTATGGCACCGTATATTGGAGGTTTGGATGGATGCGGCCGTTGTAGCGTGATTTTATCAGATTCTCCCTCGTTTGTGAGGGTTTTTTTATCGTGGGGACGCTCTTCCCTGCAGGCGCAAGCCCCTGCAGTTAATTGCGTTACCACATTGCGATAACCACTTTTTTCTGCTCCGGAAGTTCACTTCGTGTCGTGTGTGTTTTTGTTTGTTTAGGTTGCCCGTGGATTGTATACGGAGACTAGTTTCTGTCGTCGCCCGTAGGGCGCGGATCAGTCCAAATCCATATATTTTAGATTTGGGTTTGGTTTATTTAAGGATCGTTAATCTGGTTTGAGATTAAGATCGACTTAAACATATGAGCATTTGGGCCCAATTATTTTAGTTTAAGGACATCGCGGTCCATTACCGCCGTGTTTGGGACATATATTAGTTTAAGGACATTTCGGTCCAACATTCCCATTTTAGGGAAACGCGTTAGTTTAGGGACGTTTCGGTCCATTATCGCCATGTTTGAGGCGAGGTTATGAGGTGTGCACGTCAATTTGGAAGTGCATCAATGTATGATGAAAGGAGTTGTTGGTTGTCGGGACCCTCCACCTCTCTGAAGACGTTGAGGAATTACAACGACATATATCAGAGGTGTGGAAGGATGTACCCTTGAACCAAATCCTGTATTTGAGGGAAATAGGGGTTGTAGTGAACCTAAGAATCGTTAGTCATGTTTGAGACTAAGATTACCTTAGGAGATACGAGATGAATATTATTTTGGATATCATCAAGGAGAGATCATTAATTATGTTTGAGACTAAGATCGGCTCAATAATGTTTTTAAGGATCAATTTTACTTAAGATCCATCAAAAGACTATTTGGGTTCAACTGCAAGAAATTTCGGAGGCTTAGCCAATTTGGGCTTGGTCTGTCTACTCATATTCAAAAAGTGCTAAGCACTCATTTAGGCTCTGTTGTTCAGCCCTTTTCTTTTTATGGAAAAAGTGCTAAGCACTTATTTAACGCTCTGACATTCACATGGGTATCATGTGAAGCATGTGATTATGGGCGCCGCCCAATGAGCGCTGAGCACTCTGCCACTTTGGCTATTTATGGAGTGCTCGGCACTTTTCTCTCTTTTCTTCTTTTTTGATGGCGACCACGTAAGGAGCACGTGAGGCGCTGCCCAATCAGTGCTAAGCACTTAGCCATTTTGGTTGTACGTGAAGTGCTAAGCACTTTTTATGTGGTGCCCGGGTGAGGAGCACGTGAGGCGCTGGGGCGCGGCCCAATCAGTGCTAAACACTTAGCCGTTTTGGCTGTATGTGAAGTGCTAAGCACTTTTTATGCGGCGTCCGTATGAGGAGCACGTGAGGCGCTGTTAAAGAGGGGCAGTGGGAAGCACGTGAGGCACTAGTTTCTTTTATATAGAGATTTAATCTCTTTTGATGGTATTTTGACCATTAACGATCACCAAGATTATTATTTTGAGAATCTGGGATCATGTTATTTTTAAGAACTGGGTTCTTGATTCGAAGGAACTGAGTTCCTGGAGTATTATGGGCTCTATATTCTTTCTCTTTTAAATTTGTTCTTTCATGAATCTTTGATTCTCAAGAACAAGATCTTCCCGATGAGAATTAAATTCTCAACTTGTGGAAGACTTGTCTTGTGGATCTCAGATCCAAAGAAAGAACTAAGTTCTTTTAGAAGGGTTCAACTCTTAGATATGTTAGGTAAAGAAGATGTTTTGATCTCGATATTCTCTTTACCTAGGGTTTCGAGAATGGAGCTCTTTTTCTTTAAGAATTGAATTCTCTCCCTCTGTTTTTTCTCTTCGTCTCTCTCTCTCTGTGTGTGTGTGCCTCTGGTCTCTCTCTTCCTCTCTGTGAGACTTGAAATTCGGGGCCTTTATATAGTGGAGGTAAATTGTTGATTAGTTTTGAGAAAAACTCTCATTGAGAGATTCCAATTGATTTAATTGGTCTCAAAATTGATTTGGAGAATTTTACCCACCATTGGATCTTTGATCCAAGGACTTCTGTTTTTGCAGAATATGTTTTTTTGGTTTTTAACGAGATTGGGGAAATATTTTCCCTTTATAGAATTTATTCTGTAAAACGATAATTTTTAATCACCATTGGCATTTTAATCCAACGGTTTTCTGTTTTACAGAGAGCAGTCTTTCTTATTTAGAAAGATTGAGAGAATATATTGCAGAATAGAATTTTGTTCTACAATTGGATCTTTGATCCAACCGAGTGTACCTTTCTTATTTCAGAAAGATTTGGGAAATGTTTTCTCCCAACAGAATTTAATTCTGTATTTTGATGATTTATCGTCTCTGTTGGATCTGTTTAATAGAGAGTATTGTAGAATTTAATTCTACCTGGACGCTGGTGCTCACGTATCGTGCACATGGGTGCCACTTAAGAATTTAATTCTTAAGATGGGTATTCTTGTGCTTTGCACATTGGTGTCCGCATGAGGAGCATGTGCGGCGCCATCTAAGAGTTTAATTCTTATGTAATGAACTCTTCTGTGCTTTGCACATTGGCACCCGCGTGAGGAGAACGTGAGGCGCCACCATAGGATTTAATCCTATAAGTTTGGCTCTGGCGCTGGCGCTTTCGTGGAGAGCACGTGAAACGCTGCCTCATTAAATTTAACAGAGCTTTGCTTTTTTATTAGGTTAAATATATTGGGGAAACGAGGGTAATGGCATACCCCTCACATACACACGTTTCCATAGCACGATATCCCTTGAACATATTTTTTGTTACCATATTACATCAAAATACCATGTATTATAAAAAACGGTTTTCTTTTAAAATTGTATTTTAATTTCCTTTGCAAATAAGTCTCTACAACCCTTTTTAGGAAACCCGCTATTGGATGGTGCAGATTATCACATATCCTTGGGCTAGTAGAGCGAGATGCAGACCTCCTCACGGAGCATTCAGTCTCGAAAGGTTTTTAATACGATTTTTAAGAAAAACTAGATTTTCTACTTAATAATCAAAATTAATTTTTAATGATTATATAAATATTATAAAATCCATATATTTTCAAAATATAATAAGTTATATTTTTTAAATAAAAGAATTACAAGTTTCATCAAAATACCATCAAGATATCAATACAAGTCAAACTTTACAGTAAAATACAATGAACTATTCAAGTTAAGATAATTATCACTAAAATACCTCAATTCTTAAAATACACATCCATGGAAACCCTAAAGAATATAAATAACTTCTCGAGATTATTTTGAAACTATATAATAAAAATATTTTTCATAAAACCCTCTCGAGCTATATAAAATTATATTTAAGGACTTTAGTAAATATAAGTTTAAGCGAGATCAATTCTCTTGAGCCCCAGGGAGCCGGAAAAAGTGAGTGCTTGCATATTTAAGGTAGAAAACTTAACGGTGTTATTAATGGTAATTGTCTTGAAAAAACACAAATCTCGCCGTCCATGTGCAGTAGTTACCGATAACTCCTAAACCTAATTCAAGATCTAAATCAGTTACAAGTGTCTGACTTAAGTCTGAGTCTAAATCAAACTTGAAACCAAACTCAAATCAGAATCCAACTCAAACATGAATCCAAAGTCTAGCATGCATACTTGAACATGAACCTGAATGCCTGAATTCAAACACATATATCAAACCTGAGTACATGACTTGACTCGACTCGAAGCATGAATACAACTTGACATGAATACATGAATACTTGATATCGACATGAACTCCATCTTGCCACTTGATATATTCATGGATTCGAGCAAGGCCTGTAAATTTAACTGTAACGTAGAATACACGGGGTGCTGGGGTAGTTCATGCGTGAATCCAACGAAATCCCAGGAGTCCCACTAGATCATGAATCCATGTCTAGTAACACAAGCAAGCTATCATGATAGTCTGTATTTTCTTGCTCCTGGATTACAGCCTGTTGAGTTTGGAATACTTCAACACTAGGTCGAAGTATCGTTACTAACACTTGATTCAGGCCTATAGTTCCTTACCCCTGGATTACAGCCTGTTGGGTTTGAGAACAATCTTAAGATTGCTTGACATTCACCCTTGAACTTGCGTTAAATTAGTATACCTAAGTAGAGACCTGTTAAGACACTTACATTCACTGCATGTTCACTATACTTACACCACACAGCCATGTTACTTTTATTTACCATGCTCATGCTATCATGCTTATCTACTTGTAATACGTTACTATACTTGTTCACCTATATTATGATAAAACTGCATGCTACATAAATTCGCCATGTTTACATTACACGACACGCTGACACGTCATACCTCATAATCTATTGTTCATGATATACATTTTTCTTATCATTACACTTTATATTTCATTTCATTCCTTGGGACTTACCGAGCGAAAGTTCGCTGACGGGCATTCCACCCTTCTCTGTTTTCTTGGAATGTTCGTCAGATACTGTGGTGACTAAAGAGGTAGACATCTCAGAGGAAGAGCACGGTCAGACCAAGACCCAGGCCTAGACCAGTTACCTTTTCTTAGTTTATGTATGCCACTTGTTTAGGCATTTCCATCTTTGTATTTTCTTTCAGTTAAAACCATGTATTGTAAATGAATCAAGTTGAATGTAAATAAAGTTGTTGAATTTTAAATCTCATGTTTATTCTCTTGTCATTTTATATTGCTTATTTTACGCTTAGCGTATTTATTCCGGGAAATGACCTTCTCAAAATAAATACGTCGTGGGCCTCATCACGTACTTGCTTCCGTCTACTGGGAAGCGGGGCGTGACACTTTCGTTGCAGGACTCTAAAGAACTGTCAATACGCTGGCAGTAGGTTATACAGGATCATATCCAATTGAATCCGAAACACTTTCAGATTCAATCCCCTTACAAGTTAACCTATAAGCTCGTTAGTGGCACTAGTTGTACGTAACGGCTACCCAGCTATGATCAAGATAAAGGTAGGTCGATGAGCGAACTCATCCGGACCTTACAAAGTCTATAAGTGACAGTCATCGTACAGTCCGGTCTCTTCGTCGGTGAGTATCGCATAACGGGTCTGGGGGGTGGAATCTGTCAGACCCCAATAACCCGATAAGTCATGCAGACAGAGGACTCATAACTAAAGAGATACAACTAGTAACACTTACCAGTTTATCTCCACTGCCATGGCCACAGACTTCTCGTTATAGTCGCGTCCTACACAGCGCGATATCGACTTCCTATACCAGGAGTGACGAATCCCATCGACCGCTCACTGCCTCCATGTGCTTCGGGACTATACCCAACTAAAACCTATTTGCATGACTCAGTGGAGTCGTGGTAGGGTAATAATCAAAGTATAGTGAGAACACACACAAGACACTATGGCGATCTCAGGTCAAGGGACCATCCTATACACATGTATTTAGAGAACTGCTATCTGATATTGGTATAATACCAACTAGGAGTTCTCGGTGAGTCCGTCCAGTGTAACTCATCCAATGAGCACCTGTATACATGTTAGTGTATATGCCCTAGAGGCCATTACTGTATCATACTAGTTTGTATATTACTTAATTGAAGCTTGGGATATTCACCTTGTATAGACAATCTTGCTCAAAATAGTAGTATGCTACTTGGTTTGTTTCTGCTTTAATGTGTACATGTGTTTATTTTAGTATATCACATATACACATTAGTGGAGACCTTAGGATCTTTGCTTGATTACCAGCGTTGTGATGGCAGTCACACTCGTGGGGGCTGAGTAATTCACAAGCACATCCTTATGCAGGTCCCTAGTCGTAGGACTATCGAGACAGGGCATCGATACTCCGGAGTAGACTAGCGTATGCTCTTCTCATCCCAGCAGGGGAGACGGTCTATCCCACAGCCGTCAATACGTCGTACTTGAGATAGTATGCGGGTGCTCGTTAGGTTACGAGTACACTGGACAGGACTCCTTGGGAACTGTTGGTTGGTACTATACCTATCGTCAGTTATCAGTTCCCAGGTGACATGAGTACAGCTTAGTCCGCTGACTTGACATTGTCACTTCGCCTCGAGTGTGTTCCCACTGTACTTAGATTACTACCCTACCATGGCTCAAAGGAGTCGTGCAAACAGGTAGTAGTTGGGTGCAGTCCCGAAGCACTTGGAGGCAGTGACGGTTAGACAGGATTCGTCTCTCCCGGTATTGGAGGTTGATATCGCGCTGTGTCTAGGAGAGCCATTACACAAAGTCCCTGGCCAGGGCAAGCGAGATATACTGGTAGGTTTCCAGTGTTATCTCAGGGTGTTCTGGGCTACACTCCGACACGACTTGTACCGCTATTAGGGGACTGACGTTTACCGCCCCCTAGGCCCGCCATGCGATATTCTCAGACGAACAGACCGGACTGTACGCAGATTGTCACATTCAGGCTCAGTAGGAGTTCAGATGGGTTTCACCTCGTCCTTCTTCTTATCGGCATCTACCTGGGGACAGTTACGCACAGCTAGTGCCGCTTGCGGTCTGTGGTTAAACCCACTGCCAGCGTAGTGTCGAGTCTTTAAAGTCCCACACAGAAAGCTATTCGCCTTTAGGCAAAAGAGTAGAGGTCGCATGGTTTTGCGACAGGGTTCGGTCACATCCGTGCACTTGTGCACGTTTAGTGTCCGGACAGTTAACACTAGCGAGCTTTGGTTTAAGCCAGATCCTAGTGTACGTTTTGGGATTGGTTTTATCTTGTTTGTATTCGTGTTCCTCGGAACGCGGATGCGGGTGTGTATGCACAGTTGACAGAGAGACAGAGGCAGAGGATTCTCATTAGGGTTGTTGACTGTTGACTTTTGCTAAACCCTAATGAGAATAAGAAATATGATTAACAATAATATTAATTAAGTATTATTGTGACATGGTTGTTGAATGGTTGACTTTGTTGACTTGTTGACTTGGTTGACCGATTGACTAGGTTGGACTAGTTGGCCATCATCATCACAATGGCTATCATTTCATGGCAAAGACTTTTGCTTGCTTGTTTTCTTTTTGCAAAATGAGTGCATGAAATGATATGGCCATTTTGACTTGAACCGTTACATAATACTCAATTACTATTATGGGTTATGATTATTTTAGATTATGAGAGCTTGGATGGCAAAAGTCTTGCTCATTCTTTCATTTCCTTTCTCTCTCTTCCTCGAGCTCTCCCTCTTCCTCTTGCTCTCTCTCTCTAGTTCATGGTTCACTTGTCTCATGTGTTGAGAAGCAAGAACCATAGAGATAAAACCCAACACACTCCTCTACTCATCCTAGCACACAAAGTCTAGCAAGCCAAGTGTTCTAGTTTCCTCTAGTTTGAGGTTGAAGCCAAAGGTAGAAGCTTTCAGGTGGATCCATCTTCGGCACAAAGAGACGAAGAGAAGAGAACCATCCGACCACTACAAGGAGACCAAGAGAAGGAGTTCAAGTTAAGGTATAACCCCTAACCGAGTAGGTAAAACTCTTGTTAGGATTGTTAGATAGTTGTTTAACAAAGATCCATATTTTGAGTCCATGTTACCACCAAAAGAAAAATCGTTTTTCATCATTTCCGCAAGCCCGTAAGTACCGGGAGAGATAACGTGGACTTACAGTGGTATCAGAGCCTAGTTAAACACTATCTAACATGTTAGCAAAGTAACTAGAAGTTCGATCGGAGAAAAATTCACGAAACACGCCCGAAAAGTATAGTTTCTGTCGATTTTTTTTTCTTTTTCAAAAATTAATAAATTTTACACTAAAAATCGGCTCAGGCTTTTTATAACACACTGTAGAAAATTGGTCCAGGGACTCGGTCAAAGCGCCGCGGAACCGCGGCAGGAGCATGCTCCCGTCGCGGATCCGCGGCCGAGTTGACTCGGTCGTGGGCGAATTTTCTTGCAGTGTGTTTACTGGGGTGTTTTAGGATTTTTATAATATGTTTTTTCTGCCCAGATTTTCCAGAAAGCAAAATTTGTTTTTGGGGTTTGAAAATCCGTATTTTGATCGAACTTCTAAAGACTTAAGCTAACGGGTTATATCTGTGATGTGATATATGTATTGAACGTCTGTTAATCGCTATACGTCGATTAGTGGGGGTTATACATATCTGTGATCTGTGATGTTGATGGTATGTGTATATGAATTCATTGGATTGTCGCGGATGAATAGCCGGGGGGTTGTGAGATGAGAGTTTTCTTTTTCTTTCAATTCATGTAATTTGTAATTGATGTAATATTATTTATATGGCCGCACAACCGGGATGGGGTTGTAGCCGTCATTGTATAATTTCTTTTACTGTTTTTGCTCCTAGGATAGACCCAAGGTGGGGTGCACAAACTACCGGGTATCTCGAAGTGCCGAGTGGCCTACTCACGGTGTTGAGGGAGGTTGCTTCGCTTCGGGTACTTGGCGGGTAGTTTACCGCACCCGTAGGGGTCTAGAGTGGGGTCTTGGCTATTCATCGCGACCGTGTAATCCGCTCTTCGTTACAGGCTCGTACGGATTGCGGATTCCTAGTATATCCAATGTGTTCATCTGTGATCTGGAATGGCTATCATTGCATGTGACGAATGTGTATATCTATATATGATATCTATTTAGGCGTTGCTTATGTTTTGATCCGCGCTAGTCCAGCCCCCGCTCTGTCGTTAGTTAAGTAACCTAACGGGTAATGACGGGGCCCCGTGGCTAATGCGGATGGCATAAGCGTACGTCATATTTTCGTTGTTTTCTGCAATGGTAGGATTAAATGATGGGACGCATTAAATTAATGCAAGAAAATAAACCAAAGTTGAGTCGTTGGAACACTTTCAAAACCACTCGGTTTCTTTTCAAAAACAACTTTTAAACGCGGAGCTTAAGCCACTCCTTTTAAAAGCTATCTCGTTCCATCGATTATATCAAGTTCGCTATGTTCACGGTTTCACCAAAACCATTCGTAGCCCTCCGTCGTTTCACATGGATGGTCAATAGTATTCAAGCTATGTTTGTTGGCCAAAGTCAAGGCATAGTGATTGGTAGCTATTGGGTATTCATGTGCAGCATAGATAGATGTGTTAGTTTGGGACAGTCGTACTGCCTTGTTGGCCAAAGTCAAGGGTAGGTACGGGTGGGTTCAAATTAACCTGGAGAATGACGGGTAGAACTTGACATGTGACTTATGATTTGTTGGCCAAAGTCAAGGTCATAAGAGCATGGGAAAAAATCCACATCGGGAGTTTCAAAAGAACTGAAACTTGCTAGCGCTGCATACCATTTGGAGTGTGATGATTCTGGTAGGATTCTTTCAGTTTTGTCACGCAATGATATTTGGATCCCGATCCTACTGTGAGTATATGCTACTCCTCGGGAAATTTCTCACTTAACGATCAATGCTATAAACCAAGTAGGTGTCTAGAAAGGTGTTAGCGGGGCTACGCCCACAAGGAAAAGAGGTTATTTAATTAAGGAACTTCACGAAAGCGTTGGAAAACCTCCCTCGAAGTACCGACACTAGCCTGGCTGAACGGTTAAGCAAGTATTGTACGGTGAGATTGATACAGACTAATTCTTCTTTTTTGGTTTGAGGAAGGATTCGAGAGACAGTGGGAGCCATCCTGTTTAGACAAATTAAAAACCACTCTAAACTTGCAAGAGCATCATGCTAAAGTGTTTTTTCTCTCTCTCCTAATTGCAGCGACCAAACATCATGACTGGACTTAAGTTACTACTAGATAAAAACATACTGACATGGCCAAACTACAAAAATTGGCTCAGGAATGTCAAAATGGCAATCACTTATGACAAGTTGGGGTATCTCCTTACCACCAAAGCTCCCCCTGTCCTAGGTCCCAAAACCAGCATCGCGGATAAGGAAATTCGTAAGACCTGGGAAATCGATTGCGCGAAGGCCAAGTGCCTCGTGCTTGCCTCTATGGACAATGAACATCAGAGGAGGCACGAGAATATGGACCTTGAATCCATATTTCTCCATACAAAAGAACTGTATGGAGAGCAATCCCGTATCGCCAGATACGAAGTCTCGAAAAAACTGTTTTCGGCGAGATTGGCCGTCGGATCATCGGTAGCGGAACACGTGCTTAAGATGATTGGCTTTATTGAGGAGCTCGCGGACCTTGGGACCACGTTAGAGAACGAGCTCTACACGGACTTGATTCTCCAGTCCCTTCCTTCCACTTACGCCCAGTTTATCCTGAACTTCAACTTGCAAGAAAAAGAAGTTGAACTTTCAGAACTCCTCAACATGCTGAGGAGTGCAGAGGGCACCCTACAGAAAGGTAGGGAAACATCCACTTTGTTTGTAGGAGGATCTTCCTCTTCTAGGTCCAAGGCGAGAGCCAAGGGAAAAAAGAAGAAATCCCCCGCCAAACCAAGGGGCGGTGTTAGTAAAGTGGATACGAAGGGAAAGACAAAGGCAACAAAGGTAGCGGGAAAGCTTGTGGGAAAGGAAGAATGCTTTTACTGTCACAAGAGTGGACACTGGAAAAAGGATTGCAGGGCTTGGAAGGCCAGAACCCAGGATCTGAAGCAAGTTGCGGCTTTAGCTTCAGGTGTGTATGTTATTGAAAACTGTCTATCAATAAACTCTGCATCCTGGGTATTGGATACTGGATCAGGATCTCATATCTGTAATTCTTTACAGGCACTGAGAAGGCGTAGGGTTTTGAAGGCAGGTGATATGACCCTCAGAGTTGCAAATGGAGCTGGCATGGATGCTGAGTCCGTAGGGGACTATCACCTTGGGTTGTCAGATGGACACGTTTTGGTTTTGCGTGATTGTTATTTTGTACCCAATGCAACCTATAATATCATATCTGTATCTTTATTATCTAAAGAAGGTTATGAATTTTCATTTGTAAGTAATGTTGTGAACATTCACCTTAATCAAGTTTTAATTGGGTCAGGTACATTAAGCAATGGTATATACGTATTAAACCAACCACAGATTTTCAATGTCCAGAATACACACAAAAGAAAGTCTCCGGAAACAAATCAAGCTTTCTTATGGCATTGTAGACTGGGTCACATCAATGAGAGAAGGTTGACGAAGTTACATACAGAAGGATATTTGGATCCGTTCGAATATCAATCATATGCAACTTGTCAATCATGTCTCAAAGGAAAGATGACAAAGACTCCGTTCACCGGACACGGAGTAAGAGCGAGCGAGCTCTTGGGACTCGTACACAGTGACGTGTGCGGTCTAATGTCTACACATGTGCGAAGCGGTTATTCTTACTTCATTACTTTTACGGATGACTTTTCAAGGTACAGATATGTCTTCTTAATGAAACATAAATCTGAAGCCTTTGGAAAATTCCAGGAATATAAGAATGAAGTAGAAAAACAAACAGGCAAAAGTATCAAGACACTAAGATCTGATCGAGGTGGTGAATACTTGAGTGCCGAGTTCCTGGATTACCTAAAAGAGAATGGAATTCTCTCTCAGCTTACTCCTCCATACACTCCGCAGCATAACGGTGTATCGGAGAGACGGAACCGGACCCTATTGGATATGGTATGTTCCATGATGAGTAACGCTGAGTTACCGCGATCATTCTGGGGATATGCACTAGAATCAGCTGCATACCTTTTGAACCGAGTTTCAACTAAGACTATGCCTACCACACCATATCAGATGTGGTGTGGGAAGAAACCCTATCTTAAGCACATTAAGACATGGGGATGTCCAGCTTTTGTCAAAAAGCAGCATGCGGACAAACTTGAGGCACGCTCAGTACAGTGCAAGTTTGTGGGATATCCAAAGAACTCCAAGGGATATTTCTTCTATTGCGAAGAGGAACAAAAGGTTTTTGTTTCTCGTCATGCCCACTTCTTGGAAACTGAGTTTTTGGAAAATCAGATAAGTGGGAGCGTAATAGAACTGGAAGAAATTCTAGAACTACGAGCTATTACTGAAAGCTTAGTAGAACCAGAGGGTTCGAAAGATCAGGACATTCTTGCGCCGCTCCGCAGGAGTAGTAGGCAGTCTCATCCGCCCGAGAGATACTACAGTTTTCTCATAGACGGGGATAGAAAAGATTGCATCATTGATAGTGATGAGCCGACTAGCTTCCAGCAGGCCATTCAGAGCGTTGACTCAGTAAAATGGCTGGATGCAATGCGGGCCGAGATGGATTCCATGTACACCAACAAAGTATGGACGTTGGACGTTGCTCCAGATGGGGTAAAACCCGTAGGATGCAAGTGGATCTTCAAAAGGAAGATTGGTGTAGATGGACAGGTTGAAACCTATAAAGCTAGACTTGTTGCAAAGGGTTTTCGTCAAAGACCGGGTTTGGACTATGACGAAACCTTTTCTCCCGTGGCTATGTTGAAATCCATTCGGATCCTTCTTTCCATTGCTGCCTTCCACGATTATGAGATTTGGCAGATGGACGTAAAGACCGCTTTTCTAAATGGAAATTTAGAGGAGTGTGTCTATATGGACCAGCCAGAGGGTTTCATTCAGAGTGGGAGCAGCGGAAAGGTGTGCAAGTTGCTTAAGTCCATCTATGGACTAAAGCAGGCATCGCGGAGTTAGAACATCTATTTTGATGAGACGGTCAAAGAATTTGGCTTTATCAAAAATCCAGATGAACCATGTATCTATAGTAGATTTGTAGCAAGAACTGTCCTATTTCTCGTTTTGTACGTGGATGACATTCTTTTGATAGGAAATGACATTCCTATGCTACAATCTGTCAAGGGGTTCTTGTCACACAGGTTCTCCATGAAAAACCTGGGTGATGCCTCTTACATTCTGGGGATCCGGATCTATCGTGACAGATCCAAGAGGATATTAGGACTTTCACAGTCTAGGTACATAGACACCATACTGAAAAGATTCAGTATGGAAGATTCCAAGCGCGGTAATCTACCGGCTTGTCACGGGATCACCCTTTCCAAAGAGATGTCTCCCAAGACTGATTTGGAAAGGGATCGCATGTCTATTATACCCTACGCTTCCGCGGTAGGCTCTATAATGTATGAGATGTTGTGTACCAGACCAGATGTAGCTTATGCACTGAGTGTGGTAAGCCGGTATCAGTCAAACCGTGGGGAGAAGCACTGGATAGCGGTAAAGAACATTCTCAAGTACCTAAAAAGGACTAAGAAGATTTTCTTGGTGTATGGCGGAAAAGACCTCCAGATCGAGGCCTTTGCTGACTCCAGCTTCCAGAGTGACAAGGATGATTCCAAGTCCATATCGGGTTATGTCTTTACCCTAAATGGAGGGGCGGTGTGTTGGAAGAGTTCCAAACAGGAAACCGTTGCTGACTCGACGATGGAAGCAGAATATATCGCTGCTGCAGATGCCGCAAAAGAAGCCGTCTGGATAAGGAAGTTCTTGATAGAACTTCAGGTGGTTCCGTCCATTGTTGATCCAATACCTATGTATTGCGACAACAACGGGGCTATAGCTTTAGCGAAGGAACCCAGGTCCCATCAGAGATCCAGACACATCTTGAGGCGGTATCACCTGATCAGGGAGATCGTGGGTCGCCAGGAGATCGAGGTTCGAAGAGTTGCTACGGAAGATAACACTGCTGATCCATTCACAAAGGCCTTACCCCAGACTCAGTTCGAGCGGCTGATCAAGATGATAGGTCTTCGATACGCCAGTACATGGCCTTAGCGCAAGTGGGAGATTGTTAGTGTATATGCCCTAGAGGCCATTACTGTATCATACTAGTTTGTATATTACTTAATGGAAGCTTGGGATATTCACCTTGTATAGACAATCTTGCTCAAAATAGTAGTATGCTACTTGGTTTGTTTCTGCTTTAATGTGTACATGTGTTTATTTTAGTATATCACCTATACACATTAGTGGAGCCCTTAGGATCTTTGCTTGATTACCAGCGTTGTGATGGCAGTCACACTCGTGGGGGCTGGGTAATCCATAAGCACATCCTTATGCAGGTCCCTAGTCGTTGGACTATCGAGACAGGGCATCGATACTCCGGAGTAGACTAGCGTATGCGCTTCTCATCCCAGCAGGGGAGACGGTCTGTCCCACAGCCGTCAGTACGTCGTACTTGAGATAGTATGCGGGTGCTCGTTAGGTTACGAGTACACTGGACAGGACTCGTTGGGAACTGTTGGTTGGTACTATACCTATCGTCAGTTATCAGTTCCCAGGTGACATGAGTACAGCTTAGTCCGCTGACTTGACACTGTCATTTCGCCTCGAGTGTGTTCCCACTGTACTTAAATTACTACCCTACCACGGCTCAAAGGAGTCGTGCAAACAGGTAGTAGTTGGGTGCAGTCCCGAAGCACTTGGAGGCAGTGACGGTTACACAGGATTCGTCTCTCCCGGTATTGGGGGTTGATATCGCGCTGTGTCTAGGAGAGCCATTACACAAAGTCCCTGGCCAGGGCAAGCGAGATATACTGGTAGGTTTCCAGTGTTATCTCAGGGTGTTCTGGGCTACACTCCGACACGACTTGTACCGCTATTAGGGGACTGACGTTTACCGCCCCCTAGGCCCGCCATGCGATATTCTCAGACGAACCGACCGGACTGTACGCAGATTGTCACATTCAGGCTCAGTAGGAGTTCAGATGGGTTTCACCTCGTCCGTCTTCTTATCGGCATCTACCTGGGGACCGTTACGCACAGCTAGTGCCACTTGCGGCTTGTGGTTAAACCCACTTCCAGCGTAGTGTCGAGTCTTTAGAGTCCCACACAGAAAGCTATTCGCCTTTAGGCAAAAGAGTAGAGGTCGCATGGTTTTGCGACAGGGTTCGGTCACATCCGTGCACTTGTGCACGTTTAGTGTCCGGACAGTTAACCCTAGCGGGCTTTGGTTTAAGCCAGATCCTAGTGTACGTTTTGGGATTGGTTTTATCTCGTTTGTATTCGTGTTCCTCGGAACGCGGATGCGGGTGTGTATGCACAGTTGACAGAGAGACAGAGGCAGAGGATTCTCATTGGGGTTGTTGACTGTTGACTGTTGACTTTTGCTAAACCCTAATGAGAATAAGAAATATGATTAACAATAATATTAATTAAGTATTATTGTGACATGGTTGTTGAATGGTTGACTTTGTTGACTTGTTGACTTGGTTGACCGGTTGACTAGGTTGGACTAGTTGACCATCATCATCACAATGGCTATCATTTCATGGCAAAGACTTTTGCTTGCTTGTTTTCTTTTTGCAAAATGAGTGCATGAAATGATATGGCCATTTTGACTTGAACCATCACATAATACTCAATTACTATTATGGGTTATGATTATTTTGGATTATGAGAGCTTGGATGGCAAAAGTCTTGCTCATTCTTTCATTTCCTTTCTCTCTCATGCTTGAGCTCTCCCTCTTCCTCTTGCTCTCTCTCTCTAGTTCATGGTTCACTTGTCTCATGTGTTGAGAAGCAAGAACCATAGAGATAAAACCCAACACACTCCTCTACTCATCCTAGCACACAAAGTCTAGCAAGCCAAGTGTTCTAGTTTCCTCTAGTTTGAGGTTGAAGCCAAAGGTAGAAGCTTTCAGGTGGATCCATCTTCGGCACAAAGAGACGACGAGGAGAGAACCATCCGACCACCATAAGGAGACCAAGAGAAGGAGTTCAAGTTAAGGTATAACCCCTAACCGAGTAGGTAAAACTCTTGTTAGGATTGTTAGATAGTTGTTTAACAAAGATCCGTATTTTGAGTCCGTGTTACCACCAAAATAAAAATCGTTTTTCATCATTTCCGCAAGCCCGTAAGTACCGGGAGAGTAATGTGGACTTACAATACAATCCACGGTGTCAAACATCAATAGTTATGGGATTAGCTATCGCCCTCCAACCGGATCAGGAAACGTACACACTAGTCTAAAATGGAGTACCGATATCCAGTCTCGATACTCCTACAACTAAGGACATTTAAGGATGTGCTTATGAACTAGCCAGGTCCCACTAGTATGATCCCTATCATTAATCCTTGTAGTCAACCAAAGATCCTATGGGCTTTATCTCATGTATTAGCGATACGTGATAACAAGTAAAACGTATTCACATGATAGATAAAGACAAACCAGATAGCATACTATCATCACGAGTAAGACTGTTCTCTATATAGGTCCTCTTGAATTTAGTAATTGCATTCCTATAATTACGATAATTGCCTTGAGGGCACATATATCCAAGGATTAGCATCCTTTTCCGGTGAGAGTTTCGTTAATCTTGCTCGGCACGATTATGGCCTTGTGCTTTCCTGGTCTAAAGAACAATCCCGAAAATAAACTCTTTATAAATTCTTGTGAGAAGCGGCACCACTTCTATGATCCCATAGGTGAAGTTCCCTTTGTGTCTCCGTTACTAGAACACATTTCCTTATAGGAATACGAACTTTATTAAGAGTTTAACTCAACCTCTTTATCGTAATGGACATCACTAGTTAATTTTATTTGGGGTTTCTCGAGTCTAGTGTTCACAGTCAATTTAACAACTTGTTTTTCCCATTATACCCAAGACTAACAAAGTTAGTATGGGTTGAGTTTCCATTGTGGTTGATTTACTTAAAAAATTTCAACCCCATTTCATCAGTTGTCGTCCTTACTAGTTACCGGGATGGTCCTTTGGTAAGGGGATCAACCAAATTCTTGTTTGACCTCACAAATATTATAGCAATGATACATTCTCGTATCAATTATCTCATATACACATGTCTTAGACTAATATGTCTAGACTTACCATTATAGGTATCGTTGTATGCTCGAGACATCGTTGCTTCACTATCACAATATATGGAAATTGAAGGCATTGGATTGGGCTATACATTTATATATAATAATAGATTTATAATCCATTTTGTCTCTTTCCACGCTGCAACAAGGGCAATAAATTCTGATTCCATGATGGAGTGTGCAATGCAGGTTTGCTTCTTTGAAGACAGCACCCCCACATATGGTGTATATTCATCCAGAAGTGAATTTATTATCTTCCATACATGTAATCCAACTTGCATCGGAATAACCCTCAACGTTTTCTGGAAATTCATTGTAAAACAATTCTATTTCTCTGGTCCTTTTTAGGCAACCAAGAACTTTGGTGATTGCTCTCCAATGACTTGTATTTGGATTACTAGTGTGCTTGCTAAGTCTACACATTGCATATGCAATATCTGGTCTGGTACAGTGTGTAGCATACATCAAACTGCCGATCGCACTATAATACTCAAGCTTTGTTAGTGATCTATCGGTGTTCGTCAATAATTTTATACAAGATTCAAAAGGAGTCAAATATTTCTTAATGTTTAAATGTTTGAACTTTGATAACATCTTCTCAATATAATGTGATTGATCCAAAGCATAACCCCCACTATGCTTTCTTATTTTAATACCTAAGATAATATCCACATTCTTCAAATTTTCATATTAAATATAGAGGTTAGATACTTCTTGGTTTCAGTCACACTCTGCATCTTAGTACACATAATCAACATATCATTCACATATAAGCAAATAAACACATTATAATCACATGTGCATTTGGAATAAATGCATTTATTGGCAAAATTATGAATAAACCCAAATGATAATAGTGCTGAATCAAATTTAGCATGCCATTTTTTAGGATCTTGTTTTAGACCATATAATGACTATTATCTCATACATGCATCGCATGTGTTCAAATAAGAATTTTAATTTTTTAACTTTGAATTCAAAAAAATTAGAGAAGATTAAAACTTATATGATGGGAGTAGTTATTGTTTTTAAAATGATTCACAATGATTCTAGTAGTTATTTAAGATCTGTAAAGATGATCGTATAGTTATAATTGATCCAGTTGTTACTTGTATTTATTAAATATTTGTTAAAGAAAGTTCTGTATTTTTTTATTGCTGATGTGACGCTGTTGAGGCTACGTTAAATCGCCAAATTGAAATCAATTTGGGGAACCTTGAGTTTTGTGGTTATATTAGTAGAGATTTAATTAGCTTGCAGACCTTATTTTCATTCCCTGAAAGTATAAAACCTTCATGTTGCTCCATATATATTTCTTCATTTCTCCATTCAAAAAAGCTATTTTAACCTCCATTTGATGGACCAACGATTTATATATCTACTATTATGATGCCAAAAGAGAGGTGCATGATACACGTGAAAAAACAACTCTCTAATTTGTCGTCATCTAGGCAACGCTGACGTGTCAACTTATCATGACACGTACGATATACATAATTAAATTAATTAGATTTAAAATACAAAGGGATTTGTTAGTTTGTTAGTTTAAATCACTTCAATTTTTTATTTAAGAAATATTTTAAATAATTTTAGTTAAGATAATAAATATTTTTAAAAAATATTTAAAATGGCTAACTTAGTAAATTTTTTGCAAAAATAAAAAGTCCTAAAAAGAATTAAAAACTATATAGCTATATTATTTTAACTAATTCTTTAAGAAAATATTCTAGAATTGTTGTCCATGATGCCAAAATATACAAACGTGTATCGTACATACTAAATACTAGTAGAAGATGATGCAAATAAGATCCTAATAGAAGTGATTCGTGCAACAGGTGCATGTGTATCAAAATAATCTACACAATTTTTCTGTGTAAAACCTTTTGTAACTAAGCTTTAATGGTTTGGAATGATCCACCTGTATTAAATTTTCTTCTGAAAATCCACTTATAACCCATAGGTTTAGAATTTGGATCCTATTTGCAGATCAATTAGGATCTAAGTTTTATTGCTTATGATTGAGTCTATTTTATCATTAACCATTTCTTTCCAAAAATTAGAATTTCTGGACATCATAACCTCTTTATAAGTTTTTGGATCATCCTCCATATTGAGGACTAAGGAGACCGTATTAGTTACATTTTCTCTATTTCCTTCTACTTGAAAAAATAATGAATCTGTTGAGATAAAATCTAGACCTAAGGTTTTCTTTGTTCATTTTCTTTGACTTCTTCTAGGTTCTATATATATTTCTCCGGATATTTTAATACTTTCGCTACCATTTTCAGTGGAAGGAGTTTCACTTGTCTTGGTTTGATTAGTCTTAGAATCTCTAATGAAAGTAGTCTCTAGAATTTTGACATCTCTAGATTCTACAATCCCATTTGATTCTAAATCTAACAGCCTATAGGCTTTACTATTTTCTACATAGCCAACAAAATAGAATTTATGGTTCTTAGTCCTTACTTAGTCCGTTTAGGATTCGAAACTCTATAGCAAGCCACACATCCCCACACTTTTAAATGTGCTAGATTAGGTTTTCTATCTTTCCATAATTCATACAAAATAACTCTGGTTTTTCAGATGCAATCCGATTATGAATGTGACATGTAGTATATAAAGCTTCACCTCACAAATTTAATGGTTAACCTGCATTCAATAGCATAGAGTTAACCATTTCTACCAGAGTACGATTTTTTCTTTCAGCCAAACCATTTTGTTAAGGAGTGTATGGTCTAGTCATTTGATGTATACCGGCCATATTTGTTCGGTCATGGTAAAGAAAAAATAAAGACATGAGCCCCACTAAGCTAGTTGCCCAAAAGGTGTTCGAAATTCTCAATCTCTTCTTTTTTTTATCCGGATGTAACACACCCAGCATTAGGGGTGAAAGTCAGGTTGGGTTTGACCCGAAACCGACATGACCCGAACCGATTTTTTGGGTTTTTTTAAGACATTCCATACCCGTCCGAATCCGATCGATCGGTTTGAGGAATAGATGAAAAATGTTCGGGTTGGAAATGGGTTTAGTGTTAAACCCGACCGTTCGTGTCACGTCCCGCTTCCCAAAAGAGCGGTAACGGCACGTGACGAGGCCTGCGACGTATTTATTCCGAAAAGGTATATAAGCAATATAAAATATCAAGAAATGATAAGTGAATAGAAATTTCAAAAAATTGCTTTATTTACATTCTACTTTCATAAGTTTCAAACTGATACATGATATTTGAAAACAATATACAAAAACATAAAAATGCCTAAACATGTGGTATACTTAAACTCAAACTAGAAAGAAAATCTAAAGATCGGCTTCAGAAGCAAGCTGGTCGTAATCCTCTGTAGTCGCTTCAACATCCTCGGTCCCTAGATCACCTGATGAGCATTCCAAGAAAATAAAGATGGGTGTAATGCATGTCAGCGAACTTACGCTCGGTAAATCCGCAAGAAAGGTGGGATTATAAAAATCATTGTGATGTGTTAATAGTTATAAGACAGCTATGATATGTCAAGTATGAAGGGTTCCGGCAGCGCCCCGGCCATCGAAACGCGGCCAAAATGCAGAACAAAAATTTCTGAAACCGGCGCTACCGCTACCCGATTTACGGATCGACCTTAAACCCTAAACTAGCATGCTAGCTAAGAGTTAGAATCGTTATACCGAGTTGATCCGTGTCCTTCGGTCTTCATTCCAAGCTCCTAACGGCTCGTTGATGTGGTTTGGTTACCGGTCTTCCTTCGTCTCCGATGATCCACCCGAGTGAAACGGCGCAAGCTCCAACCTCGTCGAACGAGGTAACCGACGCTCCAAAGTCGCTAGCGATGGAGAGTCGAAGTGTATGGAAGTGTCACTACATTTTTCTCTCTATCCAAAGTGCTCATGGAGCAACCAAAGAAGATGAAGAAGAAGGTGATCAAGACTTGGCATGAGGCTAAGTATTTTTGTGAACTTGAGAGTGTGAGAGTGAGGAAGCTAGTGTTGTGATAAAATCATCAAGCCCAAAAAGAAATCAATCCCACTTCCTCAAGTAGTGGCCGGCCCCCTCCCCTCTCTCTCTCTTCAAAAAAATCATTTCCAATTTCCTTTTCCAATGAAACAAATGCACACCATACTTTGACCCATGCCACAAGCCATGCTTTGACTCACCTTTTCCACCTCATTTCTTAATTGAATTTCTAAAAGAAAATCAATAAAGAGGTGGCATCTTCTAGAAGCTATTCCGTATAAAATACGGAATACTTCCCGGTACATATATCGAAATACATATACGCGTATTCGTACCAAAATACGAATAGCCGAGAGAGAAAACGAATAGTGAACAATAATACTAGAATACATATATATAAATACATATGTAAATTATTAAATCAAAACCCGATTTAATAATCCGGCTTAATCCTAAGCCGCTAGTATTATCAACCGTCCGATTAAAGTCTCCGCAGCAAGTGCACATATTTAATCGGACACCTGTATGTATCAACATACCTCATGTACACCATATCGCCTGAACCGTGAAAACCCTCTGTGTGGGACTTTAAAGACTCGTCAATACGCTGGCAGTGGGTTTAACTACAAGCACGTCAGCGGCACTAGCTGTACATAACGGCTACCCAAGTATTGAGCGAAAGGGAGGCCGACGAGCAAACTCATGCAGAAGCCCTACTGAGCCTGACAGTGACAATATCCGTACAGTCCGGTCTGTTCGTCTAAGAGTATCGCATATCGAGTCTAGGGGGTGGATAAAGTCAGACCCCTAACAACGCGATATTTAGTGTCGGCATGATACCCATCACCTCCTAAGAAACTATCGATCCTGGATCGGTAATCCTCGTCTACCATGGCCATGGATTTGTGGTGATGGCCATCCGTACACAACGCGACATCAACCCCAATACCGGGAGAGACGAATCCCCGACGATTCGATCACCGCCTCCATGTGGCTCGGGACTGTACCCAACTAAAATCTGTTTGCATGACTCCTTTGAGCCGTGGTAGGGTAGTAATCAAAGCATAGTGGGAACTCACACGAGATAAATGACGATCTCAGGTCGACAGACTAACCTGTACACATGTCACCTGGGAACTGCTATCTGACAATAGGTATAATACCAACTAGCTGGTTCCCGGCGAGTCCGTTCAGTGTACTCATAACCCAATGAGCACCTGTATACTATCTTAGGTGAACAAACTAACACCAATGGCTCGTGAGACCTGGCCGCCGCCCCTCGTCGGGGTCTCGATCAGTATACACTAGTCTACACTGGAGTATCGATACCCGGTCTCGATGCTCCTACGACTAGGGACATTTAATGATGTGCTTATAGACCCCAGCTCCCATATATATGATCGCCATCATAATGCTGGCAGTCAAGCAAGAATCCTATGGGCTCTATCAACATGTATATGATGATAAAGACAAACCAGATAGCATACTATCATCTTGAGTAAGACTGTTTTATCGGTATAGGTCCTCACTTAATCATCATAATCACAAGTCCGCGACTATGATAATTGCCTTGAGGGCACTATAGCCAACAATCTCCCACTTGCACTTAAGGCCAATTATTGCGATATCGCATACTCACAGCCCGTGTGATATCGAACACCCAACTTCTCTACTCATCAGTTTCACAAAGCCCGTTTGCGAAAATGATTGCGTTCGAGAAATAGCCTCAGTGAGTGGATCCGCTCCAATGTTTCTTTCTGTATCTCTCTATATCTCAACTTCGCGGAGAAAACTATCTCCCGAAATGAGCAATACCTGTCTTAGAATTTGTCTGGATATCTGATGGGACCCAGTTCACAAACGAACTCCAAATCCAGCAAACTACTTAGACTGTATCGTCCACTGAATTTAATCAGTATCCTGCGCCATGCCTTTTCTCAGTATCCGCTTGGACCACCTGTCCAACATACCGTCCCTCAGAAGAGGGAAAAACTATAACTCTGACAGCCGCTCTGTCATCCAGGTCACCTTGGAAGCCTGATATGATAACCGTCTCCTTAAGGAGGCTGCCGTTACCATATCCATAGAATATCCATTTATGTTTATAAACTGCTTCCCAATGTTTCTCCAGGATTGGATTAATATATCTGCTTATTGCATCTAGTGCAAAAGCAATATCTGGTGTGGTAATTGACATTTCATGATTAACTCAATTGCCTAAGCAAGTGATATGCTAATCATGCAGATCCCTCTCCCCTTTAGTCTGTAAGACACCTTTAGAGAGGGTGACTCCATCACCTGCAGGTACACCACCATGCCAGGGGTCGTCCATTTAATGTCAAAGTACCCAGATTAGGATACTTCCCAAATCTAGATCTAAAGCCATAGATCTAATGACCAGAAAACCTGATATTATATCCATATCCTATGTGGAGAAACAACTTTGTGACAACCAAAGTACAACCGGTCGTAGTATAGGAATATCTCTTCCTATTAAGTGCATGTCATCCCGAATCCTCGGACATCACACCCTACTACCTTCTTACCAGATCCATCTCCTATTCTGATGAAGTCAAAACCTATGACTGTCACATCAAAAATAGATGATCTATTTCCGCTATACCTGCTTTAGTCTGTAAATAGACATAAGCTACTTGCCTACTATGCTTCCGCTGCTCCCACTGACTACAACAACCCTCTGACAGAGTCATATACACGTGCACTTCTAAAGCTAGTTTGGAATGACGCTATACTCATCCTCCTGCTGGGTCTTATAGTCTAGAACGGCAGCAATGGCAAGTCTGGGTAAACAAGAACCTCCCTGTCACCGTCTCTGAGAAGACCGAAGTACCTCTCGGGTGCCTGAGGTTACTCACCAAATCTGCGGAGTGGCTAATGGAACATCAAATCCAATTGAATCCTTGGGTTATATTAAATTTTCAGTAATCATTTGTGGTTCTGGAATAACTTCCAGTTCTACCATACTCCCACTTGTGTTTTTTGAAAAAGTCCATTTTACTAAAACTGTGGCGAGTCAAGAAAAATATAATTATTGATCTTCCTGATGGTAGAAAGTTAACCCTTGTCAAAGCCCAGGATAACCCACAAACAGCCATTACTGAAACGTGCCTTGAGTTTATCCGGATTCTGGTTTTAAGCATCAGCCGGACAACTCCCTATACCTTAACATCGTTAAGATATAAATTGATTCTATATATATCTAATATAGAAACAAAAGCACTAATTTAATTTAAACCAGATTCAAAAACATGCAGCTGTCTCCAGTGCATATCATCCAAATGGAAAAAGGTCAATCAACATTACTCATCTAGGAGTGCATCCATATATGAGTGACCTGAAAGAGAAACAAGTTCTCAAAACCATTACTATTAACGGAATACCAAACAAAAGTATCTACATCTTCGACTTCCTCGAAGAATCCTGATACTTACAACAAATGGTTCTCTACTTTATTCTTATACCTATAACTTCTGAATATCTGGACCTTGTATTTCTACGAAATACATGTCCAGAACTGGAGAAGTCATAAGTAAACACAATATAGTACGAGTACCAACCCCTTTGTCCTAATGGACACCGGACAACATACAATACTTTGTATAAGTCCCCTGAGTTCAACAACTCAAACCCTGTGCGTCGTAGGTTGAAAAACTGTAGTATGGTTAAGAAGAATTACACCGCTGTTGAATGCACCTTACCTAATCACCAACCGATATAGGTAAATGTCACAGACATAATATCAAAAAGATATATCTCACTTTATAAAAATAAACGTACAGATATATCAGTTTGAAATTGGTGCATAACAACGGATATTCAAAACCAAATATTTGCCATCCAGCAAAATCCAGATGATTTCCTCAAATATCACCAATTACAACGAATTCCGATATAATGAGGACTAATCACCCAATTCCCAATATCTTACTCCCACTCACCATCCGTAATAACATGCAGACGTGAGAAAATGATCTGGTAAATACATACCCTGGAGTTAGATTCCAATTGGGAAAACAGTTATCAATTAACATCGCACAGTAAAACCGAAAAATGAAAATGTTCCAAAAAGGGATAAATGGTATTCCTAGTAACTCCTCTTCCACTATCCTGATTTACAACAGTAACCATATACTTACCTGCCCTCACTCCAATCCATTTATTATGTCTTTACTTATTATCTCATGTACACCTTCTTTAGGCTAATTGGTTTTCTTCCTTCCCTACCCTTCGGCACCAGCCTAAGGTTTGGAAGAAGACTATCCAATAAGCGTAATAGGTGTACTCTCCTAATCCTAGGAGCCCTCGCAACCTGAGAGAAGGTAAAGAGAAAAGACATCTGAATAATCCTATTCTTTTTCTCCTGAACCAGAATCCATCCTCGAAAAAGTTCCTTCGAGTTCGTATGTAAATATACGATGGATTTATCCAATGGAAGTGGATATCCGTAGTGATACGGAGTGTCCTAGAGAAATGCAAAGTGGATGTAGGAGTGGCAGGGGTATACCTGGTTTCGTCGTGAATGATGGTGATCGCATTTCCTTTGCCATTATTCTAATCCCTTTATATGTCTTTACTTATTACCTTATGTACACCACAGTTAAGCTTGTTGGTTTTCTTCCTTCCCTACCGTTCGGCACCTACCTATGGTCTGGAGGAAGACTATCCAATAAGCTCAATAGGTGTACCCTCTCCTAATCCTAGGAGCCCTCACAACCTGAGAGAAGGTAAAGAGAAAAGACAACCGAATAATCATATTCAATCTTTCCAGAACCAGAATCCATCCTCGAATCAGATCCTTCGAGTTCGTATATAACCATACGATGGATTTATCCAATGGAAGTGGACGTTCGTAGTGATACGGGGTGTTCTGGAGAAATGCAAATGTGATATAGAAGTGGCAACAGTATATGCGACACCGTGACATTCCAAAAGCCAATGTGTTTAAAGAAGGTTCGGTCAACTTGGTTTCATGAGTTTTAGTCAAAGGTCGGGTCATAGTCGCAGCCAGAGAGAGAGAAAAGAAACACTCAGCATGCGCTCTAACCTAGATCAGAATGGTTAATCATTTTATCTAATCAGGATGGCTCCCACTGTTTCCTCGAATTCTCCTCCAAACCCAAAAGGAGAATTAGTCGGAATCACCCGAGAAGTAATCCTACTCATCAGTGGGAATCGGGATCCAACTATCATCGCATGACAACTTGATGGAAGCCACTCAAGTCACCACACTCCAGAAAGTATGCGCAAGCCTGGCAAGTTTCCTGTATGTTTGAAACTCCCGATGTGATTTTTACCCCTAACGACTTCATGGCCTTGATAGAGACCAATGTGCCATAAGTCGCTAGTCAAGTTCAGCCCGTCATTATCCAAGATTGATCTAAACCCACCCGCACAAGCCCTTGATAGAGACCAACGTGACTATGCGGTTGTCCTAGATAATCGCATATCCATGCTACAGACACGTATCACGCAGCTACCGTACACTATGCCTTGATAGAGACCAACGTACATAGCACGAATACTACGAGATACCTATCTGAAATGACGGAGGGCTACGGCTGGTTTTTGGTGAAAAACCTTTAACGTAATGAACTTGATCTCGTTGAAAGAATCCAAGTGGTTTTTATAAATATATAGTAGCGAAAACTTTTGCTAAAGAGGTCACTCCCGGTGAAGGGATCTCGGATCTTTCCCCGTCGAATGGGGTGCAGGATATCCCAAACTGAATACCACGATGCAAAGCAAAAATAATCGACTATAGTAAAGTTATTACGTTGACGCAAACTTTTACCCAAGGGGTCACTCCCGATGAAGGGATCTCGGCCCTTGCCTCGTCGAATGAGGTGCAGGATATTCCAAAATGAATACCACGATGCAAAGCAAAAGTGTACGTCTGTAATGTCAGTTTTTTAAAAACTTGGTTCCAACAACATCATATATAGGTTTGTTTTATCCTTGCATTGATAAGAATCAATGCAGTCCCATCAATTAATCACACCAGAAAAGAACGAAAATAAAATGTACGTATATGCCATCCGCATTCGCCATTGGGTCCCGTCATCACCCTTTAGGTTACTTAACTAACGACAGAGCGGGGAATGGGCTAGCGCGGGTGCAAAACATATACAACATCTACTAGTATATATAAATATATATATAACATTCGTCCCAGGCATGATATAAAGCAACATCACAGAAACATCACAGAAGCAACACAGAATGGTGGATAATCTGGAGCCCCGGGTTTCACTTGAGCCGCAAGTGAGACCCGACGTTCCCTATCATGTGGATAGCCTGTGCAATGAAACCTAGACCCCTACGAGCGCGGTAAGTTACCCGCCAAAACCAGAAGTGAGACAGCCCCCTTCAGCAACGTGAATGGACCACCCAGCACATCACGGAATCCGGTAACTTGAGCACCCCTCCTGGGTCAACCTATACCCCCTACGAGTGCGGCGAATAGCCTGCCAATTCTAAAGTAAGGTCCCCTCCGTCCCAACGCCATGTGATGCGGACCAGTTGCCCTCTAGAACCCGGCTATTCGTGAACTCCACCGTGGGGTAACCCTAGTACAGAAAAGAAAATAATATACAAGGGTGACATCGACCTCAGCCCGGTCGTTCCCCAAAAGAATAATATACAAACTGGCAGTGACGACAGTCCACATGTCGGACGCTCGCCCCACAATATCAAATGTATAAATGAAATAAAACTGTACTAACATTGCACCATTGCTATCCACCATGACGATCCAACCAACATCACAGCACAACACAGAATATCAACGTGAATGTCATGTTCGCAAACCCATCTAAAAGAACATATAGCAGTTAGACGGGTTTACCGATCAAATGACATTCACGGTCGCAGATAGAAATGTATGTACTGTTAAACGCCCACTTAAAATATCGATCGACTAAATTTCCAAATTAGCCCCAAAATCAAAACCAGCACTGAAACAGAAATCTGGGCCAAAACAGAATATCACAAAAATCACAATTCCAAGAAATAGAGCTACAGAAAAAATTTGGACGCCTGTTGCCACTAATCCGCCGAGGAAACGCCGCCAATGGGGGCTTAGTTCGGCGGATCCGCGGCGCTTTAAAGGAGTCATGGGCCCAAATTTTTTGTGTACTCCTAAAAAATCCTGCACGGATTTGTAAGCCTCTGGAAAATATTTTTTGACCACTTTTGAAAATCGACAGAAACATGAAAAATGAAATCGTGATTTCGGTAAAATCCGTCGATCGATCTTTTAAGAACGTCTAAACAAGCTAGTAAGGGGTTTAAATGGTGGTTCTGATACCATGAAGGGTTCCGGCAGCGTCCCGGCCATCGAAATGCGGCCAAAATGTGGAACAAAAATGTCTGAAACCGGCGCTACCGCTACCCGATTTACGGATCGACCTTAAACCCTAAAATAGCATGCTAGCTAAGAGTTAGAATCGTTATACTGAGTTGATCCGTGTCCTTCGGTCTTCATTCCAAGCTCCTAGCGACTCGTTGATGTGGTTTGGTTGCCGGTCTTCCTTCGTCTCCAATGATCCACCCGAGGGAAACGGCGCAAGCTCCAATCTCGTCGAACGAGGTAACCGACGCTCCAAAGTCGCTAGCAATGGAGAGTCGAGGTGTATGGAAGTGTCACTACATTTTTCTCTCTATCCAAAGTGCTCATGGAGTAACCAAAGAAGATGAAGAAGAAGGTGATCAAGACTTGGCATGAGGCTAAGTATTTTTGTGAACTTGAGAGTGTGAGAGTGAGGAGGCTACTGTTGTGATAAAATCATCAAGCCCAAAAAGAAATCAATCCCACTTCCTCAAGTAGTGGCCGGCCCCCTCCCCTCTCTCTCTCTCTTCAAAAAAATCATTTCCAATTTTCAATTTCCTTTTCCAATTAAACAAATGCACACCATACTTTGACCCATGCCACAAGCCATGCTTTGACTCACCTTTCCCACCTCATTTCTTAATTGAATTTCTAAAAGAAAATCAATAAAGAGATGGCATCTTCTAGAAGCTATTCCGTATAAAATACGGAATACTTCCCGGTACATGTATCGAAATACATATACGCGTATTCGTACCAAAATACGAATAGCCGAGAGAGAAAACGAATAGTGAACAATAATACTAGAATACATATATATAAATACATATGTAAATTATTAAATCAAAACCCGATTTAATAATCCGGCTTAATCTTAAGCCGCTAGTATTATCAACCGTCCGATTAAAGTCTGCGCAGCAAGTGCACATATTTAATCGGACACCTGTATGTATCAACATACCTCATGTACACCATATCGCCTGAACCGTGAAAACCCTCTGTGTGGGACTCTAAAGACTCGTCAATACGCTGGCAGTGGGTTTAACCACAAGCACGTCAGCGGCACTAGCTGTACATAACGGCTACCCAGGTATTGAGCGAAAGGGAGGCCGACGAGCAAACTCATGCAGAACCCCTACTGAGCCTGACAGTAACAATATCCGTACAGTCCGGTTTGTTCGTCTAAGAGTATCGCATATCGAGTTTAGGGGGGTGGATAAAGTCAGACCCCTAACAACGCGATATTTTGTGTCAGCATGATACCCATCACCTCCTGAGAAACTATCGATCTTGGATCGGTAATCCTCGTCTACCATGGCCATGGATTTGTGGTGATGGCCACCCGTACACAACGCGACATCAACCCCCAATACCGGGAGAGACGAATCCCCGACGATCCGATCACTGCCTCCATGTGGCTCGGGACTGTACCCAACTAAAACCTATTTGCATGACTTCTTTGAGCCATGATAGGGTAGTAATCAAAGCACAGTGGGAACTCACACGAGACAAATGACGATCTCAGGTCGACAGACTAACCTGTACGCATGTCATCTGGGAACTGCTATCTGACAATAGGTATAATACCAACTAGCAGGTTCCCGGCGAGTCCGTCCAGTGTACTCATAACCCAATGAGCACCTGTATACTATCTTAGGTGAACAAACTAACACCAATGGCTCGTGAGACCTGGCCACCGCCCCTCGCCGGGGTCTCGATCAGTATACACTAGTCTACACTGGAGTATCGATGCCCGGTCTCGATACTCCTATGACTAGGGACATTTAAGGATGTGCTTATAGACCCCAGCTCCCATATATATGATCTCCATCATAATGCTGGCAGTCAAGCAAGAATCCTATGGGCTCTATCAACATGTACATGATGATAAAGCCATACCAGATAGCATACTATCATCTTGAGTAAGACTGTTTTATCGGTATAGGTCCCCACTTAATCATCATAATCACAAGTCCGCGACTATGATAATTTCCTTGAGGGCATTATAGCCAACAAAGTAAACATGGTAACTAAGTAAACACGGCAGTTCAGGTTAAGCATTGGTTAATCTAAGCAGGTGATAAGTGTGTGTTGGTGAACATGAAGTAATGTGTCTTAAAAGTCTCCACAATGCTAAAATAATCTAATCTCAGTTCAAGAGTGAATGTCAAACAATCTCAAGAGTGTTCTCGAATCCAACAGGTTGTAATTCAGGGGTAAGGAACTACAGGCCCGAATCAAGTGTTAGTAACAGGATTTCAACCTAGTATTGAAGTATTCCAAACCCAACAGGTTATAATCCAGGGGCAAGAAAACACGGACCCTCATGATAGATTGCATGTGTTAGTAGACATGAATTCATGAACTAGGGGGACTCCTGAGATTTCGTTGGATTCACACTTAAACTACTCTAAAATCTCGCATAATTTAATTTACTATTATAGTCACAAGTCTTGCCCGAATCAATGAATACATAGGAAGTATACCATTTCAAGATTCAAGTCGAGTTCATGTATTCATGTTAAGTTCAAATATTCATGTCAAGTGTTCATATCAAGTCCTTACGTATTCATGATTCGGGCCAGGTCAAGTCAACCATGTAATAGGTTTGATCGAGTAAGTCATGTAGATACAATCGAGTTCATATCAAGTTCAAATAGTCATGTCAAGTGCAATGTAGGGTGTTTTTCGTCGCCCCATTGAGATGGAAATATACGTCGCTTGTCAGGCGTACTACAGATTACCCCTGCCTAGGGTAGGTGAGGGTTTATTGATTGTGGGGATCCGAATCTCCGGTAGTCGCGGACTAAGCTTCCGTTAATTACCTCTCGTCTTTGGAGTGAGAGAACCTCCGATTGAAAGGTCAAACTGGTCATGCGAACTCAATATGCAGTGTGCGTATGTGTGTCTTGAGAGTTTTAGATATATTGGGGGCTTCGCAGAATTTACGGGGGTCCCGCTACCCGGTTAGCGGGTTGAGGGTCAAAAGGGCTAGCAGTCCCCTTACGGGGTGCGGGACAGCGCCCCGTTAGAAATTTTTTCTAACGGGGAAAGTGTTGTGGAGTGTGTGTGTGTGTGTGTGTGTGTATAAAGAGAAAATAAGGTGCCAGCGCCTCACGTGCCCAGCACACGGGCGCTGGGCGCCGGACGCCGACGCCCCATGTGCTTGGCACGCAGGCGCTGGGCGCCAGCGGGAAAAGGGGGCTTATCCCCTATACTGTGAGTTGTACTCCCAATTGACTTTTGGAGTTAAACTCCTGAGAAAGAGGACAAAGGGGCTTAGCCCCTGCACTGGGAGCTGTACTCCCAAAAAGAAAGATTTATTATTTTATATATATATATTATTTTTGTGGAGTTAAACTCCCAAGATATTTTCGAAGATGATGAAAGGGGACCCCTTTCTTCTCCCTTGAGCCCTGTGTTTTCTCTTGAGCCTTAGATCTTCCCAAAGTGGGATTTTTAGGGATGAGTCTCCTTCTTTCTCCTCTCTATTGGCTGGATCTTGGAGAAAAAAGGGTAAGATTTAAAAATCTCCCCTTTTGGAGATTTGATGGAAGATCCGCGTTCCCCTTCAAGGATTTTGAAGTGAAAAGCTATTTTTTTTTGGAAAATGAAGAGGGAAACTCTTGATTTAATTCAAAAAAGGGAGAAGGTTTAGAACCTTGAGGAAGGAGAAGGAAACACAAAAACCCTAACTTTTGAGAGAATGAATTCTTCTTTTCATTTCATCATCATTTTGCCTTATATAAGTTTACAAATTTACATATAGCCCTTAGGCTTTACAAAATGGCATTTTTGCCCATCTCATGCCTCATGTGCTCATTTTTTTTGCACATGAGTCATGGGCTTTATAAAAATTTGGTTTTATGCACAAATTACATTTATTCATAAAAATTACATCAAAATTATTTATTACATAATTTCATATTGGAATGGGGACGGCTAGCTGCGGGGCTCGACTTGGACATGGGCCCACTTGACCTGGACTTAGGCCCGTTTACTTGGGGTTGACTTTGACTTGGTCAACCGGGGTGTAATTTTTGACCTGAACTTGCAAGTATACTAGTCAAATTGTGTTCAAGTCAAGTTGAACTAAATTTGTTTGACTACGGAGATTAGGCCAGTGAAAACACTCATTGTCTCCGGCTCCTGAGGCCCAAGAGAGAATATGTCACTTAAACCCAATTATTACCTAAATATCTTTAAGAATAGATGTTTTATAGATTCTAGGTATTTATGTGAAAATATATATCATTTAACACTTTAAAGATATTTATATAAAAATAGTTTATTACAAGCTCGAGGGGTTTTTATGTAAAATACTTTATTTTGAAACTTCGAGGATGTTTTGGGAAAAATATATTGATTAGAATATCGAGGGATTTTAATAAAAAAAAATATTTTAGATTTCATGGTATTTTAGTGACAAAACCCGGCTTTTAAGAGTTTACGGTATTTTAATGAAAAATCTAGCTTTGGAAAACTTGAGATATTTTATTTGAAACTTAAATCTTTTCATTTTAGGGTATTTTATTTAAAATATTATTTGCAAATTTCTTTTCTTTTAAGTTACAAATAGATGATAATTAGGTTATTTTTATTTTGTTAAATTTGTTTTACTTTGTTTTAAAAACCGTATTTCTTTGCCTTCGAGATTACATTCCGTGAAGAGCTTCAATCTTACCCATTAGATCCAAGATGTGCGATAATCCACATAATCTTCAACAAGGTTCCCCTAACCTGGGTTGTGAGGGACGAAATTGCCAAGGAAAAAGAATTATAGATTCATACCAATTCTTATAACTTGAGGGTATTTTAGTGAAATTTGATTCTTTTATAAAAATGCTACAAATATAAGATTGTGATATAATCACAAGTGTGCGTGTGGGGTAGGTCATTACCCCATATTCTATCTACATGAACATAGCATATAAACTAATATCGAAAAATAAAAGGGTCATGGTATTTATCCGTTATGTTTCATTCTAGTAATTGTTTTAACCATGGCAATTTCATTTTAAAATCATATAACATTTAGATAAAGCATGGCATGTAAGGATGGTATAATGGTAAGTGCTATTCTCATGTTAACATAAACATTATAATGGATATGTCAAAGTTTGAAACAATAGTTTCAAATAAAAAAACTTAGTTTTCTAAAACATATTATGTGGATGGTGAGGAAGAACAAAAGAGAGAGAAGTCGAGGGGGAGACTTACGGGTTGCGCTTAATCCAGATTGGGTCATCGAAGATGGAGGAGGAGAAGTCGACTATGAGAGGAAGAAAGGAAGCTTGGGCTTCTTGGCTTCCAAAAGAGGCTTTACTTGAATGGTCTTAAGAGATGGAAGTTTGAGTGTAATTTTTCAGAATAATTCAGAGGGGAGATGGGCTAGGATAGCTTGGTATTTATAGAGAAGGAAATAGAGTAGTATGGTGAATTAAAAGGGAATTAAAATGAATTAAAAATGTGTTAATTGAGTGGCTAAAGAGACTGGCAGCTTTTTGGATTAAATTGGAGGTTTTGGAATATGAAAACGAATAGTTAGGAGCTCAAAGGACGCATGTGCACGGGATCAGCACATATGGTGCACATATGGCTGACCAAACCCTCAATTTGGCTGACTTGGTCGCCCCATGGTGAGAGATGGGATCGGGTCTCGGGGGTTAGACTCGTGTCCGTTTGGTTAGTCCAAAATCATATATCTATTCTTTTGTAACACTTCGTAACTCCGTGAAATGCAAGTGAAACTTTCAAGACTCCAAAAATGATAAAAAGAAAATAAAATAAAATAATAGGGATGTAAGGATTCGAACACGTGGGCTATGAAAAAGCAGTGAAGAGTCTTAACCAATGGGCTATAAAGAGTTTCTTGCACTTATTTTATAAGAATCACTTATAACTCGAAATCAGAATAGAAAACATCTTTTATTAATTGAAATAAAAGGGACGGTACATGGAATTTAGGGTCGTTATAGTCCGAACCCTAAACCCGGCCTGAACCAAACTTGCTTTCTATATTGGACCCAACTCTATATATTTCCCTTCAAATACTATAATGTGCATATTGTAATTTATTACATGATGTTTAATTGGTTTAATTTTTAAGTGTAATATATAAACCTATCATATATAAATTAGTCTTATTTACCAAAAACTCCTAGCAGGTTTGGGCCAAAATCACAAAACTACCAATACGTTTAAAACTATCAAAAAACTACCAAACTTAACGATGCCACGTCAGCACCATCAGTGCCACGTCACTGCCACGCCATTTAAGTTGCCACGTCGGCAAACTTTTTGTAAGAACCCCAAAATACCCCTATTCTAACCCTAACTTCGAACAATAAAAAAAGAACAAAACTCAACCCCCATCCTCCTCCTTCCTCTACCATCTCCGGCGGTGACGACGACCCTACCACTAACTCTGGCCCCCGCCCCTACAACCACCACCACGTCTTCATCATCATCACCATCATCTTTTTCATCACCACCTTCATGATCACCATCTTCTTCATCATCTCCTTAACCATCAGCCCCTTCTTTATCACATCCTTCATCATTGCCGCCACCGGCGGCGGTTCCCAATCCCTGACCCCGATCTGACTTCTGTTGGCTTATGGATTTTCATAATCTGATTGTTTAGTTTTGATGATGTCGTACAATATTAATGGCTAGTTACAAGTATTTATTATTGCATATTTTATAACACTGTATATAAGATTGGTCGTATTTGAGATTGGATTTCAGGATATTCTCACGACACAAGCTTACATTGGAGGATGGAGGATATTGAGCATAAACGACAAATCTATTGGAGGTTGAAGGATAATGGACTAGATATTCTCAAAGTTCAAATTCAAGCTTCAATAAGCTAAAGAGTCAAAGTTCAAGTTTAAAGAATTCAAGAAATCGAAGAATTCGAGAGTTCGAGCTATGAGTGTAATCTCTAAGAAACCGATGTAAGTACTTCAAGGTTATGAGATTAGCATACAAAAGCTCAAGCACACACATTATTACATGCATGAAACTATTGGACAAAACTTTGAAAAGGTTTTCATTCAAAACGATTTTCGTATTTGAAGTTCAAAATATTCTGTGTTTTTCTTCTTCAGACGTCAGTAACTTTTGCCTTCAGATGTCTGTTTACTATTGCAAAACACGCACAGTTTCAAATATCTGTTTTTCACTTCAGAACAAGCGTCTGAAGTATTCCAGAACAAACGCCTGGCTTCTATTGCGAACGCCTGGTTTTGTGTCAAATGTTTATACCAGAGTTACTGGATGAAAATTGTTTTCTTCTTCAAACGTCAGTCTTTTTACCCTTCAGACATAATTTTCCTCTTTGTGCTTAAAATTTCTTTTTAGAAAAGATCAGAAAACGTCTTAAGCTTTACCCAACAAACGTCTAAAGCACAAAATTGTTTGAAAATATTTTCTTATTCAGACGTCAGTTTAAACCTTCATTAGACGTTAGTTCCCTCTTTATGTTTAAATGTTGTCTTCTTTGAAAATATCGGCAAACGTCTGAAGTTATGGGTGACAAACGTCTGAAGCTTTAAAAGTTTCAAAATATGACCGTTACTGTGCATTAAATGCTATAACGGCTAGTTTTATTTTTCCTTCAGACGTCAGTCCATATTTCCTTCAGACGTCTGTTCTCCGGCCCAGGCCATAATAAATGCATGTACTTGTTATGTTTTGGTGTGAGGGTATTTAAGGGCTTCTCTTGTGCATTCATTGCATCTTAACTATTCTAAAAATTGGAATTCATTTCTTAAGTTCATCTTCACCCACCAAAACATCAAAGAAATATTTGAGCTTTAATTGCAAATCAGATACTCCATTGAAGTATTCTAGAGCTTTGATTGTAAACTCTTGAGAGAATATCTTGGATTGTAATCTTCTTCTTCTTCTTCTTTCTTTGTGTGGAATTTCTTGGGTGCAAGAGGATTCTTGTAAGAGAGGAAAGGCTTGTTAAAGTGTGTCGCTCGTGTGTCTAGAGACGTGGTTGTAGTTGCGAGTGCCCAACATGAGAGTTTCATAAGAGACGTATTAGTGGAATGGGCTCGTACATCTAAAGAAAGTGGACTAAGGGATCTCCCGAACCACTATAAAATCGCTTGTGTTTGCGTTTGATTTTCTCTGACTCTCTCGTATACTTGCTAGCTATAATTGTGTTTACTTTCATTTGCAAGTAGATTTTTTTAATTAGTGGTATTTGTTGGTATAATCCTATTCACCCCTTATAAGCTTATTTCAATTGGTATCAGAGCGAGATACTCTTATTTTTTAGGTTTAAAATCCTAAAGAGATCGTATGGCCTCATCTTCTTCACATAGTATGGGACATTCCAAATCCATTACCAAACCATCATATTTTGATGATATTAACTTTACCATTTGGAAAGTTAAGATGGAGTCCTTTCTAGAATCCCAAAGAGAGATGTGTGGAGATACACCGTTATGAAAGAATATGTGTTACCTGACCTAGATGAGGATAGTTGGAGTGTGGGAGATAAAAAGGATTATGAAGCTAATCATAAGGCAAAGTTTGCTTTCTTTTCATGTTTTAATGAGAATGATTTAGCTAGAGTTATTAAATTCAACAATGCTCATGCAATGTGGAAAGCTTTCTTAATTGCTCATGAGGGTAGCTCCAATGTTAAGAGGGCACAAATTGATCTGTTGAAAACGGAGTATGAAATTTTTTGAATGTTTCCCAATGAAAACATTGATGATATGTTTAGTCGTTTTATTCGTATTACTAATCCTCTTGATGCCTTATTAGATATACCCATGAACAACGATGTAAAGGTGAGGAAGGTTCTTCGATCACTCACAAAGAAATGACAAATAAAAGCGATTACTCTTAAGAAGATAGCCGACATCGAAATCATGTCATTCGAAGAACTCCAAGGAAATCTTAGTACCCATGAGATTGAACTCAAAGCCTACGATATAGAAGATGAAAAAGTGGAGAAGAATGATAATCTAAAGAGTATTGCACTTAAGGCTACATCCAAAGCGTCATCCAAATCCAAAGCTCCATACAAACCTAGCGATGATGATGAACTTAGTGGAGATGACGAGAATATTGCTCTTATGACATGACAATTCAACAAATTTCTCAAGTTTCGAAGAAATTTCAAGAGAGGAAATTTTCCAAGATATCTTCCCTACAACAACAAAAAAAAAAGTTGGCCCCTTGTTTTATGTGTAGGAAGCCCGACCATCTCGTTACCGATTGTCCCCTCAATAATGAAAAGGAAGCTTAACAAAAACCCTATCGAAGAGCTTTCAATGCTAGGACATGGGATGAATCGGAGGGGAGAGAGAACAAAGAGGGACCGTCCGATCAAGAAATTATAAACATATACTTCATGGCACATGAGGATGAGGTAATAGATGATCTAAACTCCTCTTCGTTTGAAGAACTTCTTGACACGTTTGGATCTTTACATGATGCTTATTCTAAACTTCGATCTAAGTATTCCATTGCTAAAAAGAAAATCGCTAGTTTTGAAAATGAAAGAACATTTATTAAATCTTGTGGTTGTGAAAGTTTAAAACTTGGAAACGAAAAACTTTTATCTAAAATTGCTACTTTAACTAGTTCTCTCGAAAATGCGAATTTAAAAAATGATAGACTCACTACTTCTTTCTCTTCACTCAAATGCAAGTATGATTCTTTGACAAACACTCACAATACTATACTAGTTGATGTTGAGAAGATGAAAACTATAATTAATAATCTTGACACCACCTTGTACAAACTTGCCACTCGCAAAGACACTTTGAACACAATGATAGGAAACTTGAAAGTTTCAAATCAAAGAAAGGGTCTTGGTTTTCAAAATGCATATATTTCTCATGCTAGTAGCTCTAAACAAACACAAGATAAGTCTTCCTTCAAGATTACTTTTGTTAAGACTAATTCTTCACATGCTTCTACATCTTATGATTACCATGCTCATCATGTACATGCTTCTAACTCATATGATCATCTTACTAGATTTGCTCATGCTGCTAGTTTTAGAAAACCTTTTGCTAGAACTACTAATGTTAAAACTCCTATTTCACATCATCATCATCATTATGCCAAACATACACATGCACATACACATTCTAGATCTACTCATGTTGTGTGCAACTATTGTGGACGTATTGGGCATATTTCTTACCATTACAAAATTAGATCTTCAAAGAATTTTGTTTGGGTTCCAAACACTAACCCCCGTGGACCCATAAAGACGTGGGTATCAAAAGTTACATCTCTTGCATCTTCTATAGGTGCACCGCAAGTCGCAATGTGAAGATCGATGGTTTCTTGATAGTGGTCAATTAAGACACATGATCGGCAAAATAAAAAACTTTACAACCCTATCAAGAGAAGAAGGTGGGATGGTCACCTTTGAAGATGATGGTAAAGGTAAAATTATCGGTAGAGCTAATATAAAATTCAATGGTACTATTTTAGAAGATATACTTCTTGTTGATGGTTTAAAACATAATCTTCTTAGTATTATTCAATTTTGTGACAAAGGTTTTAAAGTGGTTTTTGATGAAAAGTTTGGAAAAGTTCTTGATTTAAACGATGAGATTATTTTTTGTGGGAAAAGAAATGAAAATGTTTATTCTATACAAGCCTGTGATATTTCTAATGAAAATTTTGAGTGTTTAAGTATTGTAGAGGATGGAAGTTGACTTTGGCATAGACGGCTCGGACATACTTCCATGCACCTACTTTCAAATATCACAAACAAGTATTTGGTCTCCGGCATCCTAAAGCCTAAATTCGTAAAAGACAAGTTATGTAATGCATGTCAAATAGGGAAGTAAGTAAAAAGCTCATTCAAACCAAAGGTTGTGATATCTACTTCTAACCCTTTCCAATTAATTCATATGGATTTGTTTGGTCCTTCTAGGACTTTGAGTTTTGAAGGTAAATCTTATGTTTTTGTGATTGCTGATGATTTTTTAAGATTTACTTGGGTTCTTTTTCTTGCCAACAAAAGTAATATCTTTGTTGCTTTCAAAACCTTTTTTTAATAAAGTACAAAATGAAAAACAACTTTCTATTATGAATATCCGTAATGATCATGGAGGTGAATTTTAAAATGTGTTTTTCAAAGGTTTTTGTAATGATCACGTGGTTAAACATGAATTTTCTTGTCCCGGAACTCCACAACAAAATGGAATCGTTGAACGGAAGAATCAATCTCTTCAAGAAATGGTTAAGGCAATATTATATGAACATAGTTTACCTCACTATTTTTGGGCCAAAGCGGTCAATACCACATCGTATATTATAAATAGGGTTGTTATTCTTAAAGGACTTGAGAAACCTACTTGCATACTTTATTATGATAGGAAACCCAACATTGGTTATTTTAAAGTTTTTGGGGGAAAGTGCTATATTTTGAATACTAAAGATTCTCTTAGAAAATTTGATGCAAAAAGTGATTTGGGTATTTTTCTTGGCTACTCTTCCACCAGTAAAGCTTATCGTATTTTCAATAAAACTTCTGATACTATAGAAGAGAGTATGCATTTTAAGTTTGATGAAACTAATTATTTGCCAAGAATGATATTGTGAATGAGGAAGAAGATGATGAGGTGATTCGCACTCGCTTGGAGAAACTTGACATCTCAAAAGAAGAATCTAAACAAAAGCCTTCTTCAAGTAAAGTAGTAGAAGTAGATGATGATTCCGTACCAACTCTTTCTAAAAATTGGAGATACAACAAGCATCATCCACCAACACAAATCGTCGGTGATGTATCAAAGGGGATAACCGCTCGATCTTATAATCCAAATTTCTTTGCTAATATAGCTTTCTTGTCTCAAGTTGAGCCTAAGAATGTTAAAGAAGCTATCTTGGATGAGAATTGGGTTTGTGTTATGTAATAAGAGCTTGTTCAAATTGAACGCAATAATGTTTGGAAACTTGTTCCTTGACCTAGTGATAGACACATTATCGGTACAAAATGGGTTTTCAAGAACAAACTCGAGGAATTTGGTATGATTGTTAGGAACAAGGCAAGACTTGTAGCACAAGGTTACAATCAAGAGGAAGGTAATGATTTCAATGAAATTTTTGCTCCGGTTGCTAGATTAGAAGCTATTCGTGTAATACCCGGTTTCCTTTTATACGCCTATGTCCGTATTTTTATAAATTATCACTACAAGTTTGTTAGTTTATAATTAATATTATTTTAGTTAGTTAAAAACCCTAATCCTTTTATATCCTCTCAACCAAGCCCATTCTTTAACTAGAACTCTTTTAAGAAAATCCAAATCCCATAGTATCCAAAATTGTCCCAAATTATTCCCACCAAGCCGGCCCCATTCTTTTCCCAAATTTTGTTTTCCTCAGTCCAACACCTTTGGTCAGCCCAGAAAGAGTAAGGAAATGGAAATCATTTGTATTTAAACCAAAACCCCAAATTTCTCATTTCGTCACCATTATTCTTTTCCTTAATTTTCCCCAAGCCCATTTCTTTATTTATTTCATAAATATTCCTTCAGCCGAGCCCAGCCCAGCCCTCTCTAATATACCAAATCCTTTTCTTTAGTTTTTCCCGAGCCCACAAGAGCCGGCCCACCTTCTCTATTTGTGCCTTCTTCCTCTTTGGCCCGTTCTCTTTTTTTTCCCCCTCTAATTCTTCGATGTTAATTTGCTAGGCCCGGCCCAATTTTCCCACTCCTTTTATTCCCATTTCTTTCCAAAACTCCCTTGGCCCGCTCGTGTAAGCCCGACCCACTAACCCCTTTCTTCCTCCCTCAACGGCTATTTTCTCGCGCGCATCTCCTTCGCCGTCTCCCTCGCCCTCGCCCTCGCCCGCGCGAGCGTTACCCACGACGCGCACGTTTTCCCCCATCACCCTCAATCACTCGCTCCCTCTCTCGTTCTCATTTTCCTCTCTTCTCGCTACACTCCCAACACACACCCGAGCACCCCTACCGGCACCTCTCAACCCAAGATCCCCGACCGCACCCACTCCTTCCACCAGCGACGACGACGACGACCAATTCCCCTCCTTCTTCCTCAACCATCGCTCACTCCTCCCCCACCTACACGACTCCACCCTCGACCCGAGCCCCTGCCAAGCCCCTACACACTTCACCGCTCACTGCACCCGTGCTCGGCCACCCACGACCCGACGCCGGTGAGCTTGAACCGCCGCAGTCGACTCTCATCATCATCACCATCATCATCATACTCAGTTCCCTTTCCCTCTCTCCCGATCTCTCTCTCTCTCTCCCAGTTGTCTTTCTCTCACACTCCCTCTCTGTACTCTCTCTCTCTCTCTCTCTCGTTTCTCTCTCTCTCTCTGTAACTCCCTCTGTCTCTCTCTCTTTCTCTCACTCTGCCTCTCTCTCACTCTCTCACACAGTCTCCTCTCTCTCTCTTTCACACTTCCCTCTCTCTTTCACGCTTCTCTCTCTCACTCTGTTATCTCTCTCTCTCATTGTTCTCCCTCTCTCTCTCTTTCACACTTCTCTCTCTCTTTCTCACTCTCTCTCCCTCTCTGAAACCCCTCCACCAGCCGACCCTCACAACTCCATAGACGATCGCTACACCACCCCTTCGCCACCGCTGCCAAGCCGTCAAGACCGTGCCAGGTTGAGCTGAGACTCGAATTCGAGCCATGTCGAGTTGCCGTGACGCGTGTGCGTCGCGTATTCGTGACGTTACAATCACCGTGCATCCCCGGGACTGATCCAGGCAAGTTTTTACTTGCTTACATGCTATGTTACTTAAGTTATAATCGTTAAATGCATAGATTATTAAAGTACAAGTTTAACTAATTATGTGCCTTAACCTGTTCGACGTGTGTTCCCAAAGGAAATCTTTCCCTAATTTGACGGAACTAAACGGTATTGGTTGGCCCGTATAGCTGTGAACTTAGAGTATGAATTTCGCTGTATAATGTGATCGTTAAAGATTAAAACGGCTACCCCCAAGTTTAATTGCAAAACTGAAATTATATTGTACCTGAAAACCGTTAAATTCACCATAAATCATATACATTCGAGAATGGTGCGTTCGAGGGCTCAAATCGAAGCCGACTCGACAAAATTTAACCCTGTATTAGTTTCCAGACATTCCTGTACTTAAACCATGATGAAAATAGGATCGGAGTGCGACTCTGGACTGCAGTCCAGAGCGACTCCAGTTATTGGTAGCTGTTCCGTAATGGGTACCACAGGATTTACTTAACTCTTAGGTTGCGGAACCCCACTGTTCACTATAGATAAATCTGTTAGCTAGACAACACAATTGATTTCATTCTGTTTCGTTACCGTTTGATATTTAAATTGTAATTTAGAAGATCGGGACACATAACAGTCCCAGCAGAATCAGAATTGACATGTTAATATTAAACAGATTGTAACTCCGAACGTACAGACGCGATTGAAGATCCGTTTGTTGCGTTGAAAACTTTACTGAAAACCCTAGAATTCATTCAACTGTAGCGTCGCTAAATTATGATCTCAACTGAGGTTAAAATGCGTTGCGAAACGGACTTCTGATTCTGAAACCGGATTTCCAGCCGCGTGCGCTTAAAATGAAACAGTTATAACTAATGATCCTGAAACCCGATTGGCTTGAAACAAAATTCTATGGATAGCTAACTGAACATATTAATTACTACCTGTTTATCATTTCGCTAAATTATATACATATGTTTAATGATAAATCGCGCAAGTGATAGACTGTTGTTTTTATGATACCTTAGTTGTGCTTCTTATACTGTTCATACATCATATCATACCTATATCATTGTAGTGATAACCTAGTGATATCGTGCATTCACCCAGTGTTAGATTTTAGTGATGATTGTGGCAAGTACGTCAGTACTCGTGTATTCGTGATCAAGTGAAAGTGATACGTACTTGTGCACAATCAGTGACCTATTATTCTATTGCATTGTCGACGTCTGTGGGATGCGTGTACGTGTGACTATAAGTGGTATGGGACACTTATGGAAGCGCTTGCACGGGTGTCACAGATAAGGCATCCGACACTGCCATTTATCTTAAGTATTAGTCCGGACGTGCTTGATGGAGGTCCTGCCTCCAGTTCTCGCGCAGACTTGTCACGGATCGATTAGTATTTAGGGTTATGGTTAGCGTTTGATGTAGACCACGGGGTGTGGGGTAGTTTAAGTGTGAGTTCAACAGAATCTCGGGAGTCCCATGCCAGCTTATATATTTAGGGAGTTATATGGAGATTTACAGGGTACGTGATATATACACCGTGATATTCTTGTTACATGTTGGGCCCGTGGTCCCTTGCCCTTGGGTTCTACCCCTGGGTGGAGGACACTCACGAGTGGTTGACTCTCACACTTGGACTGACGATAGGCTTAGTGACCTGTACAGTGAGACCTAGAGACTGGTAGGGATACTGGCATTTTATTCCTTATATACTGTGTGGCATACGTGACATATTGTTATACTGATTTACTGTTCCGCTGCATTTATTACTGCACATTCATATTCATGCTGTCGTTGATTTACTGTTATTCATATTCATTACCACTGTTAGAACTGTCGCTTGATTTCATATATATTATATTACTATTGTGTCGCTCTGACGACCTGAGTATGCATGCTCAGTGTGAGGAGAAGATTTAGCTTGGATCAGAACTAGACGTACTTCACAGACTTCTTGACTTGCTACTCCGAGTTACTTTCGTTTGTTCCACTTCATGTCAGTTTATATTATTGTATCTTTCAGTTACTGCATTTCTCATTACCTGCGCATCGTTTACTGTTTACCATGATAAACTAGAAGCCGAAGTGTGACTACGGCAGGACTTTTCCTTGACCGTATGAGCATGGCTGGCCTTGTCTACCCCTCGTATTCCGTATTTTGGGAAGCGGGGCGTGACATGGTTTAGTTGGTATCAGAGCCAGGTTTTGCATCGATTGGGATTGCAGTTTTCCGTGTACAGTTTGGCAATCTAAGACATCTTTCGGTCTAGGTTGTAAACTGTCATTCTTGATCCATATTCACATCGTGCGTTCAGCTATCCATTCACTATGGTTTTGGGTGACTTGACAAGGGTACGTGGTGACAATTGCACTACCGTACTCTATTCAAGTGACTTAAAGTGATACAGTTGATTCCCCGCTTTTAATGATATTCATCATCTCTGATATTCTTGAATCCTTGTTCTATCCATATCATATTTTGATTCATTTAGCGTGTGACTCGTATCATTCTCGAAATTGTTGTTTCAGGATCATGTCTTCCAACGACTCTTCATCTTTATCCACTCCTCAGAATCAGACTGTTGAGTTCCTTAGTGTACTGCAAGGTTTAAAGGAAGCCCAGGAGCGAACAAACGACCTATTAGCTGAAGGGCTGAGAAGACAGGTGAGTCAGACCCCAGCGGGAGCCTCCTATCATAAAGGGATCCCTATTAGACGAGGAAAAGAGAAGAAGATGAAGCGTCAACAGAAGCATCAGAAGAACCCTTGATGTGGGTACTGTAAGAGGCCAGGACATCTTCAGAGGGATTGTCGCCGCGCCCAAGGGAAATGTCTGATATGCAGTTCCAACAAACACCTCATCAACGGCTGCCCAGAAAGGAAAGAACTACAAGGAGGAAACTCGTCCACACACCCCACTTCTGCCAAGTGAGGATTATCGTGTAGTTCGGACTTCGACGATAAGGCGGGTCAAACGCAGGATTCAACTCACGCGACGAGAATGCAATGTTATAACAGTCGAAGAATGATTTTTCATGTTATCTACTTTCAGTAATAATGTTGTCATCTTTTTATGAATATTTCTTTCCGTTTGAAATCTTGTATCCGTTGAACTTTTAGTTGAATGCAATAAAAAAAATTTGAATCGTAATATATGTATCATTCTCTTGCTTTCTCTTTATCTCATTCTATTCATTATCACGGTATTTTAAATTCTGGTCTTTCAATTCCTGCAACCGCATATTTTCCTATACTTCGTACCTTGAGCTTTTTCCTTGGTGTATTCCACTGTCTAATCATGACTTTTCATTTCAGGCTATGGCCCACCCTGGAGCAGCGCCGCAGCTAGACGAGGATGTACAGTCATGCGTTTCCTTAGACCGCACATTGACGAGTTCTGATGATGAGATCAATGGTCCCCAGGTCAACTTCGGAAACAACGATTCAGAGGACGAAGGAATAGCCGCCCCAGAGTTTAACGTGACAGCTGATTCCGACGAAGAAGAAGAAGATCCTGAAGAGAACCTTAGAGGAAGACCCCGAGGAAGAACCTATAGAAGAAAATCCAGCGGAGGAAAACCCCGTGGAAGAAAATCCAGAAGAAGAGAATCACATGGAATCGGATCTCGATGAAGAAGCTCTATCCGAGGAAGAAGGACCAGAAGATCAAGACCCTATGGTGGAAGGACTTCCAATAGAGGTACCTGCGAGACGCTATGGAAATGGACGCCCCTACCTGAGAGCGCGCGCCTACCGCAACCTACTGAATCTCCACAACCGCGACTGACGGAGTTCCTTTTTATGTTGTCTTTCTGGCCAAATAAAATGTGTATAGTCTAGGGCCACTTTTCGCCTTTGACAATGACTTGTTTCAAATTTTCTTGAATGAAATAAATCTTCTGAATTCGTAAATCTTTTGACTATTGGTTCGCTTGATACTTTTTTATTGCCTATATCCGTTTATTTTCTGCGGAGATTCCTGACTGTCCACTCCTACTCGTTGTATAGTTTTCATCCTCGATTCGACTAGAAAATACCGCACCCTGATTCTGGGAATGAGTCACCATTCATCTTTCGTCGGTGCCTCGATTGAGATCTTTCTGGGAGGAGAAGTTCATAGTGAAATCTTCGAGTTAGTTAACTTTTCAAATTCTTGATTCGTAGGATTTACCGATCGTTAGTCTCCCCATATTGGTTGCCTTGTAGTCCTTTCGTTGCTCACCATTACTTTCTGTGCTGACCCGATCCCAGTCTCCTTGATCTTCAGTCTAAGGCCGCCGCTCCGACTTTCTGATTGAGCCACACCTTCTTTTAATTGCTACCCTATCTAGCTCTATTTGTGTTCTCCCTATTACCCCAAATATATTTAGAGACATTATTATTCAAAACTTAGTTTTCCTTATTTTAAATTTACCAAAGAGTACGTGCTATTGATTTCTCCGTTTTATGTATTTTAAGTGCATTATTATTATTTCCCTTTTCAGTAGCGCGATCTTACACCGCGCATATTTTGTTCCATGTTTCTTATTTTCACTATATAAGTTTCCCAAATTATTTTAAACTTACGTTACCGATGCAATTTCCCAAGATGTTTCGACCTACCGACAAAATATTTTCTTTTTCATTATCTTATTATCGTTGTCTTATTTCCGAGTGCCGTGCCTATGCTTACTATCATGAGTGGTTGAGCCTTATATTTATTATCTCTGTTTGTTATTTTTGATATACTTAGATGCGCACACCTTCGGGTTTCGATTTTATTGAACATGCATTGCTTATTTCCATTCGTTATTTTTATCTATATTCTCGTGTACTTATATTTCGTCCTTATATTTGTTCCTACCGTATACCTATTTAAATCCTTTCTGCTGTATGTTGTTCTGTATATATATATATATATATATATATATATATATATATATATATATATATATATATATATATATCTTCACAAATTCCATCCACCTGTTTTAAGTAAACCATTATGAATTAGTTTATGATATGATAGCTTTTGTTTTGGATTTTACAACTTATCGTTTAGTCTTAAATTTCGAGGATGAAATTTTTGTAAGGGTGGTATGATTTAATACCCGGTTTCCTTTTATACTCCTATGTCCGTATTTTTATAAATTATCACTACAAGTTTGTTAGTTTATAATTAATATTATTTTAGTTAGTTAAAAACCCTAATCCTTTTATATCCTCTCAACCAAGCCCATTCTTTAACTAGAACTCTTTTAAGAAAACCCAAATCCCATAGTATCCAAAATTGTCCCAAATTATTCCCACCAAGCCGGCCCCATTCTTTTCCCAAATTTTGTTTTCCTCAGCCCAACACCTTTGGTCAGCCCAGAAAGAGTAAGGAAATGGAAATCATTTGTATTTAAACCAAAACCCCAAATTTCTCATTTCGTCTCCATTATTCTTTTCCTTAATTTTCCCCAAGCCCATTTCTTTATTTATTTCATAAATATTCCTTCAGCCGAGCCGAGCCCAGCCCTCTCTAATATACCAAATCCTTTTCTTTAGTTTTTCCCGAGCCCACAAGAGCCGGCCCACCTTCTCTATTTGTGCCTTCTTTCTCTTTGGCCCGTTCTCTTTTTTTCCCCCTCTAATTCTTCGATGTTAATTTGCTAGGCCCGGCCCAATTTTCCCACTCCTTTTATTCCCATTTCTTTCCAAAACTCCCTTGGCCCGCTCGTGTAAGCCCGACCCACTACCCCTTTCTTCCTCCCTCAACGGCTATTTTCTCGCGCGCGTCTCCTTCGCCGTCTCCCTCGCCCTCGCCCTCGCCCGCGCGAGCGTTACCCACGACGCGCACGTTTTCCCCCATCACCCTCAATCACTCGCTCCCTCTCTCGTTCTCATTTTCCTCTCTTCTCGCTACACTCCCAACACACACCCGAGCACCCCTACCGGCACCTCTCAACCCAAGATCCCCGACCGCACCCACTCCTTCCACCAGCGACGACGACGACGACCAATTCCCCTCCTTCTTCCTCAACCATCGCTCACTCCTCCCCCACCTACACGACTCCACCCTCGACCCGAGCCCCTGCCAAGCCCCTACACACTTCACCGCTCACTGCACCCGTGCTCGGCCACCCACGACCCGACGCCGGTGAGCTTGAACCGCCGCAGTCGACTCTCATCATCATCACCATCATCATCATACTCAGTTCCCTTTCCCTCTCTCCCGATCTCTCTCTCTCTCTCCCAGTTGTCTTTCTCTCACACTCCCTCTCTGTACTCTCTCTCTCTCTCTCGTTTCTCTCTCTCTCTCTGTAACTCCCTCTGTCTCTCTCTCTTTCTCACACAGTCCCCTCTCTCTCTCTTTCACACTTCCCTCTCTCTTTCACACTTCTCTCTCTCACTCTGTTATCTCTCTCTCTCTCATTGTTCTCCCTCTCTCTCTCTTTCACACTTCTCTCTCTCTTTCTCACTCTCTCTCCCTCTCTGAAACCCCTCCACCAGCCGACCCTCACAACTCCATAGACGATCGCTACACCACCCCTTCGCCACCGCTGCCAAGCCGTCAAGACCGTGCCAGGTTGAGCTGAGACTCGAATTCGAGCCATGTCGAGTTGCCGTGACGCGTGTGCGTCGCGCATTCGTGACGTTACAATCACCGTGCATCCCCGGGACTGATCCAGGCAAGTTTTTACTTGCTTACATGCTATGTTACTTAAGTTATAATCGTTAAATGCATAGATTATTAAAGTACAAGTTTAACTAATTATGTGCCTTAACCTGTTCGACGTGTGTTCCCAAAGGAAATCTTTCCCTAATTTGACGGAACTAAACGGTATTGGTTGGCCCGTATAGCTGTGAACTTAGAGTATGAATTTCGCTGTATAATGTGATCGTTAAAGATTAAAACGGCTACCCCCAAGTTTAATTGCAAAACTGAAATTATATTGTACCTGAAAACCGTTAAATTCACCATAAATCATATACATTCGAGAATGGTGCGTTCGAGGGCTCAAATCGAAGCCGACTCGACAAAATTTAACCCTGTATTAGTTTCCAGACATTCCTGTACTTAAACCATGATGAAAATAGGATCGGAGTGCGACTCTGGACTGCAGTCCAGAGCGACTCCAGTTATTGGTAGCTGTTCCGTAATGGGTACCACAGGATTTACTTAACTCTTAGGTTGCGGAACCCCACTGTTCACTATAGATAAATCTGTTATCTAGACAACACAATTGATTTCATTCTGTTTCGTTACCGTTTGATATTTAAATTGTAATTTAGAAGATCGGGACACATAACAGTCCCAGCAGAATCAGAATTGACATGTTAATATTAAACAGATTGTAACTCCGAACGTACAGACGCGATTGAAGATCCGTTTGTTGCGTTGAAAACTTTACTGAAAACCCTAGAATTCATTCAACTGTAGCGTCGCTAAATTATGATCTCAACTGAGGTTAAAATGCGTTGCGAAACGGACTTCTGATTCTGAAACCGGATTTCCAGCCGCGTGCGCTTAAAATGAAACAGTTATAACTAATGATCCTGAAACCCGATTGGCTTGAAACAAAATTCTATGGATAGCTAACTGAACATATTAATTACTACCTGTTTATCATTTCGCTAAATTATATACATATGTTTCATGATAAATCGCGCAAGTGATAGACTGTTGTTTTTATGATACCTTAGTTGTGCTTCTTATACTGTTCATACATCATATCATACCTATATCATTGTAGTGATAACCTAGTGATATCGTGCATTCACCCAGTGTTAGATTTTAGTGATGATTGTGGCAAGTACGTCAGTACTCGTGTATTCGTGATCAAGTGAAAGTGATACGTACTTGTGCACAATCAGTGACCTATTATTCTATTGCATTGTCGACGTCTGTGGGATGCGTGTACGTGTGACTATAAGTGGTATGGGACACTTATGGAAGCGCTTGCACGGGTGTCACAGATAAGGCATCCGACACTGCCATTTATCTTAAGTATTAGTCGGGACGTGCTTGATGGAGGTCCTGCCTCCAGTTCTCGCGCAGACTTGTCACGGATCGATTAGTATTTAGGGTTGTGGTTAGCGTTTGATGTAGACCACGGGGTGTGGGGTAGTTTAAGTGTGAGTTCAACAGAATCTCGGGAGTCCCATGCCGGCTTATATATTTAGGGAGTTATATGGAGATTTACAGGGTACGTGATATATACACCGTGATATTCTTGTTACATGTTGGGCCCGTGGTCCCTTGCCCTTGGGTTCTACCCCTGGGTGGAGGACACTCACGAGTGGTTGACTCTCACACTTGGACTGACGATAGGCTTAGTGACCTGTACAGTGAGACCTAGAGACTGGTAGGGATACTGGCATTTTATTCCTTATATACTGTGTGGCATACGTGACATATTGTTATACTGATTTACTGTTCCGCTGCATTTATTACTGCACATTCATATTCATGCTGTCGTTGATTTACTGTTATTCATATTCATTACCACTGTTAGAACTGTCGTTTGATTTCATATATATTATATTGCTATTGTGTCGCTCTGACGACCTGAGTATGCATGCTCAGTGTGAGGAGAAGATTTAGCTTGGATCAGAACTAGACGTACTTCACAGACTTCTTGACTTGCTACTCCGAGTTACTTTCGTTTGTTCCACTTCTGGTCAGTTTATATTATTGTATCTTTCAGTTGCTGCATTTCTCATTACCTGCGCATCGTTTACTGTTTACCATGATAAACTAGAAGCCGAAGTGTGACTACGGCAGGACTTTTCCTTGACCGTAGGAGCATGGCTGGCCTTGTCTACCCCTCGTATTCCGTATTTTGGGAAGCGGGGCGTGACAATTCGTGTTCTTCTCCCATATGAATGTTTTAAGGATTTCAAAGTTTATCAAATGGATGTTAAAAGTGTTTTTTTGAATGGTTTTCTTGAAGAAGAAGTTTTTGTGGAACAACTGTTCGGTTTTCAAGATTTTAAGCATCCAAATCATGTTTACAAATTGCAAAAGGCTTTATATGGTTTGAAACAAGCCCCTAGAGCTTGATATGCTAGATTATGTTCATTTTTTCTTGAAAATGGTTTTTCAAAGGGCAAAGTTGACACCACTCTTTTCATTAAGAAAAAAAATGAAGATATCATGATTGTGCAAATTTATGTTGGTAATATTATTTTTGGATCTATTAATGAGCTTCTAGACAAGGAATTTGCCTCTAACATGCAAAAATAATTTGAAATGAGCATGATGAGTGAGCTCAATTATTTTTTTGGCCTACAAATCAAGCAACTTAAAAATAATATCTTCATAAATCAAGCCAAGTACACGAAAGAGCTAATTAAGAAGTTTGAGCTTGAAGTTGCAAAGCCAAGCAATACTCCAATGGCCGCTACAATAAAACTTTCAAAAGATGATCCGGTAAGGACGTGGACATCACCAATATCGTGGTGTGATCGGTAGTTTACTTTATTTAACCGCTAGTAGACCTTGTATAATGTTTAGTAATTGCTTGTGTGCGCATTTCCAATCTTGTCATAAAGAATCGCATCCAAGTGTGGTGAAAAGAATATTTAGATATCTTAAGGAGACGACTGGTTTAGGTTTGTATCCGAAAAATAATTTTTTTGATTTTAAGTCGTATTCGGATGCGGACTATACGGGTAGCCAAATAGATCGTACGAGCACGAGTGGAACGTATCAATTTCTTGGAAATTGCCTAGTTTATTGGTCATCCAAGAAGCAAAACTCGGTTACTCTTTTCACGGTGGAAATGGAATATATTGCCGCGGGTGCTTGTTGTGCACAAATCTTATAGATGAAGCATACACTAGAAGATTTTAATCTGTTCTTTATAACATATCCTATTCAAGAGTCTAGCGGAGAGAACTAGAGATCCTACATCGGATAATCGGATCTTAAATATTAGAAAATCTTATTTTGCTTAGCTTTTTTATCTCATGTTTGCCTCCATATGATATTAGAACTTGACTATATTTTGCATATGGTTTTCTTGCATGTATTGCTTGTTTTTGCTTATATCCTTATACATGCTTGTTGATATGAGCCAATTGCTTTTAGGGAAAGTTATTGAAACGTTTAACTTGATTCTTTCTCATATCAACTTCTATTAATCTTCTATTCATAAATTTAGGCGAAGTTATTTAAACGTTTAAGTTGCTTTTGGATGTACGCATATGTTTAGGGGAAGTAATTCAAACATTTTAAACTCCTTAAACACCTTTTTTGAATATGTAAAAAAGGGGGAGAATAAAAGAATTGTATATCAATATTTGTTGTTCAATATACTTCTTGTTTATAGTGATATACTCTTATCCATTAATATTTCGACATCATAAAAAAGGGGGAGATTGTTGGCTTATGAATTTTCATAATCGGATTATTTAGTTTTGATGATATTGTACCATATTAATGAATAGTTACAAGTGTTTATTATTGTATATTTTATAACACTGTATATGAGTTTGGTCGTGTTTGTGATTGATTTCAGGATATTCTCACAACACAAGCTTACGATGGAGGATGGAGGATATTAAGCGTAAACGACAAATCTATTGGAGATTGGAGGATAATAGACTTGAACTCCTCAAAATTCAAATTCAAGCTTCAAGAAATTAAGTAGTCCAAGTTTAAAGAATTCAAGAAATCGAAGAATTCGAGAGTTCGAGCTACATGTGTAATCTTTAGGAAACCGATGTAAGTACTTCATGGTTTATGAGATCAACATACAAAAGCTCAAGCACACACACTATTGCAAGCATGAAACTATTAGGCAAAATTTTGAAAAGGTTTTCATTCAAAACGATTTTCGTATTTGAAGTTCAAAATATTTTGTGTTTTTTGCCTTCAGACATTTGTAACTTTTGCCTTCAGACGTCTGTTTAATATTGCAAAACATGCACGGTTTCAATATATGTTTTTCACTTCAGAACAAGCGTCTGAAGTATTCCAGAGCAAACATCTGGCTCTTGTTGCAAACATCTGGTTTTGTGTTAACGTTTATGCCAGAGTTGCTGGATGAAAATTGTTTTCTTCTTCAGAAGCGTGTCTTTTTACCTTTCAGACGTCATTTGCCACTTTGTACTTACAATTTTTCTTCTTAGAAAAGATCGGAAAACGTTTGAAACTTTACCCAACAAACGTCTGAAGCACAAAATTGTTTGAAAATATTTTCTTATTCAGACGTCAGTTTAAATCTTCTTCAGACGTCATTTTCCACTTTATGTTTAAAGGTTGTCTTCTTTGAAAGTATCGACAAACGTCTGAAGTTATGGATGACAAACGTCTGAATCTTTGAAAGTTTCAAAATATGACCGTTACTGTGTAATAAATGCTATTATGGCTAGTTTTATTTTGCTTTCATATGTCAGTCCATATTGCCTTCAGACATCTATTCTCCAGCCCAGGCCGTAATAAATGTATGTACTTTTTATGTTTTGGTGTGGAGGTATTTAAGAGCTTCTCTTGTGTATTCATTGCATCTCAACTATTCTGAAAATTGGCATTCATTTCTTGAGTTCATCTTCACCCACCAAAACACAAAAGAAATACTTGAGTTTTAATTGCAAATCAAATACTCTATTGAAGTGTTCTAGAGGTTTGATTATAAACTTTTAAAAGAGTAACTTGGATTGTAATCTTCTTCTTCTTCATTCTTTGTGTGGAATTTCTTGGGTGTAAGAGAATTCTTGTAAGAGAGGAAATGCTTGTTGAAGTGTCTCTCGTGTGTCAAGAGACGTGGTTGTGGTTGCGAGTGCGCAACGTGAGAGTCTCATCGAAGACGTGTTAGTGGAACGAGCTCGTAAGCTTAAAAAAAGTGGATTAGAGAATCTTCCGAACCACTATAAAATCGCTTGTGTTTGCGTTTGATTTTTTTTAACTCTCTCATATACTTGCTAACTATAATTATGTTTGCTTTCATTTGTAAGCAGGTTTTTTTTAATTGGTAGTATTTGTAAGATAATCCTATTCACCCACCCTTTAGGATTATTTCAACCTCGACCCCAACCTTTGATCTCAACCTGACCTCGACCCCAACCTCCCGAACCCGACCACCCCATCCGCCCCCTGCCTCCTTCTCCGACCTCCCCCTCACCCCCTCCTTCCCCCGACTCCTGTCTCCATAAGCATCACCATCAACAACTCCATCATCACTTCAATAGTAAATAAGCCTATAAATTATATAGTTTTATTAATTTATAAATTCAGTATACATATTTTTGATAGAATTCATCTCAAGCATTGTAATTTCAATTTTTTGATTATTTATAACCGGCAAAGCCCAAAACCCCCAAAAACCAACCCGTCCGTTTAAATCTGAAACCCGTTCAAACCCGTCTAAAACCTGAAGCTACGGGTTTGGACGGGTTCGGATGAATTTTGGATTTAAATTTTAATTTTCGGATCGGATATAAAATTTATTAAAAAGCTGTTCAACCCTGCCCGTTTTCACTCTCGCCGACATACTGGATTATTTCTCGAATGCCACGCAAATTGATCTACTGTGAAATAATGTGCTGCGGGCCCCACCTCTCACGTGATCGGCCCCATTAATTAAACCTCCACTTCGAAGCGATCCCTTCCTTATAAACCACAATTTCGCTCTCGTCTCTTTCGCCTTAGCTTCAATCTCCCGTACCCCATAACACCCCCCCCTCCTCCCCAACTCCCAAAATCCCCAAAAAACGCTTCCGGACCTTCGGAAAGGCGCCACCTTTCCCCTAACAAAACCCTAAAGATCCAAACTTTGCACCCGATTCGAGCTCAAATCCATGGAGAAGTACGAAGTCGTGCGCGACATCGGCTCCGGCAACTTCGGCGTCGCCCGCTTGATGCGCCACAAGGAGACCAAGGAGCTCGTCGCCATGAAGTACATCCCGAGGGGCCAAAAGGTAAATATTCCCCTAACCTCCACCCTTTGAAAAAACCCTAATTTGATTTCGACCTAGCTTTCTTCTGACCTGCAGATCGTTGAGAATGTGGCGAGAGAGATCATCAATCACCGATCGCTTCGGCATCCTAACATTATACGGTTCAAGGAGGTGAGAAGGCTTATGTTTTTCCTTCAGGGTGTTTTCTGTAAAATTTCGTGGCGGTTTTGTAAATTTTGGATTTTGAAGGTTGTTTTGACGCCGACGCATCTTGGGATTGTGATGGAATACGCCGCCGGGGGCGAGCTCTTCGAGCGGATCTGCAGCGCTGGAAGATTTAGTGAAGATGAGGTTTGTTGATTTTTGCATATCACCCCTCTAAAAATTTCATATTTTGCATACTTAGCCCTCTTAGTTTTTCTTTTTTAGGCGAGATATTTCTTCCAGCAGTTGATATCTGGCGTCAGCTACTGCCATTTCATGGTAATAATTTGATTTGAAGTTGTTTCTTTTGTAATATATTAATTAGTTGGGGTGATATCAGCAAATATGCCACCGAGATTTGAAGCTGGAGAACACTCTTTTGGACGGTAGCCCGGCGCCGCGGCTCAAAATCTGCGACTTCGGTTACTCAAAAGTATAGTAAAAAGTTTCTTTTTTCAACTTCAGTCCTTATCAGTGGGCTTTGAAAATTTATTAATTTACAGTTGCAAAATTTGAAATTAAACAGTCCTCGCTTTTGCACTCGAGGCCGAAATCGACGGTGGGTACCCCGGCTTACATTGCACCGGATGTGCTCTCTCGGAAAGAGTATGATGGCAAGGTAAGTCATATTTTTAATATTTTTTCTGAAGAAATATTTACAAATTTCTTTTATTTGCGTGTGGATTTGGAACTGGATCTTGGAAAGAGTCATATTTTTAATGTTTTTGTGGAATTTTTGGTAGCTTGGTGGGAACCGAGCGGGTCCGCAATCCATTAAAGTTGTAATTCTTTTCACACAGTCTTTTTCCTAAGGGCTTGTTTGGTTGCAGGATTATGGATTTGGATTTTGGATTGTGGAATTCTGGGATTCCATAATTTTGTATTTGGTTGATGGATTTGGATTTCTAGGATTACTTTGTTTTTTATGGGGGCGAAAAATTTCAAGGATTTGACACTTTTCATTGTACTTTTAGATGTGACCCGTGTACTATCTCTCTCTAAAATCCTCAATCTATCTCTCTCTCTAAAATCCTCAAATCCAAATCCCACTTTTTTTTCATCAACCAAACAAAGATTACAAGATCTACAAATCCAATACTAGGAATCCAAAACCAACTAAACAACAAATTACCAAATCCAGAAATTTCAACCGTACTATTTTGAAATCCAAATTCCATAATCCTGCAACCAAACAGGCGCTAATGTGTGCCACTTGCTTACCTATTTGATAGGAGTTGCTTTCATTAGGAGTAGTCACTAGCATGAAATAAATTTCAGCTGAAGAATAAAAAGGATGCAAATTTGGGAGAAAATGTGAAAACTTTACTTATTTTTGTCAAAAGATTTCGCAATACTTCTTTTTAAATTTCGAGGCTAGTTTAGTCCGAATGTTCTTACCTAAAGTACATGATGATTGTGTTGAGTATGAACCCACTACGCTTGCTTTTATCAACAGGAATAAAATATTTGAATATCAGATGATAGCTACAAAATGCAACAAACTTGTAGAAGATGCGATGGAAAATTTGGCCTTAATAAAGGCGTTTGACTTTTCAAAATGCAATTAGAGCATTATTTTATGGGTGCTATCTATGTTCCTAGTTTGCTTTCAGTGCAAATTTGCAACATCTTTTTATGCTCTTCCCCAATTTTCTTTAGGACAACTGACTTCGACATTTTCATTTGAACTGTAAGTTCTGGAAATAGAACTTACCTTATGTCATTTCCTTTGAAAATGTAATCTTCAAAGAATTCTCACGATTTATTAAATTGTTGAAACCTTTAAGATTTTGTTAAAGAATAAAACTAGCGGGCTCTTAATGCGCAAGTTAGAAGTTCTCATACTATGTAATCTTCAGTTTTAAATGTTACTGTAAATTCCAGTAAGTACTAAATGTTCAATATGTTATGATCAATATCATTCTGTGCAATATGTGCGATACAAGACGATATTTGCTTTTCAAGACTTAAAGTATAAATTTAAAGTCGATATTTGCTTTTCAAGACTTTCTGTATAAATTTAAAGGTCTCTAATGAATACATGCATTTGAAATATCATTATCATCATCTCAACCTTCCCCGCTTTTGTAATGGTTTTAACTATGAAGAATATGGCTTCATAATTAACTAAATTTTACATCCAATTGTCAACTTGACATTAATCCTCTAGGTATGTCCGAACGCGTTAACAAAGGGAGGGGTTGTAAAAGGTGTTAATAATTTTTTTTTGAAAAAAAATCTCTCAACCCTCTCCATAACCTCGGTGTTTTGGTGCAGCGGCATAAACTTTAAGATGATATATAGCAAACTTAGGTTCAATTCCCATTGCATGTGTATTTGAAGTGTTAAATAAAAATATTATTGTGCAATAGCCCACGTGTCCGTCCATTGAAGGATGCTTAACACCAGGATCGTGTTAAAGTAAGACTTTAAGGAAAGGGTTAGTTGGTGGTTAACAATCCAACCTTCTTTGTCATATAGCTCAAGCTTGTTCAACCGAGGAGAAATTCTCTCATAAAATCATAGATTAATTACATACGGGTTTATTGTATTTGTCTGCTTTCGTAACCGGTGGGTTTACTCTTAAGTCTTAACTCAAATGCTAATGCATTTTTACTTTGGCTGGTGTAGTTGGCAGATGTATGGTCATGCGGTGTAACTCTTTACGTGATGCTTGTCGGAGCCTACCCCTTTGAAGACCCTGCTGACCCCAGAAATTTCAGAAAAACCATTTCAGTAATCCTCTGATCTATTTTTTCCTGACTTTTGTTCAGTTTTTATCTTAGTATGTAGAAAATGGTCACATATTTCACTGTGTCAGTATGCTACTTATTGGAAGTACCTTGATAGATATTGTTAGGCTAAATGTTTCTCATTTTTTTCCTCTTGGAGTGCAGAGAATAATGTCAATCCAATACAAGATCCCAGATCATATCCACTTATCCCTGGACTGCAGAGAACTCCTTGCGCGCATATTTGTCGCCAACCCAGCTAAGGTACACAATGGATGCTATAGAAACTATATCTAATTTAACCAAACATCGATTTGCCATCAGCCTGGTGAATCATATAACAAAGAACTGTTCATATCCGACATTTTCTACAGAACATATTCATTGGTGATTACAAAAATCTCTAGTCTTTTAACATTGATCCTTCAAAGTTTGTGAACTCTTTTTCTTGCATGTATACCGTTAACAAGAATTGGTAAATTCAAATATTGGATTGACCAAACTATAATTGATTCCATTTTTTTCCTTTCACATCGCTTTATGTGCCAAAGCACTACTTTAGGATTATGGCAAGCCATTACAGACTATAAGAGGGTTGAAGCCAGGTCGGTAGACTGTAATATTCGTCAAAGACTTTTCATGGAGGCGGTCCTGTTTTAGAGGGAAAATGCTCGGATTTAGACCATATTCCAACCTCCTAAGCCATTCATCATTTTATCATTAGTTCGTCAGATTATATCAAATATCACAAACTTGATTTCCTTGTATTGAATCTTCATTGTTTTCCCCTTGAAGAGGATTACAATAAAGGAGATAAAGTGCCACCCATGGTTCGTGAAGAACTTACCAAGAGAGCTAACTGAAAAGGCACAAGCGATCTACTACAAAAGGGACAACACCGCACCCACATTCTCCCTACAAAGCACCGACGACATCATGAAGATCGTTAAGGAAGCACGGATCCCTCCCCCTTCGTCGATGTCCGTGCCCGGGTTTGGATGGCCCGAGGATGAAGCCGAGGGCGAAGTTAAGGAGAAGAACGAAGGGGAAGAAGAAGAGGATGCTGAAGATGAGTATGATAAGAGAGTCAAGGAAGTTCATGCAAGTGGGGAATTCCAAATTAGTTGATTACAAAACAGAAAAGAGATAATATGAAGTTTATTCATTGTTGATTATGAACTTCTGTAGCTTCAATTTGTATTATTTAGTTTCTAATTACGTTATAAAATTATCCATATCTATATTGTACCTGATATCTTGTTATTATAGTAATCTTTACAGGTTGGTTGGGTCTTTTTATTTTTAAATCATGTTTGGTTTTCGCAGCATTTGTTGAGCTAAGTTAATTGTATATGCAAATTTTGTGGCAAATTCCTCCTCATAAATAGTGGCAATTGGATTTAGCTGATGCTGGTAATTTCAGAAAACAATTCGTTGTTAGGTAAAAAAAATGCGATCCTTGATTCACAGATATTTATACTGATCCAATGAATAATGCATATAAGAGCACACCGTTTCTATTTTTATTTTTGGCTGCCTGACAAATTTTGGCTTGTCCCCTGATGCCTTCCATATTAGTGAGAAAAAACTACTTGCAATTCCTAATTTGTACATTTAATCATGTGTTAAAGTCACATAAGGGCCTGTTTAGTTGGCCTAGAATTTTTTGAGGTTGTTATTATGATTAGCAATTTTTGCGGTTGTTTTTCTGGTTTTTTTTTAAATATTAATAATTTAAAAATCAATTATTAAAATATGGGTGTTATATTTAAATTTAGAATAGGGCGGTTTCGCCCCCTACCCCGACCCCACCCCCCAATTCAGAATAGGGGACGGGTTCCTAGAACCCGCCCCCTATACAATTGTATAGGGGTCGGGTTTCTAGAACCCGCCCTATTTTTTTTTAATTTTAATTATTAATTATATAATTTTAATTTTAATTATATAATTATAAAATAATTTGAATTATAATATGATTATGATTATTATAATCATAATCATAATCATAATTATAATTCTTTAAAAAAAATTTAAAAGTAAATAAACGTAAAAAAATATTTAAATAAAATAATAAAATTTCATTATATCAATGTTTTTTACAGAATGAATCCGTCAAAATTTACAATACAAAAAAATCCTATCCGATTTCGATCTCGACGGTCAAATTTATAATATCAAAATGAATCCGTCAAATTTACAATATAAAAAAATCCTATATGTTTGTAAAATGTAAATAACTATCGTTTTCCTTTTCCCTTTCTCTTATGAAATCCGAGAAGGCTTGACATAAGCCTATGCCTCCTGGGATGACTGGAGGACCCACCTGTTTCTTGGGTAGCTGGCGGTGGCGGCGGCGGCGGCGTCTGCTCTTCTGCTTCGGGTTCGGCTTCGGCTTCAGCTTCGTCTTCAGCAGCGTCTTGGAGAGGCTGTTGATCCGCAAATCCTGAACCTGAATGTGGGACATGTGTCGGATATGTGCTGCCTCCCAACAACTACATGTAGGACGATAAATCCGTGTCCCAACTGGGCAGTTGTAGCGAAGAGCCTGTCCCGGTTTCATGCGGCTGATGTTGCACAAAACCTTGGCCCCATGGCTGCGCAAATCCTGACCCCCAAGGTTGCTGTTGTTGCGCAAAACCTGACCCCCAAGACGGCCGTTCTGCAAAACCTGACCCCCAAGACTGGTGTTGTTGCGCTTGTCCGGTATGCCAGGGTTGCTGCTGACGGTATGGTGATCCAAACCACTGATCCTGCTGCGCTGGATCTCCGTGATGCTGCGGCTCTGGTGCCGGGTCATGGTGTTGCTCTGGTGCCGGCGATAAATGTTGAGAAATATTATATGAACCGAATACACTACCAATTAATTGGTCTGCATTTGAAAATAGAGCCTGAGTTGCCGGACCAGCATCAGTCGGGTATGGTTCCTGCACCATTGTTTGTACGAGATGCAACCCACGAGCCTGTCGTTACATTAGAAATAAGAAATAAGTATTGACTCATACCGCCGGGTGTTAAAAAGTAATATAATATAAAGAATTCAACTTACCAAATCTCGTTCCATGTGGCCTCTAGGCTCGTACCGCGAGATGTTTGGGAAGTTGTTAGGGGGAGCAGAAAGATATCTTATGGTGACACGCTTATACCACTGTAGATATGCTTTGGTAGCGTCGGTGGCTGTTTGGTCACCTATTTGCTGTAAGGCAATATTACGCTGCCTATCCTCCCATCTCAGCAAATATTGATGATGATACTCCCTCCAATCACGCTCCGTCTTTCCTCCTCGCATGTCTCCCTCTATTGTCATAGGCGAAGGCGGCGGGACAGGAATATGTTGCGATCTATCAAACTGTCGCAACCCCCGGTCCGGGAGGTGCATGACAACGACATTAATGCAGAGGAGTGGGCATCGAGCCCGCCAAACCGGCTCTCCTTCGATACAGATGCCGAGTAAGCTTTGCAGACGATCTGCTGTATAAGGCGTCCACAGGAACTGCGCAAATAACATAGTACAAAAATTGTGATGAAGGTATTTCAAAATTTTAAAACAAACTTAATTACCTAAGTTATGGTTACCTGAGTCGCCTCCATGCGATCCAACTCATCTCTATAGTACCTAAGTACTCGACGAGGAGCCTTATACGCTTTCTTCCCATTCCACCAACAGCCGAGCGGCTTTCCAGGGGTATCCAAGCCAGTTATTTTAACATTCTCCGGTCTTACTATATACATATGCTCCCATGACCAGATCTATAAATAAAGTTTCAGATGCTAAGAGAGAAAACCAATATTACAATTTTGCAAATTTCTAGCTGTGAAAAATAAGGAATTTACCTGAAGTAATGTAATGCATCTACAAATTTTATTCTTCGTAGGAGCACATGCCTTATCGAGTTTCTTATAAAGAAAGGCCATGACCCTTGTTTTTGTGCAGGATTCTTTGCGCCGCCGCCAAATAAGTTGTTTGCAATTGTTTTCGATTTATGTTTGTTACTGTTTGCATAAATAATACGGATTTTAAGGGGCTATAACACCAATTCAGATTGGGTGGGGATTTCATCACCCTTCCTAAGACCCCAAAAATCACTAACAGCATGCGCATTGCCCTCGAGTTTAATTAAAAAATATCTAGACTCAGCCAACTAAGGACTTTCGTGCTCAATAGAACAGAGGAAGGTTGTGGGCATTCGATCGTTTATCTAAACTTGACTTTGTGGTGCCTAGGCTAGACAAGTGAGAAAGGTAACTTTAAAAGGCCCGTCTCACGGTGATTCGTGAGCGGATCCCTCCTTTCCTCATTTGTGCTTACCTGGCCACAATTGGCAGTGAAGAGGCGATTTGAGGGTTATCTCACAACTTGTCACTTTGGAACAGTTAGGAGCAGTCTAGTAGACTTTGAAGACCATAGCTCTAAGTATGATTGTGCATGGTTTGACTGTAATTGTATAAAGTTGTTAACGCTTTTTTTTATTGTTGGCTTGATATTGTTTGATGCAGACTATGGCAAGTTCAAGTTTGTTTGTTGTATGTAAATACGATGGCCGGGTTATCATAAGTGCACAAGGTCCCGAGTATATGGGCGGGTCCGCAAGAATCATGCGATTAGAAGCATCAACGACTTATAATGAACTAGAGAATAAAGTGTTCAAAATCACTAAATACGATCCCCGTGAAATTAGGGTTAAGTTATGTTGTATATGGCCTATGTTCAGTGGAAATGCATTGGTTGAAATTATAGACGATGCATCAATATCTTCGATGATAGTGTTAGTGTATATGCCCTAGGGGCCATTATTGTATGATACTAGTTTGTATATTACTTAATGGAAGCTTGGTATATTCACATGTATATAACAGTCTTGCTAAACATGGTAGTATGCTACTTGGTTTTTCTATCTTAATATGTGAGTATACTCTTAGGATCTTGCTTGACTACCAGCGTTGTGATGGCAGTCACACTAGTGGGGGCTGGGTAGTCTACAAGCACATCCTTATTCAGGTCCCTAGTCGTAGGATTATCGAGACAGGGCATCGATACTCCGGAGTAGACTAGTGTGTACGCTTCTCATCCCAGTTGGGGAGATGGTCTGTCCCACAGCCGTCAGTACGTTGTACTGGAGATAGTATGCAGGTGCTCGTTAGGTTACGGGTACACCGGACAGGACTCACAGGGAACTGTTGGTTGGTTTTATACCAGTCGTCAGTTAACAGTTCCCAGGTGACATGAGTACAGCATAGTTCGCAGACTTGACACTGCTACTTTTCCTCGAGTGTGTCCCACTGTTCTTAGATTGCTACCCTACCACGGCTCAAAGGAGTCGTGCAAACAGGTAGCAGTTGGGTGCAGTCCCGAGCACTTGGAGGCAGTGGCGATTAGACATGATTCGTCTCTCCCGGTATTGGGGGTTGATATCGCGCTGTGTCAGAGAGCCATTACGCAAATTCCCTGGCCAGGGCAAGCGAGATTTGCTGGTAGGTTCCAATAGTTTCTCAGGATGTAATGGGCTTCGCTCCGACACGACTTATACCGCTATTAGGGGACTGACGCTTGCCGCCCCCTAGGCCCGATATGCGATAGTCTTAGACGAACAGACCGGACTGTACGGAGATTGTCACATCAGACTCAGTAGGAGTTCGGATGGGTTTCCTCATCGGCCTTCTTATCGACATCTACCTGGGGACCGTTACGTACAGCTGGTGCCACTTGCGGTCTGTGGTTAAACCCACTGCCAGCGTAGTAGTCGAGTCTCTAGAGTCCCACACAGAGAGTTTCTCTACTCCAGGAGAAACGATATAGAGGTCGTATGGTTTTACGACAAGGGTTCGGACGCATACGTGTGTTTACGCACGTACGACATCCGGGCAGTTTTTACTAGTCGGCTTTGGTTTAAGCCAGTTTCTAGTATCAGGTTATTGGATTTATACAGTCTAAAGTTTTTCCGTGTTTTCACGAATAGGAGAGGCGTTCTCGTAATTGCGCGAGAAGCTTCTAGAAGATGGTGACTTGGGGGTTAAGGTGGCATATGCATTAAATGGGATTAGTGACTCATTTGAGTGATTCATCCATGTCATTAATGCATCATAAATGCTTAATGACTCATGGAGATGAATCACCCATTAGATATTTATGGAGCATGGTTGTTAAATCATTTACTTGATTTATCTTGTTATTATTTATGCTTCATATATATTATGAGAGATCATTATTCCATTCCATTCTCTTGCTCACTTTCTCTCTCCTCAAGCTCTCCCTCTTCAAACCCTAATCCTCCCTTCTCATGTGTTGAGTACAAGGATTAGATTAGACTACTTAATCCTTAACCATTCTCTATATCACCTAGGTTGCTTAGATTAGCGATTTAAGAAATCTAGTTACCTCTAGTTTGAGGTGAAGCTTGTAGTAAAGCTCTCGGGTGGATCTTCTACTACTTAGAGAAGGCCAGAGAGGACGTGGAGAACGACCAGACGAAGGACTCGGTTCTACAGGTATAATCACTTTTCATAGTAGTTGTTAACTCCTATGTTTGTTGTTAGTTATTATTTATGCAAAGATTCTCGGTTAGTCGATGTTTACACTTTAAACAAGATCGTTTTTCATTTTTCCGCCTCCCCGCAAGTCGTGGGGTGTTGTACATCGACTTACAGTGGTATCAGAGCCTCGCTAAATAATAATTAACTCATTAGCAAAGTCGTAAGTATTTCGAACGCAAAAAGAACCGGAAAGATTATCGTTTTAACACAGTTTCTGTCGAATTTAAAACAAGCCCTAAAATTTTTTCAGGGACCTGCAGAATAACAAGCATGAAATTATAGGGCTACTGAAGAAATTTGGACCCCCAACTCGGCTAACTCACCGCGGAACCGCGGCGGATCCATGCAATCCGCCGCGGATCCGCGGCCGAGTTAGGGCCGAGTCGGCCCAAATTTTTCCAGTAACCCCTTTGTGTTAACAGTGATATTTCTGGATATTTTATTTTCTGCTAAGATCTCAGGTGCGCAGAGAGGTTTTGCAGTAGAATCTAAAGTGTTTTGCTCGATCGAAATTTTACGATGTTTGCTAATATGATTATATCTGTGATTGTATAATGTGTTCGTAAACCTCCCCTAACTGCTAGTATGTCGGTTGGCAGGGGGTTGCACATTTCTGTAATGGTTTTTATTGTTTGTGGATGTGAACTGTATTGGACTGTTGTGATGATTAGCCGGGTTTTGTGATGGGTTATTATTTTAATTCATTCAATATAATTGTAATATGTTGTAATATTATTTTGCGGGGCGCATCCAGGTTGTGGTTGTAGCCACCGTTGTATTATTTCATTTTACTGTTTTTGCTCCTAGGATAGATCCAAGATGGGGTGCACAAACTACCGGGTACTTTGAAGTGTTTAGTGGCCTACTCACTTTGTTGAGGGAGACCGCTTCACTTCGGGTATTTGGCGGGTAGTTTGCCATACCCGTAGGGGTCTAGGGTGGGGTAATAGCTATTCATCACAACTGTGTAATCCGTCTTTTGTTGCAGGCTCTAAACAAACATGGATTGCTAGCAAATCCAATAAAGTTCATATGAGATCTGGAATGCCTATTATTGCGTCTGACGAATGTACAATATCTATATATGATAGCTATTTAGACGTCACTTATGTTTTACGCCCGCGCTAGCCCAGCCCCCGCTCTGCCGTTAGTTAAGTAACCTAACGGGTGATGACGGGACCCCGTGGCGAATGCGGATGGCATAAGAGGACGTTGTATTTTCGTTGTTTTCTGCAATGATAGGTTAATGATGGGACGCATTATTTATAATGCAAAGAAAATAAACCAAAAAGTTGAATCGTTGGAACAATTTAAAAGAAACCAATCGGTTATTTTAAAACAGATGATATTTTTAATTGTGGAGCTTTAACCACTCCTTTTAAAAGCTATCAGGTTCCTTCGGTCATATCAAGTTCACTACGTTCACGGTTTCGCCAAAACCATTCGTAGCCCTCCGTCATTTCATTTGGGTATTCAGTAGTATTCAAGCTATGCATTTTGGCTAAAGTCAAGGCATAGTGTTTGGTAGCTGCTGGGTATTCATTTGTTGCATAGATAGATGAGTTAGTTTGGGACAGTCGTATTATCATTTGACCAAAGTCAGGGGTATGTATGGATGGGTTCAAATTGACAAGATAATGACGGGTAGAACTTGACATGTGACTTATGACATTTTGACCAAAGCCAAGGTCATAAGAGCATGGGGCAAAAACTTATATCGGGAATTTCTAAAGAAACTGAAATTTGCAAAGAGATGCATACCATTTGGAGTTTGATGAATGTTGGTAGCATTCCTTCAACATTATCATACGATGATATTTGGATCCCGATCCTACTGTGAGTATATGCTACTCCTCAGGATATTCGTCGCTTAACGATCAATGCTATAAACTAAGTAGGTGTCAAGAAAGGTGTCAGCGGGGTTACGCCCCCAGAGAAAAGAGGTTATTTAATTAAGGAACTTCGCGAAAGCGTTGGAAAACCTCTCTCGAAGTACCGACACCAGCCTGGCTGAACGGTTAAGCAAGTATTGTACAGTGAGAATAGTCCTGGCTAATTCTTCTTTTATGGTTTGAGAAAGGATTCGAGAAACAGTGGGAGCCATCCAGTTTAGATAAATTAAAAACCATTCTAAACTTGCAAGAGCATCATGCTAAAGAGTTTTCTTCTCTCTCTCCAAATTGCAGCGACCCTGAAAATGATTGGACATAAGTTACTTTTAGAGAAAAATATACTGACAGAGCCAAACTATAAAGATTGGCTGCGGAATGTCAAAATGGCTTTGACCTATGACAAATTGGGGTACGTCCTTATTCCCCTCCGAATGGCGTCCGACGACGTTAGGGCGTCTTGCCTGAGATTCGGGGCAGATGCTATTTGGTTTTATCCGTCTACCTCTCCGAAGATGCCAAGTTGATTTATGGCACCGTGTATCGGAGGTTTAGACGGATGCGGCTGATGTAGCAGACTTCGTCAGATTCCCCCTCGCTTGAGGGGTTTTTGATTGTGGGGACGCTCTTCCCTGCAGGCGCAAGCCCCTGCAGTTAATTACGCTACCGCATCACGGTAACAACTTTCTCCTTCTCCAGAATTTCACTTCGTGTCATGTGTGTTTGTTTTGTTTATGGTTGCCTGTGGATTGTATACGGAGACTAAGCGATGTCGTCGCCCGTAGGACGTGGATTAGTCCAAATCCGTATTTACTTAGATTTGGGTTTGGTGTTTTGGTTTAAGGATACGTTAGCCGTATTTAGGCTAAGATCTACTTAAACGTTTGTTAAGGATACGTTAGTCTGATTTGAGACTAAGATCAACTTAACGAGATCGTTTGGATCCGACAAAAGAGCATTTGGGGGCTCTATTGTTCCAGTTTAGGGACATAGGGGTCCATGTTCCAGTTTAGGGACGTGGTGGTCCATACTCCAGTTTAGGGACGTGGTGGTCCATTATATGCTTGGCCATCGGGACCCGCCACCTCTCTGACGTCGTTGAAGGATTACAACGACAGGTGTCAGAGGAGTTCAGAGATGTACCCTCGAACCAGAGTTGATTTGGAATTTTAAAGTCCATTTGAATGTTTAAGGATACGTTAGCCGTGTTTGGGGCTAAGATCGACTTAAACGGGACGTTTAGATCCGGCAAAAAGCATTTGGAGGCTCTATTATTCCAGTTTAGGGACGTAGTGGTCCATCGCCAGTTTAGGAACATAGTGGTCCATATTCCAGTTTAGGGACGTGATGGTCCATATTCCAGTTTAGGGACGTGGTGGTCCATTATTAGTTTAAGGACATTTCGGTCCAACATTAGTTTAAGGACGTTTCGGTCCACGAATTTAAGGACCTCGCAATCCATATTGATGTGTGTGGTCGTTGGGACCCGTCACCTCTCTGACGACGTTGAATGATTACAACGACATGTGTCAGAGGACTTTGGAGATGTACCCTCGAACCGGATATAAATTGATTTAAGAGAGCAATCTTGCTCAGTCAATTTAATTTGAGGACTTACGGCCAAAATTGGGCTAAGTCCAGTTGAAAATGTTCAACATTTTATTTGCTTTTGCATTGCATTTCTTTCTATTTTTATTTGGGCTCTGCCCAGAAAGGATGCAGAGCATCAATTTGTTTTGGGCTCTGCCCATTTATAAATGATGCAGAGCATCAATTTTACTTGGGCTCTGCCCTTTATAAATGATGCAGAGCATCAGTTTTATTTGGGCTTTGCTCTTTTATTGCTTTGCAATTTATTTTGGCCTGCTAGATCTTTTGATTTGGGCTTGGCCCTTTAGGAAATGCATTGCATTTATCAGGCGCTTTGCGCCAATCAGAGAGCGCAAGCGCTCGTAGTGTTGACACGTATCGCGCAAGCGCAGTGCGCTGCGCTAATGCGCTGCGCCTGCGCTGCTGACATGTGGCGCGCTCTGGTGGCTTGCGCCAATCCAGGAGCGCAACAGCGCAGTTTGCAAGTGCAAGGCACTATGATTTGAGAATCTTTTAGATTCAAGAACCAATGGTTCATAAAAGAAGTGCAAAGCACTGTTTGTTTTCTTGATCTAATTTAGATCAAAGAAAACAAGTTCTTCTTGTTTTTCTTATCTCGAGGAACCAAGGGTTCATAGAAAAGTGCAAAGCACTATTTTTACTTTTGTTTTTTTATTAAAGATCATTGATCTTGTTCTCAGATCAATGATCTGTTCATAAGAGAATTTTCTCTTTTTCTAAAGGTTTTTACCTTTTTTGTTCCTGAGGAATTCTCTCCAATTCTTCAGAGTTCTCTCTGTTTGATTTTTCACAAAATGTTCATCCTCTGAATTGAGGTCTAGGGTCCTTTTTATAGTGCCCATAAATTAGTTAAATTTGGTAAAGAGATCTTTCTCTGAGTGATTTGGGGAATTTTTCCCACCGTTGGATTTTTGATCCAAGGGCTTCTGTTTTACAGAAGAAAATCTTCTTGTTTTAACAAGAACAGAAAGATTTCTTTAAAATCTTAATTCTGTTTGGCGTAAACCCCCCAGCGCTTGACACGTGTCGCGCAGCGCAGTTGTGCTTGCGCAACTGCGCAGACACGTGTCACGCGCTTGACACGCGTCGCGCAGCGCTGCGCTTGCGCGGCTGTGCCTGCGCAACTGCGCAGACACGCGTCGCGCAGCGCAGCGCTTGCGCGGACACGCGTCGCGCAGCGCAGCGCTTGCGCGGCTGTGCCTGCACAACTGCGCAGACACGTGTCGCGCAGCGCAGCGCTTGCGCACCTGAAGCGTTGCTTCCTTTACTTTTATTTTTAAAGAGCCTTGCTCTGATTGGACGCACTGCTTTGGGCGCTGTGCTGACGCATCAATTTCTTACACGTGGCGCGTTGCGCGCAGCGCACGGGATTTGAAGCGTTGCTTCAAAATTTGAATTTTTGAAATTCAAACAGAGCCTTGCTCTGATTGGGGAAAACAAATGCCCCCCCACCGTTGCGCTCACGTGGCGCGCACGTGAGTGCAGCGGTGGCAAGATCCTGACCGTCGGATCAAAAGGGGTAAGTTGAAGAGGCGCAGGCGCCTATAAATAGGACCCTTGGTCCTTAGAAAATTCTTGACAACTTTCTAGAATTTTGATTTTCAGAGCCTTGCTCTTGCTTAAGAACTTTAAAGTTCAGAACTTAGAATCATTTTAGGTAAAAATCTTAAGTTAAATTAAATTAAATTTAATTAATAGAGCCTTGCTCTCAAGAACTTACAGATCTACAGAGATCTTGTTCATGGGTTTTAACCCATGAACAGAACTTTGCTCATAGATCAAATGTAGATCTTTTCTGATCTGAAAATGGAGAACCGGTAAAAGTTTTAATGGATCTTTAAGATCCCAAATTTTTAATCTTTTTTTTAGGAGTTAAAATTTCCTTTCTGATGGATTTTTTTGGATTTTTCCATCATTATTATAGAGCTAGGCTCTTTTTTAAAGAAATTTCATCCCTTTGAGACCAGAGTTCGACAGATGTCACTCTGTGACAGAGTTTTGCTCTAAAAGAGGAGATTTTCTCCTTGTCTCTAGGGACTTCCCATCAATGAGGATATTCTCTTGGGGATCTTTTCATTAATTGACAGTCTCATCTAATGATGGGGTTGTCTTATTAAATGATGCACTGTCATCCAGATTTTGTGGGTCCATCTTTTGTCCCCTACCCACTGCATTCCAGTGTAGTGTAAAATTTTAAAATGCCAAGCGTTGGAATTACAACACTGATGGCTAATTAAAAAAAAAATTTGTCCCTCCGCAGGAAACATGTCTGGTAATTTGTCTTTTCCGTTTGTTCGCTCGGAGGGAGGGTTTCCCCAGGCACCGGTGGACCGAGTGGTGCTTGCTCTCATTAAAGATCATGACCCCAAGTACAAAAACCTTCACTTGTGGGGTAAGTGGTACAATGAAATCATCCAGGGTCGTCGCAGTTTCAATTCTGCCATGCCGTCTGAGCCCATAGTTACGATTCCCTATGCGGACGAACCCCCGGTGAAGTATGCCGTCGAGGTTAAGAATTGGAATTCGGATGACCTCCTCCAGCCTGCAATTGGCGCTATTCCCGTGCAGCCGCCGCCGGCAATAGACATTCTAGGGAGGCGAATTTGTCAGGGTGAAGCACGCCCTTGGGGACAGGCTTACAACATTGGATTGGTCACGCGACCGCCCGCCGGATATTTGCAGTGGGCCTTATCGGCGAAAAGGACTCATCTAACGAAGATTGGTTTATATTCGGCCATCTACGTCTCGCTTTTCGAGTATCCCTCTCCTCCAACGTGGTGGATCAAGGCATTTATTGAACAATGGAATATCCCCACCCACACTTTCCTGATGACGGACAGGGAGGTCTCCATATCCTTGGAGGAGTTTGCTGAAGTCTCGGGTCTACCAATGAGGGGGAGCACTACGAGGAGCTGCTTCCTCCTGATGAATACGTCTTTACCACCAAACCGCTGGTGTTTGACTTGACTCCGGAGAACGCCATTCAGCACCAGTTCCCGGGCTTGGTGAAAGTGCTGGAGATTTATGAAGGGCTCTATCTGGAATCGGGTGTCCGGGGTGTCAGTTTCGCCGATTTTATTGCCCGCTTCATCCGACCAGAGTTCTTATCGGAGCAGAGCGAGAAGTTCGCCCAACTTGATGACCCTTTTGGCTTCGGCTTGGACCGCCGACCCATATCAGAGAATGACCAAAGGGACTTTTATCTCCCCGGTGCCGCCGTCGTTCCTTTCTCGGAACTCGCCATCCCGGGTATGGATGAGAAAACCTTTTTTGTAGGGTTTCTGGGCTTGTGGCTGTGCAGCTTTGCGCTCCCCATGCACCCGCGCCACATGCGTTCATCTGTTTTCTACCCAGCGCACCGGATGGTGGCTGGCTTGCAGTTATCGGTAGGAATCGCCGGGCTGGCTTACCTTTATAATGGACTTAGCGTAGCGGCGGATGCTAGTGAACCTGGGGTACAACACCCGCTAACTTCCCGATGCACTACTTCACCTCCTGGATGGAAATGCACGTGCAAGGGGTGTTCGGCGCCCATAAGATTCCTCCGTTCTTTGAGAAATGCAGACTCCCGAGAGTTATTCGGTTGGTTGGCGCTTCAATTGTGGTTGCATCTCCGCGGGAATCGAGGGGCTTGCTCCTCCGTCCACGTCTGGTCGGAGCGAAGGTTTCCTTTGTGGATAAGGTCATAACAATAGGTTCAGAGACTACCAAGTCGGTAGTTCCGCTGCGCGATGATTTTAAGGACGGGGCTTCCATATTGAAGGCTCGGGAGATCCTCCACCTCTACTCCATTCGGCTGGGCTACTTGGTGTTTAGGCAGAATGAGACGGCACTCTTCATGAGGTATAACCCTCACCGGTTTGCTCAGCAATCGAGCTATCACCAGGGGATCCCGATGGAAGCTTTCTTGGAAAAGCCCGTGGTCAGCCGAGAGAGGATAAAGAATGCAACGCACCATTTCATGCGGCTTAACACGGGTTCTTATTTCTTCATCAGCGAACCAAGCTGTGTCCCCAAGGTACTCAACACGTATGTGGCTTGGTATGCGCATGCAATGGGCCCAGTTATCCTGATGGATAAGCGCCTGCTGGTTGACCGCAGGGGTGCGCCTCCTGGCGGTGATCGTAAGGCCCCCTTGAAGCCAAGGACCCCGGTCATTCCTCCATTGAAAGGTGTTGGAGTTGGACCTCCGCGTGTGTTGAGCCCTCCGCGTGGATTGCCGCTTCGTGATACTGTGGCTGCGCCGCCAGCCCCCCGTACTCCAGTGGTAAATGTGGTATCGCCGGAGTCCGGCGAAAGGGCGGGTATCGGGGCCCGCCGCCCCAAGGTGTCCGCCAAACGCAAATCAATTCCGGGTGCATCTCGAGCCAGAGAAGAAGTCGCTCCTCTCCCTTGACGCAATTCTTAGTTTAGAGCCTGAGGCCCCTCTTACCGAAGGAATAAGCGAGTATAGTAGCAATAAGGGCTTCTCGATAGACCCCGCAGACACCGACCTTGGGGCTGCTATTGCAGCTTCTGAGCGATCAGCGAGGCTCGAAGCGATGTTGAATAAACTCGCTGAGTCAGGTAATCATTAGCTGCTTTCTTCGCCGTTTTATCGCATTTTTTTAATCATTATTTTTGACTAATACTTTCCCCCATTTTCAACAGGTGTCAATACTGAAGAGGCCATTGCTGCCTCTTTAAAAACCTTCCAGGAGGAGGAGAAGAAGCGCGCCTTGACGGGCGTTGGTACGTCTCGGCTTATTGAGCCCTCCTTTTTTTTATCCTCTTTCCTGACGGCCAATCTAACCCTTTTTTTGTTTCTTTACAGGGGCCGCGCCAGCTGATGCGGGGACTCTCCCCGGATCCTTTACTGAAGCCCCAGCTTCTTCGGGGCTGCCGCGAGAGCCTCGACTTGACAAAACGACGAGGGATGCCTTGAAAAATTTGGAGGCATCCCTATTCACGGACGAAGACGCCTCAATGAAAGAGGCTCTGGTGGAATCCGTCTCAACGGCTCGGGAGGAAAGAAAGCGGTTGAGACGCGAAGCAAAGGCACGCAGGGCTGCCTTGGCCATTGGAGCGGGCCCAAGCACCGTTCCTCGTGCCGATACCCCGTCAGAAGAGTCCCCAGTCGCCCTGTCTACAGCTCATAGACGGGCGATTCGCGCCAATAGGGAAGCTAACGAGAAGTCCACCTCAGGTAACACTTCTTTCAGAATTTTGTTTGTAAAAATTGTAAACTCGCCGGTTTTTTATGCATCTCATCTTGGAGGGCCAAGTCCGACCGAGGGGGAGGAGGAGACTGTTGAACCTGAGGGGCTGAGGGGGAAGACATTGGTCGAGCCCGAGTCGGTGGCGGATGACACAGCTGGGATTGCTGGGCCCGAGATAGTGGCTGACGAACCAGTCATGTCCACTATGCCTGAGCAAGCGGTTGTTGCTGAGCCCGAAGTAACAGCGGGCGGAGTGCCTGAGGCTGATGACCTTGCGGTGACGGTGGACGAGACAACCGTGACTGCTGAACCCGAGGGAGTAGCGGGTGAGGTGGCCATGATTCCTGAGGACGAGCCAACCGCTCCTTCTCAGGAATCTGGCAATGCTCCAGTCATAGCCCTCCCCGCCTATGGTCCCCCGCCGTCTCCAGGTCTTGCGAGTACGACAACGGTTCCCATTGAGTCGGGTGATGAGGCCACGGGCGGTGGCCTCATGTCGATGGAGGAGGGAGTCGCCTCCATTTCGGCCGGCAGCTCATCAAGTAAATCCCAAGTTACTGTCCTTTTTATTTTACGATCTTTTCTGACAAGTTCATATTTGTTCGTAACGCAGGTGCAGCCAGTGCCGATGCACCATTGCTCGAGGGAGCGCCTTCAACTACTGCCTTGGCGGTGGTCACCTCTCATCCCTCTCTCATACCATCGAAGATGTTGGAAGGTATGGGTTTGCAACTTATTAATCTTATCTTTCAGACATATAATTTGTGTACTAAAGTCATACTGTCGTGCCTTTCAGGAGTGCTTTTTGACCATCTTTATCAGGTGTTGCTCCCACACTTCTCCTTCCCATCTGAACTCGCTTCTTCCTCTGGTGGCGCTGGTGAGTATAGTTCCCGACCGATATCTTTCTTTTTCGGTGATGGAATTATTTCTAACTTTTTCTCGTCCTGACTGCAGTGCTACAAATCGAAGGAGGGGACGCAAGACCGGCCACGCCACCGGCCCCTCCGGCTTTGCCGTCCGTTGCAGCTGGTATAGTAAACTCCCTTATTGATGACTCTTCTACATTTCTTGAACCGTCGTTTAACTATGCTTTGTTTTGCAGCTATCGTTCCGGCTCCGGTCCCTCTTGAGTCTCGCATCCTTTCGCCGGCAGGCCCCTTCCTGAAACGTCCATCTTCAAAGGGTGCCATGATGAGTTTGGGCATGCTGAGCGGGTATATCGAAGAGCTTAACGCAGACGCTCTCCCACCTGCCGCAGATTTTGCTGTGGAGGTTAACCCAATGTTGGCGGCGCTCGTAAACTTTCATAACGAAGGCGTCGTCGATTCTTGGGTTAAGCACTGCAGGGAAATCGAGGCCTGCCTGCATCGGCTGGAGTCGACGCGTCCTTCCCCTGAGATTTTGGCCGTGGGTACTCAACGGACAGCCTGGCTCGAGCAAAGCACTTCTTATTTCCGTCATTTGGAGCAAGAAGCAGCTTTACGGCTGAGGGAATGCCAAAAGACCTCGAGCGAGACGGCTCGTCTGCGTGCTGAGGTTGAGGCTAACGCTGCCCAAGTGAAGGCTATCTTCGAGGGCCTCCTGGAACGCATCTCAAATGGGCTGAACTTGAAGCAAAAACTCGATGCTGCCGAGCGTAATGCTCAAGGCCACGAAGCAACTCAGCGGGCAGTTGGGGAGCAGCTTGCATCTTTCTTGCAGCAGCGGGCTCAAGTGGAGGCGGAACTGGCGGTGGTGGCCGATCAGGAAAAGGCATGGAAGGAAGTGCGCGAGCAACTGATAGGGTTATTTAAGACGTTTCCTTCCCAGTAGCTGCCTTTATATCAGTATACTTGTAAAAATTTTCTTTTTCGAATAAGGTGTATCCATTCTTTATTCTTTTGTACGATTCACCTTGTACTTGATTGAATTTATAAATAAAGATACACATTTTTTCTTTGCAATGTCTTGTATCATTTATTTGCTTTTTTCTCATCTCTTATTATTAGCATGTTGTCTTGATAAACACGGTCGACAGATAATAGAGTAAGCATCTTGGTTTCTTCACGAGATAGCGATGACTTAGGCCGCAGGTTCAGATCTGCTGCCTAAGACTTTCCAACTTTATGAGCCGTGAGGGTCTCATAAAGACTTTTCTCCCTACGGATCGAGAGGATCTCGTAGGTGTATTTTCTCCTTAGGAATCGTGAGGATTCCTAAGTGTGCTTTTCTCTTATAAGTCGTAAGGATCCTATAAGAGAATTTTTCCCTCTTACGAGTCGAGAGGACCCGTAAGCGGTTGTTTCCCTTCTTGTCGAGATTCGACTTTGGAGAGTGAGACCCGTGAATAGTATGCAAGAGACCTTTTAGATCGACCTGCAGGGTCCCATTGTTCAGGAAGCAAGTTTTTTAGTCCCTGCTGCCTGAGGCTTCATCTTGCAAGTTGAGACGAATCGGGAATTTTCCCGCGGAGACACTGGTTTCTCTGTGAGCCGACGCGAATCAGGAGGTTCTCGTCAAGGATTGTTTATTTCCCTGAGTTGAGATATTTGCTAAGGATTATTTGTTTCCCTAGCGTCAAGGATTATTTGTTTCCTTGGTGTTGAAACGGATTGAGAATTTCCCACGGAGGCACTGGTTGCTCTGCGAGTCGATGCGGATCAGGAGGCTCTCGTCAAGGATTGTTTGTTTCCCTGAGTTGAGATATTTGCTAAGGATTATTTATTTCCCTAGCGCCAAGGATTATTTGTTTTCTTGGTGTTGAAACGAGTCGAGAATTTCCCACGGAGGCACTGGTTGCTCTGCGAGTCGACGCGGATCAGGAGGTTCTCATCAAGGATTGTTTGTTTCCCTGAGTTGAGGTATCTGCTAAGGATTATTTGTTTCCCTAGCGCCAAGGATTATTTGTTTCCTTGGTGTTGAAACGGATCGAGAATTTCCCATGGAAGCACTGGTTGCTCTGCGAGTCGATGCGGATCAGGAGGCTCTCGTCAAGGATTGTTTGTTTCCCTGAGTTGAGATATTTGCTAAGGATTATTTGTTTCCATAGCGCCAAGGATTATTTGTTTCCTTGGTGTTGAAACGAGTCGAGAATTTCCCACGGAGGCACTGGTTGCTCTGCGAGTCGACGCGGATCAGGAGGTTCTCGTCAAGGATTGTTTGTTTCCCTGAGTTGAGATATTTGCTAAGGATTATTTGTTTCCCTAGCGCCAAGGATTATTTGTTTCCTTGGTGTTGAAACGAGTCGAGAATTTCCCACGGAGGCACTGGTTGCTCTGCGAGTCGACGCGGATCAGGAGGTTCTCGTCAAGGATTGTTTGTTTCCCTGAGTTGATATATTTGCTAAGGATTATTTTTTTCCCTAGCGCCAAGTATTATTTGTTTCCTTGGTGTTGAAACGAGTCGAGAATTTCCCACGGAGGCACTGGTTGCTCTCCGAGTTGACGCGGATCAGGAGGCTCTCGTCAAGGATTGTTTGTTTCCCTGAGTTGAGATATTTGCCGAAGACACTGGTTTCTTCGGAGTTGGGATGAACCGTCGAGATTTGGCTTTGTTTTCTGGCGGAGCCTGTTGGGAGAATATGGTTCCTTCTTTGTTTGTGCCCTTGGATTGTATACAGGGATCGATGTGATCTCAGCTGTAGGGCCGAAGTTTTATCATCTTTTTTTTTGTTTTATTTCCGCGATGCTCTATCATTTCAGCTTTTATATCGCGAAGGTCACGATTGCCCAATCATTTCGGCTATTTTTCGCGGTGCCCAATCATTTCGGCTGTTTATTTTGTTTTCACTCTCTGCTTTTTATTGCGAGTTGCCCAATCTTTTCGGCTATTTTGTATGCATACATTTTACTTGCTGCTTTTTATTGCAAGTTGCCCCATCATTTCGGCTATTTCGTATGCATGTGCGGCCTACTGGCTTTCCGCCGTAAACCTGAAATTAGACACCGATTTCGGCATCAGCACCGCTACAACTGGGATATTGCCACGAGCGAATCATCATCTGCCTCTGTCGATGTCAAACAAAGGTGGCTTAGCGATCAGGGTTAAGGTCCTGTCGACTAAGGCTTTCGACTTCGTGAGCCGTAAGGGTTTCACAAAGGTATTTCTCCCTACAAGTCGTGAGGATCTTGTAGGTGTATTTTCTCCTTAGAAATCGTGAGGATTCCTAAGTGTTTGTTTCTCTGTAAGTCGTAAGGATCCTACATGAGGGTTTTCTCCTTGTAAATCGAGAGGACTTACAAGGGTCATGCGAACATATCCCCAGTCACGGATGGATCTTGGTTAGGGAAATGTTTATTCGCGCCCGTGGATTGTATACAAGAGTCAGTATTGAGCCACTTGTAGGGCAATATCGAAAGTTGTGGGGATTTCTTAAGCACAGGTTTAGGTCTCTGTAACTTAAGACTTTCAACTCTTATGAGCCGTGAGAGTCCCATAAGAGATTTCTCCTTACGAGTCGTGATGATCTCGTAAGTGTATTTTCTCCTTAGGAATCGTGGGGATCCCTAAGTGTGTTGCTCCCTTGTGAGTCGTAAGGATCTCACGCGGGTGGTTTCTCCTTATAAGGTCGTGAGGACCCCGCAAGTGTCCTTTAACGAGGTTGCGTCCTTTCGGGTTTTCATCCGTGCCCATTTCGCTTATGGACATACCGTTTTTATTTTTATTATTATTTTTTAATATATATATATATATATATATATATATATTTTATATCGGCTTTGAGATGCTGCAATCCATCGTAGTTTATCGACATCTCGGTCAACAACTAGTTTTAGGACATAGTGGTCCATTGCTAGTTTAAGGACGTTTCGGTCCGTCGTTAGTTTAAGGACGTTTCGGTCCGTTGTTAGTTTAAGGACATTTCGGTCCGTTGTTAGTTTAAGGACGTTTCGGTCCATTCAGGAGAAGGCCGGCTACCGCTTATAGAGTTTGAGCTTAGGAAGATAGCGAGCAGACATAGTCGTCGTCATCTACCATTGACCTAGGCTGTGGCTCATTAAGCGTAGTATTTCTTTAGGAAGCGACAGTTTATTGGCCTGAAAGGCTTTTCACCGTGCATATCCATGAGTAGATAGGCCCCACCCTGGTAGACCTTATATATGATGTACGGGCCTTCATAGTTTGGCTCGAATTTTCCCCGCTTGGCGCGATTGGGGATCATAGGCCTTTTGACCACCAGCACAAGTTCGCCTTGGCGGAATGTCCTCGGTCGGGTCAATCTTTCATATGAGCGTGTCATCTTTGCTTTATAGGCCTCCAGATTTTGCTGCGCTATGAGCCGGGTCTCATCGAGGGCATCAAGCTCCTCAAGCCGAAGGTTAGCATTTTCTTCATCTGTTAGCTCGCAGTGGACTGCCACTCTTAGAGAGGGTAACTTTATTTCGAGGGGAAGTATTGCTTCCGTACCGAATACCAACGCGTACGGTGTTGTGTTTGTGGCCGTCTTGAACGTGGTTCGATACGCCCAGAGAGCTTCTTGCAGTCTCTCGTGCCAGTCTCTCTTATTTCGGGACACTGTCTTCTTCATAATCTTTGTTAAGGTCTTATTGAAGGTCTCAGCTAGACCGTTAGCTCGCGGATTATAAACCAGGAATATCTCCAGTCTATGTTGTGCTGTTGTGCGAAGCGACTGATCTTATGGCTTCTATAAGCTGGCCCGTTATCGGAAATGATCCGTCGTGGAGTTCCAAACCGATATAGGACGTGCGTCTTGAAGAAATGGAGGATATTCTCCGTCTTAACTTCCCTCAGCGGTACTTCCTCTGCCCATTTGGAGAAGTAGTCAGCCGTCGCCAGGATGAAACGATATCCCCTGGACGATGCTGGTTCTATAGGGCCGACTATGTCAGTTCCCCACATTTCGAATAGCCAGCTAGCCACCGTCGGGTGTAGTGGATTTGGATGTTGGTGGATGAAGTCCCCATGGATTTGGCATGAGTGGCATTGCTTCGTGTATTCGAGGCAGTCCTGAACCATCGTGGGCCAGTAGTAGCCCATCCGTTTAATCTTCAGCTTCATCTTTGGGCCCGCTTGATGAGAACCACAGAGTCCGTCATGAACTTCCTGAACGACTCTTTTTGCTTCTTTAGGCCCTAGGCATCTCAGCCATAGAGAATCAAACGACCTCTTGTACAAAGTATCGTTGACGAAGGCGAAAGACAGAGCTCGTTTCATGAGCTGATGTCTTGTGGACGCTTCTTTAGGCATTCGGTGGGACTTAAAGTAATCTATGAAGACTTCTCTCCAATCCTCGGTATTTTCCCAATCTTTTACTTGCAGGGTCGTCTGCTCACTCGCTCCTTTTTCTTCGGATAATTCCGGAGATATTTCTGCTGGGGCAAGCACCCGACGGCTTTGTACCACGATTCTTACGTCATCGAGGTTCTCGTCAGCCAGTTCTTTAGCGAGTTTGGCTAGTGCATCCGCTTTGCTGTTTTCCGCGCGCGGTATGTTCTCCAAAGTATCGGAGGGAATTTGGGTCAACAGTTGCTGCACCTTTTCGCCGTACTTCACCAATTCTGGTTTGCATGTTTGGTAGTCGCCGTTTACTTGACTAACGACTAGTTGGGAATCTCCATATATGAGGAGGTTTTCAATTCCCATGTCGATGGCGATCTCGAGGCCTGCTATCAGAGCTTCGTATTCGGCTTCATTGTTTGTCCTCGGCTCCGTCAGGGAGAAAGCAAAGCGCATTATCCCTCCTTGTGGAGTTACAAGATGAGTCCTACCCCCGATTTGATTATAGGGGTACTTTGTTTGCGCTTCTTCATGGAAGATGATCCATCGAAATAAATCTCCCATCGGGTATCACCACCGTCAATCGCATCGAACGCATGTTCGTCTGGAAGATCGCAGTTCAGAGGGGAATCGGCCGGTATCGGATGCTCAGCGAGGAAGTCGGCGATGGCCTGGCCTTTCACTGCCTTGAGAGGTTGATACGTTATCGAGAACTCCATCAAGAGCAGGGCCCATTTAGCGAGTCATCCCGTCAATATGGCCTTCGACATCAAATATTTAAGGGGGTCCACCTTTGAAATGAGACGGACCTCATGCGCCAACGCATAGTGCCTGAGCTTTGTTATCGCGAAGATCAGCGCCATGCAGTGTTTTTCAATGGGGGAGTAGTTGCTTTCTGCCCCCAGCAGAACTCGACTTAAGTATTAGAGTGCTCTTTCCTTCCCTTGATCGTTCTCTTGTGCCCATAATGCGCCTAAGGAGCCTTCGAGAGCGGTTGTATAAAGAATGATGGGCTTTCCCTTGACCGGAGCAGCCAACACCGGCGGGTTCTGCAGGTATTGTTTGATCTCGTCTAGCGCGCTTTGGCATTTTTGGTCCCAGACGAACGGGGTTCCCTTCTTCATCAGGTGGCTGTAAGGACGGCACTTTCCTGAAAGGTTGGCTATAAATCGCCGTATATACGCGAGCTTCCCTTGGAGAGACCGCAGCTGTTTGAGAGTCCTTGGCGGAGGCATTTCCATGATCGCCTTGATCTTTGATTGATCTATCTCAATACCTCGATGTCGGACGACGAATCCCAGGAATTTGCCCGAGGAAACTCCGAACGCACACTTGAGAGGGTTCATCTTCAAGTTGTATTGTCGAAAGCGTTGAAATACGGTCTTCAAATGCTCGAGATGTTCCTCGTATGATTTGCTTTTAACCACGAGATCGTCGATATAGCATTCGACGATTTCGTGTATAAGGTCATCGAAGATCTTCGTCATGGCCCTTTGGTAGGTGGCACCGGCATTCTTTAAACAGAAGGGCATCACCTTGTAGCAGAATATACCCAAAGGAGTCCTGAAGGCGGTGTGCTTCTGGTCTTCGGGATGCATCTTTATCTGATTATACCCTGACGAGCCGTCCATGAAGGAGAAAACTTCATGAGTGGACGTATTGTCTATCATCAGCTCGGTGACTGGCACTGGGAAATCGTCTTTCGGGCAAGCTTTATTGAGATCCCGGAAGTCTACGCATATGCGCACTGTCCCATTTTTCTTCATCACCAGGACGATGTTGGCGATCCATTCAGGATATTGAACTTCCTGGATGAAGCCAGAGTCGATCAGCTTCTTGACCTCGGCATTGATACTCATCTCAAGCTCGAGCCGCATTCTTCTCGGCGCCTGTTTGACTGGCTTGACATATGGAGATATCGCCAATCTATGCACAGCAATTTCTGGATCTAGTCCCGGCATTTCGGAATAGTTCCATGCGAAGCAATCTCTATGCTGTAGAAGCACGTCCTTTAACGCAGCCACCCTTTCTTCAGATAGCAGCTCGCTGATGAATGTCGGTCGCGGGTCATTCGACGTTCCCAACTCAATTTTCTTAAGGTTATCTGCAGTGGTATGGATTCCATCTTCCAGTTCTTTTGGCGTTGGCGGGAACTCTGAGATCACCTCATCGTTGTTGTTTTCGAAGCACCAGGGAAGGTCATCCATGTTCTCGGGCTCTTCTTTTGACATCGTGATCACGTGGCAAGTAAGAATTCGCTTCCAATCCCAATGCGGAACTAGTTCTTCTTTCGTGGCCTTGGATTCGTGCTTCTGTGGCGGTGCTACCCTCCAGTTGTCAGACAGAGTGAATTTGCCAAGCTGATACTGATTTTCAACCCAATTCTTGAAGGTGAAGCAATCTTCAAGAGGATGCCCTACCACTCGGTGATAAGAGCAACAGTCTGGGTGTGAGACCTCGCCTGCTTGTTCGGGGTGTTTAGACTCCGGCAGTGTAAGCATCTGATGTTTTAAAGCGAGGTCAAGTATTTTCTTCGTCTTGTCCCGAGGAAAAGAGTATGCTCGACTCATTTTTCTCATGAGGGATAGATCGGAACCGCTCGATTTTTGCTCGCGTGGCCTCTTAGCCCCGCTTCGTTGCTGTTGAGCGCCTTTTTCGCGTTTCGACTTGTTTCTGCGTCTGCGTCGGGCCTTCTTTATAACAGGTTGACAAGGAGCGGCATTTTCATCTTTCACGGCCTGTTGGAGAAGGCGTTGCGTTTTGGCTTTCTCATAGATGACCATTTCGCGGTTATGATCGTCCCGGACTTTTTGACCCGCTTCCCTTATAAGCTTGTCCATTTGTTCTTCGAACGATGGAACGGGCTCCTTTGCATCTGGAACTTTCACTGGCTCAGGATTAGCGTCCTCCCATTGAGCATCCGCTTCTTCATCGAAGTCATACATGACATAGCAGCTGTTTAGTAGCTCTCATTTCTTTGACCGGATGTATCCAAGTCCTTTTGTCTCCATTCTCCCATTAGGCAGTTTGCGTTGAGTCCCGGGAACGTTCCATACTTTCTCATAGAATTTGGCTTTTCGAACGGTCTGCTTGAAGGATATCCCCTGGCGTTTCAGCAGCTTTTTCAAACCTTCCGTATAATATCTGGGAAGACGGATAGGCTGAAGCCTGTCGAGCGTAGGATCCGCGCCATGCCAGATTTCTTTCTCCACTTTGGTTTCTTCAGAGCGGTAGAATAGAATTGCTTTTTCGCTTTCTCGCCTGGGAGGGATATAGAACGTTCGTAGCTCTTCTACACTGTAGATATCAAGCGCATCCAGTTCTTTACGGTGTTTAAGCGGCACCATGGCGACTTGTAGACTTTGCTCTTCGTCAGCGGACGTTTGTATTGAAGGTCGAGCAGAGAATACAGCATGGATCTCATCTTCCGAGTCGCTACCAAAGATCAACGTAGGTGCGGACGGCCTTGGCTTGTTGTGTTGGGGCGGACCCGAATACACTATCTCCTCTTCCTCCTCAGTATCACTGCCGAAGACAGGGATGGTGGCATTAGCTTTGTTCTCTGGCTTGTGACACCTTTCCGTGTCTTCGAAATCCGATAAGAAGTATTTGGCATCTTCATATTTGCGGACTTCGTTCACGAAAAACGGATTCAGTTCTCCCGCCACGGTATACTCGAGACCATCCTTAGCGTATTTCATACACTGATGTTGTGTAGAAGGGATGGCGTTGTACTCGTGTAACCACGGTCGGCCGAGCAGAGCATTGTAGCATGTCTTGGCGTCTATGACGTGGAACTTAATGTCCGTGACGAGTAACCCAAAGCATAGCGTCAGTACCACAGACCCAAGAGTTCTTGATGACTGGGAGTCAAACCCGGAGATGGTGATCTTGTCTCGAGTAAGGTGCTGGACGCTCATGCAGATTTCTTTTAACACCCGCACATTGAGGAGGTTAACGGAGGATCCATTGTCGATCAGGATTTTGCCTATCTTTATATCGTGGCAGTATTCTGAGACATAAAGGGGGCGATTGTGTTCGCACGTCCCAAGGAGAAGATCTTCATCACCAAAAGCGACATCGGCCGTGTGCACTTCCTCCAATTCATCCTTCATCTTTTCCTCAGCCAGGAAAGCTTGGAATTGCTCCGGATCCTGTAGTGCCTTGATTAATGAATCTCTCGATTCCTTTGATAGCAAAAGGGCGTCAAGAATGCTGAGCTGTGACAGTAGCTTCCTCAGATGCGCTAAGATGTTGTAATCCACCTTATTCCTCTTCGGTGGGTCTTTGGCACTTAGCTCCTCCACCACTTGGTCATCTAAGACGATATATTCAGAGACCTTTTCTTTCCTTTTATCTTTTTTGTTTGAGGGTCTGAGATTCTTTTCGGGCAGCGTGCGATTACGTAGCTGGATATTTTTGCAGACCTTCGGTTCTTCTTCTTTTCCCGAAGTGGACTCTTTAAAGAGAGGGGCAAGCTCCAGCTCCTCATCAGAATCGCTCCCGAATGTAGGCACCAGTGATCCCCTGGCGTTAACCATGCGACAATCACCGGTAATTCTTTTAAGCTCTTCGGTCGTATTTTTCCGCTCCACACGAATTTTGCGCTTCTCCCGCTTAAAGCGTTGTCGATGAGCAACATATCCTTGCCACCATCTATCGAAAGCTTTGCACTCTTAAGTAGGGTGCGAAACCTTCTGATGATATAAGCAATAGGAGGGGTGCATTTCCACTTCACCGGTGATGTTTCCTTCGGAGGATGGTAGCTTCATGCCCATTGATATGGCCTTAGCAAACCTTTTCCTCATCTTGAACTGGCTTTTGTCGGTAGTGTAGGTATTTTGCTCTAGCGGGATCGTCTCAGCTCTTTCGTCAAGTCGCTGGCGCTTGGCCCTTTCAAATATTACCGCCTCGTGTTCTCGATCAGCTTTACTTTTCAACCGGGCTTCATTAAGGAATGCGTCAATTACTTCATCTGATGGCCCCAGAATTTTTGGTTCAGGGTCTGCCCCCAGCGTTCCAGTACAAGGAGTCCCTTCATCGTCCATGAACGAATGGGAAATCACATGACAACTCGCCACATATTCTTCAGATTCATCAGATGAACTTTCTCCCTCATCTTCCTCTTGAAAGACATGATCGAGGAACTCTTGGAATGTAATGGGAGTCCGTGCCTTCTGGTTGTATTCCTCCAGCGCGTCAATTTGTTTTTGCAAGTCCGTGCGCTTGTCGCCAGGCTTCACGGGCTTCTTAGATTTCTTCTTCTTCTTTTTCGAAGATTTTGACAGCTGGTTGTGAGTGCTTGGGCCACCACCATCGGTCTTTGGAGTTGTACGTGGCTTCAACATCCCTTCAATGACCTGCGGTTCCAACGGGTTCTTCCACCTAATTGCTGGACATGTTTGAAGATCGTTTAGCATCCTCTTTGTCTTGGTTGATAATACAACCTCCCAAGGAGCTTCTTCAATGACGGAGCATGTTGCCCCCGGCGTATTCGTTCCCTTAGAGGTGCGGGGCTGCGGGGGATTCACCTTCCATTTGTCAGATAACGCGAATTTGCCCTGTCGGTACTGGTTTTCAAGCCAATTTTTGAAAACGTAGCAATCTTCGATCGGATGGCCCAGTATTCGATGATAAGGACAGTAGTTGGGTTCATTGACATCACTTGGTTGCAACGGACGTTTTGGATCCGGCAGATTTATGAGTCGGTTGCGCAACGCCAGCTCGAATAACCTTTTCGTTTTATCGCGGGAAAAGAGTAAGAACGTCCTAGCCTCTCCTCAAGGGCTATGTACGGACGCATATTATTTTGACGAACAACCGGCTTCGAGTCGCTCGGTTGTTGTTGAGCATTAGCGACGACGATCGCTTTTCCCTTTCCTTTGTCATTTCGGGAGTCCGGCTTTGGAAGAGGGGGTTTATGACCCATCTGATCCATTTGCGCTAACTTGTCAATCAAGGCTTGGAAGGTAGTCGGCTTGAAAAACATCATAAATTGCGAGATGGTTGCTTGCGGATCAAGAGTTCCCACAAACATACCCACTGCGGGAGCTTCTTCAATGCGCTGCTCGCACTTCGACCATAAGTTCCGCCACCGTATAGCATATTGAACCCACGTCTCGCCTGGCTTTACCCTGGCGTTAATCAGTGCCGTCATCAGGGTACGTTCACTGGCACTTGCAAAACGCTGAGTAAACAGCAGCTCCATCTCTGCGAAGGTCTTGATAGAGTCGTTCGGGAGTTCAGAGTACCACTCGAACGCCGTATCTGATAAACTTCCAACAAACTGGCAAAGCAACAGCTTGTCGTCACCGTCGGTGTTGCCGCAGAGTGCCCTGAACTGGGCAACATGCTGGTGAGGATTTCCCGTCCCCTTGTAGACATGGAACTTGGGAATTGTGTAACCCGGCGGGTACTTGATTTGGTCGTACCAACTTGGATATGGCCGCCCCGTTTTTACGACCTGGCCGGCTGCTTCAGTCGCATGATGAACCCGTATTTGCTGGGCTATGTACTCGTCCAAATCAGCTTTGGAGATCGTATCCTCCTTAGCCGTCGACAGAGCTGGCAGAGGATTTGATGTCTCTCCCCTATCGTCTCCAAGGACGATTGGGGGATCTTCGGCTGGAGGATCTTGTTGTATCATCATCCCTACCATGTCTTGGAAGAGGAGGCCCATACGCTGTATGTTGGTTGCTTGTTCAGCAGCCTCTTTGTCCTTCTTCTCCAATATTCGACGAAGGAATTCGGCGTCGGTTTCTTCCTCTTGGCGTTCATCCGAGGATGTTTCGGGGTTTTCTTTTGGCCCAGTAAGTGCGACCATAGCGTACATCATCTCTTGGAGCTTCTGTTGCTGCTCCTGCGCCTTGGTCACTGATCGCGTAAGCGGTCGATGACCCGTAGATATGCGACTGTCCTCTTTACCGGACGCCACATAGACGGTATGAACTACAATGCCCCCTGACTTAGGGCGTTTGGGTTCACCACCTCTGATATTTGTCGCCGGTGCGGGGGTTTTCTCCGGCCTCCTTCTTTTGTGGGCCGTTGAAGTTGAAGGGGTCGTTGCAGTGGGCACCCTAGCGATCATTGTCCCCTACTGTTTAATAGGACGGTCTTTTTCTTTTTGCACCTTCGTCTTCTTTTGTTGACGAGAGTGATCTGGGTCGATCACGGAGTCTTGAACCCTTCGCCAAACCTTGTATATTTTTGAGGAAAGCCGTTGAGGGGGCTGTTCTTGCTTTGTTTCCGGAACTCTCTCCGCGGGCGGAGGAGATCTTTTCAATGTAGCAGTTGGAGAATTCTTACGTACCTTCCTCAGCAGTTCAAAGCTGTTCCCAGTTGGAACAGCAGCGTTGACTTCTACCACTGGAGCCGGTGGAGTTAGCCCTGAGGGGGAGTTGCCCCCTGCCTTCCTCACTCGTTGCCAATGGCGACGTCGAGCATGACGAGCCATTGGGACTGGCTCGGAGATTGAGACAGCTTCTTTTTGCCCCCTGTCTGAATGAGGCGCCGCTGGTGTTAACCTCTTAAAGATTGAAGTTGTCTTTTGAGGGATGATATTCAACCTGTCGAAGACAGATCCTCGAGCAGGGGTAGGAGCAGGAATCGTCAGTCTTGAAAAGACTGACGATTTGACAGGGGAAGCCGCCTTGACGACTTCTGGAGTAGCAGTTATTGCCTTCCTTGGGACAGCCAATTTAGAGTTCTGATCTAGCCTGGTGAAAACAGAGGCTGTTGGTTTGGTAATGGGCGACCCGTTGACAGGGGCCGTCGTAGCAGTGAGCCGGTCGAAGACCGACTTCTTGTTCACTTCCAATGCAGGTATTGGCATAGAGAAGCTTGTAGGTAGGATCATGGTCCCGAAAAACAGGCCGGTGGTGGCCTGGGTCACCTGGTCTACCGGCAGAGCGAGGAAGGAAGCCGCTTGGGGCCATATGCTACACCTCCGGGGGAGGTGGAGCGTCTGTTGCAGTGGCACTTCGAGCAGTTGGTGCAGTTAGAGGCCATTGATGCTTGAGTTCTGCGCCAAGCAAAAGACCAAATCTTAGTAGCTTGAAATCCAAAGGCAACCATTTAACAAACCGCGATTGGTTCGCGAGGACGACACACGAAGTGTGGAGTGGAAAGAGAAAAAGGTCCCACCGGGCGTGCCAGAATCTGTTCCCCTCCGAATGGCGGCCGACGACGTTAGGGCGTCTTGCCTGAGATTCGGGGCAGATGCTATTTGGTTTTATCCGTCTACCGCTCCGAAGATGCCAAGTTGATTTATGGCACCGTGTATCGGAGGTTTAGACGGATGCGGCCGATGTAGCAGACTTCGTCAGATGACCCCCTCGCTTGAGGGGTTTTTGATTATGGGGACGCTCTTCCCTGCAGGCGCAAGCCCCTGCAGTTAATTACGCTACCGCATCACGGTAACAACTTTCTCTTTCTCCAGAATTTCACTTCGTGTCGTGTGTGTTTGTTTTGTTTGTAGTTGCCCGTGGATTGTATACGGAGGCTAAGCGATGTCGTCGCCCGTAGGACATGGATTAGTCCAAATCCGTATTTACTTAGATTTGGGTTTGGTGTTTTGGTTTAAGGATACATTAGCCGTATTTAGGCTAAGATCGACTTAAACGTTTGTTAAGGATACGTTAGTCTGATTTGAGACTAAGATCAACTTAACGGGATCGTTTGGATCCGACAAAAGAGCATTTGGGGGCTCTATTGTTCCAGTTTAGGGACATAGGGGTCCATGTTCCAGTTTAGGGACGTGGTGGTCCATATTCCAGTTTAGGGACGTGGTGGTCTATTATATGCATGGCCATCGGGACCCGCCACCTCTCTGACATCGTTGAAGGATTACAACGACAGGTGTCAGAGGAGTTCAGAGATGTACCCTCGAACCAGAGTTGATTTGGAATTTTATAGTCCATTTGAATGTTTAAGGATACGTTAGCCGTGTTTGGGGCTAAGATCGACTTAAACGGGATCGTTTAGATCCGGCAAAAGAGCATTTGGAGGCTCTATTATTCCAGTTTAGGGACGTAGTGGTCCATCGCCAGTTTAGGGACATAGTGGTCCATATTCCAGTTTAGGGACGTGATGGTCCATATTCCAGTTTAGGGACGTGGTGGTCCATTATTAGTTTAAGGACGTTTCGGTCCAACATTAGTTTAAGGACGTTTCGGTCCACGAGTTTAAGGACCTCGCAGTCCATATTGATGTGTGTGGTCGTTGGAACCCGTCACCTCTCTGACGACGTTGAATGATTACAACGACATGTGTCAGAGGAGTTTGGAGATGTACCCTCGAACCGGATATAAATTGATTTAAGAGAGCAATCTTGCTCAGTCAATTTAATTTGAGGACTTACGGCCAAAATTGGGCTAAGTCCAGTTGAAAATGTTCAACATTTGATTTGCTTTTGCATTGCATTTCTTTCTATTTTTATTTGGGCTCTGCCTAGAAAGGATGCAGAGCATCAATTTGTTTTGGGCTCTGCCCATTTATAAATGATGCAGAGCATCAATTTTACTTGGGCTCTGCCCTTTATAAATGATGCAGAGCATCAGTTTTATTTAGGCTTTGCCCTTTTATTGCTTTGCAATTTATTTTGGCCAGCTAGATCTTTTGATTTAGGCTTGGCCCTTTAGGAAATGCATTGCATTTATCAGGCGCTTTGCGCCAATCAGAGAGTGCAAGCGCTCGTAGTGTTGACACGTGTCGCGCAAGCGCAGTGCGCTACGCTAATGCGCTGCGCCTGCGCTGCTGACACGTGGCGCGCTCTGGTGGCTTGCGCCAATCCAGGAGCGCAACAGCGCAGTTTGCAAGTGCAAGGCACTATGATTTGAGAATCTTTTAGATTCAAGAACCAATGGTTCATAAAAGAAGTGCAAAGCACTGTTTGTTTTCTTGATCTAATTTAGATCAAAGAAAACAAGTTCTTCTTGTTTTTCTTATCTCGAGGAACCAAGGGTTCATAGAAAAGTGCAAAGCACTATTTTTACTTTTGTTTTTTATTAAAGATCATTGATCTTGTTCTCAGATCAATGATCTGTTCATAAGAGAATTTTCTCTTTTTCTAAAGGTTTTTACCTTTTTTGTTCCTGAGGAATTCTCTCCAATTCTTCAGAGTTCTCTCTGTTTGATTTTTCACAAAATGTTCATCCTCTGAATTGAGGTCTAGGGTCCTTTTTATAGTGCCCATAAATTAGTTAAATTTGTTAAAGAGATCTTTCTCTGAGTGATTTGGGGAATTTTCCCCACCGTTGGATCTTTGATCCAAGGGCTTCTGTTTTACAGAAGAAAATCTTCTTGTTTTAACAAGAACAGAAAGATTTCTTTAAAATCTTAATTCTGTTTAGCGTAAACCCCCCAGCGCTTGACACGTGTCGCGCAACGCAGCGTTTGCGCAATTGTGCTTGCGCAACTGCGCAGACACGGGTCGCGCAGCGCAATGCTTGCGCGGCTGTGCTTGCGCAGCTGTGCTTGCGCAACTGCGCAGACACGCGTCGCGCAGCGCTGCGCTTGCGCAGCTGTGCTTGCGCAGCTACGCAGACACGTGTCGCGCAGACACGTGTCGCGCAGCGCAGCACTTGCGCAGCTGTGCCTGCGCAACTGCGTAGACACGTGTCGCGCTGCGCAGCGCTTGCGCAATTGAAGCGTTGCTTCCTTTACTTTTATTTTTAAAGAGCCTTGCTCTGATTGGACGCACTGCCTTGGGCGCTGTGCTGACGCATCAACTTCTGACACGTGGCGCGTTGCGCGCAGCGCACGGGATTTGAAGCGTTGCTTCAAAATTTGAATTTTTGAAATTCAAACAGAGCCTTGCTCTGATTGGGGAAAACAGCCCTCACCGCTAAGGCACCTGCTGTCCCTGGTCCCAAATCCAGTAATGCGGATAAGGAAATCCGCAAAACCTGGGATTTCGATTGCGCGAAAGCCAAGTGCATCGTGCTTGCCTCGATGAACAATGAACATCAGAGGAGGCATGAGGATATGGAACTAGATGCCATATTTCTCCATACAAAGGAACTTTATGGAGAGCAATCTCGTATAGCAAGATACGAGACCTCTAAGAACTTGTTTCGAGCGAGGTTGGCTGTCGGGTCATCGGTAGGAGAACATGTCCTAAAGATGATCGGCTATATAGAAGAGCTCGCAGACCTTGGGACGACTTTGGATAATGAGCTCTATACAGACCTTATTCTCCAGTCCCTTCCTTCCACCTACGCCCAGTTTATCCTGAACTTCAACATTCAAAGAAAATAAGTTGAACTTCCGGAACTCCAGAACATGTTAAGGAGTGCAGAGGGCACCTTGCAGAAGGCAAGGGAAACACCCGCTATGTTTGTTAGCGGTGCTTCTTCTTCCGGGTCCAAGGCTAGGGCCAAAGGAAGGAAAAAGAAGGCCGCCCCCAGACCTAGAGGAGGTGTAAGTAAGGTGGGAGGGAAGGGAAAGAAAAAGTTTGCGGTACCGGTAGTGGGCCAGGATGAGTGCTTCCATTGTCACAGGAAAGGGCACTGGAAAAAGGATTTCAAGGCGTGGAACGCTAAGAACCAGGAACCGAAGCAAGCTGTGGTTTCGACTTCAGGTGTGTTTGTAATTGAGAATTGTCTGTCAATCAATTCTACTTCCTGGGTATTGGATACCGGATCAGGATCTCATATTTGCAATTCATTGCAGGCACTGAGAAACCGTAGAGTGCTGAAGGAAGGTGATATGACCCTGATGGTTGCTAACGGAGCTAGCGTGGGAGCTGTGTCCGTAGGGGATTATCACCTTGGATTGACGAGTGGACACATTTTGGTTTTACATAACTGTTTTTGTGTACCCAGCTTAACGTGTAATATCATATCTGTTTCCTTGTTATCAAATAAAGGTTATGATTTCACGTTTGGAAGTGGTTTTGTTAATATCCACCTTAATCATAGTTTGATTGGGTCCGGTACACTGGAAAACGGTATATATGTGTTAAACCAACTCCAAATTTTCAATGTCCAGAACACACTAAAAAGAAAGTCTCCAGATTTAAATAAAACTTTCTTATGGCATTGTAGACTGGGTCACATCAATGAGAGAAGGTTGACTAAGTTGCATAGAGAAGGATATTTGGACTCGTTCAAATATCAAACTTATGACACTTGTCAGTCTTGTCTCAAAGGAAAGATGACAAAGACTCCATTTACTGGACATGGAGTAAGAGCGAGCGAGCTCTTAGGACTCATACACAGCGATGTATGTGGTCCAATGTCTACACATGCAAGAGGTGGTTTTTCCTATTTCATTACTTTCACGGATGATTACTCAAGGTACGGATTCATTTATCTGATGAAACATAAATCTGAGGCTTTTGAGAAATTCCAAGAGTATAAGAATGAAGTAGAAAACCAAACCGGCAAAAGTATCAAGACACTAAGATCTGATCGAGGTGGTGAATACTTGAGTGCCGAGTTCCTAGGTTACCTAAAAGAGAAAAGAATTCTCTCTTAGCTTACTCCTCCATACACTCCACAGCATAACGGTGTATCGGAGAGACGGAATCGAACCCTATTGGATATGGTACGTTCCATGATGAGTAATGCTGAGTTACCGCGATCTTTTTGGGGTTATGCGCTAGATTCAGCGGTATATCTTCTGAACAGGGCTCCTACCAAGACTGTGCCAACCACCCCATATCAGATGTGGAGTGGAAAGAAACCCCATCTTCAGCATATGAAGATTTGGGGATGTCCAGCTTTTGTTAAAAAGCAGCATGTGGACAAGCTCGAGGCACGATCAGTAAAATGTAAGTTTGTGGGATATCCAAAGAACTCCAAGGGATATTATTTCTATTACGCAGAGGAACAAAAGGTTTTTGTTTCTCGTAATGCCCATTTTCTGGAACAGCAGTTTTTAGAAAAGGAAATAAGTGGGAGCGAAATAAAACTAGAAGAAATTCCAGAACTACAAACTAATACTGAAAGTTTAGTAGAACAAGTAGTTCAAGAAGAACAGGACATTCCCGCACCCCTCCGCAGGAGTAGTAGGCCGTCTCATCCGCCTGAGAGATACTACGGTTTTCTCATAGATGGGGATAGAGAGGATTGCATCATAGATGATGATGAACCTACTGGCTTCCAGCAGGCCATCCAGAGCGGCGACTCGGTACGATGGCTAGATGCAATGCGGACCGAAATAGAGTCCATGTACACCAACAAAGTATGGACTTTGCTCCAGATGGGGTAAAACCCATAGGATGCAAATGGATCTTCAAGAAAAAGATTGGTGTAGATGGACAGGTGGAAACCTATAAGGCTAGACTTATTGCAAAGGGTTTTCGTCAAAGACCTGGTTTGGACTATGATGAAACTTTTTCTCCAGTAGCTATGCTCAAATCCATTCGGGTCCTTCTTGCTATTGCTGCCTTCCATGATTATGAAATCTGGCAGATGGACGTAAAGACGGCTTTTCTGAACGGTAATTTAGAAGAGTGCGTCTATATGGATCAGCCAGAGGGTTTCAATCAGAGTGGGAGCAGCGGGAAAGTATGCAAGTTGCTTAAGTCCATTTATGGACTAAACCAGGCATCGCGGAGTTGGAACATCTGTTTTGATGAAACAGTCAAAGAATATGACTTTATCAAAAATCCAGATGAACCGTGCATATATAGTAAAGTTGTAGCAAGAACTGTCGTATTCCTTGTCTTGTACGTGGATGACATTCTATTGATAGGAAATGACATTCCTATGCTACAATCTGTCAAATGATTCTTGTCACACAAGTTCTCCATGAAAGACCTGGGTGATGCCTCTTACATTCTGGGGATCCGGATCTATCGTGATAGATCCAAGAGGATGTTGGGACTTTCACAGTCCAGGTATATCGACACTGTACTGAAAAGATTCAGTATGGAAGATTCTAAGCGCGGTAATCTACCGGCTTGTCACGGAATCACCATATCCAAAGAGATGTCTCCCAAGACTGATTTGGAAAGGGAACGCATGTCTATTATACCCTACGCTTCTGCGGTAGGCTCTATAATGTATGCGATGTTGTGCACCAGACCAGATGTAGCTTACGCACTGAGCGTGGTAAGCCGGTATCAGTCAGACCCAGGGGAGAAGCACTGGATAGCAGTAAAGAACATTCTCAAGTACCTGAGGAGGACTAAGGAGATGTTCTTGGTTTACAGCGGAAAAGACCTCAGGATGGAGGCCTATGCTGATTCCGGCTTCCAGAGTGATAAGGACGATTCCAAGTCCATGTCAGGTTATGTCTTTACCCTCAATGGAGGGGCGGTGTGCTGGAAGAGCTCCAAGCAGGACACCGTTGCTGACTCGACGATGGAAGCGGAGTATATAGCTGCTTGCGATGCCGCAAAAGAAGCAGTCTGGATGAAGAAGTTCCTAACAGAACTTCAGGTGGTTCCTACCATTGTTGATCCAATACCTCTGTATTGCGACAACAACGGAGCTATAGCTTTAGCGAAGGAACCAAGGTCCCATCAGAAGTCCAGACACATCTTAAGGCAGTATCACCTGATCAGGGAGATCATTGATCGTCAGGAGATCGAGGTTCGGAGAGTTGCTACTGAAGAGAACATTGCTGATCCATTCACAAAGGCCCTACCTCAGATTCAGTTCGAGAGGCTACTCGAGATCATCGGTCTTCGATACGCCAGTACATGGCCCTAGTGCAAGTGGGAGATTGTTAGTGTATATGCCCTAGGGGCCATTATTGTATCATACTAGTTTGTATATTACTTAATGGAAGCTTGGGATATTCACATGTATATAACAGTCTTGCTAAACATGGTAGTATGCTACTTGGTTTTTCTATCTTAATATGTGAGTATACGTATTGATAGAGCTCTTAGGATCTTGCTTGACTACCAGCGTTGTGATGGCAGTCACACTAGTAGGGGCTGGATAGTCTACAAGCACATCCTTATTCAGGTCCCTAGTCGTAGGATTATCGAGACAGGGCATCGATACTCCGGAGTAGACTAGTGTGTACGCTTCTCATCCCAGTTGGGGAGATGGTCTGTCCCACAGCCGTCAGTACGTTGTACTGGAGATAGTATGCAGGTGCTCGTTAGGTTACGGGTACACCGGACAGGACTCACAGGGAACTGTTGGTTGGTTTTATACCAGTCGTCAGTTAACAGTTCCCAGGTGACATGAGTACAGCATAGTTCGCAGACTTGACACTGCTACTTCGCCTCGAGTGTGTCCCACTGTTCTTAGATTGCTACCCTACCACGGCTCAAAGGAGTCGTGCAAACAGGTAGCAGTTGGGTGCAGTCCCGAGCACTTGGAGGCAGTGGCGGTTAGACAGGATTCGTCTCTCCCGGTATTGGGGGTTGATATCGCGCTGTGTCAGAGAGCCATTACGCAAAGTCCCTGGCCAGGGCAAGCGAGATTTGCTGGTATGTGCCAGTAGTTTCTCAGGGTGTAATGGGCTTCGCTCCGACACGACTTATACCGCTATTAGGGGACTGACACTTGCCGCCCCCTAGGCCCGCTATGCGATAGTCTTAGACGAACAGACCGGACTGTACGGAGATTGTCACATCAGACTCAGTAGGAGTTCGGATGGGTTTCCTCATCGGCCTTCTTATCGACATCTACCTGGGGACCGTTACGTACAGCTAGTGCCGCTTGCGGTCTGTGGTTAAACCCACTGCCAGCGTAGTAGTCGAGTCTCTAGAGTCCCACACAGAGAGTTTCCCTACTCCAGGCGAAACGATATAGAGGTCGTATGGTTTTACGACAAGGGTTCGGACACATACGTGTGTTTACGCACGTACGACATCCGGACAGTTTTTACTAGTCGGCTTTGGTTTAAGCCAGTTTCTAGTATCAGGTTATTGGATTTATACAGTCTAAAGTTTTTCCGTGTTTTCACGGATATGAGGGGCGTTCTCGTAATTGCGCGAGAAGCTTCTAGAAGATGGTGACTTGGGGGTTAAGGTGGCATATGCATTAAATGGGATTAGTGACTCATTTGAGTGATTCATCCATGTCATTAATGCATCATAAATGCTTAATGACTCATGGAGATGAATCACCCATTAGATATTTATGGAGCATGGTTGTTAAATCATTTACTTGATTTATCTTGTTATTATTTATGCTTCATATATATTATGAGAGATCATTATCTCATTCCATTCTCTTGCTCACTTTCTCTCTCCTCAAGCTCTCCCTCTTCAAACCCTAATCCTCTCCTCTCATGTGTTGAGTACAAGGATTAGATTAGACTACTTAATCCTTAACCATTCTCTATATCACCTAGGTTGCTTAGATTAGCGATTTAAGAAACCTAGTTACCTCTAGTTTGAGGTGAAGCTTGTAGTAAAGCTCTCGGGTGGATCTTCTACTACTTAGAGAATGCCGGAGAGGACGTGGAGAACGACCAGACGAAGGACTCGGTTCTACAGGTATAATCACTTTTCATAGTAGTTGTTAACTCCTATGTTTGTTGTTAGTTATTGTTTATGCAAAGATTCTCGGTTAGTCGATGTTTACACTTTAAACAAGATTGTTTTTCATTTTTCCGCCTCCCCGCAAGTCGTGGGGTGTTGTACATCGACTTACAGATAGATTTCGGTCTCTCAAACACCCAGCATTCTTTTGAACTTTTGGTTCAGAAGGAGCAATTGGAAGTATCAGATGCCCCTCCAACGGGTAATTTTGATGGTAATGCTGGAGATAGTTCCTGGGGGTACGGTCACATGGTTAACGATGATACCGTCAGTGTCGGTGGATATGACTATACACAACATTATTCAAACCTTCAAACTCATGAGTAAACATTTTATAAACCCATATTCAAACATTTTAGTAATACCAAGATACTAATATTCAAACATTTTATAAATCCATAAATCCAGGTTCTCCCAGTCGACTGCTGCAGTTACATGCACCCCAGAAGAACAACAATGATTACCATACACAACCTTCCACAGGTAAATAAATCTGAAACAAGTGATGATTTAGTTACGAAAATATTAAGGAATAATATTATAATAACAATTTATATACTAAACGCAGATCTCCCCACACCTCCGCATCATTCCAACACGATCCAAGTAGCGCATTCTAAGCATGTCCGTCCACATCTTTCCGGTCTTCTCACCCCGAACCATCCACATTACACCGACCACAACCATCATATATTGCACCCGAGCCTTATGTTGCTATGGGTGATATTGATATGTGTGGCAGTGATGATGATGAAATCGGTGAAGGTCATCAGGGGGAGGATAGCATGGAATATGCCGCTGGATTGAATGAGGTAGCATTCTTTGATGGTATGGTTGCGAATAACGATTTTGTCGAACTAGAAGATCCCGGCCTCGATCCGCTGGAAGATGATAGTTGGGTAGACTTAGCCGTGGCAGAAGTAAATACGGCACCCTATTTGGACGCGACAGCAGCAAGCGAAGATTGCATCAGTGTCGGGAATTTGTTTCAGGAAAAAGGAGATCTTATTTGTAAGCTGAAGTCGTGGTCTATTCAGCAAAACGTTACATTTAAAACCGAAGAGTCAAATAAGACGTACTATACGGTGGTATGTACGAAAGCTCCTGAATGTCAGTGGAGATTGCATGCATGTTGTTCCAAAAGAGCCAAAGCTTGGAAGGTCACGAAATACAACCAAGAACATACTTGCATCAATTCTATTATGTTACAAGATCACTGGAATTGCACTTCATCTTACATTTGCTCGCTAATCATGCCATTAATCCGTACAGATGTGGCGATGACTCCCCGAGAGATACGGCTCTTGGTTAGCGGAGAGCATAAAATTCAGATTTCGTATGTGAAGGCATGGGATGCTCGTAGAAAGGCTTTATGCAAGATATTTGGGGACTGGGAAAGCTTGTACAACTCACTAGTCCCTTTTATGGAAGCCATGAAAGTATCAAATCCGGGGACCGTATACCGGTTAAAAACCACAGAAACAGACGTCGAAGGCTCTGTCAGGTTTCAAAGAATTTTCTGGTGTTTTGGTCCATGTACGGCTGGTTTCACACACTGTCGGCCGGTATTGTGCGTTGATGGTACGTATCTATACGGTAAGTACAGAGGCTGCATGTTAATTGCTACAGGTGTTGATGCTAATAACGGTATATTTCCGTTGAGATTTTCTATTGTCGAGGGTGAAAATACATCATCCTGGTCATGGTTTTTCCGTCAACTCAAAAATATCCCATCTGTTCTTCATAAAACAGATTTATGCATCATATCTGATAGACATCTGGGAATACTAGCTGCAATGAGATCTGTATTTCCGACGACCCTACATAGGTTTTGCCTACGGCACTTCAGGCAAAATTTTGATCGAAAATTTAAAAATTCGGATCTACATAAGCTTATGTACAGAGCCGGTGAAACGCCTGACCCTAATGTTCACGACATATACATGACGAAAATTGGGGAGATGAGTCAAGCCGCGAAAGCGTGGTTAGATGAGTATCCAGTACGCATGTGGTCACAAGCACATGATGATGGGTGCAGATATCTACTAATGACGACTAATATGTCTGAAAGCTTCAACGGGGTCCTTAAAGGCGTTAGAGGCTTACCGATACAGGGGTTGATTGTTCGAACCTTTTTCCGGATGAATACTTATTTTGTGCACAGAAGAGAAAAGTCCTTGGCGATGGAGACTCCGCTCACCGCGTATTACGAAGATATATTTCGGAAAAGAGAGCGCAGAGCACAATACTACAGATCCGAAAGGTTTGACACAGCGGAGTTTCAAGTAACGGACGGTAATGGGAATCAATATACCGTGAACTTTAGAGATGAAGGGCTCTCTTCGTGTACATGCGGTCTTTTCTAGCAACAACATTTACCTTGTGCCCACGCAATTGCTGCTGCGAGCAGCATACATAACTCACAACAATTTTGCTTCCCATTACTATACAGTTTCCAATTACCAAGGCGCATACGATCCAAAATTTCATCCTATACCGGACAGTCGCTATTGGCACTATTATACTGCCAACAGACAAACACCCACTGTATTACCGCCGGAAAAAAATATAAGGCCCGGAAGACCTAAGGTGCGTCGAGATCGAATGACAATGGATGCTGATTCTCAGCAAAGGCAAGCCAGATGTAGCCTATGCAAACAACCAGGCCATTATAGGACCAGATGTTCAGAACAGTCATCAGGGGTGGGACCTTCAGGATCGTGACAAGTGCACTCAGATTTTTTTGTATTATAAATTTGACGGATTCATTTTGTTATTATAAATTTGACCGTCGATATAGTATTTACATTTTACAAATAGATAGGATTTTTTTATATTGTAAATTTGACGGATTCATTTTGATATTATAAATTTGACCGTCGAGATAGAAATCGGATAGGATTTTTTTGTATTGTAAATTTTGAGGGATTCATTCTGTAAAAAATATTGATATAATGAAATTTTATTATTTTATTCAAATATTTTTTACGTTTATTTATTTTTAAAATTTATTTAAAATAATTATAATTATGATTATAATTATAATTCTAATTATAATCATATTATAATTCAAATTATATTTATAATTATATAATTAAAATTAAAATTATATAATTAATAATTAAAATTATAATTTAAAAAAAAGTTGGGGGGGGGTTTCCCTAGAACCCGCCCCCTATACAATAAGTATAGAGGGCGGGTTCTGGGAACCCGCCCTCTATACTTATTGTATAGGGGACGGGTTAGAACCCGTCCCCTATTCTGGGGTGGAGGACCGGGGGGCGAAACCGTCCTATTTTCATAATTTTAAATATAACCTTCCTATTTTAATAATTAATTTTTAAATTATTAATATTTCAAAAAAAAACCATGTTTTTCAAAATCCCCAAGTGAGTCCCATCTGTTATTTTATAAAGTCCTTTTTTATATTTCAAATAAGTAGCCCATATCTACATTTAATAGAAGTTTACAATAACATAACAGCATTGACAATAAAATCTCAGATATAGCTCTGCATCCACAAAGCCTTGTTTTTCCTTATTTTTAATTAATTAATTTATTATTATTTTTAACTGTTTCCCCTGAACCTGTATAATTCCAAAGTTTGTGCAATCTTTTACATTACCAATATACTTTCAAGCACGCATTGAAAGCTAAACTTAAATTTTATCAAATAGTAGCCTATATCTTTTAGATTCAATAAAGACTTAACAACATAACATGCACTTACCCCCAAAAACATAACCCTTCCTCTTTGTTTCCCCAACTTCAACATTCTTTGTTCAACATTACAAACATAAAACACCACCACCATGTATGTATATCAACTTAGTAGCTGTAGTTCTTAACATACATCCCCTCTTTCGCCTCCGCGCTCTCGCCTTCGCCCGTGTATTTGCCGAGCTGGGCGAGGGAGTTGGCCTTGGCGCGGATGAGGAGAGCTTCTTGAGCTGCCTTCACATTCTCCGGCCTGCCTCCCCAGGTCTTCAGGCATGTGTTCTGCAGTGCTCTGGCATAGGAGAAGGATACGTGCCATGGGTTTGGGCTTTGGTTCATCGCATTTAGGTTCAGTGTTGCCTCCACTTCGGATTGCCCGCCCGAAAGGAACTGTTAAGAAAGTGAGATTCGTAGAATGTGTTAAGATAGTGAATACAACTATGTCAATGTCCTCGGCACTTCATCAAAACTATTAAAACATTATAAGAATTGATTATATTTTAACATGTCCCTCCAGATTGAGCCTCCTTTTATGGGTTGAAACCTGATATTTTGCCCAACTGTAGTTGCATTAATCGCGTGCATGTTGGTATTTAACTAAGGTGGTGCATGCATATCGGTATATATTAGATATTAAAACGATTTGATCTTTAGCTCATTTTAATTTTAATAAAATAATGATGATGATTTATAAAGATCTGAACAGTTAGAAATAATTCTTTTGAAATATTTCTTCTTTCGAGTTATAATCGCAAAGATGTGTTACTAAAGTTTAGTCTAAGAACTTAATGTCCCTAGTATTGGTAGCTTTCGAGTTCTAAAAAAGAAAATTGAAAATTTCAGTGTAAGAAATAATACCATGATGCCTGGAACAGATGGTGGGATTCTTCGATGGAGAAGCTTCAAAGTATATTCAGCAACTTGCTCAGGTGTTGCCCTCTCTTGGCATTCAGCTCCTGGGGTCACCATGCTAGGCTTTAGCAGGATTCCCTCAAACAGTACATTGTTTTCCGCTAAGTAGAAGAAAACCTCAGCCCAGACTTTCTGAGCAACCTCAAATGTTCTGTCGATTCCGTGCACGCCATCGAGTAATATTTCAGGCTCAACGATCGGCACCAGTCCATTGTCCTGCGAGTTCATTGAAATAATCAAACAAATAATTATAATCCCTTTACACACACACACACACACACACACACACACAATTTCAATGCGTAAAAATTATTGAATTATATATGATGTACAGTTCTAACCATAAGAGAAGTTCATTTGCACATATATTATCTTTTGAAGTTCAAAGTATATCTCTACATGGGGTTGTGGATTGGATTATTTACATGTAATGTAAAATTCTAATCATATGAACTACATTTGCATATAAATATATAATTTTAGTTGTTGAGATCAGGAATACAACTGGGATTAGGGATTACGATTTTTCACTATATTTTGAGTTAGGATTCTGATAAAAAATTAAGATTGAATTTTATGTTTTTCTTAGTTAGGACTTTTCGTATTATGTTTGGCGTTATATCCGTACATATGGGTTACACATATATAATGTAAATTCTAATTATAGGAAGTTCATTTGCATATGAATTAAGTTGTTGAGATTATGAATACAACTGGAATTAGGATTTTGCAATGTATTTAAATTTAGGGTTCTTATCAAGAGTGATGATGAATTGTTGCAGCAAATACGATTACAAAGCAATAAACAAACAATAAAGATAAACAAATAAATAAACAAAAGCAATAGAAACAAAGCACAAACCAAAAGATATAAGATTTACGTGGAAAACCCTTGCGGAAAAATCCACGGGCGTAGGAGAAACATTTTACCAATCGAACAAATATGGAGAATTATAATGATGGATGAACTCTCACAAGATCCCTCTCAAAACCCTGACCTCCTCTCTCTTAATTAACAAAAGGGTTATTCCTCAATCAGGGTTACAAAATACAATTATAGTATTAGGTAAATAGAGTAAAAATTGGATTTCCCAAAGCATCCCAGAATACGGCCCGAGTCGATTTGAGCTGCTCAGGATTGTCTTGAGCCGTCTCTTGCAAACAGAGAACAATTGATATTTCCAAACGACTTAAGAACCGGCTCAAACTTATCTTAAGTTGTCTCATATAAACAGAGAGAACTCTATAATTCCAGACACGTTGTGAGCCGACTCAAACTTATCTTGAACCGTCTCATCATTCAAGGATCAAAGAATACGAGGTAAACTCAACAAATTTTCATCTTACCTCGCATTCGCCACAAAACTCCTTTATAATATTAGTAATATCTCTACCTTCTCCACAAAACCCTTAAAGGGCTCAATGAGTGCGACACAATCCAATTAAATTCAAACAATACTCAAACTTAACAAACGAAAGAGACTTAGTCAACATGTTGGCCAGATTATCCGCCGTGCCAACCTTCTTTACGATTATCTTTTCCTCTTCAAGACATCTTGAACAAATCAACACTGAACGTCGACGTGCTTCGTTCTGTTATGATGCATCTGGTCCTTTGTCAAATGAATTGTGCTTTGACTATCACGATATACTATTATGATATCCTTTTGGATATCAAGTTCCGAAAATAGTCTCTTCAACCAGATTGCTTTCTTAACAGCCTCAACAACGGTGATATACTCTGCCTCCGTCGTAGATAACGCTAATATAGGCTGTAACGAAGCACGCTAATTAATTGTACATCCTCATAAAGAGAATACATAGCTGGTAATCGACCTTCACCTGTCGAGGTCACCTGCATAATCAAAATCACCAAAACCAACCAAACTGTCACTGTTCCTTCCAAATTCCAATCCCACATCAGACGTAGCTCGTAGGTATTGTAAAATCCATTTCATTGCTTGCCAATGGCCTTTACCATGAGATACCATATAACGACTAACAACACTAATTGTATGTGAAATGTCGGGTCAGGTACATACCATGGCATACATAATGCTACCAACTACACTCAAATAAGGAACATGTGATATATACTGATTTCTTTCTCAGTTTGCGGTGATGAACGAGCTGAAAGTTTAAAATGAGCTGCCAAAGGGATGCTTACAGATTTAGCGTCTGACATACCAAAACGCTCCAAAACTTTCTTAACATATGCTGTTGAGACAATTAAAGTTTACCTCCCTTGCGATCGTGCCTAATTTCCATTTCGAGAATTTTCTTGGCCGCTCCCAAATCTTTGGTCTCGAACTTGCCTTTCAACTGTTTCTTAAGCTTCTGAATATCAATCATATACTTTACTGTTATCAACATATCATCAACATAAATCAACAAGTATATGAAAGAACCATCGGCGAGTTTCTTGCAATAAAAAAATTGTCACCATTGTTTTTCGTAAACCCAATATCTCTCATGAAGGAATCAAATTTCTTGTACCAACGTCTCGTCGACTGCTTTAAACCAAGGAGAGACTTCTCTAACAAACAAACATGGTCTTCCTTGTTTTTGAAAATCCACTTGCAGCCAACTGCTTTCTTTGCTCCTTCGGGCTTAATAAGCTTTCATATTTGGTTCTTGTGAAGAGACTTAATCTCTTCATTCATAGTGACTAACCAACGAGCTGACTCATCGGATGAGATAGTTTCTTGATAATTCATAGGCTTGCTACTATTAACTGTATCAGCAATAGACAACACATACGCCACTAGATCATCGTAGTCATATCTCTGTGGCGGTCTAATGTCTCTTCGTTGTCGGCCTCAAGCAAGTAAAAACTGCTCATCTTGGGACTCATCTTCATCAGACGATGGTGAAGAAAAGATCTCCTGTGAACTTGAGCTTTTACCGATCTCAAATTCAACACTCGGCTCGTCCTTCCTTGTATTGTCTTGAGTTGGAGATTTTGCGTTCTTCGGCTTCAATATAGCAGACTCGTCAAAAATGACATCTCTGCAAATCATAAAGTTTGGCAACTTAGGATCTAAACACCACAACCTATAACCTTTGACCCGGATGGTATATCTAATAAAAATGCATTTTTTCGTTCGAGAATCTAACTTGCCTTCACGACAATGTGTATATGCGGGACAACCAAACACTCTAAGTATAGAATAATCGGCATGCTTTCCAGACCAAATCTGCTCTGGTGTTTTAATACCAAGTGTTGTATGAGGTGATCGATTCACCATGTAGAATGCGGTGTTCACCGCGTTTGCCCAAAACTCCTTACGGAGCCCTGCATTCGATAACATGCACTGAGATTTCTCAAAAAGAGTCCGATTCATGCGTTTCGCGACTCTATTTTGCTGTGGTGTGTGGACACCGGTATGATGCTGAACGATACTTTCGTTTTTACAGAATTCATTAAAATCTCCACAACAAAATTCTAATCCGTTATTCGTCCTTAGCCTCTTAATCTGCTTTCCTGTCTACTTCTTGATCAATATCTTCCATTTCTTGAACGTATTAAATGCATTGCTCTTTAGCTTCAAGAAATAGACCCAAACTTTTCTCGAATAATCGTCGATGAAAGTAAACAGATATTTTGCACCACTTTCTTTGGAAGCAACATGAGAGGATCCTCAAACATATGAATGGATATTGTTAAGAATACCTTTTGTGTTGTGCACCGTCGTACCGAAACTAACTCATTTCTGCTTCTCAAAAATGCAATGCTCCCAAAATTCCATCTTCGATGTATTTTGACCATATAGTAAATCCTGTTTCGATAAGTCGGCCATTCTTCTCTTACTAATATGCTCGAGCCTCATGTGCCATAATCTGCTTACATTTGAATCAATATGGATTTAGATGATGAAATTACCGTCGACCCGGTAATTGTCGAACCCTGCTACACATATAAGGACTCCGTTTTCAAGCCCTTAATAACGACGAGAGCAACTTTATTGACTTTTAAAACTCCACTTTCAGTGGAGAACTTATAGCCATTAATATCGAGTGTACACAATGAGATGAGATTCTTCTTCAAGTCAGGAATATGCCTAACTTCCATTGATGTTCTCACAATGCCTTAAATATCTTGATTTGAATCGTACCTCTACCAATATCTCAACACGACTTATTGTTGCCCATCAAAACCACTCCACTATCGACAGTAGGTGGAGCATAAAATCTTATTGGGACACATATGGTGGGAACAACCCTAATCCATAATCCATTCATTCTTGAATCGATGTGTGTTGTCAAGAACCATAAGTAGATCTTTTTCTTCTTCGGCAATACTAGTTTCAGTTGAAGACTCCTTTTGATTGTTTTTCTTCTCCGGCTTATTCTGCAATTTGAAACAATCGACTTTGAAGTGCTCCTTCTTCTTACAATAGTTACAGGTCAAGTTCTTATGCATGGACTTCGACCTTGACTTCTTCTTGCAACCTTCTGGATCTCTCTTCTCCGCTCACCCTCAAACAAATAAGCCAGAAGATTGACCATCGTCTTTACTAGAAATTAACTCTTTGTCGATCTTTTTATTGTTTATCAAATTTTCTTTGACATCCTTGATCGAGATAGTATCTCGTCCATAGATCATGGTGTCACGGAAAATCTTATAAGAGGGTGGCAAAGAATATTACAATAAAAGTGTGTAATTTTCATCATCAATCTTAATATAGATCTTATCCAGATCTGTAATGATCGAATTAAACTTACCGATGTGAGATTTGATAAGAGAGCCTTCTGACATACGAAGTGTGTAGAGACGCTGCTTCAAAAGGAGTCGATCTGTGAGAGACTTTTTCAAATATAACTCCTCTAATTTCAACCAAAAACTAGCCACCGTCTTCTCCACTAGAACTTCTTGCAAAACTTCTTTTGTCAAACACAATTGGATAGTTGTGAGAGCATTTTCATTCAACTCCTCCCATGCTTTCCCGTCATAGTGGAATGCCTTGAATCTTTCTCAAGAATCGCCTTCTTCAAATTATTCTGTGTCAATATGGCAATCATATGAACTTGCCATAGACAAAAGCTCATATTCCCATCAAACTTCTCAATATCGAACTTCATAATAGTTGGAGACATGAGGCAGGATCAAAAGAACCAGTTGAAATTCACTTAGGAATTTTCACAAACACCTTGAGTGTTTACAAACTAAAAACTTCAAAATCACAATCTAAAAAGATGGGAAGAGGACACAAGCGCCGTCACCCACCGTAAACCTAGATTGTAATATCGAAAACCTAACGTTTCAAACAAACAAATCCACAAACACTAAATCTCCCAAAGAACCACAACGTAGCTCTGATACCAATTTGTTGAAGCAAATACGATTACGAAGCAATAAACAAACGATAAAGAGAAGCAAACAAATAAACAAAAGCACTAGAAATAAAGCACAAACCAAAAGACACAAGATTTACGTGGAAAACCATTGTGGGAAAAACCACGGACGAAGGAGAAACACTTTACTAATCGAATAAATATGGAGGATTATAATGGTGGATAAACTCTCACAAGATCCTTCTCAAAACCCTGGCCTCCTCTCTCTTAGTTAACAAAAGTGTTCTTCCCCAATTAGGGTTACAAAATATAATTTATAGTACGAGGTAAATAAAGTAAAAATTGGATTTTCCAAAACAACTCAGAATTCGGCCCCAATTTGAGCCGGCTCAAGATTGTCCTGAGCCGTCTCTTGCAAACTGAGAACAATTGATATTTTCAAACGACTTGTGAGCCGGCTCAAACTTATCTTGATCCGTCTCATACAAACAGAGAGAACTCTGTAATTCCAGATATGTTGTGAGCCGGCTCAAACTTAGCTTGAGCCGTCTCATCATCTAGGAATCAGAGAATACGAGGTAAACTCAACATGAATTTTATGTTTGTTATATTCATTTTTTGTATTATGTTCGGTTTTAGATCTTTACGCGCGGTTTTGTGGATAGTACTATTTACATCTATAATTCTAATTATTCAGCCATCGAGATTATTAATACAGCTGGGATTAGGATTTTGCGATACATTTTGGAATTAGGATTCTAATTCAATTATATTTAGGATTTTTCATGCCATATTTTATTTTTCAAAATGCATTTTTTCTTGTCTTTTTCCCATTAATATCCCTTCCATAAGATAATAATAATATGAATCTTGCTAAAAAATTCAATCATACTCCACAATCAATTTATTTTACATCTATAGATTTTTATATTCCTATAAGAATTTTGATTTAGATAGTCTTTGCGAATACCTTTCCATTCTATACACAGTTTATAAATGCAGATATACCTTCCAACAAATGATATTAAGATTTTATTCCGCATGCATACACCGAATTCTAGTCTATAAAATGGGCTATTCGCCTGATGGGTATGCATTTAAAATTACTTTGATGTGCCAATAAAAAATGCAGAGTAAAAGAAAATCGACAAATTAAATGAGGAAATTTACTTGTGCAATTGCAGCATATCGAGCAAGTCCCCATGCGGCTTCTTTCACCGCAAGAGCAGTTGGCCCGTTAGGGATACTGACAACCGCGCGCCTACAAAATTCATAAACAAAAAATAACCATTTTGCTCCTCAAATAAAATTAATTAAGACCAAACATATAAACCAATAATTAAATTCACCATTTAGCAAAGCGAGCGCCTTGCTGATAGTAAGCAGCGCATCGCGACGCTAAGCCATCCAATCCCTGGCACCATGATTCGTCGTTTGAGCCTGCAAGTGGCACAAGACCCTGACATATAACAAAAACATGTCATAAGTTTAAATAATTTTTAGGCTAAAGCACACTAGAATATTTTAGACTAGCTATCGCTATTCTCACTAAACTACCTCAAGTTTTTTTTTAAATAACACTAAACATTAAACTTTGGTTATAAGGGATTTTTCACTTCTTCAACAAAATAAAATAAAATTATTGCAGAGCTTTAAGGTTGCTTACTGTGACAAGGCTAAATTTCACAAAATCCCTTATCTATCTCCCTAAACTATTTAAATGTTTTTTGTTACTCTAAATTCCATTAAACTTTGGTTTTCAGAGATTCTTTTCGCTAAAATTTAGCACTTTACAAAAGCTTATTGTTTATAAAAAAAACTGTAGGTATTTTAGTGAAATATGCTCATAGTTAACCGTGACAGCCCTGTAATAAAAAACGCAAAGGTATATTGTCGACTTTGATAAGGGGACGTTAGTAGCCTTTTCGTCGTGTTTTTCAAAAAAAGAAAAGAAAAGAAAGAAGATAAATTAACTAATTACCTTGTCGACTTTGATCCCTGGCGTAACGTTCTGGCTGGTGAGCACATCGACCATTTTTGTGCCATCGACAGTTGATTGATAAAGAGTTTCCTCAAACAAAATTGCACCAGACACATATTGGCCCAATCCTGGAGCTGAGACTAGAAGAGTTCTGTAAGCTTGTCGATTGGCCTCAGTGTTTTCAAGTCCAATCGAGGCCAGTCGTTTCCCGCAGGTTGCATTTGATTCATCCATGGCTAGTATGCCTCTTCCTGGTGATGCTATACTTTTCTGCCAGATTCAATAAAACTTCGAATTATGGTTCTAAGCATTACACTCAAGATTTGATTTGGTCATGTTTTTGGATCATACAACGAATCCCTTGGATTACTACTTATGTTTTGATCCAAACAGAATTTATTCAAGTGTCGTATATTTGGAATGATAGGCCATAACATGATGCAAGCATGGTTCACAGACTATCGCGTAACTCAAAAAGAATTATTATCTATTTTCAAAGTTTTCTGAAAAATATGATTTCGTATATACACACTTACCGCGGTTTTGACAAGCTCATCAGAGTAAGCACCGGCGCGAACCGTGAATGAAACGGCCATGGGCTGAGCATTGGAGCTTGTTTTCGCGCCGAACCATTCTGATTTCCTTGGTAAGAATGAAGACTTGAGGAGAGTAGCAGAAGCCATTAATACAACTGCTTGATGAATAATAATAGAAGAAGCTAAGCTAAGACTAATGGCCTTATGTAATGCTATGCTCCCTCACTTTTGTAGAATGAAGTGAGGATGGTCAAGTAATATAAAGATTGATGGGAAAAATGGTGAAGGAGAGGATATGAGATGTAAGGTTGAGGTTGGCCTTAGGATTTGAATGGTGATAATGTGTGATAAGCTAGCTGGGGGAGGGAGCTGTTGATCTTGGCTTGGATGTATTATTTGTATGTTTGTTTCTTCAATTTTTTCTTTTTGTGTTTTTGCTGGAAATTGTTCTGGGCCCTAATTTTCATTAATTTTCCTGTTTTTTCGGGTGAATGGTGATTTAATTTGGTCCATGTTAATGAGTGATGTGCATGGCCAGTGCTTGCTTGTGCCTTAGATTCACCAGTGATGGAGAGAAGAAATGAAACTAGTGGTAGAAAGTAGGCTCAGGCTAAAATTCATCATGTAGGAACTAGCACAAGGGGATCTGAGCCAGATTAAGGATTACAAGGACCAAATTTTTTGTTCTTATAAAGATCTGCTCCGCTGAGATATTGTCTAATTTTGAGCCAGGCAATATTTCAAACAGCTTCTGTACAAAGAATAAATATTTATAAGAATCTAAAGACGTTTAACAAACTAGTGTTGAGGGAAAAATAAAGGGATATTTCATAAAGAAATTAACGGCGGGGGTCGCGGGGATCATGTAAGGGAAGAAAACTCGAGAGGTTTTTGTGCACGAAATCGACTTCACGGTGGTTTTGGACACATTGGCTACATGCGGTTTTGGTGAGATTTCTCAAAATAAATACACATACATGTCTTGTTTAATATAGTCAAATCTGACTTAATCCACAAGTTAAAAGGAGGAAGATGGTTTCTTACGGAAAATAGATAACAAGAGCCTTATAAGATTGAAAACACTCACCAAATTTCTTGACGCAAAGAGAAGTCATGTCATTCATCTTCCTCTCTTTTTTTTAAGGAGAAGTTGGGATCCAACTAACCATAAGAGCTTTTGAAAGAGATAGATATCATAAGTAAACTGCATCTTTAGAACCAAAACCCCAAAACAGACAGACAGCCCCCTTTTATATTTGTGAATACGTGCTGCATGTACTCGTTCGACGGATTAACGGTTGGTTTCAACCTATCTAACAATGTATCATACTCTGTGTTAATGTCTTCAACCTTGGATTCAACGTTGACATCATTGGAACGGGTGTGCTCATCATCTGATCCGTCCTCTATATTTTTCGGATTAGACTCCACATGAAGGATCCAACCTCCTCTTGACCAGACCTATTCTACTTATTGTTAAACCACACTTTCACATGAATGTTTATGTTTGCTCATATCCTAACCAGACTTCATATGGAGGATCGGCATTTCTCGTCAATAGATCGGGCCTACTTGAGTCCATATCAAACCTTCATGTCGGCTGATCATACAACTAGTTTAGGTCTAATGGTATCGTGAGGATGAGATTTGAGATATTTATTCTATATATTCTGAAAACGGCAACGGACGACGAGAGCTGTTAACACATGAAAGTTGTGGGAAACAATATACCATAAAGAGGTGGGAGCACACACCAAATGGGCTTACTTTTCAAAAGGCCCAAAGGCCCAGCCCAAATTACTTTGAGTTCCAAATAAAACATAGAGAGATTAAGAGAGGGTTGGTAGCATCAAAGAGAAATTAGAGGGGGTTAAACTCTTTTAAAAAAACGTATATTATTATATGATTATTGTTTGATTACGACTTTTTTAGACTTTAAACTATTCTAATTCCAAGTCCGCGACACTTTCCAACTCTTGGCAAGAGTTCAGATCGAAGTATGCTCCCCTTGTCCAATCTGGGGCCCACGCACGAGGGCGGCTGGCGGCTGCGGCATTTTGGGCATGGGCTGCTGCGGGAAGCGGGTAGGGTTTTTGGATGCGGGGTTGGATTATTTAACCCGTTAAGCTGATTTATATATATATATAGAGAGAGAGATTCATGGAGGAAAGAGGCTGCGTGGAAAAAATACAACCTCCACCAATTTTTTCGACGATCGGCCCCCATCATCTTCATCGTTATCATCTAAAATATGGGTACACCAAATTTCATGTGATTCTACAACTTTTTCACCGTTGATTTAGCAATGTAAAAAGTTCTATTGTCGGTAAACCATTAATTTTGTACCCACTAAATCAACGGTGAAAAAGTTGTGGAATCACATGAAATTTGGTGTACGCATATCTTAGATGATAACGATAATGATGATGGGTGCCGATTGTCGGAAAAAATGGTGGAGGTTGTATTTTTTCCACGCCATAGGAGGAAATCCTCTCCTATGGCCTCTTTCCTCCATTAATCTCTCTCTCTCTCTCTATATATAAATATATTTGTGTGTGTGTGTGAGAGAGAGAGTTAGTTTAAGAGCTCACTCACTCTCTCTCTCGAGATATATATATATATATATATATATATATATATATATATTTGTGTGAGAGAGAGAGTTTAAGAGCTCATTTGGGCAGTGAAATAAATTTCCGAAAATTCCGAAAAAATTCCTAAAGATCCTAGACACATTTCTCTGGCCTCTGTAGAAATTTTAATTCAAGTGGAGTTGCGGGTTGGGCTTTATCGACTTTAGAAGTGTTAGGTCGTCGACACCGACATCTGTTCGTCACGTAAGATTCTAAATCTCGAAAATTACAAGAAAATTATCGAAAATAATATAATTCTTTATCTAGATCCGATAGAAAATTCCAAAGCAAAAGGAATTGTATCTTGGGAATTATTAGCTCCGTAAGTTTTCCGAACAATTTCTTGATATTCGTATTTTCAGCAAACATTTAAGTTTCATGAGGTTATATTTTCGTATTTCCATGCAATCGTTTCATACTACAAGCTCATCTTTCATAAGCTATATAAAAGAATGCAATTGGCAATATACCAGAATTTATCAAGTTAATTGAATATCCGCATGAAAACATTGTTTACCGGCTTGATACCTGACACACATGATACATGTACAGTACTTGATTTGGAAAACTCATGCTTGATACGGCAAACCGTTTTATGACACGGGTTATGGGGTTAGTTTAAGAAAAAGTCGTGACACGTGTTTCAAGAGTCCCCTATCGTAAACGTGATTCTGGGCATAGATAGAATATAACTTACATGTCATATTTGTTGTGGTTCTGAGCCATAAACGGAATGCTAATCCTCAAGCACATTGCTGTTGTTCTGAACACGAACAGAATACTCCCGAAATACCGTATAATTCTATTACCCGACTCTTAACGTAAACACTGACACCTTGAGAAACATGTTACATAGACTTGCAAACATTTATTATCATACTATTTACTGAGATCCTTCCTTTTACCAACATCAAATTTTCATTTCATTTACTGGATTTTTGGAGACTTACCCGAGTGAAAGCTTTCTGACGGATGTTTCTATTGTTTGAAATGTCTGTTAGATTTAGATTTGGTTCAGGAAGAGGCTATGCCCGGCAAGATGGACCGCTGACGACTTATCTCATTTCCAGACCGAGACAGAGCACTAGTCTTTCCTTCTTATTATTGATCGATTTATGTATCTTGGACATACCTCGTGTTAGAAGGCTTTTGTATTCGTTTGAAACTTGTCGCACTTGTTGAATCATGACTTATCGTGATAAATGTTTATGAATTGGAATTTATATATTCATTCGATCGTACGGCTGTGCTCGTGTGATTCCTTCAAGGATCACCGTGGGTACAACAGTTTTTACAACAGGTTGACCATCGAAGATATACTTTTCGGAATGCATTAAACAAAGAACCATACGTATAATTTTATAATCGAGCCTTTTTTTCTTTTTCAATAATTTACCGGTAAGTTTTAATATTTTTGACTGGCTGGTATATGGACATATTGCCCAAATGAGTAACTTCTTTTTTGAGGAACGCCATGAGGAGTGTGCTCTTTCTTATTGTTTTTGTTATTGTCGGGACCGGTTCTTGCACACGGAACAAAGTGCCACGCCAAATGTCATGTTTAAGTGGGCGGGGGCCACCTCTTGAATCCGTGGGGGTCACCTCTTGAGTCTGAGGGGGCCACCTCTTGAACAATGAGGAATTTTCGGAATACATTCCGAAAGTGGGCAGATCTGTACTATAAATGGAATGATACCACTCTTCAATACAGAGTCGTCTTTTAAGTGAACCGGCACCACAGAAGCTTGAGAACTCCGTAGTTAAGCGTGCTCAAGCCAGGAAAGTTCTGGGCTGGGTGACCTCCTGGGAAGTGGCCCCTGGTCGGCTCCGGTTAGCTCCGAAGGACAAAACCGTGCGGTTTCGATCAGAATGGACAATACTCTCTGTATTGGGGGTGGGAGGCGTGACAACTATCATCTTAATTTCAGAACTCTCGACTTATGCATGCTAAAAGAAAACAGTTTTAGGCATCTAATTTACTTGAAATAAGTCGGTAGTTGTGAGTATGGACACCTAAGGTTCTGATTGAAGGAAAAATAAACATTAATGGTGTGATCAGAATCGTATATTTGTGATAATTGCAAGCAATATTGTAGACGATGTTAAAAGGATACACACTCTACATACACACCATCTTGTCATTTATTCCACTAATCGATCAAATCCCCACATTCATTTATCGATCAACAATCTTCAGGTTCCATTGGTGTTGACAGGGCATCCCTCCCCCCTCCCCCCAAAAAAATGATATGATACACAACAAATATCCTTGAACGCTATAATCTTCGTTAACTAAGCATTCTATAAAATGATATGATACGTCTTACAAACTTTAAAAGACAACAAGATAAAATGAGTGGTTGTGGAAGTCTATATTAAATGAGATCAACTTTTGAATACAAGTTTATGACATACATGACATATGATACGGTTAGGATTAGAATGCGCGGACCTAAGTATGGAATATTTATATATGAGAATCCCTGCAGGCAGGGTGAACAGTCCAATGTGTGGACGACTACTAACTCGATACTCGGGCGAATACCAACCCTACTCTTGGGGTGAATGGTCCAATATGTGGACAAATACTAACCCGATATTCGGGAGAATATTAACCCTACTTGAGGGCAAATAATCGAATATGTGGATGACATACAATGTGGAAATTCCATGCCCAGATGTATACGCACTAATTCTAATTCGTCAAAATCTTTATACTGAATAACGGTGATGAATAGTTTGTTTAGGCAAGGAAATGCGGAACTCGGATTCCCCTACTTCTCGATCATGATCCCGGGAAGTGAAACGGTATATTTCACTTCCCCAGTTGTTCCGTGTCCACAACGGAATAATCTCGAGTATCCGGAGCCTTGTTTAACAAACTAATGCGACCTTTTACCTGACATATACTTCATACCACATATCCTTACATACACTTTATACAACCTACCCTTACTCCTATACACCTCATACAACATACTCATATACACATATATCTCTGTCAACATGTCTTAATTATATACACCTTATATCCTTATACCTATACACATCATGTCTGCACATATACATCATATTTATATGCACCTGTTCGTTTCTATACTCTTACTTCCTTATGAGGCAATTCTACCCGAGTGTAACTCGCTGACGGACTTTCCTTTTCCCTCTCTATCTTTGAAATGTCTGTTGGATGAGAATGAGTTTTATGACGAGGATCAAGGTGTGGAGCCAACTAATGAAGATTACGCAGACTTGACGACGGAAGATTGGATAGTTTTATATTTTTCGTTTGTTGTCCACATGTTTAGGGCTTTTTGCTTTTTCTTCGATATAATTAAACTATTTAGTTTATTTTACTTTCTTTTGGGATGTAATAAAGTTTTGGTTAATGGAAATAAATGCCTTTCGATTTTATTATTTTGTTTTGGTACACATCCTACCTGTCATAAATTTTCATACGCTTAATGTAACTGTATTGAATAGACCACCTTCAATACAGCTAGGTTACGGACCATACCACGTCCTCCTTTACCTTCTTTTGGGAAGCGGGGTGTGACATCATCATTGCACATACATTTTCAAATTTGGTTATAAAAACGTATGCATCTTCAGATTCAAGCCCGTGAAATTTGGGCAACAAGTTGATGAAGTGGGGTTTAATTTCGAAATTATTCCCATTGGCTGGTGGAAGAGACATACACGTAGGAAGGGGTCCGCATACGGGGTAGCATCGGTCTTGAAGAGCGATACATGGTGGATTCTGAATTTGTGCACCTATGGGTGGTGGCAATGTGGTGTTGTTAAAACCCGGTAGATGTCCGTCCATCTCGGGAGATATGGTAAGTGGAGGAGAAAAAGAAGGTGAAGAAGTATCGACTTTGGAGTCGACAACAAGAACGTGAACTAGACGGGCACTAGAATCACGTGTCCAGCCGATCATGCACTAAGCGGGTTCAGTGCACGTGGCAGCGTGTGATACGTGTGAGAACGAATTTAAAAAGGCTTTGTTTCGACAAAAAGTGTCAGACGCGAGGCTTGACTCAACTAATAACAAAATGCACAATCAATCCCTAGAGTTAGGGTCACTTAGGTCAAGTCACAAGACCGCTCCAAGACTTCCAAAGGATAAGATGTAGGATCAATCCTCTATCACCTGCTTATCAATCTTGCAGCCAGATAAGTGCCAGGTAAGTGGAAGATATCCGCTATACGAATGACCGAAATAGCAGGCCTAATTAAGTAACCAATTTCCTTAATCACACTTGCCTAAGACACTACAAGAGAAATGCAGATAAGTAATAGATTACCCACGACCCTCTTTTGTCCTAATTGAGCGCGAATATCCTTAGAGGTTTGGTCTAAATAATTTTTTTATTAATGTAGAGTGATAGTATGCTTGTTTGTAATTTGTGGGGCTTAGGAAGGGTGATAAAATCCCCACCTAATCTTAATTTGGGTTTATTGCCCCTTAATGTCCGGTTTAAATATGCAAAACAAATCGAAATAAAAAACACGTAAAAAGATTTTTAGCGGAACTGTTTGCAAACAATCCTGCAAGTAAAAACAGTTTATTGGAGTTTTAGAGAAGAGAGGAAGATGATAGGAGAATACCAGAAAAATTTGGGGGCCCAATTCCTCACTACGGCCGCGCTTCCTCCGCCAAAAGCACTCTTAAGCCACGGTTCTGTCGCCGTTTGATCGGTTCTTCTCTTTAAACTTCTTCAGAGCACTCCAATGCTCCTCTGGTCCATGTTAAAAGTCTCTGAATATCTGTTGGCTTGCTCCAATTACTCCAGATTTTCTTGCAAAACTCGCACAAGAATCGTTAAAAACACAAAATGCAGTTTTGGTTCTCTTTTATATTTTGTTTCTGGTTTTTATTAGAAATCAACCCGAATAACAAGAAAAATAATCACGACTGTTTCCCCGGCAACGACGCCATTTGATTGATACGAAAAAAGGTGTGTCTATGTATGTTGTAAATAACCGCAATCAAGACGGTGTCGCAAATAGCTAGCCGCGATGAGTACGGGTCGTCTACAGAGAAACGACGAACTGCTTTTCTTGTTTTAGACGAGTTGATAGAAGAAAGGTGGGATGTTTGTCGTTTTAAACTAGGATAGTTGGAAAATTTTATAATAGAAAGGCTTGTAGGATTTATAGGATTTAGTAGTTAATAGATGAAGTTTTAAAAATAATTCTTTTTATCTTTTAATTATTTAATACTAAAGAAATAGTGATGAATGTGGATTCAGGTTCTTGGAGGGAATTAGGGTTTCCCACTACTGACCCTTGTCCTTCCATTGATCTCTATTCATCTCAAACTCTTAACAAAACGATTATTAACGAATATCAAATCGTGGTCGTAACTATCATGAAGTGATGTCACGCCCGATAAGAAGGTTAAGATTCCTTTTTCTAAAATTTATAAAAATTAAATCTTAAAAAGAATTCAAGCTATAGTTTTCATCCATTATTCTATCCTATCATACAAACCCTAACAAGCAAGAATTTACTCGCTCATGGATATTAGCGTAGTAGAAGAAAGGTGGAGGAATACGGAACCCATAATTAAAATTAAAAATGCAGAAAGTAAATACAGAAAGTAAATGCGAAAAGTAAAGTGCAGAAAGTAAATGCAGAAAGTTAATGCGGAAAGAATTAAAACAAAGAACTACCTTTATTGATCAACTATTGCATTACAAAATTTCTCTATGAAAAAGTAAATTACATAAACCTTAGTTGCTCGCTAGATCTCTCTCTCTTGAATTGAAATTTTGAATTGAATGTTGAATGGTTTTGATGGACAGCCCTTGGTCCTTTTTATAGTCTCTGGAATTAGAAACTCTAGATTCCATATTGAAGTATGTGAAATTACGATCATGACCTTGAAATTTCAGATCTTACGGCTGCCATCAGACCGTGGAACCGCCGCCTATACCCCTATTTGACCGCGGATCCGCCGCCTTTTGGTGGATTTGGGCTTCCAATTTTTTCGTGGCTTTTCTTCCTGATATTTGGAGATCCTTCTGATAAAAAGATTTTGAAAATATTGCTCTTAGTCTCTGCCGTTGCTAGATTCTTCGATTTGCTCCTAATATTCGGCATATTTGGTTTTGTAATCCGATTTGCTGTAGATCTCCTACTCACAGTTCAGACCTGAGCTGATATAATATAACACCTGCACAATATTTCAAATCATATTGTTAGTAGCACTTGTTTTTATTTAAGATATTATTCTAACCAATCAAATGATATGATATCTTAAGAATATTGGGTAGGAATATTTGATATGATATGCATATTTTAATATGAATATTTTATTTAAATATTATATGCATATATTTTCCTTAATTATTTTAATTATAAATTAAGAAATATATGATAATAATATTTTTACAAACAAACCCACATATATTCTTAATTTATAATTAACACATTAGTAGTTAATAATAATAGGGAAAATAACCATACAAATGTGCAATAAATTTGACTAATAAAAACCCGACAAAACATAGCGGTTATGCCGCCGAATTTTCGTCGAAATCCGCACACTTAGTATTTTTTTAGAACAAAACTGAAATAATAAATAAATAAAATAAAAATAAAAATATATAAACTGACCTTAGGCTTCCCCTCGACCTCCCCATAGGGGAGCCGACCCACGGCTCCCCTTTAGGGAAGCCGACCTTCAGCTTCCCCTAAAGGGGAGCTACCCCCCGGCTTCACTTAGGGGGCCGACCCCGGGTGCCTCCCCAGAGGGAGCACCCGACCTAGTTTTCTTTAGGGAGGCACCCGTCCCGGGTACCCACCTCTTATCGACTTCCTTTTACTAAAAGAATAAATAATAAAATAGAAATAAGCAAAAAAATGAATTAAACAAACCTGTATTTTCTTTTCAAACACACACACACACACACACACAGTTTACATTGAGTTCACATGATCGCAAGACCCGTTAATAGGAAATTCCCTCACCTCAAACTGAGGGGTAATTAATAGAAGCTTTGCCGGAGATTAGAATCCCCACAATCAACAGACCCCTTCTTACCCTAGACAAAGGATCTGTATATGCCTGAAAAGAGAGCGCATCCATCACAGTGTGTGACGTAAAACACTCTATAGCCACATCACCTCATATTTTAAGTGTAATAGGGACCACTCCATGTGGGATCCACGTATGGGGAGAAACGGTAATGTGTCAGGGTCGGGAGGCCCATTTTGGGGCCTCCCGAAGTCAGTAAGGAGTCCCGATAGTGGGAAGCCCCATATTGTGGCCTCCAGACAAACACCTTGAGGAAGCTCTTTTTAAACTTCCTACCGTCAGGAGGCTCGCTCTTTGGGCCTTATACTTCTCATAAAGTTTGTTTATCATGCTTTTCATATGTATGAGCTTTAGATGCTTTGTTAAAGTACCAAAACCCTACTATTGTTCGAGTCTTATATGAACAATGGGGGAAACTCATTTAAATGAGTTATCTACATAAGAAATGAATAATGATGGATAGCATCATTTTTCAGTGATTCCTACACATAGATTATGTTCAAAAGAAAACAAAGTTTTAAACCATGTTCCATAGGAGGAATGTAGCATTTTACTGTCACATTCTTGAGATATGATTTTCATATCTTTAAGATGAATAGGGTTTCCCTTATTCAAAGGAGAACATAGTTTTAAAACCATTTTCTATGAAAAGAATGTGGTTTTTTTTATACTGCATTCCATTGAAGATATCCTTTTCATATCTCTAAGGTGAATAGGGTTTTCATTATTCACACGTTTTGTTTAAAGGACATGGAGGTTCTGATCTATGTCCCTGTTTTTGTATCTCAAGGAAATAGGGTTTCTTCCTATTTCTATATCTTATGCAGGGAAATAGGGTGGCCTATTTCCTATGTGTGGCCCATGTTCTAGGTTCTGTTAAAAGATTAAAAAAGTGCGATCTCATATTTTAGGTCTTCATAGAAATATAGAATTCCTTATATTTCCAGTCTACGAGTTCTATGTCCATGGCTGCAAGAATTCTTCATTGGAGATGAAAAACTTTATAAGTTTTTATGGTCGGATCCTCTAATTATTATTTATATGGGATGGAAAGAGTAACAGAGAGAGAAAAGCCCCAGGGGGTGAAGGAATAGGGTATCCTATTCTTATATCTCACCTTCTTCCTTTTCTGCTGTTCATTCTTCTTTTAGAATTTCAAGAGAAATTGTGCACTTTTTCTGCTAGGTGATTGATCCATTTCTCTGTGGAGATATAGGAGTATTTATACCCCTCTATGGATGAAAGTAACGTATAACTACTCCCTAATTTTGGGTGATTAGGTAGGATTCGAATCTTATCCCGAATCCCTTAAAAATAGACCAAACGGTCTATTTTCATAGGGGTCCTAACACAGCTTCATGATTTGGGAAACTACATCTGGGGGGCTCTCGATGGCGCTTCATTGCACAGGACACCCTATTTTAAGGATCTCTCGACATCGGGAGAGGGGGTCCTGAGATTGGGAGGTTCCCAAAACACTTCATTTTTGAATTGTTTTAAATTGGGTGTTGACATATGAATCTCATTCTCTTAAATTTTGATTATTTTACAAAAACTATATTTCAAAGATATTATATGTTACTAACTATACCGGATAAGCTAAAGCACTACAACAATAGAATTATTCAAACAAGAGAATAATCAACACTTCAAATGACATCACAACAGTGATATCGAGTGACTCTGAGGACCAAATTGCAAGTTCAAAGAAAATATTGAAGAAGTCACATAACGGAGTATTCAAGACTTTTATTTTCTTTGAGTCTAGAGTCGATCTCATTGGTTGGAATCTCTTTTCAATCCATATTTTCTATACCATTCAATTAAAGTTTTCAAAAACCAAAAAAATCCTTTATAATTTTTTTAGAAATCCAAAGGGACATCTGTGTTTGATATATCAGACATCAGACGTCCCCCCAGACGTTCATAACAGTTATAAATTTTTTAAATTTATGTTTTCAGTTTGAAATTCAAATTTGTAACGGCAATAAACCGCCAATAACGGTCCTAATTTTTAGGAGTAGTTATTCTAGCAGCTCTAACTGCCCATTTTCAATTTTCTATATAAGGGACCCCTTTTCAAATGATTTTTAAAACCGATTCATTCTTTATCGCTTTCACGATTTCAAGTTTTTATTGTTCTTTAATCCATTCGTGAAAACTCTGCCTAGAATCGAAAGATCTTTGATTTGTCGAAGAAGTTTTTGTTTTTAACTTTTTCTTAAAATCTTTTTTAAAAAACTTCTTTGAATCGTTTTTAAATGTTCTTAATCTCCAAAACACAATCCATTATCTCCTTTGTATGAAACTTGATTTATCCTTTGAGATCAATAGGATTGTATAGTTGGTTTGTAAAGATTTGTTGAAAATCTTGTTTTTACGACCTAGTGAAGAAATGTCTACGTTCTTCACATTGTAAGGGTTTCGGACTTGAGCCTTGGAAAAAAGTCTAGGTGTTCACAGCCTGTAAGTGTAAAGGTTTTAAGATCTGAGCATGGTAAAAGATTTGGATTTCTCCAGCCGTAAGGAGTCACTGAATAATGAAGTTGAATTTTGAGCAGGAGCTCTCAGACGGAGATTAGTTATAGAGTTTATGAACCCTATTTAACAATTCTCCGTGTCATTTACTTTTTGTGCACTATGTGTTTGTGAAATTGTTTTAATTTTATACTCTGATTTTTATTCCGCTGCAAAATTTCATGAATCCACACATTGCTCTAAGTTTGTCATAAAGCCTTATCCATCCCCTCCTAAGGTTGTTTTCAATTGGTATCAAAGCAGATTACTCTATTTTGAAGATTAACCTCTTGAGTATCTAATCTTATGGCAAACTACATGGAAGGACAATCCACTAACCATCATTCTCTTTTCAATGATACCAACTATCAATTCTGGAAAACCAAAATTAGAGTTTTCCTTCAGTGTATAGATCTAGAAATCTTAGAAATCATTGAAAAACCCTTTGTCGCCCTACCACAAATCCATTATCTGATGTCGACAATGGATCAATGACTTTAAATATCAAGGCAATGAATGCATTTAATTGTTCTTTGAATTCAGAAGAATCTCTATGTGTCTAACATCAAATGAGATTTGGAATACTCTCTAGACTGCCCATGAAGGAACCGGTCTAGTTAAAGAGAGTAAGATTAATCGTCTCATGCACGAGTATGAGATGTTCCAAATGAGAGACGATAAGACCATCGATTCTATGTATTTTAGATTCAACAATGTTATTACAGAACTCATTAACCTAGGGAAGAAATTTGATGAGAAAGAAAATGTTACAAATTGCTGAGATCCCTAACGATCTCTTGGCAACCCATCACTGCCATCGAAGAAGCCAATGATATGACAACATTGACTGTCGACTCCCTAATAGGTAAGTTAAAGACATACCAAATGCAACTATAGGTGATCTAAAATAAAAGCAAGAGAAGGACACTAAAAAGAAAACTATCGCACTAAAGGCATCGACTAGTAAGTCCAAATCTAGTGATGAAAAAAGCGACAATGAAAAAATTACCAACATTGCAAGACATGAAGTCCAGGAAATTCTCTCAGAAGAAAGATACGCATAAATCTAATAAAATTTTAAATTCTAATAAAACTCTGCGTTGTTTTGAATGCAATAAGAAATGTCATGTTAAGTCAGAGTGTACTACGCTCAACAAGGATAAATGGAAGGTAAAGAAGGAATCAGAAAAGCGTTTATTTCAAACTATTTGGGATGATACGGAGACTCAGAAGCCAGAGTAGTCGCAAACACATGCTTCATGGTACAAGAAGATAAGGTAATCAATGATAACTTTGATTTAGAATCTTTTAGTAAAGAAGATTTAATAGATTTTTTTCATTTTCTTAAGGATAATTATGATAGGATTAATACTAACTATAAAACATTAAAGTCAAACATATCCACTAAAAATGATTTAGAAATATCCACACAAAATAAATTAAATGAAATTAAAATAGAAAATGAAAAATTAAAATCCATGACCTTAACAAATGTTAAGTTAATTGAAACTAATAATAAGTTAAATTTTGAAATCTTTAAGTTAAAGAGGAAAGTATATTTAAAAGATGAAATGATTTTAAAGTTCACTAAAAATAAAGATAATTTAGATACAATGTTAGAACAATCAATAAAACGATGTAAGAAAGAAGGTGTTGGTTTTAACAACTATGGTAGATGAGCTTTTTGAGTCTCCTACCTTCTTAATTTCTGACAAATTGAGTGTTTTGAATTCTGGTGCGCAACAGATTGACCTTGAAACTTTCAATCTTCCTAGTGAATCTGCATATTCCACTAACATGGATATTGATTTTTTTCTTTCCGATGAGATCATCATCGATGAAAGTTTCAAAAATATTTTCGCCGAAGAACTCGCGTTCCTTAAAGACATGGATATAGTGATAAATCAGTCTCCACCGGAAATTCGTATGTCTCTGTTTGAGGCCGAAGAAATTAAACCGCCGCCCCTTCTTCTTTTAGTCATGTATGAGAATACGAATATTCCACCCATTTCTAATCATTCACATTCTCATTTTCATTCACCATCACTTTTTCGTCTCCACCAGCCGAGACGTAAAACCTTTCGATTACATCTTTTATCTTCTCCTCACTTCATCTCTTCTTGTTACTCTCATTTCTGTTTCTTCTACTCGAGCCATGATATAACCTTCATTCTTATACAGTCTCGAGTCATCTACACGTACATCCGTTACAAGATCTTCTACCAACCATGGTGTTACAGTGATAAAATATTTAAATGGTTGGTATTAACTTTTGGTCTTTGTAATGCTTTGTGTAGACCGATAATATTTACCCCCTCTTATGTTAAATTTCAATGCTTAGTAATGAAAACACTGTTTTACTCAAGTTTGGGGGGAAAGAAAATATTTTGGCTCTTGAAAGAAAAGAAATTTTTGCACGATTGTGAGCTAAAAACAAGTTTGGGGGAAGATTTCACTGTTATTCACTCTTAACCCTTTCTTTGTACTATCTTATTGAACTGTTCCTCCTAGTCTTCAGGTTTTTTGAGCTTATAGGATAGTATCAGTGAGGACACGGCTGTAAACAAGTTTGGGGGGGATGGTTTGTAAGGATGGTTTGTATATATCTACGCATCATATGTAATGATTGTATTGCATAATTTTTTTATAGAAAATAAAAGTTAGAAAGTGAAAATACTTATGAAAGAAAGGAAGAGATTTAAGAAATACAAGAAAATTAGATGTTTTAAAACGAAACTAGTAATACGTAGTCATGAGCTGTTGTCTCAAGGATTAATAAGATGAAGGAATCACTAATCTGTGGATAGAAATAAGTCTGAAAAATAGTCCCTATTCTTAAGTCCAAACTTCTGAACGTTGATACCCTACTATACGCACTTCCACACGTCCTGAAACTTGGGATAATAGAGGATACCTTGAAATACTCTTGTCTAGAAGCCTTAGTATGAAGGAAAAATATATAAACAAAAATATAAAACACATAAAAAACGGTGAAGAAAAATGAACACTGGTTTTGTAATTACTTAAGGCATCATAAAAAAATATAGCGAGGGTGACTTATCACCTAGTGCCTTAGACCAACTGGTTTGGGAGTCACTGCTTAGTCTTATGTTTTGCAAGACTAGGATATTGCTAATTACGCCTTAAATACTGAGCACATTCGGTAATCGGTTGGTTAGTACCTCAAGAAGTATTAACGATCGCATGAAGAATGTGTGAACAAATCCATCTAAAACATTCACCGACTAAAAAGTACCGAGGAAGATGGATAAAGGGTATGATAGATATTTGGAGATCTAAGTAGGGATGTTTTTTACACACACGTAGGGGTATATGATTGATATTTGGAGGAGAGGTAGGGAGGAAGACTAAAGACGATGTTTTATTGAAAGATGATGTGATTTCTGACATCTTTTCAAGACCATTATGATAGAGCTCATGGCAACTAAAAAGCTAGTGTAGTTTGAAACACTCATTTTCAAGTTCTTCTTTTATATGTTTCTTATTTTTGTATATAATTTTTATTTTCTTTCTTTTATTTTGGGATTTTGTAGGTGTAATCTGCTGAGAACCCTCAGGAGACAACACTCCTCATACAAGGGACACCTAAAGGCTTAAAGGCTTGTTGCACGAGCTAAGTGCATACGAAAGTGTGCTAGGATTTTCTTTTTCTTTTTAATAAATGGTTTGCTCAGGATGATCAAAGATAAGTTTGGGGGTATTTGATTAGTCAAAAATATTGCATATTTGTATGAACATTTTCCCTACTATTATTAATAACTAAAAGGTGTTAATTGTAAATAAAGAACATATGTGGGTTTATTTTCTTCATTTATAACTAATACAATTAGGGAAAATATATGCATATAATATTTAAATAAAATATTCATATTAAAATATGTATATCATGTCAAATATTCCTAATCATTATTATTAAGATATTATATCATATAAATGGTTGGAATAATATCTCAAAAATAACAAATGCTTCTAATAAGATGATTTTGAGATATTTTGCAGGTATTAGCTTAGGTCTGAAATCTAAGTAGGAGATCTACATCAAATCGAAATATCAAACCGAATCTGCTAAATATTAGAAGCAAATCGAAAAATCTAGCAACGGCGGAGAGTAAGAGCAATATTTTCAGAATCTTTATATCCAGAGGATCTCCAAATATTGAGATGAAAAACCAGAAAAAGTTCCATGTCACAAACCCACAAAGGGGCGGCGGATCCGCAGTCAAACATGGCTAAGGGTGGCGATTCCGTGGTCGGTTCTGGGCCGTTGGATGTGAAATTTCAGGGATATGATAGTAATGTTATATACTATAATATGGAATTTAGGGTTTCTAATTTCAGAGACTATATAAAGGACCGAGAGCTGTCTATCAAAAGAATTCAAGATCCCAAATCCAAAAGTTCAATTGAAGAGAGAGATCTACAAGAAAAACTAGTGTTCTTGTAATCTATCCTTTTAAGGAGAAATTTTGTAATACAATAATTGATAAATAAAGATAGTTTTTTTGTTTTAATTCTTTTCGCATTTACTTTCTGCATTACTTTTTGTTGGAGATAGTGCCCTCAGAGTCAATTATTGGATCACAGGCACGTGATTGTAATGATTGAGGGAGGACCTATCCCGGTAGGACAGTCTTACTCAAGATGATAGTATGCTATCTGGTTTATCTTTATCATCGTGCACTGCTTTAGGTGACATTACTGATCACTATTGCACGTTGATAGAGCCCTTAGGATTCTTGCTTGATGGCCAGCAATATGATGGCGATCATATACGTGGGAGCTGGGGTCTATAAGCACATCCTTAAAAGGTCCCTAGTCGTGGAAGTTTCGAGACTGGGCATCGATACTCCATTAGTAGACTAGTGTATACAGTCGAGACCCCGACGAGGGGCGGTGGCCGGTCTCACAAGCCACTGGTGTCAGTTGGTTCACCTAAGATGTATACAGGTGTTCATTGGGTTATGAGTACACCGGACAGGACTCGCCGGGAACCTGCTAGTTGGGATTATACCAGACGTCAGATAGCAGTTCCCTGGTGACATGTGTACAGGTTAGTTCATCGACCTGAGATCGTCATTTGTCACGTGTGAGTTCCCACTGTGCTTTGATTACTACCCTACCACGGCTCAAAAGAGTCGTGCAAACAGGTTTTAATTGGGTACAGTCCCGAGCCACATGGAGGCAGTGAGCGGATCTGCAGGGGTTCGTCTCTCCCGGTATTGGGGGTGAGGTCGCGCTGTGTCTTGGAGAGCCATTACACAAAGCCCTCGGCCGAGACAGGAGATTTACTGGTAGGTATTCCAGTAGTATCTCAGGGTGTTCTGGGCTACACTCCGACACGACTTGTACCGCTTTTGGGGGTCTGACTTTTACCAACCCCCTAGGCCCGCCATGCGATACTCATAGACGAACGGACCGGACTGTACGGATATTGTCACTGACAGGCTCAGTAGGGTGTCAGGATGAGTTCACTCATCGACGTCCTTTTTGGTCAATAGCCGGTGGCCCGTCACGTATGGCTAATACCTCTGACGTGCTAGTGGTTAAATCCACAGCCATAGTATTGACGAGTCTTTAGAGTCCCCCATACAGACAGTTACTCAAGTTTCGGGTGAAACGCTGTAGAGGCCGTATAGAGATATGGCAGGGTTCGATCAGATACGTGCGGTATTGCACGGATCGTGATCGGACGGTTTTTACTAGCCGGCTTTGGCTTAAGCCGGATCCTAGTATTAGACAGTGTAGATTTTGTCTCTTTGCATTTGTATTCAGTGGGAATACAAATGCAGGCATGTATATGCAGTAGCGGGGTTTTCCTGTAATTTATTACGGGATCAGTTTTCTGAAGTTGCCAGTTTGCATTCCGTTCCGGCCGGTTTTCATCTGTTCCTTTCCGGCCGGACTTTTCCGATGGAGGGGGTAATTTGCAATTGTACAAATTACATTTGTGGAGGGGGTCCTTTGCATTTGAGGGATTATGATATGACCATCATCATTATATTCTCTTTACATCACTCACTTGCATTGATTGAGATTAGAAATGGATTAGAACTTGATGAGAGTTGATATGATATTGTTATCATAACCTTTTGATATGGTCATCTTTCTACTTTTCCTACACTCACCTTCCTTCTAGTTTTTCTCTCCACCATTTGATAAGGGGGGGGGGGGCACTTCAAGAGATGGGAGAGGTTTTCATTTTTAGTGAGGGAAATTGATTCATCTCATTCATGCTTGCTAAATTCTCAACCTCTCTCCAAAGTTCTTTCATTTTCTATTCCTCCATCACCAAGGCAACTTCACCCCATTGAGACAAAGGTTTTCTACACTAGTCTACAGCATCTCTTGGACGCGTCGGCTCGCCAACTTCACGCCCGAGTTGCCTCGGTCCAGAGGTGGGAGCCCGTAAAAGAAACCGGCGATGTGGTGCCCGTTTCGACGAGGAGGCGACGGACGGAGATTCCGCGGGAGATCGGAGTGGAGATGAAGACCGAAGGACACGGATCGCTTGGTATAGCTCTCTACCCTATTCTCTTGATAGCTAGGATTAGGTTAATGGTTACGATCCGGATATATTGTCCGCGGTAGTGCCGGTTAAAGTTAAGAAAAAATTTTGATTCCGCATTTTGGCCTCGAGTAGAAGGCCGGGGCGCTGCCGTGGCGCAACATGGTATCAGAGACACGCCATTAACCCAGTCTAGCTTGTACTAGTATGTTTAAAGATTCGATCGAACAAAAACCCCAAAACCGCATTTTCATGTGCATCAGGTTTCTGTCGAAATTTTTTGGACTCTAAAAATTTTTCAGGTTGTTTCAGAATGATGTTCAGGGTGTTCTAAGAATTCTGCAAAAATTTGGTGACCTGATTCCACTTTTCCACCGCGGAACCGCGGCCAAACCCATGCATTGGCCGCGGTTCCGCGGCCATAATATGTCCACGTGGCGCCAAATTTTTCCAGAGGCTTTTGGACTTGAAAATATGGGTTTTGGGACATTCTTTTTGGGCCCAAATTTTCTGTGAGTGCTACAGTAGTGCTTGGGGCCCACTTGGGTATATTTGTTCGATCAGATATTTTAAACATGCTAGTTCACAGTATTTACATTATATATGCGACCGTGAATGTCACTTGATCGGTAAATCCTGTCTAACTGCTATAGCCCGGTTAGACGGATTTGCGAACGTGACATTCACGTTGATGTTCTGTGTTGTGCTGTGATGTTGCGGATTGGTCATGGGGGATAGCCTGGTTGCAGTCGCAGTACAGTTTTGTTTTATATGTACATTTGATATTGCGGGGCGAGCGTCCGACATGCGGACTGCCGTCACTGCCTGTTTGTATTATTCTTTTGAGGCATGACCAGGTCGAGGTCGATGTACCCGTTGTATGTATATTTTACTTTTTGTACTAGGATTACCCTACGGAGGGGTGTACGGATAGCCGGGTTCTAGAGGACAAGGGGCCCGCATCTCATGGCATTGAGACGGAGGGGGCTTTACTTTAGAATTGGCGGGCTATTCGCCGCACTCGTAGGGGGTACAGGTTGACCCAGGAGGGGTGCCCAAGTTACCGGATTCCGTGAAGTTCTGGGTGGTCCATTCACGTTGCTGAAGGGGGCTGCCTCGCTTCAGGTTTTGGCAGGTGACTTGCCGCGCCCGTAGGGGTCTAGGATTTTCATTGCACAGGCTATCCACACGACCAGGGGAACGTCGGGTTTCAGTAGCGGCTCTATGAAACCCGGGGATCCCAGATATCTGTATTGTTCTGTGATGCTGGTTACATTTCTGTGATGTTGCATTTTATCACGCCTTGAGTGAATATTATATATTGATATATATACTAGTAGATGTTGTATATGTTTTGCATCCGCGCTAGTCCAGTCCCCGCTCTGTCGTTAGTTAAGTAACCTAACGGGTGATGACGGGACCCAGTGGCGAATGCGGATGGCATATACGTACATCATTATTTTCGTTCTTTTGTGGTGTGATCAATTGATGGGACTGCGTTGATTCGGATTAATGCAAGCTAAACAAACCTATTCTGATGTTGTTGGAATAATTTTTCAAAAAGCTGTTATTGCAAGGGCGTTCTCTTTTGTTTTGCACAGTGGTATTCGGTTATGAATATCCAGCACCTCAGTCGACGAGGCAAGGGCCGAGATCCCTTCACCGGGAGTGACCCCTTGGACAGAAGTTTGCGTCAGGGTAATGACTTCACTATAGCCTTTTGCCTTTTGCTTTGCATCGTGGTATTCAGTTGGAATATCCTGCACCTCATTCTACGGGGAAAGAGCCGAGATCCCTTCACCGGGAGTGACTTCTTTAGCAAAGGTTTTCGTCACTATATTTTTATAAAAAGTTATCCGGTTCCTTCAACGATATCAAGTTCATTACGTTAAAGGTTTTTCGCCAAAAACCAGCCGTAGCCCTCTATCATTTCAGATTAGTATTGCTTAGTATTCGTGCTACATATGTCGTGCTCAGCCGAGGCGTAGTGTACGGTAGCTCTGTAATGCTTTTCTGTCTTATGGATATGTGATTGGTTAGGACTGTCGTACGGTCATTTTGGCTCAGTCAAGGACTCGTGCGGGTGGGTCTAATGCAATCAAGATAATGACGGGTTGAACTTGACTAGGATCCTTTGATATGTTGGCTCAGTCAAGGTCACTTGAGTCCTAGGGGTAAAAACACACATCGGGAGTTTCTAAAGAAACTGAAACTTGCCAGGCATGCGCATACCTTCTGGAGTTTGGTGACTTGAGTGGATTCCGTCAAGTTATCATGCGATGATAGTTGGATCCCGATTCCCACTGATGAGTTGGTTTACTCCTCGGGTGATCCCGACTAGTTCTTCTTTCAGGTTTGGAGAAGAATTTGAGGTTACAGTGGGAGATTTCCTGATTAGATAAAGTGATAACCATTCTGATCTAGGTTAAAGTGCATGCTGAGTGTTTCTTTTCTCTCTCTCTTTGGCAGCGACCATTGACCCAACCCTAGACTATGACTCAGTGACCAAGTTAACCGAACCTTCTTAAACACTGGCTTTTGGATTGTCAGAGTTGCAATCCTCATTGCCACTCCTACTTTTACCCTTTTCTCCAGGACACCCCGTATTACTACGAACGTCCACTTCCATTGGACAAAACCATCGTATGGTTATATACGGACTCGAAGGAATTCGAAGATGGTTTCCGGTTCTGGAGAAAATGAATAGGACTATTCAGTTGTCTTTTCCTTTTACCTTCTCTCAGGTTACGAGTACTCCTTGGCTTAGGAGATAGTACACCTATTACGCAAATTGGATAGTCTTCTTCCAAACCTTAGGCTGGTGCCGAACGGTGGGGAATGAAGAAAACCAATTAGCATAACAATGGTGTACAGAAGGTGTTAATTAAAGACAAAGAAAGGGATTAGTAAGAGGTCAAAGTAAATTGCGACTGCTATTCACGACCAAACCAAGTACTTCTTCGCCAATCCTAAATCACCTTTGTATTTCTCCAGGACACTCCATATCACTACGAAGATCCACAGTTTATTGGATACTCCATCGTATGGTTATATACGAACTCGAAAGGAACTTGTTCCAGTTCGAGGATGGATTCTGGTTCAGGAGAAATAGGAATAAGGTTTTATTCGGTTGTCTTTTATCTTCACCTTCTCTCGCATTGCGAGTGCTCCTAGGATTAGGACAGTACACCCATTATGCTTATTGGATAGTCTTCTTCCAAACCATAGGCTGGTGCCGAACGGTAGGGAAGGAAGAAAACCATTTGGCCTAAAGGGGTGTACAGAAGGTAATGACTAAAGACATATAAAGGGATTTGGACAGATGGCAAAGAGATATACGGTTACAGTTGTGAATCTGGATAATGGAAGAGGCATTACTAGGAATACCAGTATACCCCATCGAAACATTTCAATGTTTCAGTTTCACTGTGTACTGTTAAAAGAAAACTGATTTCCCAATTAGACACTTGCTCCAGGGTATGTATTTACCAGGTTTGATTCTCACATCTGTATGGTTTTACAGATGATGAGTGGGAGTAAGTTATTGGGAATTAGGTGATCATCCTCATTATATCGGGATTCGTTGTAATTGGTGATATTTGAGGAAGTCACCTGGATTGTTTGCCGGACGACAAAAATTTGGTTTTGAATATATGTTGTTATGCACCAATTTCAAATTGATATATCTGTACGTCTATTTTTATAGAGTGAGATGTACCTTTTTGAAATTATGTCTATGACATTTACCTGTATCAGTGGATGGTTAGGTAAGGAGCATTGAACAACGGTGTAATTCTTCTTAACCATAAGTACAGTTTTCAACCTACGACACACAGTGAATGAGTCACCAGACTCAGAGGACTTATACAGAGTATTGTATATTTTCCAGTGTCCATCAGGACAGAGGGGTTGGTCCTCGTACTATATTCTGTTTACTTATGACTTCTCTGGTTCTTAGACAAGTGTTTCGTAGAAACACAGGGTCTAAGTTTTAAGAAGTTATAGGTATAAGAATAGAGTAGAGAACCGGATGTTGCAAGTATCGGGATTCTTCAAGGTGATCGAAGATGTAGATACTTGTGTATGGTATTCAGTTGATAGTAATGATTAAGAGAACTTGCTTCTCTTTCAAATTACTCATAATTGGAAGCATTCCTAAGTTGAGTAACACTGATCGGCCTCTTTCCATTTTATTGACATGCACTGGAGACAGCTGCATGATTTGAATCTGGTTCCAATTAAATCAGTGCCTCTGTTTCTGTATTGGATATAGAACAGTTCATATCTTGACATTGTTAAGGTACGGGGAGTTGTCTGGTTTATGCTTAAAACCAGACTCCGGATAACTCAAGGTACGTTTCTGTAATGGCTGTTTGTGGGTTGACCCAGGCTATGACGAGGGTTGACTTTCTACCATCTGGAAGATCAATAGTGATATTATTCTTGACTCACCACAGTTTTAATAAAATTGGATTTTTTCAGAAAAAAGTAGTGGGAGTATGGTAGAACTGGAAGCGATTCCAGAACCGCAAACGATTACTGAAGATTTGATAAGAACCTAAAGATTCAATCTGGTTTTACATTCCATTGGCCACTCCGCAGATATGGTGGGTAACCTCAGGCACCCGAGAGGTACTCCGGTAGCCTTAAGGACGGTGACAGGGAGGTTCTTGTTTACTTAGACTTGCCATTGCTGTTGATTCCAGACTGTGAGACCCGGCAGGAGGATGAGTATAGCGTCGTTCTAAACATGCTTTAGAAGTGTACGTGTATATGACTCTGCCAGAGGGTTGTCGTGGTCAGTGGGAGCAGCGGAAGCATTGGTGGACAGGTGGCTTATGTCTATTTATAGACTAAAGCAGATATAGCGGAGATAGATCATCTATTTCTGATGTGACAGTCATAGGTTTGATTTCATCAGAATAGGGGATGGATCTGTTAAGAAGGTAGTAGGTGGTAATGTCCTGGTATTTGGATGACATACACAGAGTAGGAGGTGAAATTCCTACACTACGATCGGTTATTCTTTGGTTGTCACACAGTGGTTTCTCCACATAGGACTTAGATATTATATCAGACATTCTGGTTACTAGATCTTTGGTTTTAGATCTAGATTTGGGTGGTTTCCCAATCTGGGTACTTTGACAAGCATTCTATGAGTATTTAGAATGGACGACTCCTGGCACGGTAGTGTACCTGCAGGTGATGGAGTCACCCTCTCTAAAGGTGTCTTATAAACTAAAGTAGAGAGGGATGTGCATGATTGGCAGATCACTTGCTTAGGCAATTGAGTCAATCATGAGATGTCAAGTACCACACCAGATGTTGTTCTTGCATTAGATGCAATAAGTTGATATTAATCCAATCCTGGAGAAACGATCGGAAGCAGTTTTAGGACATAAGTGCGAGTTCTAGGGATTTGATAACGGCAGCCTCCTTTAGGAGACGGTTATCATTCCAGGCTTCCAAGGTGACCTGGACGACAGGGTGGCCGTCAGAGTTATAGTTCTCCCTCTGACGAGGGGCAGTATTTTGGATAGGTGGTCCTGGAGGATACTGAGGGAGGTATGGCGCAGGATACTGATTAAGTTCAGTTGACGATACAGTCTAAGAGGTTTGGATTTGGAGTTCATTTATGAACTAGGTCCCATCAGACATCCAGACATTCCAAGACAGGTATTGCTCATTTCGGGAGATGGTTTTCTCCATGAACTTGAGATATAGTGAGACATAGAAAGAAACATCACAGCGGACCCACTTACTGAGGCTATTCCTCGAACGCAATAGTTTCGCAAACGAGCTTTGTGAGACTGACTAGTAGAAAAGTTGGGTGTTCGGTATCACACGGGATGTGAGTATGCGACATCGCAATAATTAGCCTTGAGTGCAAGTGGGAGATTGTTGGAGATAGTGCCCTCAGAGTCAATTATTGGATCACAGGCACGTGATTGCAATGATTGAGGGAGGACCTATCCCGGTAGGACAGTCTTACTCAAGATGATAGTATGCTATCTGATTTATCTTTATCATCGTGCACTGCTTTAGGTGACATTACTGATCACTATTGCACGTTGATAGAGCCCTTAGGATTCTTTCTTGACGGCCAGCAGTATGATGGCGATCATATACGTGGGAGCTGGGGTCTATAAGCACATCCTTAAAAGGTCCCTAGTCGTGGGAGTTTCGAGACTGGGCATGGATACTCCATTAGTAGACTAGTGTATACAGTCGAGACCCCGACGAGGGGCGGTGGCCGGTCTCACAAGCCACTGGTGTCAGTTGGTTCACCTAAGATGTATACAGGTGCTCATTGGGTTATGAGTACACCGGACAGGACTCGCCGGGAACCTGCTAGTTGGGATTATACCAGACGTCAGATAGCAGTTCCCTGGTGACATGTGTACAGGTTAGTTCATCGACCTGAGATCGTCATTTGTCACGTGTGAGTTCCCACTGTGCTTTGATTACTACCCTACCACGGCTCAAAGGAGTCGTGCAAACAGGTTTTAGTTGGATACAGTCCCGAGCCACATGGAGGCAGTGAGCGGATCTGCAGGGGTTCGTCTCTCCCGGTATTGGGGGTGAGGTCGCGCTGTGTCTTGGAGAGCCATTACACAAAGCCCTCGTCCGAGGCAGGAGATTTACCGGTAGGTATTCCAGTAGTATCTCAGGGTGATCTGGGCTACACTCCGACACGACTTGTACCGCTTTTGGGGGTCTGACTTTTACCAACCCGCTAGGCCCGCCATGCGATGCTCATAGACGAACGGACCGGACTGTACGGATATTGTCACTGACAGGCTCAGTAGGGTGTCAGGATGAGTTCGCTCATCGACGTCCCTTTTGGTCAATAGCTGGTGGCCCGTCACGTATGGCTAATACCTCTGACGTGCTAGTGGTTAAATCCACAGCCATAGTATTGACGAGTCTTTAGAGTCCCCCACACAGACAGTTACTCAAGTTTCGGGCGAAACGCTGTAGAGGCCGTATGGAGATATGGCAGGGTTCGATCAGATACGTGCGGTATTGCACGGATCGTGATCGGACGGTTTTTACTAGCCGGCTTTGGCTTAAGCCGGATCCTAGTATTAGACAGTGTAGATTTTGTCTCTTTGCATTTGTATTCAGTGGGAATACAAATGCGGGCATGTATATGCAGTAGCGGGGGTTTCCTGTAATTTATTACGGGATCAGTTTTCTGAAGTTGCCAGTTTGCATTCCGTTCCGGCCGGTTTTCATTTGTTCCTTTCCGGCCGGACTTTTCCGATGGAGGGGGTAATTTGCAATTGTGCAAATTACATTTGTGGAGGGAGTCCTTTGTATTTGAGGGATTATGATATGACCATCATCATTATATTCTCTTTACATCACTCACTTGCATTGATTGAGATTAGAAATGGATTAGAACTTGATGAGAGTTGATATGATATTGTTATCATAACCTTTTGATATGGTCACCTTTCTACTTTTCCTACACTCACATTCCTTCTAGTTTTTCTCTCCACCATTTGATCAAGGGGGGAGGCCACTTCAAGAGATGGGAGAGGTTTTCATTTTTAGTGAGGGAAATTGATTCATCTCATTCATGCTTGCTAAATTCTCAACCTCTCTCCAAAGTTCTTTCATTTTCTATTCCTCCATCACCAAGGCAACTTCACCCCATTGAGACAAAGGTTTTTTACACTAGTCTACAGCATCTCTTGGACGCGTCGGCTCGCCAACTTCGCGCCCGAGTTGCCTCGGTCCAGAGGTGGGAGCCCGTAAAAGAACCCGGCGATGTGGTGCCCGTTTCGACGAGGAGGCGGCGGACGGAGATTCCGCAGGAGATCGGAGTGGAGACGAAGACCGAAGGACATGGATCGCTTGGTATAGCTCTCTACCCCATTCTCTTGATAGCTACGATTAGGTTAATGGTTACGATCTGGGTATATTGTCCGCGGTAGCGTCGGTTAAAGTTAAGAAAAAATTTTGATTCCGCATTTCGGCCTCGAGTAGAAGGCCGGGGCGCTGCCGTGGCGCAACACTTTTTCGCATTTACTTTCCACTTTACTTTTTCGCATTTACTTTCTGCATTACTTTTTCGCATTACTTTTCTGCATTACTTTTCTGCATTACATTCAGCATTACTTTCTGCACTTCTGATTTTAATATGGTTTCATTCATCTTCCACCTCTATTTTAAATCGCTAATAACCATGAGCGAGTAATTTCTTGCCTGCTAGGACTTGTAGGATAGAATAGAGTAATGGATAAAAAATCCCTTAATTTCTTTTGACATTTTAATGTTTATAAAGATTAGCAAAATAAATGCTAACCCTCTTATCGGGCACGCTATCAATTAATGATAGTCACGACCACGATTTGAGATTAGTTAATACTTGTTTTGGTAAGGACTTGAGATAAATAGAGATCAATGGAAAGACAAGGGACAGTAGTAGGAAACCCTGATTCCCTCCAAGAACCCTAATCCACAATCATCGCTATCTCTCTAGTTTTAAACACTTAAAAGATAAAACGAATCATTTCTAAATCTTCATCCATTAACTACTAAGTCCTATAAACCCCACAAGCCTTTCTATTAGAAAATCTTCTAACCATCTTAATTTAAAACGACAACAATCCCTCACTTTTCTTCTATCAACTCGTCTAAAACATGAAAAGAAATTCACGTTTCCCTGCGGACGACTCGTACTCATCGCGGCTAGCTATTTGCGACACCGTCTTGATTGCGGTTATTTACAACACAACATACAACACCTTTTCGCAACCAATCAGTGGGCTACGGGCTGATTTGGTATCATCCATCATATGTATATGTTGTTCAATAATTAAGGGACTAATCTCTTTGATGTCCGCCATTGTCCAACCGAAAACTTGCCAATTTAATTTCAAGACAAAAAGAAGGGATTTCTCTTGCTCTAAAACTAGAGAAGCCGAAATGATAACGGGAAAAATCTCATTCTTCCCTAAGTACGCATACTTAAGATGAGACGGCAAAAGCTTGAGTTCAAGTGTCAGCGGAGAGATTATAGAAGGTAGGATAGGGGGCTGATGCTTGAACTCGACGGACTCCATAAGGGGTTCATAGCTAGTGTAAGAGATTGAATCGGACGGCTCAACTAACTCATCCGAAAAGTCAAAGGATTCAAACTCTGGGGGTAACTCATTGATAGAAGGGTCCCATGAATCAAGATCATTAAGAAAAGTGAACCCTTCATATTCCCTATCTGTGTAAGAAGCAGCGGGATCAAACAAGAATGCACTAGCGGTGACAAGATCATTGTCGTTGAACAAAAATTTCTCAAATTCACAGCTGTCGGGAGCTATCTCATAGACGGAGCAAATATCTATCATATGAGCAGATGGTTTGGAGGGTTGACTCCCCAACCTGAAAATGTGAAGTTCAATTGTCATTTTACCAAAAGACAGGTTCATGGAACCATTTCAATAATTGATCACCGCATTTGAGGTTGCGAGAAATGGTCGACCGAGACACCGGAAATTAGTTCTATGGATTCGCTACAGGCTGTGTATCTAAAACTATGAAGTCCACAAGGAATATAAATTCCCCGACTTTAATCAACACGTCCTCTAGCTCACCCCTAGGGTGGGTGATAGATCGATCGGCCATTTAGAGAGTACAGTGTGTGGGTTTCAACTCTCATATACCTAATTGCTCATACACAGAATATAGGAGTAAGTTAACACTAGCACCAAGATCGAGAAGAGCGCGATTGATGTTTTTACCCCCAATATTTATAGAAATTGTAGGACAACCGGAGTCCTTACGTTTCTTGGGCAAATTTTGGGTAAGAGCATCACTCATATTACTCGCTAAGAAAACGTTTTTAGGTACTTGAGTTTTCCTTTTCTTAGTGCACAAGTCCTTAAGAATTTTTGCATAGGATGAGACTTGTTGGATAGCATCTAAGAGAGGAATATTAATGTTAACTTGTTTAAACATTTTCACAACCTTCTTCATTTGTGGACTTGGTTTGTTGGGCCTCAACCGGTTTGGAAAATGAGATTTATTAAAAGGGGTTAGGTCCAACACTTGGGAAGAAGTTTGTGGAGATGGAATGGATCACAAAATTGGAGTTGGGGTAGCATAAAAGGGGAATTGATTCAAGGAAGTGGACGGATAGTTCAAGCCCAGTGGCGAACGGAGAATAGGCTTGGAAGAAAATGATTGATTAGAAGAAGAAGTAGTGGTGGTAGTAGCTGGGGTGTCATCGTTGTCATCAACTTGTTCTCTAACATGATTGTTCAGTATTCTTTCTAATCTCAATGTAGTTACGGCACTCACATTATGATTTTGTTAGTTAAGAGTAGCGTTAGCATTTTGTGGGTGGCCGGGATTTGGTAGAAGTTGAGAAGGAAGTTTCCCTTTCTCTCTTTCACTCATTGCTGCGTTCAATTATACAATTTTTGCTTTGATTGATTTGATGCTTTCACCGTGAGACGCATTGTGTTGTACTAACGATTTGATAGAAGAAGTTAAACTAGCCGACGTTTGAGCGGATTGTTTAATGAAGGCTTCTAAGCTTCTCTCGAGTGCAGAGACTTTGTCGGTGCCAACAGGAGGAACATTGTTTTGTGGTTGGAAAGAATTGTTATAAGGAGCAAAGTTGTTGGCTGGATTTTGGAATTGTTGCGGTTGAAAGGGCTGCTGAATTTGTTATGGTGGTGGTTGTTGATGCCGTGAAGGAAGCCTTTGATAGTTGTTTTGATTTTGGAACTGATTTTGATTTTGGTTTTGAATTTGGTTTTGGTTCCAAGCAAAATTAGGATGATTCCTCCATGCCGGGTTATATGTGGACAAATAGGGATCGTTTCTAGGTCGTTGCTGAAAAATAGTATTAGTTTGTTCTTGACCTTGAGACGGAGGATTCAAAGGACATTCTTCAGTCAAATGCAATGGGTCAAAACAACAACCACACATGGTTTTGGGGAGAGAAACTTGGTTTAGGGAGGCTGAAGAGAATTTGTTCTCAATAGTTTCGAGTTTCTTTTGCATCGTAGTCATTTCGTCTTTCATTGCGATGGAAGCATTGAGCTGATGGACACCTGCCCTAGATGAAGTTGAAGATGATATCGTCGGTCTTGTGCTCTCTGATTGAGAGTGCTTATGTGTGCATTTGTAATCAAAGAATAGAATACCGCAATCAAAAACGGTGTCGCTTGGTAGCTAGCCGATTAAGTACGGGTCGGTCCACAGGGAAAACATGTTCTTTTCTAATTGTTCTAACGAGTCAATTCCTATTTTTGGTAGGTTTTGAATTTTATAAAAACTAAGATTGAATTCGATTTGGATTAAAACCTTACTAGGGTTAGGATTAGGTTAGTTTGGAAAGATAATTCTACTCACTGCTTTCTTTGTCCTAATTAAGAATATAGGTGTTAGGATAATAATTAACAAAGGGGATTAGCACGACAAGGAAGAAACATAGTTTCGTCCTTTCGGTCCTTGTCCGTCCTTTCTTAACTCTTATCTCTAACCTCTATGTAAATCAACCACTACCGGTCTAACTAGGGAATCACCGCTATCTTGTAGGATAGGGTACCGTAGTGAGCGGTGGGTATTTGTTTTACATAGAGTCCTAATTTATAAAGTTATAAGGGCAAGAAAGGAGTGAGAGATTTCCATCTCTCAAACCTACCCCAATCCTAACCCTAACAAGTGAGGAACTACTCACTCATCAGGGATATTATGATGTTGTTCATTTTTTTAGTTTTTTTTAATTACCTAATTAACGTGCAGATAATAATAGACAAATACGAATATTGCAGAAATTAAATTGCAAATAAGAAAAATTCAAAATAAAAAACTTACTTTTATTGATGCACTCTTGACGATTACAAGGGAATTAAAATTTAATCTAGAATTAAAAGAGGCATGCCCTAAAAGAGCTGTAGGCTTTCCTATTTATAGATAGGAGAAACCCTAGGGTTTACATCTGATCCACATCTGAAATTACAATACTACCCTAAGAAAGCCGGGTCAAAGCACCGACACCACCGACACGTGCACTGCACGGCCGCGGATCCACGGCCAGAAGCCTAGTTTGACCGCGGTTCTGCGGCTGTTTGATGGGCTCTTAGGCTCAGTTCTTCTATGATGCTTCAAGTTGCTTTTTCCATCTGTTTTCTTCACTTAGTTCTTCAGAATCTTTTCTACTTTCTTCCAGATTTCCAACAGTGCAGAATTTGTGGACTTTTACCGTAAGCTTCGCGTTGAAGTCTTGAATCTTGTGTTAGAGATAGTGCCCTCAGAGTCAATTATTGGATCGCAGGCACGTGATTGCAATGATTGAGGGAGGACCTATCCAGGTAGGACAGTCTTACTCAAGATGATAGTATGCTATCTGGTCATCGTGTACTGCTTTAGGTGACCTGACAGGTCGCTATTACACGTTGATAGAGCCCCTAGGATTCTTGCTTGACTACCAGCAGTATGAGGGCGATCATATACGTGGGAGCTGGGGTCTATAAGCACATCCTTAAAAGGTCCCTAGTCGTGGGAGTTTCGAGACAGGGCATCGATACTCTATTAGTAGACTAGTGTATACAGTCGAGACCCCGACGAGGGGCAGTGGTCGGTCTCACAAGCCACTGGTGTCAGTTGGTTCACCTAAGATGTATACAGGTGCTCATTGGATTATGAGTACACCGGACAGGACTCGCCGGGAACCTTCTTGTTGGGATTATACCAGACGTCAGATAGCAGTTCCCTGGTGACATGTGTACAGGTTAGTTCATCGACCTGGGATCGTCATTTGTCTCGTGTGAGTTCCCACTGTACTTTGATTACTACCCTACCACGGCTCAAAGGAGTCGTGCAAACAGGTTTTAGTTGGGTTCAGTCCCGAGTCACATGGAGGCAGTGAGCGGATCTGCAGGGGTTCGTCTCTCCCGGTATTGGGGGTAAGGTCGCGCTGTGTCTAGGAGAGCCATTACACAAAGCCCTCGGCCGAGGCATGAGATTTACTGGTAGGTATTCCAGTAGTATCTCAGGGTGTTCTGGGCTACACTCCGACACGACTTGTATCGCTTTTGGGGGTCTGACTTTTACCAACCCTCTAGGCCCGCCATGCGATGCTCATAGACGAACGGACCGGACTGTACGGATATTGTCACTGACAGGCTCATTAGGGTGTCAGGATGAGTTCGCTCATCGACGTCCCTTTTGGTCAATACCTGGTAGCCCGTTACGTATTGGCTTATACCTCTGACTTGCTAGTGGTTAAATCCACAACCAAGGTGTTGACGAGTCTTTAGAGTCCACCACACACACACAGTTACTCAAGTTTCGGGCAAAACGCTGTAGAGGCCGTATGGAGATATGGCAGGGTTCAATCAGATACGTGCGGTATTGCACGGATCGTGATCGGACGGATTTTACTAGCCGGCTTTGGCTTAAGCCGGATCCTAGTATTAGACAGTGTAGATTTTGTCTCGTTGCATTTATATTCAGTGGGAATACAAATGCGGGCATGTATATGCAGTAGCGGGGTTTTCCTGTAATTTATTACGGGATCAGTTTTCTGAAGTTGCCAGTTTGCATTCCGTTCCGACCGGTTTTCCTTTGTTCCTTTGCGGCCGGACTTTCTGATGGAGGGGGTTATTTGCAAGATTGCAAATAACTTTTTATGGAGGTGTTATTTGTGAAATGGGAGATTATGATAGCATCTTTTGATACCATTCTTTTCTATCATCATTTCTTGCTTTTTTGAGATTAGAAAGGATTAGGATGGATTTGATGTTGATATGATATTATTATCATAACCTTTTGCTTATGGTCACCCATTCTCTTTTCCTACACTCACCTTCCTTCTTGTTTTGAGATTTCCTCCACCATATTTGATATGGCCGGCCACTTGAGGGAGAGAATGAGGGGTTCATTTTTGATGAGGATAATTTGTTCATCTCATTTTTCTTGCTACACAAATTCTAGCTCCACTTGAAAGTTCATTTTCATTCTATCCCTCCATCACCATGGCAACTACACAAACCCAAAAGAGACAAGGTTTTCTACACTACAACCTACAGTACCCTTGGACGCGTCGGCTAGCCAACTTCGCGCCCGAGTTGCCTCGGTCCAGAGGTGGGAGCCCGTAAAAGTATTCGACTACGTGGTGCCCTTTCCGACGAGGAGGAGATGAACGGAGATTCCACAGGAGATCGGAGTGGAGACGAAGACCGAAAGACACGGATCGCTCGGTATATCTCTCACCCCATCTCTAGTTAGCTAGTATAGGTTAATGGTTACGATCCGGGTATATTGTCCGCGGTAGCGCCGGTTAAAGTTAAGAAAAAATTTTGATTCCGCATTTTGGCCTCGGATAGACGGCCGGGGCGCTGCCGTGGCGCAACATGGTATCAGAGCCACGCCATCAACCTAGTATAGCTTGCTCTAACGTGTTTACAAGTTCGATCGATTGGATTTTCCGAAAACCCATTTTCACTTGCACAGTTTTCTGTCGAAATTTTTTTGGCTCCAAAATTTTTTCAGTACATTGCAGTGACATGTGCAGGGAATTCTAAGCATTCTGTGAAAATTTGGTAGCGTGATCTCACTATTCCACCGCGGAACCGCGGCCAAAACCACGTATTTGCGGCGGTTCCACGGGCATTTTTACTATTCATTGGACCAAATTTTTGCAGTGAGCTCCTGGGTTGAAAATGGGGTTTTTGGAATATTCTTTTTGGGCCTAGACTCTCTTTAAGTGCAACAGTAATGCTTGGGGCCCACTTCGATAAATTTGATCGATCGAAAAATTTAAACACATTAGTTCACAGTATTTACATTATATCTGCGACCGTGAATGTCACTTGATCGGTAAATCCTGTCTAACTGCTATAGCCCGGTTAGACGGATTTGCGAACGTGACATTCACGTTGATGTTCTGTGATTGTGCTGTGTTGTTGCGGATCGGTCGTGGGGGATAGCCTGGATGCAATGTTAGTACAGTTCTGTTTTATATGTACATTTGATATTGCGGGGCGAGCGTCCGACATGTGGACTGCCGTCACTGCTTGTTTGTATTATTCTTTTGGGGCACGACCAGGTTGCGGTCGATGTACCCGTTGTATGTATATTTTACTTTCTGTACTAGGATTACCCCGCGGAGGGGTGCACGAATAGCCGGGTTCTATAGAGCAACGGGCCCGCATCTCATGTCATTGAGACGGAGGGGGCTTTACTCTAGAATTGGCGGGCTATTCGCCGCACTCGTAGGGGGTACAGGTTGACCCAGGAGGGGTGCCCAAGTTACCGGATTCCGTGAAGTGCTGGGTGGTCCATTCACGTTGCTGAAGGGGGCTGCCTCGCTTCAGGTTTTGGCAGGTGACTTGCCGCGCCCGTAGGGGTCTAGGATTTCATTGCACAGGCTATCCACACGACCAGGGGAACGTTGGGTTTCAGCAGCGGCTCTGTGAAACCCGGGGCTTCCAGATATCTGTATTGTTCTGTGATGTTGCATTTTATCACGCCTTGAGCGAATATTATATATTGATATATATACTAGTAGATGTTGTATATGTTTTGCATTCGCGCTAGTCCAGTCCCCGCTCTATCGTTAGTTAAGTAACCTAACGGGTGATGACGGGACCCAGTGGCAAATGCGGATAGCATATACATACATCATTATTTTCGTTCTTTTGTGGTGTGATCAATTGATGGGACTGCGTTGATTCGGATCAATGCAAGCTAAACAAACCTATTCTGATGTTGTTGGAACATTTTTCAAAAAGCTGTTATTGCAAGGGCGTTCTCTTTTGTTTTGCATAGTGGTATTCGGTTATGAATATCCAGCTCCTCAGTCGACGAGGCAAGGGCCGAGATCCCTTCACCGGGAGTGACCCCTTGGACAAAAGTTTGCGTCAGGGCAATAACTTCACTATAGCCGATTACTTTTGCTTTGCATCGTGGTATTCAGTTGGAATATCCTGCACCTCATTCTACGGGGAAAGAGCCGAGATCCCTTCACCGGGAGTGACCTCTTTGGCAAAGGTTTTCGTCACTATATTTTTTAAAAAAAAACTATGCAGTTCTTTCAACGATATCAAGTTCATTACGTTAAAAGTTTTTCGCCAAAAACTAGACGTAGCCCTCCATCATTTCTTACAAGTATTACTTAGTATTTGTGCTGCGTTTGTTGACTGTGTCAAGGCGTAGTGTGCGGTAGCTAAGTAGTGTTTGTTTGTAGCATATTAATGGGATTGGTTAGGACAGTCGTGTGGCCTTGTTGACTGTGTCAAGGGCTCGTACGGGTGGGTTTAATTCAATCCAGGATAATGACGGGTTGAACTTGACTAGGACTCTTTGATTTGTTGACTGAGTCAAGGTCACTTGGGTCCTAGGGGTAAAAATCACATCGGGAGTTTCTAAAGAAACTGAAACTTGCCAGGCATGCGCATACCTTCTGGAGTGTGGTGATGTGAGTGGGTTCCGTCACGTTATCATGCGATGATAGTTGGATCCCGATTCCTACTGATGAGTTGGTTTCCTCCTCGGGTAATCCCGACTAATTCTTCTTTCAGGTTTAGGGAAGAATTTGACGTTACAGTGGGAGGTTTCCAGATTAGATAAAGTGATAACCATTCTGATCTAGGTTAGAGTGTACGCTGAGTGTTTCTTTTCTCTCTCTCTTTGGCAGCGACCATTGACCCGACCTTAGACTATGACTCAATGGCCAAGTTGACCGAACCTTCTTAACACTGGCTTTTGGATTGTCAGAGTTGCAAACCTCATTGCCACTCCTACTTTTACCCTTTCTCCAGGACACCCCGTATTACTACGAACGTCCACTTCCATTGGACAAAACCATCGTATGGTTATATACGAACTCGAAGGAATTCGAGGATGGTTTCTGGTTCTGGAGAAAACGAATAGGACTATTCAGTTGTCTTTTCCTTTTACCTTCTCTCAGGTTGCGAGTACTCCCTGGTTTAAGAGATAGTACACCTATTACGAAAATTGGATAGTCTTCTTCCAAACCTTAGGCTGGTGCCGAACGGTAGGGAATGATGAAAACCAATTAGCCTAAATGGTGTACAGAAGGTATTAAGTTAAGACAAATAAAGGGATTAGTAAGAGGGCAAAGTAAATTGCGGCTGCTATTCACGACCAAACCAAGTATTTCGTTACCACTCCCACTTCACCTTTGTATTTCTCCAGGACACTCCGTATCACTACAAAGATCCACAGTTTATTTGGATACTCCATCGTATGGTTATATACGAACTCGAAAGGAACTTGCTCCAGTTCGGGGATGGATTCTGGTTCAGGAGAAATAGGAATAAGGTTTATTCGGTTGTCTTTTATCTTCACCTTCTCTCGCTTTGCGAGTGCTCCTAGGATTAGGACAGTACACCTATTATGCTTATTGGATAGTCTTCTTCCAAACCATAGGCTGGTGCCGAACGGTAGGGAAGGAAGAAAACCATTTGGCCTAAAGGGGTGTACAGAAGGTAATGACTAAAGACATATAAAGGGATTTGGAGAGGTGGCAAAGAATTATACGGTTACAGTTGTGAATCTGGATAATGGAAGAGGCATTACTAGGATTACCAGGATACCCCATCGAAACATTTTTATGTTTCAGTTTCACTGTGTACTGTTAAAAGAAAACTGATTTCCCAATTAGACACTTGCTCCAGGGTATGTATTTACCAGGTTTGATTCTCACATCTGTATGGTTTTATAGATGATGAGTGGGAGTAAGTTATTGTGAATTAGGTGATCATCCTCATTATATCGGAATTCGATGTAATTGGTGATATTTGAGGAAGTCACCTGGGTTGTTTGCCGGACGATAAATATTTGGTTTTGAATATCCGTTGTTATGCACCAATTTCAAATTGATATATCTGTACGTCTATTTTTATAGAGTGAGATATACCTTTTTGAAATTATGTCTATGACATTTACCAATACCAGTGGATGGTTAGGTAAGGAGCATTGAACAGCGGTGTAATTCTTCATAACCATAGTACAGTTTTCAACCTACAACACACAGTGAATGAGTTATCAGACTCAGAGGACTTATACAGAGTATTGTATATTGTCCAGTGTCCATCAGGACAGTGGGGTTGGTCCTCGTACTATATTCTGTTTACTTATAACTTCTCTAGTTCTTAGACAGGTGTTTCGTAGAAACGCAGGGTCTAAGTTTTGAGGAGTTATAGGTATAAGAATAAAGTAGAGAACTAGATGTTGCAAGTATCGGGATTCTTCAAGGTGATCGAAGATGTAGATACTTGTGAATGGTATTCAGTTGATAGTAATGATTAAGAGAACTAGCTTCTCTTTCAGGTTACTCATAATTGAAAGTACTCCTAAGTTGAGTAATGCTGATCGGCCTCTTTCCATTTAGTTGACATGCACTGGAGACAGCTGCATGATTTGAATCTGGTTCAATTAAATCAGTGCCTCTGGTCCTATATTGGATATAGAACAGTTCGTATCTTAACGTTGTTAAGGTACGGGGAGTTGTCCGGCTTATGCTTAAAACCAGACCCTGGACAACTCAAGGCACGTTTCTGTAATGGCTGTTTGTGGGTTGACCCAGGCTATGACGAGGGTTGACTTTCTACCATCTGGAAGATCAATAGTGATATTGTTCTTCACTCGCCACAGTTTTAATTAAAAATGGATTTTTTCAGAAAACAGTAGTGGGAGTATGGTAGAACTGGAAGTGCTTCCAGAACCGCAAATGATTACTGAAGATTTGATTAGAACCTAAAGATTCAATCTGGTTTGACATTCCATTGGCCACTCCGCAGATATGGTGGGTAACTTCAGACGCTCGAGAGGTACTTCGGTATGCTCAAGGACGGTGGCAGGGAGGTTCTTGTTTACCCAGACTTGCCATTGCTGTTGTTCCAGACTGTGAGACGCGGAAGGAGGATGAGTATAGCGTCGTTCTAAACTAGCTTTAGAAGTGTACGTCTATATGACTCTGCCAGAGGGTTGTCGTAGTCAGTGGGAGTAGCGGAAGCATTGGTAGACATGTGGCTTATGTCTATTTATAGACTAAAGCAGATATAGCGGAGATAGATCATCTATTTCTGATGTGAAGTCATAGTTTTGACTTCATCAGAATAGGGGATGGATCTGTTAAGGAGGTAGTAGAGTATGATGTCCTGGTATTTGGATGACATACACAGAGTAGGAAGTGATATTCCTATACTACGATCGGTTATACTTTGGTCGTCACACAGTGGTTTCTCCACACAGGACTTGGATATTATATCAGACATTCTGGTTACTAGATCTATGATTTTAGATCTAGATTTGGGTGGTTTCCTAATCTGGGTACTTTGACAAGCATTCTATGAGTATTTAGAATGGACGACTCCTGGCATGGTAGTATACCTGCAGGTAATGGAGTCACCCTCTCTAAAGGCGTCTTACAGACTAAAGGGGAGAGGGATACACATGATTGACAGATCACTTGCTTAGGCAATTGAGTCAATCATGAGATGTCAAGTACCACACCAGATGTTGTTCTTGCAGTAGGTGCGATAAGTTGATATTGATCCAATCCTGGAAAAACAGTCGGAAGCAGTTTTAGAACATAAGTTGATGTTCTAGGGATATGATAGCAGCTTTCTCCTTCGGGAGACAGTTATCATTCCAGGTTTCCAAGGTGACCTGGATGGCAGAGTGGCTGTCAGAGTTATAGTTTTCCCTCTGACGAGGGGCAGTATTTTGGACAGGTGGTCCAGGCGGATACTGAGGGAGGCATGGCGCAGGATACTGATTAAGTTCAGTTGACGATACAGTCTAAAAAGTTTGGATTTGGAGTTCATTTATGAGCTAGGTCCCATCAGATATCCAGACACATTCTAAGACAGGTATTGCTCATTTCGGGAGATGGCTTTCTCCGCGAACATGAGATATAGAGAGACATAGAAAGAAACATCACAGCGGATCCACTCACTGAGGCTATTCCTCGAACGCAATAGTTTTGCAAACGGGCTTTGTGAGAATGACTAGTAGAGGAGTTGGGTGTTCGGTATCACACGGGCTGTGAGTATGCGACATCGCAATAATTAGCCTTGAGTGCAAGTGGGAGATTGTTAGAGATAGTGCCCTCAGAGTCAATTATTGGATCGCAGGCATGTGATTGCAATGATTGAGGGAGGACCTATCCAGGTAGGACAGTCTTACTCAAGATGATAGTATGCTATCTGGTCATCGTGTACTGCTTTAGGTGACCTGACAGGTCGCTATTACACGTTGATAGAGCCCCTAGGATTCTTGCTTGACTACCAGCAGTATGAGGGTGATCATATACGTGGGAGCTGGGGTCTATAAGCACATCCTTAAAAGGTCCCTAGTCGTGGGAGTTTCGAGACTGGGCATCGATACTCCATTAGTAGACTAGTGTATACAGTCGAGACCCCGACGAGGGGCGGTGGCCGGTCTCACAAGCCACTGGTGTCAGTTGGTTCACCTAAGATGTATACAGGTGCTCATTGGGTTATGAGTACACCGGACAGGACTCGCCGGGAACCTGCTAGTTAGGATTATACCAGACGTCAGATAGCAGTTCCCTGATGACATGTGTACAGGTTAGTTCATCGACCTGGGATCGTCATTTATCTCGTGTGAGTTCCCACTGTACTTTGATTACTACCCTACCACGGATCAAAGGAGTCGTGCAAACAGGTTTTAGTTGGGTACAGTCCCGAGCCACATGGAGGCAGTGAGCGGATCTGCAGGGGTTCGTCTCTCCCGGTATTGGGGGTGAGGTCGCGCTGTGTCTAGGAGAGCCATTACACAAAGCCCTCGGCCGAGGCAGGAGATTTACTGGTAGGTACTCCAGTAGTATCTCAGGGTGTTCTGGGCCACACTCCGACACGACTTGTACCGCTTTTGGGGGTCTGACTTTTACCAACCCCCTAGGCCCGCCATGCGATGCTCATAGACGAACGGACCGGACTGTACGGATATTGTCACTGACAGGCTCATTAGGGTGTCAGGATGAGTTCGCTCATCGACGTCCCTTTTGGTCAATACCTGGTAGCCCGTTACGTATTGGCTTATACCTCTAACTTGCTAGTGGTTAAATCCACAACCAAGGTGTTGACGAGTCTTTAGAGTCCACCACACACATACAGTTACTCATGTTTCGGGCGAAACGCTGTAGAGGCCGTATGGAGATATGGCAGGGTTCAATCAGATACGTGCGGTATTGCACGGATCGTGATCGGACGGATTTTACTAGCCGGCTTTGGCTTAAGCCGGATCCTAGTATTAGACAGTGTAGATTTTGTCTCGTTGCATTTGTATTCAGTGGGAATACAAACGCGGGCATGTATATGCAGTAGCGGGGTTTTCCTGTAATTTATTACGGGATCGGTTTTCTGAAGTTGCCAGTTTGCATTCCGTTCCGGCCGGTTTTCCTTTGTTCCTTTGCGGCCGGACTTTCTGATGGAGGGGGTTATTTGCAAGTTTGCAAATAACTTTTTGTGGAGGTGTTATTTGTGAAATGGGAGATTATGATAGCATCTTTTGATACCATTCTTTTCTATCATCATTTCTTGCTTTTTTGAGATTAGAAAGGATTAGGATGGATTTGATGTTGATATGATATTGTTATCATAACCTTTTGCTTATGGTCACCCATTCTCTTTTCCTACACTCACCTTCCTTCTTGTTTTGAGATTTCCTCCACCATATTTGATATGGCCGGCCACTTGAGGGAGAGAATGAGGGGTTCATTTTTGATGAGGATAATTTGTTCATCTCATTTTTCTTGCTACACAAATTCTAGCTCCACTTGAAAGTTCATTTTCATTCTATCCCTCCATCACCATGGCAACTACACAAACCCAAAAGAGACAAGGTTTTCTACACTACAACCTACAGTACCCTTGGACGCGTCGGCTAGCCAACTTCCCGCCCGAGTTGCCTCGGTCCAGAGGTGGGAGCCCGTAAAAGTATTCGGCTATGTGGTGCCCTTTCCGACGAGGAGGAGATGAATGGAGATTCCGCAGGAGATCGGAGTGGAGACGAAGACCGAAAGACACGGATCGCTCGGTATATCTCTCACCCCATCTCTAGTTAGCTAGTATAGGTTAATGGTTACGATCCGGGTATATTGTCCGTGGTAGCGCCGGTTAAAGTTAAGAAAAAATTTTGATTCCGCATTTTGGCCTCGGATAGACGGCCGGGGCGCTGCCGTGGCGCAACATCTTGTGCTGCCCTTGTACTTTGTATATTGAACTGTTTGTTGATCTTCGTTTGTTCCTCAAACTGGTAGGCGGCATCTTGCAGATTCATCTATTTGTTGGTCGTAGTCTCACATTTGTAGCGTCTTTTCACCATTTTCACTGTATTGTTCCGAGAACCTGTAACTTGCAACTATTTAGCAGACATGGATCAAAAGCACCTATTTATTTGCAATATGATTAAGAATGGGGAATATAATAATGCAAAATTCTGATATGAACAAATACCCCCAAACTTATCTTTTGCTTGTCCCGAGCAAAACCAATTTATTCTCAAAAAAACCTAAGCTCACTTTCGTAGGGAATCGCGATTGCACTGAGCTCGTGCAACAAGCCGTTAAACCTCTAGGCGTCCCTAGTAGGAGGAGTGTTGTCTCTTGAGGGTTTTCAGCGGATACTACCCACAAAATCCGATCAATTTGGCCTATTGACTTTCATTCTTCAATTCGGTGTTCTTAGCAAGAAATTCCTTCAACTTAGAAATCATCAACCAGTATTTTACACTAACTTATCATTTAACTTAAGATAGTATATGTTCTGTAAATTTATTTAGCTTTTAGCATCTTTTGAATTTTCCTTTTAAGGTTCCATCTCAACTTAGGAATTTTTATCATCTCTACTGAAGATATAAGCCCTATCTTTCATTCCTATCTCTCATCCAAACCCCAATCATATACCCCTACGTGTGTGTATGTATCACCCCTACACTTGGAAATTCAATTCAAGTTATCATACTCTTGTCCATCGTCCAAAGTACTGTTAATTGGTGAATTTTAGATGAAATTTCTCACACATCCTTCATGCGACCGTTAATACTTCTTGAGGTACTAACGACCAATTACAAAATGTGTTTGCGCATTAAGGCATAATTTCTCGTCTTGTAATACCTAAGGCTTTAGCAGTGACTCCCAAACCAGTTGGTCTAAGGCACTAGGTGATAAAGCACCCTCGCTATATATATATATTTTTTATTGTACGCAGCCTTAAGTAATTACAAAACCAGTGTTCATTTTTTTTTATCTCATTATTCACACTTATACTTTTATTTAATTCTTTTTCTCATACTAAGGATTTTAGACAAGAACAATTCAAGGTATCCTCTGCTATCCCAAGTTTTAAGGTGCGTGTATGTGCGAGTTGTAGGGTATATATTTTCAGAATTTAGCCTCAAGGTTCGCAATTATCTTTCAGACTTACACTTCAATAAAAATTTCAATACTCTTCCCTTATTTTGACTTAGCCCAAGAACTGAACTCAAAATTTGCCTATTTCTAAATAAACTATAAGGACATATATTTTCTACCGTTAAATTTTAAGAAAGATTATTTTTAGGGTTTTTAATTTACTAAGTTTTGGATCTAGTTTTTCCTAGCTAGTTAACCGTCTTGTCAAACTTAAGTCAATTATGGCCAAGTTGAATTTTTTTTATTTTATCTTTTTAGTTTTTCAATTTTTATTTGATTTTTTCTTTTATATTTTTTTTTATTTTCATTTTTAATTTTTGTAATTTTTTTGATAAAGATGCAATGCAGAATTAAACATGCAAAGAAAGAAAGAAAAAATATGTACAAAAATTAAAATATGCAATGCAATGATAACTATTTACAAACCACCTCCTCCCCCAAACTTACCAAAAGCAGTGCCCTCACTGCTCAGGCCCTCGGCGTCCCCTTGAACGTGAACGGGAATGCTACACTCGCGCTAACAGCGTAGATACGCTATGTTCAATTTCAGTCACTCGGTGATCCAAGTTGGTCACCATCCCTACCAAATTATTAATCCCCCTAATGGCTCTTCTAAGAAGACGTGCATGTTCTATGGGGGTAAGCTCTTTTTCGCTCGCGGTCGAGCTAGAGCTGGGTGTTCTGGCTGGTACATGTTCGGCTGGTTCTCTTTGTGATTATACATCAGTCAAGCGGGTATAGGATGTGGATACGCTCTCAATGAGAGGCCTAATGGGTATACCTCCATGCATGTAGAATTCAAATTCCTCCACAGGGATGAAATAGCGACACAGTTGTGTCACTAACATAGGGCATGGGTAATTTGCGGCCCTTTTACCAGCACCAATTGAATTAAGAAAAACTGTGCACATGTCAAATCTAGGGTTCCTAGTCATTAAGGTGTGCATGATATGAAGAGATGGGGTGAAAAATGTTGTGTTATGTGAACTGCCAAAAATGTTGTTTTGTGCCCACCGGCACATGGTTAAAACATTGGCGAAGAGGGTTCTAGCCTGTATTCCCTTCCTAGGTTCCCTCAAACAGTCATTACCCATTAAGGACATGTAGTCTTCAAATTGAAGGGGTTGGTCGTGAACAGGTAATCTAGGAATTAAAGTGACTTCATGTATGAAGTCCCTGTCAATGATTATTTCCCTATCACCCCAAAGTAATTTAATAAAACCGTATTGTGTTAGGCAACCTTCCTCCATGCACTCGTAAAAATGAGTGACTAGATCTAGAAGGGCGTAGGCATTGGGATGATTGTAAATTAAAAAATTCCACCCCCTTCGTATGATTTCATCACCAAAATAACTCCCGTAAATTGTGTGTGAAAAGATTTGTGAAAAATCTCGTTCTAATTGCATGTTTGGTGCCATTCAGAAAGTTCACAGATCTAAAAAAAATTTAACAGAGAGGATCAAAGAAAGAAGACCTCCTCTGAAGTTTTCAGAGGGAGCAGACACCAATGCGCGGTGGTTGCGCGGCCAAAGATAGGCTTTGGCGGCGGTTCCGCGGCGGCATGAGAAGATCTGGCTGCAGAAATCGAAGCGGCGGCTCGGGTTTTTAGAGAGATGAAATTAGGGTTTGGTAAAAGGCAGAGAGGATCGGGTTCTATTTATAGGGGGTAATGTGTTGGTTATTTGCAAAAAACTCCTCCTGAAAAGAGGAAATTATTTGTAAATAAATTTTTTATTTTTTATTAAAACTGGAAACTTACAAAAATACCCCAAAAAATTTTATTTTCAAATTTTCAAAATTTTTTTATTTTGTTTTTATATAATTACAAATGATACATACCCAAAAACTTGTCTGAAACAGTGTTTTGGCTAAATAATCGAAATTTAGGGGTAAATGGAGGAAGATTAGTTAATGTAGATCGGCTCCTGCAAAACCAGGAGCTCCTCCGAAGGGTTCGCAGTGAGGAACGGTTTAAGTCGATGTCCGTTCACTTTAAATAGTGAACCGTCCTCCGGGTTTTCTAGATCGATCGCACCGTGCGGATATGCGGTGCGTATCAGAAATGGCCCTTTCCATCGAGATCTGAGCTTGCCGGGATGGAAATGTAACCGAGTATCGTAAAGTAAAACCTGTTGACCAGGTTTGAAAGTCTTGTGCATAAGGTGTTTATCGTGGAACACCTTCGTTCGGTTTTTGATGATTACTGCGTTCTCATAGGCTTCATCCCGCAGCTCGTTTAATTCGTTCAACTGCAGCTTTCTATTGCTGCCCGCATCTCCCAAAGATAGGTTCAACTCTTTTATTGCCCAAAATGTTTTATGCTCTATTTCAACTGGAAGGTGGCAAGCCTTTCCATAAACAAGCCTATATGGAGACATGCCAAGATCGGTCTTATAGGCAGTACGGAATGCCCAAAGGGCATCAATAAGTTTTGATGACAAATCTTTACGGTTTTTGGAAACCGTTTTCTCCAATATCTGTTTAATCTGCCGATTCGAAATCTCGGCTTGCCCACAAGTTTGGGGATGATAAGGCGTTGACAGCTTGTGAGTAATGGAGTATTTCCGCATTAAGGACTCGAAAGTCCTATTACAAAAGTGAGATCCATTATCACTGATAATCGCGCGAGGACGCCCAAACCGAGAAAAATGTTTTCTTTGAGAAATCTGACGACAACCTTGTTGTCATTAGTTCGGCCGGGCACAGCCTCGACCCATTTTGAAACATAGTCAACAGCGAGTTGAATATACATGTTCTCAAAAGAGTTGGGAAATGCCCCATAAAGTCTATCCCCTAAACATAAAAAATTTCAACAACCAAAATTGGTTGGAGCGGCATTTCATTTCTCCGAGATATCCGGCCCAAGTGTTGGCACCGGGAGTATGTCTTGCAGTACTCATGTGCGTCTTTAAAAAGTTGTGGCCAGTAGAAGTCATACTGCAAGATCTTTTCTGTTGTCTTTTTGGGGCCAAAATGCCCGCCACACGCTTGATCGTGGCAGAATGACAGCACGCTCTTAAACTCATTGTCGGGGACACACCGATAAATAATTTGGTCGGGACAGTATTTGAATAGATATGGTTCATCCCAGTAAAAATGTTTTACCTGAGATAGAAATCCGAGTCTGTCCTGATTCGACCATTCGTTTGGTATCAGTCCGGTGGCCAAATAATTTACAATATCTGCGAACCAAGGTTCGCATGACACAATTAAGAGCTGCTAATCTGGAAAAACGTCTTTAATAGGAATTTAAAGTGTAGGCAAAGAAGGAAGTCGTGAAAGATGGTCGGCGACTACGTTTTCATATCCTCTTTTGTCTCTGATGACAAGGTCAAACTCTTGTAGTAAGAGGATCCAACGTATCAGCCGAGATTTAGCATCCTTCTTCGCGAAAAGATGGCGAAGAGCTGAGTGGTCAGTGTAAACGATGACTGGAGAGCCGATTAAATAGGGCCTGAACTTTTCTAATGCAAACACAACAGCTAAGAATTCTTTTTCAGTTGTTGTGTAATTCAATTGGGCCTCGTTTAAGGTTCGGCTAGCGTAATAAATTACATGCGGCATCTTATTTATGTGCTGTCCAAGGACAGCACCAATGGCGAAATCAGATGCATCGCACATAATTTCAAATGGATGCGTCCAGTCAGGAGATGAAAGAATGGGAGCGGAAATAAGTGAGTTTTTCAACGACTCGAACTCCTTCATACAGCTTGAGTCAAAATCAAAAGTGGTGTCCTTGGCCAACAAAAGAGTCAAGGGTCTAGCTATCTTGCTAAAATCCTTAATGAACCGTCTATAGAAACCGGCATGGCCAAGGAAGGCTCGGATGTCTTTGACTCACTTGGGAGGAGGATGATTGGAAATGACTTCAATCTTAGCTTTATCAACCTCAATACCATTTTGCGAGATGATATGTCCTAAGACAATACCTTCTCATACCATAAAGTGGCATTTCTCCCAATTTAAAGTGAGGTTCTTATCCCTACACCGGGTAAGAACCGCGTCTAAATGTAGCAAACACTCATCAAAGGAGTCGCCGAAAATGGAGAAATCATCCATAAAAATCTCCAAGAATTTTTCCACCATGTCTGAAAAATGCCCATCATACACCGTTGGAAAGTAGCGGGTGCATTGCATAACCCAAAGGGCATGCAACGGTAAGCAAACGTACCGAAAGGACAAGGAAATGTGGTCTTGTCTTGGTCCTTTTCGGCGATGGGAACTTGATTATAGCCGGAGTAGCCATCCAAAAAGCAGTAAAATTCATTACCACCCAATCGTTCTAGCATTTGGTCAATAAAAGGTAATGGAAAGTGGTCTTTCCGTGTCTCGGCATTGAGTTTTCTATAATCGATGCATACTTGCCACCCAGTTTGGGTGCGAGTAGGTATTAACTCATTCGCCTCATTAGTTATGACCGTTATGCCCGATTTCTTTGGGACAACGTGAATGGGGCTAACCCACTGGCTATCAGAGATAGGGTAAATGATACCACTATCAAGACATTTTACAATCTCCTTTTTAACAGTCTCCTTCATGATAGGATTTAGTCGTCTCTGTGGATCCCTTATTGGCTTGGCATCTTCCATCATATGAATATAATGTTCAACTATTAGGGGACTAATCCCCTTGATGTCCACCATAGTCCAGCCAAAAGCTTGCCGATTATTTTGTAAGACCATTAAAAGGGCTTTCTCTTGCTCGGGGCTTAGAGATTCTGATATGATAACAGGAAGGGTCTCATTCTCACCTAAGTAAGCGTATTTGAGGTGAGACGGCAATAGCTTGAGTTTGAGTTTTGGAGGCGAAACAATTGAAGGTAAAATTGGTGAAACTGTCTCAAACACGAAGGATTCCAATAGAGGTTCGAAGCGAGTGTAAGCAACCGAGTCGGATGGTTCAGCTAACTTATCCAAAAATTCAAAGGACTCAAACTCGGGTGGTGATTCTTCAAAATCGTTCGAAAAGGTGAAACACCCGTAATCATTATCGGGTGTGAAAGCAGTGTCAGTTTCAAGGAGGAACGCATTAGTGGCGTCAAAATTGCTGTGATCGAACAGAAATTTTTCGAGCCCACAGTCCTCCTGAGTGATCTCTTAGATCGAGCAAACATCAAGTATATTAGCATTAGGCTCGGAGGGCTGATTCCCCAACTTAAAAATGTTGAGCTCAATTGTCATGTTTCCAAAAGATAGGTTCATCGAACCATTTCAACAATTGATCACCGCATTAGAAGTTGCAAGGAATGGTCGACCGAGTATCACCGGAATTTGACTCCGGGGGTTAGCTACAGGCTGTGTGTCCATAACAATGAAATCAACGGGGAAAATGAAGTCCCCTACTTTAATTAACACATCCTCTAACTCACCCCTAGGATGGGTGATGGATCGGTCGGCTATTTGGAGAGTACAATGTGTGGGTTTCAGCTCTCCAACGCCTAATTGTTCATATACTGAATAGGGAAGCAAATTAACACTGGCACCAAGATCTAAAAGTGCGCGATTGATGTTCTTATCCCCAATAGTTATTGAAATTATAGGACAGCCAGGGTCCTTGCATTTTTGGGGTAAAGGTTGGGTAAGAGCATCATTTACCGCACTAGCCAAGAAAACTTTCTTAGGTACCTGTGATTTGCTCTTCTTGGTGAATAAGTCCTTCAAGATTTTAGCGTAAGAAGAGACTTGTTGGATTGCATCCAAGAGAGGCATGTTAATGCTAACCTGTTTGAATAACTCCACAATCTTCTCCATTTGTGGAGTAGGTTTATTGGATCTCAACCTGTTTGGAAATGGAATATTTTGAAAATTTGTTGAGTCCGATATTTGTGAAGTAGATTGCGGAGTTGGAGCAGATCCCAGTGTTGGTGTTTTCGTGGAGTGAGATGTGGGTCCGTTCGAATTAGAAGAAGTAGAGCCTTATGAAGAATGAAGAACATGCTCTGAAGAAGACGAAGAAGATGATGATGAAGAAGAAGAAGCGGCGGCCAGGGTGTCATTATTATTGCCAACGTTGTTGTGCAATACCTTTCCAGATCTCAATGTAGTCACATCATTCACATTATGATTTTGTTATTCATGAGCAACATATGTATTTTGTGTGTGACGTGGATTTGGCAGTGGTTGAGATGGAAGTTTCCCCTTCTTTCGCTCGCTTAGAGCAGCATTCAGTTGTGCAATTTGAGCTTCAATGGTTTTGATGCTTTGCTCATGTGATGCAGTGTGTTGCACCAAAGACTGAATAGAAGATTGGATACTTGCTGAGGATTGCGTAGATTGTTTTAAAAATGCATCCAGACTTCGTTCTAGCGAGAAAACCTTATCGTTATTTGGCTGAACAAAATTGTTTTGAGGAAAAGAGTTGTTTGGTGCAAAATTGTTCATTTGATTTTGGTAAGGTTGGGGTTGGAAAGGTTGCTGATATTGAGTTTGTTGAGGGGCTTGTTGTTGTGGATGAGGCCTCTGGAAATTGTTATTACCTTGGAATTGTTGTTGATTTTGATTCCAGGCGAAATTTGGGTGGCTCCTCCAACCAGGATTATAAGTTGAAGAGTATGGATCATTTCTTTGTCTTTGCTGAAAGGCAGCATTGAATTGATCTTGTCCTTGAACAGGCGGGTTGTAAGGACACTCTTCGGTTAAATGGGACGGATCCGAACAACAAGCGCAAATAGTGCGTGGGGGTAAAGCTGGGGCAGGAGAAGGCGATGAGAATTTGCTCTCAATTGCTTCTAGTTTTTTCGTGAGTGCAGCCATTTCGGCCTTCATTGCAATCGACATATCAAGTTGATGTATCCCTGCCCTAGAATGACCTGATGAAGTAGATGAAGTGGTCTGTCTAGTGCTTTCCTACTGAAGTGTTTGTTCAGCAAGATCGTCGAGAAATTGCCAAGCTTCCTCGCTCGATTTTGTAAGAAAGTGACCTTGACAAATGGTTTCCAATAACTGCTTAGTTGCTGGGTTTAGTCCTTCGTATAAAGTTTGGCAAAGTTTCCATCTCTCGATACCATGGTGAGGGCACTGAACAAGAAGGTCCTTAAATCTTTCGAAATACTTCCAAAAAGGTTCGGAAGGAAGCTGGGAAAATTGATTAATTTTATTGCGAATTCTCGCGGTCTTGTAGTGTGGGTAAAACTTTTTTAGAAAATCCTTAACAAACTCTTTTCAACTTTTTATGGAGTGCGATGCTGTACTATACAACCACTTTTCAGCTAGGTCACATAAAGTGAATGGAATGACACGTAGCCTTATAGCATCATCGGAAAGTTGGGTGGTCTTCATCATTGCGCAAACATTCTGGATTTTGTTAATGAAAATGTAGGCATCTTCGGATTCCAGCTCGTGAAATTTAGGCAACATATTGATGAAGTAGGGTTTAATTTCGAAGTTATCCCCATTAGTCGGTGGAAGTGAAAGACAAGTAGGAAGTGTGGTGCGAGTTGGATAGAAAAGATCCTGGAGCACGATTCGTTGGGGCGCTTCAACAGGAGAGTGTGGTGGGTTATTCGCACCCAGTTGAGGTGGAATCAGTCCCGAAGTAGGTAAGGGGTTGTTAGGATTGAATCCCGACATCTCCTTAGAAGATGATGAATTTGAAGATGAAGGTAAAGAAGTGGAGGGAATTTCGACTTCGGAGTCGAACGAGTCGTCAGTAGGCACTAACGAGACACAGACTAAACGGGCGCTAGTGTCCCTAGTCCAACTGGACATACACTAAATAAGGTGTAGTGTAGTCAAAAAGTAGAAGGTGGGGGTAAGAAAACATCAATGAGAGAATGTGGGTGAAAAGTGGGTGTAATGGATTTCTAGCGACAAAATGGCAAGTTTTTGTAAAAAATTTGTTTTGTGGTTTCTTTTCTATAAGGAGTTTTGCAAAAGATTTTTTTATAAAGAACTACGACACACTTTCAAGTAATCACAATATGCATAATCAAGCCTAGAGCTAGGGTCTTCTAAGTCAACTAGACTGCTCCTAACTGGTCCAAAAGGCAAGTTGTGAGATATTCCTCAAATCGCCTCTTCACCGCCAATTGTGGCCGGGTAAGCACAAGTAAAGAAAGGAGGGATCCGCTCACAAATCACCGTGAGACGGGCCTTTTAAAATTACCTTTCCCACTTGTCTAGCCTAGGCACCACAAAGTCAGGTTTAGATAAACGACCGATTGCCCACAACCTTCCTTTGTCCTAATGAGCGCGACAGTCCTTATTGGCCGAGTCTAAATATTTTTTAATTAACTCGAGGGTTGATGCATATATTTTTTGTGATTTTTGGGGTCCTAGGAAGGGTAATGAAATCCCCACCCAATCTGGATTGGTGTTATAGCCCCTTAAAAGTCCGTTTTAAAAATGCAAAGCAGTAAACACACAAAAATCCAAAACACTTGCCAATTTTTTTTTCTTTTATTTGCGGCGCAAAGAATCCTGCACAAAATTGATTTATTGGAGAGTGGGAAGAAGTTTTGCGCAAAGAACCCTGCAGGAAAATTTTTCAGAGGAGATCAGGGGGTTACAGAGAAGAAATGGAATGCTTACAGAGCAAAATGGTTTGCTGATGTCAGAATTGACCGCTGATCCGCGGTCAAAAGCTTCTTTCCGTCGTGGTTCCGCGGTGTAATGATTGGTTTGGATGCCAAAAAGTTTGTTCTGTGCTGTTTTGATTCTCTTCTGTCTGTTCAGATCTTCTGTTTCTGGATTTGTTCACCGAGCTTGCTCCAGATCTGAATCTGTCCTTCTTCCTTTCATGCGCAATTCACACAAAAACCCTTCAAAAAATAACAAGATGATAATTTTTTGTTTTTATATTTTTCAGTTTTTATGATTTTTTAATTTTTAATTAACCCGAAATTACAAAAAGAAAATAATTACCGTTATCCCCGGCAACGACGCCATTTGATTGAGAGTGCTTATGCGTGCGTTTGTAATCAAAGAATAGAATACCGCAATCAATAACGGTATCGCTTGGTAGCTAGCCGATTGAGTATGGGTCGGTCTACAGGGAAAACTTGTTCTTTTCTAATTGTTCTAACGAGTCAATTCCTATTTTTGGTAGGTTTTGAATTTTATGAAAACTAAGATTGAATTCGATTTGGATTAAAACTTTGCTAGGGTTAGGATTAGGTTAGTTTGGAAAGATAATTCTACTCACTGCTTCCTTTGCCTTAATTAAGAACATATGTGTTAGGGTAATAATTAACAAAGGGGATTAGCACGACAAGGAAGAAACATAGTTTCTTTCTTTTGGTCATTGTCCGTCCTTTCTTAACTCTTATCCCTAATCTCTATGTAAATCAACCACTACCAGTCTAACTAGGGAATCACCGATATCTCATAGGATAGGGTGCCGTAGTGAGCGGTGGGTGTTTGTTTTACATAGAGTCCTAATTTATAAAGTTATGAGGGCAAGAAAAGAGTGAGAGATTTCCATCTCTCAAACCTACCCCAATCCCAACCCTATCAAATGAGGAACTACTCACTTATTAGGGATATTATGATGAAGCTCATTTTTTTAATTTTCTTTTTAATTACCTAATTAACGTGCAGATAACAAAAGACAGATATGAAAATTGCAGAAATTAAATTGCAAATAAGAAAAGTTCAAAATAAAAAACTTACTTTTATTGATGCACTCTTGACGATTACAAGGGAATTAAAATTTAATCTAGAATTAAAAAGAGGCATGCCCCAAAAGAGCTGTAGGCTTTCCTATTTATAGATAGGAGAAACTCTAGGGTTTACATCTGATCCACATATGAAATTACAATACTACCCTAAGAAAGCCGGGTCAAAGTACCGACACCACCGACACTTTGCACCGACACGTGCACTGCACGGTCGCGGATCCGCGGCCAGAAGCCTTGTTTGACCGCGGTTCCACGGCTGTTTGATGGGCTCTTGGGCTCAGTTCTTCTGTGATGCTTCAAGTTGCTTTTTCCATCTGTTTTCTTCACTTGGTTCTTCAGAATCTTTTCTACTTTCTTTCAGATTTCCAACAGTGCAGAATTTGTGGACTTTTACCGTAAGCTTCGCGTTGAAGTCTTGAATCTTGTGCTGTCCTTGTACTTTGTATATTGAACTGTTTGCTGATCTTCGTTTGTTCCTCAAACTGGTAGACGACATCTTGCAGATTCATCTATTTGTTGATCGTAGTCTCATATTTGTAGCGTCTTTTCACCATTTTCACTGTATTGTTCCGAGAACCTGTAACCTGCAACTATTTAGCAGACATGGATCAAAAGCACCTATTTATTTGCAATATGATTAAGAATGAGGAATATAATAATGTAAAATTCTGATATGAACACTCTCCCACTATAGTGTTTGCCCGGCGAGATCTTCAAAAAATTGCCACGCCTCCTCTTCGGATTTTAACATAAAATGACATTGAAAAATGGTTTCCAGCATTTGTTTTGTCGCTGGATTAACGCCCTCAAGCATAATTTGGCAAAGTTGTCATTTTTCGAATCTGTGATGAAGGTATCAGACAAGGAGATTTTTGAACCTTTCAAAGCATTTCTAAAAGGGTTCGGTGGGAAGTTGAGCAAACTAGTTGATCTTGCTCCTAATGCGGGCGGTCTTATGATTATGATAGATTTTTTTAAGAAATGCCTTAACAAATTCATCCCAACTGGTGATGGAGTATGAGGAGGTGCTATAAAGCCACTTATCCACAAGATCGCACAAGGTAAATGGGAGAATACGTAATCTCATAGCATCCCCAGACAGTTGGGTAGTGCTCATCATTGTACATACATTTTGAAATTTAGTGATAAAAACGTAGGCATCCTCAGATTCGAGCCCGTGAAATTTAGGCAACAAGTTGATGAAGTGGTGTTTAATTTCGAAGTTATCCCCATTGGCTGGTGGAAGAGACAGACGCGTAGGAAGGGGTCCATGTGTGGGGTAGTATCGGTCTTGGAGAGTGATGCGTGAGACGTTTGTGTGGGAGGTAGAATTTGTGCACCAAGAGGTGGTGGCATCGTGAGATTGTTTACGTTAAACCCGGTGGAGGTCCGTCCATCTCGAGAGATGTGGTGGGTGAAGGAAAAGAAGAAAGTGAAGAAGTATCGAATTCGGAGTCGATAGCGAAAGTGCGGACTAGACAGATGGTAGAATCCCGTGTCCAATCGAACATGCACTAAGAGAGTTTAGTGCACGTGGCAGCGTATGAGAAAGTGGGAGAAAGATTTTTAGAATACTTTGCTTTGGCAAAATGACGGACACAAGACATTACTCAACCAATCACAAAAAGATGCATAAACAGTCCCTAGAGATAGGTCACCTAGATCAAATCACTAGACCGCTTCTAGACTTCCAAAGGACAAGACGTAGGATAAATGCTCTATCACCTCCTTATCTTTCTTGCAGCCAGGTAAGTGCGAGGTATCCGCTATACGAGTCACCGAAATAGTGGGCCTAATTAAATAAACCACTTGTTTTAGACACACTTAACTTAAACACTACAAGAAAGATGCGGATAAGTAACAGAATGTCCACGACCCTTCTTTGCCCAAATTGAGCACAATTGACCTTAGAGGCTTGGTCTACATATTTTTTTTTATTAATGTAAGGTGACGCGTATATCGTTTTTGATTTTTGGGGCTTAGGAAGGGTAATGAACTCCCTACTTAATCTGAATTTGGATTTCTTTCCCCTTAATATCAGTTTAAATCATGCAACGTAAAAACACACAAAAATATAAAACATGCAATATATATATATATATATATATATATATATATATATATATATATATTTGGCACTGTTTGCAAAGAATTCTGTAACTAGAAACAGTTTATTAGAGCTTCAAAGGGGGTGAAAGGAAGAAAAGAAGTTACTAAAAAAATTTGGAGAGGAGATACTACGAAAGCGCCAAATGTACTCTTCTGCCACCAAATGTACTCTTCTGCCGCGGTTCCACCGCCTCCTTTGGGCCAAACTGCCCAATTCTTTGGCACTGAACTCCTAATCTTCTGCTCTCCTGGTTCAAGCAATTGTATTCACCGTAGGCTCACCCAGATACTCCAGATTTCCTGTACAACTTGAACAAACATCATATATCATATCAAGATGTGGTTTAACATTTTTTAATAGCTATGGAAATAGACTACAAAATTCTAAACAAAATGTAACACCCGAGCCCAATACTACTAAATTTTGTTACTGGTTGATCATTAAATAGTACTCATTTCATTTAGCCTGCCTGTTTGTCTCTTACTGTAAAATTTTATCTGGAAATGTCATTTCTGCATATAACAAATTTTAGCATCTAAAATGAAATTAAAAATATCTATCTTGGCCTGCTCGACACCCCTAGCCTCGTGGTAGCGTCCGTGCATCGAGTTCTCGTCCTGTTCGGTGAAACGGGTGAGTTTGGACGGCTACACGCGCGTACAGGTGTCCGTCTTGGGGGTATGCTTTTTAATCATAAAACACCTCATTTTAAAATTTGGAACCCGCTTAAAATCCTATTATTTAAATTTCGAAATTTTGGACCCAACCCGGGCGCGATTTGGAAATGTTTTTTTAGCGGCAAAATCCCAAATTAATATAATCTTTAAAACCATATAATATTTCGTTATATATAAGGATTTCACTGTTTATATAATCTGGAAAATCTTTTAATGTATTTTTTTAAACCCTCTGAATCTTTCCCCTGGCCAATCAACGTGGGCAGATTACCCGTGGGCCCCCTCCATTATCTTCCTCTCTCTTTCTCTGTCTCTCTGTCTCTACCTTTCTCTATCTCTCTCTCTCTAACTCTCTCTCTCTCTTCCCTATATATTCATATATCCCCCATAATATTTACCAGAACGCGAGAAAAGAACCCACCGAGAGCCTAATCCTAGCCGCCTTCACCGTCGCCGCCGCAGCCCCGACGCCGGCGCCAGCGTCACCGTCACCCTCGCCTCCGCCTCCTCCTCTCAACCTCAACTTTCTTCCTTCCGCCCCGCGCACCCAGCACAGCCGCGATCGCTGCAGTTTTCGCTGCAGCCGCCTGCTCGCCGGCGGCCCTCGTCGTCGCCATCCGCGCCATCACCGGCGCCCTCCTCACCACCTGCGCACTCCAGCACCCCGACCATCTCCTCTCCCTCTCCGTTTTCCTTCCCTGCACCGAAGTCCATACCCGAGCCCTAACCCTAACCACTGCAACCTCCTCGCCGGCGCCTCACCGCCGTCGATCTCGTCACCGTCACACCCTCTGCAACACCAGTAAGCTATCTCTTCTCTTCATCCTTCCATTCCATCTTCCTGTTTCTCCTTTGGCTGTGCACTAAATTCTGGAATTTTGTAGTCGCTGTTCGCCGGAATCCGGCCGTGCCGGTGACGTGTCCCGACGATCCAGCAGAGTACTCTGACCCGTGAGGTCCCTTGGTTCGTTGTTTGGGTTCAATCCGTGAACCGTGCGCTCGTCGCGAGTTTCCCCGCCGACGTTACGTTACGTTTTTCCCGGTTCGTGACCCGCCGAGGCAAGTACCCCTTGCTACATGCTATACGATATATTTATATATGTTTTGACACATTAAAACTGTAAAACTTAACTTGGTATAGTCGTTTCTCATTCGGTTGCAATATGGCATTATATCATTTTACAGTTAACCTAAAATTTACAGTTTGCCAATTTAAACCTAATAACCAAGTTTATCTGTTAATCACATTTTACTATTTAATAGATGGTAGCACCTACCCATCTAGTTCTATTACATTCGGACATTCGTATTCAAAGGCTTGATATAACTGTATTGCATCATTATCTAAACTATTGCACCGCTAAGGGTGCTCAAAACCTGTTAATATAATTAAACGGCTGCATTGTATTACTGCACTCTTGTGATTAAATGAAACATGCTTATTATTTAATCCATTGCTTTTTTCATGTTGTTAAATACCCTGTTCGATTTGTGATCACACCCATGATATTGTTACATCATGACTTGACTTTGTTACACATGGTATATATTGATACACCTGACATGGTACCGTTTACTGTTGACTTGACCTGATGTACCATGACCTGACCTGTTACCTGATCTCGTGCCTAATGCCAACAACCTGACATGTAGTCCTCATGGACCGTTCCTGTTGTCTATCCAGACAAACCTGCTTTTACCTGATCCTGTGTTGGCATTAGTTCTTGATTACTGAATACCTGACTTGACTTGCACATATAACTTGGGGGTATGGGGAAATCAAAGGTGAAACCTGACTTGTAACTCGACAGTTCACTACCTGTCCTGAGTGTACACATTCCTGTTTTGTGCCAAGCGGCATGTCTCGGTTTAAGCTGAGAATATTGTGGCCGTGGTCCCGGGTATGTACGGGATACTATCGAGTGTACATATTCCTGTTTTGTGCCTAGCGGCATGTCTCGGCTGCAGCCGAGAATATTGTGGCCGTGGTCCCGGGTATGTACGGGATATTAGTTACATCGACGATTCATCAATTGATTTTAAAGACTTTAGAATAGAAAACCTGATAGAACAGTTTAGTTACCGACTGCACACTACCCTGCACTGCTTGTTTCACATTATTGCTCTATTCATGTTTACTTCATTGCCTGCTACACTGTTCATATTATATTACTTGTTGACATGACGCGCTGACGTCTGGGTTTTGCATGGCCCAGATCCTATACCACTGTCGCAGTCCGAGCAGGAGTACTTCAGCCAGCAGGCTGAGTTGTGAGTTCAGTAGTGGTTAGTTTTATTTTCCTGCATTTATTTCCTGATGTGAGCCCGCATTATGGGACATACCTTTCAGTTATTTGTATTGGATCATTTGCTTCCGCACTTATTTATTATTGACTCTTGTTATTCTGTATTATGGACATGTTTTAGATAGTTTTGTCTTGTTCTTGATATCTCTACAGCCGTAATGTGACTGTGGATGGATACTTCCTACCCACAGGTAGCATGGTTGGCTATGTCACGTGCCCAATCTAGCGTACTCTGGGAAGCGGGGCGTGACATGGTTCTTTTGGTATCAGAGCCATAGGTTAGTTGGGTTGATTTTTTTGTAGTTGGGTATTGTACCCAATACACGAATTAGAATACCCGTGTTAGGAAACATGTCCTGCCACTTTGCCGTTTACCATTCTTGAATCACATCCTTCCTAATTATATCTTTTACGACGTGCAAACTTACTTTGCGTGTCGACTCGAAAAACCTGATTTCTTGTTATCTCTAGGACTTAGGCGACTTGGGTGGAGTTAAGTAATTGTGGCTATGATACCGCGGTATAGTTACAATGCGGTACTCTATTTAAGTATCTTGGAGTTCTAGCCTTGATCTATATATTAAATCTATCATCATGCTAATGTTGGGTGTTTTGATTTCAGGAATATGGCAGATAAGAATTTCAAGACATACCAGAGGCGTGTGGACGAAGCCGCCATGCTTGGAGTGATAAGGGGAATGCTGGAAAATCAGAAGAGGCAGACCGAGCTGATCCAGCAACAAGCAGACTCATTTCAGGAGGGTTTGTGGATCATTCAGCAGTCTGTAAACAACGCTGGAGCTAAACCAGTTGACCGAGTAGGGACCGTGGCAGGTTTCAGACGTTTGGGTCCGTCTACATTCACTGGTTTGGAGGAGCCGTTGCCAGCCGAGCAGTGGCTAGTGGACACGGAGAATTTGCTGATTGTGGCACATATTCCAGATGACAAAAGAGTTGACGTGGTACGCATTCAGTTAGTGGACTACGCCCGAGAGTGGTGGCTTGTGGAAGAGACCCGCTTGCCCAAGCCGATCAAGTGGGCGGATTTTTCTAAGAGTTTCCTGGAGAAGTTCTTCCCGCGGACTGCACGGGAGGAAATGGAAGAGAAATTTATTGGGCTGAGGCAGAATGGAGCACCCGTGGACGTGCATGCAGCGGAGTGGACGAGACTCAGCAGATTCGCTGGACCTTTAGTCACCAACGATGCAGACAGGGCACGAAGGTTCATGCGCAGCTTGGATGTGGACATCCAGAGGCAGATTGTCTCCCTGGATTTGACCACTTTCTCACAGGTCCTTACGGCAGCTCGGGAACAACAGAGTGTATCTGGGATGAAAGGGAGCTTGCAGCAGACAGCAGTTGCGGCCAGGAAGCCCGAATCTGTACCTAACCGAGCTCATGGTCGCAAGGGTATTCCAGTGGACCGTCGCGGTGTAGCACCAATGAAGAAGCCTGTGATAGTTGATCGAAGAAAGAGCGTGATTTGCGACTACTGCCGTTTACCTGGACACGTGCAGAAGGATTGTCGAAGAAGGCTAGGACTTTGTTTGGTCTGTGGAGCGGCTGATCACGCAGTTGGTGCCTGTCCGTCGAAGCTTCGCACGAGAGATGATATACAGAAGCATCCGCAGAGACCGTTCCAAGGGCAGAAACAGCTGACTCAAGGACCTAATCAGGCTCGAGCTTTTACCTTGACAGCTGAGGAGGCCAAGGCATCAGGAGAAGTTGTTTCTGGTACTTTACTCGTTCATGGTTTTCCCGCATTGGCATTATTTGATTCTGGTGCATCCCGCTGTTTTATGTCATCCAAATTTATAACTACACACTCGATTACCTACACGACCCTGTCTAGTTTCTGGGACATACACACTGGGAATGGGAAAATCATATCTAGTAGGGAGTGTAAAGATTGTACGGTTGTTGTGTGCGGACGGGAACTCTTTGCAGATTTCTTGGTGATTGATACGGGAAGCTATGAAGTCGTCTTGGGAATGGATTTTCTTGGCACTTTCCACGCTCACATTGACTGTAGGGCAAAGAAAGTAATTTTCCAGATTCCTGGACATCCCGAGTTTACCTTCACTAGAGGAAGCAGTTCTGTCGGGCCAGTCGAGTTTAGGGCTAGACCGACAAACAATATTCTTGCAGCAATGGAAGTTGATAATAGTGAAGAGCCGGCGGTTGTTCGCGATTTTGTGGACGTATTTGAAGATATATCGGGTTTACCGCCGAAGCGAGACGTGGAGTTCGCGATTGATCTTATTCCTGGTGCAGTGCCAGTATCTAAAGCATATTATCCAATGGCACCAGTAGAATTGGAAGAAGTTAAGAAACAAGTTGCTGAATTGCTTGAGAAGGGTTGGATTCGAAGCAGTAACTCGCCTTGGGGAGCTCCAGTTCTTCTAGTAAAGAAGAAGGATGGCACAAGAAGAATGTGCATCGACTATCGAGAATTAAACCGGGTGACTATTAAGAACAAGTACCCGATCCCTCGCATTGGAGAACTTTTTGAGCAGCTTAGTGGCGCGGGGTATTCTCGAAGCTGGTTTTGCGATCCGGATATCATCAGGTCCGAGTGAAAGCAGAAGATATTTGCAAGACGGCGTTTCGAACACTGTATGGACATTACGAGCACTTGGTGATGCCCTTCGGAGTAACGAATGCGCCGGCAGTATTCATGGACTTGATGAACCGAATCTTTTCACCGTTCTTGGACCAGTTTATTGTGGTGTTCATCGATGATATTCTGGTTTACTCAAAGAGTTTTGAGGAGCATGCTGAGCATTTGAAGATCTCACTGCAGACATTGAGACAGGAGAAATTGTATGCGAAGATGAGTAAGTGCGAATTTTGGCTGGAGGAAGTGAAGTTTCTGGGGCATGTTGTGTCGGGCGATGGAATCACCGTCGATCCCGAAAAGATTGCAGCAGTACGAGATTGGCCGATTCCAAAGAATGTTGCTGAGATAAGAAGTTTCCTTGGATTAGCCGGATACTACAGGAGATTTGTAGAGAACTTTGCTCGTCTGGCAGAGCCGTTGACCAAGCTTACGCGCAAGGAGGTGCCTTTTGTATGGACGGATAATTGTGCGTTAGTTTTTGAGACGTTGAAGCAGAAGTTGATAACCGCCCCTATTCTGACCGTGCCAGACAATTCCGGAGGATTGGTGATTCACAGCGACGCATCTGGGAAAGGATTGGGATGTGTTTTGATGCAGCATGGGAAGGTTGTAGCATACGCATCGAGACAATTGAAGACCCATGAGAAGAATTATCCGACTCATGACTTGGAGCTTGCGGCTGTGATCTTCGCTTTGAAGATTTGGAGACACTACCTTTTGGGCGAGAGAGTCGAAGTTTTTACAGATCACAAGAGTTTGAAGTATGTGTTCACTCAGAAGGAGTTGAATATGAGGCAGCGTAGATGGTTGGAGCTGATGGCCGACTACGATCTTGATCTTAAGTACCATCCGGGGAAGGTTAACGTCGTGCCGGATGCGCTTAGTCAGTTATCGGCAATTCAGGTGTTAACTACGCAGAAGGAGATCATTGCAGATTTTCAAAGATTTGACCTGGAGGTTGTGCTACCACGTTCTACGGGATAGTTGATGCAGTTGCAAGTACAGTCGTCTTTAGTTGAGAAAATTAAAGCAGTACAATCGCAGGATTCTAGACTGCAAAAGTTTCGGGAGCAAGTTGAAGCTGGACTACGAACAGATTTATTGATCCACGAAGATGGTTCGTTGAGGTATGGTAGTCGTTTGTGTGTGCCAAAGGGATATGTTCGTGAAGAGCTTATGAAGGAGGCACACAGTTCAGCTTACTCTGTACATCCAGGAGGCACAAAGATGTACCGAGATATTCGATAGCATTTCAGGTGGGAAGGCATGAAACGGGAGATTGCTTGCTTTGTGGCTAAGTGCTTGGTGTGTCAGCAAGTTAAGGCTGAACATCAACGAGTTGCTGGTTTATTGCAACCACTTCCGATTCCTCAGTGGAAGTAGGAACATATAACCATGGATTTCGTGACGGCTTTACCGCGGATTCCAAAGGGCAACAATGCAGTATAAATGATTGTTGATCGGTTGACCAAGGCAGCTCACATTATTCCTTTCCGGATTGGTCAATCAATGGAGACTTTGGCAGAACGGTACATGCAGGAGATTGTAAGATTACATGGTGTACCGGTGAGCATCGTGTCCGATCGGGACACTCGGTTCTTATCACACTTCTGGAAGAGTTTACAGGAAAGTTTGGGGACTCGATTGAAGTTTAGCACAGCTTATCATCCTCAAACTGATGGTCAGTCGGAGAGAACGATCCAAACTCTTGAAGACATGTTGAGAGCATGCATGTTGGACTTCAAGGGTTCGTGGGAGGATCATTTACACTTGGTGGAGTTTTCTTACAACAACAGTGTTCAAGCAACTATCCAGATGGCTCCGTTTGAAGCTTTGTATGGTCGTAAGTGCCGTTCACCTGTTTGTTGGGATGATGTTGGTGAACGAAGATTATTGGGACCGGATTTGGTTGTACAGACAGTCGAGAAGGTTAACACTATCAGAAAGCATATGAAGGCAGCACAAGGCCGACAGAAAAGTTGGGCCGACAGAAAAGTTGGGCTGACACGTCAAGAAGACCTCTAGAGTTCGCCGTGGGTGATATGGTATTCTTGAAGATATCACCGACTAGAGGGGTGATTCGCTTTGGGAGTCGAGGAAAGCTTAGTCCTCGATTTGTTGGACCCTTTGAGGTATTGGAGCGTGTTGGAGAGGTAGCGTACCGGTTGGCGTTACCGCACTCCTTGGCAGGCGTGCACGATGTGTTTCACGTATCTCAACTACGAAGGTATGTTCGAGATGAAACACACGTCTTGGATCATTCGGTGTTAACAGTACGGGAAGATTTGACTTTTGAAGAGCGACCGGTTGAAATCGTGGATCGAAGGGAAAAGGTTCTTAAGAAAAAGGTTATCCCCCTTGTGCTTGTTTCTTGGTGTAATCGATCGCATGGAGAGTCCACTTGGGAACGAGAAGATGAGATCCAGCAGAAGTTTCCTCACCTTTTTCTGTAGTTTTCTATCTTGTATTCTTGGAATTTCGAAGACGAAATTCTTTTTGTAGTTGGGTATAATGTAACACCCGAGCCCAATACTACTAAATTCTGTTACTGGTTGAGCATTAAATAGTACTCATTTCATTTAGCTTGCCTGTTTGTCTCTTACTGTAAAATTTTATCTGGAAAGGTCATTTCTGCATATAATAAATTTTAGCATCTAAAATGAAATTAAAAATATCTATCTTGGCTTACTCGACACCCCTAATCTCGTGGTAGTGTCCGTGCATCGAGTTCTCATCCCGTTCGGTGAAACGGGCGAGTTTGGACGGCTACGCGCACGTACAGGTGTCCGTCTTGGGGGTATGCTTTTTAATCATAAAACACCTCATTTTAAAATTTGGAACCCGCTTAAAATCCTATTATTTAAATTTCGAAATTTTGGACCCAACCCGGGCGCGATTTGGAAATGTTCTTTTTAGCGCCAAAATCCCAAATTAATATAATCTTTAAAACCATATAATATTTCGTTATATATAAGGATTTCACTGTTTCTATAATCTGGAAAATCTTTTAATGTATTTTTTTAAACCCTCTGAATCTTTCCCCTGGCCAATCAACACGGGCAGATTACCCGTGGGCCCCTTCCATTATCTTCCTCTCTCTTTCTCTGTCTCTCTCTCTCTCTCTCTAACTCTCTCTTTCTTCCCTATATATTCATATCTCCCCCATAATATTTACCAGAACGCGAGAAAAGAACCCACCGAGAGCCTAACCCTAGCCGCCTTCACCGTCGCCGCCGTTGCCCCGACGCCGGCGCCAGCGTCACCTTCACCCTCGCCTCCTCCTCTCAACCCCAACTTTCTTCCTTCCACCCCGCACACCCTGCGCAGCCGCGATCGCTGCAGTTTTCGCTGCAGCCGTCTGCTCACCGGCGGCCCTCGTCGTCGCCATCCGCGCCATCACCGGCGCCTTCCTCACCACCTGCGCACTCCAGCACCCCGACCATCTCCTCTCCCTTTCCATTTTCCTTCCCTGCACCGATGTCCATACCCGAGCCCTAACTGTTAGTTGTATGTATGCCCTAGAGGCCAGTATTGTACAGATGTTGTATATTATATTGGATACTTGGACATATATAGAGATGACTTTCTTGCTCGATATGATAGTATGCTATCTGGTTACTCTTTATCTTAACATGTACACTAGTCTCTTTAAACTGTCTTATGGTTACATGTTGGTAAAGCCCTTAGGATGTGTACTTGACTACCTGGACTATGATGCAGATCATACTATTGGGACATGGTAGTCCATAAGTACATCCTTCAAGGTCCCTAGTCGTGGGTGTATCGAGACGGGGCATCGATATACCAGAGTAGACTAGCGTATACGCTTCTCGACCCATGAGATGGGCGATGGATGATCCCATATCCATTGGTGTTTGACATCAGAGATGGTATACGGGTGCTCAGTGGAGACTGGGTACACTGGACGGACTCGCCGAGAACTCCCAGATGGTATTATACCTCACGTCAGATGGCAGTTCTCAGGTGACACTTGTGCAGGTTAGTCTGTAGACCCGAGATCGTCATAGAGTCTTGTGTGATTCCCACTGTGCTTTGATCTCCACCTTACCACGTCCATGAGGGCGTGCAAAACGGTGGTCTTTGGGTACAGTCCCGAGTCACATGGAGGCAATGAGCGATAGGAGGGGTTTCGTCTCTCCCGGTATTGGGGGTTGATGCTGCGCTGTGCTCGATTGGCCGTAACAGGGAAGTCCCTGGCCAGGGCTGATCAGAGATTTGCTGGTAAGTGTTACCAGTAGTTTCTCGACCCGTTATGAGCCTCACATCGACACGACTTATCGGTTATTGGGGTCTGACGTTTACCACCCCTAGACTTGATATGCGACATATCAGACGAACAGACCGGACTGTACGGTAAGTGTTACTGGTCGGATTCGCAGGAGTGTGAGCGGGCTAGCTCGTCGATCTTCTGATCGCTCAATACCCGGGTGGCCGTTACGTTTAGCAGACCGCTTGCGGCTTGTGGGTGCTTGATATGATCATCATCTGCTACCGGCGTATTGACGAGTCTTTAGAGTCCTACACAGAGGTTTCCTGGCTCAAGCGAAACGAAATAGGAGTGCATATGAGATATGTGCGGGACCGAGAATAATGCGTGTATGTGATACCGTATTTGATTCTCGCGATTAATGTTTCGATTGGTTGTATGCGATATAACCTAGTTATCGAATCGAAGATCGATTCGATAAGCCGATACATTGAATACTAGTCGGTCGTGTGCGACATGACCGGATCATTGAATCAAGTGTTGATTTAATGATTTAATGTATAATTATATATTTGATATATTACTTTGCATTAACTAGTATTGGTTCACTTTAAACGGATTTTCTCACTTGATGTGCAATTTGTATATGAGATATACTTTTATGCACATGTTAGTATCATGTTTGATGATGCTTGCTCTTTTGGTTAAGTGTGAAGAATTAAATTTAGGTTAAGTAAATGGTTAGGGTTCCTTATTATTCTTTCTTTTATCATTAATTATTTTGGATTAAAAGAAAAAGCATAAGAAAACAAAAAGGGTTGCTTTCTTTCTTGAAGTTTAGTGAAGCTTCATGAAGCTTGACCAAAGTGACCATTTTTGTCTTCATTCCTAACCCTAACCATATATCTAACCTTAGTAAATTCTCTACACCTAACCATGGTGCAAATTATGATAAGTATTGATTTTCATTTTCACTTTAAGGACTTATCATAATATTCTAGCTCATCTTCTTCGTCATCTTCTAAAAGGAAAAGCTTGATGCCATCAATGGCAACTTGACTTTTAGAGTGAGAAATCCAATTCTAAAGTGAACCCACCTCCTATTTCTTCACCCTCTACCTCTTGCCAAGTTGTTGTGGGTGTTTTCTTCACAAGTTTCACAACTTTGTGAAGTCGGAGCTTGAACTTGTGATGCCTCGACGTAGATCGTCTTTGACACGAAGCCGACGACCTATTCCGCACGTTTCTCCGATGAAGCCGTCGCGAGAGTCCAAGGTTCAAGATGGACAGCGAGAGGATGCCCACGTGGAGCTAAGGAAGTGGGTATCCGGATCTACAAAGGTTGTAGCATCTAACCTTTAGTTAATTTCTTAACTAGTTTTGTATTTCGCCTAGAATTCTAGTCTAAGATCCGCGTTAGGGTTTCGCGGCACTCATAATTTTTGAAATTGGCATGGTTGATGCCTTGTGAGACCTCTATAGGGTGCCTAGGAACCTTTCACTGGCATCAGAGCCTAGCTAGAGCCTTAGGCGAAGTCTAGACGGAATTTGAACTCCGATCGAACCGAAACCCAACCCCAAAAATTGCTCTCTGTACTTTTTCTAAAATCGTGGATTTTTCCAAATTAAAAATATGCAGAAAACTCAGCAGGGAATTTTAAGAATTACGACGCAAATTTTATTCCATGAACAGTGACAAGCGCGGCGGAACCGTGGCCTAAGCCAGCTTAGGCGGCGGTTCCGCGGCGGCTTGATGACGTCATCCCTATATTTTTGCACAGTAACTCTTATTTAACAGTGCTGAGTTCTCTGGGTGTTTTAAATATTTTTTCATGAGTTGCATTTTCTGGGGTTGTTTTGGAGCTTCAATAGTTCGATCGGATTATCAAATTTCGTCTTTGAGTATTTCCGGATAATTTTTAGAATATGTTAAAAAGTTCGACCAGATATAAATACCCAATTTTTCCCCTGTCGGGAAATTTCCAAGTGTTGGATTTTTCCGTAGTTTAACGACGTTCTAAGTAGTGCAAGTAACGCGATGGACCCTCTAGAAGACAACAAACCTTAACTCGATTATGTGACCGTCTTGAACTGCCCTTTGAACCTTCGGGTTTGGGGCAGTACGGCGTGCCATATGTGAGGCGTTGGCTTGACCCTTCTACGGCTGGACCGTTGGTACTGAGGCACGAACTGAATGTTGTTAGACTTATTTCATGTGTTGGACTGTATCGGGAAAACTTGGGTATTCGACTGTTCGATCGGAAAATTTAACATTTTCTGTTTATCTGGAATGTGATACACTAATTGGAATTCACAAACAGTTATGTGATAACTGAATGAATGTTATAAATCTAGCAGTTTGGTTTCACTTGATATTGAAAAGAGTTTTCGATAATGAGACTAAAATGCGGGATTTATATCTGTTAGGCATGTGATGTCTAAGTATTTCATTTGATTAGGCATGCGATGTCTAAAGAGGTTGCGGATTCCAACTGTTGTAGTTTTACACTTTCTTTTCTGTGACCGTAAGTGTAGTATGTTCATTTCGCCGGTTTCGTTGCTATACGTCAACGACAATTGGGGTATGCATACTTACTTACGTTGATGACATGTGATGTTATGTGTTGCTGGATATGTTATATTGGATCGTCGTGTTTGAATAGCCGGGGGTTTTTATGTGAGATGAGTGTTTTTCATTTTCATTCATGTAAAAACTTGTATGTAATATTCTTTTATTTGGGGCACTTCCAGGTAGCGGAAGTTGTCACCCTTTGTATATTATTTACTTTTCCGCATTAGGATAGACCCAAGGAGGGGAGCACAAGTAACCGGGTTCTGGGGTCCAGTGGGAGACCAACTCGAGGAGTCGAGTCCGGGTCTCCTAACCCTAGAATTGGCAGGGTTGCTTGCCGCTCCCGTAGGGGTCTAGGGGTGTGGGATTGGCTATTCATCACGACCGTGGAATCCGTGTTTTATACTGGCTCGTATTGAAAACACGGACGTCCTAGTATATCCAATATTTCATATGTTTATTCTGCTGCGATATCTGTGATGTGATTCTGTGATGGATATAGTATATAGTATATATGATATATTATATAGACGTTACTTATGTTTTACACCCGCGCTAGCCCTGCCCTGCTCTGTCGTTAGTTACCTAACCTAACGGTGTACGAGGGGACATCGAGGCGAATGCGGATGGCATAAGTGTACGTCATATCTATCTGTGATGTTTAGGTATTTAAATGATGGGACTTCATTAATGTGATTAATGAAAGATAAGAAACCTAAGATGTTGTGGAATCGAATTTTAAAATAAAATAGGTAGCTACAGTTCTTGCTTTGCACAGCGGTATATATGATATACCCTGCACCTTATTCGATGAGGAAAGGACCGAGATCCCTTCACCGGGAGTGACTCCTTTAGCAATAACTGGCAGATGCTACACACTCGGTTTGCTTTTGACTGCTTTTGGGTTTTTGCTTTGCACAGTGATATATATGATATATCCAGCACCTCATTCGACGAGGAAAGGACCGAGATCCCTTCACCGGGAGTGACTCCTTTAGCAAAACTAGAAAAGCCTCAAAATCACTCCATTTCAAAACTTCATTTGATTCCACAACGATATCAAGTTCATTACGCTCATGGTTTTCAGAAAAACCTGGCGTAGCCCTCCGTCATTTCAGATAAGTCCTGTTTAGTATTCGTGCTGCGTTTGTTGACCTTGTCAAGGCGCAGTGTGCGGTAGCTAACCAGTATTTGTCTGCTTATGCATATGATGCAGATTGGGTTAGGGTAGTCGTACGTCCTTGTTGACCTTGTTAAGGGTCGTGCGGGTGGGTTTGATTCAATCAAGAAATGACGGGTTGAACATGACTTGCGGTCTATGGCTTGTTGACCTTGTCAAGGTCATAGATCGTTCGGGGCAAAAGCATTATCGGGAATTTCAAGTGTTGAAATTTGCAATGAGATTGCATACCTTCTATGAGATAGTTGGATCCCGATACCCACTGCGAGTAAGAGTTACTCCTGGGAAAGTTTTACACATTGCAATTAGCTGATCAAGTAGGTGTCTAGAAAGGTGTCAACGGGGTTACGCCTCTGGGAAAACGAGGTTTACATTAATTAGGTTCATGCGAAAGCACGGGGGACCTCCCTCAAAGTACCGACACTGGCCTGGCTGAAAGATTGGCGAACTTGTAGTGTGTAATTAATCCCGGCTAGTCTTTCCTTTTAGGGTTTGGAGGAAGATTTGATAAAAAGCAGTGGGAGCCATCTTGATTAGATAAGATAATAACCAATCTGATCTTGCACGAGCATACGCTAAAGTGTTTTCTTCTCTCTCTCTCCAGGTAGCGACCATTTCATGCCCTAATGAAGATAATAATATGGATGTATTGACCGAACCCGCATGTTATACTGTGCTGGGGAACGTTGATTCCGTTCTTTCTTATAAGAGTTATAGGAATGAACAGGATATAGGGGAATGCCAGGATTCCCATGCCACCCGAATGAAGAAAGTACATGTTGATGCATTTTCTTCGGGTGTGTTCGTTACTGAGAACTGTTTCTCCATTTGCTCTACGTCCTGGGTATTAGATACCGGGTCAGGATCCCATATATGTAATCAGTTACATGGGCTAAGGAAAGGTAGAGAACTTCGAGAAGGTGATAAAGACATTAGAGTTGGAAATGGTGCAATTGTTGCAGCTAAGACTGTTGGGGAATATCACCTTGTATTACCAACTGGTAATACATTGGTTCTGAACGAATGCTATTACATGCCGAACCTGATATGCAACATTATATCGGTTTCTTTATTAAGTAAAGAGGGATATAATTTTGTATTACAGGACAATGTTATGAACATTTTCCGTAACCAAAAGTTGGTTGGATCAGGCACGTTGTGCAATGGCATTTATGTTCTAAATCAATCAACAGTTCTGAGCATAACAAGCATACACAAGAGGAAGAGTTCTGAACTCAATGAATCCTTCTTGTGGCATTGTAGACTGGGTCACATCAATGTGACACGACTGGCTAAGTTGCATAAGGATGGATATTTGAAACCTTTCGAACTTTCATCTTATGACACTTGCCAGTCATGTCTCAAAGGCAAGATGACCAAAACTCCGTTTACGGGACACGGAGAAAGAGTTACCGAACTCTTGGGACTTATACATAGTGATGTATGTGGTCCCATGTCTACACATGCCAGGGATGGTTCTTCATACTTCATTACATTCACTGACGATCTCTCTAGGTTCGGGTATGTGTTCCTGATGAAACACAAATCAGAAGCTTTTGAGAAATTTAGGGAATATAAACAAGAAGTTGAGAACCAAACCGGAAAAAGTATTAAAATCCTACGATCTGATCGAGGAGGAGAATACTTAAGCAATGAATTCCTGGACTTCCTAAAAGAGAATGGGATTCTCTCTCAGCTGACTCCTCCATATACACCACAGCACAACGGTGTATCAGAACGAAGGAACCGCATCCTATTAGATATGGTGCGCTCTATGATGAGCACAGCTGAGTTACCTATTTCCTTCTGGGGTTATGCGCTGGAAACAGCAACATACCTATTGAATCAAGTTCCATCTAAATCTGTACCTACCACACCATATGAGATATGGAGTGGGAAGAGACCATATTTTAAACGAGTTAAGATATGGGGTTGTCCGGCCTATGTCAAAAGGCAAAATCCGGACAAGCTCGAGGCACGGTCAGTTCTCTGCAAGTTTGTGGGATATCCAAAGAATTCATATGGGTATTTTTTCTACCACAGTGAGGAACAAAAAGTGTTTGTTGCTCAACATGCCAGCTTTTTAGAAAAGGAATTCCTTGAAAAAGAAATTAGTGGCAAAGTGGTAGAGCTGGAAGAGGTTCCAGATACACAAACCGTAACTGAAGATTTAGTAGAACCAGAAGATTCAGTAGCTCCCAATGAACCTCAGCCTCTCCGCCGATCTAGTAGGGTTCCTCGCCAACCTGAGAGATACTACGGTTTTCTCATGGATGGTGGAAGCGAGGTTGCATCATGGAGGATGATGACCCAACTAGCTTCGAGCAGGCCATCACGAGTGGGGATTCAGTGAAATGGCTGGATGCTATGCGGTCCGAGATGGAATCCATGTACACCAACAAAGTATGGACTTTGGACGTTGCTCCTGAAGGGGTAAAACCCATTGGGAGCAAGTGGATCTTCAAGAAGAAACTTGGTGTAGATGGGAAAGTGGAGACTTTCAAAGCTAGACTTGTAGCAAAGGGTTTTCGTCAAAGACCATGTGTGGACTATGACGAAACCTTTTCTCCAGTGGCTATGCTTAAATCCATCCGGATCATGCTTGCCATCGCTGCATATCATGATTACGAAATCTGGCAAATGGATGTTAAGACCGCCTTTCTAAATGGTGATTTAGAAGAGTGCGTGTACATGACTCAGCCAGAGGGCTTCGTAGACAGTGGGAGCAGCGGAAAGGTGTGCAAGCTGCTTAAATCCATTTATGGATTAAAGCAAGCATCGCGGAGTTGGAACATCTGCTTTGACGTCGTTATCAAAGAGTTTGATTTCGTCAAAAACCCAGATGAACCTTGTATCTACAAGAAGGTGGCAGAGAGTAAGGTTGTCTTCCTCGTATTGTACGTGGACGACATACTCTTGATAGGAAATGATATTCCTATGCTGCAATCGGTCAAGCTCTTCTTATCACAAAGATTCTCAATGAAAGATCTTGGTGATGCCTCCTGCATATTGGGAATTAGGATCTATAGAGATAGATCCAAACGGATTTTGGGATTGTCCCAATCCAGGTACATTGACACTATACTAAAGAGGTTTAGTATGGAAGAGTCCAAGCGTGGGAACTTGCCCACGATCTCTGGAGTCACTCTCTCCAAAGAGATGTCTCCCAAGACTGATTTGGAGAGAGCTCGCATGCAAGGGATACCCTATGCTTCGGCAGTAGGCTCTATCATGTATGCGATGCTATGTACCAGACCCGATATAGCATACTCACTAAGTATAGTGAGCAGGTATCAAGCTGATCCTGGAGAGAGTCACTGGACAGCTGTGAAGAGCATTCTCAAGTACTTACGAAGGACTAGAGATATGTTCTTGGTGTATGGTAACGGAGAACTCCAAGTGGATTCCTTTACCGATTCGAGCTTCCAGAGTGATAAGGACGACTCTAAGTCGCAGTCGGGCTTTGTCTTTACCCTTTACGGAGGGGCGGTTAGCTGGAAGAGTTCCAAGCAGGAAACCGTAGCAGACTCGACGATGGAGGCTGAATACATCGCTGCCAACGATGCTGCCAAAGAGGCTGTCTGGATCAAGAAGTTCATTACTGAACTTGGAGTGGTTCCATCTATTGAGCATCCAATACCTTTGTATTGCGATAACAATGGAGCGGTGGCTTTGGCCAAGGAACCCAGGTCCCATCAGCGATCCAGGCATATTCTGAGGCGGTATCACCTGATCCGGGAGATAGTTGATCGCCGGGAGATCGAGGTCAGGAGGGTTGACACGAAGAACAACACGACGGATCCACTCATGAAGGCCATTCCCCAGACACAGTTTGAGAGACACTTCGGGATGCTCGGTATGCGATACTACAGCAGCTGGCCCTAGTGCAAGTGGGAGATTGTTAGTTGTATGTATGCCCTAGAGGCCAGTATTGTACAGATGTTGTATATTATGTTGGATGCTTGGACATATATAGAGATGACTTTCTTGCTCGATATGATAGTATGCTATCTGGTTACTCTTTATCTTAACATGTACACTAGTCTCTTTAAACTGTCTTATGGTTACATGTTGGTAAAGCCCTTAGGATGTGTACTTGACTACCTGGACTATGATGCAGATCATACTAGTGGGGACATGGTAGTCCATAAGTACATCCTTCAAGGTCCCTAGTCGTGGGTGTATCGAGACGGGGCATCGATATACCAGAGTAGACTAGCGTATACGCTTCTCGACCCATGAGATGGGCGATGGATGATCCCATATCCATTGGTGTTTGACATCAGAGATGGTATACGGGTGCTCAGTGGAGACTGGGTACACTGGACGGACTCGCCGAGAACTCCCAGATGGTATTATACCTCACGTCAGATGGCAGTTCTCAGGTGACACTTGTGCAGGTTAGTCTGTAGACCCGAGATCGTCATAGAGTCTTATGTGATTCCCACTGTGCTTTGATCTCCACCTTACCACGTCCATGAGGGCGTGCAAAACGGTGGTCTTTGGGTACAGTCCCGAGTCACATGGAGGCAATGAGCGATAGGAGGGGTTTCGTCTCTCCCGGTATTGGGGGTTGATGTTGCGCTGTGCTCGATTGGCCGTAACAGGGAAGTCCCTGGCCAGGGCTGATCAGAGATTTGCTGGTAAATGTTACCAGTAGTTTCTCGACCCGTTATGAGCCTCACATCGGCACGACTTATCGGTTATTGGGGGTCTGACGTTTACCACCCCTAGACTTGATATGCGACATATCAGACGAACAGACCGGACTGTACGGTAAGTGTTACTGGTCGGATTCGCAGGAGTGTGAGCGGGCTAGCTCGTCGATCTTCTGATCGCTCAATACCCGGGTGGCCGTTACGTTTAGCAGACCGCTTGCGGCTTGTGGGTGCTTGATATGATCATCATTTGCTACCGACGTATTGACGAGTCTTTAGAGTCCTACACAGAGGTTTCCTGGCTCAAGCGAAACGAAATAGGAGCGCATATGAGATATGTGCGGGATCGAGAATAATGCGTGTATGTGATACCATATTTGATTCTCGCGATTAATGTTTCGATTGGTTGTATGCGATATAACCTAGTTATCGAATCGAAGATCGATTCGATAAGCCGATACATTGAATACTAGTCGGTCGTGTGCGACATGACCGGATCATTGAATCAAGTGTTGATTTAATGATTTAATGTATAATTATATATTTGATATATTACTTTGCATTAACTAGTATTGGTTCACTTTAAACGGATTTTCTCACTTGATGTGCAATTTGTATATGAGATATACTTTTGTGCACATGTTAGTATCATATTTGATGATGCTTGCTCTTTTGGTTAAGTGTGAAGAATTAAATTTAGGTTAAGTAAATGGTTAGGGTTCCTTATTATTCTTTCTTTTATCATTAATTATTTTGGATTAAAAGAAAAAGCATAAGAAAACAAAAAGGGTTGCTTTCTTTCTTGAAGTTTAGTGAAGCTTCATGAAGCTTGACCAAAGTGACCATTTTTGTCTTCATTCCTAACCCTAACCATATATCTAACCTTAGTAAATTCTCTACACCTAACCATGGTGCAAATTATGATAAGTATTGATTTTCATTTTCACTTTAAGGACTTATCATAATATTCTAGCTCATCTTCTTCTTCATCTTCTAAAAGGAAAAGCTTGATGCCATCAATGGCAACTTGACTTTTAGAGTGAGAAATCCAATTCTAAAGTGAACCCACCTCCTATTTCTTCACTCTCTACCTCTTGCCAAGTTGTTGTGGGTGTTTTCTTCACAAGTTTCACAACTTTGTGAAGTCGGAGCTTGAACTTGTGATGCCTCGACGTAGATCGTCTTTGACACGAAGCCGACGACCTATTCCGCACGTTTCTCCGATGAAGCCGTCGCGAGAGTCCAAGGTTCAAGATGGACAGCGAAAGGACGCCCACGTGGAGCTAAGGAAGTGGGTATCCGGATCTACAAAGGTTGTAGCATCTAACCTTTAGTTAATTTCTTAACTAGTTTTGTATTTCGCCTAGAATTCTAGTCTAAGATCCGCGTTAGGGTTTCGCGGCACCCATAATTTTTGAAATTGGCATGGTTGATGCCTTGTGAGACCTCTATAGGGTGCCTAGGAACCTTTCAACCCTCACCGCTGCAACCTCCTCGCCGGCGCCTCACCCCCGTCGATCTTGTCGCCGTCACACCCTCTGCAACACCAGTAAGCTATCTGTAACGTTTTGAAAATCGTTTCGGTGAAATTTCGAAAAAAACGGTAAAATAAGCGGGTTTTCTGTAGAAAGTCAAAATGCAAATATCTTTATTATAAAATTAAATATACATATTCTAGCTATGTAATTGCTAGTATTTGGTGTTTATTGAGCCACTGGTGAAATTTCAAATTTTCTGAAAATTTTTCCGAAATTAATTATTTTAATATTATTTTAAGCCGTCACTAATACATTTAATTAGGGAAAATTACAAATTGGAATGAGTTGAAACAAATTTTGTGCATCATAAAACATTAAATAAAATTTTATCATGTGGTTTTTGAAATGAAATGGTTTGCCAAAACGGTTTAGAAAAATATCGAAGAAAAAGGCTTTTTTCGGTGAAATTAGTGATAATAGGAATTGGGGTAATACATTTATCTTTTTCCCTAACCCACACACCCACACCTCACCCTCTCTTTCCCTCCCCATGTGGCCGGCCCCACCATGACAGCCCTCCCCCCTCTCTCTCCAATCACCAAGAAAAGAAAAGAAAAGAAAAGAAAGGAAAATGATAGAAAAGGGTGGACTTTGACTAGATATTACTTTCTCCACCTCACTCTCTCTCCTCCCTCATCCAAACCCCCTCCATTTCTGGCCGAATCTGAACCCCCCCACAGCAGCAGCCCTCCACCAAAATCCCACACCATTTTGCCTCAAAATCCATTAAAATGCTTCAAAAATCCATGCAAATTCAAAGCAAACTCAAAATGCAAGCTATACCCATTTTCCCTTGGCCTATCTAGCATGGATCTAGGTGTATGGGAGCTATTTTTGAGAGGCTAGATTTCATGATTGATCCATGATCATGAGGTATAATTTAAACCTTATTCATATATTGTTGTTTAATTGCTTCTATGTTAACAAATTTGATGTTTAATTGGGTTTTATTGCAACTTTAGGAAATTTAAGACTAGGGTTTGAATTTAATTAGGGTTTTACCATTAGTTTATGGTTGTAATGAGGAGATTAACATGTAATTGTATGCAAAATCTAAGTTGGTTGCTACTTGCTAATTTGTTAAATTAAAATGGTGATAATTGGTTAATATTGCAAACTAGGTTTTAAAAAATTGTTTAAATATTGGGTTTAAAAATGTGATTAGGTTTTTCATGACTTCATTAACATTATAAAATATAGTTTAATATTTTAGTTCATGAGAATCCAAGCTAGATTGTAGTTTGTGCATTTTTGCTACAAAATTGTTAAAATTTGGGTATTTTGTAAACTAGAATTTTGGGGTTTATGGAATTTAATGAGATTAAATTATGGGAATTGTTTTTATGACTTATTTAAGATATTTATTGAATATTTTTGCCGCTAGATTCGTTTATACATTGAGTTTTGTACTAAAACGGTTAATTTTGTTTGCTAGATTTTCGGAAAAACGACTTTTTAAGTGAAATTGGGGTTTTCGTGAGTTTTAACCTATTTTATATTATAATTAGTGTTCGTGAATGTGCAAATGAGTGTGATTGTATTTTTCTCGATGGTTTGATGTTTTTACATCGACATCAATGGTAGGTTGGCTATTCTTGCATGCGTAGGCGATAGGTTTTGACCTATGCGTGATACGCGTGCCGATTGGATTTTCGTGTGCCGTTTCGATTTCGAATTTGGTTTTAATGCGATACGATGCGTTATGATATGTAGGTACCCCATGTGGACTTCGAGACGACAAGCAAGCACGTGGCGACGTCGGCACCGGCTAGCGAGGACCAGGTGAGTAGATTTATATCTACGGGGAGAAGTCGGGTGGATGGCGTATAGCACCCCCGCAGTTCGTGGTGATGTATACGAATACGTATACACACATATATATATTGTTTATATATTGTTTGAGTATATTGATGATAATATGTATATTTGGTGTTCTTGGATGATTTAGTGTCGCGAAACCCTAGAGTAGTGGTCGCACTACACATGCACACACCAACCCATACTTGCATACTTTCTTCTTTCATTTGTGCTTATACGGGAATATATAGTTATGTGTTCACATGGGTATGGGACTATGTGTTCACATACGGATTTGAGAATGATACTTAGGTTTATGATGAGTCGATGAGATTTGATTTGAGGCCGTGAGATCGGTGATATAGCAGATTTCGTATTTGAGATACGACATGACGTTTTAGCGGGTCCTTGACGTAGTGTTTCACACACGTGCATGCATACTTAGGCGGTATCAGTATTGTACTAGACGTAGATCAGTACCCCGATCATGATATTTGATAAAGAGGATACTAGGTGAATAGTATGATGAATGCGATATTGACCCGTACCCCGATTTGGGATGCCGTACGACGGATTTACGTACGAGCTATATATTGATGATTGATCCGCACTCTTGACTTGGGATGTCTGATTATAGGTATGGTATCGGATATGATATTATTGAGGCGGGATCACCGACTATACATATACAGGTATGTATATGTATCGACTCAGATGTTAGGCGGTTTCCTTACCTGTAGTTCAGCTTGTTAGTTCAGCCATATAGTTTAATGTAGTTGTTAGATTAGATTAGACTTCTACCTATTTCAAAACTAGCGGATCGTGGGTATTTTAAAAGATAGGTCAAGGGATCTACGGATATTTCAAAAAACGTATCCTTTCTTAAAACTACCGTAGCCCTATTTTCAAAACCCCACGATTCGTGTTATTTCAAATGGCACCATTGTTTAATATTAAGCTCCCGCTCATTTTGGCTGCTCGCTCCGCATCGCATACTTACATTGTTATTTCATATTGCATTGTTGACATTATGCTGTTAGGACACCAGCACCATTACCGATGATGCGTATGTACCACGTACACTTACTTGCCGGCTCACACACATCTTCATCGGTAATTGCCATGTCACGTACACCTTAGAAAATATTATTGCTTAACTTAGCTTGATAGCTAGTAGTTTGACATAATATTAGTGTACTTACCTTATATGCCAGCTTAGATATTGTAGTTATTACTTGTCACTTCATGCATACTGTTATTCATTGTTATGCCGTATTCATGGATTCTTATGCCTATATTCATTGGTTTATATGCTAGTGATGATTTGGATTCGGATTTCTATGAGATTTTCTGGATTTGGGGGAAAACCGCAAAACTTGTATAAGATTCTTCCCTCTCTTTTAAATTAAAAGCGCGATTTTCCCATGATGTATGAGTCGTCCACCATGAGTTTGCTGATGGATTTCGAGATTCGATTCGAGGAGTGGAGAAACCGTTTCGGGTACATGGTGGGCCCGGTGCGGTACCCCGGGGCAAGAGGATCGTGTTGTTGACGTTGAGCCTGGCAGGGGAGCACTACCGACCGGTGATATTACCCGACGCGTCGGATATCCGAAGGATACCGTCGTGGTCTTGAGATGGATGGTAGGGGCCGGTCTGGACTGACGGCGCCCTAGATATTGTGATTGAGACATTGGGATTTCGAGATATTGAGGTACAGAGACTGTGATACAGAGATATCGAGATATTGGGATTACGTTTTGTGCCGATGCTAGGCACTGTTTTATGCTGATTTCATTTATGATATCTCATTTTAAAAATACAAAGGAAATCTCACTAAATTATGAAAACAGTTTCTTCATTTACATGTATTCTATTTTCATGCATTCATACCTCATTCATATGATATATTGCTACCTGAGGCACTGACACGGGCACACGAGATTACACTCGGGTTAGATATTACCCTAGCCATTGTTATAGGCTGCATGTTATACATATATTTGAGGATATATTATGATCATTGACCTAGGTTGCGTTTTTTATGCGATTTCTATTCGTAGATGTTTTTCTATTCACGAGTTGGCAACTCACCCCCGTTGTGCCCCAGTTTCTTGCAGGTTTTCCGTACAGGGTTCTTTACGGTTTTGCGGGCATAGTTTCGTTCGGGTGAATTACTAGTAGGTGGGTTTACTTGTATCGTACCCCCATTATATATCTTATATATCATTATTCTGTTGTATCTAGAAGTTCCATCAACCAAACATGTATTTATTTTTGAGATAGAGACCAGTGATGTTTATTCTTTCGACCTTAGAGTCGCGCGTTGTATTTCTGTGGATTTCTTGTGGTTTTGAGTTTCCTTTTGAGTTTTGATCCTCGCCGTTGGCGTTGTATATTATATTGCTTGTGTGGTTGTGACCGTCTATTGACGAAGAGCCAGCTCCCGCTTGGGGATGCCTTTTTATTGTTTTCGTATACTATTCATGTTGTATCCCATTTGGGGGCTAGTATTTACAAAGGAGACTCTGCCGAAATTTTCAGGAAATATTTGATGTTTTTAAAAAGGCATAATTCGGCTTATGCTATTAAAACTACTTGATTTAAATTGGTTTTCCTTCACTCTACTACTTTTCTTGGTTTGGATTTCTAGGTTTTTCGGCTTACTTAGATTACGTATGCCTCGAGACATTTCGTAGTCTAAGTGCCGGTCATGTTCCGTACTTTCGGGTCGTGACAAAGTTGGTATCAGAGCGTTAGGTTTTACATTCGGAGCGTAGGATGACCCTTGGTTGATGGAATAGGTGACTAAAGTAGAGTGACGTACCGTAGGTATGTTCCGCTGCGTATTTACGATACGCTACTCCACTTAAGAAGCCTTAGGATGTACATTTCTTTGCTCAGTATTATATTCATTCCGATCTAGCCTCATCAGTACCAGTTATGGTTTTGCTGCCACGATTACGGGCAAGGATAGCTACTGCTAGAGTTGCGGTCAGCACGAGCTCGTCACGAACGAGGACTGACCAGGGCGAAATTCCGGCGACACACGATTGCGGAGATGTGTCTTTTTACTGTGTTTCCGCGCCACGAACGTTTGGCGGATCGCCTTTATGAGGTTACTCGGATTTGCTGATCGACACTAGAGGATTGAGCCAATGATAGAGGCCAGCCAGATTTTGATGACCGTTGGTGTATTGCTTACTCATGATGATTGAGGCACTGTTCAGCGTGCAAACGAGTGAGCCAGTTGTTGCTGCGAGCGACGAGATATTGCCCCAGATGCTGGAGCTAATGCAGTACGAGTTGTACTAAGAGATGATAGAAGGTCGCTAGTCATCGAGGATGAATGACTAGGACATGTGGATCGTTCGCCTACCCGATGAGAGGTCATCAGATAGATTGATTCCAGCAAGAGACGACTTCACGCGGAGACGTTGAGAGTCGACAGAGACGATCGAATGTCAGAAGCCTATTATTCCAAGTTTAAAGTATTCGGAAGGGCATGCAGGCAATTCTATGGACCCTCTAGAAGAATGAAACCCTAACTCGACTTAATGACCGTGTGAAAGCCTTTGAACCTTCGGGTTTGCGGCAGTTCTACGGCGCCATTAGTGAGGCTTGGGTTTGCCCTTCTACGGCTGGACCACCGATGCTGTGGTATGTACTCGATACTATTAAACTGTGCCCAAGATGTTGAGCTCTTGGGGGATTATGAGGTTTTGACGACTCGATCGGATGGCTCGACTTAATTCGGATGCTAGGTGGTGAGATGCATTCTTGGGAGACTCCCGATACGAGGATAGCCGTTGGAGCTCAGTCCATGCAGCCACGACGAGACGAGTCTGAAGCGGTCGACATTAGAGAAAAATGGAGTAAGAGGTTCGTACAAGATCTGGATATGATGACGTTCCCCTCCGCCGACATCAGAGATGCGATGCGCATGCCGAGGCAGAGTACTGGATATACCTTCCAGAAGGAGTCACGATGGGTATGCAGCCGTTCCAGAGCAAGATGTAGATATAGGAAAGGACGATGACTTCCGGACAGTTGGCAGAGACGAGACATGGAAGAGACCGTCAGCAGGATTCCTTCCAGGACACTGCTGCAATGATACTTGCACCCAGGATCAGATGTGTCACGTACATTCAGAGAGCCAGAGGCCGACGCCAGTGATATGCTGTCTTACGAGTGGTCGCGATGATTGACCGGGAGATGACAAGAGAAGTGCCAGAACGGAATCATCCCCGTTAGCACACCTGACAGGGCCGATGAGCCGATGGACCGAGAGATTGGTAATTCACGGTGAAGACCTTGACCCAGGAGTGGTCATTGTTACGCACACCAGCAGGCCAGAGTTCATGATCATTGACGGGACGTCCCACTAGTGACCGCGACAGTTGGCCCGAGATTCTTAGAGGATACGCTTGAACGGTACTATTCCGCCATTATTGATTTCGATGTTTCGGGTGATTTATTCGCATGATTTGATTTTGATGATTGAGGATTTACGATCTTTGCACAGTGTTGCACTTGATATCATTTTCGTGCTTTGGTTTCACATGTTTGTGACTTTACGGTTTTAGACATTTGAGTTGATTTTGTGCGTATGCACGCACACGATTTGGTTCCTTGTTCACACCATAATATTGCATTATATATTCCTCATTCTTATTCTTTTTATAAATAAACAGGTGCTTTTGACGCATGTCTGCTACATATTACAAGTTACAGGTTCTTGGACAGAAAACAGTGAAAACGATGTAAAGACGATGATACGCCTTTCATGCAATCATTCCTGCACTCTGTATAGTTTATATATGCTTGCAGTGCAGTGATACGCCTTTTGTGCACTTAGATGCACTGGACTTTGATTTCGATTGTGATGCTCGATATTTGTTTTGTGCACCTTGTGCACCTGATTGGATTTTGCGCATGTTCGGCGCTTGATATTGGATTTCATGATTTCGTGCATGATAGATGCACCTGCCTTGGATTTTCGCGCATGTTGAGCGCATGTTTTGAGATGTGATTTTGGTGCACACCAGATGCACTAAATCAAGATTTTTCGTGCATGTCAGATGCACCTGATTTTGCTGTCAGGCACACACGTTGCCTACGACAGATGCTTTGTGCACACCCGATGCACTTAGACCTTGTTTCTGTGCATATGTATGGCACATATATGGATTTTGATTTCCGTGCGCACCAAACGCACGTAGTATTCATACGCGCATTTTGGGATTGATTTCTTATGGAGCAGTACGTTTTTATGATGATTGCTATGAGTTTTTGTACTGAGCAGGACTAGTCAGAGGACAGTACCTGAATATATTTTGCATGCATTGATAGTTATTGAAGGGATTTCCAAAAAGCGAGCTATAGTCTCAGTATTTACCTACGTGTCTGATATGACACGAAATGTTTAAAACAAGGAGACCCTTCTAAATTGTTTCCAAAACGGCGGAACGTACATATTAAACAAAGGATATATATATATATATATATATATATATATGTAGTTATTTTCTTACAATAGACGTCCGCCACTGTGCAGTGCTGCGAGCATCGCACAGCGATTTGAAGAAAATTTGGCATGCATTGCTTCCAGATGTTTTAACGATGTATATCATGTTGGTTTTCATATTAGATCTTGACATTGATGTCTTCTCCATGACTCCGATGATTGCGGGATGCGGGATGGAGTTTGATTTTGAGTTATAGGCTCATTTTTCATGCGCATGCGTTGCGCTACGATTTGTTTTATGTATTTATGATTTCGGAGCCCCGGCGATTTGATGGTTTTGGCTGAAATATTTTAGTATTTAGGGGAAGTTTTAATTTAAAATCGGGGACCGAATTTCTTTAAGGGGGGAATATTGTAACGTTTTGAAAATCGTTTCGGTGAAATTTCGAAAAAAACGGTAAAATAAAGGGGTTTTCTGTAAAAAGTCAAAATGCAAATATCTTTATTATAAAATTAAATATACATATTCTAGCTATGTAATTACTGGTATTTGGTGTTTATTGAGACACTGGTGAAATTTCAAATTTTCTGAAAATTTTTCCGAAATTAATTATTTTAATATTATTTTAAGCCGTCACTAATACATTTAATTAGGGAAAATTACAAATTGGAATGAGTTGAAATAAATTTTGTGCATCATAAAACATTAAATAAAATTTTATCATGTGGTTTTTGAAATGAAATGGTTTGCCAAAACGGTTTAGAAAAATATCGAAAAAAAAGGCTTTTTTCGGTGAAATTAGTGTTAATGGGAATTGGGGTAATACATTTATCTTTTTCCCTAACCCACACACCCACACCTCACCCTCTCTTCCCCTCCCCATATGGCCGGCCCCACCATGACAGCCCTCCCCCCTCTCTCTCCAATCACCAAGAAAAGAAAAGAAAAGAAAGGAAAGGAAAATGATAGAAAAGGGGTGGACTTTGACTAGATATTACTTTCTCCATCTCACTCTCTCTCCTCCCTCACCCAAAACCCCTCCATTTCTGGCCGAATCTAAACCCCTCCCCCACAGCAGCAGCCCGCCACCAAAATCCCACACCATTTTGCCTCAAAAATCCATTAAAATGCTTCAAAAATCCATGCAAATTCAAAGCAAACTCAAAATCCAAGCTATACCCATTTTCCCTTGGCCTATCTAGCATGGATCTAGGTGTATGGGAGCTATTTTTGAGAGGCTAGATTTCATGATTGATCCATGATCATGAGGTATAATTTAAACCTTATTCATATATTGTTGTTTAAATACTTCTATGTTAACAAATTTGATATTTAATTGGGTTTTATTGCAACTTTAGGAAATTCAAGACTAGGGTTTGAATTTAATTAGGGGTTTTACCATTAGTTTATAGTTGTAATGAGGAGATTAACATGTAATTGTATGCAAAATCTAAGTTGGTTGCTACTTGCTAATTTGTTAAATTAAAATGGTGATAATTGGTTAATATTGCAAACTAGGTTTTAAAAAATTGTTTAAATATTGGGTTTAAAAATGTGATTAGGTTTTTCATGACTTCATTAACATTATAAAATATAGTTTAATACTTTAGTTCATGAGAATCCAAGATAGATTGTAGTTTGTGCATTTTTGCTACAAAATTGTTAAAATTTGGGTATTTTGTAAACTAGAATTTTGGGGTTTATGGAATTTAATGAGATTAAATTATGGGAATTGTTTTTATGACATATTTAAGATATTTATTGAATATTGTGGCCGCTAGATTCGTTTATACATTGAGTTTTGTACTAAAACGGTTAATTTTGCTTGCTAGATTTCGGAAAAACGACCTTTTAAGTGAAATTGGTGTTTTCGTGAGTTTTAACCTATTTTATATTATAATTAGTGTTCGTGAATGTGCCAATGAGTGTGATTGGATTTTTCTCGATGGTTTGATGTTTGTACATCGATATCGAGGGTAGGTTGGCTATTCTTGCATGCGTAGGCGATAGGTTTTGACCTATGCATGATACGCGTGCCGATTGGATTTTCGTGTGCCGTTTCGATTTCGAATTTGGTTTTAATGCGATACGTGTTAGTTATGTATATGCCCTAGAGGCCATTGTTGTACATATGATGTATATTATAATGGATGCTTGGTTATATATAGAGAAGACTTTCTTGCTCGTCATGATAGTATGCTATTTGGTTTCACTTTATCTTAACATGTTGACTTGTATTGGTTTACTGTTTTACTCTCACATGTTGATAAAACCCTTAGGATCTGTACTCGACTACTGGGACTATGATGAGATCATACTAGTGGGGCCGCGGTAGTCAATGAGTACATCCTATAACTGTTCCTAGTCGAGGGTATATCGAGACAGGGCATCGATACACCAGAGTAGACTAGCGTATACGCATCTTGACCCATATGATGGGCGATGGATGATCCCATATCCATCGGTGTTAGACATCAGAGATGGTGTACGGGTGCTCAGTAGAGACTGGGTACACTGGACGGACTCGCCGAGAACTCCCAGATGGTGATATACCACACGTCAGATGGCAGTTCTCCGGTGACACAGGTACAGGGTAGTCTGAAGACCCGAGATCGTCATAGAGTCTTGTGTGATTCCCACTGTGCTTTGATTTCCACCTTACCACGTCCAAGAGGGCGTGCAAAACGGTGGCATTTGGGTACAGTCCCGAATCACATGGAGGCAATGAGCGATAGGAGGGGATTCGTCTCTCCCGGTATAGGGAGTTGATGTTGTGCTGTGTTCGATTGGCTATAACTGGAAGTCCCTGGCCAGGGCTGATATAGAGATTTACTGGTAAGTATTACTAGTAGTTTCTCGACCTGTTATGAGCCATACATCGACACGACTTATCGGTTACTGGGGTCTGACGTATACCACCCCTAGACTTGATATGCAACATATCAGACGAACAGACCGGACTGTACGGGAGTGTTACTGATCGGATTCACAGGAGAACGCACAGGCTAGCTTGTTGATCTTCTGATCGCTTAATACTTGGGAGGCTGTTACGTTTAGCTGACCGCTTGCAGCTTGTGGGTGTTTGATATGATCATCACCTGCTACCGGCGTATTGACGATTCTTTAGAGTCCTACACAGAGGTTTCTTGGCTCAGGCGAAACAGAGTAGTGGCACATATGTGATATGCGCAGGAGCGAGAATAATGCGATATGGGATACCGTATTATATTCTCGCGATATATGGATATGAACCGGGTCATCGGATCAAGTGTTGATTCGATGAATCGGTACATGATATATTAGTCGGTTATATTCGATATAGCCGGATCGTCGGATCACGTGTTGATTCGATGATTTAATATATAATAATATATATGATATATTATTATATTAACTAATATTGGCTTGCTTTATTATTTCATTTTCTCAGTGGATGATACATTGATATATATGCGATATATGTTAATTGTATTATTTTCTTTTGTTGCAAATATATAATATATATATGTGATATATATTATTGTGACATGATATGATTAATTGTTAAACATGTTTAAGGATGATTAATTGAGGTTAAGGTTTGATTAGGGTTGGATGCTTCAAGTTCCTTCTAGAAGCTTTCTTATTTTGTCATCCTTAAGATATTTAAGATGACACATTCTTTTTAACCTAACCAAACCCTAACCCTAGTTGTTTCTCTACTCATTATCATCCATTCATCCTTGACCATGGTTACAATTCAATCATATGATTCTTTCTATTCATCACAAAAGGTTTTTAATCTCATTATTGATTTTCCATTAGCTTCTTCTTCTTCTCTCTTGAAAAGCTTGCTAGAAAATCTTGAAGTGATGAAATAAAATGAGAAAATGATATTAAAAGAAAGCAAAATCACTACTCTCTCATACTCATCTCATCTAGCCCATGGGATTAGTGTGTTCACTTCTTTAGAGTGAGATAGCTTGAGTTCTTCGAAACCTCGACGTAGATCATCGGAGATTTGGAATACGACAAGCTAGAATGGATCGTTCGAGTCGTGGAGCCTCTCATGAGTCTGGGAGATCGTGGATCGCGGCAAAGGGACTTCTACTCGGAGCTTATGAAGTGAAGGAGCGGACTACAAAGGTTGTAATCCCTCACACTTAGATAAAAGTTATCTAATTACATGTTAAACCCTAATAATCTAGCAAAGATCCCGGCTTTGGGTTGTTCGGCAAGTCTAAAATTTAATCCGGGCATGTTTGATGCCTTACGAACCTTCACAAGAGTGCCTAGGAACCCTACAGTGGTATCAGAGCTACTAGGCATTGGATGTCGACCTATGGGGGGTTCTCACTGTGTGACAGTGTGGCGAAGCATAGGCTCTTACCCTCAGGGTGTCCCGAGACCGGAAGGTGTTCCAGCGGGTTGTAGTCCTCGCGAGGGGGCATGCGTAAAAAGTAGCGGCTGAGGGACCCGTTGGTGCCACGGCGACCCCATTGGATGGGGTGGCTGCCTGACCTACAGTGGTATCAGAGCCTAGCTAGAGCATTAGGCGATGTGTTTACGAAGTTAAAACTCCGATCGAACCCGAAACGGACAAAATGGACCCCTCTCTGGAAATTTTTAAATTTTGGGATTTTTCAGAATTAAAAATATGTAAAAAAATCAGCAGGGAATTCTAAGAATTACCCTAAAACACGTGCCCATAATTCCACCAACCTAGCGCGGAAGCGCGGCAGAATCATTGTCGTCGCGGCGGATCCGCGGCGTAACTGTAGAATTGGGACACGTGGCTTCATGGTATAGCTCGTAGTTACTTGCTGAGTATTCTGGATATTTTTAATCTGTCTCAGGTGTTTATAAAATCTGGGGTTTATTTTGTAATCGTAGATTCGATCGGAATATTTAAATTCGTATTTCTTTCCGGATATTTAGAAACTGTTAAACTGGTTGAACGGATATCATTAACCCACTTTATTCCGGCACGGCAAACTTTCAAGCGTTGAATTTTTATTGGGTTTAAATCTTTCGGAAAATTGTACAAGTTAAGCGGTGGACCCTCTAGAAGACAACAAACCTTAACTCGATTATGTGACCGTCTTGAACTGCCTTTTGAACCTTCGGGTTTGGGGCAGTACGGCGTGCCACATGTGAGGCGTTGGCTTGGCCCTTCTACGACTGGATCACTGGTACTGTGACATATTCTGGGATTATTTGAACTCCGCTCAAGAGTTGAGCACTTCGGGAAATTTTGGGTGTTTGATTATCTGTTCAAATAGTTTAATACCGTATATTTATCTGGAATGTGATACAATATGTGGAATTCATAGAGTTAGGCATGAAATACGAAGTATGTGATATTTCGGATTTACGATGTCTAAAGTGATTGTGGATTCCAAATATTGTAGTTTTACACTTTCTTTTCTGTGACCGTAAGCGTAGTATGTGGTGTATCGCCGGCTTCGTTGCTATACATCAACGACAATCGGGATACGCATACTTGCTTATGTTGATGATATGAGATATTATGTGTTGCTGTGATATGTTATATTGGATCGTCGCGATCAGAATAGCCGGGGGTTTTATGTGAGATGAGGGTTTTTATTTTCATTCATGTAAAATTCTTTTGTAATGTAATATTCTTTTATTTGGGGCACTTCCAGGTTGCGGTTGATGTCACCAATGTATATTATTTACTTTTCCGCATTAGGTAGACCCAAGGTGGGGAGCACAAGTAACCGGGTTCTAGGGTCTAGTGGGAGGCCATCTCGAGGAGTCGAGACCGGGTCTCCTAACCCTAGAATTGGCAGTGTTACTTGCCGCTCTCATAGGGGTCTTGGGATGTGGGTTTGGCTATTCGTCGCGACCGTGGAATCCGTATTTTATACAGGCTCGTATTGAAAACACGGACGTCCTAGTATATCCAATATTTCATATATGTTCTTCTGCTGCAATGTTCTGTGATGAGATCATATTACTGCTTGAGACGAATGCTTATACTATATATATATGCTGATATATAAATATTACTGCTTTCGTTTCTTCTGTGATGCTTAGGAAGCATAAGCTGATGGGATTTTTATTAATGAGATTAATAAAAGAAAAGAAACCTAAAGATGTTGTAGAATCAAAACTTTATAAAAAGGGTAGCTACAGTTTTGCTTTGCACAGTGATATATACGATATATCCTGCACCTTATTCGATGAGGAAAGGACCGAGATCCCTTCACCGGGAGTGACTCCTTTAGCGAAACTGGCAGATGCTACAAAACGCGGTTTGTCTTTTGATTGCTTTAAGTGTTTTGCTTTGCACAGCGGTATATATGATATATCCTGCACCTTATTCGATGAGGAAAGGGCCGACGATCCCTTCACCGGGAGTGACCCCTTTAGCGAAATTAAGAAAAGCCTCAAAAACACTCCTTTTCAAAACTACACGATTCTACGACGATATCAAGTTCATTACGCTCAGGGTTTTCTGAAAAACCTGCGTAGCCCTCCGTCATTTCAGATAAAGACTATTTAGTATTCGAGCTGCGTTTGTTGGCCTTTGTCAAGGCGTAGTGTGCGGCAGCTAACTGGTACTTATCTGTTTAAACATATGATGTGATTGGATTAGGGTATTCGTACGACCTTGTTGGCCTTTGTCAAGGGTCGTGCGGGTGGGTTTAATTCAATCGGGAAATGACGGGTTGAACTTGACTAGCTTCCTATGGTTTGTTGGCCTTTGTCAAGCTCATAGGGGTTAGGGGCAAAAACATTATCGGGAATTTCAAGTGTTGAAATTTGCAATGAGATTGCATACCTCCTATGAGATAGTTGGATCCTGATACCCACTGCGAGTAAGAGTTACTCCTGGGAGAGTTTTACATAGGACAATTAGTCATTCAAGTAGGTGTCTAGAAAAGTGTTAACGAGGTTACGCCTCTGGGAAAACGAGGTTTACTTTAATTAGGTCCGTGCGAAAGCACGGGGAACCTCCCTCAAAGTACCGACACTGATCTGGCTGAAAGATTGACGAAATTGTAGGGTGTAATTAATCCCGGCTAATCTTACCTTTTATGGTTTGAAGGTAGATTTGATAAAAACAGTGGGAGACATCCTGATTAGATAAGATAATAACCAATCTAATCTTGCAAGAGCATACGCTAAAGTGTTTTCTTCTCTCTCTCTCCAGGTAGCGACCATTTCAGGCCATAATCAAGATAATAATATGGATGTATTGACTAAACCTGATTATTGTACTGAGCAAGGGAATGTTGAACCCGTTCTTTCTTATAAGAGTTATAAGATTGAACAGGAAACAGGAGAATATCTAGATTCTCACGCCGCCCAAAAGAACATGCATGTTGATGCATCTTCTTCAGGTGTGTTAGTTATTGAGAACTGTTTCTCAGTTCACCCTACGTCCTGGGTATTAGATACCGGATCAGGATCCCACATATGTAAACAGTTACATGGGCTACGTAAAGGTAGAGAACTGGGAAAAGGTGATCATTCCGTTCAAGTAGGGAACGGTGCAAATATTGTAGCCAAAGCAGTTGGCGAATATCACCTTGTATTACCAAGTCGTAATACACTGATTCTGAATGAGTGTTATTATATACCGAACATGATGTACAACATTATATCAGTTTCTTTATTGAGTAAAGAGGGATATAATTTTGTAGTACAGGAAAATGTTATGAACATATTCCTAGATCAAAAGTTGATTGCATCAGGCTCGTTACATAATGGCATATTCATTCTAAATCAGAATACAGTCCTAAATATACAAAACACACACAAGAGGAAAAGTTCAGAAATGAACGAATCCTACTTGTGGCATTGTAGGCTTGGTCATATCAATACGACACGACTGGCTAAGTTACATAGAGATGGTTATTTGAATCCGTTCGAATTATCATCTTATGATACTTGCCATTCATGTCTCAAAGGAAAAATGACCAAAGCTCCGTTTAGTGGACACGGAGAAAGAGTTGCTGAACTCTTAGGACTGGTACATAGTGATGTATGCGGTCCCATGTCTACGCATGCCAGGAACGGTTCTTCCTACTTCATTACATTCACTGACGATCTCTCAAGATTCGGATATGTGTTCCTGATGAAACACAAGTCAGAAGCTTTTGAGAAATTCAGAGAATATAAACACGAAGTAGAGAACCAAACGGGCAAAAGTATTAAGATTCTTCGATCTGATCGAGGAGGCGAATACTTAAGCGGTGAGTTCCTAGATTATCTAAAAGAGAATGGGATTCTCTCTCAGCTTACTCCTCCTTATACACCACAGCACAACGGTGTATCTGAGCGGAGAAATCGCATCCTATTAGATATGGCGCGCTCTATGATGAGTACAGCTGAGTTACCTATTTCCTTCTGGGGGTATGCGCTTGAGACAGCAGCATACCTATTGAATCAAGTTCCAACTAAATCTGTACCTACCACACCATATGAGATATGGAGTGGGAAGAGACCATGTCTTAAACGAGTTAAGATATGGGGTTGTCTGGCCTATGTCAAAAGACAAAATCCAGACAAACTCGAGGCACGGTCAGTTCTATGCAAGTTTGTGGGATATCCCAAACATTCACATGGATATTTTTTCTACCATCGCGAGGAACAAAAGGTGTTTGTTTCTCGACATGCCACCTTTTTAGAAAAGGAATTTCTTGAAAAAGAGATTAGTGGCTCTGAGGTAGAACTGGAAGAAGTTCCAGCAACACAAACTCCAACTGAAGATTTAGTGGAACCAGAGGATTCAGTAGTACCCGACGAACCCCAGCCTCTCCGCCGATCTAGTAGGGTTTCTCGTCCACCTGAGAGATACTATGGTTTTCTCATTGATGGTGGAAGCGAGGATTGCATCATGGATGATGATGAACCCACTAGTTTCGAGCAGGCCATCACGAGTGGTGACTCTGTGAAATGGCTGGATGCAATGCGATCTGAGATGGAATCCATGTACACCAACAAAGTATGGACTTTGGAAAATGCTCCTGAAGGGGTAAAACCCATTGGGAGCAAGTGGATCTTTAAAAAGAAATTTGGTGTAGATGGAAAAGTTGAGACTTTCAAAGCTAGACTTGTAGCAAAAGGTTTTCGTCAAAGACCAGGTGTGGACTATGACGAAACCTTTTCTCCAGTGGCTATGCTTAAGTCCATCCGGATTTTACTTGCCATTGCTGCATACCATGACTACGAAATCTGGCAAATGGATGTTAAGACCGCCTTTCTAAACGGTGATTTAGAAGAGTGCGTGTACATGACTCAGCCAGAGGGCTTCGTAGATAGTGGGAGCAGCGGAAAGGTGTGCAAACTGCTTAAATCCATTTATGGGTTGAAGCAAGCATCGCGGAGTTGGAACATCTGTTTTGATGTTGTAGTCAAAGAGTTTGACTTCATCAAAAATATAGATGAACCTTGTATCTATAAGAAGGTGGCAGAGGGTAAGGTAGTCTTCCTCGTATTGTACGTGGATGACATACTCTTGATAGGAAATGATATTCCTATGCTGCAATCAGTCAAGCTCTTCTTATCACAGAGATTCTCAATGAAAGATCTAGGCGATGCCTCCTGCATATTGGGAATCATGATCTATAGAGATAGATCTAAACGGATACTGGGATTGTCCCAATCCAGGTACATTGACACCATACTAAAGAGGTTTAGTATGGAAGAATCCAAGCGTGGGAACCAACCCACGATCTCTGGACTCACTCTCTCCAAAGAGATGTCTCCCAAGACTGATTTGGAGAGAGCTCGCATGCAAGAGATACCCTATGCTTCGGCAGTAGGCTCTATCATGTATGCGATGCTATGTACCAGACCCGATGTAGCATACTCACTAAGTGTAGTGAGTCGGTATCAAGCAGATCCTGGAGAGAATCATTGGACAGCAGTGAAGAACATTCTCAAGTACTTACGAAGGACTAAAGAGATGTTCTTGGTGTATGGTAATGGAGAACTCCAGGTGGAGTCCTTTACCGATTCCAGCTTCCAAAGTGATAAGGACGACTCTAAGTCGCATTCGGGTTTTGTCTTTACCCTCAATGGAGGGGCGGTATGTTGGAAGAGTTCCAAACAGGATACCGTTGCAGACTCAACGATGGAGGCTGAATATATCGCTGCCAACGATGCTGCCAAAGAGGCTGTCTGGATCAAGAAGTTCATTAGTGAACTTGGTGTGGTTCCATCCATTGAGCATCCAATACCTCTGTATTGCGATAACAATGGAGCTGTGGCTTTGGCCAAGGAACCCAGGTCCCATCAGAAGTCCAGACATATTCTGAGGCGGTATCACCTGATCAGGGAGATAGTTGATCGCCGGGAGATCGAGGTCAGGAGAGTAGATACGAAGGACAACACTGCGGATCCATTCACGAAGGCTATTCCCCAGATACAGTTTGAGAGATTATTCGGGATGCTAGGTATGAGATACTACAGCAGCTGGCCTTAGTGCAAGTGGGAGATTGTTAGTTATGTATATGCCCTAGAGGCCATTGTTGTACATATGATGTATATTATAATGGATGCTTGGTTATATATAGAGAAGACTTTCTTGCTCGTCATGATAGTATGCTATTTGGTTTCACTTTATCTTAACATGTTGACTTGTATTGGTTTACTGTTTTACTCTCACATGTTGATAAAGCCCTTAGGATCTGTACTCGACTACTGGGACTATGATGAGATCATACTAGTGGGGCCGCGGTAGTCAATGAGTACATCCTATAACTATTCCTAGTCGAGGGTATATCGAGACAGGGCATCGATACACCAGAGTAGACTAGCGTATACGCATCTTGACCCATATGATGGGCGATGGATGATCCCATATCCATCGGTGTTAGACATCAGAGATGGTGTACGGGTGCTCAGTAGAGACTGGGTACACTGGACGGACTCGCCGAGAACTCCCAGATGGTGATATACCACACGTCAGATGGCAGTTCTCCGGTGACACAGGTACAGGGTAGTCTGAAGACCCGAGATCGTCATAGAGTCTTGTGTGATTCCCACTGTGCTTTGATTTCCACTTTACCACGTCCAAGATGGCGTGCAAAACGGTGGCTTTTGGGTACAGTCTCGAATCACATGGAGGCAATGAGCGATAGGAGGGGATTCGTCTCTCCCGGTATAGGGAGTTGATGTTGTGCTGTGTTCGATTGGCTATAACTGGAAGTCCCTGGCCAGGGCTGATATAGAGATTTACTGGTAAGTGTTACTAGTAGTTTCTCGACCTGTTATGAGCCATACATCGACACGACTTATCGGTTACTGGGGTCTGACGTATACCACCCCTAGACTTGATATGCAACATATCAGACGAACAGACCGGACTGTACGGGAGTGTTACTGATCGGATTCACAGGAGAACGCACAGGCTAGCTTGTTGATCTTCTGATCGCTCAATACCTGGGTGGCTGTTACGTTTAGCTGACCGCTTGCAGCTTGTGGGTGTTTGATATGATCATCACCTGCTACCGGCGTATTGACGATTCTTTAGAGTCCTACACAGAGGTTTCTTGGCTCAGGCGAAACAGAGTAGTGGCACATATGTGATATGCGCAGGAGCGAGAATAATGCGATATGGGATACCGTATTATATTCTCGCGATATATGGATATGAACCGGGTCATCGGATCAAGTGTTGATTCGATGAATCGGTACATGATATATTAGTCGGTTATATTCGATATAGCCGGATCGTCGGATCAAGTGTTGATTCGATGATTTAATATATAATAATATATATGATATATTATTATATTAACTAATATTGGCTTGCTTTATTATTTCATTTTCTCAGTGGATGATACATTGATATATATGCGATATATGTTAATTGTATTATTTTCTTTTGTTGCAAATATATAATATATATATGTGATATATATTATTGTGACATGATATGATTAATTGTTAAACATGTTTAAGGATGATTAATTGAGGTTAAGGTTTGATTAGGGTTGGATGCTTCAAGTTCCTTCTAGAAGCTTTCTTATTTTGTCATCCTTAAGATATTTAAGATGACACATTCTTTTTAACCTAACCAAACCCTAACCCTAGTTGTTTCTCTACTCATTCTCATCCATTCATCCTTGACCATAGTTACAATTCAATCATATGATTCTTTCTATTCATCACAAAAGGTTTTTAATCTCATTATTGATTTTCCATTAGCTTCTTCTTCTTCTCTCTTGAAAAGCTTGCTAGAAAATCTTGAAGTGATGAAATAAAATGAGAAAATGATATTAAAAGAAAGCAAAATCACTACTCTCTCATACTCATCTCATCTAGCCCATGGGATTAGTGTGTTCACTTCTTTAGAGTGAGATAGCTTGAGTTCTTCGAAACCTCGACGTAGATCATCGGAGATTTGGAATACGACAAGCTAGAATGGATCGTTCGAGTCGTGGAGCCTCTCATGAGTCCGGGAGATCGTGGATCGCGGCAAAGGGACTTCTACTCGGAGCTTGTGAAGTGAAGGAGCGGACTACAAAGGTTGTAATCCCTCACACTTAGATAAAAGTTATCTAATTACATGTTAAACCCTAATAATCTAGCAAAGATCCCGGCTTTGGGTTGTTCGGCAAGTCTAAAATTTAATTCGGGCATGTTTGATGCCTTACGAACCTTCACAAGAGTGCCTAGGAACCCTATAATACGATGCGTTATGATATGTAGGTACCCCATGTGGACTTCGATACGACAAGCAAGCACGTGGCGATGTCGGCACCGGCTAGCGAGGACCAGGTGAGTAGATTTATATCTACGAGGAGAAGTCGGGTGGATGGCGTATAGCACCCCCGCAGTTCGTGGTGATGTATACGAATACGTATACACACATGTATATATTGTTTATATATTGTTTGTGTATATTAATGATAATATGGATATTTGGTGTTCTTGGATGATTTAGTATCGCGAAACCCTAGAGTAGTGGTCGCACTATACATGCACACACCAACCCATACTTGCATACTTTCTTCTTTCATTTGTGCTTATACGGGAATATATAGTTATGTGTTCGCATGGGTATGGGACTATGTGTTCACATACGGATTTGAGGATGATACTTAGGTTTATGATGAGTCGATGAGATTTGATTTGAGGCCGTGAGATCGGTGATATAGCAGATTTCGTATTTGAGATACGACATGACGTTGTAGCGGGTCCTTGACGTAGTGTTTCACACACGTGCATGCATACTTAGGCGGTATCAGTATTGTACTAGACGTAGATCAGTACCCCGATCATGATATTTGATAAAGAGGATACTAGGTGAATAGTATGATGAATGCGATATTGACCCGTATCCCGATTTGGGATGCCGTACGACGGATTTACGTACGAGCTATATATTGATGATTGATCCGCACTCTTGACTTGGGATGTCTGATTATAGGTATGGTATCGGATATGATATTATTGAGGCGGGATCACCGACTATACATATACATGTATGTATATGTATCGACTCAGATGTTAGGCGGTTTCCTTACCTGTAGTTCAGCTTGTTAGTTCAGCCGTATAGTTTAGTGTAGTTGTTAGATTAGATTAGACTTCTACCTATTTCAAACTAGCGAATCGTGGGTATTTTAAAAGACAGGTCAAGGGATCTATGGATATTTCAAAAAACGTATCCTTTCTTAAAACTACCGTAGCCCTATTTTCAAAACCCCACGATTCGTGTTATTTCAAATGGCACCATTGTTTAATATTTAACTCCCGCTCATTTTGGTTGCTCGCTCCGCATCGCATACTTACATTGTTATTTCATATTGCATTGTTGACATTATGCTGTTAGGACACCAGCACCATTACCGATGATGCGTATGTACCACGTACACTTACTTGCCGGCTCACACACATCTTCATCGGTAATTGCCATGTCACGTACACCTTAGAAAATATTATTGCTTAACTTAGCTTGATAGCTAGTAGTTTGACATAATATTAGTGTACTTACCTTATATGCCAGCTTAGATATTGTAGTTATTACTTGTCACTTCATGCATACTGTTATTCATTGTTATGCTGTATTCATGGATTCTTATGCCTATATTCATTGGTTTATATGCTAGTGATGATTTGGATTCGGATTTCTATGAGATTTTCTGGATTTGGGGGAAAACCGCAAAACTTGTATAAGCTTCTTCCCTCTCTTTTAAATAAAAAGCGCGATTTTCCCATGATGTATGAGTCGTCCACCATGAGTTTGCTGATGGATTTCGAGACCCGATTCGAGGAGTGGAGGAACCGTTTCGGGTACATGGTGGGCCCGGTACGGTACCCCGGGGCAAGAGGATCGTGTTGTTGACGTTGAGCCTGGCAAGGGAGCACTACCGACCGGTGATATTACCCGACGCGTCAGATATCCGGAGGATACCGTCGTGGTCTTGAGATGGATGGTAGGGGCCGGTTTGGAATGACGGCGCCCTAGATATTGTGATTGAGACATTGAGATTTCGAGATATTGAGGTACAGAGACTGTGATACAGAGATATCGAGATATTGGGATTACGTTTTGTGCCGATGCTAGGCACTGTTTTATGCTGATTTCATTTATGATATCTCATTTTAAAAATACAAAGGAAATCTCACTAAATTATGAAAACAGTTTCTTCATTTACATGTATTCTATTTTCATGCATTCATACCTCATTCATATGATATATTGCTACCTGAGGCACTGACACGGGCACACGAGATTACACTCGGGTTAGATATTACCCTAGCCATTGTTATAGGCTGCATGTTATACATATATTTGAGGATATATTATGATCATTGACCTAGGTTGCGTTTTTTATGCGATTTCTATTCGTAGATGTTTTTCTATTCACGAGTTGGCAACTCACCCCTGTTGTGCCCCAGTTTCTTGCAGGTTTGCCATACAGGGTTCTTTACGGCTTTGCGGGCATAGTTTCGTTCGGGTGAATTGCTAGTAGGTGGGTTTACTTGTATCGTACCCCCATTATATATCTTGTATATCATTATTCTGTTGTATCTAGAAGTTCTATCAACCAAACATGTATTTATTTTTGAGATAGAGACCAGTGATGTTTATTCTTTCGACCTTAGAGTCGCGCGTTGTATTTCTGTGGATTTCTTGTGGTTTTGAGTTTCCTTTTGAGTTTTGATCCTCGCCGTTGGCGTTGTATATTATATTGCTTGTGTGGTTGTGACCGTCTATTGACGAAGAGCTAGCTCCCGTTTGGGGATGCCTTTTTATTGATTTCGTATACTATTCATGTTGTATCCCATTTGGGGGCCAGTATTTACAAATGAGACTCTGCCGAAATTTTCAGGAAATATTTGATGTTTTTAAAAAGCCATAATTCGGCTTATGCTATTAAAACTACTTGATTTAAATTGGTTTTCCTTCACTCTACTACTTTTCTTGGTTTGGATTTCTGGGTTTTTCGGCTTACTTAGATTACGTACGCCTCGAGACGTTTCGTAGTCTAAGTGCCGGTCATGTTCCGTACTTTCGGGTCGTGACACTATCTCTTCTCTTCATCCTTCCATTCCATCTTCCTGTTTCTCCTTTGGCTGTGCACTAAATTCTGGAATTTTGTAGTCGCTGTTCGCCGGAATCCGGCCATGCCGGTGACGTGTCCTGACGATCCAGCGGAGTACTCTGACCCGTGAGGTCCCTTGGTTCATTGTTTGGGTTCAATCCGTGAACCGTGCGCTCGTCGCGAGTTTCCCCGCCGACGTTACGTTCCGTTTTTCCCGGTTCGCGACCCGCCGAGGCAAGTACCCCTTGCTACATGCTATACGATATATTTATATATGTTTTGACACATTAAACCTGTAAAACTTAACTTGGTATAGTCGTTTCTCATTCGGTTGCAATATGCAATTATATCATTTTACAGTTAACCTAAAATTTACAGTTTGCCAATTTAAACCTAATAACCAAGTTTACCTGTTAATCACATTTTACTGTTTAATAGATGGTAGCACTTACCCATCTAGTTCTATTACATTCGGACATTCGTATTCAAAGGCTTGATATAACTGTATTGCATCATTATCTAAACTATTGCACCGCTAAGGGTGCTCAAAACCTGTTAATATAATTAAACGGCTGCATTGTATTACTGCACTCTTGTGATTAAATGAAACATGCTTATTATTTAATCCATTGCTTATTTCATGTTGTTAAATACCCTGTTCGATTATATATCTGTTTGTGAGCACACCCACGATATTGTTACATCTTGACTTGACTTTGTTACACATGGTATATATTGATACACCTGATATGGTACCGTTTACTGTTGACTTGACCAGATGTACCATGACCCGACCTGTTACCTGATCTCGTGCCTAATGCCAACAACCTGACATGTAGTCCTCATGGACCGTTCCTGTTGTCTATCCAGACAAACCTGCTTTTACCTGATCCTGTGTTGGCATTAGTTCTTGATTACTGAATACCTGACTTGACTTGCACATATAACTTGGGGGTATGGGGAAATCAAAGGTGAAACCTGACTTGTAACTCGACAGTTCACTACCTGTCCTGAGTGTACACATTCCTGTTTTGTGCCTAGCGGCATGTCTCGGTTTAAGCCGAGAATATTGTGGCCGTGGTCCCGGGTATGTACGGGATACTATCGAGTGTACATATTCCTGTTTTGTGCCTAGCGGCATGTCTCGGCTGCAGCCGAGAATATTGTGGCCGTGGTCCCGGGTATGTACGGGATACTATTGAGTTACATCGACGATTCATCAATTGATTTCAAAGACTTTAGAATAGAAAACCTGATAGAACAGTTTAGTTACCGACTGCACACTACCCTGCACTGCTTGTTTCACATTATTGCTCTATTCTTGTTTACTTTTGCAATGCCTGCTACACTGTTCATATTATATTACTTGTTGACATGACGCGCTGACGTCTGGGTTTTGCATGGCCCAGATCCTGTACCACTGTCGCAGTCCGAGCAGGAGTACTTCAACCAGCAGGCTGAGTTGTGAGTTCAGTAGTAGTTAGTTTTATTTTCCTGCATTTATTTCCTGATGTGAGCCCGCATTATGGGACATAACTTTCAGTTATTTGTATTGGATCATTTGCTTCCGCACTTATTTATTATTGACTCTTGTTATTCTGGATTATGGACATGTTTTAGATAGTTTTGTCTTGTTCTTGATATCTCTAGAGCCGTAATGTGACTGTGGATGGATACTTCCTACCCACAGGTAGCATGGTTGGCTATGTCACGTGCCCAATCTAGCGTACTCTGGGAAGCGGGGCGTGACACAAAATAAAAATCCAAGAACAGGAAACCCTAGATGCCTCTCTGTTAGGTGCTTTTACTGCTATTTATAGGCATTGAAATCTGAAACCCTAGCGTCGAAGTCGTTGTACACGAAAAGACGAAACTGCCCCCGAAACCCTAACTTGTGCGGCGCTAAAGGGGTAGCGGACCCACGGTTATTTGATGGGTTTGGCGGCAGTTCCGCGGTCTGGAAATGGGTTTGGGCTTCCAAACTTTTTGTGTTGCGTTCTCGCTATTTTAGATGGTCTCTGAGCACATAATATCTCATTTTTGCCGACACTGAAAATTGCAGGGTTGACTAAGTTGACTTTGATCTTAACTGGATTGGTCCAGTTTTACCTCTAAAGTCCGTCACTTATGTAGCATACTTGGATTAAAAGCACCAATTTTATAGGCAATATTATAAAGAATGTATAGTATTAAAATGCAATTTTATGATGCAAACATGCATGCTCACCGGCGACTCTTGAAGAGTTTCTTAAACACATACTCGAGGGTACGGAAGAGGATGAATGGGAATCAGAAGAGGAGATAGAAGAACGTATGGAAAGCTGCTACATGGTATCTCGTTCTTCCATATATGATGAAAATGCTCCAGCTGCGTCCGAAAGCGATTCAGACAAACAGGGGGAAGAATCAATGCCAGAGGCTCCAAGATCGCCTCATGATGACTTAATTGAAAAGTTCTTAAGTAGGGATTTTCAAGCAAGTAAAGAAAACCGAAGGCGTGAAATGGCCATATATGAAAAAGCCAGACAGTAGCGTCTAAACAGGAAAGCCACGGAAGAGGAAAATTATGTAACTCCGCAATCAAAGCAAAATATATTGCCGAAGAAGAAAAGCAAGGTCAAGACCGAGAAGCACTTCACTAAGGCCTTATCGAAAGGGATGAAGTTACCGCCCGTGCAGATGTATACCACAGGGGTTATTGACTTTGAAGGTAGAGAAGAGCACCAAAAATATTGTCTCTACCACCGGAGAGTCTGTAACCCCATCGACGAATGTAGAGCGTTCGAGAAATGGTGGAAAATGTTAGTGTATATGCCCCAGAGGCCATTACTGTATCATACTAGTTTGTATATTACTTAATGGAAGCTTGGGATATTCACCTTGTATAGACAATCTTGCTCAAAATGGTAGTATGCTACTTGGTTTGTTTCTACTTTAATATGTGCATGTGTTTCTTTTAGCATATTGCTTATACATATTAGTAGAGCCCATAGGATCTTTTCTTGATTACTAGCGTTGTGATGGTAGTCACACTCGTGGAGGCTGGGTAATCCACAAGCACATCCTTATACAAGTCTCTAGTCATAGGACTATCGAGACAGGGCATCGATACTCCGGAGTAGACTAGCGTATGTGCTTCTCATCCCAGCATGGGAGACGGTCTGTCCCACAGCCGTCAGTACATCGTGCTTGAGATAGTATGCGGGTGCTCGTTAGGTTACGAGTACACTGGACAGGACTCGTCGGGAACTGAATGGTTGGTACTATACCTATCGTCAGTTATCAGTTCCCAGGTGACATGAGTACAGCTTAGTCCGCTGACTTGACACTGTCACTTCGCCTTGAGTGTGTTCCCACTGTACTTTGATTACTACCCTACCACGGCTCAAAGGAGTCGTGCAAACAGGTAGTAGTTGGGTGCAGTCCCGAAGCACTTGGAGGCAGTGACGGTTAGACATGATTCGTCTCTCCCGGTATTGGGGGTTGATATCGCGCTGTGTCTAGGAGAGCCATTACACGAGTAGTCCCTGGCCAGGGCAAGCGAGATATACTGGTAGGTTTCCGGTGTTATCTCAGGGTGTTCTGGGCTTCACTCCGACATGACTTGTACCGCTATTAGGGGACTGACGTTTACCGCCCCCTAGGCTCGCCATGCGATGTATCAGACGAACAGACCGGACTGTACGGAGACTGTCACATTCAGGCTCAGTAAAAGTTCAGATGGGTTTCCCCTCGTCCGTCTTCTTATCGGCATCTACCTGGGGGCCGTTACGCACAGCTAGTGCCGCTTGCGGTCTGTGGTTAAACCCACTGCCAGCGTAGTGTCGAGTTTTTAGAGTCCCACACAGAGAGCTATTCGCCTTTAGGCAAAAGAGTAGAGGTCACATGGTTTTGCGACAGGTCGCATGGTTTTGCGACAGGGTTCGGTCACATCCGTTCACTTGTGCACGTTTAGTATCCGGGCAGTTATTACTAGCGGGCTTTGGTTTAAGCCAGATCCTAGTATACGTTTTGGGATTGGTTTTATCTCGTTTGTATTCGTGTTCCCCGGAACACGGATACGGGTGTGTATGCACGGTTGACAGAGACAGAGGCAGAGGATTCTCATTAGGGTTGTTGACTGTTGACTTTTGCTAAACCCTAATGAGAATTAGAATTATGATTAACAATAATATTAATTAAGTATTATAGTGACATGGTTAGGGTTGAAAGGTTGACCTTGTTGACTTGTTGACTTTTGTTGACCGGTTGACTAGGTTGGACTTGTTGACCACCATCATGACAATGGCCATCATTTGGTTGCATTGACTTATGCTTGCTTGTCTTGTTCACCATTTGCATTTAATGCAAGAAATGATATTGTCATTTGTCATGATATCAACCATCACATTATACTCAATTATTATTACTTGTTATTATAATTTTGGATTATGAGAGGTGAGATGAGAAGAGGTTGGCTCACTTTTCATTTGGGTTTTCTCTCTCTTGAGCTCTCTCATTCTCAAGCTCTCCCTCTTCCTCTTGCTCTCTCTCTAGTTTATGGTTCTACTAGTCTCATGTGTTGAGAAGCAAGAACCATATAGATAAAACACCAAAACAATCCTCTACTCATCCTAGTTCACAAGGCCTAGCAAGCCAAGTGTTCTAGTTTCTTCAAGTTCGAAGAAGAAGCCAAAGGTAGAAGCTTTCGGGTGGATCGATTTTCGGCGTGAGGAGACGACGGAGTGAAGCCGATCCGTACACCACCAAGAGTTGAAGACGAAGGAGTTCAAGAAATGTATAACCCCCAACCGAGTAGTTAAACAACTCATAGCTAGGTTGTTAGCTAGTTGTTTAACCAAGATCCGTATTTGTAGTCCATGTTACCACCCTAGCAAAAGTCGTTTTTCACCAATTCCGCAACCCCGTAAGTACCGGGGAAGGGTAGCATGGACTTACAGTGGTATCAGAGACTAGTTAAACACTATCTAACATGTTAGTAATGTAAGTAGAAGTTCGATTGGAGAAAAAGTCACGAAAATCACCCGGTGTAAATCAAGTTTCTGTCGATTCTGTATTCTGTTCAAAAATTGATAAATCATACTCCAAATATCGACTCAGGCTTTTTAAAAGACACTCAAGAAATTTGGTCCAGAGAACCGTTCAAAGCGCCGCGGAACCGCGGCGGAAGCACGCTTCTGCCGCGGATCCGCGGCCGAGTTGAGTCGGTCGTGGCTCAAATTTCTTGCAGTGTGTTTCTGGGGGTATTTTGGGATTTTTACAATATGATTCTCCTGCCCAGGTTTTCCAGAAAGAAAAATTTGTTTTTGGGGCTTGAAAATCCGTATTTTTATCGAACTTCTAAAGACTAAGGCTAACGGGTTTATATCTGCGATGCGATATTTGTATTGAACGTCTGCTAATCGCTATATGTCGACTAGTGGGGGTTATACAAATCTGTGATCTGTAATGTTGCTGGTATGTGTATATGAATTCATTGGATTGTCGTGGGTGAATAGCCGGGGGTTGTGAGATGAGAGTTTTCTTTTCTTTCAATTCATGTAAAATTTATAATTGATGTAATATTATTTGTATGGCCGCACAACCGGGTCAGGGTTGTAGCCGTCATTGTATAATTTCTTTTTACTGTTTTTGCTCCTAAGATAGACCCAAGGTGGGGTGCACAAACTACCGTGTATCTCGAAGTGCCGAGTGGCCTACTCACGAGTTGAGGGAGGTTGCTTCGCTTCGGGTACTTGGTGGGTAGTTTACCGCACCCGTAGGGGTCTAGGGTGGGGTTTAGCTATTCACCGCGACCGTGTAATTCGCTTTTCGTTACAGGCTCGTACGAATTGCGGATTCCTAGTATATCCAATGTGTTCATCTGTGATCTGAAATGGCTATCATTGCAATATATCTATATATGATATTATTTAGGCGTTGCTTATATTTTTCAGCCGCGCTAGCCCAGCCCCTGCTCTGTCGTTAGTTAAGTAACCTAACGGGTAATGACGGGGCCCCGTGGCGAATGCGAATGGCATAAGCGTACGTCATATTTTGGTTGTTTTCTGCAATGGTAGGATTAAATGACGGGACATATTAAAATAACTAATGCAAGAAAATAAACCAAGTAAAAGTCGTTGGAACACTTTCAAAACCACTCGGTTCTTTTCAAAAACCAACTTTTAAATGCGGAGCTTGAGCCACTCCTTTTAAAAGCTATCTCGTTCCATCGATTATATCAAGTTCACTACGTTCACGGTTTTTGCCAAAACCATTCGTAGCCCTCCGTCGTTTCACATGAATAGTCAATAGTATCAAGCTATGTTTGTTGGCCAAAGTCAAGGCATAGTGATTGGTAGCTATTGGGTATTCATGTGCAGCATAGATAGATGCGTTGGTTTGGGACAGTCGTACTACCTTGTTGGCCAAAGTCAAGGGTAGGTACGGGTGGGTTCAAATTAACCTGGAGAATGAAGGGTAGAACTTGACATGTGACTTATGATTTGTTGGCCAAAGTCAAGGTCATAAGAGCATGGGGCAAAAATCCACATCGGGAGTTTCATAAGTACTGAAACTTGCTAGTGTTGCATACCATTTGGAGTGTGATGATTCTGGTAGGATTCCTTCAGTTTTGTCACACAATGATATTTAGATCCCGATCCTACTGTGAGTATATGCTACTCCTCGGGAAATTTCTCACTAAACGATCAATACTATAAACCTAGTAGGTGTCTAGAAAAGTGTTAGCGGGGCTACGCCCCCAGGGAAAAGAGGTTCTTAAATTAAGGAACTTCGCGAAAGCGTTGGAAAACCTCCCTCGAAGTACCGACACTGGCCTGGCTGAACGGTTAAGCAAGTATTGTGTGGTGAGATTGATCCTGACTAATTCTTCCTTTATGGTTTGAGGAGGGATTCGAGAAACAGTGGGAGCCATCCTGTTTAGACAAATTAAAAACCACTCTAAACTTGCAAGAGTATCATGCCGAGTATTTCTTCTCTCTCTCCTAATTGCAGCGACTAATCGACATGACTGGACTTAAGTTACTTCTAGATAAAAACATACTGACAGGGCCAAACTACAAAGATTGGCTCAGGAATGTCAAAATGAAAATCACTTACGACAAGCCGGGGTATCTTCTTACCACCAAAGCTCCCCCTATCCCAGGTCCTACCTCCAGCGTCGCGGATAGGGAAATCCGTAAGACCTGGGAGATCGATTGCGCGAAGGCCAAGTGCCTCGTGCTTGCCTCTATGGACAATGAACATCAGAGGAGGCACGAGAATATGGACCTCGAATCCATATTTCTCCATACAAAAGAACTGTATGGAGAGCAATCTCGTATCGCAAGATACGAAGTGTTGAAGAAGCTATTTTCGGCAAGGTTGGCCATCGGATCATCGGTAGCGGAACACGTGCTTAAGATGATTGGCTTCATTGAGGAGCTCGCGGACCTTGGGACCACGTTAGAGAACGGGCTCTATACGGACTTGATTCTCCAGTCCCTTCCTTCCACTTACGCCCAGTTTATCCTGAACTTCAACTTGCAAGGAAAAGAAGTTGAACTTCCGGAGCTCCTCAACATGCTGAGGAGTGCAGAGGGAACCCTACAGAAAAGTAGGGATACATCCACTTTATTTGTAGGAGGATCTTCCTCTTCTAAGTCCAAGGCGAAAGCCAAGGGAAAGAAGAAGAAAGTCCCCGCCAAACCAAGGGGCGGTGTTAGTAAAGTGGATACGAAGGGAAAAGCAAAGGCAACAAAGATAGTGGGGCAGCTTGTGGGAAAGGAAGAATTCTTCTATTGTCATAAGAAGGGACACTGGAAGAAAGATTGCAGGTCTTGGAAGGCCAGAACACAGGATTTGAAGCAAGTTGCGGCTTCAGCTTCAGGTGTGTATGTTATTGAAAACTGTCTTTCAATAAACTCTACTTCCTGGGTATTGGATACCGGATCAGGATCTCATATCTGTAATTCTTTACAGGCACTGAGAAAGCGTAGGGTTTTGAAGGCAGGTGATATGACCCACAGAGTTGCAAACGGAGCTGGCATGGATGCTGAGTCCGTGGGGGACTATCACCTGGGCTTGTCAGATGGACACGTTTTGGTTTTGCGTAATTGCTATTTTGTACCCAATGCAACTTGTAATATCATTTCTGTATCTTTATTATCTAAAGAAGGTTATGAATTTGCATTTGTAAGTAATGTTGTGAACATTCACCTTAATCAAGTTCTGATTGGGTCAGGTACATTAAGCAATGGTATATACGTATTAAACCAACCACAGATTTTCAATGTCCAGAATACACACAAAAGAAAGTCTCCGGAAACTAATCAGGCTTTCTTATGGCATTGTAGACTGGGTCACATCAATGAGAGAAGATTGACTAAGTTATATACAGAAGGATATTTGGATCCATTCCAATATCAATCATATGCAACTTGTCAATCCTGTCTCAAAGGAAAGATGACAAAGACTCCGTTCACTGGACACGGAGTAAGAGCGAGCGAGCTCTTGGGACTCGTACACAGCGATGTGTGCGGTCCAATGTCTACACATGCGCGAAGCGGTTTTTCTTACTTCATTACTTTTACGGATGACTTTTTAAGGTACGGATATATCTTCTTAATAAAACATAAATCTGAAGCCTTTGGAAAGTTCCAGGAATATAAGAATGAAGTAGAAAAACAAACCGGCAAAAGTATCAAAACAATGAGATCTGATTGAGGTGGTGAATACTTGAGTGCCGAGTTCCTGGATTACCTAAAAGAGAATGGAATTCTCTCTCAGCTTACTCCTCCATACACTCCGCAACATAACGGTGTATCACAGAGATGGAACCGCACCCTATTGGATATGGTACGGTCCATGATGAGTAACACTGAGTTACCGCGATCATTCTGGGGATATGCACTGGAAACAGCTGCATACCTTTTGAACCGAGTTCCAACTAAAACTGTGCCTACCACACCATATCAGATGTGGTGTGGAAAGAAACCCTATCTTAAGCACATTAAGACATGGGGATGTCCAGATTTTGTCAAAAAGCAGCATGCGGACAAACTCGAGGCACACTCAATACAGTGCAAGTTCGTGGGATATCCAAAGAACTCCAAGGGATATTTCTTCTATTGCGAAGGGGAACAAAAGGTTTTTGTTTCTCGTCATGCCTGCTTCTTGGAAACTGAGTTTTTGGAAAACCAGATAAGTGGGAGCGCAGTAGAACTGGAAGAAATTCCAGAACCACGAGCTATTACTGAGAGCTTAGTAGAACCAAAGGGTTCAAAAGAACAGGACATTCCTACGCCGCTCCGCAGGAGTAGTAGGCAGTCTCATCCGCCCGAGAGATACTACGGTTTTCTCATAGACGGGGATAGAGAGGACTGCATCATTGATTATGATGAGCCTACTAGCTTCCAGCATGCCGTTCAGAGCGTTGACTCGGTAAAATGGCTGGATGCAATGCGGACCGAAATGGAGTCCATATACACCAACAAAGTATGGACGTTGGACATTGCTCCAGATGGGGTAAAACCCGTAGGATGCAAGTGGATCTTCAAAAGGAAGATTGGTGTAGATGGACAGGTTGAGACCTATAAGGCTAGACTTGTTGCAAAGGGTTTTCGTCAAAGACCTGGTTTGGACTATGACGAGACCTTTTCTCCAGTGGCTATGCTGAAATCCATTCGGATCCTTCTTGCCATTGCTGCCTTCCACGATTATGAGATTTGGCAGATGGACGTAAAGACCGCTTTTCTAAATGGAAATTTAAAAGAGTGTGTTTATATGGACCAGCCAGAGGGTTTCATTCAGAGTGGGAGCAGCGGAAAGGTATGCAAGTTGCTTAAGTCCATCTATGGACTAAAGCAGGCATCGCGGAGTTGGAACATCTGTTTTGATGAGACGGTCAAAGAATTTGGCTTTATCAAAAATCCAGATGAACCATGCATCTATAGTAGATTTGTAGCAAGAACTGTCGTGTTCCTCGTTTTATACGTGGATGAAATTCTTCTGATAGGAAATGACATTCCTATGCTACAATCTGTTAAAGGGTTCTTGTCACACAGGTTCTCCATGAAGGACCTAGGCGATGCCAACTACATTCTGGGGATCCAGATCTATCGTGATAGATCTAAAAGGATGTTGGGATTTTCACAGTCAAGGTACATCGACACCATAGCGAAACGATTCAGTATGGAAGATTCTAAGCGCGGTAATCTGCCGGCTTGTCACGGAATCACCCTCTCTAAAGAGATGTCTCCCAAGACTGATTTGGAAAGGGCTCGCATGTCATCAATACCCTACGCATCTACGGTAGGCTCTATTATGTATGCGATGTCGTGTACCTGACCAGATGTAGCATACGCATTGAGCGTTGTAAGCCGGTATCAGTCGGACCCAGGGGAGAAGCACTGGATAGCGGTAAAGAACATTCTCAAGTACCTGAGAAGGACTAAGGAGATGTTCTTGGTGTATGGCGGAAAAGACCTCCAGATCGAGGCCTTTGCTGACTCCAGCTTCCAGAGTGATAAGGATAATTCCAAGTCCATGTCGGGTTATGTCTTTACCCTCAATGGAGGGGTGGTGTGTTGGAAGAGTTCCAAACAGGAAACCGTTACTGACTCGACGATGGAAGCGGAATACATCGCTGCTGCTGATGCCGCAAAAGAAGCCGTCTGGATGAGGAAGTTCTTGAAAGAACTTCAGGTGGTTCTGTTCAGTCGATAAAACTGCACATTTGTAGTACATTTTTCCTACCATTTTTATATTAAAAAAGGACTTTATTATAATATATTATACATATGAGGGTTTATGTGTAAAAACATTATTTTCCATGTGTTAATATATTTTAATTATCATTTTGGTAGGAAAATGTTTGCAAATAAATCTATTGACCAAATCCTAGTAGAACTAAGTCTACTAAATATTATTTGAGATTATGGTGCAGAATTTTCCAAGTTGTTATGCAGGATTTAACAAACAAATCAATTTGTTGAAGAAAACTTGCCAAATTAAGAAGCAAAACTTGGAGACCAAGTCTGGAAGCAACCGAGAGAAGATTTCTGAATTCTAAAGGTGTCTGTGATTGCCAAATGTCACAATCAGAGAGCCTAAGAAAAACGATAAAGAGATCCTCACTGTCAAGCGCGGATCCGCGGCCAAACACCCCCTTGGGCCGCGGATCCGCCGCACTTTTGTGGAATTGGAAGGCAAGATTTTCTGGTGTGAATCCAAGCTATATTTTACCAAGTTTTCAACAATAAGATTCTGGCTTTGCACTATAAAAAGGCACCGAGAGCCTCTTGGAAAAGCTATCAAGCCGACGCGATCACGAAGCTCCCGACGCTCACGCATCCAGGCTGATCATCGACTGTTCGACTACCTCCTTAGGAAAGATCGAGAAGCAACTAGTTGTAATCATTTTCTATGGATTAAAAGTGTAATTTGAAGAAGTCGATTAATAAAGGTAGTTATTTTATTTAATTGTTTTTTTACATTATGTTTTCCCTCTCTTTCTTTTCATCTTCTTCTCCCAACATGCGCGAGTAATTCTCCGCTTGTTAGGGTTCGTAGGATGAGGGTAGGCTAATGGACGATGAAAATAACTAAACCCTTTTTAAGTCCTATAAAGTTTAGGAACTTTATCAAAAGAATCATTAACATCCTAATCGGGCGCGCTAGCAATTCTTTGGTAGTTCCGACCGCGATTAGAGATTAGATTAATGATTGTTTTGGTAAAGGCTAGATATGAACGGAGTTCCGTGTCGAGATAAGGGTTAAGAGTGTGATTCCTTTTCCCTCCAGAAACCCTAATCTACACGCATCACCGTCGTTCTAGTTCTAAATCTATTAATGGATAAAAAGGGTAACTTTTAATTAATCGTCCATAACTACTAAATTCTAACGAACCCTACAAGCCCTCTTATTATATTTACTACATCTTTAAAATAATCTAGATCTATATTTTACATTCTTGTTTAACGTAAATCTAGAAACCATTCTATAAAATTCTTTATCCCTCCTTTCTTTCTCAACACATCTAAAGTAAGAGTAAAAGGTTCCACGTTTCCCTGAGGACGACCCGTACTCATCTCGGTCTAGCTACACGCGACACCGTTCTGATTGCGGTTAACTACTACAAAAACACTCTTTCGTACCAATCAGGTTCCGTCCATTGTTGATCCAATACCTCTGTATTGCGACAACAACGAGGCTATAGCTTTAACGAAGGAACCTAGGTCCCATCAGAAATCCAGACACATCTTGAGGCGGTATCACCTGATCAGGGAGATCGTGGATCGCCAGGAGATCGAGGTTCGGAGGGTTGCTTCAGAAGATAACACTGCAGATCCATTCACCAAGGCCTTGCCCCAGACTCAGTTCGAGCGGCTGATCGAGATGATAGGTCTTCGATATGCCAGTACATGGCCTTAGTGCAAGTGGGAGATTATTAGTGTATATGCCCTAGAGGCCATTACTGTATCATACTAGTTTGTATATTACTTAATGGAAGCTTGGGATATTCACCTTGTATAGACAATCTTGCTCAAAATGGTAGTATGCTACTTGGTTTGTTTCTACTTTAATATGTGCATGTGTTTCTTTTAGCATATTGCTTATACATATTAGTAGAGCCCATAGGATCTTTGCTTGATTACTAGCGTTGTGATGGCAGTCATACTCGTGGGGGCTGGGTAATCCACAAGCACATCCTTATACAGGTCTCTAGTCATAGGACTATCGAGACAGGGCATCGATACTTCGGAGTAGACTAGCGTATGTGCTTCTCATCCCAGCATGGGAGACGGTCTGTCCCACAGCCGTCAGTACGTCGTGCTTGAGATAGTATGCGGGTGCTCGTTAGGTTACGAGTACACTGGACATGACTCATCGGGAACTAAATGGTTGGTACTATACCTATCGTCAGTTATCAGTTCCCAGGTGAAATGAGTACAGCTTAGTCCGCTGACTTGACACTGTCACTTCGCCTTGAGTGTGTTCCCACTGTACTTTGATTACTACCCTATCATGGATCAAAGGAGTCATGCAAACAGGTAGTAGTTGGGTGCAGTCCTGAAGAACTTGGAGGCAGTGATGGTTAGACAGGATTCGTCTCCCCCGGTATTGGGGGTTGACATCGCGCTATGTCTAGAAGAGCCATTACACGAGTAGTCCCTGGCCAGGGCAAGCGAGATATACTGGTAGGTTTCCGGTGTTATCTCAGGGTGTTCTGGGCTTCACTCCGACACGACTTGTACCGCTATTAGGGGACTGACGTTTACCGCCCCCTAGGCCCGCCATGCGATGTATCAGACGAACAGACCAGACTGTACGGATACTGTCACATTCAGGCTCAGTAGGAGTTCAGATGGGTTTCACCTCGTCCGTCTTCTTATCGGCATCTACCTGGGGGCCGTTACGCACAGCTAGTGCCGCTTGCGGTCTGTGGTTAAACCTACTGCCAGCGTAATGTCGAGTCTTTAGAGTCCCACACAGAGAGCTATTCGCCTTTAGGCAAAAGAGTAGAGGTCGCATGGTTTTGCGACAGGTCGCATGGTTTTGCGACAGGGTTCGGTCACATCCGTGCACTTGTGCACGTTTAGTATCCGGGCAGTTATTACTAGCGGGCTTTGGTTTAAGCCAGATCCTAGTATACGTTTTGGGATTGGTTTTATCTCGTTTGTATTCGTGTTCCCCGGAACGCAGATACGGGTGTGTATGCACGGTTGACAGAGACAGAGGCAGAGGATTCTCATTAGGATTGTTGACTGTTGACTTTTGCTAAACCCTAATAAGAATTAGAATTATGATTAACAATAATATTAATTAAGTATTATAGTGACATGGTTAGGGTTGAAAGGTTGACCTTGTTGACTTTTGTTGACCGGTTGACTAGGTTGGATTTGTTGACCACCATCATGACAATGGCCATCATTTGGTTGCATTGACTTATGCTTGCTTGTCTTGTTCACCATTTGCATTTAATGCAAGAAATGATATTGTCATTTGTCATGATATCAACCATCACATTATACTTAATTATTATTACTTGTTATCATAATTTTGGATTATGAGAGGTGAGATGAGAAGAGGTTGGCTCACTTTTCATTTGGGTTTTCTCTCTCTTGAGCTCTCTCATTCTCAAGCTCTCCCTCTTCCTCTTGCTCTCTCTCTAGTTTATGGTTCTACTTGTCTCATGTGTTGAGAAGCGAGAACCATATAGATAAAACACCAAAACAATCCTCTACTCATCCTAGTTCACAAGGCCTAGCAAGCCAAGTGTTCTAGTTTCTTCAAGTTCGAAGAAGAAGCCAAAGGTAGAAGCTTTCGGGTGGATCGATCTTCGGCGTGAGGAGACGACGGGGTGAAGCCGATCCGTACACCACCAAGAGTTGAAGACGAAGGAGTTCAAGAAAGGTATAACCCCCAACCGAGTAGTTAAACAACTCATAGTTAGGTTGTTAGCTAGTTGTTTAACCAAGATCCGTATTTGTAGTCCATGTTACCATCCTAGCAAAAATCGTTTTTCACCAATTCCGCAACCCCGTAAGTACCGGGGAAGGGTAGCATGGACTTACAGAAAAAATATATCCCTCACAAAAGGCATTTAAAAAGGGAGAAGCGGAAGGCCAAGGCTCGCCCGCTCCAACATGATAGTTTCGAAGTAGACAGCCAGACAATGTCGGTCACCGAAAGCTGTTTATGACCAAGGCTCAGTTTTCAGAAGAAGGGTGTTCAACAGTACCAACTTTTGTATGTGACTCGAAATACGAAATCCCCGTAAACCTCCCCTATGTGAACTCCTCATCAGGGGAAGAAGGAAAGGCAAAAGACTGAGGCAATATCCGTCTGCGGAAGCGCACCCTTCTTGAGAAAAACCCTGGACATGTAAGCAAGAATCTAAAGAATCAAGATAAGGGTAAAGGGAAAATGCCCGAAGAGATTGTTCTAGATGAAGAAGTGGCCAAAGATCTTGCCTCTAAGGACCCACCCAAGAATAGTAAGGTATACTACAATGTGTTGGCTTATTTGAAGAAACAACCTTCCGACTTGAGTATATACGATATTCTATTCTTGTCAAAGGAACTCTGAAAATCCTTAATCAAAGCCTTAGAAGAGCCCGATCGGTTCCAAGCTTTCTTTGCCGAGGAAGCAATGAAGGCTAAACTGGCAGAATTATACACGGCCGATATCACCTTCAATGAAGAAAATCTTCTCTTAGGGATGTTCGAGCATAATCGACCGCTCTACGTGGCTAGACACTATGATGATAAGAGTATAAATAAGATCCTCATTGATAACGGCTTTGTGGTTAACCTTTTGAATGTAAAGGTGCTCAAGCAGCTGTTTATGGATGTTCGATATCTCAGCCGTGAAAAGATCACCATCTCCGAATTTGACTCACAGTATTCAAAAATGCTTGGGTCCATAGTATCGACATTGCGCTTTGGACAACTCGTCACAGACGTAAAAAGTTCCATGTCATTGAAGGCAAAACCTATTATAGAGCTTTACTCGGTAAACCTTAGCTATACGAGCATGGCATCATCCCTTCTACACAATATCGATGCATGAGTATTTTAAGGATGGCCAAGAGCACATTATCACAAGGGAGCTCAACCCCTTCTCCGTGAATGAAGTACGGAAATATGAAGATACCAAGTACTTCCTGTCGGACTTCAAAGATACTGCAAGGTGCTGCAAGTTAAAGAACAAACAAGTACAAACGTCCACCATCCCAATCTTTGAAAGTGATTCTAAAGAAGAGAAGAGATAGTGTTCATGGGTCAACCTCTGAGAGAGACCAAGAAATCAAGCTCATCAACCCTCATTCCAGTCTTCGGCAGTGACTCGGAAGAAGAAACTGATGCAGTGTTCTCTACCTACCCGCAGATAATGATTCCCGATAAAACAGATTGAGCTTTACATATTACGATGGTTCTATCTTTCCACTGCAAAGAACTCGATGCACTCAGCACCTACGGCATGCAGGAGTTAGTCACTTTTCATGTACCTCCCAGATATAGAGGTGAGAAGGCGATTCTTTTCTACAAATCGGAAGAGACCAAAGTGGAGATATGGCATGGACTTGATCCGAATCTCGATAGGTTACAATCAATACCTATGCCAAGATATTGTTAGAGTAATTTAAAAGAACTCCTTAATCGGCAGGGAATACCATTCCAACAAACTGTCCGTCAGGCTCAATATTATAGGAGAATCTGGGAAGTTCCAAGAACCCGCCAAGTCATACCTCATGGAAAGTTTGATACCTCTGGTTTGGGATACGTTCAGCCCAAAAAGAAGGAGCGAATTCGTAGCTGCTATGCCTTAAGTAAAGGAGAAGACACTTGGCTGATAGATGACGTGACCGAGCAAGAGAGAGATACCCCGCAAAGTGATTCAACCCAACCATCAGAAGTGCCGATTGAGACGCTTATGAAAGAATCGATTCAAGAAGTTGATGAGCTCGAAGAAGGTATAATGGCCCTATATGAAAAGGTTTTGCGGTTGCCCCCAATCGAGCAATATAACGGAACAAGGAGTTTTGTTGGTTCGGCTTCGCAACAGCTACCTTTGCCTCCCTTTATAAGAGAGGTGATTCGAAGCAGCGACAATGAAGATAGGACGGCACCTACGTCCAACCCTTAACCAAGACAAGGAGATCTGGAGACATTGCATCAATGAGAAAAATGTCTCCAAACCCCATCCCTCATAAAGAAGATGGGATGGGGTACTCTTTTCCCTGTGACAAGACAAAGAAGATATTCGCCCTTATCATGAAGCACCAAATGCTAACACTGCCCGAGTGTAAGCGGCCCCATCAAGAAAATGCCATTAATAATTTGGATTACTATCTCTATCATTGGGTCATTGGTCATCCTATAGAAGATTGCTTCGTCTTCAAGACTTGGGTGTAGGAGCAATATAGGCAAGGCAGGTTCACGCTAAGTGACAGATGAAGAGTGGAGCCCCCGCAAAAGCATATACCAATGCGAGATTACTCCACCAAATCAAAGCACAGCCAGCCTAAGAAACGAATGTTTACCCATGTATGCCATATGATAAAGCTTTCTAATGATAAAGAAGATGAAGAAATGTTTGAGCTCTTCGATTTCCTCGCCAATGAAGACGAGGAGATTTCAGAACCACCGCCAGCACCTAAGGAGTTAAAAGATGGAATCCATACCACCGCCGATGAATTAAAGAAGATGGACTTGGGAATGGAGGATGATCCGAGACCAATGTTCATCAGTGAGCTGTTGTCTGAAGAACAAGTAGCCTCCTTAAGAGACGTGCTTATGGAATATAGAGACCGCTTCTCCTGGAATTACTCCGAGATATCGGGACTTGATCCAGATATAGTGGTTCACAAGCTGGGCATCACCCTGGGGATAAATCCAGTTAAACAAGCACTAAGGAGGATGCTGCTCGAACTTGACATGAGCATCAATGCTGAAGTCAAGAAGCTCATCGACTCCGGCTTTATCCATGAAGTACAATACCTGATTTGGATAACCAATATCGTCCCTGTGATGAAGAAGAACGGAACAGTTCAGATTTGTGTGGACTTTCGAAACCTCAACAAGGCATGCCCGAAAAATGAATTCCCCGTACCAGTTACCGAGATGATGGTCGATAATACCTCTACTCACGAGGTCTTTTCTTTTATGGATGTATTTTTAGGGTATAATCAGATAAAGATGCATCCCGAAGACCAGAAGAATACGGCCTTCCACACACCATTAGGAGTCTACTGTTATAAATTAATGCCTTTTAGACTGAAGAATGCTGGAGCAACATATCAAAGAGCCATAACAAAGATATTAGACGACCTTATACATGATATCGTCGAATATTACATCAATGATTTGGTGGTCAAGAGCAAATCTCATGAAGAGCACTGAGAGCGCTTAAGGATAGTCTTCAAGCGCCTTCGGAAGTATAACATGAAGATGAACCCGTTGAAATGAGCATTCGGAGTCTCTTCCGGCAAATTCCTGGGTTTTATAATCCACCACCGAGAGATCGAGATTGATCCCTCCAAAATTAGGGCAATTACAGAAATGCCCTCGCCACGAAATCTCAAGCAACTGCGATCTCTTCAAGGAAAGCTCGTCTATATTCGACGGTTCATCGCCAAACTATCCGGAAAATGTCGTCCGTTCAGCCACCTTATGAAGAAGGGAATGCCCTTTATATGGGATATGAGATGTTAGTAGGCACTGGAGGAAATCAAGCAATTCTCGCAGAATCCACTGGTACTAGCCGTCCTAGTTAGGGAAAATCCCTTTATCCTCTATACAACCGCCCTTGATGGTTCTTTAGGCGCGTTATGGGCACATGAGAATGACCAAGGAAAAGAAACGGTTCTATACTATTTAAGCTAAGTTCTGCTGGGAGCAGAAAGCAACTACTCTCCTATCGAGAAACATTGTCTGGCGCTAATCTTCATGATAACAAAACAAAAACACTATACCTTGGCCTATGAAGTGCACCTTATATCAAAGGTGGACCCTCTCATGTATCTCATGACAAAAGTGATACTGACAGGAAGGCTTTCCAAATGGGCCCTGCTGTTGTTGGAGTTCATGATTATATATCGCCCCTTCAAAGTGGTAAAAGGTAAGTTATCACTGATTTCCTCGCTGAACACCCAATCTTCGCCGATTCTCTATTGAACCGTGAATTGCTAGATGAATATACATTCAGCGCGGTCGAAGTGAAAGAAAAATCAGAGAAGCCTCATTGGGAATTATATTTTGATGGATCCTCCTCGATGAAAGGGGGAAAGAAGAATGTCCCGATAATTGGGATAAGCCTCATCTTCGTTACCCCTCAAGGTGGAATAACCCGCTACTCCATCTCGTTAACGGAGCTCATGACCAATAATGAAGCCGAGTATGAAGCGCTTATTGCCGGTCTTGAAATTGTGATCGATATGGGCATCGAGGAGCCCCACATACATGGGGACTCTCGGTTGATCGTCATGCAAGTAAATGGAGATTACAAAACATGCAAGCCAGAACTGATAAAATATGGCGAAAAGGTGCAACAACTGCTAACGCAGCTCCCTTCATATACACTGAAAAATGTGTCATGAGCGGAAAACAGCAAGGCAGACGCATTATCCAAAATCGCCAAAGAATTGGCCGGTGAAAACCTTGACGACATAAGGATTATCATCCAAAGTCGCAAGATCCTGGCTCCGGCAAAGATATCTTTTGAACCTCTAACAAAAACAGTAGATGAAAATGTCCTTCAAGCGGAAGAAGCCGGAGAAGGAAAAGATGACTGGCGAGAAGTCTTTATAGACTACTTCAAATCCTAGCAGATGCCTGAAGATGCGTCGCAAAGACACCAACTCATGGAACGAGCCTTATTGTTCTCCCTAATCGATGGAACTCTATATAAAAGGTCCTTCGACCATATATGGCTAAGATTCCTAGGACTGAGGGAAGCCAAGAAGGTCGTCCAGGAAATTCATGATGGACTCTGTGGATCCCATCAAGCCCGTCCAAAGATGAAGTTGACGATCAAATGAATAGGCTACTCATGATTCAAGATTACATCGACTATGCGAGATAATGCCACTCATGCCAAATACATGGAGACTTTATACATCAACACCCTAATCTGCTGCATCCGACCGTAGCAAGTTGGTCGTTCGAAATGCGGGGACTGATATAATAGGCCCCATCGAGCTGGTGTCATCTCGAGGATATTGGTTCATATTGGCAAAGACCGATTATTTCTCCAAATAGGCGGAGGCGGTACCACTGAGAGAAGTAAAGACGGAGACTATTCTCCATTTCTTCAAAACCCATGTCATATACCGGTTTAGAGTCCACAGCGGATAGTCTTAGGAAACAGACCAGCATATAGAAGCCACAAGATAAGTCGTTTCGCCCAACAACACAAAATAGACTGGAGATATTCCTCTGGCTATAATCCCTGAGCTAATGGTTTAGCCGATGTTTTCAACGAAACGCTAACTAAGCTCATAAAGAAGATGGTGTCCAAGAATAAAAAGGAGTGGCATGAAAGGCCGCATGAAGCTATTTGGGCGTACCGAACGACATTCTAGATCGACACAAAGACAACACCTTATGCATTGGTGTTTGGCACCGAATCGGTGCTCCTGTTGGAAATCAAACTCCCCTCACTGCGGATGGCAGTTCAATGTGAACTTACAGACGGAGAGAATACCCATTTTTGGCTCGAAGAACTCGATGCTCTCGACGAGACCTGTCTCGTAGCTCAACAAATCTTGGAAGCCCATCGGGCAAGGATGACCTAGGCATATGAAAGGCTAATCAGACAAAGAATATTCCGCCAAGACGAACACGTACTGGTTGTCAAAAGACCAGCAAACCCTAACCGCGCAAAACGTGGAAAGTTCAAACCAAATTATGAAGGCTCATACATCGTGGAAAAATTCTACCAAGGAGGAGCTTATCTCCTGATGGATATGCATGGAGAAAGGCCCTTTCGGCCCATAAATGGCCGATTTCTCTAAAGGTACTATACTTGAAGAGTCGCGACTTGGGTCAATGATAGATGACGATGCCTATGTCTGCTCGCTATCTAATATTATATTTTAAGAATATTGATTAAGGATATTTGATATGATATGCATATTTAAATTATCAAAATATTATATAAATATTATATGCATATATTTTTCTTCATAATGTTAATTATAATATATAAACATATGAAAATAGTATTTTTACAGATAAACCCTCATATGTGTCATATTTATAATAAACACCTTTAGATATTTAAGAAAAATAAGGAAAATGTCATATCAAATGCGCGATATTTTCGACTGAACAAATACCCCCAAACTTAGTTTTGATCGTCCCGAGCAAACTAGTTATTCAAGAGAAGGAGAAAAAGAAAAACCTAAGTAGCACACTTTCGTAGGCAACACGATTGCACTGAGCACATGCAACAAACCTTTAAATCTCTAGGTGTCCCTAGTAGGAGGAATGTTGTCTTCTGAGGGTTTTCAGCGGATTACACCCACAAAATCCTATAATAAAAGAAAGAAGATGAAAGTTACGTACAAAGATAAGAACTAAAAATAAGAGTTTCCAACTACACTAGCTTTTCGGTTGCTATGAGCTCTATCTTAATGGTCGTGAAAAGATGTTAGAAATCACATCATCTCTCAATAAAACATCGTCTTTAGTCTACCTCCCTACCATTCTTCCAAACATCGATCATATACCCCCACGTGTGTGTAAAAGATATATCTACAGTTAGAGAATTCAATTCAATCTATCATACTCTTTTCCATTTTCAAAAGTACTTTATAGTCGGTGAATATTTTAGATGGAATTGCTCACACATTCTTCATGTGACCGTCAATACTTCTTAAGGTACTAACCAACCGATTACAAAATGTGCCCGCACATTAAGGCGCAATTCTTCGTTTTGCAACACCAAAGGCTTAGCAGTGGCTTCCAAACCAGTTGGTTTAAGGCACTAGGTGATAAAGCACTCTTGCTATGTTTTTTTTATGCTGCCTTAAGCAATTACAAAACCAGTGTCCATTTTTTTCTTCACCACTTATATTTTATTTTATTTTTATTTTCCTTCATACTAAGGCTTTTAGACAAGAGCATTTTAAGGTATCCTTTATTATCCCAACTTTCAAGATGTGTGATAGTGCATATAGTAGGGTATCAATGTTCAAAAGTTTGGCCTCAAGAATAGAGACTATCTTTCAGACTTGTTTTTATCCTCAGATTAGTAATTTCCTTCATCTTACTAACCCTTGGGACAACGACTCATAACTACTTATTACTAGCTTCGTTTAAGAAAATATCTAACTTTCTTGCTTTTCTTAAACTTTTCCTATCTTTCATATGTAATTTTTCACTTTCAAACTTTCATTATCAAATTTTTTTGTGCTTATATATATGATAATGCAAAATAAAGCGTGAATAAGCACAAACCTCCCCCAAACCTGTTTGCAGCAGTGTCTTCACTGATATCATCTGTTAAGCTTAAAAAAACTTGTAGACTTGGAAGGAAAAGTTAGTAACGGGGATAAGAAATAATGACAGTGAAAATCTCCCCCAAACTTATTTTTGTCTCACAATTTTATAAAAATTTCTTTTCTTTCAAGAGCCAAAATATATCCCCCCAAACTTGAGCGAAATCTTATTAAGCATTTAAAATTATGAGGGGAGGTTAAAGTTATTGGTCTATGCAAAGCTTTACAAAGACCAAAAGTCAACACCAACTATTCAAATATTTTATCGATGTAACACATTGGTTGGTGGAAAATCAGAGATTTGAAGAAGTGGGGAGATAGGTGGCAGTATGGTTTACGTCTCGGTTGATAGAGAAGAAACAGTGATGGTGAATGAAAACAAGAATATGAATGATTAGGAATGGGAAGAATGATCACATTCTCATATAGGATAAGAAGAAATGGTGGTGGTTCAATTTCTTCAGGTGGAGGTTGATTCATCACAACTCCCATATTTTATAAGAATGCGAGTTCTTCAGCGAAGATTTCTTCAAACCTTTCATCGTTATCCCAAATAATAATCTCATCGGAAAGAACGGGATGATACTCGGACTCCATAAAAGGTTCATAATAAGCGTTAGATGTTGACCCGGACAGCTCGATAGAAGGGTCCGTATGTGTATAACAAATAGCAGGGTCAAACAACAACGTACTAGCGGAGTCAAGATCAAAATCGTGAAGCAGTTCAAATTCGCTGCTGTCGGAATCCATCATTTCGATAGAACATACTTGGGCATAGGGTTCGGAGGGTTCACTTCCCAACTTGTAAATGTTAAGCTCAATTGACATTTTCCGAAAGGATATGGTCATAGAGCCGTTTCGACAATTGATTATTGCGTTGGAAGTCGCAAGAAAAGGTCGACCTAAAATCACCGGAATTTGGTTTCGTGGGTTCGCTACAGGCTGTGTATCTATAACGATAAAGTCCACAGGGAATATAAATTCCCCGACTTTGTTAACACATCCTCTAACTCGCCCCTAAATTGGGTGATAGATCGATCAGCCATCTGAGAGTGCAGTGCGCCGGTTTTAACTCTCCGATCCCTAATTGCTCATCTACAGAATACGGAAACAAGTTAACACTAGCGCCTAAATTGAGTAGAGCACGATTGATATTTTTACCCCCAATAGAAATAGATATTATAGGACTTCCTGGGTCCTTTCGTTTCTTGGGTAGTTATTGTGTAAAAGCAATGCTCACGTTACTCGTTAAGAATACCTTTTTCGGCACTTGAGTTATTCTCTTCCTAGTGCACAAGTCCTTTAGAATTTTTGCATTAGACAGAACTTGTTGAATAGCATCTACGAGAGGAATATTTATGTTAACTTGCTTAAAAATTTCCACAATCTTCTCCATTTATGGACTTGGTATGTTGCCCCTTAACTTGTTTGGATAAAGTGCTTTATCAATAAGGGTCAGGTCCAACATTGGAGAGGATTATGGGGATGTAATGGATTAAAGAATTGAAGTGGGGATTGTTTTAGGTTGACTCGATGAAGTGGGCTGAGTGTTCGAGCCTTGGGGAAAACGGAGAATAGGCTCTGAAGAATGTGGACTAAACGAAATAGGAGAAGAAGTAGAAGCCGGGGTGTTATTAATATCATCAACGCCATCAACGTGTTCACCCACATGGTTATCCAGCACTCTTCCCGATCTTAACATGGTAACGCCACTCACATTATAACTTTGTGAGTGGTCAGGATTAGGTATAGGTTTAGATGGAAGTTTCCCTTTTTCTCTCGCACTCATCGCGGCATTTATTTGTGCAAGTTGTGCTTCTATCGATTTTATACTTTCACCGTGGGAGGTGGTGGTCTGTGTTAATACTCGGATAGAAGACTTTATATCATACGTTGATTGCATGGAATGTTTAATAAACATATCCACGCTTCGTTCGAGTGCAGACGAGTTTTCGGTACCGGCTGTTTGGAAAGAATTATTATAAGGTGTAGAATTGTTGGCCGGATTTTGAAAAGGTAGCGATTGAAAGGGGTGCTGACTCTGTGGGTGGGGTTGCTGCTGCTGTGGAGAAGGTCATTGATAATTACTTTGGAACTGGTTTTGATTTTGGATTTGGTTTTGGTTCCAATCAAAATTAGGATTGTATGTGGAAGAATAAGGATCGTATCTAAATCGCACAAAGTGAAAGGGAGAAGACGTAAGCGCATAGCATCCACAGACAGTTGTGACATACCCATCATTGCGCATACGTTTTCGAATTTGGTGATAAAAACGTATGCGTCTTCAAACTCGAACCCGTGAAATTTAGGCAACAGGTTGATGAAGTGGGGTTTGAATTCAAAATTATCCCTATTGGCTGGTGGAAGGGATTGACATGTAGGAAAGGGACCGCGTATTGGATAGCATCTCTCTTGGAGAGAAATGCGCGGTGGATTCTGCACACCGATGGGTGGTGGCAGGGCGGTGTTATAATCTGATGAAGAACCTTCCATCTTGGTAGATGTAGTGGGTGGAGGGGAAAAAGAAGATGAAGAAGTACCGACTTCGGAGTCAATAGCAGAAACGCAGACAAGATGGGCACTAGAATCCCGTGTCTAACCGAGCATGCACTAAGCGGGTTTAGCGCAAGTGGCAGCGTGTGTATGATTTAAAATTGGTTTGTTTTGAAAAATTGTCGTACGTGAGACAAATCACACAAAAATGCACAAACACCCATAGAGCTAAGGTTACCTTGGTCAAGTCTCTAGACCGCTCTTAGACTTCCAAAGGACAAGTCGCAGGATCAATCCTCTACCACCTCTTTATCACTCTTATGGCCAGGTAAGTGCCAGGTAAGTGGGAGGTATCCTCTATATGAATCACCGAAAATAGCAGGCCTAATTAAATAACCAGTTGACTAGACACGCTTCCCTAGACACCACAAAAGTAATGCGGATAAGCGATAGATTACCCACGACCTTCCTCTGTCCTTAATGAGCGCGACGGTCCTTAGAGTCTTGGTCTAGATATTTTTTAATTAATATAGGGTTATGCGGATGTTCGTTTTGTAATTTGTGGGGCTTAGGAAGGGTGATGAATCTAAATTGTGGTCTTGCCCCTTAAAGTCCGTATTAAAAATATGCATACACAAACCAATTGCAAAACACGCAAAAAGATTTTTAAGCGGCGATATTTTGCAAAGAATCCTGCAGAAAATAAAATTATAGGATTTTCGGAGGAGAGAAAAAGAATCAGAGAAGATACCTGAAAGTTTTTGGCGACCAATTCCTCAACCTTGCCGCAGTTCCGCTGCACAACGCAGCCTATAGCCGCGGTTCTGTTGCGCAATAGTGGGCTCTTCTAATAAAACTTCTTAGTCGCCTCTTTTGCTCCTCTGGGATTTGTATAACTCTCTGAATCTGTATTCCCTCAATCTATTACTCCAGATTCTCTCACAAAAATTCGTACAATAATCGTTAAATATTCAAGTTGCGGTTTTGTTTTATTTATGATATTAATCGAATAAGAATTCAACACGAATAGTAAGAATAAAAAATTACGCACGTATCCCCGAAAAAGGCGCAATAACAGTGTAGTAGTAGTAACCGCAATAAATAACGGTATAGTAGTAACCGCAATCAATAATGGTGTCGCGTGTAGCTAGCCGAGATGAGTACGGGTCGTCCTCAGGGACATGTGGAATCTTTCAATCTTACTTTAGACGTGTTGATTAGAAAAGAGGAAGGAGAATCGATAATAGTGAAGAATAGTTATAGATTCTAGATCTATATTAAACATGGATGAAGAATATAGATCTAGTTTAAAGACCGATGTAGATTTTATATCAGAAGAGGGCTTATAGGGTTCGTTAGGATTTAGTAGTCATGAATGACTAATAAAGATTACTCTTTTTATCTATTGATAGATTTAAAACTAGATAGATAGTGATGAATGAAGATTAAGGTTCTTGGAAGAAACTAAGGTTTTCACACTATTGACCCTTGTTATTTCATTGATCTCTATTCATGTCTAGCCCTTAACAAAACAATTGTTAATCTGATCTCAAATCGCGGTCGAGACTAGCAATAAATTAATAGCACGCCCGATTAGGATGTTAACATTTATTTTGCTAAAGTTTATAAACTTCATAAGATTTAAAAGAAGTTAAGAAAATTTTCATCTTCCATTGATCTATCTTAATCCTACGAATCCTATCAAGCAGAGAATTATTCGCGCATGATGGAGATAGAAGAACAGATAGAGATCATCATGTAAATAAAAAAAATAAATGCAATAAGAATAAAACAACTACCTTTAGTAATCAACTTGAGCAATTACACTTTTTGTTCCTTTAGAAATTGGAATACAAAACCCTAGTTTGCTTCTCGATCTATCTTGAAGAAGGTAAATGAACAGCTGATTGATCAACCTGGATGCGTGAGTCAACTTGAACTTTGTGATCTCTTCGGTTTGATGATTTTCCAAGTGAGGCTCTCTGTCCTATTTATACTCATAGAAGATGAAAACCTTAGATGCCATAAGTTAGGATTTGTTGATAGAATCCTTCGTAGAAAATCCCACATCCCAACTCCCCATATTGGCGGCGGTTCCGCCGCATATTGTAGGTTATGGCCGCGGTTCCACGGTGGTGTAGGTGATTTAGGGATTCGTTTTTCTGGGGCTTCATCTTTTTGACACGTGGTGATCTTCTGGATATTTGGAGTTTGGAAATCTTCTCTTAGTCTCTGCCGGAATTGATTTTATGATTTACTTCAATATTTCGACAGATTTGTTCTCGATATCTCGGATCTCCTTGATTCCAGTCCTGATATAATTTCTGCACAATATCTCAATGAATAATGTTAGTAATATTTGGTATTTTTGAGATATTATCCTAACCATTTTATATGATATTATATTTTAAGAATATTGATTAAGGATATTTGATATGATATACATATTTAAATTATCAAAATATTATATAAATATTATATGCATACATTTTCCTTCATAATGTTAATTATAATATATAAATATATGAAAATAGTATTTTTATAGATAAATCCTCATATGTATCATATTTATAATAAACACCTTTAGATATTTAAGAAAAGTAAGAAAAATGTTATATCAAATGCGCGATATTTTCGACTGAATAGTTGGTCTCCATATTGACTACCGTATACTATCCATGGGCAAGAAATAGCGAAGATTGCAACTCAAGTCCCACCGGCTATGAAGCTCCACCGATGATGCAGTCCTCCAAAAGATGTTATGCCTTGCAACAGATCTTCATATTGATCACCGTGGATAATCCACGGGTATAAGTGATCCATATCTCTCCTAAGTCCCACTGGCAAGCAATGTTGAGACACCAGCAACAAAGCTACGCCTGAGTAAAAAATGGTACGTCCATAAGCAGAAGAGGCACGGATGAAAATCTGAAAGGGCTCCATGAGTAAAAACAGCAGGACTGCAGCAAGCTTGTGAAAACCCGAAAGGGTGCAAACTCCTTGAAACAAAGAAATACGTGCTTGCAAATTCCTCTCGACTTGTAAGAAAAAAAATACCCGCGTGAGATCCTTATGACCCACAAAGGAGCAACACACTTAGGAATCCCCATGATCTTTAAGAAGAAAATGCACTTACGAGATCCTCTCGACTCGTAAGGAGAAATACTTCTGAAAGACCCTCACGACTTGTAGAGTTCAAAAGCCTTAAATTACATGGATATAGACATGTTTCTTAAGCCATCATACCCCCACGTAATTTATGCCCTACAAATAGTCTAATATTGACTCTTGTATATAATCCACGGGCGTAAATAAATATGTTCTAACCAAGTTCCACCAAAGGAGAGCGATACTTCTCGAATGGTAAATGACACTTGTAAGTCCTCTCGACTTGCATGGAGAAAACACTCTTGTAAGATCCTTACGACTTGCAGGAAAAAATCTCACATAGAAATCCCCTTGACTCCTAAGGAGGAAATACACGTACGAGATCATCTCGACTCGTGGGGAGAAATACCTTCATGAGATCCTTACGTCTTATGAAGATGGAAAAAGGCTTAGTTGGCAGAGATCTAAACCTAGTTTCTAAGCCACCTTTGTCCAAATAGACAATAGAAAATGATGAGTCGCTCTTGGCATTACGCTTCAGTTTCAGTGATACTGATGCCGAACGATGCGTAAAATTCTATATTCCAAACTCTCAACTCCTAAGTCATTAAACTGGGAAATAAAAATAATAATATATATGAAATAGCAGAAATGATTGGGCAAATCGCAATAAAAATCAGCGAGTAAAAATAAAATGAAATAGCTGAAATGATTGGGCACCGCGAATAAATAGCCGAAATGATTGGGCAGTCGCGACTTTCGCGATATGAAAAGCTGAAGGATATAGCATCGCGGAGAATAAAAATATAAATAATAAATAAATAAAATAAAATAAAATAAAAATTTTCTGCTCTGTAGGTAGTTCAAATCTCGAATTTTGTAGACAATCTATGGGCACAAACAAATGAAAAGGAGCGATGCGTCTCCCCATGCTCTATCAAATGAATAACTAAGTCTTGATGGCACTCATATAGCACAAAGACTACATGGACGTCCGATTCACTCTGGTAAAGTACGAATGCGGCGTCATCAAGGTCCCGAGAGTCAAAATGAAGCGGAGTAATGGCATATTCCTATCTCCAGGTCTCGATGGCGGCATATACACGCCTAAAGACCATCTGTTGTCACCCCATCTCAGAAAGGTGCGGCTCTGACCTCCCTGGGACTCGAAGAATGGATTCTGACCTCAAGATAAAGCGCCACCGTGACTCCTAATGCTGAATCGTTTGACAGCAATATGGATATACCGGCCTAGGAGGATTACTTAGGACGTTGTATCCTGCATCGGTAGGGTTTGGTGATACAGCAAGTATGCGGCTACTCAAACCAGTGACCCGAATGGACGTGGATCACGAAGAAATCAACTAGCATAATGTTGCGACAGACTAAACCCAATACCACAAACCTAACGGACTCCTATATCGATAGGGGTTATGTATATTTAACGTTAGGCTAAATTTGTCTTCACCTAAGGGAAAGATAAACCGAACACTCCGGAACAAGTAAATAAACTAAGTTAAGCCATTTCAGTAAAGAAAGAAGAGAAGTGCAGGTATAAAAGAAAAGGCCGATTTTCATTCATATGTAAAAAAGAGGAACTACATACTATAAACTAAAGAAAACTACGAAGAAAACAAAAGACAAAAGTAAACGCTACTACATCATTCAAGGTCTACAATAGCAAAACGCTAAAGTTGGGACATGGGTTCTTGAACTGAAAAACGAGTCTAATCACGGCATATTCGGCCTCTTCGACCATCTTCGTATTTCTCAGGCAATAACTTCCAGGTTACCGCCGATATCCTCTGCTCTCTCATATGAGAATATTATTGCTTTCTGCTGATAAGTCTGATACAGGATAGTGATGAGATCATCCCTCCGTTTTTTCGAGATCAGGCCCATTAGATATATAAAATGCACCTTGTCTTCATCTTCATCAAGTGCTTGGAGCGATACAGCTTCAATGAGCCCGGGAAAGGCATCCCAGATGGAGCAAACAATGATCTTCAGAAGAACAGAGCGGCGTGAGAGCAATCGCCCATTGTGTTCCTCGAAGCGACGTATCATAGCAGTGCACTCAGCAGCAGTGTACTCCTGACCTTGAAGATGACCCTGAATACGGACCTTTTCGTTGGAAACAATTTCTCTAATGGAATATAAACGACCAGCCATGATATTTGAAAAGAAAGAAGCAAAAAAGGTGTTAAGTCGCAAGCATAGAAGATCCTATAAGTAATGAAGAGTGGAATTTTTAACTATGAGGTTAAGAAACTCCACAAAAGGATTTTTAGCAAAAATGTTTAAGTTTTGTAAGTACTTAAGCAAAAGCCTAAGCCCTTTTATCCATAGGTGCGCATAGAAATAAGTGCCAAACCTAAAGGCCATCGTTAATATCAGGTGTGCATAATTAAGGGTTTCTGATCTAAATATGAGTTAAAAAATTATAAGTGCGCAACCCAAATGACAAGCGTGTTTCCCTAATCAGAGCAAAGCTTTGTTCAAATTTTAAAATTTGAAATGAAGCAGCGCTTCATATCAGCGCCAGCGCTGAGAGTCAAAGACTCTGAGGCAGCGCTCATGTGCAAAGCACATAAGCGCTAGCACTAAGAGCGCTGCAGTCTAAACAGCGCACCACGTGCAAAGCACGTGAGCGATAGCGCTAAGAGCGCTGCACTCTAAGCAGCGCACCATGTGCAAAGCACGTGAGCGCTAGCGCTAAAAGCACTGCACTCTAAGCAGCGCACCACGTGCAAAGCACGTGAGCGCTAGTGATAGAACAAAATGTTCTCGGCCCTTGGATCAAAGATCCAACGAACATGATTAAAAATCATCAATTGATCAGAATAAAATTCTGTTAAGGAAATATTCCTCATAATTTTTCCAAACAGGAAAGATTATGCTCTGAAAATCAGAGCACCGTTGGATCAATGATCCAATGGTGATTAAAAATCACCAAAATACAGAATAAATTCTTTATGGGGAAAATTTCCCAATCTTGTTAAAAATAAGAAGATTGCCTTCTGTAAATCAGAAGCCCTTGGATTAAAGATCCAATAGGGGAAACATTCCCAAATCAATTAGAGAAAAGATCTCCTTAACCGATTCAACAAATCAACCTTCACTATATAAAGGACCGAAGACTTCAAGTCTTGCATAGAGGAACCCCCCATAAATTTTGAGAAATTTCAGAGAGAAGAGAAAGCTCTCAGCAGAAGAAGAATTTCTTCAAGGTAAAATAAAGAGATCAAAGTATCTCATCAGAAAAAGAACTTAATTCTTTTGCCAGATCATAGATCTTTAAGACAAAATGTCTTTCACAAAGAGATCATAACATCTCATTATAAAAGGGGGGGAGAATAATTCAATTCTCTTTGGATCACAGATCCATAAAGGCAAAGGCTTTCACCAAAAACATAAGAGATTGAAACATCTCCTGTAAAATAAGAACTTTGTTCTTAGATTCACAAGACAAAATCTCTTATAAGAGAGAATTTAATTCTCAGAGAACAGAGCTGTCTAAAAAGAGCCCTAGCGCTTCAATTAAAAGAAGCGCTTCAGCACTCTAAATCTAGCGCACAGCGCTGCAGAGCCTTAACGCTCCAAATTTAAAGAAGCACCTCAGCGCTCCAAGTCTGGCGCATAGTGCTCCACGTGCTCCTTACGTGTGTGCTATTTCACAAGAAGCGCTCTGTGCTCATTGACTGGCGCTCAACGCCAAGCGCAACACATGCTCCTCACGTGTGCACTACTTAAACAGAAGCGCTCTGCGCTCATTGACTGGCGCTCAGCGTCAAGCGCGCCACGTGCTCCTCATGTGTGCGCAACTTAAACAGAAGCGCTCTGCGCTCATTGACTGGCGCTCAGCGCCAAGCGCGCCACTTGCTCGTCACGTGTGCGCTACTTAACAGAAGCGCTCTGCGCTCATTGACTGGCGCACAGCGCCAAGCGCACCACGTGCTTCTCACGTGTGCGCTAAGAGAACATAAACCGTTCTTTAAATAAAAGCCCCAGCGCTATAATGAATGCTCAGCACTCAATAAAATACAAAAGGCTGTTAGAATACAAACCAATGCTCAACATTGTTAAATGTTCAACAATTTAACTAAATGGGCCGAGCTCAAATTAGCCACAGAACCCTACCTCAGATTAATTGAGCCCATATGCTCATAAATCTTTGATCTTAGTTCCAAATTGGACTACAGATCTCCCAACCAATATTGGTTCAAGAGTACATCTCTTCACTCCTTTGATATGTGTCGTTGTAATCCTTCAACGTCTTCAGAGAGATGACGGGTCCCGACAACCAGATATTCCATGGACTGTAGGGTCCTTAAACTCATGAACTATGATGTCCTTAAACATTATAGACTATGATGTCTCTAAACTAGAATATGATGTCTTTAAACTCCATGGGCTATGATGTCCTTAAACTTATGGACCGCAAAGTCTCTAAACTAAAACAATAGAGCCCAAATGCTCTTTTGTTGGATCTAAATGATCCTGTTAAGTAGATCTTAGTCTAAAATTAGACTAATGTATCCTTAACAAATGTTTAAGTTGATCTTGATCTCAATGAGATTAACGATCCTTAAACCCAACCCAAAACCAAATCTAAGAAAATACGGATTTGGACTAATCCACGCCCTACGGGTGACAACATAAATTAGTCTCCGTATACAATCCACGGGCAACCAAAAAGTAAAACAAACACACACGACACGAAGTGACATCTGGAGAAGGAGAAAGTTGTTACCGCGATGCGGTAGCATAATTAACTGTAGGGACTTGCGCCTGCAGGGAAGAGCGTCCCCATAATCAAAAACCCCTCAAATGAGGGGGAATCTGATAAAGTTTGCTACAATGGCCGCTGTTCTTCGCCGGAAGCCGGGAAGACTGTACGTCTTTCCTGAATCTGGGGGCAGATGCTAATTGGTGCTATCCGTCCACCTCTCCGAAGATGCCAAGTTGATTTATGGCACCGTGTATCGAAAGTTTAAACGGATGCGGCCGATGTAGCAGACTTCGTCAGATTCCCCCTCGTTTGAGGGGTTTTTGATTGTGTGGACGCTCTTCTCTGTAGGTGCAAGCCCCTGCAGTTAATTAAGCTATCGCATCGCGGTACCAACTTTCTCTTTCTCCATATGGTCACTTCATATCGTGGGTGTTTGTTTTGTGTTCGGTTGCCCGTGGATTGTATACGGAGACTAAGTTATGTTGTCGTCCGTAGGACGTGGATTAGTCCAAATCTGTATCTTTCTTAGATTTGGGTTTGGGAGGGTTTGTGTTTAAGGATACGTTAGCCTTATTTGAGGCTAAGATCAACTCAAACGTTTGTTAAGGACACGTTAGTCTAATTTTAGACTAAGATTGACTTAACGGGATCGTTTAGATCCGACAAGAGAGCAATTGGGCTCTATTGTTTAGTTTAGTGACATTGCGGTCGATAATTAGTTTAAGGACATTACGGTCCGTTGTTAGTTTTATGACATCGCGGTCGAGGTTAAGGACATCATAGTCCGTGATTTAAGGACCCCACAGTCCGGTATTAGTTTTAAGACATCACGGTCAAGGTTAAGGACATCATAGTCCGTGGATTTAAGGAATCCACAGTCCGACGTTAGTTTTAAGACATCACGGTCGATGAGTTTAAGGACCCCACAGTCCGGTATTAGTTTTAAGACATCACGGTCGAGGTTAAGGACGTCATAGTCCATGAGTTTAAGGACCCCACAGTCCATAGTAATGTGTGGTTGTCGGGACCCGTCACCTCTGACGACGTTGAGGGATTACAGCGACGGATATCAGAGGAGTAAAGAGATGTACCCTCGAACCGGGTGTAAATTGATTGGAAGAACAGTTGTGCTCAGTTCAATTTATATTGAGGACTTATGGCCAAAATTGGGCTAAGTCCAGTTAAAAATGTTTAACATTTTCATTTATGTTTGGCCTGTTAGGCCTTTGTTTGGGCTCTGCCTTTTTTTATAACGCATAGCATTTATTAGGAACAAAGTGGTGTTCTGACAGTGCGCCACGTAGAGCATCAGGCGCTTTGTACCAATTAAAGAGCGCATTGTGCTAGCGCACATAAGAGTGATACGTGTCGCTTAGTGCTGAGCGCAAGTCTGTTAGCGTACTGCGCTTTATAAGTGCGCTGCGCCAGTTTATGGGTGCGCCAGTGAGTGACACGTGGCACGCTCTGGCGCTGTGCGTCAGTCCAAGAGCGCAGTGCGCTATTTTTAGAAGCGCAAAGCGCAAACTGTTCTGTGGTTGACACGTGGCACGTTCTGGCGCTGTGCGCCAGTCCAATAAGGACAAATGCGCAATTCAAGAGTGCAAGTCACTGTCCAATAGCGCAGAGCGCATTTTGATCAATTTAAGATCAAAGAACAAGTTTTTGGTTCTCTTAAAAGAGGCTTTGCCTCATGATTCAAGAACCAAAGTTCTTGTTCTCATCAAAAGGCTATGCTTTTATAGATCAAAAGATCTGTGAATGAAGTAAATTACTTCTTTTAATCTTTTATAATTAGATCTTTTTGATCTTTTTCTTTTTTACTGAAGATCTTGATCTTGTTCTTAGATCTCTGATCTTTTTAGAAGATGGTTCTTCTTTTTTTTTTTAATGAGATGATTTTATCTCTGTTTTTCCAAGAATATAATTCTTTACCTTTAAAGATGAAGAAAATGATCTTCTTTTTTCAAAGGCTTGCCTTTCTTTCTCTTTGAGTTTTTTTCTCAAAGTTTGCAGAGGGTTCTTTCTATCTGAGACTTGAAGTCTTGGGGCCTTTATATAGCGCCAATTGATTTGTTAAGTTAGTTGCATAGATCTTTCTCTGATTGATTTGGGGATATTTCCCCACCGTTGGATCTTTGATCCTAGGGCTTCTGTTTTACAAAAGATAATCTTCTTATTTTAATAAGATTGGAAAGATTTTTCTAGAACAGAATTTTAATTCTGATTAATTAATAATTTATTATTATTATTAGATCTTTTGATCTAACGGTGGGGAATTCATTAAATTCCAGCGCTGGCGCAATAGGCGCGAGCGCACCTGCGTTTGACACGTGGCGCACATCGCAACTGCGCTAGCGCGTCTGCGTTTGACACGTGGCGCGCACGCAGCACAGAGCGCAGCGCAACTGCGCTAGCGCGCCTGCGTTAAACACGTGGCACGCAGCGCAGAGCGCAAGCGATCTGAAGCGTTGCTTCAGTTTTAAAATTTGAATTTTGAAATAGAGCCTTGCTCTGATTGGGGGTGCGCTGCCTTGGGCGCAGCGCTCCTGGCGCTGGCATGTCTGCTTTTGACACGTGGCGCGCAGCGCGCAGCGCAAGGGATCTGAAGCGTTGGTTCAATTTTTGAATTTTGGAATTCAAAACAGAACTTTGCTCTGATTGGGGGAAACAAATGCCCCCCCACCGTTGTGCTCACGTGACGCACACGTGAATGCAGCAGTGGCAATATCTGAGCGTTTGGATCTACTCAGAAGTTGAGGAGGCGCTTCAGCGCCTATAAATAGGACCCTTGGTCCTCAGATGATTATCATCTCTCTTCAAGAATTTTATTTCTCAGAGCCTTGCTCTTCTTGCCAAGAACCTTCAAGAGTTAGAACTCTAGAAAATTTAGGTAAAAATTTAAATTAAATTAAATTAAATTAATTAATAACTTAGGGGTTTTACCCATTAACAGAGCCTTGCTCTCAGAGATCTTTTGATCTAAAGAAAACCTCTTTAGGGTTTCATACACAGAGCCTTGCTCTCATGAACCCATAGATCTACATAGATCTTTCATTAGGGTTTCTTAGCCCATGGGTCAGAGCTCTGCTCTTTTGACAATGTATAGATCTTTTGATGAAGAACTCTTAAGAGTTTTTTCATGGATCTTTAAGATCCCAGAATTTTAATTCTCAGGAATTAATTTTCATTAACTTTTGGTGGATTTTCCATCATCATTACAGAGCTAGGCTCTTTAAGGAATTTTATTCCCTCATGACCAGAGTTTGACAAGTGTCACTCTGTTACAGAGCTTTGCTCTGAAAGGGAGATTTTTTCCTTGTCTCGAGAGATTTCTCATTCAATGAGAATATTCTTTGAGGATTTCCTCATTAATTGACAGTCTTATCTAATGATGAGGCTTTCCTGTTAATTGATGCGTTGTCATCTAGATTTTGTGGGTCCCCCTTTGGTCCCCTTTCCACTACATTGCAGTATGGTATAAAAAATTTTAGAGTACCGAGCGTCGGGATTTTAAAATGAAATTATAATACTGATAATTGAATTTCGTTTTTTCTTGCAGGCGACATGTCTTCTGACATCTCATTCCCATTTTTCCGTTCAGAGGGAGGATTCCTTGAGGCACCGGTAGACCGGGAGGTTCTTGCTCTCATTAAAGACTACGACCCGGAGTACAAAAACCTTCACTTGTAGGGTAGATGGTACGACCAAATAATCAAAGGTCGCCGAAGCTTCTCTTGTGCGACGCCATCGGATCCAATCTCTTCAATCTCATATGCAGATATACCCCCGGTGAACTATGCCGTGGAGGTCGTAAACTGGAATTCGGAGGGTCTTCTTCAACCTTTGATTGCTGCCATACCCATGCAGCTGCCGGCAGCCTTGGATATTTTGGGGCGGCGCATATGCCAGGGTGAGTCGCGCCCTTGGGGACAACCCTACAACATCGGGTTGACCCCTTGACACTCGGCAGGGTATCTGCAGTGGGCCAGGTACATTATATCAGCGAAGAAGGTGCATCTGCTGAAGATCGGTCCATACCCTGCAGTTTACGCCTCGCCGTTCGAGTATTCTACTCCTCCGACGTGGTGGATTAAGGCGTTCGTGGAGCAATGGAACATCCCCACCCATACCTTTCTTCTAATGGACAGGGAAGTTTCCATCCCTCTAGAAGAATTTGCTGAGATTTTCGGTCTGCCGGTAAGGGGGGAGCACTATGAGGAGCTACTTCCTCCGGACGAATACGTTTTCGCCACCAAGCCATTGGTGATGGACTTAATGCCGGAGAACGCTATTCAGCACCAGTTTCCGAGTCTAATAAAGGTGTTGAATATGTATGAAAGTCTTTTCTTGGAATCGGGAGGCCGGGGAGTTAGCTTCGCAGATTTCATCGCCCGCTTTCTTCGACCGGAGATTCTATCGCAACGGGGCGAAAAATTTGCCAAGCTTGACGACCCCTTCGGCCTTGGCTTAGATCGTCGACCAACACTGGAAGCCGATCAAAAAGGTTTTTATTTTCCCGATGCCGCCTTCATCCCTTTGTCGGAAATCGCTGCTCTGGGCATCAACGAGGAGACTTTCTTTCTTGGGTTTCTGGGGCTATGGTTGTGCTGGTTCGCGCTCTCCATGCACCCTCGCTATATGAGGCCGTCCGTCTTCTACCCAGCACATCGAATGGTGGCTGGCATACAATTGGCAATCGGGATTGCCGGGTTGGCCCATCTGTACCATGGTCTTAGCGTGGCGGCGGACGCAACTAAATCGGGGGTGCAACCCGCTATTTTCCTGATGCACTACTTCACTTCGTGGATGGAAATGCACGTGCTCGGGGTATTTGGTATTCATAAAAGACCCTCGTTTTACGAGAAGTACAGATTCCCGAGAGTTATGCGGCTGATCGGCGCTTCTATCGTGAATCCGCCTCCGCGGGAGGCTAGGGGGTTGCTTCTTCGTCCGCACACGGTCGGAACGGGTATTTCTTTCACGGATAAGGTCCTGACAATCGGCCCGAAGACCTCCAAGGCGGTGTTGGCGTTGCGCGATAATTTCAAGGACGGGGCCTCCGTATTGAAAGCCCGGGAGATTCTACATCTATACTCCATTAGGCAGGGCTTCCTCGTGTTCAGGCAGAACGAGGCAGCGCTTTTTATGAGATACAACCCCCATCGTTTCGCCCAACAATTAAGTTATAACCAGGGGGTCCCACTGGAGGCGTTTTTGGAAGAGCCTACGGTCACCAGAGAGGGGATACGGAGTGCACTACATCACTTTATGCAGTTAAATACGAGCTCCCACTTTTTCATTAGCGAGCCGACTTGCATTCCAAGGGCCCTCAACATATACGGGGCCTGGTATCAGCACGCGATGGGCGCTGTTATCAGGGAAGAGAAGCGGCTGCTGCTTGATCGCAAAGGTGCGCCCCCGCCAGCGATCGCAACGTTCCCTTAAAGCAAAGGATCCCTGTCCCTCCTCCACTAAGAGGAGATGCTGGAGTTGAGCCTCCACGTGTGCTAAGCCCCACGCGTGGATTGCCCCTCGATCCTGTGGACGTGCAATCAGCGCCCCGTGCTTCTGTGGAGACGGTGAACGTGGTTTCACCCGAATCCGGCGTGGGCTCGGATATCGAGACCCGCTGTCCCAAGGTTCCCACGAAGCGTAAGTTGATTTTGGGTGCGACCAGAGGTCGTGCGCAGAAGAGGAAGAAGAAGTCGATCCTCTCTGCTGACGTTGCATTCGGTCAGGAACCTCATGCCTCTTACAGCGAGGGCTTGAGTGAGTACGAGATCAACGAGGGCTTATTTATGCTGCCAGACGACACTGATCTGGCTGCCGCCATCGCAGCTTCTGAGCGATTGGCAAGACGCAACGAGTGGTTGGCTAAACTCGCGCAATCAGGTAATCACTAGTTGTATTTTTCGTCATTGCATCGTACTTCTACCGTTGTTTTTGACTAACGCCTTTCTTTCTTTAATAGGCATTTCTACCGAAGAAGCCCTCGCCGCTTCTCTTAAGACTTTCGAGGAGGAGGACCAACTTAGAGCGTCCTTAGGCCTTGGTATATTTCGGTTCTCTATGTTTCTGCTTCCATTTCTTATGAGTAATCTGACCCTCCTCTTTGTCTTATCGCAGGTACCACGAGGCCTACCCCGCAAGCCGACGTAGAAATTCTCCCCGGGCCAGCTACCGAAGTCCTGGCCCCTTCGGGATTGCCGCAAGAGGCCCAACTTAAAAAGCCGATGATGGAAGCCTTGACGGCTCTGGAGGCAACCCTGAATGCGGATGACGACGCGTTGCTGAAGGAGGCTTCTAAAAGGTCTGTCGTGACGGCCCGGGAGGAAAGGAAGCGCCTGAGGCGTGCGGCAAGGGAGCGTAGCACTGCTTTGGCTGCGGGAGCAGGTTCAAGCGCCGTTACTCCCGCTGCTACTCCTTCAGAGGAGCTCCCGGTCGCCTTGTCTACTGCTCATAGACGGGCGGCAAGTGCAGCTCGGGAAGCCAACGGTAAATCCACCTCAGGTAATATGTTTTTGAGGCTTTGTTGTCAAAGTTTTAAACTATCAGTTCTTATATCTTGTCTTGCAGGGCCGAGTCTCACTGAAGGAGTGGCGGCGACCGTCGAGCCTGAGGGGACGGTGGAGGAGGTAGCGGCTGAACCTGAGGCGACGGTAGGCGATGTAGCCGTAGTTGCCAGGACCGAGATAGTGGCTGCCGAGACAGTCATGACTGCTATGCCCGAGATGGCTGCCAATGCTGAGCCCGAGGGGGCGGTGGGAAAGACGGCTGCTACGGCCGAGCCTGAGGCAGCAGTAGATGAAATGGCTGCTACGGACGAGCCTATGGAAGCGATGGACGAGACAGCTGCGACCGCTGAGCCCGAGGTGGCGGCGGGTGAGACGGCTGCTATGGCCGAGCCGGAGGCAGCAGTGGATGAAGCGGCTGCGACCACTGAGCCCGAGGTGGTAACGGGCGAAACGGGCACGATCGCTGAGCATGAGACGGCCGCTCTTTCTTAAGAGTCGGGCACCGCTCCGATCATCGCTCTCCCTGCTTATGGTTCCTTGTCGTCTCCCGGCCTCGCGAGCGTGATGACGGCTCCTATAGAGTCAGGCGATGAGGCAACGGGAGGTGAGACTATCCCAATGGAGGAGGGAGACGCGACCGTTGCAACAAGTGACGCCCTCGTTAGGGCTCCGGCCGGCAACTCTTCTGGTAAATCTTGGGTCACCGCCCTTCTTTCTTTATTCTGCAATCTTTCCTAATAAAGTTTATCTTTCTTCTAATGCAGGTGTGGCTAGTGCTAAAATCGAGCTGCTCGAGACAGCGCTGTCAGTTACCGCCCTGACGGTGACCACCCCTCTGCCTTCTCTCGCACCGTCGCAAATGCTGGAAGGTTTGGATTTGTAACCCATTAGTCTTATCCCTCGGGCGTATAATTCATGTACTGACGTCGAGTCATCGCGTTTTTTTTGCAGGAGTTCTTCTTGACCACCTGTACCAGGTGTTGCACCCACACTTCTCCTTCTTGTCAAGGATTAGCCTACTTGCTGGTGTTGGTAAGTATTTTCTCTAAACGACGTCCTCTTGTTTGACGGGTAGTCGTATTATTTCTAATCTCTTCTTTTTGCTTGTAGCCTTACGAATCGAAGGAAGGGATGAGGCTGTCGTTGGACCACCGGTACTCCCATCTTTGCCCCATGCTGCAACCGGTATAGTAGACTCTACTTTTGCTTGTTTTCTTTATTTCTTGAGCCAACATCTGATTATGATCTATTTTGCAGCAATCACATCGACCCCAACTCCGTTCGAGTCTCGTATCATAATGCCGGCCGAGCCCTTTTTAAGGCGTCTATCATCCATAGGTGCTGTGACCAGCCTGCACATGTTAAGCGAGTATATCGAGAAGTTCGACGCAGAGGCTCCCACATCTGCCATGGATTTTGCCATAGAGATTAACCCTATGCTGGCGACGCTCATGAACTTTCACGGTGAGGGCGTCGTTGAGTCTTAGGTTAATCGCTTCCGGGAGATCGAGGCTTGCTTGCATGAGCTTGAACTTAAGCGTCCGGCACCTGAGATTCTGGCCATGAGCACTCAACGGGCAGCATGGATCGAGCAGAGCGCTTCTTACTTCTGCCATCTCGAACAAGAAGTGGCTTTAAAGCGAAGGGAATGCAAAGAAACTTCAAGCGAGTCTGCTCGACTGCGTGCTGAGGTCGACGCGAACGATGCCCAGGTGAAAGTTATCTTCGAGGGCCTTCTGCAATGTATCTCTGATGGGTTAACATTGAATCAGAAGCTCGATGTCGTTGAGCGTGATGCCCAAGATCGTGAAGCAGCTCAGCGGGCCGTCGAAGAACAACTCTCATCCTACTTGCAGCAGCGAGCCCAGGTCGAAGCAGAGTTGGCTGCGGTAGCTGATCAGGAAGAGGGGCTGAGGGAAGTGCGCGAGCGACTGATCGGATTATTAAAAGCGCTTTCCTCTCAATGAAAATTTTGTATCATTTGTAATTGTGAATAAAATGTACTTGTTCTTTTATCCCTTACTACGATGTATTTTGTACTCAATCGAATTCAAGAATAAAAGATACACGTTCTTCGTAATGTCTTGTGTCATTTATCTGCTTTTTTCTTTCTTGCTGTGTTGTTTGCCATGTAACTTTAACAAGTGTGGTCTGTAGATAGCGTATAGCTGTCAGTCTTAGGCTCTTTGTAGAGTGGCGATAGCTTAGAAAACAGGGTTAGGATATGTCACCTAAGACTTTTCAACTTTATGAGCCGTCAGGGGCTCATAAAGAATTTTCTCCCTACCGGCCGAGAGGGTCCCGTAGGTGTAATTTCTCCTTAAGAATCGTGAGGATTCCTAAGTGTGTTTTCTCTTGAGAGTCGTAAGGATCTCACAAGGGAATTTACTCCCTCACGATTCGTGAGGACATGCAAGTGATGGGTGAAGTTGCCCTTATCCGCATTTCACGGAGTCAGGGGTTGCTCTGGATGCTTCCCATGGGTTCACTGCCGTGTTTGGCGAGGACCAGGCTCCGCTTTGGACGTTTTCTAGGATACCGTAGTTTGAAGACATCGCAGTCGAGATTAAGGACATCATAGTCCGTGGATTTAAGGACTCCACAGTCCGTTGTTAGTTTTAAGACATTCCGGTCGAGGTTAAGGACATCATAGTCCGTGGGTTTAAGGACTCCACAGTCCGATGTTAGTTTTAAGACATTACTGTCAAGGTTAAGGACATCATAGTCCATGGATTTAAGGACTCCACAGTCTAATGTTAGTTTTAAGACATTACAGTCGAGATTAAGGATATCATAGTCCGTAGATTTAAGGACTCCACAGTCCATGAAATGTGTGGTAGTTGGGACCCGTTACCTCTTTGAAGACGTTGAGGAATTACAACGACAAATATCAAAGGAGTGACGAGATGTTCCCTTCAACCAAGGTAAAATTAATTTGAAATCATTATGGTTGATTGTTAGTTTTAAGACATCACAGTCGAGGTTAGGGACATCATAGTCCGTGAGTTTTTAAGGGCATTACAGTCCGACGTTAGTTTTAAGACATCGCGGTCAAGATTAAGGACATCATAGTCCGTGGATTTAAGGACTCCACAGTCCGATGTTTGCTCTGGATGCTTCCTACGGGTTCACTGCCGTGTTTGGCAAGGACCAGGCTCCGCTCTGGATGCTTCACACGGGTTCACTGCCGTGCTCAGCGAGGACCAGGATCCGCTCTGGACGTCCACGGGGTCAGAAGTGACGTTATCCGCGTTCCACGTAACCAGGAATTTTGCTCTAGATGCTTCCCACGGGTTCACTGCCGTGTTCGGCGAGGACTAGGCTCTGCTCTAGATGCTTCACACGGGTTCACTGCAGTGCTCTGCGAGGACCAGGATCTGCTCTGGACGTTTTCCACGGGGTCAGAAGTGAAGTTATCCGCGTTTTACGTAACCTGGTATTTTGCTCTAGATGCTTCCCACGGGTTCACTGCCGTGTTCGGCGAGGACTAGGCTCCGCTCTGAATGCTTCACACGGGTTCATTGCCGTGCTCTGCGAGGACCGGGATCCACTCTGGACGTTTTCCATGGGGTCAGAAGTGAAGTTATCCGCGTTCCACATAACCAGGAATTTTGCTCTAGATGCTTCCCACGGGTTCACTGCCATGTTCGGCGAGGACTAGACTCCGCTTTGGATGCTTCACACGGGTTCACTGCAGTGCTCTGCGAGGACCAGGATCCGCTGTAGACGTTTTCCACGGGGTCAGAAGTGACGTTATCCGCGTTCCACGTGACCAGGAATTTTGTTGATTATATCCGCATTTCATGGAGTTGTGATTTGACTCTCGGTCATCTGTACACCGTCGAGTCATGGAACTGGGAGTTTCCGCTGTTCCGCTTTGCTTGATGTTGTGTTTGTTGAGACGAATGTTGAGATGCTTTCCAGGCTATCTGTGACCCATCGAGATTTGGCTTCTTCTTCTGATGAAATCTGGGGGAGGAGGAGTGTGATTCCTTCTTTGTTTGCGCCCTTGGATTGTATACAGGGATTGATGTAATATCACCTGTAGGGCATACATTTCATTCATCATAATTATTTCTTTTTATTTCTTTCCGTGATACTCTATCATTTCAGCTTTTATATCGCGAAGGTCGCGATTGCCTAATCATTTCGGCTATTTTTCGCGGTGCCCAATCATTTCGGCTATTTGTATGGCATGTGTGGCTTGCTGTCTTTTTGCTACAAGCTTGGGATTAAACACCGATTTCGGCATCAACACCGCTATAACTGGGATATTGCCAGGAGCGAATCATCATTTGCCTCTGTTGATATCGAACAAAGGTGGCTTAGCGAACAGGGTTAGGGTCCTGTCGACTAAGGCTTTTGACTTCATGAGCCGTAAGAGTCTCACAAAGGTATTTCTCCCTGCGAGTCGTGAGGATCTCGTAGGTGTGTTTTTTCCTTAGGAATCATGGAGACTCCTAATTGTATGTTCTCTTATAAGTCGTAAGGATCTTACAAGAGTGTTTTCTCATTATAAGTCGAGAGGACTTATAAGGGTTGTTCACCATGCGAACATATCCCTAGTCATGGATGGGACTTGGTTAGGGAAATGTTTATTCGCGCCCGTGGATTGTATACAAGGGTCAGTATTGAGCCGCTTCTAGGGCAGTATCGGAGGTTGTGGGGGTTGCTTAAGAACATGTTCTGGTCTCTGTAACTTAAGACTTTCAAATCTTATGAGCCGTGAGGGTCCCATAAGAGAGTTCTCCTTACGAGTCGTGAGGATCTTGCAAGTGCAATTTCTCCTTAGGAATCGTGGGGATCCCTAAGTGTGTTGCTCCCTTGTGAGTCGTAAGGATCTCACGCGGGTGATTTCTCCTCACAAGGTCGAGAGGACCCTGTAAGTGTCTTTTAATGAGGCTGCGCCCTTTCGGGTTTTCACAAACACTCGCCGGTAACCATGCTGTTTTTACTCACGGAGCCCTTTCGGGTTTTCATCCGTGCCCATTTTGCTTATGGACATACCGTTTTCTTTTTTTTTATTCTCTTTTTTATATATATAGCGAGGTTGCGCCCTTTCGGGTTTTCACAAACACTTGCCGGTAGCTGTAAGTCGACATTGTACACCCTACGAGTTGCGGGGAGACAGAAATATGAAAAACAATCATTTTGTTTAAAACAACATCGACTAACCGAAAAGATCTTTGCTAAATTATAACTAACACTATCATAGGAGTAATTAGCTATTATGAAAGAAGATTATACCTAGTGAACCAAGTCCTTCTTCTTCTCGTTAACCACCTCCTCGTCGGCCTCCTCTTTGTAATAGACGATCCACCCGAGAGCTTCTACTCCAAGCTTTGCCTTTAATCTTGAGGTAACTAGGTTACTCTAATTGCTAATCAAAGTCACCTAGGGAATATAGAGTATGATTATGGATTAATGAGTCTTGCTAATCCTTGATCTCAACACATGAGAGGTTAGGATTAGTGGTTGAAGAGAGAGAGAGCTTGAGGAGAGAGAAGGTGAGAGTGAGGAATAATGATCTCATTTGAATATATGAAGCATATGATATAATTAAAATGAATAACAAATAAATATGTGTCATCATGCTTCATTAATTCTTAGAGTGATTCATCTCATGAGTCATTTAAATCATTAATGCAACATTAACTCCATGGATGATTCACTCTCATGACTCATTAATCCAATAAATGCAAATGCCACCTTAGCCCCCAAGTCATCATCCTTCTAGAAGCTTCTCGCCAAATTACGAGAACGCCTTTCCTATCCGTGAAAACACGGAAAAACTTTAGACTGTATAAATCCAATAATCCGATACTAGAATCTGGCTTAAACCAAAACCGGCTAATAAAAACTGTCCGAACATCGTACGTGCATAAATGCACGTGCATGTCCGAACCCTGTCGTAAAACCATACGACCTCTATATCGTTTCGCTCGAAGCAGGGAAACTCTCTGTGTGAGACTCTAAAAACTCGACTACTATGCTGGCAGTGAGTTTAACCACAGACCGCAAGCGGCACTAGTTGTACGTAACGGTCCCCAGGTAGATGTCGATAAGAAGGCCGATGAGGAAACCCATCCGAACTCCTACTGAGCCTGACGTGACAATCTCCGTACAGTCCGGTCTGTTCGTCTAGGACTATCGCATATCAGTCCCCTAAAAGTGATATAAGTCTGTCAGAGCGAAGCCCATTACACCTTGAGAAACTACTGGAAAACCTACCAGTAAATCTCGCTTGCCCTGGCCAGGGACTTTGCGTAATGGCTCTCCAGACACAGCGCGATATCAACTCCCAATACCGGGAGAGACGAATCCTGTCTAACCACTATTGCCTCCAAGTGCTCGGGACTGCACCCAACTGCTACCTGTTTGTACGACTCTTTTGAGCCGTGGTAGGGTAGCAATCTAAGAACAGTGGGACACACTCGAGGCGAAGTAGCAGTGTCAAGTCTGCGGACTATGCTGTACTCATGTCACCTGGGAACTGTTAACTGACGACGGGTATAATACCAACCAACAGTTCCCTGCGAGTCCTATCCGGTGTACCCGTAACCCAACGAGCACCTGTATACTATCTCCAGTACGACGTACTGATGGCTGTGGGACAGACCATCTCCCCAACTGGTATGAGAAGCGTATACACTAGTCTACTCCGGAGTATCGATGCCCTGTCTCGATAATCCTACGACTAGGGACCTGGAAAAGGATGTGCTTGTAGACTACCCAGCCCCCACTAGTGTGACTGCCACCACAGCGCTGGTAGTCAAGCAAGATCCTAAGGGCTCTATCAATATGTACACACATATTAAGATAGATATAACCAAGTAGCATACTACCATATTTAGCAAGACTGTTAATATAACTGTGAATATCCCAAGCTTCCATTAAGTAATATACAAGCTAGTATGATACAATAATGGCCCCTAGGGCATATACACTAACAATCTCTCACTTGCACTAGGGCCATGTACTGGCATATCGAAGACCGATCATCTCAAGTAGCCTTTCGAACTGAATCTGAGGTAAGGCCTTTGTGAATGGATCAGCAGTGTTCTCCTCTGTAGCAACTCTCCAGACCTCGATCTCCCGATGATCTATGATCTCTCTGATCAGGTGATACTGCCTTAAGATGTGTCTGGACTTTTGATGGGACCTAGGTTCCTTCGCTAAAGCTATAGCTCCGTTGTTGTCGTAATACAGCGGTATTGGATCAGCAATGGTAGGAACCACCTGAAGTTCTGTTAGGAACTTCTTCATCCAGACCGCTTCTTTTGCGGCACCGCAAGCAGCGATATACTCCGATTCCATCGTCGAGTCAGCAATGGTGTCCTTCTTGGAACTCTTCCAGCATACCGCCCCTCCATTGAGGGTAAAGACATAACCTGACATGGACTTGGAGTCATCCTTATCACTCTGGAAGCCAGAATCAGCAAAGGCCTCGATCTTGAGGTCTTTTCCGCCGTAAACCAAGAATATCTCCTTAGTCCTTCTCAGGTACTTGAGAATGTTCTTCACTGCTATCCAGTGCTTCTCCCCTGGGTCTAACTGATACCTGCTTACCACGCTCAGTGCGTAAGCTACATCTGGTCTGGTGCACAACATCGCATACATTATAAAGCCTACCGCAGAAGCGTAGGGTATAATAGACATGCGATCCCTTTCCAAATCAGTCTTGGGAGACATCTCTTTGGATGTGGTGATTCCGTGACAAGCCGGTAGATTACCGCGCTTAGAATCTTCCATACTGAATCTTTTCAGTATAGTGTTGATATACCTGGACTGCGAAAGTCCAAACATCCTCTTGGATCTATCACGATAGATTCGGATCCCCAGAATGTAAGAGGCATCACCTAGGTCTTTCATGGAGAACTTGTGTGACAAGAATCCTTTGACAGATTGTAGCATAGGAATGTCATTTCCTATCAATAAAATGTCATCCACGTACAAGACGAGGAATACGACAGTTCGTGCTACAATTTTACTATATATACATGGTTCATCTGGAATTTTGATAAAGTCATATTCTTTGACCGTTTCATCAAAACAGATGTTCCAACTCCGCGATGCCTCCTTTAGTCCATAAATGGACTTAAGCAGCTTGCACACTTTCCCGCTGCTCCCACTCTGATTGAAGCCTTCTGGCAGATCCATATAGACGCACTCTTCTAAATTACCATTTAGAAAAGCCGTCTTTACGTCCATCTGCCAGATTTCATAATCATGGAAGGCGGAAATAGGAAGAAGGACCCGAATGGATTTGAGCATAGCCACTGGAGAAAAGTTTCGTCATAGTCCAAACCAGGTCTTTGACGAAAACCCTTTCCAACAAGTCTTGCCTTATAGGTTTCTACCTGTCCATCTATACCAATCTTTTTCTTGAGGATCCATTTGCATCCTATGGGTTTTACCCTATCTGGAGTAAAGTCCAAAGTCCATACTTTGTTGGTGTACATGGACTCCATTTCGGTCCGCATTGCATCTAGCCATCGTACCGAGTCGCCGCTCTGGATGGCCTGCTAGAAGCTAGTAAGTTCATCATCATCAATGACGCAATCCTCTCCATCCCTATCTATAAGAAAACCATAGTATCTCTCAGCCGGATGAGACGGCCTACTACTCCTGTGGAGAGGTGCGGGAATGTCCTGTTCTTCTTGAACTATTGGTTCTACCAAACTTTCAGTAGTAGTTTGTGGTTATGGAATTTCTTCCAGTTCTATTGCGTTCCCACTTGTTTCCTTTTCTAAAAACCGAAGTTCTAGAAAATGGGCATTACGAGAAACAAAAACCTTTTGTTCCTCTGCGTAATAGAAGGAATACCCCCTGGAGTTCTTTGGATATCCCACAAACTTACACAGTACTGATCGTGCCTCGAGTTTGTCCGCATGCTGCTTTTTAACAAAAGCTGGACATCCCCATATCTTTAGATACTGAAGATAGGGTTTCTTCCCACTCCACATCTGATATGGAGTGGTAGGCACAGTCTTGGTAGGAGCTCTGTTCAAAAGATATGCCACTGATTCTAGCGCATAACCCCAGAAAGATCGCGGTAACTCAGCATTACTCATCATGGAACGTACCATATCCAATAGGGTTCGATTCCGTCTCTCCGATACACCGTTATGCTATGGAGTGTATGGAGGAGTAAGCTGAAAGTGAATTCCTTTCTCTTTTAGGTAACCTAAGAACTCGGCACTTAAGTATTCACCACCTCGATCAGATCTCAGTGTCTTGATACTTTTGCCGGTCTGGTTTTCTACTTCATTCTTATACTCTTGGAATTTCTCAAAAGCCTCGGATTTATGTTTCATTAAGAAAATAAATCCGTACCTAGAATAATCATCCGTAAAAATAATGAAATAGGAAAAACCACCTCTTGCATGTATAGACATTGGACCACATACATCGCTGTGTATGAGTCCTAAGAGCTCGCTCGCTCTTACTTCATGTCCAGTGAATGGAGTCTTTGTCATCTTTCCTTTGAGACATGATTGACAAGTGGCATAAGTTTGATATTCGAACGAATCCAAATATCCTTCTCTATGTAACTTAGTTAACCTTGTCTCATTGATGTGACCCAGTCTACAATACCATAAGAAAGCCTTATTTAAATTTGGAGACTTTCTTTTTAGTGTGTTCTGGACATTGAAAATCTATAATTGGTTTAAGACATATATACTGTTATCTAGTGTACCGGACCCAATCAAACCATGATTAAGGTGGATGTTAACAACGTCGCTTACAAACGTGAAATCATAACCTTCTTTTGATAACAAGGAAACTGATATGATATTATACGTTAAACTAGGTACACAAAAACAGTTATGCAAAACCAAAATATGTCCACTCGTTAATCCAAGGTGATAATCCCCTACGGACACAGCTCCCACGCTAGCTCCGTTAGCAACCTTCAGGGTCATATCACCAACCTTCAGCACTCTACGGTTTCTCAGTGCCTGCAATGAATTGCATATATGAGATCCTGAATCGGTATCCAATATCCAGAAAGTAGAGTTGATTGACAGACAATTCTCAATTACAAACACACTTGAAGTCGAAGCCACAGCTTGCTTCGGTTCCTGGTTCTTGGCGTTCCAAGCCTTGCAATCCTTCTTCCAGTGCCCTTTCCTATGACAGTGGAAGCACTCATCCTTTGCCACTACTGGCACCGCAATATTTTTCTTTCCCTTCACTCCCACCTTACTAACACCTCCTCTAGGTTTGGTGGCGGCCTTATTCTTCCTTCCTTTGGCCCTAGCCTTGGACTCGGAAGAAGAAGCATTGCGAACAAACATAGCGGGTGTATCCCTTGCCTTCTGCAAGGTGCCCTCTACACTCCTCAACATGTTAAGGAGTTATGAAAGTTCAACTTCTTTTCTTTGAATGTTGAAATTCAGAATAAACTGGGCGTAGGTGGAAGGAAGGGACTGGAGAATCAAGTCTGTATAGAGCTCGTTCTCCAAAGTCGTCCCAAGGTCTATGAGCTCTTCTATATAGCCAATCATCTTTAGGACATGTTCTCCTACAGACGATCCGACGGCCAACCTCGCCTGAAATAGGTTCTTTGAGGTCTCATATCTTGCTATACGAGATTGCTCCCCATACAGATCCTTTGTATGGAGAAATATGGATTCAAGATCCATATCCTCGTACCTCCTCTGATGTTCATTATTCATCGAGGCAAGCACGATGCACTTGGCCTTCGCACAATCTAACTCCCAGGTTTTGTGGATTTCCTTATCCGCATTACTGGATTTAGGACCAGTGACAGCAGGTGCCTTAGTGGTAAGGACATATCCCAATTTGTCATAAGTTAAAGCCATTTTGACATTCCGCAGCCAATCTTTATAGTTTGGCCCTGTCAATATATTTTTCTCTAGTAGTAACTTAAGGCCAGTCATGTTTTGGGTCGCTGCAATGAGAGAGAGAGGGAACACTTTAGCATGATGCTCTTGCATGTTTAGAGTGGTTTTTAGTTTATCTAAACTGGATGGCTCCCACTGTTTCTCGAATCCCTCCTCAAACCATAAAGGAAGAACTAGCCAGGACTATTCTCACCGTACAATACCTGCTTAACCGTTCAACCAGGCCGGTGTCGGTACTTCGAGGGAGGTTTTCCAACGCTTTCACGAAGTTCCTTAATTAAATAACCTCTTTTCTCTGGGGGCATAGCCCCGCTGACACCTTTCTCGGCACCTACTTGGTTTATAACATTGATCTTTAAGTGACGAATCTCCCGATGAGTAGCATATACTCACAGTAGGATCGGGATCCAAATATCATCATGTGATAATGCTGAAGGAATCCTACCAACATTCATCACACTCCAAATGGTATGCATCTCTTTGCAAATTTCAGTTTCTTTAGAAATTCCCGATATAATTTTTTGCCCCATGCTCTTATGACCTTGGCGTTAGGTCAAAATGTCATAAGTCACATGTCAAGTTCTACCCATCATTATCTTGTTAATTTGAACCCATCCGTACATACCCCTGACGTAGGCCAAATGATAATACGACTGTCCTAAACTAACTCATCTATCTATGCAACAAATGAATACCCAGCAGCTATCAAACACTATGCCTTGGCATTATGTCAAAATACATAGCTTGAATACTACTGAATACCCAAATATAATGACGGAGGGCTACGAATGGTTTTGGCGAAACCGTGAACGTAGTGAACTTGATATGATCGAAGGAACCTGAGAGCTTTTAAAAGGAGTGGTTGAAGCTCCGCAATTAAAAAATATCCTCTGTTTTAAAATAACCGAGTGGTTTCTTTTAAACTGTTCCAACGATTCAACTTTGGTTTATTTTCTTTGCGTTAATATAATGCGTCCCATCAATTAACCTATCATTGCAGAAAACAACGAAAATACAACGTCCTCTTATGCCATCTGCATTCGCCACTGGGTCCCGTCATCGCCCGTTAGGTTACTTAACTAACGACAGAGCGGGGGCTGGGCTAGCGCGGGTGTAAAACATAAGTGACGTCTAAATAGCTATCATATATAGATATTGTACATTCGTCAGACGCAATAATAGACATTCCAGATCACAGATGAACATTATTGGATATACAAGCAATCCGCGTTTCTTTTAAGCCTGCAACGAAGACGGATTACACAGTTGTGATGAATAACCATAACCCCACCCTAGACCCCTACGGGTACGGCAAACCACCCTCCAAGTACCCGAAGTGAAGCGGTCTCCCTCAACGACGTGAGTAGGCCACTTGTAACGTTTTGAAAATCGTTTCGGTGAAATTTCGAAAAAATCGGTAAAATAAGGGGGTTTTCTGTAAAAAGTCAAAATACAAATATCTTATTATAAAAATTAAATATACATATTCTAGCTATGTAATTACTAGTATTTGGTGTTTATTGAGCCACTGGTGAAATTTCAAATTTTCTGAAAAAAATTTATTTTATTATTATTTTAAGCCGTCACTAATAAATTTAATTAGGAAAAATTACTAACTGGAATGGGTTGAAACAAATTTTGTGCATCATAAAACATTAAACAAAATTTTATCATGTGGTTTTTGAAACGAAATCGTTTGCCAAAACGGTTTAGAAATTATTGATGAAAAAAATGCTTTTTTTAGTGTAAATGGATGTTGGGGTATTGTATTTGTCATTTTCCTTCACCCCACACTCACACACTACACCAATTCCCCTCCTTGGCTGAATTTTCAGCAGCCACATCCCCCATGTCCCCACTTCTTTTGATAAAAGAAAAGAAAATCAAGAGAATAGAATAAAGGAAATATTAAATAAAGAGGTTTGGTGTTAGATAATGGTGACTTGGACTTTTCCTTGACTTTACAAACACTCCCACACCCTCTCTTCTCCCCCTCCTCAATTCTGGCCGAGCCCCCCTTTGTGCAGCCCCGCAATTTTCCCCCTCTCATTTCATCACAAAATTCCATCAAAAATCCACAAATTTACTCACAAATTCAAAGCAAACTCCAAATCCAAGCTTTACCCATTATTCTTTAGCCAATTTAGTATGGATCTTGGGGGATGGAAGCAAGTTTGGGAGGCTAAGCTTCATGTTTGATCTCTTGATCATGAGGTATAAAGTTTCATCCAAATTTGTTAATTGTTAATTGTATGTTTGAATCAAGTTTTAATTAGATGTTTAATTATGGAATTAATTAAAATTTAACTTTCAAGAGAAGGGTTCGAAATTCAAGTTAGGTTTTTGTTTTGGAGTTGGGTTGTGATCAATTGTGCATGGTTGTGTGATATGGGCTAGCATCTTAAAACTTGTTAAAACTAATCTAATTGCTAGTTTGCAAATTGTTAGTTTAAAATTGTAATAATTGTACAAATATTGCAAACTAGGTTTTTTAGAATTGATGGAAATGAGTGATTTTAAAATCTAATTAACATTGGTATGACATAATTAAGATGTTTAATGAACATTATAGCCACTAGAATTGTTAAAATATTTAGATTGGTTAAAACACCAAGTTTTGAACTAAAAAGGTAACTTTTGCTAACTAGATTTTGGTTTAATGTAATTTAGCAAGATTAAAAATCTAGTAAATGTTTATGTGGCCTAATTAAGATAATTAGTGAGTATTGTGACCACTAGTTTGCTAAAACATCAAGACTTGTAGTAAAACGGTTAACGACCCCTTTACTAGGCTTTTTGGAAATAAACCGATTTGATCAATTTATTGGTTTTGATGATTTGCATCCTATTTCATATATTTTTAGTGACTTATAAAACAACGGTTGGTACGTTTGGTGTTTTTCTCGATCAATCGGCGTGTGTACACTGATGTCGAGGGTTTTTGGGTTGATTTGAGAAAGCAACCATATGTTTTGACCTATGTGGGATTCGTGAGTAGTTTTGGTCATGAGTCGGATTTTAATGCGATACGGTGCGTTATGATATGTAGGTACCCCATGTGGATTTCGAGACTACAAGCAAGTACGTGGCGATGTCGGCACCGGCGAGCGAGGACCAAGTGAGTAGATTTATATCTACGGGGAGAAGTCGGGTGAATGGCGTATAGCACCCCCGCAGTTCGTGGTGATGTATACGAATACGTATACACACATATATATATTGTTTATATTTTGTTTGAGTGCATTGATGATAATATGGATATTTGGTGTTCTTGGATATTTAGTGTCGCGAAACCCTAGAGTTGTGGTCGCACCACGTATGCACACACCCACCCATACTTGCATACTTTCTTCTTTCATTTGTGCTTATACAGGAATACATAGTTATGTGTTCACATGGGTATGGGACTATGTGTTCACATACGGATTTGAGGATGATACTTGGGTTTGAGATGAGTCGATGAGATTTGTATTGAGGTTGTGAATTCGGTGATATGACAGGATTCATATTTGAGATACGACATGACGTTGTAGCGGGTCCTTTGACGTAGTGTTTCACACACGTGCATGCATACGTAGGTGGTATCAGTATTGTACTAGATATAGATCCGTACCCGGATTATGATCTTTGATAAAGGGGATACCAGATGAATAATGTGATGAATGTGATATTGACCCGTACTCAGATGTGGGGATGCCGTACGACGGATTTACGTACGAGCTATATATTGATGATAGATCCGCACTATTGACTTAGGAATATCTGATTATAGATATGGTATCAGATGTGATATTATCGAGGAGGGATCACCGACTAATATATATATATATATGTTTATATATATATCGACTCAGATGTTAGGCGGTTTCCTTACCTGTAGTTCAGCTTGTTAGTTCAGCCGTATAGTTTAGTGTAGTTGTTAGACTAGATTAGACTCCTACCTATTTCAAAACTAACGAATCATGGGTATTTTAAAAGACAGGTCAAGGGATTCTACGGATATTTCAAAAGACGTGTCTTTTCTTAAAAACACCGTAGCCCTTATTTTCAAAACACCGCGATTCGTGTTATTTCAAAAGGCGCTATTGTAGGACTTATATTAGGGTAATGCAGTTTAGTTACCGCTGTGTCTAGTTTTCAGCTCCCGCATATTATTGTTGTTGCTCCGCATCGCATACTTATTGTAATTCATATTTCATAATTGATATCATGCTGTTAGGACACCATCACCATTACCGATGATACGTATGTACCACGTACACTTACTTGCCGGCTTACACACATCTTCATCGGTAATTGCCATATCACGTACACATAGAAAATACTATTACATTGACATAGCCTTTTAGCTAATAGTTTAGACATGATATTAGTGTACTTGCCTTATATGCTAGTTTAGACATTGTAGTTATTACCTGCTACTTCATGCAAACTGTTATTCATTATATGCCGCATTCATGGATGCTCATGCTTATATTTATGGTTTTACATGCTATTGATGATTCGGATTTCCATGATATTTTCTGGATTTGGAGAAAAACCGCAAAACATATATAAACTGCTTTCTCTCTTTTTAAATAAAAATGCGGTTTTCCCATGATGTATGAGTCGTCCACCATGAGTTTGCTGATGGATTTCGAGACCCGATTCGAGGAGATGGATGAACCGTTTCGGGTACATGGTGGGCCCGGTAAGGTACCCCGGGGCAAGAAGCGCGTGGTGATGACGATGTGAGCCTGGCAGGGAGAGACTACCTACCGGTGATATTACCCGACGCGTCGGATATCCGGAGGATACCGTCGTGGTCTTGAGATGGATGGTAGGGGCCGGTCTGGACTGACGGCGCCCTAGATATTGAGATTTTGAGATATTGAGGTACTGAGATTTGATGATACAGGCCAGTCCGGATAGCCGGAGCCTGAGGTTTTGAGACATTGAGATTTATGTTTTATGTCGATGCTAGACACTGTTGATGCTGATTTCATTTATGATACCTCATTTTAAAAATACAAAGGAAATCTCACTAATTTATGAAAACAGTTTCTTCATTTATATGTATTCTGTTTTCATGCATTCATACCTCATTCATATGATATATTGCTACCTGAGGCACTAACACGGGCATATGAGATTACACTCGGGTTAGATATTTACCCTAGCCTTGTTTAGGTTGCATGTTATATATAATTGAGGATATATTATGATCATTGACCTAGGTTGCGTTATTTATGCGATTTCTGTTCGTAGATGTTTTTCTATTCACGAGTTGGCAACTCACCCCCGTTGTGCCCCAGTTTCTTGCAGGTTTGCTGTACAGGTTTCTTTACGGCTTGCGGGCTTAGTTTCCCTCGGGTGATTTTCTAGTAGGTGGGTTTACTTGTATCGTACCCCCTATTATATAACTTGTATATTATTACTCTGTTGTATCTAGAAGTTCCATCAACCAAAAATCTATTTTTTTGAGATAGAGACCAGAGATGCTATTCTTTCGACTTTAGAATCGCGCGTTTTATTTCTGTGGTTTTCTTGTGGTTTTGGGTTTTTGATCCTCGCCGTTGGCGTTGTATATTATATTGCTTATGTGGTTGTGACCGTCGATTGACGAAGAGCTAGCTCCCGTTTGGGGATGCCCTTTTATTGATTTCGTATACTATTCATGTTGTATCTCGTTTGGGGGCCAGTATTTACAAAGGAGACTCTGCCGAAATTTTCAGGAAATATTTGATGTTTTTAAAAACGCATAATTCGGCTTATGCTATTAAAACTACTTGATTTAAATTGGTTTTCCTTCACTTTACTACTTTTCTTGGTTTGGATTTCTGGGTTTTCGGCTTTCTTAGATTACGAACGCCTCGAGATGTTTCGTAGTTTAAGTGCCGGTCATGTTCCGTACTTTCGGGTCGTGACACCACTAAACACTTCAAAGTATCCGGTAGTTTGTGCACCCCACCTTGGGTCTATCCTAGGAGCAAAAAATAGTAAATGAAATAATACAACGGTGGCTACAACCGCAACCTGGATGTGCTCCGCAAAAGAATATTACATCATATTACAATTTACATTGAATGAATGAATATAAAAACCCATCTCAAACCCCGGCTAATCATCACAACGATCCAATCAAGTTCATAAACACAAACAGTAAAATCATTACAGAAATGTGCAACCCCCTGCCAACCGACATACTAGCAGTTAGGGGAGGTTTACGAACACATTATACAAATCACAGATATAATCTAATTTGCCAAACATCGTAGAATTTCGATCGAGCAAACACAATTGATTCTACTCCAAAAACTTCTCTGTGCACCTGAGACTTGAGCAGAAACAAAACATTCCAGAAAATATCACAGAAGAGTTCTGGGGAGTTTTGGGCTGACTCGGCCCCAACTCGGCAGCTGATCCGCGGCCGATCGCTTGGATCGGCCGCGGTTCCGCGGCGCTTTGGCCGATTCAGGAACCTGAATTTCTCCAGTATTCTTAAGTTTCCCTGCTTGTAATTTTAAGGATCCTTGAAAAATTTTTAGACCCTGTTTTAAAATCGACAGAAACTTGATAAAAATGATGTTTTTTCCGGTTCGTTTTGCGATCGAATTTCTAACAAGTTAGTTATAGTTTAGCGAGGCTCTAATACCACTGTAAGTCGACGTTGTACACCCCACGAGTTGCGGGGAGGCAGAAATATGAAAAACAAACATTTTGTTTAAAACAACATCGACTAACCGAAAGGATCTTTGCTAAACTATAACTAACATTATCATAGGAGTAATTAGCTACTATGAAAGAAGATTATACCTAGTGAACCAAGTCCTTCTTCTTCTCGTTAACCACCTCCTCGTCAGCCTCCTCTTTGTAATAGACGATCCACCTGAGAGCTTCTACTCCAAGCTTTGCCTCTAATCTTGAGGTAACTAGGTTACTCTAATTGCTAATCAAAGTCACCTAGGGAATATAGAGTATGATTATAGATTAATGCGTCTTGCTAATCCTTGATCTCAACACATGAGAGGTTAGGATTAGGGTTTGAAGAGAGAGAGCTTGAGGAGAGAGAAGATGAGAGTGAGAATACTTTTGGAATAATGATCTCATTTGAATATATGAAGCATATGATATAATTAAAATGAATAACAAATAAATATGTGTCATCATGCTTCATTAATTCATAGAGTGATTCATCTCATGAGTCATTTAAATCATTAATGCAACATTAACTCTATGGATGATTCACTCTCATGACTCATTAATCCAATAAATGCAAATGTCACCTTAGCCCCCAAGTCATCATCCTTCTAGAAGCTTCTCTCCAAATTACGAGAACGCCCCTCCTATCCGTGAAAACACGGAAAAACTTTAGACTGTATAAATCCAATAATCCGATTCTAGAATCTGGCTTAAACCAAAGCCGGCTAGTAAAAACTGTCCGAACATCGTACGTGCATAAATGCACGTGCATGTCCGAACCCTGTCGTAAAACCATACGACCTCTATATCGTTTCGTCCGAAGCAGGGAAACTCTCTGTGTGGGACTCTAAAGACTCGACTACTACGCTGGCAGTGGGTTTAACCACAGACCGCAAGCGGCACTAGCTGTATTGATTGAGTGATTTAGCGTGCTTGCTTTTTCTAAAAGATAAATCAAAAATATTTGTAACCGCAATCAAGAACGGCGTCGCATGAAGCTAGCCGGTGAGTACGGGTCGGTCAACAGGGATGTTGTGAATTTCCGATTCGCTCTAACGAGTTAATTCCGAAGGGTGTTCGGATTAATTATTAAATCTAAAAACCTAATTAACCTAAGGCAATTATCTAAATCTACTCTTGCTAAGGCTAGGTTTAGGGATGGTTTGGAAATGTAATTAAATCTCACCGCTTTCTATACCCGAATGAAGATCTGTGAGGAGTTATGGTAATTATTAATAAAGTGGATTAGATCCGTTCGGGAAGGTGTTCCTTCCTCTAGGTTCTTGTCCTTCCTTTAGAGATCCTTACCCTAACCTCCATGGAAAACATCACACCCGGGCCTTTATACTACGGTATCACCACTACCTCGAGGGATAGAGTGCCGTAGGGAGCGGTATGTGCATGTATGCATGGAGTCCTATTGTAAATATTTGGTGGGTAAGAAAGGGATGAGAGATCTCATCTCTCAAAATCCTTCCTCAAAGCTAAACCCTAAACAAGTTCCTAGGGCATGAAATTAAATCTACCTAGGGCAAGGAATTGAAAACTACACTAGGGCAAGAAATTAAATTACTTACAGATGCATCCCTCCAATCATCCATGCAGGGTTGTCAGATCTGAATTTCTGAATGGAGAAGAAACACCGATGCTCTCCAAAAAGGATTTCTGAATTTTTATTAAAAGGAGGCATGAAGAGTTACAATGATTAGGGTTCCTATTTATAAAGAATAGGAAACCCTAGGGTTACATTTGTTTCGCATGTCTGAAATTACAAAAATAGCCCTTAGGAAATATTTTCAGAGCCGCACCCAAATTATGTAAAAATTTCACGAAGCGAGGGCACCAGAAGGCCGCAGAACCGCAACAATGGTGGGCTTGGGCCGCGGTTCCGCGGCCCTTTAACAAGATTGAATCACCATTTTTTCTGGGCTGATTTCTGTTGGCTTGGGCTTCTTATTTTTGTATATCTTTTTCCATTTGGGCTTCTAGGTTGGTTCCAGATCTTCAGTGAACAATTTGCAATGGATTTTTAACCGTTCGCTTTGAGTCGATGTCTTGAATCTTGCTTTGTGAATTGTTCCTTATGTAGGCTTGATCAAGATTCTCTGTTTGTTGGTTAAAGTCCACATTTTCATCGTCTTTACATCGTTTGCACTGTTTTCTATCCAAGAACCTGTAACCTGTAACATGTAGCAGACATGCGTCAAAAGCACCTGTTTATTTATAAAAAGAATAAGAATGGGGAATATAATAATGCAATATTCTGGTGTGAACACGCATATCAGGCCTAGGGGGCGGCAAGCGTCAGTCCCCTAAAAGCGGTATAAGTCGTGTCGGAGCGAAGCCCATTACACCTTGAGAAACTACTGGAAAACCTACCGGTAAATCTCGCTTGACCTGGCCAGGGACTTTGCGTAATGGCTCTCCAGACACAGCGCGATATCAACTCCCAATACCGGGAGAGACGAATCCTGTCTAACCACTACTGCCTCCAAGTGCTTGGGACTGCACCCAACTGCTACCTGTTTGTACGACTCCTTTGAGCCGTGGTAGGGTAGCAATCTAAGAACAGTGGGACACACTCGAGGCGAAGTAGCAGTGTCAAGTCTGCGGACTATGCTGTACTCATGTCACCTAGGAACTGTTAACTGACGACAGGTATAATACCAACCAACAGTTCCCTGCGAGTCCTGTCCGGTGTACCCGTAACCCAACGAGCACCTGTATACTATCTCCAGTACGTTGTACTGATGGCTGTGGGAAAGACCATCTCCCCAACTGGGATGAGAAGCGTACACACTAGTCTACTCCGGAGTATCGATGCCCTGTCTCGATAATCCTACGACTAGGGACCTGAAAAAGGATGTGCTTGTAGATTACCCAGCCCCCACTAGTGTGACTGCCATCACAACGCTGGTAGTCAAGCAATATCCTAAGGGCTCTATCAATACGTACACACATATTAAGATAGATATAACCAAGTAGCATACTACCATGTTTAGAAAGACTGTTAATATAACTGTGAATATCCCAAGCTTCCATTAAGTAATATACAAGCTAGTATGATACAATAATGGCCCCTAGGGCATATACACTAACAGTAGCCCTGCTGTTTTTACTCACGGAGCCCTTTCGGGTTTCATCCGTGCCCATTTTGCTTACGGACGTACCGTTTTCTACCCTTTTTTTTATTTTTTTTGTACCAGCTTTGGGATGCTGCAATCCACCATAGTTTATCGACATCTCGGTCAATGGCTAGTTTTAGGACATAGTGGTTCGTCATTAGTTTTAAGGACATTTCGGTCCGCTGTTAGTTTAAGGACGTTTCGGTCAGCTGTTAGTTTAAGGACGTTTCGGTCTGCTGTAAAGTAAGCCGGCTACTACTTATAGAGTTTGGGCTTAGGAAGATAGCGAGCGGACTTAGTCGTTGTCATCTATCATTGACCTAGGCCATGACCCGTTAGGCGTAGTATTTCTTCAGGAAGCGACCGTTTATTGTCCTGAAAGGCTTTTCACCATGCATGTCCATGAGTTGGTAGGCTCCACCCTGGTAGACCTTGTCTATGATGTACGGGTCTTCATAATTCGGCTCAAATTTCCCTCTTTTAGCACGATTGGGGATCATAGGTCTTTTGACCACTAGCATGAGTTCACCTTGGCGGAATGTCCTCGGCTTAGTCAATCTTTCATAAGAGCGCTACATCTTTGCTTTATAAGCCTCCAGATTTTGTTGCGCTATGAGCCGGGTTTCATCAAGGGCATCAATCTCCTCAAGCCGAAGGTGAGCGTTCTCTTCGTTCGTCAGCTCGTAATGGACTGCCACTCGTAGAGAAGGTAACTCTATCTCGAGAGGGAGTACTGCTTCTGTACCGAATACCAACGCGTACGGTGTTGTGTTCGTGGCCGTCTTGAACGTAGTTCGATACGCCCAGAGAGCCTCTTGCAGTCTCTCATGCCAGTCCTTCTTATTTCCGGACACCTTCTTCTTCACGATCTTCGTCAAGGTCTTGTTGAAAACCTCAGCTAAACCGTTAGCTCGGGGATTATAAACTGAGGAGTATCTCCAGTCTATGTTGTGCTGTTGTGCGAAGCGGCTGATCTTGTGGCTTCTGTAGGCTGGCCTGTTATCGGAGATGATCCGTCGAGGAGTTCCAAACCGATAAATAACGTTCGTCTTGAAGAAATGGAGGATATTCTCCGTCTTCACTTCCCTCAACGGTACTGCTTCTGTTCATTTGGAGAAGTAATCAGTTGTCGCCAATGAATCGATGTCCTCTGGAGGATGCAGGTTCGATGGGGCCGACTATATCAGTTCCCCACATTTCAAACGGCCAGCTAGCTACTGTCGGGTGTAGTGGATTTGGATGTTGATGGATAAAGTCCCCATGAACTTGGCACGAGTGGCATTGCTTTGCATACTTGAGGCAGTCCTGGATTATCGTGGGCCAATAATAACCCATCCGTTTGATCTTCAACTTCATCTTCGGGCCAGCTTGGTGAGAACCGCAGAATCCGTCGTGAACTTCTTGGACGACTCTTTTTGCCTTTTCAGGTCCCAGGCATCTCAACCACAAAGAATCAAATGACCTCTTATACAGAGTGTCATTGACGAAGGCGAAAGACAGGGCTCGCTTCATGAGCTGATATCTTGAGGACGCATCTTCAGGCGTTCGATGGGATTTGAAGTAGTCTATAAAGACTTCTCTCCAATCCTCAACCGTTTCTTGGTCTTTTATTTGCAGGGCCGTCTGCTCGGTCTCTTTCTTTTCTTCGGATGATTCCGGAGATATTTCTGCCGGTGCGAGGACCTGACGACTTTGTACTACGATTCTTACATCATCGAGGTTCTCATCAGCCAGTTCTTTAGCGAGCTTGGCTAATGCGTCTGCCTTGTTATTTTCCGCACGCGGTACGCTTTCGAGGGTGTGGGAAGGAATTTGAGTCAGCAGCTGCTGTACCCTCTCGTCGTATTTTACCAATTCTGGTTTGCACGTTTGGTAGTCGCCATTTACTTGACTGACGACCAGTTGGGAGTCCCCGTATATGAGGAGCTTTTCAATTCCCATATCGATGGCGATCTCTAAGCCTGCTATCAAAGCTTCATATTCGGCTTCATTGTTTGTCCTCGGCTCTGTCAAGGAGAAGGCAAAGCGCATTATCCTTCCTCGTGGGGTCACGAAGATAAGGCCTATCCCTGATTTGATTATAGGCGTGTTCTGTTTGTGCTTCTTCATGGAAGACGCTCCATCAAAATAAAGTTCCCACCGGATACCACCACCGTCGATCGCATCAAACGCATGTTCGTCTGGCAGTTCGAAATTCAAAGGGGAATCGGTCGTATCGGATGCTCAGCGAGGAAGTCGGCGATGGCCTGGCCTTTCACTGCCTTAAGGGGTCGGTATGTTATCGAGAATTCCATCAAGAGTAAGGCCCATTTAGCGATTCGTCCTGTTAGTATAGCTCTTGACATCAAATATTTGAGAGGATCCACTTTTGATATGAGGTGTACCTCATTCGCCAATGCATGGTGCCGAAGCTTCGTTATCACAAAGATCAATGCCAGGCAGTGTTTTTCGATGGGAGAATAATTACTTTCTTCCCCCAGGAGAACTCGACTTAAGTAGTAGAGAGCTCTTTCTTTCCCTTGGTCGTTCTCTTGCGCCCATAATGCACCTAAGGAACCTTCGAGGGCTGTTGTATAAAGAATAAGGGGTTTTCCCTTGACCGGAGCGGCCAGCACTGGCGGGTTCTACAGATACTGCTTGATTTCGTCCAGGGCGCCTTGGCATTTGTGATCCCAGACGAACGGGGTTCCCTTCTTCATCAGGTGACTGTAGAGGCGGCACTTGCCGGAAAGATTGGCTATAAATCGCCGGATTTACGCGAGTTTCCCTTGGAGAGACCGCAATTGCTTAAGAGTCCTTAGAGGGGGCATTTCCATGATCGCCTTGATCTTCGACGGGTCTATCTTGATACCTCGGTGCCGGACAATGAATCCTAGGAATTTGCTCGAGGAAACTTCGAATGCGCATTTGAGGGGGTTCATCTTCAGGTTGTATTGCCAAAGGCGTTGAAATACGATCTTCAGATGTTCGAGATGTTCCTCATATGATTTGCTTTTCACCACAAGGTCATCGATATATTCGACGATTTCATGTATGAGATCATCGAAGATCTTCGTCATGGTCCTCTGATAGGTGGCACCAGCATTCTTTACACCGAAGGGCATCACCTTGTAGCAGAATATACCTAAAGGGGTCCGGAAAGCGGTGTGCTTCTGGTCTTCGGGATGCATCTTTATCTGATTATATCCTGATGAGCCGTCCATGAAGGAGAAAACTTCGTGAGTGGACGTGTTGTCTATCATTAGCTCAGTGACTGGTACTGGGAAGTCGTCTTTTGGACAAGCTTTACTGAGATCCCGGAAGTCCACACATACGCGCACTGTCCCATTTTTCTTCATCACCGGGACGATGTTGGCGATCCAGTCAGGATACTGAACTTCTTGGATGAAGCCAGAGTCGATCAGCTTCTTGACCTCAGCGTTGATGCTCATCTCAAGCTCGAGCCACATTCTTCTCGGTGCTTGTTTGACTGGCTTGACGTCCGGGGATATTGCCAATTTGTGGACAGTAATCTCTGGATCTAATCCTGGCATTTCGGAATAGTTTCATGCGAAGCAATCTCTATGCTGCATAAGCACGTCTTTTAGCGCAGCCACCCTTTCTTCAGATAGCAGCTCACTGACGAATGTCGGTCGCGGGTCACTTGCCGCCCCCAAATCAATCTTCTTGAAGTTATCTGCTGTAGTATGTATTCCATCTTCTAGCTCTTTCGGCGCCGGTGGAAACTCTGAGATCACCTCGTCATCATTGTTTTTGAAGCACCAGGGGAGGTCACCCCTATCCTCAGGTTCTTCTTTTGATATTGTTATCATATGACAAGTACGAGCTTGCTTCCAAGACCGATGTGGATCTGGGTCTACCCTCGTGGATTTGGGTTCATGCTTCTGCGTCGGTGTTACCCTCCAACTGTCTGATAGGGCGAACTTGCCGAGTTGATATTGGTCTTTGACCCAGTTCTTGAAGGTGAAGCAGTCTTTGAGAGGGTGTCCCATTGCTCGGTGATAAGAGTAGTAGTCTGGATGAGAGACCCCATTGGCTTGCTCGTGGTGTTTAGACTCCGGAAGTGTAATCATTTGATGTCTTATGGCAAGATCAAGTATCTTCTTTGTCTTGTCTTGAGGAAAAGAGTATGCTCGACTCATCTTCTTTATAAGGGACAAATCCGGATCGCTCAATTCCCGATCGCGTGACTTCTTGGTCCCGCTTTGTCGCTGTCGAACGCCTTTTCCGCTCTTTGACTTGTTTCTGCCTCTGCATCGGGCCTTTTGTACAACAGGTTGACAGGGAAGGGCATTTTCATCTTTCGCAGCCTGTTGAAGAAGGCGTTGCGTCCTGGCTTTCTCGTAGATGGATATTTCGCGATTATGGTCGTCTCGAACTTTTTGATCATCTTCCCTTATAAGCTTGTCCATTTGTTCTTCGAACGACGGACTGGGCATTTTCACATCGGGGGCTCTTTCTGGTTCAGGGTTAGCATTCTCCTATTGAGTATCTCCTTCTTCATCAAAGTCATGTACGACATAGCAGTCGCGGAGTAGCTCCCGTTTCTTGGACCGAACATATCCAAGCCCGATCGCTTCCATTCTCCCGTTGGGCAACTTGCGCTGAGTTTCGGGAACGTTCCAGATCCTGTCATAGAACTTAGCTTTTCGAGTGGTCTGTTTGAAGGGTATCCCTTGGCGCTTCAATAGCCTTTTCAAGCCTTCTGTGTAATATCTAGGCAGACGGATGGGCTGGAGCCTGTCAAGTATAGAATCCGCGCCATGTCAAACTTCTTTCTCCACTCTTGTTTCCGTGGATCGATAGAATAGGATTGCCTGTTCACCTTTTCGCCTGGGAGGGACATAAAATGTTTGGAGCTCTTGCATTCTATAAGCTTCAAGTGCGTCGAGATCTTTGTAGTGCTCCCGCGGAATCATGGTAATTTGCAAACTCTGATTATCACCAGCGAATGCTTGTATTGGTGGCCGAGCGGAGAATATAGCATGGACCTCATCTTCCGAGTCGCTACCAAAGATCAACATAGGAGCGGACGGTCCCGGCTTGTTGTACTGGGGTGGACCTGAATAAACTATCTCTTCCTCTTCCTCAGTATCACTTCCGAAGACAGGAATGGGGGTGATAGCTTTGTTCTCCGGTTTGCGACATCTCTCTGTGTCCTCAAAATCTGGCAAAAAGTATTTTGCATCTTCGTATTTGCGGAGTTCGTTCACGGAGAATGGGTTCAGCTATCCTGTTACGGTATACTCGAGACCATCCTTAAAGTATTTCATACACTGATGTTGTGTAGAAGGGATGATGTTGTACTCGTGTAACCAAGGCCGGCCGAGCAAAGCGTTATAGCATGTCTTGGCGTCAATGAAATGAAATTTAATATCCGTGATAAGTAGCCTGAATCGTAATGTTAATATCACAGACCCGAGAGTCCGTGATGACTGGGAGTCAAAACCGGAGATGGTGATTTTATCACGAGCGAGATGCTGGACGCTCATGCAGATTTCTTTCAACACTCGCACGTTGAGGAGATTGACGGAAGACCCATTGTCGACCATGATTTTGCCTATCTTTATATCGTGGCAGTACCCTGAGACATAGAGGGGACGGTTGTGCTCGCACGTCCCAAAGAGGAGGTCTTCGTTGCCGAAGGTGATATCGGTTGTGTGTACTTCCTCCAGCTCGTCCTTCATCTTTTCTTCGGCGAGAAAAGCTTGGAATTGCTCTGGCTCTTGTAGCGCCTTGATCAGTGAATCTATCTCTTCTTTGGATAGTAAAAGGGTGTCGAGAATACTGAGCTGCGAAGATAACTTCCTCAAGTGTACCAGAACGTTGTAGTCCACCTTACTCTTCTTTGGCGGGTCCTTGGCGGTCAGCTCTTTCATGACTTGGTCATCCAGGGCGATATCCTTAGAGACCTTTTCTTTTCCATTATCTTTTCTACTCGTGGGTCCGAGATTCTTTTCTGGAAGCGTGCGATTGCGCAGCTGAATGTTTTCATAGGCCTTCGGTTCTTCCTCTTTCCCCAAGGTGGGTTCTTTAAAGAGAGGGCCAAGAGCCATTTCTTCGTCAGAGTCGCATCAGAAAGTGAGAATTTGCGATCCCGTAGAAGCGCAGCTATGCTCCTTCCCAGATGCCATGTAAATAGTATGGACCACCATGCCCCCGGACTTAGGGCGTTTGGGCTCAGTGCCTTTGACATTTTTCACAGGCATGGGGATCTTCTCCGGCCTTCTTTTCTTATGAGCGGTCGAAGTTGAGGGGGCCGTTGCGGTGGGCACCCAGATAGCTTTTCGTGGCTTGGCAGGATGGCTTTCTTCCTGTCGGACTTTCAGCTTCTTCTGCCGGCGGGAATATTCTTGATCCACCACCGAGTTCCGGACCTGCCGCTAGACTTTATAGATCTTGGAGGACAGCCTCTGAGGGGACTGTTCTGGCTTTGCTTCCGCAACATTCTCCACCAGAGGAGGGGATCTTTTCAGTACGGCGGTAGGAGAATTCCTACGCACCTTATTTAGCAACTCAAAGCTGTTCCCAGTTGGAACAGCAGCATTAATTTCCGCCGTCGGGGCTGGTGGAGTAAGCCTAGAAGGGGAGTTGCCTCCGGCCTTCCTCACTCAGTGCCAGTGGTGACGTCGAGCATGCCGAGCTGATGGAGTTGACTCGGTGATGGGGGTGGCCTTGTCTTGCCCCCTGTTCAGGTGAGGGGTCGTTGCTGGCGTCAGCCTGTTAAAGACTGATGTCTTTTGAGTAGCCGGAGCGAGAGTGGGAGTTGGGACGGTCAGTCTTGTAAAGACCGACCCCTTGGCAGGAAAAGCCACCTTGACGACTTCAGGAGCAGGGTTGGTTACTCTCTTCGGAATGACCTTCTCTAGGACTGCAAGTTTCATTGTGGACCCGCAGGAATTTTGGCCCAATCTGGAGAAGACCGAGGCACTGGTGCTGGACGACCCATTGAGAGGGGCCGCATTAGCTGTAAGTTGATCGAAGACCGACTTCTTGGGAGCTTCTGGTACGGGCACGGGAGCGATGAAGCTTGTTGGCGGGAGCATGGTCCCGAAAAACAATCCAGTAGTATCCTGGGTGACCTGTTCTACCGGCATCGTGAACAGGGACGCCGCTTGAGGTCCATAAGCTACACCTCCAGGTGAGGCGGAGCGTAGGTTGCAGTTACAGTTGGAACATCTTGCACAAATGGACGCCGTTGATTCTTTGCTTTCTGCAGCAAGCAAAAGGCAAAATCTTAGTACCTTGAAACCCAAGGGCAACCATTAGCAAACCGTGATTGGTGCGCGAATACGACACACGAAGTGTGGAGTGGAAAGAGGAAAAGGTCCCACCGGGCGTGCCAGAATCTGTTCACCGCCGGAAGCTGGGAAGACTGTACGTCTTTCCTGAATCTAGGGGCAGATGCTAATTGGTGCTATCCTTCCACCTCTCCGAAGATGCCAAGTTGATTTATGGCACCGTGTTTCGAAGGTTTAAACGGATGCGGCCGATGTAGCAGACTTCGTCAGATTCCCCCTCGTTAGAGAGGTTTTTGATTGTGGGGATGTTCTTCCCTGCAGGCGCAAGCCCCTGCAGTTAATTACGCGACCGCATCGCGGTACCAACTTTCTCCTTCTCCATATGGTCACTTCGTGTCGTGGGTGTTTGTTTTGTGTTCGGTTGCCCGTGGATTGTATACGGAGACTAAGTTATGTTGTCGCCCGTAGGACGTGGATTAGTCCAAATCCGTATCTTTCTTAGATTTGGGTTTGGGGGGGTTTGTGTTTAAGGATACGTTAGCCTTATTTGAGGCTAATATCAACTCAAACGTTTGTTAAGGACACGTTAGTCTAATTTTAGACTAAGGTCGACTTAACGGGATCGTTTAGATCCGACAAGAGAGCAATTGGGCTCTATTGGTTAGTTTAGTGACATTGCGGTCGATAATTAGTTTAAGGACATTACGGTCCATTGCTAGTTTTAAGATATCGCAGTCGAGGTTAAGGACATCATAGTCCGTGAGTTTAAAGACCTCACAGTCATGTGTTAGTTTTAAGACATCACGATCAAGGTTAAGGAAATCATAGTCCGTGGATTTAAGGACTCCACAGTCTGACGTTAGTTTTAAGACATCATGGTCGATGAGTTTAAGGACCCCACAGTCCGGTATTAGTTTTAAGACATCACGGTCGAGGTTAAGGACGTCATAGTTCATGAGTTTAAGGACCCCACAGTCCGTAGTAATGTGTGGTTGTCGGGACCCATCACTTCTCTGACGACGTTGAGGGATTACAATGACGGATATCATAGGAGTAAAGAGATGTACCCTTGAACCGGGTGTAAATTGATTGGAAGAGCAGTTGTGCTCAGTTCAATTTATATTGAGGACTTATGGCCAGAATTGGGCTAAGTCCAGTTAAAAATGTTTAACATTTTCATTTATGTTTGGCCTGTTAGGCCTTTGTTTGGGCTCTGCCCTTTTTATAATACATAACATTTATTAGGAACAAAGTGGTGTTCTGACAGTGCGCCACGTGGCGCATCAGGCGTTTTGTGCCAATTAAAGAGCGCATTGCGCTAGCGCACATAAGAGTGACACGTGTCGCTTAGCGCTGAGCGCAAGTCTGTTAGCGCACTGCGCTTTATAAGTGCGCCACGCCAGTTTATGGGTGCGCCAGTGAGTGACACGTGGCGCGCTCTAGCGCTGTACGCCAGTCTAAGAGCGCAGTGCGCTATTTTTAGAAGCGTAAAGCGCAAACTGTTCTGTGGTTGACACGTGGCACGTTCTGGCGCTGTGCGCCAGTCCAATAAGCGCAAAGGCGCAATTCAAGAGTGCAAGGCACTGTCCAATAGCGCAGAGCGCGTTTTGATCAATTTAAGATCAAAGAACAAGTTTTTTGTTCTCTTAAAAGAGGCTTCGCCTCAAGATTCAAGAACCAAAGTTCTTGTTCTCATCAAAAGGCTATGCCTTTATAGATCAAAAGATCTGTGAATGAAGTAAATTACTTCTTTTAATCTTTTATAATTAGATCTTTTTGATCTTTTTCTTTTTTACTGAAGATCTTGATCTTGTTCTTAGATCTCTGATCTTTTTAGAAGATGGTTCTTTTTTTTTTAATGAGATGATTTCATCTCTGTTTTTCCAAGAATATAATTATTTACCTTTAAAGATGAAGAAAATGATCTTCTTTCTTCAAAGGCTTGCCTTTCTTTCTCTTTGAGTTTTTTCTCAAAATTTGCAGAGGGTTCTCTCTATCTGAGACTTGAAGTCTTGGGGCTTTTATATAGGGCTAATTGATTTGTTAAGTTAGTTGCAGAGATCTTTCTCTGATTGATTTGGGGATATTTCCCCACTGTTGGATCTTTGATCCTAGGGCTTCTGTTTTACAGAAGATAATCTTCTTATTTTAATAAGATTGGAAATATCTTTCTAGAACAGAATTTTAATTCTAATTAATTAATAATTTATTATTATTATTAGATCTTTTGATCTAACGGTGGGGAATTCTTTAAATTCCAGTGCTAGCGCGCCTGCGTTTGACACGTGGCGCGCAGCGCAGAGCGCAGCGCAACTGCGCTAGCGCGTCTGCGTTCGACACGTGGCGCGCAGCGCAGAGCGCAAGGGATGTGAAGCGTTGCTTCAGTTTTAAAATTTGAATTTTAAAATAGAGCTTTGCTCTGATTGGGGGTGCGCTGCCTTGGGCACAGCGCTCCTGGCGCTGGCGTGTCTGCTTTTGACACGTGGCGCGCAGCGCGCAGCGCAAGGGATCTGAAGCGTTGCTTCAATTTTTGAATTTTGAAATTCAAAATAGAGCTTTTCTCTGATTGGGGGAAACAGTCGCATCTGTCTAAACCTCCGATACATGGTTCCATAAATCAACTTGGCATCTTTGGAGAGGTGGACGGATAAAACCCAAATAGCATCTGCCCTTAAAATTCAGGCCGGACATCCCAACGTCCCGGTCGTGTTTTTCGGTAGAGAACAAATTCTGGCACGCCCGGTGGGACCTTTTCCTCTTTCCACTCCACACTTCATGTGTCATGTTCGTGATCGAATCGCGGTTTGCTATGGTTTCCCCTGGATTCGAGGTACTAAGATTTGGTGTCTTGCTCCGTCCAAAAAACAGAAGATCAATGGCTTTCAACTGCACCAACTGTAACAACTCCCACTCCATCCCTATCGGAGGAGTGAGCTATGGGCCTCAAGCGGCCTCCCTTTTTATGATGCCAGTGGAACAGGTAACGCAAGCCACCACATGGCTATTCTTTGGGACCATGCTCCCACCAATGAGCTTCAACGCTCCAATGCCGTCGCACGAAGTTCCAAAGAAGTTGGCTTTTGATCGGCTTACCACTACCACGGCCCCTCTCAACGGGTCGTCCAAATCCAACACCTCAGTCTTTGATAGGCTGAGCCGAAGCTCAGATGGGCTCGTCAAGAAGCCCACAATACCTGAAGGGGTTATCCCGAAGCGGATAGCCATTCCTGCTCCTGAAATCGCTAAGGCGGCTTCTCCTGCTAAGGGGTCGGTCTTCACAAGACTGGCCGTTTCAGCTCCTACTCCACGCGAAGTTATGAAGGCTGCTTCCCCTGTTTGAAAGTCGGCCTTCACAAGACTGACTATCCCCTCTCAACAGACGTCAGTCTTCGACAGGCTAGCGCCAATAACAGCCTCTCCTCAAAGCAGGGGGGGTGAGGAAGCTCATCCAACAGTAGAGGTGGTCCCTGTTCATCGCATATTTTTGTATATTTGTACTGCCCATTCTTAATCACATTGCATACAGGTAGGTGCTTTTTATCCGTATTTGCTGCATGTTACAGATTACAGGTTTCCAGTCCAAGAAAGAGCAAATCCGACAAAATCACCACATTTACGGCAAAATCCAGAACATCTGTCACAAACAGATAAAAGCCGGGTTCCAGCATCCGTCCCGTACCAGTTCAGAAGAGGGGACGAAAAGAGTCGTCATTTGGGACTAAAGGAAAAATCAAAGTAAAAAATGGTGAAAGTCAAAAAGTGATGAAATGAAGACATTTTGGAAAAGAAATCTGGAGATCCTCTGAAAGTTGATTTTGCAGTATAAAGTTTTCAAAGATCAGGAAAAATAAGCACAAGACCAGAGAAAAGAAGAAACAAGGGTTCGGCCACCAAACCGCCGCGCAAGCTCGGCCAAACCCCTGCTTTGGCCGCGCAAGCGCGGCGGCCACGTGTCCCCAGGCTGTGAAACTTTGGGGTGTTTTCTGCAATTTTGTGTAGGTTTGTACTATTTTGCTAAAATCTCAAACTCAGGCCTATAAATAGCCCAGAGCAGAACCATGAAAGGGGACTTAGTTTTTCATTTGTAATTTTGTATTAGAATTATTTAGTTTCTAATAAAAGTCCATTTTCCTCCATCTTCCTCCATTAAAAGCTTGTGAGAGGTTTTCTTGAGTGTGAAGCATGCAAGAAGTGTTCTTTATCTATTTGTGTAATTTGTAATTCCGTTTCTTATATTGCTTGTAATTTTCATTGTTAAAAGTAGTTGTTGTTATTTCTTAAAATCGTCGTTTTAATTTTCTTCCATTTTTCGGTTATCCTTACAACCATGATGCTTAGTGTGATCCTTGCCTAAGTGAGGTCCCGAATAGCTAGTTGTAATTTTCTACCTCAATTCTTATTACCCTCTTTCTTTGTTTTATTTCATTTAACTATTCTAATGGGTGAGTACTTTTCACTTGTTAGGGTAGGAAACGGAAAGTTTGAAATACGGAAAACTCCTTCACTTTTCTCTTTTACATATATCTTGATTTGAACTCCTGTTAATTGATCCACAATCCGCTCCCTACGGCACCCTATTCTTCATAATAGCGGTGATACCCTAGTGAGACCGGTTGTGGTTGAATCAACCTGAGGTTGCGACTAAGAGCCAAGAACGGACGGACAAGGACCAAAAAGAGAAAACGAAGTGTTGGAAAGCCTAGCTTATACTCGCAAGTTTTCTCTTAGTCGTCCTAATCCCCGTTGTTGCCGATTACCGTAACATCAATATTAAGAAGTGGCAAAAGAATCAAGTGAGCGATCCTCCCGACCCAAACCAACTAAATCCTACCCTTTACAAGTTCTCTTATCATTCATTTTAAATTAGCTAAACCCAAACAAACCCAACATATTTGGACTTAACTCGTCAAGACATTAAGAAAAAGACTCCCATCTCCCTGTGGATCGACCCGTACTCATCCGGCTAGCTGCAAAGCGACACCGTCCTGATTGCGGTAATTATACTTAAACACGCAGAATCTCGAACAATCAAATGGCGCCGTTGCCGGGGAGACGGTAGTTTATTTCTTTTTGTAATTTCGGGTTAATTTGTGAATATAACTATAACCAAAAAACAAAAAAAAAATATACTGTACAAAATCATTTTGTTATTCTTTGTGCAAGAGTGCAGGAAAAGGAGAATTTCAAGTTCAGTGCCAAAGTTGTGGGAAGTTAGACCCATATCTCGCGGCTACACCGCGGCGGATCAAGGCGAAAACCAAAATCCTCTGTGAGTATCCCAACCCACTTCTCAACTCCTCTAAACTCCACTGAACTGTGTTTTCTGCAGCATTCTTTGCGCCGCGCTAAAAATAAAAAAATTGTTTGCAGTTGATTTGTTACTGCTTTGCATTGATTAATACGGACTTTAAGGGGCTTGAAACCAATTCAGATTGGGTGGGGATTTCATCACCCTTCCCAGGACCCCAGAAATCACAAAAGCATATGCATTGACCATTGTTAATAAAAAATACTAGACTCAGCCCTAAGGACTTCGCGCTCATTAGGAGAAGTTAAACCGTGTTTAGAACCTCGTTCAACGATATATTGTTTAAGGGGTGTCTAGGAAAGTGTTAACGGCGCAACCGCCAAAAGAGAAAGGGTTACATAATTAAGGAACTTCGCGAAAGCGTTGGAAAACCTCCCCTTATCTCTGCACTTACCTGGCCTCTTGATCAGTGTATTTTGAGCCTGTTTCTCGACACAGTTTTGCTTCGACAATCAAGTCTTGGAGCAAGTCTAGCAGACCTAGGTGACTCTAGATCTAGGTGTGAGTGTGCATATCTTGTTTGTGATTGCGAAAAGCCGTAAATCTGTACATATCTCTGTAAACTCTTTCTAAAAAAAAAAATATAAAAAGGAAAAAATCAAAAACTTTTATAAAAACTTGCCCTTTGTCGCCACGTTCCATTTTTCACTCCACCACCCATTACCTTTCTCATTGACGTTTTCTTACCCTCACCTTCTTCGCTTTGACTATACTAAACTCGTTTAGTATATGTCCGCTTGGACTCGGGACACTAGCGCCCGTTTAGTCCGCGTTTCGTTAGTCGCCTCCGACTGCGCGATCGACTCAGACGTCGATACACCAACCTCTTCTTCCGCGATGTCAGGATTTAATCCGAACATCTCTTTGACTACCCCTGGATTGGCTCCACCTCCTACGGAGACCAATCTTCCACCACCTCCGCCTGTTGTAGCGCCGCAGCGAATTGCGCTCCAGGATCGTTTCTATCCCATACGTTCCGCACTCCCCACTTGCCTTTCTCTTCCACCGGCCAATGGGGATAATTTTGAAATTAAGCCCCATTTCATCAACATGCTTCCACGTTTTCATGGGCTTGAATCTGAAGATGCCTATATCTTCATCAACAAATTTCAAAACGTCTGTGCCATGATGAAAACAACCCAGCTGTCGGACGATACTATACGTCTACGAGTCATTCCATTCACTCTATGCGATCTCGCCGAAAAATGGCTGTATAGCACCGCTTCCCACTCCATCACCAGCTGGGACGAGTTTGTTAAAGCGTTTCTGAAAAAATTCTATCCAAATCATAAGACCGCAAGAATTCGAAATGAAATCAACCAATTCTCCCAGCTTCCTTCTGAACCTTTCTGGAAATGCTTTGACCGATACAAAGACCTTCTTGTTCAGTGTCCTCACCACGGTATAGAGAAATGGCAGCTCTGCCAAACCTTATACGAAGGACTGAACCCAGCAACGAAGCAGTTGCTGGAAACCATCTGTCAGGGCCACTTCCTATCGAAATCTGACGAGGAAGCGTGGCAATTCTTTGACGACCTTGCGGAGCAAACGCTACAGTGGGAGAGCACCAGACCGACTTCTTCTTTTTCTACCTCCACATCTACTGGTCAATCTAGGGCAGGAATCCACCAACTCGATGTCTCTATTGCGATGAAAGCTGAAATGGCTGCAATTACACGAAAGCTTGAAGCGATAGAGAGCAAATTTTCTGCTCCTACTCCTGCCCATGTTCTCCCCCTTCGTACCATCTGCGCTTGTTGTTCCGATCCTTCCCACTTGACCGAAGAGTGTCCTTACAATCCACCATCACAAGGACAGGATCAGGTTAATGCATTCCAGCAAAGACCGAGGAATGATCCATACTCTTCCACCTACAATCCCGGTTGGAGGAACCACCCCAATTTCACCTGGAATCAGAATCAGAATCAATTCCAGGGCAACAATTTCCAAAGGCCCCCTCCGCCGCAACAACAAGCGCAGCAACAAACTCAATTTCAGCAGCCCTTCCAACCCCAACCTTTCCAAAACCATACGAACAATTTTGCACCTAACAACTCTTTTCCACCAAACAACTTTGTTCCGTCAAACAACGATAAGGTTTCCTCGCTCGAGCGAAGTCTGGAGGCGTTTGTTAAACAATCGACTCAATCCACCGCCAACATCCAGTCTTCGATTCAATCTTTAGTGCAACACACTGCCGCACAAGGGCAAAGCATCAAAACCATCGAGGCCCAGATTGCACAACTGAACGCGGCCCTGAGCGAGCGAGAGAAGGGGAAGCTCCCGTCCCAGCCACTTCCAAATCCCGGTCACCCACATAATGCACATGTTGCTCTTGAACAACAGAACCATAATGTGAGTGCTGTGACCACATTGAGATCGGGGAGGATGCTGCAAAACAACATTGGCACACGGATCAACGATGACACCCCGGCCGCCGCTTCTTCTTCCTCTCCTACTTCGTCATCTTCTGAGCCTATTCTCCGTTCTTCACAAGGCTCCTCTTCTTCTTCTTCTTCTTCTTCTTCTTCTGCTTTGAATGGACCCACTTCTCACTCCACGAAAACACCTATTCTGGGATCCGTTCCAACTCCACAATCTCCTCCTCCAGCCTTAGACTCTACCAATTTTCAAAATGTTCCATTTCCAAACCGGTTGAGGTCTAACAAACAAAATCCACAAATGGAGAAGATTTTGGAGTTATTCAAGCAAGTTAACATTAACATTCCTCTTTTAGATGCTGTCCAACAAGTCCCCTCCTACGCAAAAATCTTAAAGGACTTATGCACGAAAAAGAGGAAGTCTCAGGTACCAAAGAAAGTTTTCTTGGCTAGTGCCGTGAGTGATGCCCTTACCCAATCTTTACCACTAAAACGGAAGGACCCTGGCTGTCCTACTATTTCAATTACTATTGGGAATAAGAACATCAACCGCGCACTATTAGATCTTGGTGCCAGTGTTAACCTGCTTCCATATTCAGTATACGAGCAATTAGGCATAGGAGAGCTGAAACCTACGCATTGTACTCTCCAAATGGCCGACCGATCAATCACCCATCCTAGGGGTGAGCTAGAGGATGTGTTGATAAAAGTCGGGGACTTCATATTCCCCGTTGACTTCATTGTGTTAGATACACAGCCTGTAGCTAACCCCAGGAATCAAATTCCTGTGATACTCGGTCGCCCATTCCTCGCAACTTCGAATGCTGTGATCAATTGTCGCAATGGTTCTATGAACCTCTCTTTTGGAAATATGACGATTGAACTCAACATTTTTAGGTTGGGGAATCAGCCCTCTGAACCTAATGCTCATATACTGGATGTCTGCTCGATCCAGGAGATCACCTCAGAAGAGTGTGAATTCGAGGAGTTTCTATTCAAAGATGATAATCTTGACGCCACTAGTGCGTTTCTCTTCGAACCTGCTGCTACTTCCGCGCCCGATAACGAATACGAGTGTTTCACGTTCTCGAACGATCTTAGCTGCGAACAACCCGAGTTTGAAACTTTCGACTTTTCGGATGAGTTACCTGAACCATCCGACTCGGTTGCCTACACTCGCTTTGAACCTTTGCTGGAATCCTTTGAGTTCGAAACCTTTGCACCAGTCTTGCCTTCAATCGTTTCACCGCCAGCACTCGAACTCAAGCCTTTGCCTTCTCACCTCAAGTGCGCTTACTTGGGAGACGACGAGACCCTCCCTGTCATCATCTCGGCTTCTCTAGCTCCCAAGCAAGAGAAAGCCCTCCTCACGGTCTTGCACAGCAACAGGCAAGCTTTTGGCTGGTCCATGGCGGACATCAAGGGGATTAGTCCCCTCATCGTTGAGCATCACATTCATCTGATGGATGATGCCAAACCAGCTCGGGATCCACAAAGACGTCTTAATCCTGTCATGAAGGAGGCTGTGAAGAAGGAGATCGTCAAATGTCTAGATAGTGGTATCATTTACCCTATCTCTGATAGCCAGTGGGTTAGCCCCATTCATGTTGTCCCCAAGAAGTCGGGCATCACGGTCATAACCAACGAGACAAACGAGTTAATCCCTACTCACACCCAAACTGGGTGGCGAGTTTGCATTGATTACAGAAAACTCAACGCCGCAACGCGGAAAGACCACTTTCCGCTACCTTTCATTGACCAGATGCTTGAACGATTGGCTGGACATGAGTACTATTGCTTTCTTGACGGCTACTCTGGCTATAACCAAATTCCTATCGCCGAAAAAGACCAGGACAAGACCACTTTCACTTATCCTTTCGGCACGTTTGCATATCGACGCATGCCCTTTGGGTTATGCAATGCGCCCGCTACCTTCCAGCGGTGTATGATGGGAATTTTCTCAGACATGGTGGAGAAATTCTTGGAGATCTTCATGGATGACTTCTCCATTTTCGGCGACTCCTTTGACGAGTGTTTGCTACATCTTGACGCTGTCCTTACCCGATGTAAGGACAAGAATCTCACTTTAAACTGGGAGAAATGCCACTTCATGGTGCGCGAAGGTATTGTCTTAGGACATATCATCTCGCAAAACGGCATAGAGGTTGACAAAGCTAAGATTGAGGTCATTTCCAATCTTCCCCCTCCCAGTTGCGTCAGAGATATCCGAGCCTTCCTTGGCCATGCCGGTTTTTATAGACGGTTCATCAAAGACTTTAGCAAGATTGCTAGGCCTTTGACTCTTTTGCTGGCCAAGGATACACCTTTCGACTTCAACTCGAGCTGTGTGACTGCGTTCGAGTCACTGAAACGCTCACTTACTTCTGCTCCCGTTCTCTCTTCTCCTGACTGGACGCACCCATTCGAGATTATGTGCGATGCATCTGACTTTGCCATCGGTGCTGTCCTTGGACAACACATCAACAAGATGCCGCACGTGATCTATTACGCTAGCCGAACCCTGAACGACTCACAACTAAATTATACAACAACTGAGAAGGAATTCTTAGCCGTTGTATTTGCTTTAGAAAAGTTCAGGCCCTACCTCATCGGCTCTCCAGTCATCGTCTACACGGACCATTCAGCTCTGCGCCATCTTTTTGCGAAGAAAGATGCCAAGTCTCGGTTAATCCGTTGGATCCTCTTGCTTCAAGAGTTTGACCTTGTCATTAAGGACAAACGAGGATGTGAAAACGTCGTTGCCGACCATCTCTCACGACTTCCTTCTTCGCCTTCGCTTCCAATTCCGATAAACGACATTTTTCCGGACGAACAACTCTTGACAGTATCGTGCGAACCCTGGTTCGCAGATATAGTGAACTATTTGGCCACGGGATTACTACCGATTGAATGGTCGAGTCAGGACAGACTTCGCTTCTTATCCCATGTAAAACACTTTTACTGGGACGAACCCTACTTGTTCAAGTACTGTCCAGACCAGATCATTCGTCGGTGTGTCCCTAATGAGGAATTCAAGAGTGTGCTGTCATTTTGCCACGATCAAGCGTGTGGCGGGCATTTTGGGCCCAGGAAGACAGCTGAGAAGATCTTGCAATGTGGTTTCTACTGGCCACAACTCTTCAAAGATGCTTATGACTATTGCAAGACTTGCTCCCGGTGCCAACACATGGGCCGGATATCCCGGAGGAATGAGATGCCGCTCCAACCGATCTTGGTTGTGGAGATTTTCGATGTTTGGGGGATAGACTTCATGGGGCCGTTTCCAGCTCTTTTGGGAACTTGTACATTCTTCTAGCTGTTGATTACGTCTCTAAATGGGTCGAGGCTGTGCCCAGCCGGACTAATGACAACAAGGTTGTCATTAGGTTCCTTAAAGAAAACATTTTCTCACGGTTTGGGCACCCCCGAGCGATCATTAGTGACAATGGAAGTCATTTCTGCAATATGACTTTCGAGGCCTTAATGCGGAAATACTCCATTAATCATAAGCTTTCTACGCCCTACCACCCCCAAACCAGCGGGCAGGCCGATGTTTCAAATCGGCAGATCAAGCAGATACTGGAGAAGACGGTTTCCAAGAACCGTAAGGATTGGTCTCTGAAACTAACTGATGCCCTTTGGGCATTTAGAACAGCTTATAAGACCGACCTTGGCATGTCTCCCTATCGGCTTGTGTACGGAAAAGCCTGCCACCTTCCTGTCGAAATCGAGCATCGCGCGTTTTGGGCGATTAAAGAGCTGAATCTTTCTCTTGAGGACGCGGGCAGCAATCGGAAGCTGCAACTGAACGAACTGAGTGAGCTTAGGGATGAGGCTTACGACAACACGGTTGTCGTTAAGAATCGAACGAAGGTGTTTCACGATAAACACCTTTTGCGCAAAACCTTCGTACCCGGTCAACAGGTACTGCTTTACGACACTCGACTTCATTTCCATCCTGGAAAGCTCCGATCTCGCTGGATAGGGCCGTATTTTGTGCGGAATGTGTATCCGCAGGGCGCTCTGGATTTGGAAAATCCAAAGGACGGTTCACTCTTCAAAGTGAACGGACACCGATGCAAACCGTACCTTAGCGCCGATCAAACAGAGGAGCTCCTGTTTTTACAGGAGCCGGTTTACCCTGAATAATCTTCCTCTCCCCCTACACCCAAACTTCGACAATCCAGCCAAAAACAGTGGAAACACTGTTTCAAATAAGTTTGGGGGTATGTGAATACAATTTTGTTTTTTTTTTTATGCCTGGAAAAATTTCAAATAAGAAAAATAAAAACAAAAACTAAAAAAAAAAAATTTCAAAAAAAAAAAATAATAAAAAAATAAAAAAAATAATAATAAAAATGTAAATATGTATTTGCAAATAATATTTCTATTTATAGGGGTTTAAGTGTAAATGACCAAACAAAAACCCCTATAAATAGCTATCTAACCCTTCAGCCCTTTTCCCATGCCTAAAAATTTCCCCCAACAGAAACCCTAGCCGCCACCCAAAGACCGGCCCCTGAAGCCCCGACGCCGCCGCCCAACCGCCGCGCGAGCCTCCTTCCCGCCGCCCTTCCGCCGCCGACTACCCTCTTCGGCCTCTGGAATTTTTTCCAGAGGAGGTTTGCACCGTTTTTTCCCCATTTTTATCTGTGAAAATTTGAAAAATTCTGTAATGGCTTCAAACTTGCAATATGAGTGTAACTTCTCCCAAATTTTTGAACATAATGTGTACGGGAGTTATTTTGCCGACGAGATCCGGAAACGCGGATGGAATTATCTTCTGTATAACCATCCGAACGCATTCGCGCTTCCGGATCTAGTCCGACGATTTTATGCGTACATGGAGGAGGGTAGCTATCACAAATACGGATTTATTAGGTTGTTTTGGGGAGGTCAAGAGATACGAATAGATAGGGACTTCATTCACGAAGTCACATTAATTCCACGAATACCCGCACATGACCAACCCCTCCAATTTGAGGATTACACCCCGTTGATGGGAAATGATTGCTATAGGGAACCACGGAAAGGGATTCCGGCGCGTACACTTTACGCGAATGTGCTAACTGTGTGCCGATGGGCACAAAATAACATTTTTGGCAGCTCGCACAACACGACATTTTTTACACCATCGCTACACATCGTGCACACATTAATGAACAAACATCCAAGTTATGACATGTGCACGGTACTACTTCAGTCGATTGCTGCTGGCAAGACTTCATCCAACCTTCCGTGCCCTATGCTGGTGACACAACTGTGTCGCCAGTTCATCCCTTCTGACGAGTTTGCAGTACACATGCAAGCTGAATCATGCATTCGACCTGCTCTTGAGGGTGTTTCAACATCCTACACTAGACTTCAAGATGTATGGTCACGTACAGAACCGAGCGAGCATGTAGTAGCCAGCTCGAGCTCCACAGCGAGCGAAGAAGAGCTTACCCCCGCTGAGCAAGCACGCTTACTTAGACGGACACATAGGGGGGTAGAAAGAATGATGGGCATGATGACAACCCTAGATCAGAGAATGGCACGCTTAGAACAAGGAATGGCAACACTTTTGGGACGAGAGGAGAGATCGAGGTCGCGATCTAGGGCCCCTAGGGCAGAGTCAAGTGAACCAGGGACGAGTGCCGCATCGTCTGGGAGACGACGCAGGGGGCAGTGAGGACACTGCCATTAACAAGTTTGGGGGAGGGATTAGATTGTAAATAGTTATCCTTGCATTGCATCTGCATATTTTATTTATCTTTTATGTAAATATTTGGTTTTACTTTGCATGTTTAAATTCTGCACTGCATTTTTTGAAATACAAAAAAAAAAAAAAAATTTGAAAATTGAAAAATACAAAAAAATTGGAAAACTTGAAAATAAAAACAAAAAATTTTAAAAGAAAAAAAAAACAAAAATATTGACCGTTTCTGACTCAAGTCTAATATGAAAGTTAACTAGTTAAAAGCTACTAGATCTTAAATTTAGTTAATTATGAACCCTAAAAAAATAACATTCCTTGAAGTTTAACTATAGAAAGTATACGCTCCAGCAGTTTGTTTTGAAATAAGCAAATTTTGAGTCTAGTTCTTAGGCGAAGTTAAAATGAGGGAAAATTATTGAAGCTCTATTTGAAGAATAAGTCTGAAAAATAATTCTAAATCTTAAATCCAAATTTTGAAAGTATATACCCTACAAAACGCACATACACCACCTTGAAACTCGGAATAGTAGAGGATACCTAGAAATACTCTTGCCTGAAAGCCTAGTATGAAAGAAAAAACGGTATTTGAAGCTAACCACCAAAAGAGCACGCTGAAAAATAAATCCGGTCTTGAAGAAAAAAAAAAGAGGAAAAGAAAAAGAAAGAGAAAATAGAAAATAGTCAAGACTTGGATACTGCTATTTACGCTTTAAGTTCATACATTCAGTAATCGGCCGTTAGTGCCTTAAGAAGCATTAATAGTCGCATGAAAGGTGTATGAACGAACCCGTCCATCATTAATAAAAAGAAGTAGTACTAGGTATTAAGGCAAGGGTATTATAGCTTGAACTGAATTTCCAAGTGTAGGGGTGACAATTACACACACGTAGGGGTATATAATCAGAGTTTGGAGGAGAGATGAGGAATGAAAGATAGGGTTTATTTCTTCGATAGAATGGATAAAAATTCCGAATTTGAGATTCCGCTTAAGAAGGAAAACTCAGGAGATGCTGAAAGCATTATAAACTGGCTAGGCGTATAGGATCTTAAGTTAAATGGAAAGGAAGTGTGAAGAATACGGGTTAGTAATTTCTAAGTTTATGATAATAGGGTTTTTGGCTAGAAAACTGAAATAGAGGATTAGAGTCAACGGCCAATTGATCGGATTTTGTGGGTGTAATCCGCTGAAAACCCTCAGGAGACAACACTCCTCCTACTAGGGACACCTAGAGGTTTAACGGCTTGTTGCACGTGCTCAGTGCAATCGCGTTCCCTGCGAAAGTGAGGTTAGGAAATTTTTGTGAATAACATGGTTTTGCTCGGGACGAGCAAAAGATAAGTTTGGGGGTATTTGTTCATCGCATATTTTTGTATATTTGTACCGCTCATTCTTAATCACATTGCATACAGGTAGGTGCTTTTTATCCGTATTTGCTGCATGTTACAGATTACAGGTTTCCAGTCCAAGAAAGAGCAAATCCGACAAAATCACCACATTTACGGCAAAATCCAGAACATCTGTCACAAACAGATAAAAGCCGGGTTCCAGCATCCGTCCCGTACCAGTTCAGAAGAGGGGACGAAAAGAGTCGTCATTTGGGACTAAAGGAAAAATCAAAGTCAAAAATGGTGAAAGTCAAAAAGTGATGAAATGAAGACATTTTGGAAAAGAAATATGGAGATCCTCTGAAAGTTGATTTTGCAGTATAAAGTTTTCAAAGATCAGGAAAAATAAGCACAAGACCAGAGAAAAGAAGAAACAAGGGTTCGGCCACCAAACCGCCGCGCAAGCGCGGCCAAACCCCTGCTTTGGCCGCGCAAGCGCGGCGGCCACGTGTCCCCAGGCTGTGAAACTTTGGGGTGTTTTCTGCAATTTTGTGTAGGTTTGTACTATTTTGCTAAAATCTCAAACTCAGGCCTATAAATAGCCCAGAGCAGAACCATGAAAGGGGACTTAGTTTTTCATTTGTAATTTTGTATTAGAATTATTTAGTTTCTAATAAAAGTCCATTTTCCTCCATCTTCCTCCATTAAAAGCTTGTGAGAGGTTTTCTTGAGTGTGAAGCATGCAAGAAGTGTTCTTTATCTATTTGTGTAATTTGTAATTCCGTTTCTTATATTGCTTGTAATTTTCATTGTTAAAAGTAGTTGTTGTTATTTCTTAAAATCGTCGTTTTAATTTTCTTCCATTTTTCGGTTATCCTTACAACCATGATGCTTAGTGTGATCCTTGCCTAAGTGAGGTCCCGAATAGCTAGTTGTAATTTTCTACCTCAATTCTTATTACCCTCTTTCTTTGTTTTATTTCATTTAACTATTCTAATGGGTGAGTACTTTTCACTTGTTAGGGTAGGAAACGGAAAGTTTGAAATACGGAAAACTCCTTCACTTTTCTCTTTTACATATATCTTGATTTGAACTCCTGTTAATTGATCCACAATCCGCTCCCTACGGCACCCTATTCTTCATAATAGCGGTGATACCCTAGTGAGACCGTTTGTGGTTGAATCAACCTGAGGTTGCGACTAAGAGCCAAGAACGGACGGACAAGGACCAAAAAGAGAAAACGAAGTGTTGGAAAGCCTAGCTTATACTCGCAAGTTTTCTCTTAGTCGTCCTAATCCCCGTTGTTGCCGATTACCGTAACATCAATATTAAGAAGTGGCAAAAGAATCAAGTGAGCGATCCTCCCGACCCAAACCAACTAAATCCTACCCTTTACAAGTTCTCTTATCATTCATTTTAAATTAGCTAAACCCAAACAAACCCAACATATTTGGACTTAACTCGTCAAGACATTAAGAAAAAGACTCCCATCTCCCTGTGGATCGACCCGTACTCATCCGGCTAGCTGCAAAGCGACACCGTCCTGATTGCGGTAATTATACTTAAACACGCAGAATCTCGAACAATCAGTCCCATCCGCTCGACGTCGCCACTGGCGCAGAGTAAGGAAAGCTGGGGCCAATTCTCCATCAGGACTTACCCCGTCAGCTCCAACGGTGGAAGTCGACGCTGCTGTTCTAACTGGGAATAACTTTAAACCACTCAGGAGGGTGCGTAAGAACTCTCTGACGACCGTGCTGAAAAGGTCTCCTCCACCTATGGAGAAGGTTACAAAGGTGAAACCAGAGCAGCCCCCTCAGCGGCTGTCCTCTAAAATTCATAAAGTTTGGCGATAGGTCCAAGACTCGGTGATCAACTAAGACTACTCCCGCCAATCAAAGAAGATGAAAGTTCGGTAAGAGAAGGACTTGTAAGTCTATGCTACCTCTCCCGGTACTTTCGGGCATGTGGAATTTGATAAAAAACGATTTTTATAGAGGTGGTAACATGGACTTAAAACCCGGATCTTTGTTAAATATCTAACTAACAACCTAACTAGGAGTCGTTAACTACTCGGTTAGGGGGTTTATACCTTGCTTGTCTTGAACTCCGTCGTCTTCAAGCTCCGATGGTGGTCCGGATCGGCTTCTTCCCGTCGTCTCCTTGCGCCGAAGATAGATCCACCTGAAAGCTCCAACCTTTGGCTCCTTCTTCGAACTTTGAAGAAACTAGTTCACTCGGTTTGCTAAACCTTGTGAACTAGAGTGAGTAGAGAAGAGTTTGTATGGGATTTTATCTATGGTTCTTGGTTCTCAACTCATGAGACAAGTGAACCATAGAGTCAAGAGAGGGAGCAAGAGGAAGAGGGTGAGAGCAAGAGTATGAGAGCTCAAGAACAAGAGAGAGAATGGTCAAGTGAGAATGAGCTTCTCTTTTGTCTTTCACCCTCTCATAATCCAAAACAATGATAACAAATTATATCAATCAAGTGTTATGTGATGGTTTAAGCAACCATAGCCATATCATTTCATGCACTCATTTTGCACAAAAGAGCAAGCAAGCAAAAGTCTTTGCCATGAAATGATAGCTATGGTTATCATGATGGTCAACTAGTCAAGCCTAGTCAACCGGTCAACAAAGTCAACAAGTCAACAAAAGTCAACAAGTCAACAAAGTCAAGTCAACAACCATGTCACCATAATACTTAATTAATATAATTGTTAATCATATATCATATTCTCATTAGGGTTGAGCAAAAAGTCAATAGTCAACGGTCAACGGTCAACAACCCTAATGAGAATCCTCTGCCTCTGTCTCTTCGTCAACTGTGCATACACACCCGCATCCGCGTTCCGAGGAACACGAATACAAACTGGATAAATCCAATCCCAATACGTACACTAGGATCTGGCTTAAACCAAAGCCCGCTAGTGTAAACTGTCCAAACACTGTACGTGCACAAGTGCACGGATGTGACCGAACCCTGTCGCAAAACCATGCGACCTGTCGCAAAACCATGCGACCTCTACTTTTTTGCCTAAAGGAGAAAAGCTTTCTGTGTGGGACTCTAAAGACTCGACACTACGCTGGCAGTGGGTTTAACCACAGACCGCAAGCGGCACTAGCAGTGCGTAACGATCCCCAGGTAATGCCGACAAGAAGACTGACGAGGCGAAACCCATCTGAACTCCTACTGAGCCTGAATGTGACTTTCTCCGTACAGTCCGGTCTGTTCGTCTGATACATCGCATGGCGGGCCTAGGGGGCGGTAAACGTCAGTCCCCCAATAGCGGTACAAGTCGTGTCGGAGCGAAGCCCAAAACACCCTGAGATAACACTGGAAGCCTACCAGTATATCTCGTTTGCCCTGGCCAGGGACTACTCGTGTAATGGCTCTCCTAGACACAGCGCGATGTCAACCCCCAATACCGGGAGAGACGAATCCTGTCTAACCGTCACTGCCTCTAAGTGCTTCGGGACTGCACCCAACCACTACCTGTTTGCACGACTCCTTTGAGCCGTGGTAGGGTAGTGATCAAAGTACAGTGGGAACACACTCTAGGCGAAGTGACAGTGTCAAGTCAGCGGACTAAGCTGTACTCATGTCACCTGGGAACTAATAACTGACGATAGGCATAATACCAACTAGTCAGTTCCCGACGAGTCCTGTCCAGTGTACTCGTAACCCAACGAGCACCCGCATACTATCTCAAGTACGACGTACTGACGGCTGTGGGACAGACCGTCTCCCACACTGGGATGAGAAGCGCATGCGCTAGTCTACTCCGGAGTATCGATGCCCTGTCTCGATAGTCCTGCGACTAGGGACCTGCATAAGGATGTGCTTATAGATTACCCAGCCCCACTAGTGTGACAGCCATCACAATGCTGGTAATCAAGCAAAGATCCTAAGGGCTCCACTAATGTGCATAAGTGATATACAAAAATAAACACATGTACACATTGAAGCAGAAACAAACCAAGTAGCATACTACTATTTTGAGCAAGATTGTATATACAAGGTGAATATCCCAAGCTTCCATTAAGTAATATACAAACCAGTATGATACAGTAATGGCCTCTAGGGCATATACACTAACAATCTCCCACTTGCACTAAGGCCATGTACTGGCGTATCGAAGACCTATCATCTCGATCAGCCGCTCGAACTGAGTCTGGGGCAAGGCCTTGGTGAATGGATCTGCAGTGTTATCTTCTGAAGCGACTCTCCGAACCTCGATCTCCTGGCGATCCACGATCTCCCTGATCAGGTGATACCGCCTTAAGATGTGTCTGGATCTCTGATGGGACCTGGGTTCCTTCGCTAAAGCTATAGCCCCGTTGTTGTCGCAATACATAGGTATTGGATCAACAATGGACGGAACCACCTGAAGTTCTTTCAAGAACTTCCTCATCCAGACAGCTTCTTTTGCGGCATCAGATGCAGCGATGTATTCCGCTTCCATCGTCGAGTCTGCAACGGTTTCTTGTTTGGAACTCTTCCAACACACCGCCCCTCCATTGAGGGTAAAGATAAAACCCGACATGGACTTGGAATCATCCTTGTCACTCTGGAAGCTGGAGTCAGCAAAGGCCTCGATCTGGAGGTCTTTTCCGCCATACACCAAGAACATCTCCTTAGTCTTTCTCAGGTACTTGAGAATGTTCATTACAGCTATCCAGTGTTTCTCCCCAGGGTTTGACTGATACTGGCTTACTACACTCAGTGCATAAGCTACATCCGTTCTAGTACACAACATCGCATACATTATAGAGCCTACCGCAGAAGCGTAGGGTATAATAGACATGCGATCCCTCTCCAAATCAGTCTTGGGAGACATCTCTTTAGAGAGGGTGATCCCGTGACAAGCCGATAGATTACCGCGCTTGGAATCTTCCATACTGAATCTCTTCAGTATGGCGTCGATGTACCTGGACTGCGAAAGTCCTAATATCCTCTTGGATCTGTCACGATAGATTCGGATACCCAGAATGTATGAGGCATCACCCAGGTCTTTCATGGAGAACCTGTGTGACAAGAACCCCTTGACAGATTGTAGCATATGAATGTCATTTCCTATTAAGAGAATGTCATCCACGTATAAAACGAGGAATACTACAGTTCTTGCTACAAATCTACTATAGATGCATGGTTCATCTGGATTTTTGATAAAGCCAAATTCCTTGACCGTCTCATCAAAACAGATGTTCCAACTCCGCGATGCCTGCTTTAGTCCATAGATGGACTTAAGCAACTTGCATACCTTTCCGCTGCTCCCACTCTGAATGAAACCCTCTGGCTGGTCAAAATAGACACACTCCTCTAAATTTCCATTTAGAAAAGCGGTCTTTACGTCCATTTGCCAGATCTCATAATCGTGGAAGGCAGCAATGGCAAGAAGGATCCGAATGGATTTCAGCATAGCCACTGGAGAAAAGGTTTCGTCATAGTCCAAGCCAGGTCTTTGACGGAAACCCTTTGCTACAAGTCTAGCTTTATAGGTCTCAACCTGTCCATCTACACCAATCTTTCTTTTGAAGATCCACTTGCATCCTACGGGTTTTACGCCGTCTGGAGCAATGTCCAACGTCCATACTTTGTTGGTGTACATGGACTCCATTTCGGTCCGCATTGCATCCAGCCATTTCACTGAGTCAACGCTCTGAACGGCCTGCTGGAAGCTAGTAGGCTCATCATAATCTATGATGCAATCCTCTCTATCCCCATCTATGAGAAAACCGTAGTATCTCTCGGACGGATGAGACTGCCTACTACTCCTGCGGAGCGGCGTAGGAATGTCCTGTTCTGTTGAACCCTATGGTTCCACTAAGCTTTCAGTAATAGTCCGTGGTTCTGGAATTTCTTCCAGTTCTACTGCGCTCCCACTAATTTCCTTTTCTAAAAACTGGTGTTCCAGAAAGTGGGCATGACGAGAAACAAGGACTTTTTGTTCCTCTTCGCAGTAGAAGAAATATCCCTTGGAATTCTTTGGATATCCCTCAAACTTACACAGTACTGAGCGTGCCTCGAGCTTGTCCGCATGCTGCTTTTTGACAAAAGCTGGACTTCCCCATGTCTTAATGTGATTAAGATGGGGTCTCTTCCCACACCATATCTCATATGGTGTGGTAGGCACAGTCTTAGTAGGAACTCGGTTCAAAAGGTATGCAGCTGATTCTAGCGCATACCCCCAGAATGATCGCGGTAACTCAGCGTTACTCATCATGGACCGTACCATATCCAATAGGGTTCGGTTCCGTCTCTCCGATACACCGTTATGTTGCGGAGTGTATGGAGGAGTAAGCTGAGAGAGAATTCCGTTCTCTTTTAAATAGTCCAGGAACTCGGCACTTAAGTATTCTCCACCTCGATCCGATCTTAGAATCTTGATACTTTTGCCGGTCTGTTTTTCTACTTCACTCTTATATTCCTGGAACTTTCCAAAGGCTTCGGACTTATGTTTCATTAAGAAGACATAACCGTACCTTGAGAAGTCATCCGTAAAAGTGATGAAGTAAGAATAACCGCTTCGCGCATGTGTAGACATTGGACCGCACACGTCGCTGTGTAGGAGTCCCAAGAGCTCGCTCGCTCTTACTCCGTGTCCAGTGAATGGAGTCTTTGTCATCTTTCCTTTGAGACAGGATTGACAAGTGGCATACGATTGATATTCGAACGGATTCAAATATCCTTCTGTATGTAACTTCGTCAACCTTTTCTCATTGATGTGACCCAGTCTACAATGCCATAAGAAAGTCTGATTTATTTCCGGAGACTTTCTTTTGTGTGTATTCTGGACGTTGAAAATCTGTGGTTGGATTAATACGTATATACCATTACTCAATGTACCTGACCCAATCAAAACTTGATTAAGGTGAATGTTTACAACATTACTTACAAACGCAAATTCATAACCTTCTTTAGAAACTTAAGATACATAAATGATATTACAAGTTGCGTTGGGTACAAAATAGCAATTACGCAAAACCAAAACATGTACATCTGACATTCCCAGGTGATAGTGCCCCACGGCTTTAGCATCCATGCTAGCTCCGTTCGCAACTCTGAGGGTCATGTCACCTGCCTTCAAAACCCTACGGTTTCTCAACGCCTGCAAAGAATTACAGATATGAGATCCTGATTCGGTATCCAATACCTAGGAAGTAGAGTTTATTGAAAGACAGTTTTCAATAACATACACACCTGAAGCTGAAGCTGCAACCTGCTTCAATTCCTGTGTTCTGGCCTTCCAGGCCCTGCAATCATTCTTCCAGTGTCCTTTCTTATGACAATAGAAGCATTCTTCCTTATCCACAAGCTTTCCCACTTTCTTTGTTGCTATTGCCTTTCCCTTCGTATCCACTTTACTAACACCGCCCCTTGGTTTGGCGGGGGCTTTCTTCTTCTTTCCCTTGGCTTTCGCCTTGGACCTAGAAGAAGATGATCTTCCTACAAACAAAGTGGATGTTTCCCTACTTTTCTGTAGGGTGCTCTCTGCGCTCCTCAGCATGTTGAGGAGCTCTGAAAGTTCAACCTCTTTTTCTTGTAAGTTGAAGTTCAGTATAAACTGGGCGTAAGTGGAAGGAAGGGACTGGAGAACTAAGTCTGTATAGAGCTCACTCTCCAATATGGTCCCTAGGTCCGCGAGCTCCTCAATGTAGCCGATCATCTTAAGCACGTGTTCTGCTACTGATGATCCGACAGCCATCCTTGCCAAAAATAACTTTTTCGACGCTTCGTATCTTGCGATACGAGATTGCTCTCCATACAGTTCTTTTGTATGGATAAATATGGATTCAAGGTCCATATTCTCGTGCCTCCTCTGATGTTCGTTGTCCATCGAGGAAAGTACAATGCACTTGGCCTTCGCGCTATCAATCTCCCAAGTCTTACGGATTTCCTTATCCGCGACGCTGGAAGTGGGACCAGGGACAGGAGGAGCTTTGGTGGTAAGAAGATACCCCAGCTTGTCGTAAGTGATTGCCATTTTGACATTCCTGAGCCAATCTTTGTAGTTTGGCCCTGTCAGTATATTTTTATCTAGGAGTAACTTAAGTCCAGTCATGTCGATTAGGTCGCTAAAATTAGGAGAGAGAAGAAACACTCAGCATGATGCTCTTGCAAGTTTAGAGTGGTTTTTAGTTTGTCTAAACAGGATGGCTCCCACTGTTTCTCGAATCCCTCCTCAAACCATAAAGGAAGAATTAGTCGGGATCAATCCCACCGCACAATACTTGCTTAACCGTTCAGCCAGGCCAGTGTCGGTACTTCGAGGGAGGTTTTCCAACGCTTTCGCGAAGTTCCTTAATTAAATAACCTCTTTTCTCTGGGGGCATAGCCCCGCTAACACCTTTCTAGGCACCTACAAGGTTTATAGCATTGATCGATTAGTGAGAAATTTCCCGAGGAGTAGCATATACTCAAAGTAGGATCGGGATCCAAATATCATCGCGTGACGAAACTGAAGGAATCCTACCAGAATCATCACACTCCAAATGGTATGCAAATCTAGCAAGTTTCCGTACTTATGAAACTCCCGATGTGGATTTTTGCCCCATGCTCTTATGACCTTGACTTTGGCCAAAATATCATAAGTCACATGTCAAGCTCTACCCGTCATTATCCAGGTTAATTTGGATCCATCCGTACCTACCCTTGACTTTGGCCAAAATGGCAGTACGACTGTCCCAAACCAACGCATCTATCTATGCTACACATGAATACCCAATAGCTACCAATCACTATGCCTTGACTTTAGCCAACATACATAGCTTGAATACTATTGACTATTCATGTGAAACGACGGAGGGCTACGAATGGTTTTGGCTAAACCGTGAACGTAGTGAACTTGATATAGTCGATGGAACGAGATAGCTTTTAAAAGGAGTGGCTCAAGCTCCGCATTTAAAAGTTGGTTTTGAAAAGAACCGAGTGGTTTTTCGAAAGTGTTCCAATGACTTTAACTTGGTTTATTATCTTGCATTAGTTCTTTTAATGCGTGATATTCTTGCATTAGTTCTTTTAATGCGTCCCATCATTTAATCCTACCATTGCAGAAAACAACCAAAATATGACGTACGCTTATGCCATTCGCATTCGCCACTGGGCCCCGTCATTACCCGTTAGGTTACTTAACTAACGACAGAGCGGGGGCTGGGCTAGCGCGGCTGTAAAACATAAGCAACGCCTAAATAGTTATAAATGTAAAGCAATGATAGACATTACAGATCACAGATGAATACATTGGATATACTAGGAATCCGCAATTCGTACGAGCCTGTAACGAAAAGCAGATTACACGGTCGCGGTGAATAGCCAATACCCCACCCAAGACCCCTACGGGTGCGGCCAAGTACCCGAAGCGAAGCAACCTCCCTCATCCCCGTGAGTAGGCCACTCGGCACTTCGGCATACCCGGTAGTTTGTGCACCCCTCCATGGGTCTATCCTAGGAGCAAAAACAGTAAAAAGAAATTATACAATGACGGCTACAACCCCGACCCGGTTGTGCGGCCATACAAATAATATTACATCAATTTACAAATTTACATGAATTGAAAGAAAAGAAAAACTCTCGTCTCACAACCCCCGGCTATTCACCCGCGACAATCCAATATATTCGTATCCACATTCCAGCAACATTACAGATCACAGATTTGTATAACCCCCACTAATCGACATATAGCGATTAGTAGACGTTCAATACAAATATCACATTTCAGAAAAACCCGTCAGCTAAAGTCTTTTAGAAGTTCGATCAAAAATACGGATTTTCAGGACCCTAAAAATAAAATTTTCGTTCTGGAAAATCTGGGTTGAAAATACATGTACCAAAATTCCCAAAATGCCCTTACAACCAAACTGCAGCAAAGAAACACCAGAGAGGGGACAAGGAGGCCGCGGAACCGCGGCAATAGCAAGCTATTGCCGCGTTTCCGCGGTCGTTTAGGGGGATCTCTGGGTGATTTTTCTGCAGTGGCTTTTAAAAACCCTGAGTCGATTTTTGATGCATGAATTATCACTTTTACAGAACATAAAAAATCGACAGCAACTTTGAAAACGGGGTACATTTCGGGACTTTTTCTTTGATCGATCTTCTATCTACTTTGCTAACATGTTAGATAGAGTTTAACTAGGCTCTGATACCACTGTAAGTCCATGCTACCTCTCCCGGTACTTTCGGGCATGCGGAATTTGATAAAAAACGATTTTTATAGAGATGGTAACATGGACTTAAAACCCGGATCTTTGTTAAACATCTAACTAACAACCTAACTAGGAGTCGTTAACTACTCGGTTAGGGGGTTTATACCTTGCTTGTCTTGAACTCCTTCGTCTTCAAGCTCCGATGGTGGTCCGGATCGGCTTCTTCCCGTCATCTCCTTGCGCCGAAGATAGATCCACCTGAAAGCTCCAACCTTTGGCTCTTTCTTCGAACTTTGAAGAAACTAGTTCACTCGGTTTGCTAAACCTTGTGAACTAGAGTGAGTAGAGAAGAGTTTGTATGGGATTTTATCTATGGTTCTTGGTTCTCAACTCATGAGACAAGTGAACCATAGAGTCAAGAGAGGGAGCAAGAGGAAGAGGGTGAGAGCAAGAGTATGAGAGCTCAAGAACAAGAGAGAGAATGGTCAAGTGAGAATGAGCCTCTCTTTTGTCTTTCACCCTCTCATAATCCAAAACAATGATAACAAATTATATCAATCAAGTGTTATGTGATGGTTTAAGCAACCATAACCATATCATTTCATGCACTCATTTTACACAAAAGAGCAAGCAAGCAAAAGTCTTTGCCATGAAATGATAGCTATGGTTATCATGATGGTCAACTAGTCAAGCCTAGTCAACCGGTCAACAAAGTCAACAAATCAACAAAAGTCAATAAGTCAACAAAGTCAACAAGTCAACAACCATGTCACCATAATACTTAATTAATATAATTGTTAATCATATATCATATTCTCATTAGTATTGAGCAAAAAGTCAATAGTCAACGGTCAACGGTCAACAACCCTAATGAGAATCCTCTGTCTCTGTCTCTCCGTCAACTGTGCATACACACCCGCATCCGCGTTCCGAAGAACACGAATACAAACTGGATAAATCCAATCCCAATACGTACACTAGGATCTGGCTTAAACCAAAGCCCGCTAGTGTAAACTGTCCGGACACTGTACGTGCACAAGTGCATGGATGTGACCGAACCCTGTCGCAAAACCATGCGACCTCTACTCTTTTGCCTAAAGGCTAAAAGCTTTCTGTGTGGGACTCTAAAGACTCGACACTACGCTGGCAGTGGGTTTAACCACAGACCGCAAGCGGCACTAGCTGTGCGTAACGGTCCCCAGGTAATGCCGACAAGAAGACTGACGAGGCGAAACCCATCTGAACTCCTACTGAGCCTGAATGTGACATTCTCCGTACATTCCGGTCTGTTCGTCTGATATATCGCATGGCGGGCCTAGGGGGCGGTAAACGTCAGACCCCCAATAGCGGTACAAGTCGTGTCGGAGCGAAGCCCAAAACACCTTGAGATAACACTGGAAGCCTACCAGTATATCTGGTTTGCCCTGGCCAGGGACTACTTGTGTAATGGCTCTCCTAGACACAGCGCGATGTCAACCCCCAATACCGGGAGAGACGAATCCTATCTAACCGTCACTGCCTCCAAGTGCTTCGGGACTGCACCCAACCACTACCTGTTTGCACGACTCCTTTGAGCCGTGGTAGGGTAGTGATCAAAGTACAGTGGGAACACACTCGAGGCGAAGTGACAGTGTCAAGTCAGCGGACTAAGCTGTACTCATGTCACCTGGGAACTGATAACTGACGATAGGCATAATACCAACTAGTCAGTTCCCGACGAGTCCTGTCCAGTGTACTCATAACCCAACGAGCACCCGCATACTATCTCAAGTACGACGTACTGACGGCTGTGGGACAGACCGTCTCCCACACTGGGATGAGAAGCGCATGCGCTAGTCTACTCCGGAGTATCGATGCCCTGTCTCGATAGTCCTGCGACTAGGGACCTGCATAAGGATGTGCTTATAGATTACCCAGCCCCACTAGTGTGACAGCCATCACAATGCTGGTAATCAAGCAAAGATCATAAGGGCTCCACTAATGTACATAAGTGATATACAAAAATAAACACATGTACACATTGAAGCAGAAACAAACCAAGTAGCATACTACTATTTTGAGCAAAATTGTATATACAAGGTGAATATCCCAAGCTTCCATTAAGTAATATACAAACCAGTATGATACAGTAATGGCCTCTAGGGCATATACACTAACAATCTCCCACTTGCACTAAGGCCATGTACTGGCGTATCGAAGACCTATCATCTCGATCAGCCGCTCGAACTGAGTCTGGGGCAAGGCCTTGGTGAATGGATCTGCAGTGTTATCTTCTGAAGCGACTCTCCGAACCTCGATCTCCTGGCGATCCACGATCTCCCTGATCAGGTGATACCGCCTTAAGATGTGTCTGGATCTCTGATGGGACCTGGGTTCCTTCGCTAAAGCTATAGCCCCATTGTTGTCGCAATACAGAGGTATTGGATCAACAATGGACGGAACCACCTGAAGTTCTTTCAAGAACTTCCTCATCCAGACAGCTTCTTTTGCGGCATCAGATGCAGCGATGTATTCCGTTTCCATCGTCGAGTCTGCAACGGTTTCTTGTTTGGAACTCTTCCAACACACCGCCCCTCCATTGAGGGTAAAGACAAAACCCGACATGGACTTGGAATCATCCTTGTCACTCTGGAAGCTGGAGTCAGCAAAGGCCTCGATCTGGAGGTCTTTTCCGCCATACACCAAGAACATCTCCTTAGTCCTTCTAAGGTACTTGAGAATGTTCTTTACCGCTATCCAGTGTTTCTCCCCAGGGTTTGACTGATACTGGCTTACCACACTCAGTGCATAAGCTACATCCGGTCTGGTACACAACATCGCATACATTATAGAGCCTACCGCAGAAGCGTAGGGTATAATAGACATGCGATCCCTCTCCAAATCAGTCTTGGGAGACATCTCTTTAGAGAGGGTGATCCCGTGACAAGCCGGTAGATTACCGCGCTTGGAATCTTCCATACTGAATCTCTTCAGTATGGCGTCGATGTACCTGGACTGCGAAAGTCCTAATATCCTCTTGGATCTGTCACGGTAGATCCGGATACCCAGAATGTATGAGGCATCACCCAGGTCTTTCATGGAGAACCTGTGTGACAAGAACCCCTTAACAGATTGTAGCATAGGAATGTCATTTCCTATTAAGAGAATGTCATCCACGTATAAAACGAGGAATACTACAGTTCTCGCTACAAATCTACTATAGATGCATGGTTCATCTGGATTTTTGATAAAGCCAAATTCCTTGACCGTCTCATCAAAACAGATGTTCCAACTCCGCGATGCCTGCTTTAGTCCATAGATGGACTTAAGCAACTTGCACATCTTTCCGCTGCTCCCACTGTGAATGAAACCCTCTGGCTGGTCCATATAGACACACTCCTCTAAATTTCCATTTAGAAAAGCGGTCTTTACGTCCATTTGTCAGATCTCATAATCGTGGAAGGCAGCAATGGCAAGAAGGATCCGAATGGATTTCAGCATAGCCACTGGAGAAAAGGTTTCGTCATAGTCCAAGCCAGGTCTTTGACGGAAACCCTTTGCTACAAGTCTAGCTTTATAGGTCTCAACCTGTCCATCTACACCAATCTTCCTTTTGAAGACCCACTTGCATCCTACGGGTTTTACCCCGTCTGGAGCAATGTCCAACGTCCATACTTTGTTGGTGTACATGGACTCCATTTCGGTCCGCATTGCATCCAGCCATTTCACTGAGTCAACGCTCTGAACGGCCTGCTGGAAGCTAGTAGGCTCATCATAATCTATGATGCAATCCTCTCTATCCCCGTCTATGAGAAAACCGTAGTATCTCTCGGGTGGAAGAGACTGCCTACTACTCCTGCGGAGCGGCGTAGGAATGTCCTGTTCTGTTGAACCCTCTGGTTCCACTAAGCTTTCAGTAATAGTCTGTGGTTATGGAATTTCTTCCAGTTATACTGCGCTCCCACTAATTTCCTTTTCTAAAAACTGGTGTTCCAGAAAGTGGGCATGACGAGAAACAAGGACTTTTTGTTCCTCTTCGCAGTAGAAGAAATATCCCTTGGAATTCTTTGGATATCCACAAACTTACACAGTATTGAGCGTGCCTCGATCTTGTCCGCATGCTGCTTTTTGACAAAAGCTGGACTTCCCCATGTCTTAATGTGATTAAGATGGGGTCTCTTCCCACACCGCATCTCATATGGTGTGGTAGGCACAGTCTTAGTAGGAACTCGGTTCAAAAGGTATGCAGCTGATTCTAGCGCATACCCCCAGAATGATCGCGGTAACTCAGCGTTACTCATCATGGACCGTACCATATCCAATAGGGTTCGGTTCCGTCTCTCCGATACACCGTTATGTTGCGGAGTGTATGGAGGAGTAAGATGAGAGAGAATTCCGTTCTCTTTTAAATCGTGGATCGCAAGGAGATCGAGGTTCGGAGGGTTGCTTCAGAAGAAAACACTGCAGATCCATTCACCAAGGCCTTACCCCAGACTCAGTTCGAGCGGCTGATCGAGATGATAGGTCTTCGATACGCCAGTACATGGCCTTAGTGCAAGTGGGAGATTGTTAGTGTATATGCCCTAGAGGCCATTACTGTATCATACTAGTTTGTATATTACTTAATGGAAGCTTGAGATATTCACCTTGTATAAACAATCTTGCTCAATATAGTAGTATGCAACTTGGTTTGTTTCTCCTTCAATGTGTACATGTGTTTATTTTAGTATATCACCTATACACATTAGTGGAGCCCTTAGGATCTTTGCTTGATTACCAGCGTTGTGATGGCAGTCACACTAGTGGGGGCTGGGTAATCTATAAGCACATCCTTATACAGGTCCCTAGTCGCAGGACTATCGAGACAGGGCATCGATACTCCGGAGTAGACTAGCGTATGCGCTTCTCATCCCAGTGTGGGAGATGGTCTGTCCCACAGCCATCAGTACGTCGTACTGGAGATAGTATACGGGTGCTCGTTAGGTTACGAGTACACTGGACAGGACTCGTCGGGAACTGACAGGTTGGTATTATACCTATCGTCAGTTATCAGTTCCCAGGTGACATGAGTACAGCTTAGTCCGCTGACTTGACACTGTCACTTCACCTCAAGTGTGTTCCCACTGTACTTTGATTACTACCCTACCACGGCTCAAAGGAGTCGTGCAAACAGGTAGTAGTTGGGTGCATTCCCGAAGCACTTGGAGGCAGTGACGGTTAGACAGGATTCGTCTCTCCCGGTATTGGGGGTTGACATCGCGCTGTGTCTAGGAGAGCCATTACACGAGTAGTCCCTGGCCAGGGCAAGCGAGATATACTGGTAGGCTTCCAGTGTTATCTCAGGGTGTTTTGGGCTTCACTCCGACACGACTTGTACCGCTATTAGGGGACTGACGTTTACCGCCCCCTAGGCCCGCCATGTGATGTATCAGACGAACAGACCGGACTGTACGGAGACTGTCACACTCAGACTCTGTAGGAGTTCAGATGGGGTTCACCTCATCAGTCTTCTTATCGGCATCTACCTGGGGACCGTTACGCACAGCTAGTGCCGCTTGCGGTCTGTGGTTAAACCCACTGCCAGCGTAAGTGTCGAGTCTTTAGAGTCCCACGCAGAGGGCTATTCGCCATTGGGCAAAACTGAGTAGAGGTCGCATGGTTTTGCGACAGGGTTCGTTCTCATCCGCGCACTTGTGCACGTTTGGAGTCCGGACAGATATTAATAGCAGGCTCTGGTTTGAGCCAGGTACTGGTATATGTTTTGGGGTTGATTTTATCTCATAGTATTCGTGTTCCTCGTAACAAGAATGCGGGTGTGTATGCACAGTTGATTGAGGCAGAGGAAGAGGATTTTCATTAGGGTTTCGGAACGGGTGCGTATGCACAGTTGACAGTCGTCTTTTTCCAAACCCTAATGAATTTATGATATATCATATTAATAATATTAATTAAATGAAATTGTGTCATGGTTGGGTTTGTTGACTTGTTGACCATGGTTGACTTGTTGACCATGGTTGAAAGTTTGACCATTATCATTACATATCAAAGATGCTCTTTGATTCTAGCAAAATTCATTTAATGAATGTGATGATAGTGGTCATTCCAAACCATCTATCAACTATTTCATTTTTATTATTATTGTTAATTTGATAATTCTTTTCATTTGAGTTATGGTTGTAAAATGAAAAGAATAGCTCATTCTATCATAACACTTCTCTCTCCTCTCTTCTTCTTCCTCCTCCTCTAGTTCAAGGAGCTCCCTTCTTATGTGTTGAGAATCCATCTCCTTGAGATAAAAACACCCCAAAGCCACTCTCTACTCACTCTAGGGTTAGAGGTTTAGCAAGCCAAAGATCCTAGTTCACTCAAAGTCCGAGAAAGAGCCCGAAGGTTGAACCCTCAGGTGGATCCATCTTTGACGGAAGAAGGAGACGAGGAAAGCACCATCAAACCCTACAAAGGTTTCAAGAAGAAGGAGTTCAAGTTAGGTATAACCTTTTATCCGAGTAGCTAACTCTCTTTAGCTTTCTTGCTAGTTTAGTTTAGAAAAGATCCCGACTTTGTTAGTCCATGTTGCCTCATGCGCTAAAAATTTGTTTTTTATACCGTTTCCACCTCCCCGCAAGAACCGGGGGTAGCAACGTGGACTTACAGTGCTATCAGAGCCTAACTAAACTTAAACTAGCTTTGTAGTAAAGTGTATGGAAGTTCGAACGGAAAAATCGTGAAAAACCGGAGAAACAAAACCCTAACTTTCTGTTGAAATTTTTTGTGCTCTAAAGTGAAAAAGTTTTACTCCTAAAATCGGCTCGGGGTTTTGTGAGAACACCCACCAAAAACGATCCCCTGATTCCCTCAAACCGCCGCGGTTCCGCGGCAATAGGTATGCATTTGCCGCGGAACCGCCGCCGTTTAGGCTCCTCTCGTGATCGGGTTTTGTGCAGTGTTTTTCTGGTAGGGTTTTGGGATTTTTCAGATGGTTTATTTGTGCCCAGGTTTTCCAGAAAAGAAATTTGTTTTTGGGGGCCTATAAATCCGTATTTTTATCGAACTTCACTACACTTTGACTATATTGGTTATATCTGTGATGTTTATATGTATTGAACGTCGGCTAATCGCTATATGTCGATTAGTCGGGGTTATACATATCTGTGATCTGTGTTTGTTGATGGTATGTGTATATGAATGGATTGGATTGTCGCGGGTGAATAGCCGGGATGGATGTGAGATGAGTGTTGTTTTTCTTTCATTCATTTGTAATATGTAAATTGATGTAATATTATTATTTGTATGGCCGCACAACCGGGTCGGGGTTGTAGCCGTCATTGTATAATTCTTTTTACTGTTTTTGCTCCTAGGATAGACCCATGGAGGGGGTGCACAAACTACCGGGTATCTCCAAGTGCCGAGTGGCCTACTCACGGTAGTGAGGGAGGTTGCTTCGCTTGGGATCTTGGCGGGTAGTTTGCCGCACCCGTAGGGGTCTTGGGTGGGTTTTGGCTATTCACCGCGACCGTGTAATCCGCTTTTCGTTGCAGGCTCGAACGGATTGCGGATTCCTAGTATATCCAATGTATTCATCTGTGATCTGTAATGTCTATCATTGCTTTACATTTATAACTATTTAGGCGTTGCTTATGTTTTACAGCCGCGCTAGCCCAGCCCCCGCTCTGTCGTTAGTTAAGTAACCTAACGGGTGACGACGGGGCCCCGTGGCGAATGCGAATGGCATAAGCGTACGTCATATTTTGGTTGTTTTCTGCAATGGTAGGATTAAATGATGGGACGCATTAAAAGAACTAATGCAAGAATATCATGCATTAAAAGAACTAATGCAAGATAATAAACCAAGCAAAAGTCGTTGGAACACTTTCGAAAAACCACTCGGTTCTTTTCAAAACTAACTTTTAAACGCGGAGCTTGAGCCACTCCTTTTAAAAGCTATCTTGTTCCATCGATTATATCAAGTTCACTACGTTCACGGTTTCGCCAAAACCATTCGTAGCCCTCCGTCGTTTCACATGAATAGTCAATAGTATTCAAGCTGTGTTTGTTGGCCAAAGTCAAGGCATAGTGATTGGTAGCTATTGGGTATTCATGTGCAGCATAGATAGATGCGTTGATTTGGAACAGTCGTACTGCCTTGTTGGCCAAAGTCAAGGGTAGGTACGGGTGGATTCAAATTAACCTGGAGAACGACGGGAAGAACTTGACATGTGACTTATGATTTGTTGGCCAAAGTCAAGGTCATAAGAGCATGGGGCAAAAATCCACATCGGGAGTTTCATAAGTACTGAAACTTGCTAGATTTGCATACCATTTGGAGTGTGGTGATTCTGGTAGGATTCCTTCAGTTTCGTCACGCGATGATATTTGGATCCCGATCCTACTGTGAGTATATGCTACTCCTCGGGAAATTTCTCACTAAACGATCAATGCTATAAACCTAGTAGGTGCCTAGAAAGGTGTTAGCGGGGCTACGCCCCCAGGGAAAAGAGGTTATTTAATTAAGGAACTTCGCGAAAGCGTTGGAAAACCTCCCTCGAAGTACCGACACTGGCCTGGCTGAACGGTTAAGCAAGTATTGTGCGGTGGGATTGATCCCGACTAATTCTTCCTTTATGGTTTGAGGAGGGATTCGAGAGACAATGGGAGCCATCCTGTTTAGACAAATTAAAAACCATTCTAAACTTGCAAGAGCATCATGCTGAGTGTTTCTTCTTCTCTCTCCTAATTGCAGCGACCAATCGACATGACTGGACTTAAGTTACTTCGAGATAAAAATATACTGACAGGGCCAAACTACAAAGATTGGCTCAGGAATGTCAAAATGGCAATCACTTACGACAAGCTGGGGTATCTTCTTACCACCAAACCTCCCCCCGTCCCAAGTCCCACCTCCAGCGTCGCGGATAAGGAAATCCGTAAAACCTGGAAGATTGATAGCGCGAAGGCCAAGTGCTTCGTACTTGCCTCGATGGACAATGAACATCAGAGGAGGCACGGGATTATGGACCTTGAATCCATATTTCTCCATACAAAAGAACTGTATGGAGAGCAATCTCGTATCGCAAGATACGAAGTGTCGAAGAAGTTATTTTCGGCAAAGTTGGCCATCGGATCATCGGTAGCGGAATACGTGCTTAAGATGATTGGCTTCATTGAGGAGCTCGCGGAACTTGGAACCACGTTGGAGAATGAGCTCTATACGGACTTGATTCTCCAGTCCCTTCCTTCCACTTACGCCCAGTTCATACTGAACTTCAACTTACAAGAAAACGAGGTTGAACTTTCAGAACTCCTCAACATGCTGAGGAGCGCAGAGGGCACCCTACAGAAAAGTAGGGAAACATCCACTTTGTTTGTAGGAGGATCTTCTTCTTCTAGGTCCAAGGCGAAAGCCAAGGTAAAGAAGAGGAAAGCCCCCGCCAAACCAAGGGGCGGTGTTGGTAAAGTGGATACGAAGGGAAAGGCAAAGGCAACAATGATAGCGGGGAAGCTTGTGGGTAAAGAAGAATGCTTCTATTGTCATAAGAGTGGACACTGGAAGAAAGATTGCAGGGCTTGGAAGGCCAGGACACAGGAACTGAAGCAGGTTGCGGCTTCAGCTTCAAGTGTGTATGTTATTGAAAACTGTCTTTCGATAAACTCTACTTCCTGGGTATTGGATACCGGATCAGGATCTCATATCTGTAATTCTTTGCAGGCGTTGAGAAACCGTAGGGTTTTGAAAGCAGGTGACATGACCCTCAGAGTTGCGAACGGAGCTAGCATGGATGCTAAAGCCGTGGGGGACTATCACCTGGGAATGTCAGATGGGCATGTTTTGGTTTTGCGTAATTGCTTTTTTGTACCCAACGCAAGTTGTAATATCATTTCTGTATCTTTGGTTTCTAAAGAAGGTTATGAATTTGCATTTGTAAGTAATGTTGTAAACATTCACCTTAATCAAGTTCTGATTGGGTCAGATACATTGAGCAATGGTATATACGTATTAAACCAACCACAGATTTTCAATGTCCAGAATACACACAAAAGAAAGTCTCCGGAAATCAATCAGACTTTCTTATGGCATTGTAGACTGGGTCACATCAATGAGAGAAGGTTGACTAAGTTACATACAGAAGGATATTTGGATCCGTTCGAATATCAATCGTATGCCACTTGTCAATCCTGTCTCAAAGGAAAGATGACAAAGACTCCGTTCACTGGACACGGAGTAAGAGCGAGCGAGCTCTTGGGACTCGTACACAGCGACGTGTGCGGTCCAATGTCTACACATGCGCGAAGCGGTTATTCTTACTTCATTACTTTTACGGATGATTTTTCAAGGTACGGTTATGTCTTCTTAATGAAACATAAGTCCGAAGCCTTTGAAAAGTTCCAGGAATATAAGAATGAAGTAGAAAAACAAACCGGCAAAAGTATCAAGATTCTAAGATCGGATCGAGGTGGAGAATACTTAAGTGCCGAGTTCCTGAATTACTTAAAAGAGAAAGGAATTCTCTCTCAGCTTACTCCTCCATACACTCCGCAACATAACGGTGTATCGGAGAGACGGAACCGGACCCTATTGGATATGGTACGGTCCATGATGAGTAACGCTGAGTTACCGCGATCATTCTGGGGGTATGCGCTAGAATCAGCTGCATACCTTTTGAACCGAGTTCCTACTAAGACTGTGCCTACTACACCATATGAGATGTGGTGTGGGAAGAGACCCTATCTTAAGCACATTAAGACATGGGGATGTCCAGCTTTTGTTAAAAAGCAGCATGCGGACAAGCTCGAGGCACGCTCAGTACAGTGCAAGTTCGTGGGATATCCAAAGAACTCCAAGAGATATTTCTTCTACTGTGAAGAAGAACAAAAGTTCTTGTTTCTCGTCATGCCTACTTCTTGGAAACTGAGTTTTTGGAAAACCAGATAAGTGGGAGCACAGTAGAACTGGAAGAAATTCCAGAACCACGAGCTATTACTGAAGGCTTAGTGGAACCAGAGGGTTCAAAAGAACTGGACATTCCTACGCCGCTCCGCAGGAGTAGTAGGCAGTCTCATCCGCCCGAGAGATACTACGGTTTTCTCATAGACGGGGATAGAGAGGATTGCATCATAGATTATGATGAGCCTACTAGCTTCCAGCAGGCCGTTCAGAGCGTTGACTCGGTAAAATGGCTGGATGCAATGCGGACCGAAATGGAGTCCACGTACACCAACAAAGTATGGACGTTGGACATTGCTCCAGACGGGGTAAAACCCGTAGGATGCAAGTGGATCTTCAAAAGGAAGATTGGTGTAGATGGACAGGTTGAGACCTATAAAGCTAGACTTGTTGCAAAGGGTTTTCGTCAAAGACCTGGTTTGGACTATGACGAAACATTTTCTCCAGTGGCTATGCTGAAATCCATTCGGATCCTTCTTGCCATTGCTGCCTTCCACGATTATGAGATTTGGCAGATGGACGTAAAGACCGCTTTTCTAAATTGAAATTTAGAGGAGTGTGTCTATATGGATCAGCCAGAGGGTTTCATTTAGAGTGGGAGCAGCGGAAAGGTGTGCAAGTTGCTTAAGTCCATTTATGGACTAAAGCAGGCATCGCAGAGTTGGAACATCTGTTTTGATGAGACGGTCAAAGAATTTGGCTTTATCAAAAATCCAGATGAACCATGGATCTATAGTAGATTTGTAGCGAGAACTGTAGTATTCCTCGTTTTATACGTGGATGACATTCTCTTAATAGGAAATGACATTCCTATGCTACAATCTGTCAAGGGGTTCTTGTCACACAGGTTCTCCATGAAAGACCTGGGTGATGCCTCATACATCCTGGGGATCCGGATCCATCGAGATAGATCCAAGAGGATATTAGGACTTTCTCAGTCCAGGTACATCGACAACATACTGAAAAGATTCAGTATGGAAGATTCCAAGCGCGGTAACCTACCGGCTTGTCACGGGATCATCCTCACTAAAGAGATGTCTCCCAAGACTGATTTGGAGAGGGATCGCATGTCGATTATACCCTACGCTTCTGCGGTAGGCTCTATAATGTATGCGATGTTGTGTACCAGACCGGATGTAGCTTATGCACTGAGTGTGGTAAGCCGTTATCAGTCAAACCCTGGGGAGAAACACTGGATAGCGGTAAAGAACATTCTCAAGTACCTTAGAAGGACTAATGAGATGTTCTTGGTGTATGGAGGAAAAGACCTCCAGATCGAGGCCTTTGCTGACTCCAGCTTCCAGAGTGACAAGGATGATTCCAAGTCCATGTCGGGTTTTGTCTTTACCCTCAATGGAGGGGCGGTGTGTTGGAAGAGTTCCAAACAGGAAACCGTTGCAGACTCGACTATGGAAGCGGAATACATCGCTGCATCTGATGCCGCAAAAGAAGCTGTCTGGATGAGGAAGTTCTTGAAAGAACTTCAGGTGGTTCCGTCCATTGTTGATCCAATACCTCTGTATTGCGACAACAACGGGGCTATAGCTTTAGCGAAGGAACCCAGGTCCTATCAGAGATCCAGACACATCTTGAGGCGGTATCACCTGATCAGGGAGATCGTGGATCGCAAGGAGATCGAGGTTCGGAGGGTTGCTTCAAAAGAAAACACTGCAGATCCATTCACTAAGGCCTTACCCGAGACTCAGTTCGAGCGGCTGATCGAGATGATAGGTCTTCGATACGCCAGTACATGGCCTTAGTGCAAGTGGAAGATTGTTAGTGTATATGCCCTAGAGGCCATTACTGTATCATACTAGTTTGTATATTACTTAATGGAAGCTTGGGATATTCACCTTGTATAAACAATCTTGCTCAATATAGTAGTATGATACTTGGTTTGTTTCTACTTCAATGTGTACATGTGTTTATTTTAGTATATCACCTATACACATTAGTGGAGCCCTTAGGATCTTTGCTTGATTACCAGCGTTGTGATGGCAGTCACACTAGTGGGGGCTGGGTAATCTATAAGCACATCCTTATACAGGTCCCTAGTCGCAGGACTATCGAGACAGGGCATCGATACTCCTGAGTAGACTAGCGTATGCGCTTCTCATCCCAGTGTGGGAGATGGTCTGTCCCACAGCCATCAGTACGTCGTACTGGAGATAGTATATGGGTGCTCGTTAGGTTACGAGTACACTGGACAGGACTCGTCGGGAACTGACAGGTTGGTATTATACCTATCGTCAGTTATCAGTTCCCAGGTGACATGAGTACAGCTTAGTCCGCTGACTTGACACTGTCACTTCGCCTCAAGTGTGTTCCCACTGTACTTTGATTACTACCCTACCACGGCTTAAAGGAGTCGTGCAAACAGGTAGTAGTTGGGTGCATTCCCGAAGCACTTGGAGGCAGTGACGGTTAGACAGGATTCGTCTCTCCCGGTATTGGGGGTTGACATCGCGCTGTGTCTAGGAGAGCCATTACACGAGTAGTCCCTGGCCAGGGCAAGCGAGATATACTGGTAGGCTTCCAGTGTTATCTCAGGGTGTTTTGGGCTTCACTCCGACACGACTTGTACCGCTATTAGGGGACTGACGTTTACCGCCCCCTAGGCCCGCCATGCGATGTATCAGACGAACAGACCGGACTGTACGAAGACTGTCACACTCAGACTCTGTAGGAGTTCAGATGGGGTTCACCTCGTCAGTCTTCTTATCGGCATCTACCTAGGGACCGTTACGCACTGCTAGTGCCGCTTGCGGTCTGTGGTTAAACCCACTGCCAGCGTAAGTGTCGAGTCTTTAGAGTCCCACGCAGAGGGCTATTCGCCATTGGGCAAAACTGAGCAGAGGTCGCATGGTTTTGCGATAGGGTTCGTTCTCATCCGCGCACTTGTGCACGTTTGGAGTCCGGACAGATATTAATAGCAGGCTCTGGTTTGAGCCAGGTACTGGTATATGTTTTGGGGTTGATTTTATCTCACAGTATTCATGTTCCTCGGAACAAGAATGCGGGTGTGTATGCACAGTTGATTGAGGCGGAGGAAGAGGATTTTCATTAGGGTTTCGGAACGGGTGCGTATGCACAGTTGACAGTCGTCTTTTTCCAAAACCTAATGAATTTATGATATATCATATTAATAATATTAATTAAATGAAATTGTGTCATGGTTGGGTTTGTTGACTTGTTGACCATGGTTGACTTGTTGACCATGGTTGAAAGTTTGACCATTATCATTACATATCAAAGATGCTCTTTGATTCTAGCAAAATTCATTTAATGAATGTGATGATAGTGGTCATTCCAAACCATCCATCAACTATTTCATTTTTATTATTATTGTTAATTTGATAATTCTTTTCATTTGAGTTATGGTTGTAAAATGAAAAGAATAGCTCATTCTATCATAACACTTCTCTCTCCTCTCTTCTTCTTCCTCCTCCTCTAGTTCAAGGAGCTCCCTTCTCATGTGTTGAGAATCCATCTCCTTGAGATAAAAACACCCCAAAGCCACTCTCTACTCACTCTAGGGTTAGAGGTTTAGCAAGCCAAAGATCCTAGTTCACTCAAAGTCCGAGAAAGAGCCCGAAGGTTGAACCCTCAGGTGGATCCATCTTTGACGGAAGAAGGCGACGAGGAAAGCACCATCAAACCCTACAAAGGTTTCAAGAAGAAGGAGTTCAAGTTAGGTATAACCTTTTATCCGAGTAGCTAACTCTCTTTAGCTTTCTTGCTAGTTTAGTTTAGAAAAGATCCCGACTTTGTTAGTCCATGTTGCCTCATGCGCTAAAAATTTGTTTTTTATACCGTTTCCGCCTCCCCGCAAGAACCGGGGGTGGCAACGTGGACTTGCAGTATGATCAAATCAAGTACCTGCCGGGATATACGATCCTTAAATTCCATGTATATAAGGGGACGGGGAATCCACACCAGCACGTTGCTCAATTCACGGCTCTATGCGGCAACACCGGGGGTGAAGACAAACTACTGCTTCGCCAATTCGTTGGCATCTTGTCGGAGACAGCATTCGAGTGGTATTCCGAGCACCTGAATGACTCTGTCAAGACGTTTGTAGAAATGGAGTTGCTATTCACCCAGCGTTTCGCAAGCGCTAGTGAACGCATCCCGATAACGGCACTCATCAATGCGAGGGTGAATCCAGGAGAAACCTGGGTTCAATACGCCATTCGATGGTGGAATATATGGTCAAAATGTGAACAACGCATCGAAGAAGCTCCTGCGGTAGGCAAGTTCGTGGGTACCCTCAATCCGCAGGCGACCATATCCCAATTCATGATGTTTTTCAAGCCGACCACCTTCCAAGCCCTGATTGACAAGCTGGCCCAAATGGACCAAATGGGACATAGACCGTCCTCCTCAAAGATGGATCCTCGGAATGAAAATGGCAAAGAGAAAGTGACCTTTGTCGCCAATACTCAACAACGGCTGAGCAACTTAAAAACAGTTGTTCGCCAAAGCAACGTGCGTCTATGCCAATCCCTCGAGGAGAGACTGGGACGTCCTTACTCGTTTCCCCGGGATAAAACGATGAGACTATTTGAGCTGGCAGTTTGCAACAGACTCATCAATCTGCCAGATCCAAGACGTCCATTGCATCCAGGCAATGTCAACAATCCTAATTACTGCCCTTACCACCAAGCAGCAAGCCATCCGATCGAAGACTGCTACGTCTTAAAAAATTGGGTTGAAGACCAGTATCAACAGGGCAAGTTCGCGCTGTTCTAAAACTGGAAGGTAAACCTGCCACAACAGCACACCCCTAAAAGGGTGGACACGCCCGGGGCATCATGCTCATTTATAAAGGAAGCTCCATGGGAAGTCGTTCTTTCGGCAAAAACTAAAAGAATGCTGAAAGGTCTTCAAACAAGTCCGGCAATCAGGTGGAAAAGCCGGCTAGAGCCGGAGATCATCGAGGGGATGCTGAAACCACGCCCAACATTGGAGTTAATAGCGATGGGCAAAACACCCAGGCCCAGCCGTCAAAGTCTTCGAAGAAAAAGAAGAAGACCAAAAAGCCCGCGCAGTTTGATGACAAGCGCATGAATCTGCAAAAGCATATTGATGCGCTGGAGGAATATAACCAGAAGGCGCGGATCCCAGTCACACTCCAGGAATTTCTCAACCATATCCTTGAGAACAGAGGCAATGACAATGACGAGAGAGACGGCGCGTCAAAAGAACCCGAAGATTACGTGGCAGGTTGTCACATGATCTCTCACTCGTCAATAGATGATAAAGAAGCTCCTGGTGCAGAGAAACTGGGGGCAGATCCAGAACCAGAATCAAAATCCCTGGAGCCATCGGATGAATTGATTGACAGACTGCTGAGCGAATCTCTTCAGAAAAGCAAAGCTGACAGAGAGCGGGAAACGGCCATATACGAAAGGGCCAGACGTCGGTGTCAAGTTAAAGAAGCTTCGGTAACGGGAAGCCATAGAATACCCCAACCGGATCGAAGCATCCCTATCGCCAGCAAAAGCAAGCTTAAAGCAAGAAAACGATTCGCTAGGGCCCTCTCAATGGGAATGAAGTTGCCCTCTTTCAAAGGAAATTCTCCTGGCGATATACATCTTGATGAAGTGGACGTACATCCTAACTTCTGCTTATACCATCAGAGGCTTGCACACCCTACCGAAGAGTGCATAGCCTTTAAAAACTGGTGGCAGGGATATGTTGCCTACCGACAACACGTTCAACGAGTGAAGCGCAAGGCTCGTCGGGAACAGAGAAGCACGACAGATGAGCGCAAAAGATTTGCCGACAACTGTCACATGGTTGACACCAAGGGATCACAAGTTATCACCTTTGGAAGCGACTCTGACGAAGAAATTGCCCTCAGCCCTCTCTTCAAGGAATCCACCTCTGACACAAAATGCGAAGATTTGTGAGAACAGCCAGCTGCGTAATTGTACGTTGCCCGAAAAAATCTCGGACCTACGAACGACGGACTGAAACGTCCTTAAACTACTACAAACCGCAGTATGCTAGGACTGTACCAAAAAAAAATGGTACGCCCACAAGCAAAATGGGCTCGGAAGAAAACCCGAAAGGGCACCGTGAGTAAAAACAGCAGGGCTACTGGCGAATTTGTGAAAACCCGAGAGGGCGCAGGCTCGTAGAAAAATTCGTGCACACTTGCGAGGTCCTTTCGACCTTGTGAGGAGAAAACACCTGCGTGAGATCCATATGATTCACAAAGGAGCGACACACTTAGGGATCCCCACGATTCTTAAGGAGAAATTACACTTACGAGATCCTCACGACCCGTAAGGAGAACCCTCTTATGAGACCCTCACGGCTCATAAGATTCAAAAACCTTAAGCTACAGGGATCTGAACCTGTTCTTAAGCCATCACAATCCCCAGATTGCCTTACATGCGTTTCAATATCGACCCTTGTATACAATCCACGGACACGAATAAACATTTCCCTAACAGAGTCCCACCAGAGACTAGGGATATGCTCACACGGTGAATGACCCTTGTAAGTCATCTCGACTTATAAGGAGAAAACATTCTTGTAAGATCTTTACGACTTATAAGAGACCATACACTTAAGACTCCTCACGATTCTTAAGGAGAAAACTCACCTACGAGATCCTCACGACTCGTAGGAGAAATATCTTTATGAGACCCTTACGGCTCATGAAGTCAAAATCCTTAGTTGGCGGGATCTTAACCCTGTTTGCTAAGCCACCTTTGTTCGAACCGATAAAGGCAAATGATGATTCGTTCCTGGCAATATCCTAGTTGTAGAGATGCTGATGCCTAAATCGGTATCAAATTCCAAGTCTAAACTCGCGGTTAAAATCAGCGAGCCAAGAATGCGTATAAATAGCCGAAATGATAGAGCAACTCGCAACAAAATCAGCAAGTAAAATATATGCATACAAAAAACAGCCGAAATGATTGGGCAACTCGCAATAAAAAGCAGCGATTAAAATAAAAAAATAGCCGAAATAATTGGGCACCGCGAAAAATAGCTGAAATGTTGGGCAATCGCGACTTTCACGATGTTCCCCTCCGAACGGCGGCCTGGACTTGGGCGTCCGTGCCGGAGGTTCGGGGCAAATGCTAGTTGGTGCTATCCGTCCACCTCTCCGAAGATGCCAAGTTGATCCATGGCACCGTGCATCGGAGGCTTAGACGGATGCGGCCGATGTAGCAGACTTCGTCAGATTCCCCCTCGTGGAGGGGTTTTTGATTGTGGGGACGCTCTTCACTGCAGGCGCAAGCCCCTGCAGTTAATTACGCTACCGCATCGCGGTAACAACTTTCTCCTTCTCCAGCTGGTCACTTCATGTCGTGGGTGTTTGTTTCGTGTTTTCTTGCCCGTGGATTGTTTACGGAGACTGAGTTATGTCGTCGCCCGTAGGACGTGGACTAGTCCAAATCCGTGTTTATCTTAGATTTGGGTTTGGGGGTTTGGTCTGAGGATACGTCAGCCATACTTGAGGCTAAGATCAACTTAAACGTTTGTTAAGGATACGTTAGTCTAACGTTGAGACTAAGATCAACTTAACGGGATCGTTTAGATCCGACAAAGGAGTGTTTTAGGCTCCATTGTTCCAGTTTAGGGACATAGTGGTCCATCGTATATGTGGCCGTCGGGACCCGTCACCTCTCTGACGACGTTGAAGGATTACAACGACGGATGTCAGAGGAGTTCAGAGATGTACCCTCGAGCCAGAGTTAATTGGGGAGATTCATAGTCCAGTCTGTTTGAAGGTTTAAGGATACGTTAGCCATCTTTGAGGCTAAGATCAACTTAAACGGGACCGTTTAGATCCGACAAAAGAGTATGCGGGGCTCTATTGTTCTAGTTTAAGGACATTGCGGTCCATGGGTAGTTTAAGGACATTGCGGTCCATGGGTAGTTTAAGGACATTGCGGTCCATGGGTAGTTTAAGGACATTGCGGTCCGTTGTTAGTTTTAAGACATCTCGGTCGAGGTTAAGGACGTCGTAGTCCATGGGTTTAAGGACTCCACAATCCGGTATGTGCTCTGGATGCTTCACACGGGTTCACTGCCGTGCTTGGCGAGGACCAGGCTCCGCTCTAGGCATTCTCCACGGGGTCAAAGAGTGACATTATCCGCGTTTCACGTAACCAGAAATTTTGCACTAGATGCTTCACACAGGTTCACTGCCGTGCTCGGCGAGGACTAGGCTCCGCTCTGGGCGTTTTCCGCGGGGTCAAAGAGTGACGTTGTCCGCGTTCCACGTAACCAGGAATTTTGCATTAGACACGGGTTTAAGGACCCCACAGTCCATATCAATGTGTGGTCGTCGAGACCCGTCACCTCTTTGAAGACATTGAGGGATTATAATGCCAAGTATCAAAGGAGTGAAGAGATGTACCCTAGAACCGGAATGGCTTAAGTAGTCCTTGGCCCAATTTGGGATCAAGACTGATTAATTATGTTATGAGCCCATTAGCCCAGTTAATTACGAATCGAAGACTCATGGCCTAGCTTGAGCTAAGTCCTATCATGTCTAGAATATTGGCTTCTTGTTGGTCCATTGAAGGAGAGGCTTTGCCTCTATCCCTTTAGCCAATTGGTCCAAAGCCTAGTGTTAAACACTACAGAGCAATCAGTGTTGAACACTGGGAATGAGGTTGACAAGTTAGTGTTTATCACTAAAAGATAATTGGTGTTAAACACCAGCAACAAGGCTTTCAAATTATCAGAAACACTAAAACAGATCAGTGTTGAACACTGGCAATGGAGATCTCAGATTAGTGTTAAGTACTAAGGTAACCAGTGTTGAACACTGCGAATAAAGTTCTTTGATTAGTGTTGAACACTAAGGCCCAATAGTGTTTCAATACTGTATTCAAGAGTTCCAATTTAGTGTTAAACACTAAGGCAAGAGGGGTCACGTGGCAACACGTGAGAGCGCCCTCCCTTCATTTATTCTGCTGAGATTATCGCATCACGTGCCCTCACGTGAAGGGCATTTAAATGCTTATATGTTAAAGCTTCTGCCGAGGGTCACGTGGGTCACGTGGGGTGCTGCTTCAAAGGGGTTTTCTGTAGATCTCTTGGGGGGTCACGTGGTGACACGTGACCCTGCCTCTATGTATGTTGTTTTTAGAGGATCTGTTAATCTTTTTCTCAGGAATTAAATTCCTCGAGCTTTAAATTTCCGAGGAATTAAATTCCTACTTCCTTTTGAAGACTTATATTCTGGAATAGAGTTGAACTCTGAATTTTCTGTAGGAATTAAATTCCTCATATATGTGAAGAACTGAATAGGGTTAAACCCTAATAAAAACTTTTAAGGAATTGGACTCCCATTCTCTGTTAAGTTATGATTAAGGAAATTAAGTTCCCACTGTTTCAACAGAACTAGGTTTTTAATTATGGTTGAACCCTGTTTCTTTTTGTTCTGAAGGAATTAAATTCCCATAACACAGGGTCAAGCCCTACTTTTATCTTAAAGGAATTAAATTCCTATAGTTCTGTGAGAATTAAATTCTCGTGTTTCCATTCCCTCTCTATGTTTTGGATCTGCATGGCAGGATCTCAACCCATTGAGAATTAAATTCTCAACCTAAAGGGGAGATGCGCACTTTGCAGATCCTCTATCAAAGAGAGAAGAAATATGTTCTTCTGTTTTATATATCAGAGTTAAACTCGGTTGAGAATTAAATTCTTCTTCTTTCAAAAAGCCTTCCCTTTCTTACCTAGGGTTTTCCTTTGCAGAAGCTCCAAATTCCTCAAAATATAAAGGCTCTCTCCTTTTTCCTCCCTCTGCGTATATATGCTTTTTTTGTATCTCTTGGCTCCTATTTATAGGAGAAGCAGTCGAGTCAATTAGTTTTTGACGAATCTTCCTTGAGATATTTGATTTGCATCCATCATTCATTCTGGACCTTTGGATTATTAGGTGAATTTCATTCACCATTGGATTTCAAATCCAGGGATTCTCCTTTGTTATTTCGTTTAGATTTAAAGGGGAAATCGTTCCAAACTCGAGATTTTCCCATAGATAGATGATATTTAATCATCTTTAAATCTTTAATTCGATTGGTTCCAGGTAATCGCTTTCCTTTGGAAAGATTTAAATCTCTTTCAGAATTTAATTCTGTTAGCAAAACGGGCTTTGAAAGCCGGTCACGTGTGACCACGTGACCCATGGTCACGTGTGGGCACGTGACTCCCTTGGAACGAGCCTTCCTCTTTCTTTTTGCGCTCTGTCTTCTGGTTGCTGCTTAACCGTCACGTGCCACCACGTGACCCCTGGTCACGTGTGAGCACGTGACCCTTGTCTGGACTCTTTTTCTTGATTTAACTGGAGAACAATTCTGATGTTTTGAGCGTCACGTGCCAACACGTGACCCCTGGTCACGTGGGAGCACGTGACCTCTCTTGAAGCTTTTTCCTTGATTTGATCAGGGAACCGATGTGCCTCTGAATCCGCTTTAAAATGTCACGTGACCCTGGTCACGTGGGAGCACGTGACCCTTTCTGAAGCCCTTTTCTTTGATGTAGTCAAGAAGCTGAATCTGCCTTGATGATGATTTTGGATGTCACGTGCCAACACGTGACTACTGGTCACGTGTAAGCATGCGACCCTCTTTTGAAGCTTTTTCCAGAAGCTTTTCTGATTTTAAATCAGGAAAAAAATGCCCCCACAGCGTTGTTCTCACGTGTCTGCACGTGAGTGCAACGCTGTCACCTCTTGTGACCGTTGGATTCCTCTAGGGATCTGGGGAGATGAAACGTTTCCATTGCCTTCTATAAATACCTCTGTCTCTTCATAGGAGCCTTCACTTTGCTCATCTTCTTCTTCTGAGGACTTCTTCCTTGAGAATTTAATTCTCGCTTCCAGAGCTTAGTTCTCTGTCTTGAAACAATCTTCAGAGTTTAACTCTGTTCGAAAAGAATTCTTTCCCTCAGGTAATCTTTTTGGACAAACGATGGACCTTCACATTCCTCTGGATTTTAAATCCCAAACAAGGGTTTTTACCCTTTTTTTTTTATGTTTTTCCATAAGAATATGAAACCGCTTAACCTTCAAACTGTAGATCTCTTAGGGTTTAGATGATCCTTGGGGAGATGATGATGGCGTTTCAACCCCATGGAATTTAATTCCATCAAAAATGTTTCTGGGAATTTAATTCCCTTTTCTTAATAAGGAATTTAATTCCAATGAAGGACTTGATTTCTTCACGCGGAGGCTTCCTGAGGTCTCTTGGCCCTAGGTTGTTTTTCTGCAATTAATGCAATGGGAGTTTTGTAATGATGTCTTCTGTGGGAATTTAATTCCTTTGATCTTGTTAGATTCATTGTAGAGCCCGAGACAGATCCTGTTGGGGGGAATGTGCATGGTCATCATTCTTTATTAAATGAGGATATTCCCTTTGTTTTATTGTAATTATTTGGTCTCATTATTAATGAGCCGTCATCCGGATTCTGTGGGGCCCATATGTTCTGTGGCCAAAGGTCCCAGAAAGCTCTGCTGTTGCTTTCTTTAACTAGTCTTCATGTTCATGCATGAATATACATTGCTGACTTTTCTTTTAACGGTCTCCCTTTATTGGATTTCAGGTGGGATGGCTTCTGTTCCACGCTTTCCCTTTTCTCGCTCGGAGGCGGCTTTTCCTCAGTCACCATCTGATGAGGAAGCGATGGCGATGATTCGGGCCCATGACCCGAACTGCACCAACCTTCTTCAATGGGGATCTTGGTACAGTCAGATTATTCAAGGTCGCCGGAGTTTTCTTTGCGCGGTGCCGACGGAGCCCACTTTCCCATTTTTACCGATGGATCCTCCGAGGACAGTTTTTGCTGTGGAAATGCCCAACTGGACTCCAACGGGGAGGCTGGAGCCTTCGACGACCGGCATTCCGAACCATCCGATCCCGGCCATAGACATCTTGGGACGGCGTATCTGTCAGGGTGAGGCCCACCCGTGGGGGCAAATTTATAAGATAGGGCTTACTCCCCGGCATCCTACGGGCTACCTTCTCTGGGCTCGCTATATCCTTTCTGCCCATCGTGCGCGGTTGCAGAAAGTCGGGCTTTATCAGGCCATATACGCGTCACTTTTCCATTATAAGTCCCCGCATGTCTGGTGGGTTAAGGCGTTTTTAAACCAATGGAATCTTCCTACCAACACTTTCATCCTAGGAGATCGCGAGGTCTCGATCTCCCTAGCAGAATTCTATGATATTTCGGGGTTACCGATCAGGGGTAGTTTGTATGAGGAGTTGTTGCCTCCTGACGAGTACGTTTTTGAACCCGAGCCCGCCCCGGTTGACGGCCTGTCTGCTGAGAATGCTGTTCGCCACAAGCGCCCCAGTCTAATCAAGGCGCTAGGCATCTTCGACCGATTATTCACCGAGTCGGAGGAGCAGGGTGTTAGTTTCAAGAGCTTCATTGCTCGTTTCCTTCGTGAGGACGCCTTATCGAAGACAGCCCCGAAGTTTGCCAACATTGGGGACCCCTTTGGGTTTGGTCCGAAGAGGTTGCCGACCAACGAATCAGATTTACCTCAGTATTACATCCCTATTATATCGCCGATATCTTTTGAATCCATTGTTGTCCCAGGCATGGACGAGGAGATGTTCTTTGTGGGGTTTGTTAGTGTCTGGCTTAGTTGGTTCGTTATCCCCATGCATCGCCGCTTCATGAGAGCCTCGGTCATCTACCCGGCTCATCGTATTGCTGAGGGGATGCGGTTGTGTCACGACCCAAAGTTTGGCCCGTGACCGGCACTTAACCACGTAACGTCTACAGGCGTAACGCGACTAAGTAAGCCGAAAACCCAGAAATCTAAAACCCTTTTTAAGAATAAGTAAAGAACTACATGTTTAACAATCAAGGTTTTTGAATAACTAAGCCGAAGGTGCAATTTAAAACAGTACAATCTTTTCTAAAAATTTCGGCAGAGTTTCTTTTGTAAAACTAGCCCCAAATGGGGTACAACAAGAATGACAATATATATGCAATGATAAAGGCATCCCCAAGCGGGAGCTAGCTCTTCGTCAATTGACGGTCAAAACCACATATGCAACAATGATATACAACGCCAAGTGGCGAAGATCAAACCCAAAAGAAAGCTCAAGCAACAAGAAACCCCAATACTACTAAGCGCGACTCTAAGGTCGAATAATACATCACTAAAGTCTAGGTCTGAAACAATATACATATTTTGGTTGATGGAAATTCTAGATACAAAGAATAATACAAGTACAATGGTGGCTCTTGATACAAAAGAATCCACCTACCAAAAGCAAAACACCCTCAAGGAAGTAGTGTGCCAGAAATGCCGCAATGAAACCTGTACGGCAGAACCTGCAAGAACTGCGGCACAACGGGGGTGAGTTGCCAACTCGTGAATAGAAAATATCTACAAGCAGAAACCGAAAGCAAGACATAAACCTAAGTCAACGATCAGTAATATAACCATAAGAGTACATCTGAGTGTGATAAGGTAGCAAGGTAACATCTAATCATGTATGTAATGCCAGGTACTCAAGTAATAACATGTCATCAATATAAGGTATGTCTGCAAGAAGTAAATATGATGAAGTATCAATGATATCAATACACATATATTAGCGTCACATACCACTAATATTGGTGTAAGGGTATATATAACAGCGCCCTCATGCCCTGTTATATATACAAATGAAGTATGATCAGTGTAAATTCAGTCTGTATATGATCCATGTCTGTATGTGATCTATGTCTGTATATGATCTATGTCTGTATATGATCCATATCTGTATATATGTGGAACCCGTCCACCCGTCACCCAATGACAATAAGCATCATGTATGCAATGTGAGGATATAACAAAATCATGGAAAAACATCATGAAACCCGTGCCTAGCATCGACACGTAAATCCTCATGTATCGGGCATCCGTCATTCCGGGTCAGCCCTCTCTCAGAGTATATATATATCGGGAATCCGTCAGTCCGGGTCATCCCTCTCTCAATGCATCGGGCATCCGTCATTCCGGGTCAACCCTATATCAATCCATCGGGCATCCGTCATTCCGGGTCAGCCCTATATCAAAGTATATATCGGGAATCCGTCAGTCCGGGTCATCCCTCTCTCAGTACATCGGGCATCCGTCATTCCGGGTCAGCCCTAAATCAATCCATCGGGCATCCGTCATTCCGGGTCAGCCCTCTCTCAAAGTATATATCGGGAATCCGTCATTCCGGGTCATCCCTCTCTCAGTACATCCTCTAGCACCGAGAAAACACGGGGCGGCGCCCTAAATATCATATCAAGTCATGTCACATATAGATAAGCTACAATGCAATGATCCAATGTGATATAGGTATCAAATATGAACATCAAGTCATGTCACATATAGATAAGCTACAATGCAATGATCCAATGTGATATAGGTATCAAATATGAACATCAAGTCATGTCACATATAGATAAGCTACACTGCAATGATCCAATACGATGTGCTATGCAATGATCCATGATGTATGCGACATGTAAAGAAAGGTAATCATATCCGAAATCATGCAACATGGAATAGTAATGTGCATATGTCGAGAGAAACCGCTCCTTTAGAATGAATCATCTATGTTGGTGTACAGGTATAAGTGTACAGTATGCCAAGCAATACGAATAGCATGAAAATGCAGAAATCTAGTAGTCAACACCACAGTGAAGTATCTACTATGCAAACTACTTCTAAGTATCAGGTCGATCAGGAGGGGTAGGTGTGGAAACCACCTAAATCTGAGTCAAAGTATATGTATAGGTATATAGTCGGTGATCTCGCCTCAATGTCATATCGTAAGATATCCTCGAGTTATGAGTGCGGATCTATCATCAATATCGGCTCGTACGGTAAATCATCGTACGGCATCTCCAAAAGCTGGGTACAGGTCAACATCTCACTATCTCGTCACATAACCGGTATCACTATCATCAGATCATATAGTCTGGGGTACTACTCTATGTCAGTACAAAACGATACCATCAATAAAGTATGCATGCGGGGGTAACACATATCCCAAGCCCGCAAGAATCACAAGTCATATTCCACATATGAATCGTATCAAACCATCGATCTCACGGCACCAAGCCACATCATCGACTCACCTCCAAAGTCATCCCATATCATCAAACACCGTGTAAGTACAAGTAATATGCAAGGGTGTATGTGTAGGTGTAATTCTACCCTAGGGTTCGCGACTATGAACTACACTAGTCACTTCTACCCTACACTATCCATAATACACCTATCACAAGCTACAACACACTAAACTATCATATAACCACTATATATTGTATACTAACTACGGACTGCGGGGGTGCTATACGCCATCCACCCGACTTCCCCCTGTAGATATAATCTACTCACCTTGCATCATCATTTGCGGACGTCACCATGCATTTGCTTGTCGTCCCGAAGTCCTCATGAGTACCTACACATCAAAGTGTCGCATATACGCATTAAAACCAAATCCAAGCTAAACGGCGCATGAAATCCAAACGACACGATAAGGGGGCCTATAGGTGAGAACCTATGGCACGCCTTCAAACCATCAACAAATCCTCTATATCGTCGTATAAACGCCCAATAGTCGAGGCAAAACACAATCCATAATTTCAGAATCAAAAATACAGAAATATGGAAACACGAAACCCAAATAGCAACTTAGGATATAGTCCCAGATTTTACTCTAGATCAGTTTATACAAATCTATATATACCAGGGGCCTAAACTAACAATGTAGGAGCTACAGAACCAAAACGACCCAAAATGGTGGGACCCAGGCCGCAATTGGCGGCCAAAAGGGAGAAATTGGCGGCCGTACGGATGAGTTGGGGGCTAGGGTTTAGGGTGTTGGTTCAATGGTGCCTGCACATCTCACTGTCCACTCAATATTATTTTAGGGTTCTCGGGGTGATAGCAGATTCAAGTTAACCTGCACAGATTACATAATTTCCCCGATATCGGTTTCTAAAATCCGTATTTCTGGTTCTAGCTTCAGGTTTTGGGTTCCAATTCATGCACTAGGGTGTTTACAAGTCCTCTACTGAGCTCAATTTCACACTACAACTCAAGTTTTCTCAAACCCTAACTAGGTTATCACCAAGTCCATAATATCACACAATATCGATATAATCTTAACTTGGAGTTAAAGGGAATGCTACAATTGAGCTAAGGGTTCAGAAATTACCTCAATTGGCAACTCAAGAACTTTCTTGAGTTGCCCTCTAGTGGCCACAATCCAAGCTTTCTTGGTCCATTGCGTAGATCTCGAGCTTATGCATCTTTTTAAAGAAACGGACATTGGATTTTGGTGTAGTTTTAGAGGTGTTTTTGGGCTTTGAAGAGGGGAGGGAATGAGGTGAAGTTGCAGCAGTAGGAGGAGGAAGAAGAGGGAAGAAAAATGATGGGAGAAATGGCTAAGGGTTGTAGTCAACAATGCCCATCCTCTCTCTCACCTACCCTCATTCTAATTTCTTTTTCTTTTCTTTTTCCTTTTCTTTTTAAGCCATAACCCAAACCTTCTCACCTCAATAGTAACCCCAGAGGAAAATCAAGGCTAGAAAAATACACAAGTGTAGAAAAAAGTGGTATGTGCAAGTTTTGCACAAAATTGCCAAAAACCCGATTAGCGATTTTAATCGCGATTAGTACTAAATTAGTGTCAAACTAATCACAAAAACTTAAAAATGTCATAATTCACTAATTTACCCTATTTTAGAATTTTCCAAAATTTTTCCTAATTTTTCTAACATTTTACCTATTTATTTGCATTTAATCATTAATTTAATATTAAAATAATATTAAATTATAAAAATTCCTAAAATTAATATTTTATACTTTTGAAAATGTTACAATCTACCCCCCTTAAAGAAATTCGGTCCCCGAATTTAAATTTAAACCCCCACTACTAAAACAATTCAGCAACAATCCAAATTGTCGGGGCTCCTCTAACATAAATCCTAAGGCGTATACAAGAATACCCCGTGCGTCAGGTGCGCACGGAAAACAAAACCCACCTAAGTACCATACAGGTGCAACGGGTGTGCACACAATATCTGTCATAGGCAACGTGTGTGCCTGACAGCAAAACCAGGTGCATCTAACATGCACAAGGAAACCCGATTTAGTGCATCTGGTGTGCTCCAAAATCGTACCTCAACACATTAAGGGTGCATCCAATGCTAGCAGCGCAAGATATCTACTTGCCTCTTGCTCACGGTCTGGCGTCCTCTGACTCTGGGTCCTTATCTTCTCTGCGGATTACTTATCTCGCAGTCAATCGGCTCATCGGCCTTGTCCGGTGTGCTAACGGGGACGATCCCGTTCTGGCACTTCTCTGGTCACCTCTCGGTCAATCCTCATGACCACTCGTAAGGCAGCATATCACTGGTGTCAGCCTCTGGCTCTCTGAATGCACGTCACACATCTGATCCTGGGTGCAAACATCATTGCAGCAATGTCCTGGAAGGAATCCTGCTCAAGGTCTCTTCCAATCATGCCTATGCCGATCTGCACAGAGGCTGGCTCTCTTGTACTACCTCTTCTCGCTTGAGAGACATCTGTGTCCTCAGCACAATGTTTTCTCAGAAACTGGTCACATCCCAACGTCTCTGTAAGCATATCAGGTCTCTAGTCTCGACGGAAAGTAATGACAGCTCGTCAGTGTCTCACACGAACCTCTGGTTCCACTTGTCTCCATCGTCGTCCACTATGACGTCACGCCAAGCTACCTTGCACTGCACTGTTCTCGGCCACGGCCAATCTGAAGTCTCTCGCACGGACTCGAAATCACGTACTCTGTAGCTTCACCATTCTGTAGAAGCTGTCAGGCCGAACAGATCCTCGGGAACACGTCCCAACCATCGGAGGAATACTCGTCACTCGTCCGTCCCTGATCAATTAGCAACTCATCTGGGTAAGTTCCTTTATCCGAACCTGGTCAACTACCTCGTCGACAAAGCCGAACTCTGTCCTGCTGGGTGTGCGCAATACGACCACTCCCGGGTCTAGGTCTTCTCGTATCGTTCTCCAGAAGGGTCCTGTCGAGGTTCCCTTCTCAAATCTCACACCTGCCGAATTGTCCGGAAGTCATCATCCAATGCTGAAGCTAATTCTCATTCCGGAATGGCTGCATACTCATCGCGCTTCTTTCTGGAAGATATATCCATATACCACGCCTCTGGGTGCGTATAACATTTCTGATGTCAGCGGAGTGGGATGTCATCTCGTCGAAACCTCGTACGAACTCTCTACTCCACATTGCTTAATGTCGACTGATTCGGACCTAACTCATCGTGGCTACACGAACTGCGCTCCGACGGCTGCGCTCGCATCTGGAGCCTCCCAAGTAGTGTCCCATCACGATATCCGAAAGATGTCGAACCACCCGATCGACTCGTCAGATCCTCATAATCCCCCAAGAGCTCACATCTCGGGTACAGTTTAATAGTATCGAGTACATGCCACAGCGTCGGTGGTCCAGCCGTAGAAGGGCAAACCCAAGCCTCACCAATGGCGCCGCGGAACCGCCGCAAACCCGAAGGTTCATAGGCTTTCACACGGTCATTAAGTCGAGTTAGGGTTTCATTCTTCTAGAGGGTCCATAGAATCACCTGTATGTCTTTCCGTATACTTTAAACTTGGAAAGTAGGCTCCCGACATTCGATCGTCTAAATCGACTCTCGACGAACCTGCGTGAAGTCGTCTCTAGCTGGAAACAATCTATCTGACGACCTCGCATCGGTAAACGAACGAACCACATGCCCTAGTCATTCATCCTCAGGTGACTAGCGACTCGCTATCATCTCTCTGAGTATATGCTCACGCTGCAATAGCTCCAACCATCTGGGCGATATCTCGTCATTTGCAGCAGCAACTGGCTTATTCGCCTGTACGCCGAACAGCGCCTCAATCCTCCAGGAAAGGCAACACAGTGGCGGTCATCTCTGAATCGGTCTTCTCTAGATCTGAGTAAGACTCTCCACACTGGAAATCTTCAACTCAACTGGGCCCGCTCCAGTGCATAAATCGGACGAATCACCTTCGTCTCTCAAATCGGGTAGACTAGCTATCATCTGTCTCATATCTGCCTGAAAGCTCCGGCAATCTCAGCTCGTAAGCTCCGAAAGAGACATCCTGTCAATCTCAGCAACAGCTGGTCCATCTGTCTGCACGGTAGGCTACATCGCAATCTCTGAGGTATGCTGTACATCAACATTCCTCTCACAACAGGCAGCTTTAACAATGGCCCGATCATCCGGTGCAAATCCAAGCACTCGCCTCCACCAGAGGTCACAAACACCAATACTAACTCGAGACGTTCCCATGTCACCAGAAAACACAATGGTCGGCCCTCGTACCAGACGAGCTCTCACCGGCCGTAACCCCAGCAGTAGCCCAAACTGCGCTCAAACATGGTGACAGGAACCTCGATCGAGTATCAAAAGGGGCACATCAATGGCAAGGAAGGAAACAACAGATCCAAAATGGATACATGATCATAGAAAGGAACAGCATCAATGAAGGTATGATCATGAAACTAATAGAATCGGGGATCTCAAATGGATGTATAATCCCGGATATAAAGAAAATCACTGATCTCGAAGAACATGCACATCCTAAGGTTCCTTAAGCGGAGTAGCGTATCGTAAGTATGTCGCGGAGCATACCAACGGTACGGCACTCTACTTTAGTCACCTATTCCATCAACCAAGGGTCATCCTAATACGACGAAAGTTCGGGTCTAATACCCCCTCGACCAAGTCTAAGTTCCGTAAGGTCAAGCCTAAGTTCCGTATATATATAACTCCCTAGGCTCCACATAGTCAAACTTAAACTCGAACCAAGGTCAACCTAGCGCTCTGATACCAACTTTGTCACGACCCAAAGTTTGGCCCGTGACCGGCACTTAACCACGTAACGTCTACAGGCGTAACGCGACTAAGTAAGCCGAAAACCCAGAAATCTAAAACCCTTTTTAAGAATAAGTAAAGAACTACATGTTTAACAATCAAGGTTTTTGAATAACTAAGCCGAAGGTGCAATTTAAAACAGTACAATCTTTTCTAAAAATTTCGGCAGAGTTTCTTTTGTAAAACTGGCCCCAAATGGGGTACAACAAGAATGACAATATATATGCAATGATAAAGGCATCCCCAAGCGGGAGCTAGCTCTTCGTCAATTGACGGTCACAACCACATATGCAACAATGATATACAACGCCAAGTGGCGAAGATCAAACCCAAAAGAAAGCTCAAGCAACAAGAAACCCCAATACTACTAAGCGCGACTCTAAGGTCGAATAATACATCATAAAGTCTAGGTCTGAAACAATATACATATTTTGGTTGATGGAAATTCTAGATACAAAGAATAATACAAGTACAATGGTGGCTCTTGATACAAAAGAATCCACCTACCAAAAGCAAAACACCCTCAAGGAAGTAGTGTGCCAGAAATGCCGCAATGAAACCTATACGGCAGAACCTGCAAGAACTGCGGCACAACGGGGGTGAGTTGCCAACTCGTGAATAGAAAATATCTACAAGCAGAAACCGAAAGCAAGACATAAATCTAAGTCAACGATCAGTAATATAACCATAAGAGTACATCTGAGTGTGATAAGGTAGCAAGGTAACATCTAATCATGTATGTAATGCCAGGTACTCAAGTAATAACATGTCATCAATATAAGGTATGTCTGCAAGAAGTAAATATGATGAAGTATCAATGATATCAATACACATATATTAGCGTCCCATACCACTAATATTGGTGTAAGGGTATATATAACAGCGCCCTCATGCCCTGTTATATATACAAAAGAAGTATGATCAGTGTAAATCCAGTCTGTATATGATCCATGTCTGTATGTGATCTATGTCTGTATATGATCTATGTCTGTATATGATCCATATCTGTATATATGTGGAACCCGTCCACCCGTCACCCAATGACAATAAGCATCATGTATGCAATGTGAGGATATAACAAAATCATGGAAAAACATCATGAAACTCGTGCCTAGCATCGACACGTAAATCCTCATGTATCGGGCATCCGTCATTCCGGGTCAGCCCTCTCTCAGAGTATATATATATCGGGAATCCGTCAGTCCGGGTCATCCCTCTCTCAATGCATCGGGCATCCGTCATTCCGGGTCAGCCCTATATCAATCCATCGGGCATCCGTCATTCCGGGTCAGCCCTATATCAAAGTATATATCGGGAATCCATCAGTCCGGGTCATCCCTCTCTCAGTACATCGGGCATCCGTCATTCCGGGTCAGGCCTAAATCAATCCATCGGGCATCCGTCATTCCGGGTCAGCCCTCTCTCAAAGTATATATCGGGAATCCGTCATTCCGGGTCATCCCTCTCTCAGTACATCCTCTAGCACCGAGAAAACACGGGGCGGCGCCCTAAATATCATATCAAGTCATGTCACATATAGATAAGCTACAATGCAATGATCCAATGTGATATAGGTATCAAATATGAACATCAAGTCATGTCACATATAGATAAGCTACAATGCAATGATCCAATGTGATATAGGTATCAAATATGAACATCAAGTCATGTCACATATAGATAAGCTACACTACAATGATCTAATACGATGTGCTATGCAATCAATCCATGATGTATGCGACATGTAAAGAAAGGTAATCATATCCGAAATCATGCAACATGGAATAGTAATGTGCATATGTCGAGAGAAACCGCTCCTTTAGAATGAATCATCTATGTTGGTGTACAGGTATAAGTGTACAGTATGCCAAGCAATATGAATAGCATGAAAATGCAGAAATCTAGTAGTCAACACCACAGTGAAGTATCTACTATGCAAACTACTTCTAAGTATCAGGTCGATCAGGAGGGGTAGGTGTGGAAACCACCTAAATCTGAGTCAAAGTATATGTATAGGTATATAGTCGGTGATCTCGCCTCAATGTCATATCGTAAGATATCCTCGAGTTATGAGTGCGGATCTATCATCAATATCGGCTCGTACGGTAAATCATCGTACGACATCTCCAAAAGCTGGGTACAGGTCAACATCTCACTATCTCGTCACATAACCGGTATCACTATCATCAGATCATATAGTCTGGGGTACTACTCTATGTCAGTACAAAACGATACCATCAATAAAGTATGCATGCGGGGGTAACACATATCCCAAGCCCGCAAGAATCACAAGTCATATTCCACATATGAATCGTATCAAACCACCGATCTCACGGCACCAAGCCACATCATCGACTCACCTCCAAAGTCATCCCATATCATCAAACACCGTGTAAGTACAAGTAATATGCAAGGGTGTGTGTGTAGGTGTAATTCTACCCTAGGGTTCGCGACTATGAACTACACTAGTCACGTCTACCCTACACTATCCATAATACACCTATCACAAGCTACAACACACTAAACTATCATATAACCACTATATATAGTATACTAACTACGGACTGCGGGGGTGCTATACGCCATCCACCCGACTTCCCCCTGTAGATATAATCTACTCACCTTGCATCACATTTGCGGACGTCACCATGCATTTGCTTGTCGTCCCGAAGTCCTCATGAGTACCTACACATCAAAGTGTCGCATATACGCATTAAAACCAAATCCAAGCTAAACGGCGCATGAAATCCAAACGACACGATAAGGGGGCCTATAGGTGAGAACCTATGGCACGCCTTCAAACCATCAACAAATCCTCTATATCGTCGTATAAACGCCCAATAGTCGAGGCAAAACACAATCCATAATTTCATAACCAAAAATACAGAAATACGGAAACACGAAACCCAAATAGCTACTTAGGATATATGTCCCAGATTTTACTCTAGATCAGTTTATACAAATCTATATATACCAGGGGCCTAAACTAATAATGTAGGAGCTACAGAACCAAAACGACCCAAAATGGTGGGACCCAAGCCGCAATTGGCGGCCAAAAGGGAGAAATTGGCGGCCGTACGGATGAGTTGGGGGCTAGGGTTTAGGGTGTTTGTTCAATGGTGCCTGCACATCTCACTGTCCACTCAATATTATTTTAGGGTTCTCGGGGTGATAGCAGATTCAAGTTAACCTGCACAGATTACATAATTTCCCCGATATCGGTTTCTAAAATCCGTATTTCTGGTTCTAGCTTCAGGTTTTGGGTTCCAATTCATGCACTAGGGTGTTTACAAGTCCTCTACTGAGCTCAATTTCACACTACAACTCAAGTTTTCTCAAACCCTAACTAGGTTATCACCAAGTCCATAATATCACACAATATCGATATAATCTTAACTTGGAGTTAAAGGGAATGCTACAATTGAGCTAAGGGTTCAGAAATTACCTCAATTGGCAACTCAAGAACTTTCTTGAGTTGCCCTCTAGTGGCCACAATCCAAGCTTTCTTGGTCCATTGCGTAGATCTCGAGCTTGTGCATCTTTTTAAAGAAACGGACATTGGATTTTGGTGTAGTTTTAGAGGTGTTTTTGGGCTTTGAAGAGGGGAGGGAATGAGGTGAAGTTGCAGCAGTAGGAGGAGGAAGAAGAGGGAAGAAAAATGATGGGAGAAATGGCTAAGGGTTGTAGTCAACAATGCCCATCCTCTCTCTCACCTACCCTCATTCTAATTTCTTTTTCTTTTCTTTTTCCTTTTCTTTTTAAGCCATAACCCAAACCTTCTCACCTCAATAGTAACCCCAGAGGAAAATCAAGGCTAGAAAAATACACAAGTGTAGAAAAAAGTGGTATGTGCAAGTTTTGCACAAAATTGCCAAAAACCCGATTAGCGATTTTAATCGCGATTAGTACTAAATTAGTGTCAAACTAATCACAAAAACTTAAAAATGTCATAATTCACTAATTTACCCTATTTTAGAATTTTCCAAAATTTTTCCTAATTTTTCTAACATTTTACCTATTTATTTGCATTTAATCATTAATTTAATATTAAAATAATCAATAAAATAATATTAAATTATAAAAATTCCTAAAATTAATATTTTATACTTTTGAAAATGTTACAGGTTGGCCATCGGCATCCCGGCCTTGGCACACCTCTATAATGGATTGGGCACCGCAGCTAATACCTCTACGCCTGGCGTGGACGTAGTGAACTTTTCGCCTCATTATTTCACGTCGTGGGTCGAAATGCATGTGCTGGGGTCTTTTTCTATGCATCAGAGGCCTGCCTTTTATGACGCCTATCCCTTCCCCCGACTTATGCGACTAGTGGGTGCTTCTGCTGCCGACCCGACTCAATTTGGCGCTATTCGGGTGCTGATTTCTCCTCATGCCACCGCTGGCGGGTTGGTTTTTAATGATCGGGTTTTGTCTACTCCTTCGGATCCCGTTCAACAACTCCGGGACCAATCGAAAGACAACGCGCCTTCTCTGAAGCCCCGGGAGGCCACGCAATGGTATACAATTAGACCGGGCTATTTGGTGTTTCGCCAGGACAGTGCAGCTCTTTTTATGCGGTACAATCCGCATCGATTTGCCCGGCAGCTTGGATACGACCAGGGTGTTCCTTTTGAGGCTTTTATAGTCGCCCCGATCCCTTCGCTCGATGCTGTTCGCGATGCCGCCCATCATTTCATGAGGCTGAACACCGGCTCTCATTTCATGGTCCCTGAAGCCGAGTACATGCTCCGATGCGTAGGTGCATTTACGGGCTGGTATCTTCATCGGATCACCCCAATTATTGCTGAAGAAAGAAGGGTTCTTCTTGGTCACGACGTCCCTCCTCAGGTTTCGGGAGCTAAGCTGCGACCGAGGGTTCCAGTCCGCTTCCCTTTGAGGGAGATTGGCACCGCCCTCATTCCGGGGGAGTCAGGGGTAGACCTTACTCCAACAGCTGGTATACCCTTGGGTTCCCGATCGCGGGGTAAACGGGCTCCAGTAGTAGCACCTCTGCCGGTGGCGGCACTGCCTCCCGTGGCGTCGATAATGGCGATGTCGTCCTCGGTTGTGGCACCGAGCGAAAGTAACAGGGATGAGGGCGCTGAAGGCGATGTGGGCCAGGGCCGCCCTAAGGCTTCACGAGGGAGGAAGCGGTCATCCTCAGCGACCGGCTCTGGGTCTAAACGGCGGAGGAAAGCGGCTACCACCCCGCTTGATTCTGTGGTGGAGTCTGAGCCTATCCTTGAAGACGAACCATTGGCCTTGCAAGAGTCAAACGCTGGACTTCTCTTCCCGAGTTCGGCTGATGAGGAGGCTGCACAGTTGGCTGAGGCCATACGGCGTTCAAAAGACGCGTCCCATAACGCCAAGGTTCCGAAGAAGTCTTATCCCGCTGTAATTTTTTACGAAGACCCTTCGTGGATTCGGCGGCGATTTATCGGCCCTTTGGAGGAATGGGGGGAAAGGGCTTTGAAGCAGGCCGCTTCAGAAGACGCAGCTGATGCACTTTCTTTATGGACCGGCGGTCATGAATCTACCCTTAAACCCCGGCGAGCTCACCTCCTTGAGAAGGAGAAGCGGCTTGAAGAAGCCATATTGAGGGCTTCTTTGCGTATAGGTACGTTGTGCTTCTTTTGTAGTCTTTTCGATTATTTATGCTCGTGGGTATGTATCATTATTCTTATTTGAATCGTGCAGAATCTTCGACGCTGGGGGAGCTCCCTACTGGCCCATTAAAGCTAAAGCCCGCCGAAATTCTCAATGAAGCCTTGCTTGATGTGGAGGGGGCTGATGAGGCTGCTCCTCTCATGATAGAACCTCCAGCGGCGGTTCTTGATCAGGGAGTGCTTGCCCCTTTGGGGGAGGCTCCCTTGGAGGCCGCCGCCCCAATGACTCTTACTGAGGGTGGCCCAAAGGCTGGAAGCGAGGTAGTCGGGACTACTCTCCCTTTGTTGGAGCCTGAGGTCACGGCGGAGACCGTTGAAGCCGCTATCCCCCCGGCTCAGAATGGGAGGAGTGTTGAAGGTATCCCTCTGCGTTTTAATTTAGCAACCCCTTCATAGTCTGAACTCTTTTATCTTTCCCAGAATTGCGCGGCTTGGCGGCCACGATCGCGGATCTGTCGCCTCTCCAGTCATTTCAGCGTTTATTGGAGATGGCAGCTCCGCAGGCGATCTCCCCTCAGCGTATTGTCCTTTCCTCTGGGCAAGGTTAGTGTCGTTCGCCATTTTTTACCATAGCATTGTTACTATTTTGCGAAATGACGTTGATGTCTCTTATAGTTTTAGAAGCCGACGATGAGGTCGAGGTCGTTGAAGGGCCAGGGGAACCTTCAGCTCCTACTTGCATGACTGTCGGTGAGTGACATTTTATTATAGTCCCGTTCATTCTGCGTTTAAAAGTTTTACTAACATTCGCCAAATTTGAACAGCCCTGCCAGTCTCCATGGCTTTGGAATCGCGCATTATGATGCCGCCCGGCCCCTACGCTTTGCGGGCTTCAGAACGCTTGGCCCAATTGAGCCTTGTCTCCCTATCTTCTTTCATCGAGGAGCTCCGTGCTGGTAGTGCGACCACAGCCGAAGCGTTTGCCGCTGAAGCTAACGGCTCCCTCCCTTTTCTCGCCACCTATCATAGCGAGGAGGTGGTGCGGGTCTGGGTGGAGTTCTGTAGGAAAGTGGAGGCTTGTTTGTACGCTCTCGAATGTTCTCGCCTTTCCTCGGAAGCCGTGGCTGCAAAAGCGGAGTTACGAAGTCTGATAGCACGATGTGCGGCCAACATGACGTCGTGCGAGAAGAGGCTTGGCCGCAAGTTCTCGGAGAGGGAGCTAGCCTCCAAGGCGCTGGGTGAGCTTCAAGCCAATCTCACAGCCAAAGCCAACAAAGCGTATGAACTTTGGCGGGTGCTTCAGGAGTCTATCAAGGAGGTGGTGGCTCTCGATAAAGCCGCCACGTTTACTCGCGAGAGGGTTGAGGCTCATAAGGCCACTGAGAAAGAGCTTGAAGCCCGGCTTGCTTCATATCAGGCCCAACAAGCTCAGGCGGAGGCTCGCCTTCTGGAGATCTTGCGTCATGAAGCCGTGGCTCAGCAACAGAACGATGAGCTGGTGAAATTATTGCACCGCCCGCCGGCTTGAGGACTTGTATCTTTTCTCCATTTTTTTGTACATACTCATGGATGAGAGTATCTCTTTTTTTTGTTTCTTTCATAAATTGTACTTTGTATCCATTTCGGTTTATGAATAAAAGATACAATTTTCCTCTCAATGGTGTGTCCCCTTTTTTATTGAATGTATTCTGCGGATATTCTACCTTGATCTCCTCGCAGGACAGCGATGGCTCAGGATTCAGGGTTAAGATCTGCTTCCTAAGACTTTTACATTTTATGAGCCACGAGGGTCTCATAAAGAGTTTTTCTCCCTATAGGTCGAGAGGATCCCATAGGCGTAAGTTCTTCTTAAGAATCGTGAGGACTTGAAGCGGGTTTTCCCTTGAGAGTCGTAAGGATCTCACAAGGGAGTTTTTTCTTCCTTACAGGTCGTGAGGACCTGCAAGTGCTGGATGTGGTCACCCTTATCCGTGTTTCACGGGGTCAGAGGCTGCTCCGGGTATCGTAGTTTAAAGACATCACGGTCAAGGTTAAGGACCTCATAGTCCGTGGATTTAGGGACTCCACCGTCCGCTGTTAGTTTTAAGACATCACGGTCAAGGTTAAGGACCTCATAGTCCGTGGATTTAGGGACTCCACCGTCCGCTGTTAGTTTTAAGACATCACGGTCAAGGTTAAGGACCTCATAGTCCGTGGATTTAGGGACTCCACAGTCCGGTGTTTGGTTGCAGGGACCCGTCACCTTTTTGAAGACGTTGAGGAATTACAACGCCAGGTATCAAAGGAGTGAAGAGATGTACCCTTAAACCAAGGCAGAATCCGTAGGGAATCGGGGTGGTTGATCGTTAGTTTTAAGACATCACGGTCGAGGTTAAGGACGTTATAGTCCGTGGATTTTAAGGACTCCACAGTCCGGTATTTGCTCTGAATGCTTCACACGGGTTCACTGCCGTGCTTGGCGAGGACCAGGCTCCGCTCTGGATGCTTCACACGGGTTCACTGCCGTGCTCTGCGAGGACCAGGATCCGCTCTGGACGTTTTCCACGGGGTCAAAGAGTGACATTATCCGCGTTCCACGTAACCAGGAATTTTGCACTAGATGCTTCACACGGGTTCACTGCCGTGCTCGGCGAGGACTAGGCTCCGCTCTGGATGCTTCATACGGGTTCACTGCCGTGCTCTGCGAGGACCAGGATCCGCTCTGGACGTTTTCCACGGGGTCAAAGAGTGACATTATCCGCGTTCCACGTAACCAGGAATTTTGCACTAGATGCTTCACACGGGTTCACAGCCGTGCTCGGCGAGGACTAGGCTCCGCTCTGGATGCCTTACATGGGTTCACTGCCGTGCTCTGCGAGGACCAGGATCCGCTCTGGACCTTTTCCACGGGGTCAAAGAGTGACGTTATCCGCGTTCCACGTAACCAGGAATTTTGCACTAGATGCTTCACACGGGTTCACTGCCGTGCTCGGTGAGGACTAGGCTCCGCTCTGGATGCTTCACACGGGTTCACTGCCGTGCTCTGCGAGGACCAGGATCGGCTCTGGACGTTTTCCACGGGGTCAAAGAGTGACGTTATCCGCGTTCCACGTAACCAGGAATTTTGCACTAGATGCTTCACATGGGTTCACTGCCGTGCTCGGCGAGGACTAGGCTCCGCTCTGGATGCTTCACACGGGTTCACTGCCGTGCTCTGCGAGGACCAGGATCCGCTCTGGACGTTTTCCACGGGGTCAAAGAGTGACATTATCCGCGTTCCACGTAACCAGGAATTTTGCTGATTGTATCCGCATTTCACGGGATGGAGGTTTGACTGTTGGCGATATGTATACCACCGAGCCATGGAACTGGGAGTTTCCGATGTTCCGCTTAGCTTGAAGTTGTGTCCGTCGTTACGAGACGAATGTTGGGGTGATCTCTAGGTCGCTTGTGGCCCGTCGAGATTTAGCTTTTTTCTTTGGTGAAACCTGTGCGAGGAGGTATGTTCCCTTTTTGTTTACGCCCCTTTTTTTATATTTTATTTCTTTTTTTCCGCGATGCTCTATCATTTCAGCTTTTATATCGCGGAGGTCGCGATTGCCCCATCATTTCGGCTATTCTTCGCGGTGCCCAATCATTTCGGCTATTTATTTATTCTCTACTCGCTGCTTTTTATTGCGAGTTGCCCCATCATTTCGGCTATTTTTCATGCATACATTTTTACTTGCTGCTTTTTATTGCAAGTTGCCCCATCATTTCGGCTATTTTGTAGGCATGTGTGGCTTGCTAGCTTTTTCGCCGCAAGCTTGGATTTTAGACACCGATTTCGACATCAGCATCGCTGTTGCCGGGAGCGAATCATCATTTGCCTTTGTCGATGTTGAACAAAGGTGGCTCAGTAAACAGGGTTAAGGGTCCTGTCGACCAAGGCTTTTGACTTCATGAGCCGTAAGGGTCTCACAAAGGTATTTCTTCCTACAAGTCGTGAGGATCTTGCAGGTGTATTTTCTCCTTAGGGATCGTGAGGATTCCTAAGTGTGTGTTCCTCTGTAAGTCGTAAGGATCCTACAAGAGGGCTTTCTCCTTATGGGTCGAGAGGACCTACAAGGGTTGGACTTTGCTGGGGAAATGTTTATTCGCGCCTGTGGATTGTATACAAGGGTCAGTATTGAGTCCTTTGTAGGGCAATATCGAAGGTTGTGGAGGATTGCTTAAGCACAGGTTTAGGTCTCTGTAACTTAAGACTTTCAAATCTTATGAGCCGTAAGGGTCCCATAAGAGAGTTCTCCTTACGAGTCGTGAGGATTTCGTAAGTGTATTTTCTCCTTAGAAATCGTGAAGATCCCTAAGTGTGTTGCTCCTTTGTGAGTCGTAGGGATCTCACGCAGGTGGTTTCTCCTTACAAGGTCGAGAGGACCCTATAAGTGTCTTTTAACGAGGTTGCGTCCTTTCGGGTTTTCACAAACACTCGCCGGTAGTCCTGCTGTTTTTACTCACGGAGCCCTTTCGGGTTTTCATCCGTGCCCGTTTTGCTCGTGGACGCACCGTTTTTATTCTTTTTCTCCTTTTTTTTTATCTCGTTAGCCTAAGGATGCTGCGGTAGTAGTTTAGGGACGTTTTGGTCCCTCGTTAGTTTAAAGACATTTCAGTCCATCGATAGTTTAAGGACGTTTCGGTCCGTCGTTAGTTTAAGGACGTTTCGGTCCGTCGCTAGTTTAAGGACGTTTCGGTCCGTCGTTAGTTTAAGGACGTTTCGGTCCGTCGCTAGTTTAAGGACGTTACGGTCCGTTGCTAGTTTAAGGACGTTTCGGTCCGTCGCTAGTTTAAGGACGTTTCGGTCCGTCGCTAGTTTAAGGACGTTTCGGTCCGTCGTTAGTTTAAGGACGTTTCGGTCCGTCGTTAGTTTAAGGACGTTTCGGTCCGTCGTTATGGGAAGGCCAGCTGCTGCTTGTAAAGTCTGAGCCTAGGAAGATAGCGAGCGGACATAGTCGTCGTCATCTATCATTGACCCAGGCTATGGCTCATTAAGCATAGTATTTCTTTAAGAAGCGGCCGTTTATTGGCCTGAAAGGCCTTTCACCGTGCATGTCCATGAGTAGATAGGCTCCACCCTGGTAGACCTTGTCTATGATGTAAGGGCCTTCGTAGTTTGGCTCAAATTTCCCCCGCTTGGAACGATTGGGGATCATAGGTCTTTTGACCACTAGCACGAGTTCGCCTTGGCGGAATGTCCTCGGCCTGGTCAATCTTTCGTACGAGCGCGTCATCTTCGCTTTGTAGGCTTCTAGATGTTGTTGCGCTATGAGCCGGGTTTCGTCTAGGGCATCAAGCTCCTCAAGCCGAAGGTGAGCATTTTCTTCGTCCGTCAGCTCGTGGTGGACTGCCACTCGTAGAGAGGGTAACTCTATCTCGAGGGGGAGTACTGCTTACGTCCCAAATACCAACGCGTACGGCGTTGTGTTCGTGGCCGTCTTGAATGTAGTTCGATAAGCCCAAAGGGCTTCTTGCAACCTCTCGTGCCAGTCTCTCTTATTCCGGGAAACGGTCTTTTTTATGATCTTCATCAAGGTCTTATTGAAAGCCTCGGCCAGACAGTTAGCTCGTGGGTTGTACACTGAAGAATATCTCCAGTCTATATTGTGCTGCTGCGCGAAGCGGCTAATCTTATGGCTTCTGTAGGCTGGCCCGTTATCGGAGATAATCCGCCGTGGGGTTCCAAACCGATAGATGACGTGCGTCTTGAAGAAATGGAGGATATTCTCCTTCTTCACTTCCCTCAGTGGTACTGCTTCTGCCCATTTGGAGAAGTAATCAGTTGTCGCTAGGATAAAACGATGTCCCCGGGATGATGCTGGCTCGATGGGGCCGACTATGTCAGTCCCCCACATTTCGAATGGCCAACTAGCCACCGTTGGATGTAGTGGATTCGGATGTTGGTGGATAAAGTCTCCATGAATCTGGCACGAGTGGCATTGCTTCGCATACTCGAGGCAGTCCTGGATCATCGTGGGCCAGTAGTAACCCATCCGTTTAATTTTTAACTTCATCTTTGGGCCTGCTTGGTGAGAACCGCAAAGTCCGTCGTGAACTTCCTGAATGACTCTTTCCGCTTCGTCAGGTCCTAAGCATCTCAGCCATAGAGAATCAAACGATCTCTTGTATAGAGTATCGTTGACGAAGGCGAAAGATAGAGCTCGTTTCATGAGCTGATGCCTTGAGGATGTATCTTTGGGTATTCGGTGGGACTTAAAGTAGTCTATGAAGACTTCCCTCCAGTCCTCGGCCTTCTCATGTTCTTTTATTTGTAGGGTCGTCTGCTCAGTCGCTCCCTTTTCTTTATATAATTCCGGGGGTATTTCTGCCGGGGCAAGCACTCGACGGCTTTGTACCACGATTCTTACATCATCGAGGTTTTCGTCCGCCAGTTCTTTAGCAAGTTTGGCTAACGCGTCTGCTTTGCTGTTTTCCGCGCGTGGTATGTTCTCCAAAGTATAGGAGGGAATTTGGGTCAATAGTTGTTGCACCTTTTCTCCGTACTTCACCAACTCCGGTTTGCACGTTTGGTAATCACCATTTACTTGACTAACAACCAGTTGAGAATCCCCGTATATAAGGAGGTCTTCAATTCCTAGGTCGATGGCGATTTCGAGGCCTGCTATCAGAGCTTCGTATTCAGCTTCATTGTTTGTCCTCGGCTCTGTTAAGGAGAAGGCGAAGCGCATTATCCCTCCTTGTGGAGTTGCAAAGACGAGGCCTATCCCCGATTTGATCATCGGGATACCTTGTTTCTGTTTCTTTACGGAGGACGCTCCATCAAAATAGAGTTCCCATCGGGTGCTACCGCCGCCAATCGCATCAAATGCATGCTCGTCCGGCAAAGCACAGTTCAGAGGAGAATCGGCCGGTATCGGGTGCTCAGCGAGAAAATCGGCAATGGCCTGGCCTTTCACTGCCTTGAGAGGTTAATACGTTATCGAGAACTCCATCAAGAGCAGGGCCCATTTAGAGAGTCGTCCCGTCAATATGGCTTTTGACATCAAGTATTTAAGGGGGTCCACTTTTGAAATAAGACGGACTTCATGCGCCAACGCATAGTGCCTGAGCTTTGTTATCGCGAAGATTAATGCCAAGCAATGTTTTTCAATGGGAGAGTAGTTGCTTTCTGCCCCTAGTAGAACTCGACTTAAGTAGTAGAGTGCTCTCTCTTTTCCCTGATCGTTCTCTTGCGCCCATAATGCACCCAAGGAACCTTCGAGGGCGGTTGTATAAAGAATGAGGGGTTTTCCCTTGACCGGCGCGGCTAACACCGGAGGGTTCTGCAGGTACTGCTTGATCTCGTCTAGTGTACCTTTGCTTTTGTGATCCCAAACGAATGGAGTTCCCTTTTTCATCAGGTGGCTGTAAGGACGGCATTTGCCGGAAAGATTGGCGATAAATCGCCGGATGTATGCGAGCTTCCCTTGGAGAGACCGCAACTGTTTGAGGGTTCTTGGCGGAGGCATTTCCATGATCGCTTTAATCTTTGACGGATCTATTTCGATACCTCGGTGTCGAATGATGAATCCCAGGAATTTGCCCGAGGAGACTCCAAACACGCATTTGAGGGGATTCATCTTCAAATTATATTGCCGAAGGCGTTGAAATACAGTCTCCAGATTGTTTAAATGCTCTTCGTATGACATGCTCTTTACTACGAGGTCATCGATATAGCACTCGACGATGTCATGTATGAGGTCGTCGAAGATCTTTGTCATGGCCCTTTGATAGGTAGCGCCAGCGTTCTTTAGACCAAAGGGCATAACCCTGTAGCAGAATATACCTAAAGGGGTCCGGAAAGCGGTGTGCTTCTGGTCTTCGGGATGCATCTTTATCTGATTGTATCCTGACGAACCGTCCATAAAGGAGAAAACCTCGTGAGTGGACGTGATATCTATTATTAGCTCGGTTACCGGTACTGGGAAATCATCCTTTGGACAGGCTTTATTGAGATCCCTGAAATCCACGCATATGCGTACCGTCCCATTCTTCTTCATTACCGGGACGATATTGGCGATCCAGTCGGGATATTGAACTTCTTGGATAAATCCAGAATCGATCAGCTTCTTGACTTCGGCGTTGATGCTCATTTCAAGCTCGAGTCGCATCCTTCTTGGCGCTTGCTTGACTGGCTTGATATCTGGGGATATTGCTAATTTATACACAGCAACCTCCGGATCTAATCCTGGCATCTCGGAGTAGTTCCACGCGAAGCAGTCTTTATGCTGTAGAAGCACGTTCTTTAACGCGGCCACCCTTTCTTCAGAGAGTAGCTCACTGACAAATGTCGGTCGCGGGTCATCTGCCGATCCCAACTCAATCTTCCTAAGGTTATCTGCCGTAGTATGAATACCATCTTCCAGTTCTTTCGGAGCTGGCGGAAATTCTGAGATCACCTCATCATCGCTGTTCTCAAAGCACTGGGGAAGGTCATCCACGTTCTCGCGCTCTTCTTTTAATATCGCAATCGTATAACAGGTGTGAATCCGCTCCCAGGACTGAGGTTGATCCGGTTCTGCTCTTGCGGCCTTGGGTTCATGCTTTTGTGGCGGCGTTACCCTCCAGCCGTTGGATAAAGCGAATCTGCCCCGTTGGTACTGGTCCTCGACCCAGTTCTTGAAGGTGAAGCAGTCTTCGGTAGGATGTCCTATGGCTTGGTGATAAGAGCAATAGCTCAAACGAGAAGCCTTGTTAGCTTGCTCAGGGTGTCTAGACTCTGGAAGCGCGATCATTTGATGTTTTAAAGCGAGCTTGAGTAACCTCTCCGTCTTGTCTCGGGGGAAGGAGTACGCTCGACTCATCTTCTCCATGAGGGACGAATCCGAGCCGTGCAGTACCCGATCACGTAACCCTCTAATCCTGCATCGTTGTTGTCGGCTCCTCTTTCCGCTTCTTAATTTATTTCCGTCTCCGCATCGGGCCTTTCGTACAACTGGTTGACAAAGATGAGCATCTTTGTCTTTTGCAGCCTGTTGAAATAGACGTTGCGTCCTGGCCTTCTCGTAGATGGCCATCTCGCGGTTGTGGTCTTCCCGAGCTTTCTGACCCATTTTCCTGATAGGCTTGTCCGTTCGTTCTTCAAGCGACGGACTCGGCGCTTCAATCGCGGGATCTAATTTTGATGAGGGGTTGGCATCTCCTGACAGGGCGTCCTCTTCTTCATCAAAGGTATATATAGTGTAGCTGCCGTGAGCCCGTTCCCGTTTTCCGGCTCTCACGTATCAAAGCCCGAGTGTTTCCATTTTCCCGTTGGGCAATTTGCGTTGAGTCCCGAGGACATCCCAAATCCTGTTGTAGAACCGAGCCTGCCGAACAGTCTGCTTTAAGGGTACTCCTTGGCGCTTCAATAGCTTCATTAATCCATTTGTATAGTATCTAGGCAGACGGATGGGTTGGAGCCTGTCAAGTGTAGCATCCGCGCCATACCAGATCTCTTTCTCTATTTTCGACTCTGAGGATCGGTAGAATAGGATCACCTTCTCACCCCTTTGCCTGGGAGGGACATGAAACGTTTGCAGGTCCTGCACATTGTGAGCTTGAAGCGTGTCGAGATCCTTGTAATGTTCTCGCGGTACCATGGTGATTTGCAAACTATGGCCATCGCCAAGGGGTGCTTGTATTGACGGCCGATTGGCGAACACGGCATTAACCTCATCTTCCGAGTCACTTCCGAAGACTAACATGGGGGCGGACGTCCCTGGGTTGTTGCGTTGAGATGGCCCGGCATAAACTATCTCTTCTTCTTCTTCGGTATCGCTCCCGAAAACAGGGATGGTGGCGGCGGTTTTGTTCTCCGGGTTGCGACACCTTTCTGTATCCTCGAAATCTAGCAGAAAGTACTTCGCATCTTCGTATTTGCGGACTTCGTTCACGGAAAATGGGTTTAACTCTCCTGTTACAGTATACTCGAAACCATCCTTAAAATATTTCATACACTGATGTTGTGTAGAAGGGATGATGTTGTACTCGTGTAGCCAAGGACGGCCGAGCAAGGCGTTGTAGCAGGTCTTGGCGTCGATGACATGGAATTTGATGTCTGTGATGAGAAGTCCAAAGCGTAATGTTAGTATCACAGATCCGAGAGTCCGTGACGATTGTGAATCGAAACCGGAGATAGTAATTTTGTCACGAGCGAGGTGTTGCACACTCATGCAGATTTCCTTCAACACCCGAACATTAAGGAGATTGACGGAGGATCCATTATCCACCAAGATCTTGCCTATCTTGATATCATGGCAGTATCCGGAGACATATAGGGGACGGTTGTGGTCGCACGTCCCGAGAAGGAGGTCTTCATCACCGAAAGTGATATCGGCCGTATGCACTTCCTCCGGTTCATCCTTCATCTTTTCAGTGGCGAGGAAGGCTTGGAATTGCTCAGGTTCTTGTAACGCCTTAATTAGTGAGTCTCGCGCTTCTTTTGATAATAGGAGGGCATTGAGAATGCTAAGCTGAGAAGGTAGCTTCCTTAGGTGTGCGAGGATGTTATAGTCCACTTTACTCCTCCTAGGAGGGTCTTTGGCAGCCAGTTCTTTCATGACTTGGTCATCTAAAGTGATATCTTCAGTGACCTTTTCCTTTCCCTTATCTTTTCTACTTACGGGCCCGAGATTCTTTTCTGGGAGTGTGCGATTGCGCAGCTGGATGTTCTCGCAGGCCTCCGATTTCTCCTCTTTCCCTAAAACGGACTCTTTAAAGAGAGGGCCCAGAGCCATTTCTTCATCAGAGTCGCTCCCAAAGGTGAGAACTTGTGACCCCCCGGCGTGAGCCATATAACAGTTGCCAGTAGTTCTGTTGTGCCCTTCGACAGTACTTCTTCGCTCCCGACGGCTCTTGCGTTTCATGCGCTTAAAATGTTGCCGACGAGTAACATATCCTTGCCACCATATCTTAAAGGCGTCGCACTCCTCCGTGGGGTGTGAGATTTTCCGATGATATGCGCAATAATCAGGGTGCTTCTCCACCCCATCGTGTGTGTTTCCTTCTGAGGGTGGTAGCTTCATTCCCATTGACATGGCTTTGGCAAACCTTTTCCTCGTCTTGAATATCCTCTTGCCTACTTCGGATGCCTTTCGCTCTGGCAGGGGTAGTTCAGCTCTTTCGTTCGGTCGCCTGCATTTGGCTCCTTCTGACCCGGCCATCTCACGCTCCTGATCCGCTTTACTTTTTAGACGAATCTCGTCTAGGAAGGCATTGATTATCTCATTCGTTGGCCACGCACGCTCTGGTTCAGGCTCTGCCCCCAGTTTCTTAGTGCCTGGAGTTTTCTCATCATCGGTAAACGAGTGGGAGATTACGTTACAACTCGCTACATACTATTCGGATTCATCCGATGAGCTCTCTTCATCATCTCCCTCTTGAAAGATGTGGTTGAGGAACTCCTGCAGTATGACAGGAGTTCGCGCCTTTTGATTGTATTCTTCCAGCGTGTCGATTTGCTTCTGCAATTTCGTGTGCTCGTTTCCAAGCTTCGCGGGCTTCTTGGATTTCTTCTTCTTTTTCTTCGAAGATTTTGACGGTTGGGCGTGAGTATTTGGGTCCTCATCGCGAGTCTTCGTAGTTGGGCGGGGCTTCAACATCCCTTCGATAATTTGAGGTTCAAGAGGGTCCTCCCATCCGATCGCAGGGCACGCATGAAGGTCTCTCAGCATTCTTTTGGTTTTAGTTGATAGCACGACCTCCCACGGAGCTTCTTCAATAAAGGAGCAGGTTTCCCCCGGTGTATCTGCTTTCTTAGGAGTATGCGGTTGTGGTGGGTTCACCTTCCACTTTTCGGATAGTACAGACTTCCCCTGGAGGTATTGATCTTCAATCCATCCTTTGAAAACGAAGCAATCCTCAATCGGATGGCTTACCGTTTGATGGTAAGGGCAATAGTTGGGGTTATTCACCTCAATGGGTTGTGGCGGTCGCCTTGGATTCGGCAAGTTTATAAGTCTGTTGCGTACTGCCAGCTCGAATAACCGTTTCGTCTTGTCCCGTAGGAACGAGTAGGGACGTTTCATCTTCTCATTATAATACCGGCGTCTTTCTTCCAGTTGATCTGCCGGTTTCGGGGCGTTAGGTTGCTGCTGGGCATTCGCGACGAAGGTTTCCCTTCCTTTACCCTTGTTATTCCGAGGTTCCGACTTCGGGGGAGGTGGTCTATGACCCATCTGAGCCAACTTGTCGATTAAAGCCTGGAATGTGGTTGGCTTAAAGAACATCATAAACTGGGAGATAGTTGCGTGGGGGTCTAGGGTTCCCACGAACATGCCAACTGCGGGTGCCTCCTCAATTCGTTGTTCACATCACGACCATAAGTTCCGCCAGCGTATAGCATACTGGACCCAGGTTTCGCCTGGTTTTACCCTGACGTAAATCAATGCAGTTATTGGAGTGCGTTCGCTGGCACTTGCGAATCGCTGAGTGAATAACAACTCCATTTCAGCGAACGTTTTGATAGAATCGTTCGGGAGTTCCGAATACCATTCGAACGCTGTTTCTGATAAGCTGCCCACGAACTGGCGGAGCAACAGTTTATCATCACCGCCGGTGTTACCGCAGAGGGCCCGGAACTGGGCGACATGTTGATGGGGGTTGCCGGTCCCCTTGTACACGTGGAATTTTGGTATCGTATAGCCTTGCGGGTATTTGATTTGGTCGTACCAGCTTGGATACGGCCGCCCCGTTTTCACGACTTGACCAGCTGCCTCAGTCGCGTGATGAACCCGGATTTGCTGGGCTATGTGGTCAACCAAGTCAGCCTTAGAGATTGCCTCCTCCTTGGCCGTTGAGAGGGCTGGTGGTGGATTTGACGTTTCTCCTCGGTCATCTTCAAGAACGATTGGGGGATCCTCGGCGGGTAAGTCCTGCTGGATCATCATTCCTATCATATCTTGGAAGAGAAGGCCCATACGTTGTATGTTGGCCGCTTGTTCAGCAGCCTCTCTGTCCTTTTTCTCCAGTATCCGGCGAAGGAATTCAGCGTCGGTTTCTTCCTCCTGGCGGGCGTCCGAGGACGTTTCTGGGCTTTCTTTTGGCCCGGTAAGTGCGGCCATAGCATTCATCATTTCCTGAAGCTTTTGTTGCTGCTCCTGGGCTTTCGTCACGGATCGGGTAAGTGGTCGGTGGCCTGTAGAAGTGCGACTTTCCTCTTTTCCAGAGGCCATGTAAACAGTGTGCACCACCATGCCCCCAGACTTAGGGCGTCTGGGCTCAGTGCTTTTAGCCGTCGTTGCACGCTGGGGGGTCTTCTCTGGCCTCCTCCTTTTATGAGCCATGGAGGTTGAGGGTGCCGTTGAGGTGGGCGTCCAGACAGCCTTTCGGGGTTTAGCCTGGTGACCAGCCTCCGGTTGGATTTTCAGCTTCTTGTGCTGGCGGGAGAAGTTTGGATCGATGATCGAGTCTCGGGCCTGCCGCCAAACCTTATAGATTTTGGAAGACAGCCGTTAAGGAGATCGGGGCTGTTCTGGCTTTATTTCCGCAACCTTTTTTAGTGGGGGATGAGACCTCTTTAACACCGCAGTAGGAGAATTCCTTCGCACCTTATTTAGCATCTCGAAGCTGTTCCCAGTTAGAAAAACAGCATTAACTTCTGCCATCGGGGCTGATGGAGTTAGCCCGGAGGGGGAGTTGCCCCCAACCTTCCTTACTCGGCGCCAATGGCGACGTCGAGCGTGTCGAGCCGACGGCATGGGGTCAGCGGTAAGAATGGTTTTGTCTTGCCCCCTGTGTGGGTGGGGGGTCACTGTTGGTGCTAGCCTGTCAAAGACCGATGTCCTTTAGGTAGCAGGAGCGGGAGCTGAAGCCGTCAACCTTGTAAAGACCGACTTTGTGGCCGGAGAAGCCGCCTTGACGATTTCGGGGGCAGGAGCGGCCACTTTCTTAGAAGCAGCCTTCTCTGAGATTGTAGGCCCCATGATGAGTTTGCAGGATTTCTGGCCCGATCTAGAGAAGACCGAGGCGTTGACGTTGGGCGACTCGTTGAGGGGAGCCACGGAAGGGGTAAGACGATCAAAGACCGACTTCTTGGGAGCTTCCTTTGTCAACACCGGCGCTGTGAAGCTTGTTGGTAGGAGTATAGTCCCAAAGAACAATCCGGTAGTGGCCTGAGTCACCTGGTCCACCGGCATTGTGAATAACGAAGCAGCTTGGGGTCCGTAGGCTATACCTCCTGGCGAGGCAAAGCGTTGGTCGCAATTGCAGTTTGAGCAGTTGGAGAATTTTGCAGAAGTAGAAGCCATCGATCCTTTGCTTTCTCCAATAAGCAAGATGCCAATTCTCAGTATCTTGAAACCCAAGGGCAACTATTAGCGAACCGCGATTGGTTCGCGAACCACGACACACGAAGTGTGGAGTGGAAAGAGGAAAAGGTCCCACCGGGCGTGCCAGAATCTGTTCCCCTCCGAACGGCGGCCTGGACTTGGGCGTCCGTGCCTGAGGTTCGGGGCAGATGCTAGTTGGTGCTATCCGTCCACCTCTCCGAAGATGCCAAGTTGATCCATGGCACCGTGCATCGGAGGCTTAGACGGATGCGGCCGATGTAGCAGACTTCGTCAGATTCCCCCTCGTGGAGGGGTTTTTGATTGTGGGGACGCTATTCCCTGCAGGCGCAAGCCCCTGCAGTTAATTACGCTACCGCATCGCGGTAACAACTTTCTCCTTCTCCAGCTGGTCACTTCGTGTCGTAGGTGTTTGTTTCGTGTTTTCTTGCCCGTGGATTGTTTACGGAGACTGAGTTATGTCGTCGCCCGTAGGGCGTGGACTAGTCCAAATCCGTGTTTATCTTAGATTTGGGTTTGGGGGTTTGGTCTGAGGATACGTCAGCCATACTTGAGGCTAAGATCAACTCAAACGTTTGTTAAGGATACGTTAGTCTAACGTTGAGACTAAGATCAACTTAACGGGATCGTTTAGATCCGACAAAGGAGTGTTTTAGGCTCCATTGTTCCAGTTTAGGGACATAGTGGTCCATCGTATATGTGGCCGTCGGGACCAGTCACCTCTCTGACGACGTTGAAGGATTACAACGACGGATGTCAGAGGAGTTCAGAGATGTACCCTCGAGCCAGAGTTAATTGGGGAGATTCATAGTCCAGTCTGTTTGAAGGTTTAAGGATACGTTAGCCATCTTTGAGGCTAAGATCAACTTAAACGGGACCGTTTAGATCCGACAAAAGAGTATGCGGGGCTCTATTGTTCTAGTTTAAGGACATTGCGGTCCATGGGTAGTTTAAGGACATTGCGGTCCATGGGTAGTTTAAGGACATTGCGGTCCATTGTTAGTTTTAAGACATCTCGGTCGAGGTTAAGGACGTCGTAGTCCATGGGTTTAAGGACTCCACAGTCCGGTATGTGCTCTGGATGCTTCACACGGGTTCACTGCCGTGCTTGGCGAGGACCAGGCTCCGCTCTGGGCGTTCTCCGCGGGGTCAAAGAGTGACATTATCCGCGTTTCACGTAACCAGGAATTTTGCACTAGATGCTTCACACAGATTCACTGCCGTGCTCGGCGAGGACTAGGCTCCGCTCTGGGCGTTTTCCGCGGGGTCAAAGAGTGACGTTATCCGCGTTCCACGTAACCAGGAATTTTGCATTAGACACGGGTTTAAGGACCCCACAGTCCATATCAATGTGTGGTCGTCGAGACCCGTCACCTCTTTGAAGACATTGAGGGATTACAATGCCAAGTATCAAAGGAGTGAAGAGATGTACCCTAGAACCGGAATGGCTTAAGTAGTCCTTGGCCCAATTTGGGATCAAGACCGATTAATTATGTTATGAGCCTATTAGCCCAGTTAATTACGAATCGAAGACTTATGGCCTAGCTTGAGCTAAGTCCTATCATGTCTGGAATATTGGCTTCTTGTTGGTCCATTGAAGGAGAGGCTTTGCCTCTATCCCTTTAGCCAATTGGGCCAAAGCCTAGTGTTAAACACTGCAGAGCAATCAGTGTTGAACACTGGGAATGAGGTTGACAAGTTAGTGTTTAACACTAAAAGATAATTGGTGTTAAACACCAGCAACAAGGCTTTCAAATTATCATAAACACTAAAACAGATCAGTGTTGAACACTGGCAATGGAGATCTCAGATTAGTGTTAAGTACTAAGGTAACCAATGTTGAACACTGCGAATAAAGTTCTTTGATTAGTGTTGAACACTAAGGCCCAATAGTGTTTCAATACTGTATTCAAGAGTTCCAATTTAGTGTTAAACACTAAGGCAAGAGGGGTCACGTGGCAACACGTGAGAGCGCCTTCCCTTCATTTATTCTGCTGAGATTATCGCATCACGTGCCCTCACGTGAAGGACATTTAAATGCTTATATGTTAAAGCTTCTGCCGAGGGTCACGTGGGTCACGTGGGGTGCTGCTTCAAAGGGGTTTTCTGTAGATCTCTTGGGGGGTCACGTGGTGACACGTGACCCTGCCTCTATGTATGTTGTTTTTAGAGGATCTGTTAATCTTTTTCTTAGGAATTAAATTCCTCGAGCTTTAAATTTCCGAGGAATTAAATTCCTACTTCCTTTTGAAGACTTATATTCTGGAATAGAGTTGAACTTTGAATTTTCTGTAGGAATTAAATTCCTCATATATGTGAAGAACTGAATAGGGTTAAACCCTACTAAAAACTTTTAAGGAATTGGACTCCCATTCTCTGTTAAGTTATGATTAAGGGAATTAAGTTCCCGCTGTTTCAACAGAACTAGGTTTTTAATTAGGGTTGAACCCTGTTTCTTTTTGTTCTGAAGGAATTAAATTCCCATAACACAGGGTCAAGCCCTACTTTTATCTTAAAGGAATTAAATTCCTATAGTTCTGTGAGAATTAAATTCTCGTGTTTCCATTCCCTCTCTATGTTTTGGATCTGCATGGCAGGATCTCAACCCATTGAGAATTAAATTCTCAACCTAAAGGGGAGATGTGCACTTTGCAGATCCTCTATCAAAGAGAGAAGAAATATGTTCTTCTGTTTTATATATCAGAGTTAAACTCGGTTGAGAATTAAATTCTTCTTCTTTCAAAAAGCCTTCCCTTTCTTACCTAGGGTTTTCCTTTGCAGAAGCTCCAAATTCCTCAAAATATAAAGGCTCTCTCCTTTTTCCTCCCTCTGCGTATATATGCTTTTTTTTGTATCTCTTGGCTCCAATTTATAGGAGAAGCAGCCGAGTCAATTAGTTTTTGACGAATCTTCCTTGAGATATTTGATTTGCATCCACCATTCGTTCTGGACCTTTGGATTATTAGGTGAATTTCATTCACCATTGGATTTCAAATCCAGGGATTCTCCTTTGTTATTTCGTTTAGATTTAAAGGGGAAATCTTTCCAAACTCGAGATTTTCCCATAGATAGATGATATTTAATCATCATTTTTATATCTTTAATTCGATTGGTTCTGTTAGTTATATGTATGCCCTAGAGGCCATTACTGTACATTGGATGTATATTGTAGTGGATGCTGGGACATATATAGGTAAGACTTTCTTGCTCGACATGATAGTACGCTATCTGGTTGTACTTTATCTTAACATGTATACTCTCTGTCTCTCTGATTACATGTTGATAAAGCCCATAGAATGTGTACTCGACTTCCAGGACTATGATGCAGATCATACTAGTGGGGCCTGGGTAGTCAATGAGTACATCTTTCATTGTTCCTAGTCATGAGAATATCGAGACGGGGCATCGATATTCCAGAGTAGACTAGCGCATATCTTCTCGACCCATGCGATGGGCGATGGATGATCCCATATCCATTGGTGTTTGACATCGAAGATGGTATGTGGGTGCTCAGTGGAGACTGGGTACACTGAACGGACTCGCCGAGAACTCCCAGATGGTATTATACCTCACGTCAGATAGCAGTTCTCTGGTGACACTGGTACAGCTTAGTCTGTTGACCCGAGATCGTCATAGAGTCTTGTGTGTCTCCCACTGTGCTTTGATTTCCACCCTACCACGGCTCTACTGAGTTGTGCAAATAGGTGGTTTTTGGGTACAGTCCCGATTCACATGGAGGCAATGAGCGATAGGAGGGGATTCGTCTCTTCCGGTATTGGGGGTTGATGTTGTGCTATGCTCGATTGGCCATAACAGGAAATCCCTGGCCAGGGTTGCAGTGACCTACTGGTAAGTGTTATCAGTAGTTTCACGAATGTTATAGACCTCATGTCGGCATGACTTATCAAGCTACTGGGTCTGACGTTTACCACCCCAAGGCGAGATATGCGACATATCAGACGAACAGACCGGACTGTACAGTAAGTGTTACTGGTTGGATTCACAGGAGTATGAGCGGGCTTGCTCGTCGATCTTCTGATCGCTCAATACCCGGGTGGCCGTTACGTTTAGCAGACCGCTTGCGGCTTGTGGATGCTTGATATGATCATCATCTGCTACCGGCGCATTGACGAGTCTTTAGAGTCCTACACAGAGGTTTCCTGGCTCAAGCGAAACGAAATAGGAGCGCATATGAGATATGTGCGGGACCGAGTACCGTATTCTATTCTCGCGATGAATGTATCGAATGGTTATATGCGATATAACCTAGTTATCGAATCAAGGATTGATTCGATAAGCCGATACATATGATACTAGTCGGTTATATCCGATATGACCGGATCGTTTAAATCAAGTGTTGGTTTTAATGATTTAGTGCATATTTATATATTTGATATATTACTTTGCGTTAACTAGTATTGGTTCACTTTAAAAGGATTTTCTCACTTGAATTGTACACATTGTATATGCGATATAGTTTTGTGCACATGTTTTGTATCATGTTTGATGATACATGCTTACTTGGTTAAGTGTAAAGAATCAAACCATGGTTTTAAGTAATGATTAGGGTTTTGATTATCTATTCATTTATCTTTCTTATTTATTCATTTTAGAAAAAGGAAAAGATAAATGAATGGTTGAATGTTTTGTTTTTAGTTGAAGTTTCTTGAAACTTTGACTAAGTCACTCTTTTGTTCTTATGCTTAACCCTAACCATCCTTTTAACCATGGTCTTTTCTCTACACTTAACTATAGTTGAAAGTATGATAAGTATTGATTTATTTATCTAATTATTAAGACTTATCATATCTTCTTCTTCTTCTTCATCTTCTTCAAAAAAAAAAAGAAAGCTTGCTACTCCAATGGCAAGTGATGAAAACTAGTGAGAAATCCAAAACTAAAGTCTACCCACTTCCTATTTCTTCATCCTCTACCTCTTGCCAAGTTGTATAGGGTGTTTACTTCACAAGTTTTCAAAGCTTGGTGAAGTTGGAGCTTGTTCTTGTGATGCTTCCACGTAGATCATCTTCGGCATCGAACCGACGATCAAGCCCGCCTATTCTTCGATGATGCCAATGCTAGAGTCAAGGGTTTGATTTGGACAGCGGAGGGAGATCATCGCGGAGCTTAGGAAATGGTGGACCGGATCTACAAAGGTTGTAGTTACTTTCCCTTAGATACATTTCCATTTACTTGCTTGTTTTCGCCTAGATATCTAGTAAACGATCCGTATTAGGGTTTGTGGGCACCCGTAAAATTTGATTTGTGCATGTTTGATCACTTGTGAGACCTCACTAGGGTGCCCGGGAACCCTACAGTGGTATCAGAACCTAGCTAGAGCCTTAGGCGAAGTCCCGACGGAGTTAGAAGTCCGATCGACCCAAAACCCCGACTTGAAAAATGCTCTCTGGACAATTCTGTAAAATGTGGTTTTTTCGAAATTAAAAATATGCAGAAATATCAGCAGGTAATTATAAGAATCACTGTGGAATTCGCAGCATGATTCCTCTACATTGCGGCGGAACCGCGGCACAAGCATGGCTTGTGCGGCGGTTCCGCGGCCAAGTTGTCCCATCATCTGTTTTAATTTTCACAGTAACTCCTATTTTTTAGTGCTGGTCTTCCTGGGAATATTTTAATATTTATTCAGAGTTTAATTTTCTGGGTTGTATTCGGGACTCGGTGTATTCGATCGGACTGTCTAATTTTTGTCGGTGTGCTTTTCCGGGTATTTTTAGAATATGTTAAAAGTTCGACCGGATATAAATACCCACTTTTTCCCTGTCGGGAAATTTCCAAGTGTTGGATTTTTCTGTAGTTTTAACGACGTTCTAAAGTAGTGCAAGTAACGCGATGGACCCCCTCTAGAAGACAAACCTTAACTCGATTATGTGACCGTCTTGAACTGCCCTTTGAACCTTCGGGTTTTGGGGCAGTACGGCGTGCCACATGTGAGGCGTTGGCTTGACCCTTCTACGGCTGGACCGTTGGTACTGAGGCACGAACTGAATATTGTTTAGACTTATTTCATGTGTTGAGTAGTATCGGGAAAACTTGGGTGTTCGATTGTTCGATCGAAAAAGTTTAGCATTTTCTGTTTATCCGGAATGTGATACAATAATTGGAATTCACAAATTGTTATGAGATAACGGAATGAATATTATAAACGTAGCAGTTTAGTCTCACTTGATCGGTTTGCCACGGAATTTTGATGTGATCAAAAGTCCGTCGCAATCACGTAGCGTACGCGGATACTCGCCGGGGTAAACTTTATAGACAGACTCACCCCATAGCCCCGACCAAGTGACTTAAGGAGAACCCCGTCGCCGAAAGCATCCGTTCGGGTGCTCACGGCAGCGGTGTTCCGCCTTGGTGCACTTTGTCAACGGCGTAGGGGGTGCGGCCGTCTACTGAAGTTTGCGACGAGCATTCGATCAGAATGTCAGGAATCCTGTTGAATTGCCCGACTTGATATTGAAAAGAGTTTTCGATAATGAGACTAAAATGCGGGGTTTATAATTGTTAGGCATGCGATGTCTAAAGAATTCATTTGGTCAGGCATGCGATGTCTGAGGTGGTTGCGGATTCCAACTGTTGTAGTTTTTACACTTTCTTTTCTGTGACCGTAAGTGTAATATGTGATGTCGCCGGTTTCGTTGCTATATGTCAACGACAATTGGATGCGCATATTTACTTACGTTGATGACATGTGTTGTTATGTGTTGCTGGATATGTTATATTGGATCGTCGTGTTTGAATAGCCGGGGGGGTTTTTATGTGAGATGAGTGTTTTTTCATTTTCATTCATGTAAAAACTTGTATGTAATATTCTTTTATTGGGGCACTTCCAGGTTGCGGAAGATGTCACCGTTGATGTATATTATTTACTTTTCTGTACTAGGATAGACCCAAGGAGGGGAGCACAAGTAAACCAGGTTCTGGGGTCCAGTGGGAGACCAACTCGAGGAGTCGAGTCCGGGTCTCCTAACCCTAGAATTGGTAGGGTTGCTTGCCGCTCTCGTAGGGGTCTAGGGGTGTGGGATTGGCTATTCATCATGACCGTGGAATCCGTGTTTTATACTGGCTCGTATTGAAAACACGGACGTCCTAGTATATCCAATATTTCATATGTTTCTTCTGCTGTGCTTTATCTGTGATGTGATCATGCGATGTTCTGTGCTCTGTTCAGATATTATAGTATATATGATATATTATATAGACGTTACTTATGTTTTACACCCGCGCTAGCCCTGCCCCGCTCTGCCGTTAGTTACCTAACCTAACGGTGCACGAGGGGACATCGAGGCGAATGCGGATGGCATAAGTGTACGTCATATTTATCTGTGATGTTTAGGTAATATAAATGATGGGATATTCATTAATGAGATTAATGAAAGAAAAATAAACCTAAATGATGTTGTGGAATCGAATTTCAAAATAAAACAGGTAGCTACAGTTCTTGCTTTGCATCGCGGTGTTCATTATAGAACATCCTGCACCTTATTCGATGAGGAAAGGACCGAGATCCCTTCACCGGGAGTGACTCCTTTAGTAATAACTGGCAGACGCTATAACCCTCGGTTTGTCATTTGATCGCTTCTATAGTTTCCGCTTTGCACAGTGATATATATGATATATTCCGCACCTCATTCGACGAGGAAAGGGCCGACGATCCCTTCACCGGGAGTGACCCCTTTAGCAAAACTAGAAAAGCTTCAAAAACATTCCATTTAAAACCATTTGATTCCGCAAACGAGATCAAGTTCAAAGCGTCAAAGGTTTCACAAAAACCATTCGCAACCCTTCGTCATTTTAGGAAGTAGAGTACTTAGTATTCGTGCTGTGTTTGTTGACCATAGTCAAGGCACAGTTGTACGGTAGCTAAGTGATGTCTTCCTACACCGCATATGATGCGATTAGTTAGGACAGTCATGTGGCTTTGTTGACCTTAGCCAAGGGTCATGTGGGGTGGGTCTAATTAATCACGAAATGACGGGTAGAACTTGACTAGTACCTATGATTTGTTGACCTTAGCCAAAGTCATAGGTGTTAGGGGTAAAACCATTATCGGGAGTTTCAAGTGTTGAAATTTGCAATGAGATTGCATACCTTCTATATGATAGTTGGATCCCGATACCCACTGCGAGTAATTGTTACTCCTGGGAGAGTTTTGCACTTTGCAATTAGCCGATCAAGTAGGTGTCTAGAAAGGTGTCAACGGGGTTACGCCTCTGGGAAAACGAGGTTTACTGTAATTAGGTCTGTGCGAAAGCACGAGGAACCTCCCTCAAAGTACCGACATTGGCCTGGCTGAAAGATTGGTGAACTTGTAGAGTGTAATTAATCCCGGCTAGTCTTTCCTTTTAAGGTTTGAAGGAAGATTTGATAAAAACAGTGGGAGCCATCCTGATTAGATAAAATATATAACCAATCTGATCTTGCAAGAGCGCACGCAGAGTGTTTTCTTCTCTTTCTCTCCTGGTAGCGACCATATCACGCCTTAATCAAGATAATAAAACGGAATTTTGACCGAACCCGCTTGTTATACTGAGCTGGGGAACGTTGGTCCCGCTCCAACTTATAATTGTTATAAGACAGAGCAGGAAATAGGGGAATACAAGAATTCCTATGCCGCCCAAACGAAGAAAGTGCATATGATGCATCTCCTTCGGGTGTGTTCATTACAAAGAACTGTTTCTCAATATCCTCTGCATCCTGGGTATATGATACCGGATCAGGATCCCAGATATGTAATCTGTTACATAGGGCTACAAAAAGGTAGAAAAACTGAGAACGGGTGATAAGTTTCATGAGACAGAAACCGGGGCAAGTGTTGCAGCAAGTCTGTTGGTCACTGTCACCCTGTATTACCAGTACATTGATTCTGAACAAATGCTATTAGATACCGAACCTGATATACAAAATCATATCAGTCTCTTTATTAGAAGGATATAATTTTGTATTGTTGGATAATGTTTTGAACATTTCCTATATCAAAAGTTGATCGGTTCAGGCACGTTATCTAAAAGCATTGACGTTCTAAATCAAACTGCAGTTCCTAGTATACAGAACACACACAAGAGGAAGAGTTCAGAAATGAACGAATCCTTCTTGAGGCATTGTAGACTAGGTCACATCAATGCGACCCGACTGGCTGAAGTTACATTTTAGATGCATATTTAAATCAGTTTGAATTTACATCTTGTGAAACTTGCCAGTCATGTCACAAAGATTAGATGACCATAGCTCTGTTTATTAGAAACAGAGAAAGAGTTAGTAAACTCTTGGGACTGATACATGATGATGTATGTAAAGTCTCCTGTCTACACATGCCAGGACTGGTTCTTTATACTTCACTATATTCTCTGATAATCTCTCAAGATTCAGTCATATGTTCCTGTTGAAACATAAGTCCGAACCTTTTGAGATATTCACAGAATATAAGTTAGAAGTAGAGAACCAAAATACGGGTATAAGTATTATGTCCTATGATAAGATCAGGGAGGAGAATACTTATGCATAGATATGCATAGAATTCCTGGACTATTCTAAAGGAGAATGAGATTTTCTCTCAGTGTTACTCCTCTGAATACACCACAGCACAACGGTGTATCAGGGCGGAGCAATTGCACAATATTAGATATGGTGTGCTCTATGATGAGTATTACTGAGTAACCTATTTACTTTTGGGGTTATGCACTTGAGAAGCTGCATACCTATTGAATTAGGTTTGAATCAAATCAGTGCCTACCACTCCATATGAGATATGGTATGGGAAGAACCCATCTCTTAAGCTAGTTAAGATTTGGGGTTGTCCGGCCTATGTTTAAAGCAAAATTCGGACAAGATCGAGGCAGGATCAGTTCTGTAGAACTGGAAAGGTTCCAACTATACAAAACTGCAGTTGATGATTTGACAGAACCATAAGATTCTATAGTTCCCGACGAACCTCAGCCTCTCCGCCGATCTAGTAGGGTTCCTCATCCGCCTGAGAGATACCTCGGTTTCTCGATGACAGTGGGAGTAAGGAATGCATCATGAGATGATGACCCAACTAGTTTCGAGCAGGCCATCAAGAGTAGGGACTCTGTAAGAATGGCTGGATGCTTAGCGATCTGAGATGGAATCCTTATACACCAACAAAGTATGGACTTTGGTTGCTATATCTGAAGGGTTAAATCCCCATCAGGAGCAAGTATATCTTGAGAAGATTACTTGGTATAGATGGAAAAGTTGAGACTTTCAAACCTAGGCTTATTAAAGGTTTTAGTCATCAACCAGGCACGGATAATGATGAAACCTTTTCCAAGTGACTATGCTTAAGTCCATCTAGATCCTACTTGCCACGGCTACATACCATGACTGCGATATCTGGTGGTTGGGTGCCATGACTACTTTTCTAAATACTGATTTAGAAGAGAACGTCTATAAGAACACAGCCAGAGGTCTTCGTAAACAGTGGGAGCAGCGGAAACGTGTGCAAGATGCTTTACATAATGAAGCAGGCATCGCGGAGTTGGAACGTCTGTTTCGATGTGATAGTCAAAGGGTTTGACTTCATCAAAATGGTAGACGAACCTTGTATATACAAAAAGGTAGTAGAGAGTAAGGTGGTCATCTTCGTATTGTACGTAGACAACATACTCTTAATAGGAAAAGAGTTTCATATACTACGATCGGTCAATCTCCTATTATCACTAGGATTCTCCAAATAGGATCAAAGTGATACCTCCTGAATCCTGAGTTTTCATCTATGAGATAGATGTAATTGGATGCAAGGATTCTCACTAGATGTAGTGAGATGGTATCAATCGATCCTGGGGAGAATCACTGGAAGAGTTCCAAGGTGATAAAGACGACTGAATGTCAGTCACAGGCACTGTCTTTACCCTCAGTAAAGGGACGGTATGTTGGAAGAGTTCCAAGCTCGATGCCGTGGCAAACTAGACGATAAAGGCTGGTAACATCGCTATTAAAGATACTGCCAAAGAGGCAGTTTGGGTGTATATTGGTTCATAAGATGAACTAGGTTCCTGCCATTATATGACAATGGAAGTGTGGCTTCGGCCCTGGAACCTTGGTCCTATCAGTGACCCAGACAAATTCTGAGGCAGCATCACCTGATCATGGAGATAGTTGATCTCCAGGGTGATAGAGGTTAGGAGAGAAGATTCAGAGGACAACACGGCGGATCCACTCACGAAGGCCTTTTCCCAGATAGAGACTCATATGGGATGGTTGAGTATTAGATACTGCGACCACTACTACAGATGGCCCTAGTGCAAGTGGGAGATTGTTAGTTATATGTATGCCCTAGAGGCCATTACTGTACATTGGATGTATATTGTAGTGGATGCTGGGACATATATAGGTAGGACTTTCTTGCTCGACATGATAGTACGCTATCTGGTTGTACTTTATCTTAACATGTATACTCTCTGTCTCTCTGATTACATGTTGATAAAGCCCTTAGGATGTGTACTCGACTTCCAGGACTATGATGCAGATCATACTAGTGGAGCCTGGGTAGTCAATGAGTACATCCTCCATTGTTCCTAGTCGTGGGAATATCGAGTCGGGGCATCGATATTCTAGAGTAGACTAGCGCATATCTTCTCGACCCATGCGATGGGCGATGGATGATCCCATATCCATTGGTGTTTGACATCGAAGATGGTATGCGGGTGCTCAGTGGAGACTGGGTACACTGAACGGACTCGCCGAGAACTCCCAGATGGTATTATACCTCACGTCAGATGGCAGTTCTCTGGTGACACTGGTACAGCTTAGTCTGTTGATCCAAGATCGTCATAGAGTCTTGTGTGTCTCCCACTGTGCTTTGATTTCCACCCTACCACGGCTCTACTGAGTTGTGCAAACAGGTGGTTTTTGGGTACAGTCCCGATTCACATGGAGGCAATGAGCGATAGGAGGGGATTCGTCTCTCCCGGTATTGGGGGTTGATGTTGTGCTATGCTCGACTGGCCATAACAGGAAATCCCTGGCCAGGGTTGCAGTGACCTACTGGTAAGTGTTATCAGTAGTTTCACGAATGTTATGGACCTCACGTCGGCATGACTTATCAAGCTACCGGGGTCTGACGTTTACCACCCCTAGGCGAGATATGCGATATATCAGACGAACAGACCGGACTGTACGGTAAGTGTTACTGGTTGGATTCACAGGAGTATGAGCGGGCTTGCTCGTCGATCTTCTGATCGCTCAATACCCGGGTGGCCGTTACGTTTAGCAGACCGCTTGCGGCTTGTGGGTGCTTGATATGATCATCATCTGCTACCGACGCATTGACGAGTCTTTAGAGTCCTACACAGAGGTTTCCTGGCTCAAGCGAAACGATATAGGAGCGCATATGAGATATGTGCGGGACCGAGAATAATTCGTGTATGTGATACCGTATTCTATTCTCGCGATGAATGTATCGAATGGTTATATGCGATATAACCTAGTTATCGAATCAAGGATTGATTCGATAAGCCGATACATATGATACTAGTCGGTTATATCCGATATGACCGGATCGTTAAATCAAGTGTTGATTTAATGATTTAGTGCATATTTATATATTTGATATATTACTTTGCGTTAACTAGTATTGGTTCACTTTAAAAGGATTTTCTCACTTGAATTGTACACATTGTATATGCGATATAGTTTTGTGCACATGTTTGTATCATATTTGATGATACATGCTTACTTGGTTAAGTGTAAAGAATCAAACCATGGTTTAAGTTAATGATTAGGGTTTTGATTATCTATTCATTTATCTTTCTTATTTATTCATTTTGGAAAAAGGAAAAGATAAATGAATGGTTGAATGTTTTGTTTTTAGTTGAAGTTTCTTGAAACTTTGACTAAGTCACTCTTTTGTTCTTATGCTTAACCCTAACCATCCTTTTAACCATGGTCTTTTCTCTACACTTAACTATAGTTGAAAGTATGATAAGTATTGATTTATTTTATCTAATTATTAAGACTTATCATATCTTCTTCTTCTTCTTCATCTTCTTCAAAAAAAAAAGAAAGCTTGCTACTCCAATGGCAAGTGATGAAAACTAGTGAGAAATCCAAAACTAAAGTCTACCCACTTCCTATTTCTTCATCCTCTACCTCTTGCCAAGTTGTATAGGGTGTTTACTTCACAAGTTTTCAAAGCTTGGTGAAGTTGGAGCTTGTTCTTGTGATGCTTCGACGTAGATCATCTTCGGCATCGAACCGACGATCAAGCCCGCCTATTCTTCGATGATGCCAATGCTAGAGTCAAGGGTTTGATTTGGACAGCGGAGGGAGATCATCGCGGAGCTTAGGAAATGGTGGACCGGATCTACAAAGGTTGTAGTCACTTTCCTTTAGATACATTTCCATTTACTTGCTTGTTTCGCCTAGATATCTAGTAAACGATCCGTATTAGGGATTGTGGGCACCCGTAAAATTTGATTTGTGCATGTTTAATCACTTGTGAGACCTCACTAGGGTGCCCGGGAACCCTACAGGTTCCAGGTAATCGCTTTCCTTTGGAAAGATTTAAATCTCTTTCAGAATTTAATTCTGTTAGCAAAACGGGCTTTGAAAGCCGGTCACGTGTGACCACGTGACCCATGGTCACGTGTGGGCACGTGACTCCCTTGGAACGAGCCTTCCTCTTTCTTTTTGCGCTCTGTCTTCTGGTTGCTGCTTAACCGTCACGTGCCACCACGTGACCCCTGGTTACGTGTGAGCACGTGACCCTTGTCTGGACTCTTTTTCTTGATTTAACTGGAGAACAATTCTGATGTTTTGAGCGTCACGTGCCAACACGTGACCCCTGGTCACGTGGGAGCACGTGACCTCTCTTGAAGCTTTTTCCTTGATTTGATCAGGGAACCGATGTGCCTCTGAATCCGCTTTAAAATGTCACGTGCCAACACGTGACCCTGGTCACGTGGGAGCACGTGACCCTTTCTGAAGCCCTTTTCTTTGATGTAGTCAGGAAGCTGAATCTGCCTTGATGATGCTTTTGGATGTCACGTGCCAACACGTGACTACTGGTCACGTGTAAGCATGCGACCCTCTTTTGAAGCTTTTTCCAGAAGCTTTTCTGATTTTAAATCAGGAAACACGCGATATAAAAGCTGAAATGATAGAGCATCACGGAAAGAAAACAAAAAATACATATGAAACGAAAGTTTTGCCCTACAGGTGAGTCCATACTAACCCCTGTATACAATCCATAGTCATAAACAAAAATAGGACCACATTTCCCCACCAGACCTTGTCAAAGGGAGAGTCAGATCTTGACGGCAACATCTGCATCCCAGAAGAACAACAACGGCGTTCCTCCTCATTCCAGCAGGATTCAGACGCGACGTCAACAAAGCGGAGCCACGGGAAAGTCCTAGTTCCAAGACTCTACGGTCCACAGATAACCTAGAGTCAACCAATGACCTCCCTGCTGGATCAACGCTCCATCTCGGAAACAAGTTAACCGATGACCTCCCCGCCGGATCAACGCTCCGTCTCGGAAACAAGTCAACCGACCCCAGGGAAATCAGTGTCCTTGGAAAATACCTCGATTCAGGGAAATCAGCGTCCTTGACGAGAGCATCTCGATTCGCGTCGACCCGCAAGGAAATCAGTGTCGCAGGAATCTCTCGATTCATCTCAACTCTAGGGAAATCAGTGTCTTTGGCAGAAACCTCGATCCAGGGAAATCAGTGTCCTTGACGAGAGCATCTCAATTCGCGTTGACCCGCAGAGAAATCAGTGTCTTTGCAGGAATATCTCGATTCGTCTCAACCCCAGGGAAATCAGTGTCCTTGGCAAAAAACCTCGATTCAGGAAAATCAGCGTCCTTGACGAGAGCATCTCGATTCGCGTCGACCCGCAGAGAAATCAGTGTCTTTGCAGGAATACATCGATTCTTCTCAACTCCGAGGAAATCAGCGTCCTTGGCAAAAACCTCGATTCAGGGAAATCAGCATCCTTAACGAGAGCATCTCGATTCGCGTCGTCCCGCAAGGAAATCAGTGTCTTTGCAGGAATCTTTCGATTTGTCTCAACTCCGAGGAAATCAGTGTCCTTGGAAAAACCTCGATTTAGGGAAATCGGCGTCCTTGATGAGAGAATCTAGATTCGCGTCGACCCGCAAGGAAATCAGTGTTTTTGCAGGAATCTCTCGATTTGTCTCAACTCCGAGGAAATCAGTGTCCTTAGAAAAACCTCTATTTAGGGAAATCAGCGTCCTTGACAAGAGAATCTCGATTCGCGTCGACCCGCAAGGAAATCAGTGTTTTTGCAGGAATCTCTCGATCTGTCTCAACTCCGAGGAAATCGGTGTCCTTGGCAAAATCTCGATTCAGGGAAATCAGCATCCTTGACGAGAGCATCTCAATTCGCGTTGACCCGCAGAGAAATTAGTGTCTCTGCAGGAGTATACGACGTCAGCAAAATGGAGCCATGGCAGAGTCCTTAGTTCCAAGTCTCGACGGCCGCATCTACAGCCTGGAGAACCACAACAGCGTTCCTCCTCATTCCAGCAGGATTCGGATGCGACAATCAAGCGGAGCCATGGCAAAGTCTCTACTTCCAAATCTCGACGGTTCATAAACAACCTAGAGACCATCTCGACATTCGTCTCGTTACAGCAGACGCAACGTCAGCAAAGCGGAACCATGGCAAAGCCCCCAGTTCCAAATCTCGAAGGTTCACAGAAAGCCTAGAGACTATCTCGGAGCCGCGGCAAAATTCCTAGTTCCATGGCTCGGCGGTGCACAGACAACCGAGAGTCAATCCTGACCCTGTATGGCTAAAGTCAATCCTGACCCTGTATGGCTAAAGTCAATCCTGACCCCGTGGAACGCGGTTAAAGTCAATCCTGGCCCCGTGGAAAACGGCCAAAGTCAACCATTGACCTCCTTCATCGAAGCAATGCTTTGACTCAGGAGCAGGTCAGCTCATCAATCACTTACGAGTTCTCTCGACTTGTAAGGAAGAAAATTCTCTTGTGAGATCCTTACGACTCTCAAGAGAAAACACACTTAGGAATTCTCACGATTCCTAAGGAGAAAATACACCTACGAGATCCTCTCGATTCGTAGGGAGAAAAATCTTTATGAGACCCTCACGGCTCATAAAATTGAAAAGACTTAGGCAGCAGATCTGAACCTGTTTCCTAATCCATCGCTGCCCTGCAAAGAGTCCAAGATGGACAGCTACCTACTATCTACATGCTACACTTGCTAAAATCACATGGCAACAACACAGCAAAGAGAAGAAAGCAACAGTGGGAGATAAAAAATGTGTATCTTTTATTCATGAATTCAATTGAGTACAAGACGAATCATATAAAAAAATAAAAAAATGGATACATGTTATTCAAGAATTACAAATGTTTAATTGATACAAAGGTAGTTACTGAGAAGGAGGTATTTTCAATAAGTCAGCCAGTTGCTCGCACGCTCCTCTCAACTCCTTTTCATGGTCAGCCGCTGCGGCCAGCTCCGCTTTGACTCGAGCCCATTGCTGCAAGCCAGAAGAAAGTTTCTCATCGATTTCCCATTGAGAAGCTTCGCGATTGCATGTAACCTGCTCCAAAAGGTCAAGCTTTTGCCTTAGTGCTAGTCCGTCCGAAATGCATTGTCGCAAATTGTCAAAGATAGCCCTCAATTGCGCAGTGTTTGCTTCAACCTGGGCGCGCAGCCTGGCGGATTCACCTGAAGCCTCCTCGTGTTCCTTTCGCCTCAAGGTCGCTTCTTGTTCGAAATGGTGGAAGAAGGGAACGCTCTGCTCAACCCATGCAGCCCGTTGAGAATTCAAAGCCAAAATTTCTGGAACGAGACGCCTGAGCTCAATCTTATGCAGACATGCCTCGATCTTCCTGCAGTAGTTAATCCAAGACTCGACGACGCCCTCGCTATGGAAGTTCATGAGCATCGCCAACATGAGATTAACTTCAGCGGCAAAATCTGCAGCAGATGCAAAGGCCTCGGCGTCAAGGTCCTCGACGAACTCGCTTAACATCCGCAGGCTATTCGCAGCACCCCTGGAAGAAGGGCATTTAGCAAAAGGCCCTGCCGGCATGGGAATCTGAGATTTGAAGGGAGCTGAAGTCGGTGTGATTGCTGAAAAACAAATCATAGTCAGATATCGGCTTAAGAGATAAAGAAGATACAAGAGCGATGATGGCTACTATACCGGCTACGACAGGTGGAAGAGCTGGGAGTACCGGTGGCGCGACGATTCTCTCGTCCCCTCCTTCAATTTAGAGTGCTGTAATCAATTTAAAGTTAACAATGGCAGGGTCACCCTTTAAAGAAAAGAAAGGACGTCGGTTAGAAAAGATATTCACCGGCACCAATAGGCAAAGCGACTTCCGATTGGAAGGGGAAGTGCGGGTTCAGCACTTGATACAGATGATCAAAGAGAAATCCTGTAAGGTTGCGACGATGCATGGTCAGTACAAGGGAGATGACATCCACAATTTAAATTAGACAAATCGCAAACCCATACCTTCCAGCATTTGAGAGGATGTAAGAGGAGACGAAGGGACAGCGACCATCAGAGCGGCAAATGATGATGCTCCTTCAGGTGGCACAACCTCTGCGTTCACCACATCTACATTCGAAATAAACAAAATGTCATCAGAAGGGCCCCAAAGGGATTGCAAAACGAAAAGAATGCAGCGATGTGAGACCTACCAAACTGGTCATCAGCCAAAACTGCGACGGAAGCATCACCAAGCGTCGCGACTTCTTCGGTCTCATTTGGGGGGATGGTTTCGGCACCAGTGGCTTCATCCCCGATTCTACGAGAGCTGTCGTGACACTCGCAATGTCAGGCGATAGCAGGGAACCGCAAGGGGAAAGCGTAGCAATTGGGGCAGTCCCGGACTCCAAAGAATGATTGGCCACTTCAGGTTCGGTGGTTGCCATCATCTCACCTGCTGCCTCATCACCAAGACTTAGTCCTGCAGGATATGATATATGAGAATTTGAATATCAAATTCTAATAAAAAGACCCAGTATTATGTTACGTTGAGGCGGCTTTTCAATTGCTTCCCGAGCCACGTGCAAAACCTGTCTATGAACGGTATACAGGGAAGCTGGAGCATCTTCGGAGGAAATAGTGACGGATGGAATAGCGTTTGAGCCCGCACCTATAGCCAAAGCGGCATCATGTTCCTTAGCTGCGCGCTTTCTACGCTTCTTGTCGGCCTTGGCAGTGAGAAGTGACCTCCTCAAGACCTCCATCAAGGAGACGTCAATGTTCGAACCAAGTTCTGCCTCTGAAGCTTCTACGGCGTCCGTCATCGGCTGTTTGAGCGAAGCTTCTTTCGGCGATACTGGGGAGCTGGGACTTCGGCAGCCGGCCTTAGGAGCGTCGCCGCGTCACCATGCAGGATTGGCACCGCACTCGGGATAACCTGAGTCGAAGTAGTCCCTGTAATAAAAAGTGGGGTCAGACTATCCATAAAAAAAATGAGAATGAAGGCACAATGAACCGAAATATACCGAGGCCCAACGAAGCGCGAAGCCTTTCCTCCTCTTCGAAAGTCTTGAGGGAAGCTGCAAGAGCTTCTTCGGCGGAGATACCTGTTGAAGAAGAAAGCGTTAGTCAAAGCATAGGAATTAAAATGACCACGGAAAGATAAGACTGAAGTATACCTGATTGAGCAATGGTGATCAGTGCTGCCTCATTACAAGCCAATTGCGCTGAAACCGCGATAGCAGCCTCCAGATCGGTATCATCCGGCGCCATGAATAAACCTTCATTGGACCCGTATTCATTCAAGCCCTCGCTATAAGGAGCGTGGGGCTCCTAACCGAGTACGACGTCGAAAAAAAATATCGACCTTTTCTTTTTCTGCGAGCGAGTGCCAGCAGCCGACAACACGAGCTTGCGCTTGGCGGGCAATTTAGGGCGACGAGTTCTGAACTCAGTACCCACACCAGACTCGGGAGACGCCACAACCACCTCTTCTACAGGCACGCGGGGTAGGGGTAGCTCGGGCATAACATGTGGTATCACAACTATAGCAGCTTCCCTCAAGGGAGGATGGACGATGGTTCGTCGCTTCAAGGGAACGGCTGGACTACCAGCCGGGACGGTGCTCTTGCGATCAAGCAGTAATCGCTTTTTTTCTCTAATAATGGCGCCCATCGAATGCAGGTACCACGCCACATATACGTTCAGGACTTTTGGAACGCAACTCGGCTCACTAATAATGAAATTGGAGCCGGTGTTCAATCGCATAAAATGGTGCAACACGCTCCGGATACTCTCTTCAGTAGCAACCGGTTCTGCCAAGAAGGCTTCGAGCAGGACACCCTGATTATAGCTTAATTGCTGGGAAAAACGATGCGGGTTGTACCTCATGAACAACGCCGAATCATTATGCCTAAACACGAGAAAGCCTGACCTGATGGAGTATAAATGAAGAACCTCCCGAGTTTTCAAGATAGAGGCCCCGTCCTTAAAAATGTCCCGTAATGGCTGCACCGTTTTTGCGGATTCTTTGCCGATGGTTAGAACCTTATCGGTAAAGTTCATACCATCTCCAACCATGCGCGGACGAAGGAGAAAACCCTAGCTTCCCGCTGTGTTGGATTTACAATGGATGCGTCAACTAGCCGCATGATCCAAGGGAAGTTATACTTGTCATAGAAGCAAGGCCTTTTGTGAGCACCGTAAACGCCAAGTACATGTAGCTCGATCCATGACATAAAATAATGCATCGAGAAGTTCACGGGTTGCACCCCTGATTCAGTAGTGTCTGCCGCTAAGCTGAGGCCGTGATACAAATGGGCTAACCCAGCGACCCCGATGGCCATCTGCATCCCAAAAACCATTCGGTAAGCTGGATAAAAAACGGACGGCCTCATATAGCGAGGGTGCATTGGAAGCACAAACTAGCTTAGCCATAGCCCGAGGAACCCAAAAAAGAACGCTTCTTCGTCGATCCTAGGAGCTGCAAGCTCTATGAAAGAGACGACCGGGGTGTTGGGAAGAAAGAAATTCCTCTGATCTGCCTCCGCTGCCGGCTAGTTATCCAAACCAAAACCAAAAGGATCGTCGAGTTTGGTAAATTTCGCGGCTTCTTTCGACAGGACTTCTGAGCGGAGAAAACGGGTGATGAAATCTGTGAAATTAACCCCACGGCCTCCGGATTCGAGAAAAAGGCCCTCATAGATATTCAACACTTTAATCAAACTGGGGAATTGATGTTGAAAGGTGTTCTTCGGGGTAAGGCCTGTCATCACTGAATTGGCAGCAAAGACATACTCGTCCGGAGGAAGCAGCTCCTCATAGTGTTCTCCCCTAACCGGTAAGCCAGAAACCTCTGCAAACTCCTCTAAAGAGATTGAGACTTCTCGATCCAACAGAAGGAAGGCGTGGGTTGGAATGTTCCATTGCTCCAGAAAAGCCTTGACCCACCAAGCAGGAGGTGAGAATATTGAAAAAGAGAAGCGTAAATCGTGAGATACAACCCAAGTTTCAGCAGCTGCGATTTCTTGGCTGACAAAATATAGCGGGCCGATTGCAAATACCCAGCTGGATGATGAGGAGTTAGGCCTATCATATATGGTTGACCCCAAGGACGCGACTCGCCTTGACAGATACGTCGCCCCAAGGTATCCAAAGCCATTGGAGGCTGTACGGGTATCGCAGCCATAGAGAGCTGAAGGAGACCCTCTGAAGTCCAGTTAACCTCCTCCACGGTATAGTTCACCGGGGGTGGGTCGACAAAGTGGAACGCCGAAATAGGCTCCGAAGGTACCGCACAAGAGAAGCTACGCCACCCCCTGATGATCTGATTGTACCACGTGCCCTATAGATGAAGGTTCTATTGTTCCGGATCATGATCTTTGATCAGTGCAAACACTTCCTTATCAACAGGTGCTTCAGGGAATCCGCTTTCCGAACGGACAAACGAAAAAGAAGTGTCGAAAGATATAATACCTGTGCGGAAAAGAACAAAAAAAAATTAGCCGTTAATGCTACAATTTAAGTGCTGACACTTGGCACTTTAAATTCGTGCCACTCTGCAATCCAGTAAAAAGGGACCAAGGGGGGACCCACACAATCTAGATAATAACTCATCATTAATAAAACAGTCTCATCATTTGATGAGACTGTCATTAAATGAGGAAATCCTCAAAGGATTCTCATTTAATGAGGGCCCTCGGGCCAAGGAGTAAATCTCTCATTGAGAGCAGCGCTCTACAACAAGAGTGACATCTGTCAACTCTGATGATGAAAGGAATAAAAATTCCTTAAGAAAAATTCTGAAGAGCCATGCTCTGTAAAGATGATGGAATAACCCATCAGAAAAACTTAAAGTAAAGCTTTTAATGAATTAAAAATTCCGAGATCTTCAAGATCTATGAACAAACTCTAAGAGTTCTTCATAAAAGATTAACAAATCTACATGATTTGAAAGAGCAAAGCTCTGTTAATAGGTTAAGACACCCTAAGAAATATCTCGTTAGATCTATGAAGAGCAAAGCCCTATTGAGAAACCCTAAAAATCTATATGATTTGAAAAGAGCAATGCTCTGTTAATAGGTGAAACCCTAAATTATAAAATAATCTCTTCAAAGATTTAATCTCTACCAAAATTTTTGACAGAGTTCTGTCCCTAAGAAAGTTCTTAAGACAAAGAGCTATGCTCTGAAGGAGAATTAATTCTCAGAAACAAGAAAGAAGTTGAACAGATGTCATCTTAAGGGCCAAAGGCCCTATTTATAGGCACTGAGAGCCGTTTCAACTTCTGAGTTGATCCAATGGCATAGATGCTGCCACCGATGCACTCACGTGTAGGCCACGTGAGCGCAACGGTGGGGGGCATTTGTTTCCCCAATCAGAGCAAAGCTCTGTTCAAATTTTAAAATTTGATATGAAGCAGTGTTTCATAGAAGCGCCAGCGCTGAGAGTCAAAGACTCTGAGGCAGCGCTCACGTGCAAAGCACATGAGCGCTAGCACTAAGAGCGCTGCAGTCTAAACAACACACCACGTTCAAAGCATGTGAGCGCTAGCGCTAAGAGCGCTGCACTCTAAGCAGCGCACCGCATGCAAAACACGTGAACGCTAGCGCTAAGAGCGCTGCACTCTAAGCAGCGCACTAGCGCTAAGAGCGTTGCACTCTAAGCAGCGCACCACGTGCAAAGCACGTGAGCGCTAGCGATAAAACAAAATGTTCTCGGCCCTTGGATCAAAAATCCAACGAACATGATTAAAAATCATCAATTGATCAGAATAAAATTCTATTAAGGAAACATTCCTCAGAATCTTTCTAAACAGGAAAGATTATGCTCTGAAAATGAGAGCACCGTTGGATCAATGATCCAATGGTGATTAAAAATCACCAAAATACAGAATAAATTCTGTATGTGGAAAATTTCCCAATCTTGTTAAAAACATGAATATTGCCTTCTGTAAATCAGAAGACCTTGGATCAAAGATCCAACGGGGGAAATATCCCCAAATCAATTAGAGAAAAGATCTCCTTAACTGATTCAACAAATCAGCCTTCACTATATAAAGGACCGAAGACTTCAAGTTTTGCATAGAGGACCCCCCCATAAACTTTGAGAAATTTCAGAGAGAAGAGCAAGCTCTCAGCAGAAGAAGAATTTTTTCAAGGTAAAATAAAGAGATCAAAGCATCTCATCAGAAAAAGAACTTAATTCTTTTGCCAGATCATAGATCTTTAAGACAAAATGTCTTTCACAAAGTGATCATAACATCTCATTATAAAAAGGGGGGAGGATAATTCAATTCTCTTAGGATCACAGATCCATAAAGGCAAAGCCTTTCACCAAAAACATAAGAGATTGAAATATCTCCTGTAAAATAAGAACTTTGTTCTTAGATCCACGAGACAAAGTCTCTTATAAGAGAGAATTTAATTCTCAGAGAACAGAGCTGTCTAAAAGAGCCCTAGCGTTTCAATTAAAAGAAGCGCTTCAGTGCTCCAAATCTAGCGCATAGCGCTGCAGAGCCTTACACTCCAAATTTAAAGAAGCACCTCAGCGCTCCAAGTCTGGCACACAGCGCGCCATATGCTCCTCACGTGTGCACTAATTCATAAGAAGCGCTCTGCGCTCATTGACTGACGCTCAACGCCAAGCGCGCTACGTTCTCCTCACGTGTGCGCTACTTAAACAGAAGCGCTCTGTGCTCATTGACTAGCGCTCAGCGTTAAGAGTGCCACGTGCTCCTCACGTGTGCGCTACTTAAACAGAAGCGCTCTGCGCTCATTGACGGGTGCTCAGCGCCAAGCGCGCCACGTGCTCCTTACGTGTGTGCTACTTAATAGAAGCGCTCTGCGATCATTGACTGGCTCTCAGCATCAAGCGCGCCAAGTGCTCCTCACGTGTGCGCTACTTAACAGAAGCGCTCTGCGCTCATTGACTGACGCACAGCGCCAAGCGCACCATGTGCTCCTCACGTGCATGCTAAGAGAACATAAACTGTTCTTTAAATAAAAGCCCCAGAGCTATAATGAATGCTCAGCACTCAATAAAAGACAAAATGGTTGTCAGAATCCAAACCAATGCTCAGCATTGTTAAATGTTCAACATTTTAACTAAATGGGCCGAGCTCAAATTGGCCACAGAACCCTACCTCAGATTAATTGAGCCCATATGCTCATAAATCTTTGATCTTAGTCCCAAATTGGACTACAGATCTCCCAACTAATATTAGTTCAAGGGTACATCTCCACTCCTCTGATATGTGTCGTTGTAATCCTTCAACGTCTTCAGAGAGGTGACGGGTCCCGACAACCAGACATTCCATAGACTGTGGGCTCCTTAAACTCATGGACTATGATGTCCTTAAACTTTACAGACTATGATGTCTCTAAACATGACATGATATCTTTAAACTCCATGGGCTATGATGTCCTTAAATTTATAGACCGCAAAGTCCCTAAACTAAAACAATAGAGCCCAAATGCTCTTTTGTTGGATCTAAATGATCCTGTTAAGTAGATCTTAGTCTAAAATTAGACTAACGTATGCTTAACAAATGGTTATGTTGATCTTAGTCTAAAATTAGACTAACGTATCCTTAACAAACGTTTAAGTTGATCTTGATCTCAATGAGATTAACGATCCTTAAACTCGACCCAAAACCAAATCTATGAAAATACGGATTTGGACTAATCCACGCCATACGGGCGACAACATAAATTAGTCTCCGTATACAATCCACGGGCAACCAAAAAGTAAAAACACGAAGTGACCATCTGGAGAAGGAGAAAGTTGTTACCGCGATGCGGTAGCGTAATTAACTGCAGGGGCTTGCACCTGCAGAGCGTCCCCACAATCAAAAACCCCTCAAATGAGGAGGAATCTGATAAGGTCTACTACAACGGTCGTATCTGTCTAAACCTCCGATACATGGTGCCATAAATCAACTTGGCATCTTCGGAGAGGTGGACGGATAAAACCCAAATAGCATCTGCCCCCAAAATTCAGGCCGGACGTCCCAACGTCCCGGTCGCGTCTTTCAGCAGAGAACAAAGTGCGCAACCCATAAGATGCGCACTAAGCATTAAGAAGCAAAGGCTTTGCACAAAAGGCAGAGGTGCACAAGCACACTTACTAATTGATGTTTAAAGAAGTAAAGGCTTCTGCAGGAAGCGAAAGCTTCAAAAAGTGCGTAAGCACTAAAGGGAACAAGTGCTCAATAAGGTTCTCAGAAATACAAGGGAGAAAAGAAAAATGGCGCACTTCAATGAAAGGAGTGGAGCCCTTTTTATAAGGAGTCGAAGGTCTACTCGCATCCCGCAGATCTCAAGACAAATCCAACGGTTCGCATTTTGACACCGATCGCACCCACGTATGAGCCACGTGCGCACAATCAGTAGGGGATATTTGTTCGCACCTGTTTTATTGCACAAGTATCAAGTACACACCTATTATAAAACTGCCAAGGCACTTGCGCAAGTAGCAAGTGTGCACATGGCAAATAGGACATTTCAATAACATGTGCAGCCATATACATGCGCATGTCTATAAATTGCAACACAAGACAGTTGCGACACATGCAAAGCATGTGCGCACTGTCTTGCCGTGCGCAACTACATCAATGAAGCATGCGCTTCTCTGTTCAAAAGAAAATCTTCTACTAAATAACAAAAATAACCAATCTAAATTAAATCGATCTGGGATCAAAGATCCAACGGTGCGTATGCACCATTAATTGATATGAATTAATTAGAAATGAATAAAACCCAATTAAATCAAAATCAAATCAAAAACAAAATAAAATTGTTAATAACAAACTCTAATTCTCATCTCCTATAAATAGGAACCCTCCTTCATAAAAAATAGACAGAGAGACTCCCCCGTAAGTTTGAGAGAGATATCTGTGCACATAAAGAAAAAGATAATCATCTTCTTCTTCTTCGAAAAAACCTTAATAAATAGGTAAATAAAAGGAGAAAAACTTCTTTTTTCTCGATAACAAATATAAAAGCTTTGGCTTTCTCATAAAAGAATTTACTTTTCGTTGAATCTTTTGATTCATTATATGAAAAATCGAAAGATCTTACAGTTGATCTCTCTTATATAAAAGTTCATACATTTATGAGAAATCGATCTTAAGATCCAAAACTCTCATCAATGGATGTTTTGGCATGCATATGATAAAAAACAAATGCTTTTGCTTCTTTTTAATACCGACCCTTTAAGAAAAACCATAACTTTTCATAAAAATAGATGTGCACCATAGCTACCTCAAAAATAAAGAGAACAGAAGCCTCAACTTCTTTTTGATAGCCATTGTTTTCTGATGAACAATGTGCACCTGACATTAGTGCGCACTTAAAAGAAGAAGATTGCCCATATAGAAGTGCACACATGAGTGCTTAGAGAAAATAATGTTTCTAGAAATGTGCGCATCACGTGATACTCACATGTGCGCATGAGGGAAAATAATGTCCCTGAAGATGTGTGCATCACGTGACATACACGTGTGCGTAAATAAAAATGTTGACTTTTGAACATATGTGCATATATACATGCGTAGATGGAAATTCGGTTTTATTAAGTGGTGTGCAACCACGTAATATGCACGTGTGCAGCCTCCCGACCACAAGCGAGTGCGCACTACGTGATATGCATATGCGCAACCTATTTAAAGAAGATGCATGTACAAACGCATCTCAAATGTATATGCTCACTCGGACCAGTAAGCTTTTGCTTGATTACTTAATTAAAATAAATTAAGTATAGAAGCTTGTGCTTCTCATACGAGATCCTATGATCAAATAAAACATATTTTCTAAGTAGATCTTAATATAAAACAAGATTAACGATCCTTAGTCCAAGTTACCTAAGTTGATCTTAGTTTCATATACGACCAATGATCCTTAACCAAAACATCTGAGTTGATCTTCGTCTCATATATGATTAACGATCCTTAGACATATATCCTTGAACTGAAGAGCCTCATTAATATGAGATATGCGTCCTAAGTTCAACCCCAAATCTAATGTACAGATTTGGACTAATCCGCGCCCTACAGGTGATGACATAAATTAGTCTCCGTATACAATCCAATGGCTACCCCAAAATAAACAAAATATAACAGGACACGAAATGATAGACATAGAGTAGAGAAAGTTGTTATCGCGTGGTGATAACTAAATTAACTGCAGGGGTTTGCGCCTGCGGAAAAAAAAGTGTCCCCACAATCAAAAACCCCTCACATATGAAGGGGAATCTGAAAAGTCAGTTACAACGGCCGCATCCATCCAAACCTCCGATATATGGTGCCATAAATCAACTTGGTATCTTTGAAGAGGTGGATGGATATATTTCAAATAGCATCTGCCCCCAAATTCAGGTTGGATGTGCTCCTCACGCCTCAGACTCGGTTTCCGGCGGTAAACAGTCCCCGATAATGAGAAGGGGGATGCTACAAGCCCTCTACAATCCCCTTTAGCAGCAAAAGACGAAGTGGTCTCAAAGACGCAACTCATTGAGTATATCGCCCAACAGATCAAACTCCAAACTTCTAGTAAAGCAGCTGCCAAGCTGGTTCGAACAGGTCAACCATACCCAGCATAGTACGACCAGAAACAGTACCTCATAGGATATATGATCCCGAAATTCAACATCTTCAGGGGAAAAAGGAATCCCCACGCGCTCTCCACACCTCAGACCCAATTTCCGGCAGTAAACAGTCCCCGATAATGAGAAGGGGGATACTACAAGCCCTCTTCAAGCCCCTTCAGCAGCAAAAGATGATGTGGTCTCAAAGGCGCAACTCATTAAGTATATCGCCCAACAGATCAAACTCCAAACCGCCAGTGAAGCAGCCGCCAAGATGGTCCGAACAGGTCGACCATACTCAGCATGGTACGACTAGAAGCAGTACCCCACGGGATATACGATCCCGAAATTCAATATCTTTAGGGGAAAAGGGAATCCCCATCAACACATCGCATGGTTAAAGCAATGTACGGGAACACCGGAGGTGATAATAAGTTGCACCATTGACAATTCGTCAGCAGTTTGGCAGAAACAACCTTTGAATGGTATTCAGAGCTTCCAAATGACTCTGTAGAGACGTTCGCCAATATGGAGTTGTTGTTTACGCAAAGGTTTGCCAGCGTGAGCGAGCATACTACAATCTTCATACTGATCAACGAAAAGAGAGGATCAAATGAAAGCTTGTGCAATATGCCATTCGGTGGAGAAATCTCGCCTCAAAGTGTGAACGGCTAATTGCCGAAGCTCCAGCTGTCGGGATGTTTATAAGCACCCTTGATCCACAATCGAAGGTTTATCCATTCTTTTCCTTTGCCAAACTTACCACATATCAAGAGCTCCTTGAAAAGAGAGTTCAACTGGAGCGGATTGACCAGATCTCCTCCTCTGCATGTGGGGAATCTCGAAACAATAGGGGCAAGAACAAGGCGGCGTTTTTTGCCAATGCTCAATAATAACAGGGCATCTCCAAAGCACCTAGCCGTCAGAACAATAACCGTTCGGGTCCAACTCTTGAAGAGAAGATAGGACGCAAATACTCTTTTCTTCGTGACAAGACAAAGAAGCTATTTGACCTTACCATGAACAATCACATGTTGTCGCTGCCTGAACCACAGTGACCAACACAAGAAAACGCGGTCAACAACCCCAACTATTCTCCATACCATCGGGTTATAAGTCACCCGATTGAAGATTGCTACGTATTCAAAAATTCAGTCGAAGAGCAGTACAAGTAGGAAAAGTTCATGCTAACTGATAGTTGGGGGGTTGATCCTCAACAGAAGCATACTTCGAATAAAACCAAAACGGAATGGGCCTATTGCTCGATGGTAGCGAAAAGCCCATAGGAAATGGTCTTCTCATCGAAAACTAAGAGGATGCTAAAAGAGGTACACGCATGTCCCGCAATCAAGTGGAAAAGTCTACAAATCATCGAAGGGATGTTAATACCACATCCTATGCCCAAGGTCGATGACAAGGAGAAAAGCCTCCCGATCCACTCTTCCAAGAAAAAGAAGAAAAAGGACAAGAAACACATATTGCCCGATGAATATGTTGACAAGTGTATGGACCTTCAAAAATATATCGATACGCTGGAAGAACATAATCAGAAAACACGCACACCTATCACATTCGAAGAGTTTATAAAACATCTCTTTTAAAATAATGACTCCGAAGAGGAAGAACCCTCGAAAGAGATGGAATTAAGCATGGAGAGTTGCTGCGTAATCTCACAGATCATCTCCAAGCACGATGATGAGGATTCTTAAGATACAACGGCTAATTTAATTGACACTCTGATACAAGAGGATGTTCAAGAGGGAAAGGATATCATAAGGCGTGAAATGACCATTTACAAAATGGCCAAACGACTGCGCCTAAATAGACAACCTGCAGAAAAGACAAGTCATAATACCCCCAACTAAAGCAACTTTCGGCCACAAAGTGTAGAAGCAAGGCCAAATTCGATAAACAGTTCTATAAGGCCTTATAGTAGGGATGAAACTGCCACTCCTTTTGCTTTATACTCCCGGAGTGCCGTACTTCGATGGTGGGAAAGAGCACTCGAAGTACTGTCTCTATCACCAGAGAATCTCATACCCCATCGACGAATGTAATACATTTAAGAAATGGTGGCTGGGCTATGTTTCTCATAAAAGAAATATAAATAAAGAGAAACGAATGGCCTGTGCTCATCGGCTCGAGAGTGAAAAGTCTAAAGCAGGCGACAAAATGAAATCTATAGTGGAAAATTGCCATATGATTTCTCAAGTCAATGGCAGCCTAAATAAGGCCCAACCTCCAAAAGAAAGAGGTCGCGAAGTGCCCGTTTTCGAGAGTGACTATGAAGATGAAGTCATTTTCAGTCCTCCATTATTCACAAGCTCCGACTCAGAAAAGAGGAAAAGATGGAAGCTTATAACAACACTCAGTTGTGCAACCGCACCCTTCATGAAAAAAATCTCAGACCTATAAACAATGTTTCAAAGAAGAAAGATAAAGGAAATGAGAAAGAAACTGAAGAGATTGAGGTAAACGAAGGAGTTGCCAAAGATCTCACTGCCAAAGACCCGCCTAAGAAGACTAAGGTGGACTACAACATCATGGCCTATTTAAAGAAGTTGTCATCGCACTTGAGTATCTATAACGCTCTACTCCTGTTAAAAGAACTACGAGAGTCTCTCATCAAGGCTTTGAACGAGCCTGACCAATTTCAAGCATTCTTCGTAGAAGAAAGTATGAAGGAAGAATTGGCGAAAGTCCATAACGCCGATATAACCATCAATGAAGAAGATCTCCTGCTAGGAACGTTTGAGCACAACCGACCGCTGTATGTTGCCGGGTATTGTGAAGATGTAAGGATAAACAAGATCCTCGTCGACGGATCCTTAATTAACCTACTAAATATGAAGGTGCTGAAAGAGTTGGCCTTGGATGTTAAGTATCTCACCCGAGAAAGGATCACAATCACAGGTTTTGATTCCCAATCCTCGAGAACCTGTGGGTCTGTAGTGTTGATGGTTCGATTCGGACAACTGGTCACGGACATCAAATTCCACGTGCTTAATGCCAAAACTTGTTACAAAGCCTTGCTCGGTAGACCCTGGCTGCATGAATATAACATCATCCCTTCTACACAATATCAGTGCATGAAGTATTTCAAGGATGGCAAAGAACACATCATCAGAAGAGAACCCAACCCCTTATCCGTGAATGAAATACATAGATATGAAGATGCTAAGTATTTCCTTCCTGACTCCGAAGACACCATAAGATGTGGTAAACCTACATCAGAAGGAAAGAGTAAGAAGAAGCAAGTGGCTACCATCCCGGCCTTCAGAAGTACGAGAAAGAAGAAGAGATAACACTTTCAGACCAACCCCAGTTGAGAAACGACAAACAAAAGCAAACAGCTACCATTCCAGTCTTCAGGAACGATTCGGAAGAAGATGTTGGAACAATGTTCTCCACTCATCCCTTATCAAAGGCCTTCGATAAGGAAGACCGAGCTCTACACGTCACCATGGCCCTACCTCGACACTAAAAGAAGCTTGATACAGTCAGCGCTGATAATGTAGAGGAGCTGGTAACTTTCTATGTACCTCTCAAACATTGAGGGACGAAAGGAATCTTGTTCTACAAGTTCGAAGAGACCAAAGAGAAAGGGAAATCTGGTATGGAGTCAATCCAACCCTCGATAGGTTGCAGCCCATCCGCATGCCAAAGTACTTCACAAAGATTTTGAGGAACTTCTTAAAGCGACAAAGAATACCCTTCGAGCAGACTGTTCGAGAAACCCAGATCTACAAAAGTATCTGGGAAGTGCCGTGGACTTATAGAGTCAAGTCCAATAGAAAAACGGACACTACCGGCTTGGGATATATCCGATCTAAGAGGCAAGAATGAACCCATACCTGCCACACAATAAGACTCTCGAGCGAGAGAGAAAACAAAGAAATGCTTGGAATCTCTGAGTACTTCACCAATGAAGACGAAGAGATATCAGAAATGCCGCCAACACCAAAATAGTTGGAAGACGGGATTCACACCATAGCAGATAACTTAAAGGAGATAAATTTGGGAGCAGGAGATGATCCGAGACCTACATTTGTTAGCGAGCTGCTATCCGAGGAACAGGTGGCTACTTTTAAAACTGTACTCATGGAGTATAGAGACTGCTTTGCATGGAATTACTCCGAGATGCCGAGTCTTGATCCAGAAATCACAGTACACAAATTTTCCATAACGCCGGGGGAAAAGCCCGTCAAGCAAGCACCAAGAAGGATGAGGCTCAAACTTGAGAAGAGCATCAACGCCGAAATCATGAAGCTAATCAACTCCGGCTTTATCCATGAGGTACAATATCCCGATTGGATATCTAACATCGTGCCCATAATGAAGAAGAATAGGTCAGTCTGAATCTGCGTGGATTTCCGGGACTTAAATAAAGTGTGCCCAAAATACAATTTCCCCATATCAGTAACGGAACTCATGATATCCAATACCTCCATTCATGAAGTTTTATCGTTTATGGATTGGTCTTCCGGCTACAACCAGATAAAGATAGACCCCGAAGACCAGAAGCGCACGACTTTTCGCATCCGGATGGGCGTCTTCTATTACAAAGTAATGCCCTTCGAATTAAAGACTGCTGGAGAGACATACAGAAAGCAACGATGAAGATATTTAATGACCTGATCCATGAAATCGTCAAATGCTACATAGATGATCTTGTGGTCAAGAGTACATTACATAAGGAACACTGGGGGCATCTCAGAATTGTCTTCAAACATCTTAAAAAGTACAACCTGAAGATGAAACCGTTGAAATGCGCCTTCAGAATTTCATCTGGAAAATTCTTGGGATTTATAATCCACAATCGAGGGATTGAAATTGACCCCTCCAAAATTAGGGCAATTACAGAAATGCCTCCACAAAGGAATCTTAAACAACTACGATCTCTCTAAGGGAAGCTCGCAAATATTCGGCGATTCATCGCAAACTTATCCGACAAATGCCGTATTTTCATCCACCTCATGAAGAAAGGAACCCCTTTCATGTGGGATGAAAATGCCAAAAGGCGTTAGAAGAAATCAAGCAATACCTGCACAAACCGTCGATTTTAGCTGCTCCCGTTATGAGGAAACCTCACATTTTATATACAACCGCACTCAATAACTCTTTAAGCGCTCTATGGGCATAGGAGAATGAGCAGGGCAAAGAATGAGCTTTCTACTACTTAAGTCGGGTCTTGTTGGGGCAGAGTGCAACTACTCACCCATTGAGAAATATTGCCTGGCACTGGTCTTCATAATCATGAAGCTTAGGTATTACACTTTGGCGCATGAAGTCTGTCTCATCTCAAAAATGGACCCTCTCAAATACTTAATGACACGGGACATACTGATAGAAAGACTTGCCAAATAATCCCTTCTGTTAATGGAGTTCGTAATCACCTATCGCTCTCTCAAAGAGATAAAATGACAGACTATCACCGACTTCCTGGCCGAGTATCCCATCCCAGCCGACTCCCTGCTAAACTGCAAATTACCGGATGAACATGCATTCAACGCAATCATCAGGGAGAAAGAAGAGAAAAAGTGCCAGTGGGTACTCTACTTCGATGGAGCGTCTTCAATGAAAGCGTGAAGGAAGAACACCCCCATAATCAAAGATGGGATATGTCTTATCTTTGTTACCCCGCAAGGTGGAATAATATGTTTCACAATCTCGTTGATGGAACTTAGAACCAAAAACGAAGTGGGATATGAAACTCTTATACCCGGTCTCGAAATCGCGATCGACATGGGTATCAAGGATCTTCACATCCACTGGGATTCCTTGTTGGTCGTCAGCCAAGTTAATAGCGATTACAACACATACAAGCCTGAGTTAATAAGATATGGTGCAAAGATGCAAGAGCTGCTAAAGCAAGTTCCATCATACAAGCTGGAGAGAGTGCCACGAGCGGAAAATAACAAAGCGGACGCACTTGCCAAATTGTCAAAAGTGCTAGCAGATGAAAATCTCAACAACGTAAGGATTACCGTACAAAGTCGAAAGATCCTACCTCCAGCAGAAATGCCTTCGGAATCTTCAATGGAAACATCTAAAGAAAATGTTCTCCAAGCGGAAGAAGAACAAGACCGGTGAGAAGCCTTCATTAACTACTTTGGATCTCAACTAGTTCTTGAAGATGTGTAACAAAGACATCGGCTCATAAAACGAGTTCTTTCATTCATCTTTATCAATGGTACGTTATAAAAAAGTTCCTTCGACCACGTATAGCTGAGATGCCTAGGGCCAAAAGAAATAATGAAAGTCATCCAAGAAGTCCATGACGAACTTTATGGATCCTATTAAGCCAGTCCGAAAATGAAGCTGAAGATCAAGAGAATAGGGTACTACTGGCCATAATGATTCAAGACTGCATAGAGTACGCCAAAATATGTCACTCATGTTAGAAACATAATGTAACAACCTAGTTCATTTATACCAATTCCAGTTCCCGTATTTTATTATCTGTGGTATTTTCTTGATTTATCGTGTTTGGGTGCGAATGGTATTTTACATTTTACATTGCATTCGACCCGACCCGCTTGCTTGAACTTGTTTGGTTCTTATTTATAGATTACCCTGGCTTGTTATATAGACACGTGCATCTAATGTAAACTGCATACTGGCATTTTATCTAGCATCGCATATTTTACATATAACATTTTAGGTCATGTATAATAAATTAAAATTGCATTTCATAGCCTGCATGATACCCCTAATCCTGTGGTAGCATCCGCGCATCTTGTTCTCGTCCCGTTCAGTGAAACGGACGTGTTTGGATGGCTACACGCCCGTACGTGCATCCGTTTTTGGGGGTATGCATTTCCGTTACTCGAGCTTTCATTTTGATATTTGGAAGTCGCATATATTTTTCATATTTTAAAACCGGATTTTTAGACCCGATCCGGGCATGTTTTGGAGTAAGTTTGTATTTGCCAAAATCTCAAAACGGACTAATATTATATTCCTTATAAACTATTATATACCTTAATTAAACTAAAATATATTTTAGTTTTATCCTAACTATTACTAACTGTTACGTATCATTATGTATATTTTAAAAAAAAAATAAAAGATTTTCTTGATAAAATCTTAACAGATCTCAATTCTCTCTCTCTCTCTTACTTTTTTTTTATAAAAATATTAATCCTTTTAATTTTTTAATCTTTTAATGAAACCATGCACTGTTCCCTCTTCTCCCTCGCGCTCGTGCCCGGGAACGAAACCCAAATCCTAATCTTGCCTCCACGTCACCGACGCCGCCTCCGCCATCTCGTCGCCGCCTAACCCCCGACCTCGTCTCCTCTCTTCAACCTCCTCCACTCCTTTTCCTCAACGCCAACCCCAGAACCTTCTTCCCCGAGCTTGCAACCATTATCGCCTACACCTCCTGGTCGCCACCATGCCTCGCCGGCGCCGGCGACCTTCCCCTCATCACCACCACCTTCTCCTCCTCTCCCTCTCCTCTTCCCTTCTCCCCAAACCGAACCTACCCTGCAAAAACCCTCGCCTGCAACACACTACGGCCACCTTTCTGTCCCATCGCCGGAGCTCCGACCATCTTGCCGACCATCCCAACCTCATCACCCTTGCAGCCTCCTCTGACCCAGAGCCAAACCAAAGATCCTCGGCCTTCTTCTCCTTTCTCTGTCTTCTCCATCTTCTTGTTCTTCTTGGTTTTCTCGTTTTCACATCTTTCCGGTAATCGCCGGAGACCCGTTGCCATCTTCACCCTCTGCCCTCGCCCTTGTTCCAAACCCCAGAAGCACTCCTTCTCCTTCTTCTTCTTCTTCTTTATTATTCTTTTCCTTTCTCTTTCTCTTTCTTGATCCGTGTTTCCCGACGATCGCTGTAGCCGTGCCGCTGCCGACAATCCAAGCAACTCTGTGGACGTTCCTAGCCAGCATGGTCACTCTCTTATATTGCCTGGTCCTGTTCTGTACACGCGAGCGTGCATAGCGACTGCTACCGACGTCCGACGTGCTGTACGCCTTCCGTTCTGTGATCCGTCCAGACAAGTAAAACTTGCTACATGCTATTTATATTATTTCATATTTATTTAGATATATATTAAACGTGTTGTTTGAATTTAGTACCCTATATTACATTTTACCATTCGATGTCCCGTTTATATCATTTTAGAGTTAAACATGAAAACATACCTTATTGCATGTTAGATTACAATGTGTTGTAACCACATCCATATTTATATCACATACTGCTTGGTTGCATAGCCCATAATACCATTTTAATAATTTATAACCTTTCGAACACCCGTTTGCATCCATCTCGTCTAGTATACATATTATTGCATCCAATGATCACTTGAATATATAACATTGAAATATTAACATTCCACATTTGATAAGTTGTATTTTAATTAGTATTGGAACTATAAGCTTAACCCTAATCATAACTGTGCATCCATGTGGTTGAATTTATACCTATTTGCATATCACATCACGTTATTCCATTTTACTGTTCCATTAGCACCCCATACTTGTTTTTGTGTACCCATGCTTATTATAGTATTGATTATGAGCACCCACGTGACATTTGTGCACCCCTGAAATGACTTGATACACCTACTACTTGACACGACTTGATACCGTACACTTCTTGACATGATTGGATTTATACACACTACTTGACTTGACCTAATGTACCATGGCTTTACCTGTTACCTGATCTTGTTACTAATGCCAACAAACTCGACCTGTTGTCCCTACGGACATTTCCTGTTGTCTATCCAGACAAACCTGTACCTGCATGATCCTGTGTTGGCATTAGCTCTAGATTATTTAATACCTGACTTGAACATATATAACTTGGGGGTATGGGGAAATCAATGATGAAACCTGACTTGTAACTCGACAGTTCGCTTACTTTTACTGATCAGTTTTAGAGGCTAGGCCAGCCTTGGGATGATGCTGCTGACATCATTCATCAATACATATTTCCTATTTTAGAGGCTAGGCCAGCTTGGGGTAATGCTGCTGACATCACTCATCGTTACATACTACCTTTTAGTGCCTAGCGGCATGTCTCGGCTTCAGCCCGAGAATCTTCACCGTGATCCCGGGCACGCACGGGATACTATTGAGTTACATCGATGATTCATCAAATTGATTTCAAAGACTTGAGAGTAGTTAACACCGTAGATCAGTTTAGATTACTCACTACACATTACCCTCACCGTCCTCACTTATATCACTATTATACCTGTTTTACTATTTATACTCATACTTGCATGTATTGCTACCCCTGTTTATAGTATTACTTGATATTATGACGCACTGATGTCTGGGTTTTGCATGGCCCAGATCCTCTACCTTTGTTGCAGACTGATTCACGAGTACTGCCGCTGTTAGACCGAGCGGTGAGGATCCTGTTGGTATCCAGTTTTACTTTCCAGGTGTTTTATTTATTGGATCTTTTGCTTCCGCATATTATTATTTCTTGACTCATTTGTTCTGGCTCATGGACATGTACTAGATAATTTAGTTTTTTTTATTGTTCTTGATATCTCTGCAGCCGTAATGTGATTGTGGAAGGATATTTTCTATCCGCAGGTAGCATGGTTGGCTATGTCACGTGCCTATCTTAGCGTACTCTGGGAGGCGGGGCGTGACATGGTTTGTTTGGTATCAGAGAATAGGTTCTAGGTTAATCGGGTTTGATTCTTTTGTAGTTGGGTATTGGACCCAATACACGAATCAGAAAACCTATGATTAGGAACATGTCCTGCCACATTGTTATCGTGATTCTTGAATCATATCTTTCTCTTGACCCTTGTCTTGACAATATGCAAACCACTTTGCATCTCGGCTTGAAACCTTTTTGGTTCCCTATTGTTTCTCCCTGTTCCTCGATTCTGTTACTAGGATTTGGGCGACTTGAGTGGAGTTATGTGATTGTAACTATGAACTGCAGCATGGTTACAATGAGGTACTCTATTTAAGTAACTTGGAGTCCTAGTCTTGATTCACTTCCTTGTTTTATGGTCGTTATATTGCCTTCCTTCTTTTGCTTTCCAGTTCATGTTTTATCGCAAGCTTGAATTCTGTTTACCGTGCTTACCTTCTTCAGTGTTTGGCTTCAGGTGAACAGGTGAAATCGTTTCAGGTATCCTACTTGTCCATGTCTCCCCGCATTAGAATTATTCAATTCTGGTGCATCCCTTTATTTGTTGTCGTCTTGGGAATGGATTTTCTCAGCACTTTCCATGCTCACATTGAGTGTAGGATAAAAAAAAGTGATTTTCCAGATTCTCGGACATCCAGAGTTTATCTTTGCTGGAGGAAGCGGTTCTGTCGGGCCAGTCGAGTTTAGGGCTAGGCCGAAAAACAATGTTCAATGGAAGTTGATAAGGAGGAAGAGCCAGCTGTAGCTTGAGAGTTCATGGACGTGTTCGAGGACATCTCGGGTTTATCGCCAAAACGAGATGTGGAGTTCGCGATCGATCTTGTTCCTGGTGCAGCGCCAGTTTCTAAAGCATACTATCCGATGGCACCAGTAGAGTTGGAAGAAGTCAAGAAGCAGGTTATGAATTACTTGAAAAGGGTTGGATTCGCAGCAGCAATTCACCTTGGGGAGCTCCAGTTCTTCTAGTAAAGAATAAAGATGGCACAAGGAGGATGTGCATCGATTATCGAGAATTAAACCGGGTGACTATTAAGAACAAGTACCCGATCCCTCGCATTGGCGAATTGTTCGAGCAGCTTAGTGGCGCGGGGGTATTCTCGAAGCTGGATTTGCGGTCCGGATATCATCTGGTCCGAGTTAAACCAGAAGATATTTGCAAGACTGTGTTCCAAACTCGGTATGGACATTACGAGTATTAGTGATGCCCTTCAAAGTAACGAATGCACAGGCGATATTTATGGACTTGATGAACCGAATCATTTCACCATTCTTGGACCAATTTATAGTGGTGTTCATTGATGATATTTTGGTCCACTCAAAAGAGTATTGAAGAGCATGCAGAACACTTGAAGATCGCACTGCAGACATTGAGGCAAGAAAGATTATATGCAAAGATGAGCAAGTGCGAGTTTTGGCTTAAAGAAGTGAAGTTTTTGGGGCATGTCGTGTCCGGAGATGGATCACCGTTGATGCCGAAAAGATTGCAGCAGTTCGAGATTGGCCGATTCCGAAGAACGTTGCAGAGATATGAAGCTTTCTTGGACTTGCCGGTTATGACAGAAGGTTCGTGGAGAACTTTGCTCGTACTGGCGGAGCCTTTGACCAAGCTTACGCGCAAAGAAATACCGTTTGTATGGACGAATAAGTGTGCGTCAGCTTTTGAGGTATTGAAGCAGAGATTGATAATCGCTCATATTTTGACCGTACCAGACAGTTCCGGAGGATTGGTGATTTACAGCGACGCATCTAGGAAATGTTTGGGATGTGTTTTGATGCAGCATGGGAAAGTTATAGCTTACGCATCGAGACAAGTTGAAGATCCATGAGAAGAATTACCCAACTCATGACTTGGAGCTAGCGGCTGTGATTTTCGCTTTGAAGATTTGGAGACACTACTTATTGGGCGAAAGGGTCGAAGTATTCATCGATCATAAAAACTTGAAGTATGTGTTCACGCAGAAGGAGCTTAATATGAGGCAGCGTAGATGGTTGGAGCTGATGGCTGACTACGATCTTGATCTTAAGTACCATCCGGGGAAAGTTAATGTTGTGTCGGATGCGCTTAGTCGGTTGCCAGCAATTCAGATGTTGAATACATAGAAGGAACTTATTGAAGACTTTCGAAGATTTGATTTGGAGGTTGTACTACCGTATTCTTCGGGACAGTTGATGCAGCTGCCAGTACAGTCGTCGTTGATCGAGAATGTTAAAGCAGCGCAATTGCAGGACCCAAGATTGCAGAAGTTTCGAGAACAAGTTGAAGCTGGACTTCGAACGGACTTATTAATTCATGAAGATGGTTCGTTGCAATATGGGAGCCGTTTGTGTGTGCCAAAGGGAGATATTCGCGAAGAACTTATGAAAGATGCACACAGTTCAGCATATTCCATACATCCAGGAGGCACGAAGATGTACCGAGATATACGACAGCATTTCTGGTGGGAAGGCATGAAACGGGAGATTGCCCGTTTTGTGGCAAAGTGCTTGGTTTGTCAGCAAGTTAAGGCTTAATATCAAAGAGTTGCTGGTTTATTACAACCACTTCCGATCCCTCAATGGAAGTGGGAACATATAACCATGGATTTCGTGACGGCTCTACCGCGAAGTCCAAAAGGCAACAATGCAGTTTGGGTGATTGTTGATCGATTGACCAAGGCAGCTCATTTCATACCATTTCGAGTTGATCAATCAACAAAAGCTTTGGCAGAGCGGTACATGCAGGAGATAGTAAGATTGCATGGAGTAACGGTGAGCATCGTGTCCAACCGTGACACTCGTTTCTTATCACACTTTTGGAGGAGCTTACAGGAAAGTTTGGGGATTCGATTGAAGTTTAGCACATTTTATCATCCTCAAACAGATGGCCATTTGGAGAGAACGATCCAAACTCTTGAAGACATGTTGAGAGCTTGCATGTTAGACTTCAAGAGTTCATGGGAGGATCATCTACACTTGGTGGAGTTTTCTTACTACAACAGTTTTCAGGCGACTATTCAGATGGCTCCATTCGAAGCATTGTATGGTCGCAAGTGTCGTTCACCTGTTGTTGGGACGATGTTGGGGAATGAAGATTGTTGGTACCGGATTTGATCGTACAAACCGTGGAGAAAGTTAACACTATCCGGAATCATATGAAAGCAGCACAAGACTGACAAAAGAGTTGGGCAGATACATCAAGAAGACCTCTAGAGTTCGCGATCGGTGTTCTGGTATTCTTGAAGATATCACCGACTAGAGGGGTGATTTGTTTCGGAAGTCAAGGAAAGCTTAATTCTCGATTCGTTGGACCTTTTGAGATTTTGGAACGTGCTGGAGAAATGGCATATCGATTGGCGTTACCGCAATCTTTGGCGAATGTTCATGACGTGTTTCACGTATCTCAACTCCGTAAGTATGTTCGAGATGAAACACACGTGCTGGATCATTCGGAGCTGACTATGCGAGAAGATTTGAACTTTGAGGAGCGACCGATGTCGATTATGGATCGAAGGGAAAAGGTTCTTAAGAACAAGATTATCTATCTTGTACTTGTTTCTTGGGGAAATCGCTCACATGGAGAATCAACTTGGGAACAAGAAGATGAAATCCGGCAGAAGTTTCCACATCTATTCTTGTAGTTTCTTGATTGTTTATCTTTTCTTGTTCTTGGAATTTCGAGGACGAAATTCTTTTTGTAGTTGGGTATAATGTAACAACCTAGTTCATTTATACCAATTTCAATTCCCGTATTTTATTATCTGTGGTATTTTCTTGATTTATCGTGTTTGGGTGCGAATGGTATTTTACATTTTACATTGCATTCGACCCGACCCGCTTGCTTGAACTTGTTTGGTTCTTATTTATAGATTACGCTGGCTTGTTACATAGACACGTGCATCTAATGTAAACTGCATACTGGCATTTTATCTAGCATCGCATATTTTACATATAACATTTTAGGTCATGTATAATAAATTAAAATTGCATTTCATAGCCTGCATGATACCCCTAACCCTGTGGTAGTATCCGCGCATCTTGTTCTCGTCCCGTTCAGTGAAACGGACGTGTTTGGATGGCTACACGCTCGTACGTGCATCCGTTTTTGGGGGTATGCATTTCCATTACCCGAGCTTTCATTTTGATATTTGGAAGTCACATATATTTTTCATATTTTAAAACCGGATTTTTAGACCCGACCCGGGCATGTTTTGGAGTAAGTTTGTATTTGCTAAAATCTCAAAACGGACTAATATTATATTCCTTATAAACTATTATATACCTTAAATAAACTAAAATATATTTTAGCTTTATCCTAACTGTTACTAACTGTTACGTATCATTATGTATATTTTAAAAGAAAATAAAAGATTTTCTTAATAAAATCTTAACAAATCTCAATCCTCTCCCTCTCTTACTTTTTTTTTATAAAAATATTAATCCTTTTAATTTTTTAAAGAAACCATGCACTCTTCCTTCTTCTCCCTCGTGCTCATGCCCCGGGAACGAAACCCAAACCCTAACCTTGCCTCTTCGTCGCCGACGCCGCCTCCGCCATCTCGTCGCTGCCTAACCCCCGACCTCGTCTCCTCTCTTCAACCTCCTCCACTGCTTCTCCTCAACACCAACCCCAGAACCTTCTTCCTCGAGCCTGCAACCATTATCGCCTACACATCCTCATCGTCGCCATGCCTCGCCGTCGCCGGCGACCTTCCCCTCGTCACCACCACCTTCTCCTCCTCTCCCTCTCCTCTTCCCTTCTCCCCAAACCGAACCCACCCTGCAAGAACCCTCGCTTGCAACCCACTGCGGCCACCTTTCTGTCCCATCACCGGAGCTCCAACCCCCTTGCCGACCATCCCAATCTCATCATCCTTGCAGCCTCCTCTGACCCAGAGCCAATCCAGAGATCCCCGGCCTTCTTCACCTTTCTCTGTCTTCTCCTTCTTCTTGTTCTTCTTGGTTTTCTCATTTTCACATCTTTCCGGTGATCGCAGGAGACCCGTTGCCGTCGTCACCTTCTGCCCTCGCCCTTGTTCCAAACCCCAGAGGCACTCCTTCTTCTCCTTCTTCTCCTTCTTCTTCTTCTTCTTTCTTATTCTTTTCCTTTCTCTTTCTTGATCCGTGTTTCCCGACGATCGCTGGAGCCGTGCCGCTGCCGACAATTCGAGCAACCCTATGGACGTTCCTAACCAGCATGGTCACTCTCTTACATTGCCTGGTCCAGTTCTGTACACGCAAGCGTGCATAGCGACTTTTACCGACGTCCGACGTGCTGTACGCCTTCCGTTCTGTGATCCATCCAGGCAAGTAAAACTTGCTACATGCTATTTATATTATTTCATATTTATTTAGATATATATTAAACATGTTGTTTGAATTTAGTACCCTATATTACATTTTACCATTCGATGTCCCGTTTATATCATTTTAGAGTTAAACATGAAAACATACCTTGTTGCATGTTAGATTACAATGTGTTGTAACCACGTCCATATTTATATCACATAGTGCTTGGTTGCATAGCCCATAATACCATTTTAATAATTTATAACCTTTCGAACACCCGTTTGCATCCATCTCGTCTAGTATACATATTATTGCATCCAATGATCACTTGAATATATAACATTGAAATATTAACATTCCACGTTTGATAAGTTGTATTTTAATTAGTATTGGAACTATAAGCTTAACCCTAATCATAACTGTGCATCCATGTGGTTGAATTTATACCTATTTTCATACCACATCACGTTATTCCATTTTACTGTTCCATTAGCACCCCATACTTGTTTTTGTGTACCCATTGTTCCCCCAATCTGAGCAAGGCTCATTTGAATTTTGAAAATTCAAATTTTATGAAGCAACGCTTCAAATTCCGTGCGTTGCGCAATGCGCAAGCGGTCCATAGTGCGACACGTGTCTGCGCAGTTGCGCAAGCGCACCGCTGCGCGACACATGTCTGCGCAGTTGCGCAAACACTGTTGCGCAAGTGCACCGCTGTGCGACACGTGTCTGCGCAGTTGCGCAGGCACTGTTGCGCAAGTGCACAACAGCGCGACACGTGTCTGCGCAGTTGCACAAGCACTGTTGCGCAAGCCTTCCACTGCGCGACATGTGTCATTCATTAGGGAGTTGCGCAGAAACAGAATGAAAATTTAATGAAATCTTTTCTGTTCTTTCCAAAACCAGAAGATTTTCTTCTGCCTTTGGATCAAAGATCCAGCGGTGGGAAAATTCCCAAAATCATTCAGAAAAGATCTTGTTAACAAATTCAACAAATTTGTGAGCACTATAAATAGGACCCCAGACCTCATTCGATTGGCATCAACTTGGATAATCGACTTCTAGCAAAAAAAAAGAAGAAAAGAGAACTCTTGGAGATTATTCAAGAACAGAAAAAAAAAAAAAGAAAGGTAAAAACTCTTTTTTTAAGAGAAAAATCTCTGAAGAACAAAGGATTTAAAAAAAAGGGAAATAAATGAAAATAAATAAATAGTGCCTTGCACTTGTTGTGAACCCTTGGTTCTGTGAAATCAGGGAAAACAAGAAGAAAAACTTGTTTTCCTTTGATCCAAATTTAGATCAAAAGTGCTATGCACTTTTATTCTTAAATCTGAAAAATTCTTGATGTTCTGCACAAATGCAACCCATTATTTAAAAGGGCCTGGCCCAAATCAAATTGCAAAATACTAAAGGGGCAGAGCCCTGTTTGGATTGATTTTCTAGTCGGGCAAAGCCCAAAATAAATAAAAAAAATTGGACTTAACCCAATCCTTGCTGTAAGTCCTTAAATTAAATTGACTGAGCAAAATTGCTCTTCTAAATCAATTTACATCCGGTTCGAGGGTACATCTCCGAACTCCTTTGACATCCGTCGTTGTAATTCCTCAACGACGTCAAAGAGGTGACGGGTCCCAACGACCACACATCGATATGGACTGCGGGGTCCTTAAACTCGTGGACCGAAACGTCCTTAAACTAATATTGGACCGAAACGTCCTTAAACTAATATCGGACCGAAACGTCCCTAAACTAATATTGGACCGGAACGTCCTTAAACTAATGTCGGACCGAAACGTCCTTAAACTAATATCGGACCACCACGTCCCTAAACTGGAATACGGACCGAAACGTCCCTAAACTAATATCGGACCGAAACGTCCCTAAACTAATAACGGACCACCACGTCCCTAAACTGGCGATGGACCACCACGTCCCTAAACTGGAATACGGACCACCACGTCCCTAAACTGGAACAATAGAGCCTCCAAACGCTCTTTTGCCGGATCTAAACGGTCCCGTTTAAGTTGATCTTAGCCCTAAACACGGCTAACGTATCCTTAAACATTCAAATGGATTATAAAACTCCCAATTAACTCTGGTTCAAGGGTACATCTCTGAACTCCTCTGACACCTGTCGCTGTAATCCCTCAACGACGTCAGAGAGGTGATGAGTCCCGACGGCCAGATATTAAATCGATCACTACGTCAAGTCGATCTTAGTCCAAAACAGGATTAATGTATTCTTGACGAACGTTTAAGTTGATCTTAGCCGCAATGCGACTAATGTATCCTTAAACTAAAACACCAAACCCAAATCTAAGCAAACACGGATTTGGACTAATCCACGTCCTACGGGCGACGGTATTATTCAGTCTCCGTATACAATCCACGGGCAACCAGAAACAAAACAAACACACACGACACGAAGTGAAATTCTGAAGAAGGAGAAAGTTGTTACCGTGATGCGGTAGCGTAATTAACTGCAGGGGCTTGCGCCTGCAGGGAAGAGCGTCCCCACAATCAAAAACCCCTCACCCTGAGGGGGAATCTGACGAAGTCTGTTACATCGGCCGCATCCGTCTAAACCTCCGATACACGGTGCCATAAATCAACTTGGCATCTTCGGAGAGATAAATGGATAAAACCAAATATCATCTGCCCCGAACCTCAGGCACAGACGTCCTAACGTCTCGGCCGCCTTTCGGAGGGGAACAGATTCTGGCACGCCCGGTGGGACCTTTTCCTCTTTCCACTCCACACTTCGTGTGTCGTCTTCGCGAACCAATCGCGGTTTGTTAAATGGTTGCCTTTGGATATCAAGTTGCTAAGATTTGGTCTTTTGTCTGGCGCAGAACTCAAGCATCCATGGATTCTAACTGCACCAAATGCGCGAAGCACCACTGCAACGGACGCTCCACCTCACCGAGAGGTGTAACATATGGGCCCCAAGCGGCCTCTTTCCTCGCTCTGCCGGTAGAACAGGTGACCCAGGCCACCACCGGCCTGTTTTTCGGGACCATGGTCCCACCTACAAGCTTCTCTATGCCGATATCCGCACCGGAAGCGAACAAGAAGTCGGTGTTCGACCGGCTCACTACTACCACGACCCCTGTCAACGGGTCGCCCGCTACTAAACCGGCAGCCTCCGTTTTCACCAGGCTAGGTCAGAACTATAAAGTGGCCGTCCCAAAGAGGACAACGGCCGCTGCTTTGGAAGTCGTTAAAGCGGCTTCTCCCATCAGAGAGTCGGTCTTCACAAGATTGACGGTTCCTACTCCTCCCCCAGCTGGTCAAAAGGCATCAGTCTTCGATAGGCTGACATCGGCAGTTACCCCATACTCAAACAGGGGGCAACAAGAAACCATCTCGATTTCCGAGCCAGTCCCAACGGCTCGTCATGCGCGACGTCGCCATTGGCAACGAGTAAGGAAAGCAGGGGGCAACTCCCCCTCAGGGCTAACCCCACCTGCTCCAGTGGTGGAGGTCAACGCTGCTATTCCAACTGGGAACAGCTTTGAATTGCTGAGGAAGGTGAGAAAGAACTCCCCAATTGCTGCATTGAAAAGATCTCCTCCGTCTATGGAAAAAGCTCCAGAGACAAAGCAGGAACAGCCCTCTCAATGGCTGTCGTCAAAAATTTATAAAGTTTGGCGGAGGGTTCAAGACTCCGTGATTGACTCAGACCACTTTCGTCGCCAGAAAAAAGCAAAGGTGGAAAAAGACGAGAACCGCCCCATTAAACAGCAGGGGGCAACAAATGCTAGGATGCCCACTTCAACGGCTCCTTCAACCTCAATGGTCCACAAAAGAAAAAGGTCGGAGAAAGCCCCCGTGACACTGACAAAGTTTAAAAGCGGTGAACCTAAACGCCCCAAGTCAGGGGGCATAACAGTTCATACGGTTTATATGGTTTCTGGAAAGGAAGAAAGTCGTACTTCTACGGGCCACCGACCGCTTACCCGATCAGTGACCAAGGCTCAGGAGCAGCAAAAAAAGCTCCAGGAGATGATGACTACAATGGCTGCACTCACGGGGCCAAAAGAGAATCCTGAGACGTCCTTAGATGAACGTCAAGAGGAAGAGACCGACGCCGAGTTCCTCCGCCGAGTACTGGAAAAGAGAGACAAAGAGGCTGCTGAACAAGCAGCCAATATACAGTGTATGGGCCTCCTCTTCCAGGACATGATAGGGATGATGATACAACAAGATCCCCCGACTGAAGAACCCCCGATTGTCCTTGGGGATGATAGGGGAGAGACATCAAACCCTCAGCCCGTTCTATCAACGGCTAAAGAGGACACAATCTCTAAAACTGATCTGGACGAATATATAGCCCAGCAAATAAAGGTTCATCACGCGGCCGAAGCAGCCGGCCACGTCGTAAAAACGGGGTGACCGTATCCAGGCTGGTATGACCAAATCAAGTACCCGCCAGGTTATACAATTCCCAAGTTTCATGTCTACAAAGGGACCGGCAATCCCCATCAACATGTTGCCCAGTTCAGGGGGCTTTGCGGTAACACCGGCGGCGACGACAAGCTTTTGCTTCGCCAGTTTGTTGGAAGCTTATTAGATACGGCCTTCGAATGGTATTCTGAGCTCCCCAATGACTCTATTAAAACCTTCGCGGAGATGGAGCTGCTCTTCACCCAACGTTTTGCAAGTGCCAGCGAGCGTACCCCGATGACGGCACTGATTAATGCCAGGGTAAAACCCGGCGAGACATGGGTTCAGTACGCTATACGGTGGCGTACTCTATGGTCTAAGTGTGAACAGCGCATAGAAGAAGCCCCTGCGGTGGGAATGTTTGTTGGAACCCTTAATCCACAAGCAACCATCTCACAGTTTATGATGTTCTTCAAGCCGACTTCCTTCCAGGCTTTGATCGACAAATTAGCGCAGATGGACCAGATGGGCCATAAACCCCCTCTCCCGAAGCCGGACTCCCGAAACGATAAAGGGAAGGGAAAAGCGATCATTGTCGCTAATGCCCAACAACAACCGGGCGACTCGAAGCCGGTTGCTCGTCCAAACAATACACGCCCATACGTACCCCTTGAGGACAGGATGGGACGTCCTTACTCCTTCCCCCGCGATAAAACAAGGAGGCTATTCGAGCTGGCGTTGCGCAACAGACTCATAAATCTGCCAGATCCAAAACGCCCGTTGCAACCAAGCGACGTCAATGAGCCCAATTACTGCCCCTTCCATCGAGTGCTAGGACATCCGATCGAAGACTGTTACGTTTTCAAAAATTGGCTTGAAAACCAGTACCGCCAGGGCAAATTTGCGCTATCCGACAAATGGAAGGTGAATCCCCCGCAGCCCCACACCTCTAAGAGGACGAATACGCCGGGGGCAACATGCTTCGTCATTGAAGAAGCTCCCTGGGAGGTTGTATTATCAGCCAAAACGAGGAGAATGCTAAATGATCTTCAGACATGTCCAGCGGTCAAGTGGAAGAACCCCTTGGAACCGCAGATTATTGAGGGGATGTTGAAGCCACGACCGACTCCGAAGACCGATGGTGGTAGTTCAAGCGTTCATAGCCGGCCGTCAAAATCTTCGAAAAAGAAGAAGAAGAAATCTAAGAAGCCCGTGAAGCCTGGCGACAAGCGCACGGACTTACAGAAGCAAATCGACGCACTGGATGAGTACAACCAAAAGGCGCGGACTCCCATTACGCTCCAAGATTTCCTTGATCACGTCTTTCAAAAAGAAGATGAGGGGGAAAGTTCATCGGATGAATCCGAAGAATATGTGGCGAGCTATCATATGATCTCCCATTTGACCACGAACGATGAAGGGACTTCTGGCACCAAAACGCCGGGGGCAAATACTGAGTCAAGGGTTCTGGAGTTATCAATCGAAATGATTGACGCGTTTCTTAGTGAAGCTCGAGTGAAAAGTAAAGCTGATCGAGAACGCGAGACGGCTATATTCGAAAGGGCCAAGCGTCAGCGACTTGAGGAAAGAGCTGAGATGATCCCGCTGGAACAAAATGCCTCCACCGCTGACAAAAGCCAATTCAAGATAAAAAAAAAAGTTTGCTAAGGCCATATCAATGGGCATGAAGCTACCATCCTCTGAAGGAAAAATGACTGCTGTGGTAGAAATGCACCCCTGTTATTGCTTATATCATCAGAAGGTCTCGCATCCTACTCAAGAGTGCAAGGCTTTCGATAGATGGTGGCAAGGATACGTCGCTAATCAACAACGCTTTAAACGGGAAAAACGTAAAATTCGCTGGGAGCAAAGAAATACGACCGAAGAACTTGAAAGAACTGCCGGCAATTGTCACATGGTTAACGCTGCCGGGTCACAAGTGCCTACATTTGGGACCGACTCTGATGAGGAGCTAGAGCTTGCCCCTCTCTTTAAAGAGTCGACTTCGGGAAAAGAAGAGGAGCCAGTGGTTTGCGAAAATATCCGGCTGCGGAATCGGACACTGCCTGAAAAGAACCTCGGACCATCGAATAGAAAAGATAAAGGGAAAGAAAAGGTCTCTGAAGACATCGTCTTAGATGACCAAGTCCTGGAAGAGCTAAACGCCGAGAACCCGCCAAAAAGGAGTAAAGTGGATTACAATGTATTGGCGCATCTGAGAAAGCTACCCTCACAACTCAGCATTCTCGATGCCCTATTACTATCAAAAGAGGCGAGAGATTCTTTGATTAAGGCCCTACAAGATCCGGACCAATTCCAAGCCTTCTTAGCCGAGGAAAAGATGATAGACGAATTAGAAGAAGTGCACACAGCCGACGTTGCTTTTGGTGATGAAGACCTTCTCCTCGGGACGTGTGAACACAATCGTCCCCTTTATGTCTCAGGGTACTGCCATGACATAAAGATAGGTAAAATCTTGGTCGATAACGGATCGTCTGTTAATTTACTCAATGTGCGAGTATTAAAGGAGATTTGCATGAGTGTCCAACACCTCGCCCGAGACAAAATCACTATCTCCGGTTTCGACTCTCAATCCTCAAAGACTCTTGGATCTGTGATATTGACGCTACGCTTCGGGTTGCTCGTCACAGACATCAAATTCCATGTTATAGACGCCAAGACGTGCTACAATGCTCTGCTCGGCCGACCATGGCTACACGAGTACAATATCATCCCTTCTACACAGCATCAGTGCATGAAGTATTCTAGGGATGGCCTCGAGTACACAGTGGCGGGAGAGTTGAATCCGTTTTCCGTAAACGAAGTTCGCAAGTATGAAGATGCCAAATACTTCTTACCGAGTTTAAAAGACACGGAAAGATGTCACAAACCGGAGAACAAAACTAACGCCCCCATCCCTGTCTTCGGCAGTGACACCGAGGAGGAGGAGGATATAATTTATTCAGGTCCATCCCAATCCACCAGGCCAGGACCATCCGTTCCTTCATTGATCTTCGGTAGTGATTCAGAGGATGAAGTTCATGCTGTATTCCCTGCTCGGCTTTCAATACGGGCTTCTGCCGATGAAGAGCGAAGTCTACAGATAACCATGGTGCCGCTTGAACATTACAAAGAACTGGATGCACTCGACACCAACAGCGTAGAAGAATTGCAGACATTCTATATCCCTCCCGGACGAAAAGGCGAGAAGGCAATCCTATTCTACCGTTCTGAAGAAAACAAGGTGGAAAAAGAAATTTGGCATGGTGCGGATCCAACGCTGGACAGACTCCAGCCCATCCGTCTACCCAGATATTATACCGAAGGTTTGAAGAAACTGCTGAAACGCTAGGGGATATCCTTCACACAGACCGTTAGAAAGGCCAAATTCTATGACAAGGTCTGGAGCGTTCCCGGGACTCAATGCAAGCTGCCTAACGGGAGAATAGAAACAAAAGGGTTTGGGTACATCCGGTCAAAGAAACGGGAGTTAGTAAACAGCTGTTATGTCATGTATGACTTCGATGAAGAGGCGGACGCTCAATGGGAAGACGCTAATCCTGAACCAGCAAAAGTTCCTGATACAAAACCGCCCAGTCCATCGTTTGAAGACCAAATGAGCAAACTTATAAGGGATGCAAGTCAAAAAGCCCGAGATGATCACAATCGTGAAATGGCAATGTATGAGAAAGCCAAGACACAACACCTCCTTCAACAGGCAGTAAAGAACGAAGATGCTGCCCCATGTCAACCTGATACAAAAAGAGCTCGACGCGGAGGCAGAAATGAGTCAAAGGGCGGAAAAGGCGCTCAACAACCACAAAGCAGAGCTAAGAAACCACGTATCCGAGAATCGAGCGTTATTGACTTAGCCCTCAGGAAGAAAATGGGTCGAGCATACTCATTTCCTCGGAACAAGACAAGGAAAATACTTGATCTTGCTCTAAAACATCAAATGCTTACACTGCCAGAGTCTAAACACCCTGAGCAAGCAGGCAAAGTCTCCAACCCAAATTATTGCTCTTACCATCGAGTAGTAGGGCATCCGCTTGAAGATGCTTCACCTTTAAGAATTGGGTTGAGGACCAATATCAGCTTGGCAAATTCGCGTTGTCGGACAACTGGAGGGTAGCGCCGCCGCAAAAGCACGAACCCGAAAACACAAGGATAGAACCAACTCCGCATTGGGATTGGCAGAAAATTCGCACTTGCCACGTGGTAACAATATTAAAAGAAGAGTCCGAGGACATGAACAGCCTTCCTTGGTGCTTTGAAAACGGCAGCAATGAGGTAATCTCAGAATTTCCCCCAGCTCCGAAAGAACTGGAGGATGGAATCCATACTACTGCAGATAACCTTAAGAAAATCGAGTTGGGGACAACGAATGATCCGCGACCGACGTTCGTCAGCGAGCTGCTGTCTGAAGAGAGGGTGGCTGCGTTAAAAGACGTCCTTGTGCAGCATAAAGATTGCTTCGCATGGAACTATTCCGAGATGCCGGGACTAGATCCAGAAGTTGCTGTACATAGACTAGCAATATCCCCGAACACCAAGCCAGTCAAACAGGCGCCGAGAAGAATGCGACTCGAGCTTGAGATGAGCATAAATACCGAAGTTAAAAAGTTAATTGACTCTGGCTTTATCCAGGAAGTTCAGTACCCTGAATGGATCGCCAACATTGTCCCAGTGATGAAGAAAAACGGGACAGTGTGCGTATGCATAGACTTCCGGGATCTTAATAAAGCTTGCCCGAAGGATGATTTCCCAGTACCGGTCACTGAACTGATGATAGAAAATACATCCACTCATGAGGTTTTCTCCTTCATGGATGGCTCATCGGGGTATAACCAGATAAAAATGCATCCAGAAGACCAGAAGCACACAGCCTTCAGGACTCCTCTTGGTATATTTTGTTATAAAGTGATGCCCTTCGGTTTGAAGAACGCCGGTGCTACTTATCAGAGGGCCATGAAAAAGATCTTCGACGACCTTATACACGAAATCGTTGAATGCTATATCGACGATCTCGTGGTTAAAAGCAAATCATACGAGGAACATCTCGAGCATCTGAAGACTGTATTCCAACGCCTTCGGCAATACAACTTGAAGATGAATCCTCTTAAATGTGTGTTCGGGGTTTCCTCGGGCAAATTCCTGGGATTCATTGTTCGACACCGAGGTATTGAAATAGATCCGTCAAAGATTAAAGCAATCATGGAAATGCCCCCGCCGAGGACTCTCAAACAGCTGCGGTCTCTCCAAGGGAAACTCGCATACATACGGCGATTTATAGCCAACCTTTCAGGAAAGTGCCGTCCTTATAGTCACCTGATGAAGAAGGGAACCCCATTCGTTTGGGATAAAAAATGCCAAGGCGCACTGGACGAGATCAAGCAATACCTGCAGAACCCGCCGGTGTTGGCTGCTCCGGTTAAGGGGAAGCCTCTCATTCTTTATACAACCGCCCTCGAAGGTTCCTTAGGCGCATTATGGGCACAAGAGAAAGATCAAGGGAAAGAAAGAGCACTCTACTACTTAAGTCGAGTTCTGCTGGGGGCAGAAAGCAACTACTCTCCCATTGAAAAACACTGTCTGGCGTTGATCTTCGCAATAACAAAGCTTAGGCACTATGCGTTGGCGCACGAGGTCCGTCTTATTTCAAAAGTGGACCCTCTCAAATATCTAATGTCAAAAGCCATATTGACAGGGCGACTCGCTAAATGGGCCCTGCTCTTGATGGAATTTTCGATAACATATCAACCTCTCAGGGCAGTAAAAGGCCAGGCCATCGCCGACTTCCTTGCTGAGCATCCCATACCTGCCGATTCTCCTTTAAATTGCGATTTGCCAGACAGACATGCGTTTAACGCAATCGACAGTGGTGATACCCGGTGGGAGCTTTATTTTGATGGAGCATCTTCCATGAAAAAGCACAAACAAAATACGCCAATGATCAAATCAGGGGTAGGACTCATCTTTGTGACTCCACAAGGAGGAATAATGCGCTTCGCCTTCTCCTTAACAGAGCCGAGGACGAATAATGAAGCTGAATATGAAGCTTTGATAGCAGGCCTCGAGATCGCCATTGATATGGGAATTGAAAGCCTCCTCATATATGGGGACTCCCAGCTGGTCGTCAGTCAAGTGAACGGCGATTACCAAACAGGCAAACCGGAATTGGTAAAATACGGTGAAAAAGTGCAGCAACTGCTAACCCAAATTCCCTCCTACACGTTGGAAAGTATACCGCGCACGGAAAACAGCAAAGCGGACGCACTGGCCAAACTTGCTAAAGAATTGGCTGACGAGAACCTCGATGACGTTAGAATCGTGATACAAAGCCGTCGAGTGCTCGCCCCAGCAGAAATACATCCAGAATCATATAAAGAAAAGGGAGCAACTGAACAGGCGACCCTACAAATAAAAGACCATGAGAAGACCGAGGATTGGAGAGAAACCTTCATAGATTACTTCAAGACCTACCAAATGCCTGAAGAAGCGTCCATAAGACATCAGCTCGTGAAACGAGCTTTGTCTTTCGCCTTCGTCAACGATACTCTATAAAAGAGGACATTCGATTCTCTGTGGCTAAGATGCCTAGGGCCTGACGAAATGAGAAGGGTCGTCCAAGAAGTTCACGACGGACTCTGTGGTTCCCACCAAGCAGGCCCTAAGATGAAGTTGAAGATAAAACGGATGGGCTACTACTGGCCCACGATGATGCAGGATTGCCTGGAATACGCGAGGCAATGTCATTCATGCCAAATTCATGGGGACTTCATCCATCAGCATCCCAATCCACTGCATCCAACAGTGGCTAGTTGGCCATTCGAAATGTGGGGAACTGACATAGTCGGCCCCATCGAACCAGCATCGTCAAAGGGACATCGTTTCATCTTGGCGACGACTGATTACTTCTCCAAATGGGTAGAGGCGGTACCGTTGAGGGAAGTAAAGACGGAGAACATCCTCCATTTCTTCAAAACGCATGTCATATACGGGTTTGGAACCCCAAGAAGGATCATCTCTGATAATGGGCCAGCCTACCGAAGTCATAAAATTAGCCGCTTCGCACAGCAGCACAATATAGACTGGAGATATTCCTCAGTTTATAATCCGCGAGCTAACGGTCTAGCTGAGGCCTTCAACAAGACCTTGACGAAGATCATGAAGAAAACAGTGTCACGAAATAAGAGAGACTGGCACGAAAGACTGCAAGAAGCTCTTTGGGCATATCGAACTACGTTCAAGACGGCCACGAACACAACGCCGTACGCGTTGGTGTTCGGCACCGAAGCAGTACTCCCTCTCGAGATAGAATTACCCTCTCTACGAGTGGCAGTCCACTACGAGCTGACAGACGAAGAAAATGCTCACCTTCGGTTTGAAGAGCTTGACGCCCTTGATGAAATCCGGCTTCTAGCACAGCAAAATCTGGAAGCTTATAAAGCAAAGATGACGCGCTCATACGAAAGATTGACCCGACCGAGGACATTCCACCAAGGCGAACTCGTGCTAGTGGTCAAAAGGCCCATGATCCCCAATCGCGCCAAGCGGGGAAAATTCGAGCCAAACTATGAAGGCCCGTATATCATAGATAAAGTCTACCAGGGTGGGGCCTATTTGCTTATGGATATGCACGGTGAAAGGCCTTTCAGGCCAATAAACGGTCGCTTCCTAAAGAAATACTACGCTTAATGAGCCATAGTTTAGGTCAATGATAGATGACGACGACTATGTCCGCTCGCTATCTTCCTAAGCTCAAGCTTTATAAAAGTAGCCAGCCTTCTCCGGGACGGACCGAAACGTCCTTAAACTAGCGACGGACCGAAACGTCCTTAAACTAGCGACGGACCGAAACGTCCTTAAACTAACGATGGACCGAAATGTCCTTAAACTAATATCAGACCGAAACGTCTTTAAACTAACACCGCAGCATCCTTAGGCTGACGAGATAAAAAAAAACATATAAAAATAAAATAAAATAAACAGTATGTCCATAAGCAAAAAGCGCACGGATGAAAACCCGAAAGGGCTCCGTGAGTAAGAACAGCAGGGCTGCCGGCGAGTGTTCGTGAAAACCCGAAAGGACGCGACCTCGTAAAAAAAAAGAAAGAAAAAGAAAATAAAAGAAAAACGGTATGTCCATAAGCAAAAAGGGCATGGATGAAACCCGAAAAGGCTCCGTGAGTAAAAACAGCAGGACTACCGACGAATGTTTGTGAAAACCCGAAAGGGCACAACTTTGTTAGAGAACCCTTATGGAGTCCTCTCGACCATGTAAGGAGAAACCACCTGCGTGAGATCCTTACGACTCACAAAGGAGCAACACACTTAGGAATCCCCACGATTCCTAAGGAGAAAATACACTTACGAGATCCTCACGACTCGTAAGGAGAACTCTCTTATGGGACCCTCACGGCTCATAAGATTTGAAAGTCTTAAGTTACAGAGATCTAAACCTGTGCTTAAGCAAACCCCCACAAACTTCCAATATTGCCCTACAAGTGGTCCAATATTGACCCTTGTATACAATCCACGGGCGCGAATAAACATTTCCCTAGCCAAATTTCATCCGTAATTGGGAATACGTTCGCATGGTAAACAACCCTTGTAAATCCTCTCGACTTACAAGGAAAAAGCCCTCCTGTAGGATCCTTACGACTTACAGAGGAAACAAACACTTAGGAATCCTCACGATTTTTAAGGAGAAAATACACCTACAAGATCCCCACGACTTGTAGGGAGAAATACCTTCACGAGACCCTTACGGCTCATGAAGTTAAAAGCCTTAGCCGACAGGACCCTAGCCCTGGTCGCTAAGCCTCCTTTGTTCGACAACGACAGAGGCAAATGATGATTCGCTCTTGGTAATATCCCAGTTGTAGCGGTGCTAATGCCGAAATCGGTGTCCAATTTCAGGTTTACAGCGAAAAGCCAGTAGGCCGCACATGCATACGAAATAGCCGAAATGATAGGGCAACTTGCAATAAAAAGCAGCAAGTAAAATGTATGCATGAAAAATAGCCGAAATGATTGGGCAACTCGTAATAAAAAGCAACGAGTAAAAATAAAATAAATAGCCGAAATGATTGGGCACCGCGAAAAATAGCCGAAATGATTGGGCAATCGCGACCTTCGCGATATAAAAGCTGAAATGATAGAGCATCGCGGAAATAAAATAAAATAAAAAGAAGAAATGATAAAACTTCGGCCCTACAGTTAAGATCACATCGATCCCTGTATACAATCCAAGGGCGCAAACAAAGAAGGAACCATACTTCCCTAGGATTCCGTCAAACGACGAAGCCAAACCTTAACGGTTCATTTCAACCGAAGAAGCCAGTGACTTCAACAAAAAATTCCTCGACTCACGGATACAAACACTCCTTGACGAGAGCTTCCTGATCCGCGTCGACCCGCAGAGCCACCAGTGCCTCCGTAGGAACCCTCGACTCGTTTAAAACCCCAAGGAAACAAATAATCCTTGGCGCTTCGAAAACAAATAATCCCTCGCAAAATCCTCGACTCACGGATACAAACACTCCTTGACGAGAGCTTCCTGATCTGCGTCGACCCGCAGAGCCACCAGTGCCTCCGTAGGAACCCTCGACTCGTTTCAAACCCCAAGGAAACAAATAATCCTTGGCGCTTGGGAAACAAATAATCCCTCGCAAAATCCTCAACTCACGGATACAAACACTCCTTGACGAGAGTCTTCTGATCCGCGTCGACTCGCAGAGCCACCAGCGCCTCCGTGGGAACCATCGACTCGTTTCAAACCCCAAGGACACAAATAATCCTTGGCGCTTGGGAAACAAATAATACCAGCAAATTCCTCGACTCACGGATACAAACACTCCTTGACGAGAGCCTCCTGATCCGCGTCGACCCGCAGAGCCACCAGTGCCTCCGTAGGAACCCTCGACTCGTTTCAAACCCCAAGGACACAAATAATCCTTGGCGCTTGGGAAACAAATAATCCCTCACAAAATCCTCGACTCACGGATACAAACACTCCTTGACGAGAGCCTTCTGATCCGCGTCGACTCGCAGAGCCACCAGCGCCTCCGTGGGAACCATCGACTCGTTTCAAACCCCAAGGACACAAATAATCCTTAGCGCTTGGGAAACAAATAATCCCAGCAAATTCCTCGACTCACGGATACAAACACTCCTTGACGAGAGCCTCCTGATCCACGTCGACTCGCAGAGCCACCAGCGCCTCCGTGGGAACCCTCGACTCGTTTCAAACCCCAAGGACACAAATAATCCTTGGCGCTTGGGAAACAAATAATCCCTCGCAAAATCCTCGACTCACGGATACAAACACTCCTTGACGAGAGCCTTCTGATCCGCGTCGACTCGCAGAGCCACCAGCGCCTCCGTGGGAACCATCGACTCGTTTCAAACCCCAAGGACACAAATAATCCTTGGCGCTTGGGAAACAAATAATCCCAGCAAATTCCTCGACTCACGGATACAAACACTCCTTGACGAGAGCCTCCTGATCCGCGTCGACTCGCAGAGCCACCAGCGCCTCTGTGGGAACCCTCGACTCGTTTCAAACCCCAAGGACACAAATAATCCTTGGCGCTTGGGAAACAAATAATCCCTCGCAAAACTTCTCAACTCACGGATACAAACACTCCGTGACGAGAGCCTCTTTGACTCACATCTCGGGCAGTAAGGATTCAAAAACTTGCTTCCTGAACAATGGGACCCTGCAAGTCAATCCTAAATGGTCTCTTGCATACTATTCACGGGTCTCACTCTCTGAAGTCGATTCTCGACAAAGAGAGAAACAACCGCTTACGATCCCTCTCGACTCGTAAGAGGGAGAAATTCTTTTATAGGATCCTTTCGACTTATGAGAGAAAACCACACTTGGGAATCCTCACGATTCCTAAGGAGAAAATCCACTCACGAGATCCTCTCGATCCGTAGGGAGAAAAGTCTCTATGAGACCCTCACGGCTCATAGAGTTGAAAAGCCTTAGGCGGCAGACCTGAACCTGCATCCTAAGCCATCGCTACCTCTCGGAGAAGTTAAATTGCCCGCCGATCAGGTTCATCGAAAACACCATAACAAAAAGGGAAAAAGCGAAGAAATAGTACCAGACATTGCAAGAAAGAATGTGTATTTATTCATAAATTCAATCAAAATACAAGGCGGATCGTATAAAGAATAAAGAATGCGTATATGCTATATACAAATTACAGGTGTGTAAACGATACAAAAATATTCATGGAGAAGGAAGCTTCTTGAACAACTCTATCAATTGCTCGCGTACTTCCTTCCACGCCTTCTCCTGATCAACTGCCACTGCCAGTTCAGCCTCTACTTGAGCCCGCTGCTGCGTGAAGGATGCGAGCTGTTCCCCAACAACCTGCTGAGCTGCTTCTTGGCCTCGGGCATCGCGCTCAGCGGCATCAAGCTTCCGCTTCAGTGCTAGCCCATTAGATATACGCTTGAGAAGACCTTCAAAGACGACTTTCACTTCAGCAGCATTCGTCCTAACTTCAGCACGAAGGCGAGCGGTCGCGTTTGAAGATTCCCGATGCGCCTTTAGCCGTAAAGCTTCCTCCTGCTCCAAATGGCGGAGATAAGAAACGCTTTGCTCAAGCCAAGCTGTCCGTTGGGCGCTCGCGGCCAAAACCTCAGGAGAAGGGCGCGTCGACTCCAACCGATGCAGGCGAGCCTCGATCTCTCTGCAGTGGTTAACCCACGATTCGACGACGCCTTCGTTATGAAAAGTTACGAGCGCCGCCAACATTGGATTAACATCCACAGCGAAATCTACGGCAGAAGGGAGAGCATCCATGTTGAGCTCTTCGAGGTACCCGCTCAGCATGCCCAGACTCATCACAGCACCCTTTGAAGACGGGCGTCTCAAGAAAGGGCCTGCCGGTAGAGGGACGCGAGACTCAAAAGGGACCGGAGCCGGAACAATAGCTGCAAAACAGAACATGGTTAAACGATGGTTCAAGATATATTTAAGGATTACCGGAAAAAAAAGGGAATTTGCTATACCAGCAGCAACGGACGGCAGAGCCGGAAGGGCCGGTAGCGCGGCAGGTCTGGCATCCCCTCCTTCGATTTGTGGCACTGCAGTAAGGAAAGGGAAAAGTCAGAAATCATTCAATTGCTAGAAAAAGGAGATGAACAAAGATATTGTATTGAACGTACACTCACCAGCGCCACTAGAGGGAGAAGCGAGCTCGGATGGGAAGGAGAAGTGTGGGAGCAACACTTGGTATAGATGATCGAAGAGCACTCCTGAAAAGAGCATAGTGGTATAACGTTAGTACATAAGCTACACGTTAGAAGATTAATGCATAAATCGTAAATTCATACCTTCCGACATCCGCGATGGCATAAGGGAAGGCTGAGGAGCGACCACCGCCAAAGCAGTAGTTGACGGTGTGCCTTCAAGCAATGGAGCATCGGTACTAGCCGCACCTGCGTTTAAAACAAAGACAAACTGGTTAAAAGAGATTGTGAGGTATATATAAACGAAGAACATTGGTCATTCAAAATTTACCCGACAAGCTGCCAGCAGTAACGGAGGCAATCCCTTCCTCCACTGACGGAAGGCCACCGCCTGTAGCTTCATCACCCGACTCGAGGGGAACCGTTGTTATTCTCGCAAGTTCTACAGGCGGCGGGGGACCATAGGCAAGGAGGGCTATGATAGGAACATTGCCAGATTCCTGAGAAGGAGCGCCTAGCCCGTCTTCAGGAATCATGGCCGCCTCACCCGCTACTCCCTCAGGATCGGCGATCGCAGCTGCCTCGTCCATCGGCACCACGAGGTCCCCAGCCTCAAGCACCTCGCCCTCTACCGCCTTCGGCTCGGTTGAGACAATCATCTCATCTGCCGCCACTTCAGGTGCGACATCAATGACCCTCTCCGCGGCAGGTCCCTCAATCTCGACTCCAGGCCCCATGACCCCGACAACGTTGCTCACTGTCGGTTCGGGTTCAGCAAGTACCGCTTCCTCCGCTCCCCTGGGTTCGACGGTCGTCTCCGCCTCCCCCTCAGTTGAACTTGGCCCTACAAGATGGAACACGTATGAGCCAATAGCTTTACAATTCGTACAACAAGGTTCTGAAAGGAGTACTACCTGAGGCAGATTTATCATTGCCGCTCCGAACCGCGCGTGCCACTTGCCGACGAGCAGTAGACAGGGCAACAGGGGGCTCTTCGGAAGGAGTACTAGCGCGAGGAATGGTGCTAGGGCCCGCTCCTGTGGCCAAAGCAGCTTTCCGCGCCTTTGCTTCACGTCTCGACCGCTTCCGCTCCTCCCGAGCCGTTGAGACGGATGCCACTAGGGCGGCCTTAATTGAAGCATCCTCATCCGTATATAGGGATGCCTCCAGATTTTTCAGAGCATCCCTCGTCGTTGCGTCAAGCCGGGGCTCTTGCGGCAGCTTCGACGGAGCCGGGGCTTCGGTGGCAAGCTCGGGAAGGATCCCCGCATCAACTGATATAGCCCCTGTAAAGAAACAAAAGAAGGTTAAATTGACCACCAGAAGAAATAACAAACTTTCCCTATAAAAAAAAAAGAAAAGGGGTGGAGCATACCAACACCTGCCAGGGCACGCCTCTCCTCCTCTTCCTGGAAGGTTTTCAGGGAGGCAGCAATAGCCTCTTCGGTAGAAACACCTGTTGAAAAGGGAGCAAATATCAGTTAAAGGTAATGATAAAAAATGCAATGAAATGACAAATAAAGCGGCTGATGATTACCCGACTCAACGAGTTTGCTTAACATCGCTTCAAGCCTCGCCGATCGCTCCGAAGCTGCGATGGCGGCAGCTAAATTGGTGTCCGCAGGGTCCACCACAAAGCCCTCATTGCTTCCGTACTCGCATATGGCCTCGGCAGGAGAAGCCGCAGGCTTTGAGCTGAGGATCGCATCGAGGGATAGGGTGGACTTCTTCTTCTTCTGTCCGCCAGCTTTAGATCCACTCAGAACAGCTTTGCGCTTGGCAGTCACTTTCGGGCGGCGAGTCCCGATATCCGCTCCTGCGCCTGACTCTGGCGATACCACTTTAACCGTTTTTGTCGGAGCACGGGGCGCCGTTGGTGCATCTACCGTAGTAGACAGTGGCAATCCACGCGGAGGGGCTAACACGCGTGGTCGGTCAGCTCCGGCATCTTTTATCAGGAGGGTGACCTGGGTCCTTGGCTGCAAGGGAGCCTTGCGATCACCGCTAGGAGGCGCACCCCTACGGTCAACCAGCAGGCGTTTCTCCATTAAAATGATTGGGCCCATAGCGTACGCATACCAGGCCACATATGAATTAAGCATCTTAGGGACACAGCTGGGTTCACTAATGAAGAAATAGGAACCCGTGTTAAGCCGTATAAAGTGATGCATCGCATTCTTTATCCCCGCTGGGCCAACCACGGGCGTTTCCAAGAAGGCTTCCATCGGGATCCCCTGGTTGTAGCTTGATTGCTGGGCAAATCGATGCGGATTATACCTCATAAACAAAGCCGTCTCATTCTTCCGGAACACTAGGTAGCCCGGCCGAATGGAGTAGAGATGGAGGATTTCCCGAGCCTTCAGTACAGAAGCCCCGCCCTTAAACTCGTCACGTAGGGGCACCACCGACTTAGTAGTCTCCGAGCCTATAGTGATAACCTTATCCACGAAAGAAATCGTCGCTCCGACCAAATGTGGGCGCAGGAGGAGTCCCCTAGAATCCCGCGGGGATGCAAACACAATTGAAGCCCCGACTAACCGTATGACTCTCAGGAGTCTGTACTTCTCGAAGAATGGAGGAGTCTTGTGGGCGCCAAACACCCCTCGCACGTGCATCTCCATCCAAGAAACGAAGTAATGCATCGGGAAGTTAGCAGGCTGTGCCCCAGGATCATTGGCGTCCGCCGCTACGCTGAGTCCATGATAAAGGTAAGCTAACCCAGCAATTCCTACCGACAACTGCAGACCGGCCACCATCCGATGCGCCGGGTAAAAGACAGAGGGCCGCATGAAGCGCGGGGGCATAGGGAGCGCGAAGTTGCATAACCACAAGCCCAAGAACCCAATAAAGAAGGTTTCCTCATCCATGCCGGGAACGGCGATTTCCGAGAAAGCGACGATGGCAGCATTGGGGAGATAGAAATCCCTCTGGTTATTCTCCGATACGGGTCGGCGATCCAAACCGAAACCAAAGGGGTCGTCAAGCTGAGCGAACTTCTCGCTCTGCTCTGATAAGAACTCCGGGCGGATAAAGCGAGCAATGAAAGCTGCGAAACTGACGCCCTTGTCTCCCGATTCCAAATGGAGTTCCTCATAGATCTCCAACACCTTCACCAAACCCGGATGCTGATGCTGAATGGCATTCTCCGGGGTTAAGTCAAATACCAGCTGCTTGGTGGCAAAGACATACTCGTCAGGAGGAAGCAACTCCTCGTAGTGCTCTCCCCTCATTGGCAGACCTGAAATTTCGGCAAATTCCTCCAAAGAGATAGAGACTTCCTTATCCGCCATCAGGAAGGTATGGGTGGGGATATTCCATTGTTCAACGAAGGCCGTTATCCACCACGTTGGAGGAGAGGGGTACTCGAAGAGTGAGACGAAGACGGCCGAGTATAGACCAATCTTCGTTAGGTGGGTCCTCTTCGCCGATAGAATGTACCGGGCCCACTGCAAATATCCGGCGGGGGGTCGCGGGATCATTCCAATGTTATAAGCCTGTCCCCAAGGGCGTGCTTCGCCTCCCCAGAATATCTATCGCCGGCGGCGGCTGCACGGGGATGGCGCCGATTGTAGGCTGAAGAAGGTCATCAGAATTCCAATTCTTAACCTCCACGGCATACTTCACCGGGGGTTCGTCCGCATAAGGAATCGTAATAATGGGCTCAGAAGGCGCGGCGGAACTAAAACTGCGACGGCCTTGGATGATCTGGCTATACCACCTTCCCCACAGATGGAGCTTTTTGCACTCAGGATCGTGATCTTTAATAAGAGCGAACACCACCCGATCCACTGGCGCATGGGGGAACCCTTCTTCCGAGCGAACGAAGGGAAAAGACAAGTCGTCAGACATGTTTTCTGTGGAAAGACAAAAAAATATACATCATTAGTGGCCTAACGCTTGGCATTTTAAAAAAAATAAAAATCTTGCTCCACACTGTGATGCAGTGGGTAGGGGACCAAAGGGGAACCCACAAAATCTGGATGATGTGCATCATTTAATAAGACAATCCCATCATTAGAGGGACTGTCAATTCATAAAAAGTTCCCAATAGGATACACCCATTGGTGGGGAAGTCCCTAGAGACAAAGAGAAAATCTCTTCTTTTAGAGCAAAGCCCTGTCACAGAGTGACATTTGTCAAACTCTAGTCTCAGGGGAACAAGATTCCTTAAAAGAGCATGGCTCTGTGGTAATAATCAAAAATCCATCAACACTTAGAAGAATTGAAGTTTTTGAATCCTGAAAAATCCATGAAAACTCATAAAAAAAAAATTCCAAGAGCAAAGCTCTGGTCATGGGTCAAAACCCATGAACAGGACCTCTGTAAATCTTGAGAGCAAGGCTCTGGTGAAGAAGCCCCAATGGGGTTTTCTTTAGATCAAAGATCCCAAGAGCAAGGCTCTGTTGAAGAAACCCCGAAGGGGTTTTCTTTAGATCCAAGATCTACAAGAGCAAGGCTCTGTCAATTAAATTTAATTTGAATTAATCTGATTTTTTTACCTAGAAATTCTAAGTTCTGAACTTGAAAGTTCTTGAGAAAAATCAAGAGCAAGGCTCTGAAAAAATTTTAAGCAAGAGCAAGGCTCTGAGAGTTAAAATTCTTGAAGATGGTAAGAAAAAATTACCAAGGACCAAGGGTCCTATTTATAGGCGCTTGCGTCCCTTCAACTGACCCCCCTTGATCCAACGGCTAAAATCTCGCCACCGTTGCACTCACGTCGCGCCACGTAAGCACAACGGTGGGGGGGCATTTGTTCCCCCAATCTAAGCAAGGCTCATTTGAATTTTGAAAATTCAAATTTTCTGAAGCAACGCTTCAAATTCCGTGCGTTGCGCAATGCGCAAGCGGTCCATAGTGCGACACGTGTCTGCGCAGTTGCGCAAGCGCACCGCTGCACGACACGTGTCTGCGCAGTTGCGCAGACACTGTTGCGCAAGTGCACCGCTGCGCGACACGTGTCTGCGCAGTTGCGCAAGCACTGTTGCGCAAGTACACCGCTGCGCGACACGTGTCTGCGCAGTTGCGCAAGCACTGTTGCGAAAGCCTTCCACTGCGCGACACGTGTCATTCATTGGGGAGTTGCGCAGAAACAGAATGAAAATTTAATGAAATTTTTTCTGTTCTTTCCAAAACCAGAAGATTTTCTTCTGCCTTTGGATCAAAGATCCAGAGATGGGAAAATTCCCAAAATCATTCAGAAAAGATCTTGTTAACAAATTCAACAAATTTGTGAGCACTATAAATAGGACCCCAGACCTCATTCGATTGGCATCAACTTGGATAATCGACTTCTAGCAAAAAAAAAAGAAGAAAAGAGAACTCTTGGAGATTATTCAAGAACAAAAAAAAAGAAAGGTAAAAACCCTTTTTTTAAGAGAAAAATCTCTGAAGAACAAAGGATTTAAAAAAAAAGGGAAATAAATGAAAATAAATAAATAGTGCTTTGCACTTGTTGTGAACCCTTGGTTCTGTGAAATCAGGGAAAACAAGAAGAAAAACTTGTTTTCCTTTGATCCAAATTTAGATCAAAAGTGCTATGCACTTTTGTTCTTAAATCTGAAAAATTCTTGATGTTCTGCACAAATGCAACCCATTATTTAAAAGGGCCTGGCCCAAATCAAATTGCAAAATACTAAAGGGGCAGAGCCCTGTTTGGATTGATTTTCTAGTCGGGCAAAGCCCAAAATAAATAAAAAAATTGGACTTAACCCAATCCTGGCTGTAAGTCCTTAAATTAAATTGACTGAGCAAAATTGCTCTTCTAAATCAATTTACATCCGGTTCGAGGGTACATCTCCGAACTCCTTTGACATCCGTCATTGTAATTCCTCAACGACGTCAAAGAGGTGACGGGTCCCAACGACCACACATCGATATGGACTGTGGGGTCCTTAAACTCGTGGACCGAAACGTCCTTAAACTAATATTGGACCGAAACGTCCTTAAACTAATATCGGACCGAAACGTCCCTAAACTAATATTGGACCGGAACGTCCTTAAACTAATGTCGGACCGAAACGTTCTTAAACTAATGTCGGACCACCACGTCCCTAAACTGGAATACGGACCGAAACGTCCCTAAACTAATATCGGACCGAAACGTCCCTAAACTAATATCGGACCGAAACGTCCCTAAACTAATGTTGGACCGAAATGTCCCTAAACTAATATCGGACCGAAACGTCCCTAAACTAATAACGGACCACCACGTCCCTAAACTGGCGATGGACCACCACGTCCCTAAACTGGAATACGGACCACCACGTCCCTAAACTGGAAGACGGACCACTACGTCCCTAAACTGGAACAATAGAGCCTCCAAACGCTCTTTTTCCGGATCTAAACGGTCCCGTTTAAGTTGATCTTAGCCCTAAACACGGCTAACGTATCCTTAAACATTCAAATGGATTATAAAACTCCCAATTAACTCTGGTTCAAGGGTACATCTGTGAACTCCTCTGACACCTGTCGCTGTAATCCCTCAACGACGTCAGAGAGGTGACGAGTCCCGACGGCCAGATATTAAATCGATCACTACGTCAAGTCGATCTTAGTCCAAAACAGGATTAATGTATTCTTGACGAACGTTTAAGTTGATCTTAGCCGCAATGCGACTAATGTATCCTTAAACTAAAACACCAAACCCAAATCTAAGCAAACACGGATTTGGACTAATCCACGTCCTACGGGCGACGGTATTATTCAGTCTCCGTATACAATCCACGGGCAACCACAAACAAAACAAACACACACGACACGAAGTGAAATTCTGGAGAAGGAGAAAGTTGTTACCGCGATGCGGTAGCGTAATTAACTGCAGGGGCTTGCGCCTGCAGGGAAGAGCGTCCCCACAATCAAAAACCCCTCACCCTGAGGGGGAATCTGACGAAGTCTGCTACATCGGACGCATCCGTCTAAACCTCCGATACACGGTGCCATAAATCAACTTGGCATCTTCGGAGAGATAAACGGATAAAACCAAATAGCATCTGCCCCGAACCTCAGGCACAGACGTCCTAACGTCTCGGCCGCCGTTCGAAGGGGAACAGCCATGCTTATTATAGTATTGATTATGAGCACCCACATGACATTTGTGCACCCCTGACATGACTTGATACACCTACTACTTGACACGACTTGATACCGTACACTTCTTGACATGATTGGATTTATACACACTACTTGACTTGACCTGATGTACCATGGCTTTACCTGTTACCTGATCTTGTTACTAATGCCAACAAACTCGAACTGTTGTCCCTACGGACATTTCCTGTTGTCTATCCAGACAAACCTCTACCTGCATGATCCTATGTTGGCATTAGCTCCAGATTATATAATACCTGACTTGAACATATATAACTTGGGGGTATGGGGAAATCAATGATGAAATCTGACTTGTAACTCGACAGTTCGCTTACTTTTACTGATCAGTTTTAGAGGCTAGGCCAGCCTTGGGATGATGCTGCTGACATCATTCATCAATACATATTTCCTATTTTAGAAGCTAGGCCAGCCTTGGGGTGATGCTGCTGACATCACTCATCGTTACATACTACCTTTTAGTGCCTAGCGGCATGTCTCGGCTTCAGCCCGAGAATCTTCACCGTGATCCCGGGCACGCACGGGATACTATTGAGTTACATCGATGATTCATCAAATTGATTTCAAAGACTTGAGAGTAGTTAACACCGTAGATCAGTTTAGATTATTCACTACACATTACCCTCACTGTCCTCACTTATATCACTGTTATACATGTTTTACTATTTATACTCATATCTGCATGTATTGCTATCCATGTTTATAGTATTGCTTGATATTATGACGCACTGACGTCTGGGTTTTGCATGGCCCAGATTCTCTACCTTTGTTGCAGACTGATTCACGAGTACTGCCGCTGTTGGACCGAGCGGTGAGGATCCTGTTGGTATCCAGTTTTACTTTCTAGGTGTTTTATTTATTGGATCTTTTGCTTCCGCATATTATTATTTCTTTACTCATTTGTTATGGCTCATAGACATGTACTAGATAATTTAGTTTTTTTTATTGTTCTTGATATCTCTACAGCCGTAATGTGATTGTGGAAGGATATTTCATATCCGCATGTAGCATGGTTGGCTATGTCACGTGCCTATCTTAGCATACTCTGGGAAGCAGGGCGTGACACATAATGACTTCATCCATCAACATCCCAATCCTATCCACCTGACCGTAGCCAGCTGGCCTTTTAAGATGTGGGGGACCGACATAATTACCCTAATCGAATCAGCATCATCCAAAGGACATTAGTTCATCTTGGCGACCATCGACTACTTCTTTAAATGAGCAGAAGAGGTACTTTTGAGAGAAGTGAAGATGAAAAACATCCTATACTTCTTTAAAAACCATGTTATCTACCGGTTCGGAGTCCCACGATGAATAATCTCGGACAATGGGCTAGCATACAAAAGCCACAAGATAAGTCTCTTCACGCAGCAATACAAAATAGACTGGAGATACTCTTCCGTTTACAATCCTAGAGCCAATGGTCTAGCTGAAGCCTTTAACAAGACTCTGACCAAGCTCATCAAGAAGATGGTGTCCAAGAACAAGAAACACTGGCACGAAAGAGTACCCGAAGATCTTTAGGCATACCGAACAACGTTCAAGACAGCTATGAAGACAACAACATACTCACTAGTGTTCGGCGCCGAAGCGGTGCTTCCACTAGAGATCGAACTCCCTACATTATGAATGGCGATCCAATATGAGCTCACCAATGAGGAAAACGCCGATCTACGGCTCGAAGAACTCGATGCTCTCGATGAAACCCGCCTTGTGGCACAACAAAGTCTGGAAGCTCACAAGGCAAAAATGATGTGAGAATATGATAAGCTAAGTTGACTAAGAGCATTTCGCAAAGGCGAACTGGTATTGGTCGTCAAGAGGTCAATGATCCCCAATCGTGCAAAGCGCGGGAAGTTTGAACCAAATTATGAAGGCCTATATATAATAGACTCTATCAAGGCGGGGCCTACATGTTGACGAATATGCATGGAGAAAGGCCATTTCGACCAATAAATGTCGTTCCTCAAGAAATGCTTGAAGAGTCTTGATTTGGGTCAATGATAGATGAAGACGCTCGTGTCTGATCCCTATTTTTCTAGGTCAAGACCCTAAAAAAGACCTATATCTTCCTAAAATCATGGTGAGTAATGCTCCCTAAAAAGCCATTTCCCTGCGACTGGTCTCCAAATTGACTACCGTACACAATCCATGGCAACTTGCAACAAAATTGCATCTAAAATATTCATCATTGGCAAACTAAACTACTTACGAGGAGAAGACCCACTCATGCGTCCATACGACACATGAGGAGAATGGCACTTACGAGATCCTCTCAACACTTAAGGAGAAAACACTTTTATGAGATCCTTACGGCTCATAAGGGAAAATACACTTACGGGTTCTTATGACTCCTAGAGAGAAAATGCACCTATGAGATCCTCTCGACTCGTAGAGAGAAAATACTTTTATGAGACCCTCACGACTCATAAAAGTGAAAAGTCCTAGGTGACAGGGATCTAAACTTGTCTTTTAAGCCACTGCCCTGTAGCCAGTCTCCAAATTGGCTACCGTATACCATCTATGGGCTCTTTGCGATAAAATCGCATCAAAATGTACCCCTAGTGACAAAGTCATGTTTGAGACAAAGTATTCAAAGTTTCCCTGCGGCTGGTCTCCAAATTGACTACCGTATACGATCCATGAGCTACCTGCAACAAAGTTGCATCTCAATGTCCCCTATTGGAAAACCAAGCTACTAATGAAGAGAAAACCCATTCATGCGTCCTTACGACACATGAGGAGAACGGCACTTACAAGATCCTCTCGACTTGTAAGGAGAAAACACTCTTGTAGGATCCTTACGACTCACAAGGAAAAATACACTAAGGGGTTCTCACGACTCCTAAGAAGAAAATACACCTATGAGATCTTCTCGACTCGTAGAAAGAAAATACTTTTATGAGACCCTCACGGCTCATAAAATTGAAAAGTCTTAGATGACAGAGACCTAAACCTATCTCCTAAGCCAACGATGCCCTGCGGCCGGTCTCCAAATTGACTACCGTATACTATCCATGGGCTACTCGCAACAAAGTTACATCCAAAATAACCTACAGTGGAAAACCAAGCTACCATTGTGAAAAAAAACCACTCATGTGTCCGCATGATACATGAGTAGAACGCCACTTACGAGATTCTCTCGACTCGTAAGAAGAAGACACCCTTATGGGATCCTTATGACTTACAAGGGGAAAGACATTTAAGAATCCTCATGGCTTCTAAGCAGAAAATACACATATGAGATCTTCTCGGCTCATAAGAAAAAATACTTTTATGAGACCCTCAAGGCTCATAAAATTGAAAAGCCTTAAGTAATTGGGAGCTAAACCTATCTCCTAAGCCATTGCACTGTAGCCTGCCTCCAAATTGACTACCATATAGCATCCATGGGATCTTTGCGATAAAATCGCATCAAAAGTTACCCTCTAGCGACAAAGTCACATTCGAGACAAAGTGTTCAAAGTTGCCCTGCGGCTTGTCTCCCAATTGACTACCGTATACCATCCATGGGCTATTCGCAACAAAGTTGCATCCAAAATAACCTACAGTGGCAAACCAAGCTACCATTTTGAAAAAGACCCACTCATGTGTCCTCACGATACATGAGGAGAAAGGCGCTTACAAAATCCGTTAGACTCGTAAGAAGAAAATACTTTTATGACATCCCTACGGCTCATAAAATTGAAAAGTCTGTCTCCTAAGCCATTGATGCCCTACGGCCGGTCTCCAAATCGACTACCGTATATAATCCATGGGCCACTTAAAACAAAGTTGCATCCCAACCCACTTTATCAAACCAAGCAACCATTATAGAAAAGACTCACACATGCGTTCTTACGATACATGAGGAGAACGACACTTATGAAATCCCCTTGACTCGTAAGGAGAAAACACCCTTGTGAGAACCTTACGACTCACAAGGTAAAAGACACTTAGAGATTCTCATGACTCCTGAGGAGAACATATGCTTACAAGATCCTCTCGACTCGTAAGAAGAAAATAATTTTATGAGACCCTCACGGCTCATAAAATTGAAAAAGTCTTAAGTGACAGAGATCTAAACATGTCTCCTAAGCCATTGATGTCCTGTGGTCGGTCTCCAGATCGACTACCGTATACAATCCATGGGCTACTTGCAACAAATTTGCATCCCAACCCACATTGGAAAACCAAGTTACCATTGTGCAAAAGACCCACTCATGCGTCCTTACAACACATGAGGAGAACGACACTTACGAGATCCTCTCGACTCGTAAGGAGAAAACACTCTTGTAAGATCTTGACGACTCATAAAGGAAAAGATACTTAGGGGTCCTCATGACTCCTGAAGAGAACATACTCTTACGAGATCCTCTCGACTCGTAAGGAGAAAATACTTTTATGAGACTATCACGGTTCATAAAATTGAAAAGTCTAGGTGATAGGGACCTAAACCTGTCTCCTAAGCTATAGATGCCCTGCGGCCGGTCTCCAAATCAAAAACCGTATACAATCCATGAGCTACTCGCAATAAAGTTGCATCCCAACGTCCTCCATTAGCAAGCTAATGCTACCAACGAGGAGAAGACCTACTCATACGTATGATGGAGATTTTATTTAGTCTCTAAATTTTAATCGCAAATATACAGTCGTGCAATTGTAATACTTGAGGATCGATCGACAGAGAGGGATTGAATCTTAATTAATTCTAAAAAAAGAAATAAAAGATTTGTTTATTTAACTAAAATAAATTAAAAAAGCATATTAAGGAAATTAAAGTTGCAAATTAAAAAGGATAAGATTTAAATAAATAGAAAGATCTAGGGTTTTGAATTACCTTTACTAATCATGGTGTTTTATAAGATTTCTATTCTTTTCTACTTTCCATATTTAAATTCATTAACTATCAATCACATAAAAGTATATACTAAACTTATATCGCAATGAAGTATCAATCGTAAAAGAGAGCATAAATAATATGTTTATAGAAATACCCTATCAATCAAATAACATCTGGCAAGAGAATTTAAATATAAAGTTTTAATTAATATAGCAATTGTTGGATCTACTCTTATACTAAATAAACACAAAAATTGTCAATCAAAAATTTATTTCGTTTTATTGGCAGAGCCTAATATACCCTAAACCAACTAGATTGAATCTGCTCTGATAAAAGTTCCATCTTAACTTCCTTAATTAGTTCTCTAGGTCGTCAATTTATCATTAAACTAATTAGTTTATAGACGATACTAACTTTCCCTAAACAATTCTCATGGGCGTCAATCAATCATAGAGTTATTTAGTTTCATCAGCATTATATCAAAAGACTTGCTTTTTATCATAGAAATTCATCATGAAGCACATAGGAAAGAAATAGATTAATTAAAATAAAACACACATGATTGCAAGAATAATCCAAACCCTAGAAATCAATTAGCTACTCATGATATGAGAAAAAAGAATTCATAAAATAAAATAGATTCATATCAAAAATAACTACAAAAATTGATCTCTCCAAAATAAAAACCCTAATTTTAAAGCATAGGGAGAGTTACCTCCAACCCTAGAATTACATCTCTTTATATAGGGTTAAGAAGTTTGGAGATCAAATAATAAAAGATACAAGAGAATACAATATTTCCAAGCAATCTCAATTCCTAATTCTAATAGATTTCCATTGAATCTTTTGATGGCACTAAAGTAGGCAGACTAGAATTGATCTCTTACTCTGATTAAGTCTCCTCAATTAATTTTCTGAATTGAATTGATAAGACCACTTTTAAACCTGCAAAAATATTCAAAACAAATATTTTAGTAGCACCTATTTCAATTAGGAAATCAATTCTCTCATAATTATATTACTTATTATTTAAGAAACATATGAATTCATATTTCTAAACATAATCTCCACATATGTTCTCAAATTATAAATAATATAATTTATTAATTAATAAAAATATGAAAAATATGCAATAAATGTAACTTATCAATTCTCTATATTTTATTAATTCCATTTAAATCTCCATTTCACGCATGTAATTAATCGTTTGCATCTTTTTGCGTTTAAGTCATGTAACTTGTAATAATTCATAAAACATATTTGCAACAGCATAAAGTATGCAAAATTAAGATAAATATGGTTATATAAATGTGCAATAAATTGCACCAATCCAATACCCTCACACTTATCTTTTGCTAGTCCTCGAGAAAATATAGGTTTTCAAACTTTAAACTACAAATGAAAAGTAAAAATCTTACTCTATCAACTAAAGTCTGCTCTTAAGCACCTTTCGTGGGTGTGATTTAATTGAGCGCATGCAACAAACCTTTAAATTCATAGATGTCCCTAGTATGAGGAATTGTGTCTCTTGAGGGTTTTCAGTGAATACTACCCACAAAATTAAAGAAGAAAAAAGAATAAGAGAAAAGAAAATAAAGGAAACAAAAAAATAGGAAAAATGAAAACTACATACAAAGATCAGAACAGATAAAAAAACAAACTTGAAAAATAAGAGTTTCGAACTTCCACTAGCTTTTCAGTTTTTATGAGCCTTCATCTTAATAGTCTTGGTTAAATCCGGAAATTATATCCTCTCTCAATAAAACATCATCGTATTCTTCATTCCTACCTCTCCCCTAAACATTAATCATATACCCCTACGTGTGTGTAAATTCATCACTACACTTGATAATTCAATTCTAGCAATAGTACCCTTGCCGTAATACTGTAGCACTACTTCTTTTTATTAAAGATGGACGGTGTCGCTCACATACCTTTTGTATGACCACCACTGCTTATTTAGGCACTAATCGACCGGTTACCGAATGTGTGAGCTTTAAGGCATAATTAGCAATTTCATATATATAAGCCTAATACTGTAACTACCTCGAGCTCAGTAGTGACTTCTAGACTAGTTAGTCTAGGGCACTGCGTGATAAAGCACCATCGCTGTATATTTTTCTATACTTTTTTTTTATATCCCTAAGTAAGTTAAAACCCAAACTTATATATAAATTTTTTTCGGAGATATATATTTTTTTCCATGGTTAGGTTCAAATCTCGTTTTTTCTTTCATACTTAGGCTTTCGGACAAGAGTATTTCTAGGTATGCTCCACTATCCCAAGTTTCAAGAAGTGTATATGTGCAATTTTTAGTGTATACACTCTCTGAATTTAGACTTAAGAGCATAGAACAACAACTGAGCCTTTTATCTCAACCATATGGGGTAGACTACATGAACCAACACGAGAATCACGCCGGGTCCAGCACATGAATCCTCCGTCTCCACTCACTCCTATCGAACAATATACTTACATTGAGGCCTTTGGCAACCATATCGTTTCACCTCCATCCAGGTTCATTAAGAGCATGAACTTATTTTTCAGACTTATTTTTATCCTTGGATTTAGTAACCCCTTCATCTCACTCAACCTTTAGGAATCGAGTTCAAGATCACCTATTACTGGTTTATTTCAAAAACACCTATTTTTCTTGTTCTTCTTAAATATCTCTCTCTCTCTCTCTCTCTCTCTTATATACATTTTTCACTCTCTTTATTTTCATTTCCAAAATTTTCTTCTAAAAAGAAACTATGAAAATCTATAAAAAATAAGAAATAAAAAAATTTGAAAAATAAAGAAAGATGAAAATGACCTAAAAACTCTGTACAAACCAAACCACCCCTACCACCCGCACACACATAGACACTTGATTTTGACAGTGCCCTCACCGTCCTCTACCGTGGCCTCTACCACAATATTCATGAAATTACGAGTGATAACTAATTCTGGCATATCCATGACTAACAAATCAAATTACCCAAAATAAACATTGGAATTAGAAAGAGAAATGAAAATTTTACCTCCCCCGGAAATCTGGGGGTTGTGGTTTCCTTCTCTCTCTGTTAAGGTTTTCCAAACTGCTCTTAGTTTTGTGGAATGAGGCTCAATTTGGATGCATATAAGGGGTTAAGTAATTTTGCACAAAAGTCCTTATAAAATTAGCAAGTAAATCCTAAAAATATGGGGGAAGTTAGTAAGAAAAAAGGAAAAATAATTTACATGATGCTTTTGCTAACCCATATATTAGTATTAACCACTCGAAAAATTTGTCTTTAATCATGCAAGAGTAGTAAAATAAATTATAGAATCAATAAATACCCAAAAATTAATATGCAGAATATGAATATGGTGTTTATAGCTGGGTGAACAGAATTGTGATATGAGTTTAGCCGAATAAACTAGCGCAGTAATGAAAAATTTAAGTTTAAGGGAATTATACAGTTGCGTTACTTTGTCATTGTATTGGCTAAAGTCTTCAACATGAACATGCGGTATAAAATATCTAGTCATAGGAATTAAAGGCACTACTTCTTACTTTTTGCTAGGATTGATTTCAATAAGGAAAGGAAGTGTTTGAGGCATAGGTTCAACCGTTAAAGGCTCATCTAAAATCATACATTCATCATTAAAAAGTTTCTCAACACCACCCTTTTTATAATAGCCTTTTTTAAAATTAATCACCTTCTCCTAATACACTTCTTCTTGTATCACGTCTCTTAAATCCATATCCTCCTCCTCAAAAATTTTCTCATAACCATCAAACAAATCAATCGTTTCGACCTCAATCATATCATCAATCCTCATATACATTCCTTGTTGGGGCCTTAAGAAAAGTATCAAGATAAGATGTTAAAATTTTGTTTGTTAGATTTGGATTGGATGATGACTTACATCATAGTAAGGGTTTGGTTGGAATTGCTGGCCTAAATTTTTTCGTTTCCTCCATTCACCAAATCCATCACTAAACGGACAATTTTCATAAACATGGGATGGATCTTCATAATTAGTGCAAAAAAATTAAAAAGGCGGATTACTATGAACCATATTTTCATCCTCAATCTTATGTAAAATATCATCTAACTGTGCAAGTACACTAACATTATTGTAAGACAGCAATTCTTTTTTCTCCTCCTTAATTTGACTCATGGATTGACTTTTATCATCCAAAATGTGGGATCCCATTCTAAAGTGTCCTAAAAAATTTCATTGCTCGTTCCGACTAAAGGTGTTGGTTCCCTATCAATAGTTTACTTAAATATTCTATCTAAATCAACCTTATTAAAATCACAAGTATCCTTTACAGATGCGGTTTCTTTATTGATAATTTTCTCAAAAATTTTATCCGATACTTTTGAGTCGTCAAAAATATCTTCTTTAAAAATTTAACAATCAGTTAAATCAAATATCTCAATCTCAAACGTATCATCAATCAAATCATCTTCATATAAATTTGATGTTGGAGGCCAAATTGGAAATTCTAAACTCTGAGGGTAGGTGTGAAACTGACTTGAAGTAGACTCATTCTCACTTTCCTCATGCACCAAAAAATCAGACCCATCTAAGTCACAAGATTCAAACGTATAATCACAAATCGGGCATTCCTCATATCGCTCAATTTTCCTTGATGTAAATTCATACCAACACATATGACACTCATGACTTAAACGATCTTCGATTATACATTCCAAACCATGGTTATTCTCAAACACTTCCTTGATAGGTTGCTCATGAGTTTCAAGGGTGTTAGAAACAATCGGGTTTGTGTGGTTTTGTATTAGGATGGTCTGATGCTCTTTCATATTAGCGATTGCAGCAGTTATTTATCCAACAAGCATTTGAATCTTAGCCAACCGCTATTCAATGTTATCAAGTCTGACATCTTCATCATTTTCAACATCTAGGAAGGTGTAAAATTTTGGTACAATTGATAAGAATTTGATTGGATATGATCGTAAGGAAGGCCAACATCATAGTATGGATATGGTTGGAATTGTTGTTGGTCTATGAAATTTGAAGTAGTGAATGTTGTGTCGGTTTGAATTAGATTGGAAGGGGAGCCTATATCATAGTAAGGGTTGGGTTGAAACTGTGGGCCTAATTCATGATTAGGAACTTCAAAATACATGCCTTGATTTCAAAAATTTTGTTGGTTTCTCCAAATACCAAATCGAACAATAAATGGGCACTCCTCATAAACATGAGATGGATCTTGACAATTAGTGCATAAAGATTGAAAAGGTGAATTAGAAGGAACCTGGTAGTTAACATTTAATGCATCGATCTTTTTCCTAAGACCATATAACTCCGCACATAACCTATCCTTATTGTCTGCTGTGAATGTGTAAGGTGAATTGTAACCGCTTCATTCTAATGCAATCAGTAAGTGTTGGGTTAACCGGATAACAAAGTTCATACAAAGTTGGTTTAGCATGTTCGTCGCCCATATTAAAAAGAAATACGGACTCTACTCAACCAATCACAATCACAAAATGCGCAAACAATCTCTAAAACTAAGATCACCTATGTTGTTACTAGACCCGCTTCTAGACTTCCAAACGACAAGTTGCGGGATAGATTCTCTACCGTCTCTTTACCAACCGAATGGCCAGGTAAGTGCAGGTGGAGAAAGAAGATTGTTCAAGGCTTCCGCCAAGTTCCTTAATTAGATAACTTTCCCACCTTATGAAACTTTCATTTCTAATACTTGCCTTAGACACCACGCGATTAGTGCGGATGAATGATAGATTACCTACAAACTTCTCTAATTCTATTTGAGCGCAAATGTCCTTAGAAGGCTGCGTCTAGATATTTTTTAATTAATGAAAGGGGATGCTTATGCCAGGTTTGTGATTTTTGGGGCCTAGGTGTTGGATATAGATACCTTCAAGGTAATTATTGTAATTGAAAGAGGACATATACGGAGAACAATCTTACTTATATGGTTTGACTTATCGTGTATCACTGATACGTGAGATAAATCCCTTAGGATTTTGCTTGATTACCAGAACTATGATAGGGATCATACTAGAGGGGTCCGATAGTCCATAAGCACATCCTTAAATTTCCTTAGTCGTAGGAGTATCGAGACTGGGCATCGGTATTCAATTTAGATTAGTGTATATGTTTCATGACCCTATACAGGGCGGTGGCTGATCCCATAGCCATTGATGTTTAACATCGATGATTGTATACAGGTGCTCATTAGAAAATGAGTTACACTAGACGGACTCACCTGAGAACTCCTGAGTGGTATTATACCCATTGTCAGATAGAGGTTCTCATATGACATGAGTACAGCGTAGTCTGTAGACTTGATATCGATATAGTGTCTTGTGTGTGTTCCCACTATAGTTAAATTATTACCCTACCATGTCTCTACTGAGTCGTGCAAATAGGTTTTAGTTGGGTGCAGTCCCGAAGCACATGGAAGCAGTGAGCGATCGAAGGGATTTTGTCTCTCCTGATATAGGGAGTCAAGGTTGTATTGTGCATGATCGACTGTAACCATAAATCCCTGGCCAGGGCGGATGTGATAAACCGATAAGTGTTATTAGTTGTATCTATTGTGGCTACAGGTTATAGATTGGCACGACTTATCAGGTTATTAGCTGTCTGACGAATACCACCCTCTAGACTTGATATGTGACACTCTCAGACAAAGAAGTGGACTATATGGAAACTATCACTTTTAAGCTCTGTTGGATTTCGAACAAGCTAGCATGTCGATCTTCCTATTCGTTTAATACCTGGGTAGCCGTAGCGTGTAGCCAGTAGCGCTGACGTGCTTGTAGGTGCTTGATATTACCATTACCTACTGCCAGCGTATTAATGAGTCTTAAGAGCCCGACGCAGAGGTTTCCCAGCACGAGCGAAACAAAGTATGGCATGTATAGTGATATGTGCGGGAGCTCGATTAAATACGAGTATATGATACCGTATTTTAATCGAGCATTTATTAATATTAGCCGGATTATATATGATATAACCGGATTATTAAATCATGTGTTGATTTAATAATTGTGTGTGTGTGTGTGAAAGACATATATTAACTAATAGTGCTCACTTTATTTTTCCTTCTCATTATATAATATTTATATATGGTATAAATATTATATATATCATTTTATCATAGTTGTATATACACAAGAGTTGTGTGTATAATACTTATATAGGATTTAGCATGAGGATAAAGATATTTATTTATTTAGTTAGATAAAAGATAAATGAGTCATTCTTTAGTTTTGTGTAGAAACTAGTTACTCATTATTGTTTTATTCTATTAGATAATTAGATATATCTTTTGCTCTTATCCTTTAATCCTAAACTATTCTCATCTACTTCTTCTCTCTCTTGATTTCTTATTCATGGAAGAGTGAAGAGAAAAGAGAGTGAAAATTAGTGAGTAAAAATCCTACATCATCTACTTAAACAATCTAGCAAATTAGTTTAAGTAGTTTCTTTACTTAGTAAAGTGAAACCTTGCGTTAGTGCTACCTCAAGATGGATCATCTTTGGTTCGGAGGATCTTCTACCTAGCTTATTCCCACCTCTTCATTGAAACCTACTAGGAGTCCAACACAAATATGGATCACTTGAAGAAGCTATAAAGATTGCAGTCTCTTTAAACTAGTAAAATTAGATCATTAGTTTTGTTGTACGTTATAGTTGATGTTCATGATCCTATATTTGCTTGTTGTTGGTCTCAAGATTTTTTAAATTATCGCTTCCGCCATATTATAAACCCTATTGTAGAGATAATAGCGAACTTACACTAGGACGGGTGATGAAATCCCCACCTAATCTTATTGTTGGGTTTCTTGCCCCTTAAAGTCCGTTTTAAAATGCAATGCCAATCAAACAAATAAGCAATGTTAGCAATAAATATTTTTTTAGCAGCACGATTGCAAAGAAACCTGCAGAAGATGGCAATTTATTAGAGAAAGAGGGGATTAGAGAAGAAAGCAAACTTACTACAATCTCGACCCAAGATCTGTCTCTGCATGATCTAAACTCCCTAGATCTAAACTCCTTTAAAGTCCGTTTTAAAATGCAATGCCAATCAAACAAACAAGCAATGTTAGAAATAATTATTTTTTTAGCAGCACGATTGCAAAGAAACCTGCAGAGATGGCAATTTATTAGAGAAAGAGGGGATTAGAGAAGAAAGGAAACTTACTACAATCTAGACCTAAGATCTGTCTTTGCATGATCTAAACTCCCTGGATGTATGTCTCGTTTCCTGGAAAAAAAATTGCAGAATAAAATATAATAATAATAATAATAATATAAAAAATAACTTGAATTAAAATTAACTAAATTTCTAACATATCCCCGGCAACGGTGCCAAAAACTTGATGAAGATTTTATTTAGTCTCTAAATTTTAACCGCAAGTATACGGTCGTGCAATTGTAATATTTGAGGATAGATCCACAGGGAAGTGTTGAATCTTAATTAATTCTAAAACAAGTAAAAATAAAAGATTTGTTTTATTTAACTAAACTAAATTAAAAAAGCAAATAAAGGAAATTAAAGTTGCAAATTAAAAGGATAAGATTTAAATAAATAGAAAGATCTAGGGTTTTGAATTAACTTTACTAATCATGGTGTTTTATAAGATTTCTATTCTTTTCTACTTTTCTTATTTAAATTCATTAACTATCAATAACATAAAAGTATAGGGTAAACTTATATCGCGATGAAATATCAATCGTAAAAGAGAACATAAATCATACGTTTATAGAAATACCCTATCAAGCAAATAACATCTAGCAAGAGAATTTAAATATAAAGTTTTAATTGATATAGCAATAGTTAGATCTACCCTTATACTAAATAAACATAAAGGTTGTCGATCAAAGGTTTATTTCGTTTTATCGGCATAGCCTAATCTACCCTAAACCAACTAGATTGAATCTGCTCTGATAAAAGTTCCATCTTACCTTTCCTAATTAGTTTTCTAGGTCGTCAATCTATCATTAAACTAATTGGTTTATAGGTGATGCTACCTTTCCTTAAACAATTCTCATGGACGTCAATCAATCATAGAGTTATTTAGTTTCATCAGCATAATATCAAAAGACTTACTTTTTATCATAGAAATTCATCATGAAGTACATAGGAAAGAAATAGATTAATTAAAATAAAACACACATGATTGCAAGAATAATCCAAACCCTGGAAATAAATTAGCTATTCATGATATGAGAAAAAGAATACATAAAATAAAATAGATTCATATCAAAAATAACTACAAAAATTGATCTCTCCAAAATAAAAACCCTAATTTAAATGTCTAGAGTGAGATACCTCCAACCCTAGAATTATATCTCTTTATATAGGGCTAGGAAGTTTGAAGATCAAGTAATAAAAGATACAAGAGAATACAATTTTTCTAAACAATCTTAATTCCTGATTCTAATAGATTTTCACTGAATCTTTTGATGGCACTAAACTAGGCAGACTGGAATTGATCTCTTGCTCTGATTAAGTCACCTCAATTGATTTGCTGAATTGAACTGATATGACTACTTTTAAACCTGCAAAAATATTCAAAACAAATCTTTTAGTAACACCTATTTCAATTAGGAAACCAATTCTCTCATAATTATATTACTTATTATTTAAGAAACATATGAATTCATATTTCTACACATAATCTCCACATATGTTCTCAAATTATAAATAATACAATTTATTAATTAATAAAAATATGGAAAATATGCAATAAATGTAACTTATCAATTCTCTATATTTTATTAACTCCAATTAAATCTCCATTTCACGAACGTAATTAATTTTTTGCGTCTTTTTGCGTTTAAGTCATGTAACTTGTAATAATTCATAAAACCTACCCACAACAGCATAAAGTGTGCAAAATTAAGATAAATATGGTTATATAAATGTGCAATAAATTGCACCAATCAGCATCCTTACAACACATGAGGAGAACGACACTTACGAGATCCTCTTGACTCGTAAGAAGAAAACACTCTTGTGAGATCCTTACGACTTACAAGGGGAAAAGAAACATAGAAATTATCACCACTCCTAAGGAGAAAATACATCTATGAGATCCTCTCGACTCATAAGGAGAAAATACTTTTATGAAACCCTCATGGCTCATAAAATTGAAAAGTCTTAGATGACAGGGACCTAAACCTGTCTCCTAAGCCATCGCTCTCCAATGGGCTGGCTCGGCAAAGCTCCTTGAATAACAAGGCAAAGTTTTCGGTCTTGCAACTTGGGTCAACGATAGGTGAAGATTTTGTTCATCTCCTTATCTTATCTGGTCAAAATTTCTGAGAATAATGTCTCACAACAATCCAAAAAAGTAGGATGCTTCTAATTGAATATTCTGCGACCTCAAACGATGATTCTTCTCAATGGTACTCTACCGAATGTGACGGAAATGCAAATGAAAAGTCCTACTGATTAAATAGATCTTGTCGATAGGTGATCCACAGAGCCTAAAAGGCACTATGGGTGTTCAGTGATGCTCCAGAGTTTAAATCTGACATCGCCCTCTGGCACAAAGAGCCAAAAAAAATCCAAAATGGTGAAACAGTCTAATGGATAAGACTCAATGAATCAAAAGAATGATGTGATGGCACGTTCCTAGCATCCCAAGTAGAAATTCAACGGCTTAAAGACAAGCCAAGTCCTCACTCATAACTCAGAAGGGTAGAATTGAACGTCGACAAGAACAAATAATCAAATTGATAGTGTGACGGTATCGACCTAGCACCAAGTCTTGACGGCAATACATACAGCCTAAAGACTACCTGGACGTCCATTTTACTCCAGCAGAGTATAGACATGGTGTAAGCAAAAGTTCAAAGAGTCAAAAACGAAAGCGGAGTGACGGTATCTTCCTAGCTCCTTGTCTCGACGGAAGCACACACCCCTAAAGACTATTAGATGCCATCTCACCTCAGAAGGGTGTAGACTTGACTTCTTTAGGACTCAAAGAGTCTGACCCCAAAGTAAAGTGCAATGGTGCGGCCTAATATTGAATATATGATGGCAATATACATATCAGCCTAGGAAGATTATTTGGGATGTTGTGTCCCGTCTTAGAAGGGTTTGGAGATACAACAAGTGTGTCTTCTACTCGAATAACATTTTGAAGGAATGAAAATTGAGATGAAGCAAGCCAACGTGATAGTACAATAAACTATACCTAATACCGCAAACCTAACAGCCTACCGTACTTAACGTCAGGGTGAGTTTATTCACACCTAAAAGGAGAATAAACTGAACGCTCCAGAATGAGTACATAAACTAAGTAGATGGCACCATAAGGAAAAAATATATAGAAATGTTCATTATAACATTCAGACACTTCTGATGTTATATGCATATGCTATTCACGAGCCTTAAGGTTTAGAACTACATTTCTTAAGAATCGTGATTTGAGTCAATGGTAGAAGACGATACCAGTGTCCTCTCGCTATCTTCTTAGATTAAGATTCTGAAAATTATGTACAATCCGCCGACCTGAAAGAAGTCGTGTGCTCTACACTATTTAACCCACGTATATACCTATGTGGGAAAAGTAATGGGGGGCATTTGTTCCCGCCCAAAATTTATGCGCCCACACTTGGAGCGCAAGCTCCACAAGTGCGCCACGTGCAATAGATAGGCGCAAGCATAAGTGCACCATGTGCAAAGCATGTAGAGCAAGAGCAAGTGTGCCACGTGCAATGCATGGGCGCAAGTGCACTGTATTGATAAGCGCTAGCTCAAGCGCATGGACAAGCATGTACAATGCACGTGGCGCGGGCACACCCTTATGGAGAGCCGAGGCTCTGTTTGGAAAGATTTTTCCTAATATCTTTCTAAACAGAAAGAATCATAGGATCAAATATCAAACGATGCCTAGGCACTCTGAATTGATCAAAGATCAATTTGACTATCTTAATGAGAGATTTACCATAACTACTCCCCCTCCTATAAATAGGAGCCTAAGGAGATCAATCGAGGGGTATACACATCCATTCACAGAAGAAGAAGAAGAAAAGATATACATCAAGGAAGATTCAGAGTGACTCTCATAAAAAAGAAATGGCGGCCACCAAACCAATGGAAAGAAAAATTCTTCAAAACCCTTAACGACTAGATAAAAAAAAGAGGAAATCTTATCTTTCTTCTTCTTCTCGAAGCCTAGGCTTCACAAGAACTTATGTTCTTTAGATGAGATCAAAAGATCTCTAGGGCATGGTTTAGGGTACATTCCTCCACAACTCCGATATACGTCGCTGTAATCCCTGAGCGTTTTTGAAGAGGTGGTTAGATCTCTACAACCAACGATCTCTCATCCTCTTCCTCTTTCCTCTTCTCTTTGAAGCCTAGACTTCATGAAATTTAAGTTCCCATCAAAAGAAAAAATAAATAAAAAGTTCTAAAGATCATAAAAATGTTAACTTTATGAATTTGATGGTCAAAGGATCATTTTTGCAGAAGCTTAGGTATCATGGAATTTAAGTTCTAAAACTTTGAAAGGTTAACCTTTCAGTCCAAAATGGACCAAGAAAACAGAGCCAAAGCTCTTAAACCTATGTGAAATCCAGACTCATGCCAATTTAGATTCAAGCGCATATGCACCACGTGCAATGAACGTGTGCCAATGCAGCACAAGTGCAAGGAGCGCTACGTGCAATGCATGGGCGCAAGTGCACATTATGCCCAAGAGTAATACGTGCAATGTACGGGCGCAAGGGCCAAAAATATATTCCATCAAGTGCTATGTAGCGTATGTGCGCTATGTGTAATGCACTTGTGCTAATACCAGCGCCAGCGCCAAGCATCACATAGTATGCCACGTGCAATGCACATGCACCAAAGCAAAGAGCACTTTCTTCAAGAGCACATACATACGCTAGCGCCAGCGCAAAAGATTGAACCAAGTACGCCACGTACAAATTACGGTCGTAAATGCACATTATTCCTAGCGCAAGCACCATCAACTCCAAGGGTGCCACGTGCAATGCATGGGCCAAGCGCACAATATTCGCAAGGGTGCAAGTGCAATGCACGGGCACAATGCACATTATTCTAAAAAGCGCCACGTGCAATGCACGGGAACACACACATTATGTTCAAAAGCGCTACGTGCAATGCACGGGCGCAAACGCCAACAATTCCCAAGCGATATACAACGCATGAGCGCTACGTGCAATGTAAGTGAGTTAGCGCCATGCACAATATAAGAGCGCAAGCACACATGAGCGCTGAACAAAAAGATTAAAACTTTGCCAAACTTGCTAAGTGTTGAAGCCTAGGCTTCTCTAATGATCCTAGGATCAGCAAAGAATAAAATTCTCAATATTTTACGAAGTTATCTAGGTAGACCTAGTTCTCAAACGAGACTAAGTGTCCCTAGGCAAAGCTTATGTTCCCCCAAGGTGGAACTAAATCAAAGGACTTGGTTAGAACTTCAGTTCTCAAATGAAACTTATGGACCTCATAATATGAGAATTGAACATAAATTCACTGATTGATCGTGAAAAAGTGTTTTGTAAATAACCGCAATTAAGATGGTGTCGCTAATAGCTAGCCGTGATGAGTACGGGTCGTCCGCAGGTAAACATGAATTTCTTTTCTTGCTTTAGACGAGTTGATAAAAGAGAGGACAGTTTGTTGTCATTTTATATTAATATTGATATAAAATTTATAATAGAAGGGCTTGTAGAGTTTATAGGACTTAGTAATTAATAGATGAATGTTTAGAAATGACTCTTTTTATTTTTTAATAGTTTAAAACTAGAGAGATAGCGATGAATGTGGATTAGGGTTCTTAGAGAGAATTAGGGTTTCCTACTACTAACCCTTGTCATTCCATTTATCTCTATTAATCTCAAGCCCTTAGCAAAATAAGTGTTTAACTAATCTCAAATCGTGGTCGTGACTATCAATGAATTGATAGCGCGTCCAATTAGATGGTTAACATTTATTTTGCTAAAATTTATAATCATTAAAATGTCAAAAAGAAGTTAAAAGATTTTTCATCTATTATTCTACCTTATCCTACAAACCCTAGCAAGTAAGGAATTACTCGCTTATGGTTAGTAGTGATTTAGAAAAAAGGTTGAAAATGAATGAAACCATAATTAAGATGCAGAAAAGTAATGCGGAAAATAAATGGGGAAAAATAATGCGTAAAGTAAATGCGGAAAAGTAAACTGCAAAAAAGAATTAATACAAAAACTATCTTTATTAATCAACCATTGCATTACAACTTTTCCCCTTAGAAAGTAGATTACAAGAACCCTAGTTTTGCTCTAGATCTCTCTCTTTATGGAGGTAGGTCAATAGATGATTATATGATCTCTTCAATGATTTTGAATGCACAGCTCTCGGTCCTTTATATAGTCTTTGAAACCAGAAACCCTAGATTCCATATGTGAGTAGATGCAGTTAAGATCATGCTCCAAAAATCCCACATCCAACAGCCCAGATCTGACCGCGGAACCGCCGCCCAAGCCCCTTGTTGACCGCGGATCCGCCTCCTTCTCGTGGAATTGGGTTTTAAGATTTTTTATAGCTTTTTATGTTGATATTTGGAGATCCTATTGATATATAGATTCTGAAAATATTGCTCTGGAGCTCTGTCTGTCGTTACTAGATTTCTCGATTTGCTTCTATTTTTTTGGCAGATTCGGTTTGATATTCTGATTTGATGTGGATCTCCTACTTAGATTTCAGACCTGGGCTAATCTAATATAATACTTGCACAATATGTTATATCAAAATATTAGTAGCATTTGTTATTATTTTGAGATATTATTCCAACCATTTATATGATATAATATCTTAAGAATATTGATTAGAAATATTTGATATGATATGCATATATTAATAATATATTATTTGAATATTATATGCATATATTTACCCTAATTATATTAATTAAAATGAAGAAATATATGATACTAATCTTTTTATAAATAAACCCACATATGTTCTTTATTTACAATTAACACCTTTTAACAGTTAATAATAGTAGGGAAAATGTTAATACAAATGTGCACTATTTTTAACTAATCAAATACCCCCAAACTTATCTTTAATCGTCCCGAGAAAATTATTTATTAAAAGGAAAAAGAAAAAAAAAACTTAGCACACTTTTGTAGGCAACACGATTGCACTTAGCACTTGCAACAAGCTTTTAAACCTCTAAACGTCTCTAGTAGGAGAAGTGTTGTCTCCTGAGGGTTTTCAATGGATTACACCCACAAAATCCCATAATAAAAGAAAAAAATGAAAGTTACATACAAAGATAAGGAACATATAAAAGAAAGAACTTTAAAATAAGAGTTTCAAACTACACTGGCCTTTCAGTTGTCATGAGCCATATCTTAATGGTCTTGAAAAGAGGTCAAAAATCACATCATCCCTCAATAAAACAATGTCTTTAGTTTTCCTCTCTACCTTTCTTCCAAACATCGATCATTCTTCATGCTATCATGCCCTTGTCCATCTTCCTTAGTACTTTTTAGTCGGTGAATATTTTAGATGGATTTGCTCACACATTTTTCATGCGATCGTTAATATTTCTTGAGGTACTAACCAACTGATTACCAAATGTGCTCACTCATTGAGGCGTAATTAGCAATATCCTAGTCTTGCAACACCTAAGGCTTAGAAGTGACTCCCAAACCAGTTGGTCTAAGACACTAGATGATAAGGCGCCCTCGCTATATTTTTTTATGCTGTCTTAAGTAATTACAAAACCAGTGTTCATTTTTCTTCACCATTTATTTTTTTATGTGACATTTATATTTTTGTTTATATATTTTTTCCTTCATACTAAAGTTTTTAGACAAGAGCATTTCAAAGTATCCTCTACTATCCCAAGTTTCAAGATGTGTACAAGTGCGTATGGTAGGGTATTGACGTTCAGAAGTTTGGACTCAAGAATAGGGACTATTTTTCAGACTTATTTCTTTCCACAGATTTGTAATTCCTTTCATCTTACTAACTTTTGGGACAACAGCTCGTGACTATCTATTACTAGCTTCATTTTAAAATATCTAATTCTCTTGCATTTCTTAAATTTCTTCCTGTCTTTCATATGTATTTTTCACTTTCTAACTTTTATTTTCAAAAAGAAATTTAATACTTTTATTTAGTATAATGCAAAATGATATGTGAATAAGCACAACCCAACAAAACCTATTTGCAGCAGTGTCCTCACTGATATCATCTTTTAAGCTTAAAACCTGTAAACTTGGGAGGAAAAGTTATCAATGATTAGTAAAGAGGACAAGAATTAAAGACAGTGAAATCCTCCCCCAAACTTATTATTGGCTCACAATCGTGCAAAAAAAATTCTTTTCTTTCTAGAGCCAAAATATTTTTCTGCCCCCCAACTTAATTAAAACATTGTTTTCATTACTAACCAATTAAAATCACAAGATGAGGGAAAAATTATTGGTCTATACAAAGCTTTAAAAATACCAAAAGTTAAAACAAACCTTTCAAATATTTTATCAATGTAACACTATGGTTGGTAGAAGATCATGTTACAGACAGACATGAAGAAGTGAGGAGGAGATAAGAGGTGTAATTGAACGGGTTTACGTCTCGGTTGGTAGAGACAAAACAGTGACGGTGGATGAAAACGAGAATGTGAAAGATAAGGAATAGGTGGAATATTCGCATTCACCCATATCTTTTAAGAATGTGAGTTCTTCGGCGAAAATTCCTTCAAAATTTTCATCGATATTCCGAATGATAATCTCATCGGGAAGAATGGTATGATACTCGGATTCCATAAGAGATTTATTTCTAGTGTAAGGGATTGACTCGGACAGCTCGACTAAGTCATTCGACAAGTCAAAGGATTTGGACTCGAGGGTATACTTGTCGACAGAAGGGTCCTTACTCATAAAATAAATATTTGGATCAAACAATAACGCGCTAGTGGCGTCGAGATCAGTATCGTGAAGCTCCTCAAATTCGCAACTGTCGGAAGCTATCTTGTCAACAGAACATACATCAATTATATGAGCAGAAGGTTCAGAGAGTTGACTTCATATCCTTTAAATGTTAAGCTCAATTATTATCTTCCCAAAAGATAGGTTCATGAAACTGTTACGACAATTGATTACAGCATTGGAAGTTGCTAGAAAAGGGCGACCAAGAATCACCGGGATTTGGTTCCGTGGGTTCACCACAGACTGAATATCTAAAACTATAAAGTCCACAGGGAATATAAATTCCCCGATTTTGATTAACACGTCCTCTAGATCACACCTAGGGTGGGTGATAGATCGATCGACCATCTGGAGAGTGCAGTGCGCAGGTTTCAACTCTCCTATGCCTAATTACTCATAAACAAAATAAGAGAGCAAGTTAACACTAGAACCTAAATCGAGTAGAGAGCGATTGATATTTTTACCCCCAATAGCAATAGATATTGTAGGACAACTTACGTTTCTTGGGCATATATTGGGTAAGAGAATTGCTCATATTACTCGCTAAGAAAACCTTTTTAGGCACTTGAGTTTTCATTTTCCTAGTGCACAAGTCCTTTAGAATTTTCGCATAAGATGGAACTTATTGGATAGCATCTAAGAGAGAAATATTTATTTTAACTTGCTTAAAAATTTCCACAATCTTCTCTATCTGTGGACTTGGTTTGTTGGGCCTTAACCGGTTTGGAAAATGAGCTTTATCAATAGGGGTTGGGTCCAACATTTGAGGAGAAGGTTGTGGGGATGGTGTTCCCTTATAAAAAATGTATATAGAAAGAAAAAGGTGAAAACTCCCCACTGTGCAGGTCTCACGTGAGCGGCTATATGCAAAGCATATAACCGCTGCATTTAAGCAATCGATAGGCTAAAATTGAGTCTCACGCGTAAGCATGTGAGCACCTATATCCAAAGCATATATGCGCTACATTCAAATAGATGGCAAGCCAAAAAGGCTCATGTGTTAACACGTGATACACTCGTATGCTGTTTAATATAAGAGAACAAGCTTAATTCCATTGGGATCACGTGCTACACGTGAGTGTTCATAAACACCTTCCAAGCTGATAGAATTAAATTCTAAATAAAAGGATTAAAACACTATTTGGAAGATATTTCCTTAAATCTTTCTAATATAGAAACATCCTTCTCTAACAAAGAATATCGGATGAACTATCTGATAGAATTAAATTCTATATATGTGGGAAATATTTCCTTGATCTTCCTTAAACTAGAAAAATCTTCTTTTTTAAACGAAGGACCTGATCCAAAGGTGATCGTCTGATAGAATAAAATTCTATCTTAGGAAAATATTTCCTAATCTAGTTAAAAACAAACAAGAAATCTTCTCTGTTAAACATAGAGCCGTTGGATCAAAAATCCAACGGTGAATAAAATTCACCAGAACAATTGGATTGATTATGATATCAATCAAGATCTTTCAATTAGGGATTTTCTTAACAAATTGATTCTTTTTCTTCTCATATAAATAGGAGTAAGAGTAAGGAGAAAAGAGAGAGAGAAAAGAGGAGAGAGAAGACTAAAAAAGGAAAGAAGAGAATTTAAGTCTCAAAAAAGACTTGTTTCATCATAACATTCTAGGGAAAAAAAGAAATACACAAAAATTGTATTATCTTTTCTTGGCCTTTCTAAAGATTTAACTCTTCACATAAGAACTTAGTTCTTCCTCTGCTTGAGATCTGTAGAAGCAGATCTCCCCATAAATTAAGAATTTAATTTTCATCGGGGAGATTCTGTCATGCAGATTCAAAACCTAGAGGAATGAACTGAGTTTAAAGAATTTAATTCTTACAGAAATATATGGGAATTTAATTACTCTGAAAATCAAGGCTTAACCCTACAATAAGAATTTAATTCTTACAAAAACAAGAGGCATGGGATCCTCTCAAATCCTAGCATGAGATCAAAATCTCCAAACACTCAGAAGGAAAGATTAGTGATTCATTAGTAACACTACAATAAGATCTCACGTGATCCACGTGAGCATCTCTAATGAATAAAAAGGGAAAGACACAAACCTCCTCGCATGCTCGCACGTGAGCACCACAGGAATCAAGTGTTTAACACTTCAAAATAAAAAAAGGGGGGGAATAGAACCCAGATAACAGCTCGCACTTTGGGGTGCCTCACGTGCCCACACGTGAGCGCTTCCAAAGTGCAGTGTTTAACACTGATTCAGAGCCTCACATGGGAACACGTGAGTGCTGAACATAACCAAGTGCTCAGCACTTATAAAAAATGGGGGAATAGAACCCAGAGAACAGCTCCCACTTTGGGGTGCCTCACGTGTCCACACGTGAGCGCTTCCAAAGTGCAATGTTTAATACTGATTCAGAGCCTCACGTGGGAACACGTGAGTGCTGAACATAACCAAGTGCTCAGCACTTATAAAAAATAGGGGAATAGAACCCAGAGAACAGCTCCCACTTTGGGGCACCACACGTGAGCGCCTCTAAAGTGCAGTGTTTAACACTGATTCAGAGACTCATGTGCGAACACGTAAGTGCTATGGAAAATACACTTCAGCCTCAAATTGGCTAAGTCTTCCTGAGGTCAAAACCTCTTTGATCTCCAAATCAACCGAGCCTCTGTGCTCGTGTTTTCCTAAACTAATCTCAGTCTCAAACATGACTGATGACCCCTCAACTGATGATATCTAAACGAAATCCGTCCCACATTCCCCTAAGGAAATCTTAGTCTCAAAATACGACTAATGATTTCTGGGTTGACCACCAACTTCATTTTCCCTCAAATAGGGGAATTGGTTTAAGGGTATATCTCTCCATACCTTTGATACATGTCGTTGTAATTCCTCAACGTCTTCAGAGAGGTGGCGGGTCCCAACAACCAACTGATTTTAGGTGCACTTCCCAAGCGGACCGTAACGTCCTTAAACTAAAACCCCACCTATAAAATGGTGATCTACAGACCGAAATGTCCTCAAACTACAAATTCACCTCCAAAATGGTGATCTACAGACCGAAATGTTCTCAAACTAAACGTTGCCTCCAATATGGTGACAATGGACTATAACGTCCTTAAACTAAAACACCACCTCCAAAATGGTGATCTACAGACCGAAATGTTCTTAAACTACAACTTCACTTCCAAAATGGTGATCTACAGACCGAAATATTTTCAAACTAAACGTTGCCTCCAAAATGGCGACAACGGACCGTAACGTCCTTAAACTAAAACCTCACCTTCAAAATGGTGATCTACAGACCGAAATGTCCTCAAACTTCAACTTCGCCTCTAAAACGGTGATAAGGGACCGAAACGTCCTTAAACTAAAACAACAGAGCCTAAATGCTCTCTTGTTGGATCTGAAACAAAAATGATCCTAACACCCTGTTAAGTAGATCTTAGTCTCAAATTGGGCTAACGTATCCTTAACAAAAAACCAATCGAGCTCCAATTGCTCACAAACATTTAAGTCGATCTTGATCCCAAAACAGATCAACGATCCTTAAATTAAACCAAACCCAAATCTAAGATATACAGATTTGGATTAATCCACGTCTTACGAGCGACAATATAAATTAGTCTCCGTATACAATCCACGGGCAACCAAAAATAAAACAAACACACATGACACGAAGTGAACTTCTGGAGCAGAAGAAAGTGGTTATCGTGATGCGATAACGTAATTAACTGCAGGGGCTTGCGCCTACAGGGAAGAGCGTCCCCACAATCAAAAACCCCTTGCAGACGAGGAGGAATCTGACGAAATCTGCTACAACGGCCGCATCCGTTCAAACCTCCGATACACGGTGCCATAAATCAACTTGGCATCTTCGGAGAGGTGGACGGATAAATCCAAATAGCATCTGTCCCCAAATTCAGGCAAGACGACCTACACGGTTTCGTCTCTGTTTTCAGCGGTAAACAGATTCTGGCATGCACGGTGGGACTTGGAATATCGCGATGCAAGGACTTGTAACGATCAAGGCATTCAGCTGCGTAACCGTACATTGCCTGAAAAGAACCTCGGGCCTACAAACAAAGATTCGAGCAAAAGAGACAAGGGGAAAGAAAAAGTCCCTGAAGAAATTGCCCTCGATGATAGAGTCGTCAAAGAGCTCGCAACCAAGGACCCGCCTAAGAAAAACAAAATGGATTACAAAGTCCTGGCACATCTGAGGAAGAGACCCTCACAACTGAGCATACTGGATGCTCTCCTCCTATCCAAAGAGGCACGAGATTCTCTGATCAAGGCATTGCAAGAGCCCGATCAGTTCCAAGCTTTGCTTGCAGAAGAAAAGATGAAGGACGAGCTGGCAGAGGTTCATACAGCTGACATTACATTCGGCGATGAAGATCTCTTCCTTGGAACGTGCGATCACAACCGTCCTTTATATGTCACCGAGTACTGTCATGACACTAAGATAGGGAAGATCCTGTTCGACAACGGATCCTCCGTCAACCTTCTCAATATGAAGGTGCTGAAGGAGATTTGCATGAACGTTCAGCACCTGGCTCGGGATAAAATTACCATCTCCGTGTTCGACTCTCGGTCATCACGGATGCTTGGGTTTGTAATATTGACATTATGCTTTGAGCTTCTCTTCAATGACATCAAATTTCATGTCATCGACGCCAAGACTTTCTATAACGCTCTACTCGGCCGGCCTTGGTTACTTGAGTACAATGTCATCCCTTCTATACAATATCAGTGTATGAAGTAATTCAAAGACGGACTCGAGTACACAGTTACAGGGGAGCTAAACCCATTCTCCGTAAATGAAATCCGCAAATATGAATACACCAAATACTTCCTACCAGACTTCAAAGACATGGAAAGATGTCATAAACCGGAGAATGAACAAAAAGCTGTCACCACTATCCCGATCTTTGGGAGCGATACCGAGGAAGATGAAGAAATAGTCTACCCGGGGCAACCCCAAGGCAACAGGCCAGGACCATCTACTCCAATTTTGTTCTTTGGCAGTGAATCTGAAGACGAAGTCAACACAGTGTTCTCCGTCCGCCCGTCAATGCAAACCATTACGGGAGCTGATCAGAGCTTAAAAATCACTATGGTTCCATCACGGCATTATAAAGAACTTGATGCACTCAATGCATACAGCGTACAAGAGCTGCAGACCTTCTATGTCCCTCCCAGGTGAAAAAGTGAAAAGATGATCCTCTTCTATCAGTCTACGGAGACAAGAGTGGAAAAAAAAGTCCGGCATGCTGACGAACTTGCGCTTGACTGACTTCAACCAATCCGTCTACCCATATATTACACAGAGAGATTGAAAAGGCTATTAAGATGCCAAGACGTACCCTTCAAATAAACCGTTCGACAAGCCCATTTCTATAAAAAGATTTGGGACGTCTTCGGGACTCAGCGAAAGATGCCCAACAGGAGAATGGAAACGATTGGGCTCGGATACGTTCGGTGAAATAAACGAGATCGATTCCATGGCTGCCGTGTCATAAATAACTCCGGTGGAGAAGGGAATGCTTTTCCAGATAGCGCTGATATTGAACCAGAGCAAGATCCCGCCGTAAGAATGCCAAGTCCGTCATTCGAAAAACAAATTGACAAGCTAATGAGAGAAGTCGGTCAAAAGGCTCGGGATGACCACAGCCGCGAAATGGCCATTTACGAGAAAGCCAGGATGCAGCGTCTCACTCAACAGTTTGCGGGAAGAGAAAACTACGATGCCCTTCACCCTCAGCCCGCTGTGCGCTCTCGTGGCAAGGAAAAAGCCCGACGCAAAGGCAACAACATGGTGAAGAATGGAATGACGTTCGAAAACAGCGAAGCGGATTCAAGAAGCCACGCGATCGAGAAAAAGTCAGCTGGAATCCATCGCTAATAAAGAAGATGGGTTGGGAATACTCTTTCCCCTTAAGACAAGACAAGGGAAATATTCGACCTTGTCATTAAGCATCAAATGATGATGCTCCCGGAGTCTCGGCACCCTGAACAAATAAACGAGGTCCATCACCCATCTTATTGCTCTTACCATCGAGCAATAGGCCATCCTCTTGAAGAATGCTTCACCTTCAAAAGCTGGGTCAAAGAAGTATCAGCAAGGCAGGTTTGCTCTATCTGACAGTTAGAGGGTAACCCCACCACGAAAGCATGAGCTAAAAGCAACCCATGTCGCGAGGGTAAGTCCAGATCATCATCGATCTTGGAAACGAACCCATACCTGCCACGTGATAACATTCTCAAAGGAGGAGGAGCACAAGAATATGGACGACCTATCCCACTGCTTCGCAGATGAGGATGAGGACGAGGTGATCTCAGAATTTCCACCGGCGCCAAAAGAGCGGGAAGATGGGATACACACCACGGTGGACAATCTAAGGAAAATTAACTTAGGAATAGAAAACGATCCAAGGACAACGTTCGTCAGTAAGCTGCTGTCTAAAAAGCAGGTGGCCACACTAAAGGACATGCTTATACAATATAAAGATTTCTTCGCATGGAATTATTCCGAGATGCCAGGACTAGATCCAGAAATAGCGGTGCATATACTGGCGATATCGCTGGACGTCAAGCCAATCAAACAGGCGCCAAGAAGAATGCGGCTCGAACTTGAGATGAGTATCAACGCCGAAGTCAAGAAACTAATTGACTCTGGCTTCATCCAAGAAGTTCAATATCCTGACCGGATCGCCAATATCATTCCGGTAATGAAGAAAAATGGGACAGTATGCATCTGCATGGACTTCCGGGACCTTAACAAAACTTGTCCGAAGGATGACTTCCCAGTACCTGTTACCGAGCTAATGATCGATAACATATCTACCCATGAAGTCTTCTCCTTCATGGATGGATCTCCAGGCTACAATCAAATAAAAATGCATCCTGAAGACCAAAATCACATCGCCTTCCGAACTCCGCTAGGCATATTCTGCTGTAAGGTGATGCCCTTCGGTCTGAAGAATGGTGGCGCTACCTACCAGAGGGCCATGACGAAGATCTTCGATGACCTCATACACGAGATTGTCGATTGTTATATCGACGACCTTGTGGTGAAAAGCAAATCGTACGAGGAACACTGGGAGCATTTGAATATAGTGTTCCGGTGTCTTCGGAAGTATAATCTGAAGATGAACCCTCTGAAATGTGCGTTTGGAGTCTCCTCAGGCAAATTCCTAGGATTCATCGCACGATACCAAGGCATCGAAATAGACCCATCAAAGATCAAGGCGATTATAGAAATTCCCGCGCCAAGAACTCTCAAATAACTTCGGTCTCTCCAAGTAAAGCTCGCGTATATCTGGCGGTTCATAGCTAACCTCTCCGGCAAATGCCGCCCCTATAGTCATCTAATGAAGAAGGGGACCCCGATCGTTTGGGATCGTAAATGCTAAAGTGCACTGGACAAAATCAAGTAATATCTACAAAACCCGCCAGTACTGACCGCTCCAGTCAAAGAAAAACCCCTCATCCTGTATACAACGGCCCTTGAAGGTTCTTTAGGCATGCTATGGGCACAGGAGAACAATCAGGGAAAGGAGAGAGCTCTCTGCTATTTGAGTCGAGTTTTTCTGGGGGCAGAAAACAACTACTCCCCCATTGAAAAACATTGCCTGGCACCGATCTTCGCCATAACGAAGCTTCGACATTATGCCCTGGCACATGAAGTCCATATCATATCAAAGGTGGATCCACTCAAATATTTGATGTCAAGAGCCATACTAACAGGAAGGCTTGCCAAATGGACCCTCCTCTTAATGGAATTCTCGATAACGTATCGACCCCTCAAGGCAGTGAAAGGCCAGGTCATCGCCGACTTTCTCGCTGAACATCCGATACTAGCCGATTCTCCCTTAAATTGCGAATTACCTGACAAACACGCATTCGACACAATCGAAGGGAAGACGAAGGAAAATAATATCCAATGGGAACTCTACTTCGACGGAGTGTCCTCCTTGAAGAAGCGAAAGCAAGCACCCTCATAATCAAAGCTGGGGTGGGCCTAATTTTCGTGACTCCGCAAGGAGGGATAATGCGTTTCGCCCTTTCCCAAATAGAGCCGAGGACAAACAATGAAGCTGAGTACGAAGCTTTGATAGCGGGTCTTGAGATTGCTGTTGACATGGGAATTGAAAACTATTGGGTTGCGTAACACCACCAAAAGGTTTAGGAAGGCATCACGCATGCCATATTGAAAATTTTTTGGGTGCTATGAAACCCTAACCAAGATCTTAACTAGAGAATTAGGGTAAACTTTGCATGTAAACAACTTTACATCTAAGTGATAGGGATTACAACTTTTGTAGTCCGTTCCTTCACTTCATAAGCTCCGAGTAGTAGTCCCTTCGCTGCGATCCATGAACTCCCAGACTCTAGAGAGGCTCCGCACGATGTAGGATGCATCTTGCTTGAAGTCTTCGAAATCCAAGACGATCTACTTCGAGGAAACATGAACTCAAGCTATGACTTCACTAATATTAAATTAGTGAAGCGGACACTCTAATCTATATGGCTAGTATAGAAGAGGATGATGAAGTAGGAATTTTGCTCACTTTATTATTTATTTTCTCACTATTTTCTTCTCTTTTCTCAAAAGCTAGAGAGCAAAAATAAGATGACGAAGAAGATGAATAATGAAAAGAGATGAGGTTAGAAATGCAACCATAGGTTAGTGTATGTCATCTACTAACTCATGTAGAGAGTTAACCATGGCTATGCGTCATGGTTGAGTTTAGAAATATCTTAAGCAAAACAAAAAGAGAAGACTTTGTCAAAATTTATCCATAAGCTTCATGAAGCTTCACAATGACTCATTTCCTCAATTTTGAATTACTTAAGAATTTAAACCCATACATTATATGTAGCATGGTATAATTCTCACACATCCTAGTTGCATGTATAACCTAGCATGTCACAATATTATATATCACATATATAATATTTATATAACAAAAGAAAACAATACAATAAACATATATCACATATATGTTAAATGTATTACAAGTGAGAATAATAAATACTTAAGTGAGCATACATAATATATATATATATATATATATCATTTTATCGAATCAACACTTGATCCAATAACCCAGCTATATCACATATAACCGGCCGATATCATATATCGCGAGAATAGAATACGGTATCTCATATCGTATTAATCTCGGTCCCCGCACATATCACATATGTGCTCCTACTCCATTTCTCCTGAGCCAGGAAACCTCTGTGTAGGACTCTAAATACTCGTCAATACGCCGGCAGTAGGTGATGATCATATCAAACACCTAAAAGCTGCAAGCGGTCAGCTAAACATAACAGCCACCCGGGTATTGAGCGACCAGAAGATCAACAAGCAAGCCTGTAAATACTCCTGCTAATCCAATCAGTAACACTACCATACAGTCTGGTCTCTTCATCTGATATGTCGCATATACAATCTAAGGGTGGTAAAACGTCAGACCCCAATAACCGATAAGTCGTGTCGATGTGAGGCTCATAACGGGTCGAGAAACTACAGATAACTCTTATCAGTAAATCTCCATATCAGCCTTGGTCAGGGACTTCCAGTTATAGCCAATCGAACACAGTGCAACATCAACTCCCAATACCGGGAGAGACGAAACTGCTCCTATCGCTCATTGCCACCTGTTCGCACCAGAATATTGCTTTTACTACCGCCCATTCTTATGCTCGTTTGCTTATCGGTAGGTAATCTTGAGCCGTGTTTGCTAGTTAATAGCAGGATACTGGTTCTCAGCTCTAAACAGTGAAATTCATGGAAAAGTACGACAAATTCCGGTTTACTGCCAACCACAGATAAAACACGGGTCTCCGCTCTCTATCCGTATGTTGCCACACACCAGTTTAAGGGACAAAATCGCTAATCAATGTCATTTTCATGCACAAAGCTCAATATCAACACAAGATCCAAAATATCTACACAGAGCTCAAGGAAATCATGGTAAAAGATCCACATCACATCACCTTTTGATCTACTGAAATTCTGGAAGAAATGTGAAGAGCTTCTGAGAAACAACATATACCACACTGAAGAGTACAAAGAACCAGGGAAACCCACAAAATCGCATGACCCAACCCCTCTTTATGGCCGCGGTTCCGCAGCATAAGCATGCTTAGGCCGCGGAACCGCGGCCATGTGGGCTCCGCAATTGATGATTTTTCAGGGTCTGTTTAGTAATTTCATGTAGTACCAGAATGTTGCCCTAGGTTCTCTGTTTCCTGCCTATAAATAGCCCAGAACTTGCCAAGCCAATGGTGTTCTTTTTCATGCCCACTTTTTGTTAGTTTTTAGTTTAACTTCTTCTTATTCATCTTTCCTCCATTAAATTGTTGTGAGAGCTTTTGAGTGGATGTTAAATGAAGATGAGGGTTATTTTGTATCATTCTTTTGCTTAGCTTCCCCCTTGAGCTCTCTACCTTAACTTGATCTTGCAACCTCTTAAGTGAGCTTGCAAGTTTAAGATTTGGTCATTGATCTCAAGGGGTTGTATTATTTTGTTCTCTCTTTTGTGCTTCATTGTCCATGAGTTCTTTGCCTTTTCTTGATCTTACAATCTCTTAAGTGAGCTTGCAAGTTTAAGATTTGGTTATTGAACCCATGTCTTGTTTTGGGTTCTATGGTTCCTAGTTTCATTTCTTGCTCATTTACTTTCATGCACTTAAATTCCATGCACTTTTAAATACTTGCTTGTAATCTTTTCTTTTTTTTGTTTATCTTTTCTTTTACTCTTTTTGGTTCGTTTTGTGAATGATTGTAATATGTTGTTGTTAAGAATAAATACAATATTGTAAGTTAAGGTTTCATTCCTCATTTCCTTTTCCCGTTATTTTCCTTTGAACTCCACCCAAATGTTACGCAAGTGCTCCGTTAGGCACCCTACCCTACCAAGGTAACGGTGATTCCTAACTGCGACCGGTTGCGTTCGGTTTGGCCGGAGGCGAAAGCAAGAGACAAGAACGGAAGGACAAGAGTAAATAAGCCGGATTCCACGAATACCGTGCTTAAATCCCCTAATCCACGTTGTTGCCGATTGCCCTAGCTTCAATTGGTCAAGACTCGGCTCAAAGGTTTTGAGTGCGGATTTCTTTAGCTTACACTTTCGTATCTTTTTCTTAAACAACTTTATACTTGCATATAAAACACATAGGTTAGAATTAAACAAACATATACACATTCTTTATTGACTCGTCTAAAACAAAAACGGACATACAACCATCTCCCTGTGGATCGACCCGTGCTCAACCGGTTAGCTGCATAGCGACACCATCTTGAATGCGGTAAACTTTAATTCTTTCAATCAATCGGCGCCGTTGCCGGGAAAACGGTAGCGTATTTTCTTTCTTGTTATTCGGGTTAATATTCTTTTTGTATATATTTATAAATATAAAAAATAAAATCTTTTTGTTATTTTTGATAATTTTTGTGAGCAAGTGTGCAGGCTAATCTGGAGCAAGTACAGTAATTCAAAAAGAAAACAGAGGTTTTTATTTTGGAGAAGAGAAGAAGTGGAGTTCGTTGACCAAATAAAAATCCCCTAGTCAACATTTTGACCGCGGACCCGCGGTCAAAAGGTACCTTGCGCGGCGGTTCCGCGGTCCCATTGAGGCCTCTATGCCCAATTTTTTTTCCACCCCTTTTTCTTTTCTTTTATATTCTCCGTGAATTCCACTATACTGTATTTTCTGCAGATTTTTACGGATTTGCGAACTTCGATTGTGGGGAGCAAAGTGTACGTTCAAGGTTAAGGTGATTGCAAAGTACGGTGCCCAAGATCCGAGTAGTTTGACCCACGTAAGCGAACTTTTCAAGCTTACCGGATTTGATTCAACGGGGGTTTCCTAACCCAAAAACTTAACGGTACGTATTTCTTAAACACCTTCTTCTCAAATCCAACGCATCCAATATACTATTCTTTGCAGAATTCTTTGCAAGTTCGCTAGCAAACGCTAAAAATTGACTAACCCGTATTTGTTGCAGTGCCATGCTTAAACTAAAAAAATGATTGTTTGATTCTTTATAGAATTTTTATTAAATTGCGTATTGCATAAATTAATACGGACTTAAGGGTAAGCGAACCCAACAATATACGGTAAAGGATTTCATCACCTTTTTCGTGGCCCACAAATCACGAACTTGAGCATAACGTTTACCCACACAAATTTTAAAAGAAATTAGACTTTAAGCCTTAAGGACTCCGCGCTCACTAGAAGAAGTTAACTGTGTTTAGAATACCGCTTAACGGTATATTGCTTACGGGGTGTCTAGGAAAGTGTTCACGGCGAAACCGCCAATAGAGAAAGGGTTATTTAATTAAGAACCTTCGCGAAAGCGTCGGAAAACCTTCCCTTATCTCTGCACTTACCTGGCCTCGTGATCAGTATATCTTGAGCTCGTTTCTCGACACAGTTTTACTTCAAAACTCAAGTTCTTGAGCAGGTCTAGTTGACCTAGGTGAACCCTAGACCGATTAGGTGTGTGGTATTTTTGTGTCGTGATTGTTTTTTTGGTCCAGATTCTTTTTATGTGTATATTTCATTCTTTTGTTAATATCTAACTAAAAAAAATCACACTCTTTTTCCCCTCCTTTTCTCTGCCTTTCTTTCTTTCTCTCTTCATATCATGGGTACCCCATCTCGCAAAACTCTTGCCGAACTTTGGTACCCACAACCAGACATTACTTCTTACGGTTCTTGCTTTGGCCGAACGTCGAACGATCCCTCCATGCCCAAAATCTCTTTGAAAGATCGAATAGACGCGTCTAGGACAAATACTTGCCCTCCGCAATCCACTTTGTATCAACCTTTTCAACCTCCCCCAACCTCTTATGTTGATACCCCTTTTGCAAGTCGTCCTTTGTCCGTCGCTGAACATATTGAACAATCCTGTAGCCGTTCTTTCACTCCTTTCACCACTACAGATTCTTGGGATCAACAATTCCATTCACCTTCTTATCTAAATGTTGATCCTGCTCCTGTCCAGCCATTCAATTCCTACCAGTGCTACCCGACTTTTGCACCTTCCCTAGACATTGCTTCTGAACCGCCATTTGGGAGTTTTCAGTATCCAAACAACTTTGAATCTTTTACTGAAACCCCTTCACAACCTATGTCTAGTCTTAAACAGTCATTGGAAGACATTAGGGTAGCGTCGTACCAACAGATGATGGATTTGAATGCGTCCATGGCCGCCCTCATACAACCTAGTGACCCGGTAGTTAGTTTTCAACTAGCTCCAAATTTTCCAATGTATGAAGAGGCGGTAGGACAGGCTGAGAATTTGAGCGGAGAGAGTGAGCTATACACCCTTCCAAATCAAACCTACCCATTGCAAATTGAAACCCACAACTCTGATTTTGAATGTCTATCTAGTGTTCCAAATGATTCATTGATTAAAGATAGAACAGATAATGAGTTGTGTGACTTTGTGGTGTTTGATTTGCCCGACTGTGAAGGGTCCCTTTCGAGTGAAACCACACCCAATCTTTTTGACCTCTACACCTCCACTCTAGAACTTGAATTGATTGATATCCATTCTTTTGTTGAGGTGTCTGAGAATATAGATTTTCACTTGATTGAGGATATTGACGCTGGGAATATTTTGGATGATGAACCCACTGCTTTGGATGAGTTTTTCTCTCCAATTCATCATCCTGAGTCTTTAACTGTTTTTCCCGAACTTCATATGCGTCTTGATTTTGACAAAATTTGCATGGATAAGCTGAATTTTGAGAAGACTATTGAGGATAGTACTGAGGATGAACCAGTTTTAATTGATGAGTCGGATTTTCCAATTCATCCTGTTCCTTTCATTGACTGTGTGCACCCTCCCGAACCCTTAACCGATATCCTTCCTCAATCACTTCCCCACATCCTTTCCGTCGTTTCGACCTTGCAAGAAACCGTACCACTTTCATTTCCAGTGTCTGGTTTACCAAGTTCGGCGTACCCATGGTTTCTTACGAATCTTGAGGGGTTTGACCCCATTTCTCGCCATATTGATAGATTAGCACAATCCATCTTTTCACATCGATCATTACAGATTGTACTAATTTATTCAATCCATTTCCACCCTCAAGTTCGTATTCCACTTTTTTCTCCCTTCCGCCATTCTTCTGCTCATATACCTAGACCGTATACCACTTCTATCTCCATACGGTCTCGCGTATTCTCCCTCTCTTTTCTCTACGCCTTCTTCCACCAACCTGTACATTATAGCGATAAAATCTTTGAATGGTTGGTGCTCACTTTTGGCCTGTGTAAGGCCTTGTATAGTTTGAAACTGTTTTCTTTCCCCCTAATCCTGAACTCCACCGCTTAAACAGTGGAAACACTGTTTCACTTAAGTTTGGAGGGGGAACCTTTTTTGTATATATCTTTTTGGTTTTCTTTTTGTTTTGTATAAAATTCTTTTTAGGGAGCGCCGACAATTTTGACCCTCTTGTTGTAGCCTGACAGTGAGGGCACTGTCAAGTTTAAGTTTAGGGGTGTGCTCGGTAAGCTTTCTACCTTCGCATTCATTTGTATATTTTGCATTTGCATACCTTATTAAAAACCCATAAAAATCGAAAAAATTCCAAAAATATAAAAACTTTGTCGTCAAGTTAGCTAATAGGGCAACTTAGATTTTTATTCCGAAAGTTTAGTTGATATATTAGAAATAACTAAATTCTAGGCTTAGGAATTGAAAACCCTAAAAATAACCCTCCTTCTGTTTAAACTTGGTGATTATACGTCCTTACAGTTTTTTTTTTTGAGAAATAGGTAATCTTGAGTTCAGTTCTTGAGTTAAGTCAAGATGAGAGGAAAGTATTGAAGCTTTACTGAAGAATAAGTCTGAAAAATAGTTTCTTTTCTTAAGTTCAAATTTAGAAAGTATATACCCTACAAACTGCACTTACACGCACCTTGAAACTTGGGATAGTAGAAGATACCTAGAAATACTCTTCCTGAAAACCTAGTATGAAAAAAAACGGTAATTAAAGCTAAACACCAAAAGCGCATCATTGAAAAATATATCCAGTCTTGAAAAAGAAAAAGGAAAGAAAAGAATAAATAAATAAATAAAGTCAAGACCTGGAAACTGCTATTTACGCTTTAATGCTCACACATTCAGTAATCGGCCGTTAGTGCCTCAAGAAGCATTAATAGTCGCATGAAAGGTGTGCGAGCAAATCCGTCCATCCTTAATGAAAAAAAGTAGTATTAGGTATTAGGGAAAGGGTATTATAGCTTGAATTGAATTCTTGAGTGTAGGGGTGCAAATATACACACACGTAGGGGTATACAATCGATGTTTGGATAAAAGATAGAAATAAAGAATAAGACTTATGTTTTCTGTAAAGTTGATAAAAATCCCTGATTTGAGACCATACTTGAAGAAGGAAAACTCAGGAGAACCAACATATTTCTAAACTTTTTTGGAACGTCTAGGATCTAAAGTTAAATAGATAGGAGGCGTGAAAAATAAGGGTTGGATATTTCTAACTTAGGATGATAGAGTTTCTAACATAGATACTAAACTGTAGGAGCGATGTTAACTTATGGCACTAGCTTGACGGGATTTTATGAGTGTAATCCGCTGAAAACCCTCAGAAGACAACACTCCTCCTACTAGGGACACCTAGAGGTTTAACGGCTTGTTGCGCACGCTCAGTGCAATCGCGTTCCCTGCGAAAGTGAGGTTAGGACTTTTTTTGTGAATAATTGGTTTTGCTCGGGAAGAGCAAAAGTTAAATTTGGGGGTATTTGTTCGCACCAGAATATTGCTTTTACTACCGCCCATTCTTATACTCGTTTGCTTATCGGTAGGTACTCTTGAGCCGTGTTTGCTAGTTAATTGCAGGATACTGGTTCTCAGCTCTAAACAGTGAAATTCATGAAAAAGTGTGACAAATTCCGGATTACTGCCAACCACAGAAAAAACACGGGTCTCCGCTCTCTATCCGTATGTTGCCACACACCAGTTTAAGGGACAAAATGGCTAATCAATGTCATTTTCATGCACAAAGCTCAATATCAACACAAGATCCAACATATCTACACGGAGCTCAAGGAAATCATAGCAAAAGATCCACATCACATCACCTTTTGATCTACTGAAATTCTGGAAGAAATGTGAAGAGCTTCTCAGAAACAACATATACCACACTGAAGAGTACAAAGAACCAGGGAAACCCACAAAATCGCATGACCCAACCCCTCTTTATGGCCGCGGTTCCGCGGCATAAGCATGCTTAGGCCGCGGAACCGCGGCCATGTGGGCTCCGCAATTGATGATTTTTCAGGGTCTGTTTGGTAATTGCATGTAGTGCCAGAATGTTGTCCTAGGTTCTCTGTTTCCTTCCTATAAATAGCCCAGAACTTGCCAAGCCAATGGTGTTCTTTTTCATGCCCACTTTTTGTTAGTTTTTAGTTTAACTTCTTCTTCTTCATCATCTTTCCTCCATTAAATTGTTGTGAGAACTTTTGAGTGGATGTTAAATGAAGATGGGGGTTATTTTGTATTATTCTTTTGCTTAGCTTCCCCCTCGAGCTCTCTACCTTAACTTGATCTTGCAACCTCTTAAGTGAGCTTGCAAGTTTAAGATTTGGTCATTGATCTCAAGGGCTTGTATTATTTAGTTCTCTCTTTTGTGCTTCATTCTCCATGAGTTCTTTGCCTTTCTTAATCTTGCAACCTCTTAGGTGAGCTTGCAAGTTTAAGATTTGGTTATTGAACCCATGTCTTGTTTTGGGTTCTATGGTTCCTAGTTTCATTTCTTGCTCATTTACTTTCATGCACTTAAATTCAATGCACTTTTAAATACTTGCTTGTAATCTTTTCTTTTCTTTGTTTATCTTTTCTTTTGCTCTTTTTGGTTCGTTTTGTGAATGATTGTAATATATTGTTGTTAAGAATAAATACAATATTGTAAGTTAAGGTTTCATTCTTCATTTCCTTTTCCCGTTATTTTCCTTTGAACTCCGCCCAAACGTTACGCAAGCGCTCCGTTAGGCACCCTACCCTACCAAGGTAACGGTGATTCCTAACTGCGACCGGTTGCGTTCGGTTTGGCCGGAGGCGAAAGGAAGAGACAAGAACGAAAGGACAAGGGTAAATAAGCCGGATTCCACGAATACCGTGCTTAAATCCCCTAATCCACGTTGTTGCCGATTGCCCTAGCTTCAATTGGTCAAGACTCGGCTCAAAGGTTTTGAGTGCGGATTTCTTTAGCTTAAACTTTCGTATCTTTTTCTTAAACAACTTTATACTTGCATATAAAACACATAGGTTAGAATTGAACAAACATATACACATTCTTTATTGACTCGTCTAAAACAAGAACGGACATACAACCATTTCCCTGTGCATCGACCCGTGCTCAACCGGCTAGCTGCATAGCGACACCGTCCTGATTGCGGTTAACTTTAATTCTTTCAATCGCCACCACTCGTTTGGTATCAGTCCGGTGGCCAAATAATTTACGATATCTTCGAACCATGGTTCGCAAGACACAATTAAGAGCTGCTCATCTGAATAAACGTCTTTAATATGAATTTGAAGTGTAGGCGAAGAAGGAAGGCGTGAAAGGTGGTCGGCGACTACGTTTTCGCATCCTCTCTTGTCTCTGATGACAAGGTCAAACTCTTGTAGTAAGAGGATCCAACGTATCATCCGAGATTTAGCATCCTTTTTCACGAAAAGATGCCGAAGAGCTGAGTGGTCCGTGTAAACGATGACTGGAGAGCCGATTAAATAGGGCCTGAACTTTTCTAGTGCAAACACAACATCTAAGAATTCTTTTTCAGTTGTTGTATAATTTAATTGGGCCTCGTTTAAGGTTTGGCTAGCGTAATAAATTACATGCAGCATCTTATTTATGTGCTGCCCAAGGACAACACCAATGGCAAAATCAGATGCATCGTACATAATTTCAAATGGATGCGTCCAGTCGGGAGATGAAAGAATGGGAGCAGAAATAAGTGAGTTTTTCAACGACTCGAACGCCTTCATACAGCTTGAGTCAAAATCAAATGTGGTGTCCTTGGCCAATAAAAGAGTCAAGGGTCTAGCTATCTTGCTAAAATCCTTGATGAACCGTCTATAAAAACCGGAATGGCCAAGGAAGGCTCGGATGTCCTTGACGCGCTTGGGAGGAGAAAGACTGGAAATGACTTCAATCTTAGCTTTATCAACCTCAATGCCATTTTGCGAGATGATATGTCCTAAGACAATACCTTCTCGTACCATAAAGTGGCATTTCTCCCAATTTAAAGTGAGATTCTTATCCCTACACCGGGTAAGAACTGCGTCTAAATGTAGCAAACACTCATCAAAGAAGTCGCCGAAAATGGAGAAGTCATCCATAAAAATCTCCAAGAATTTTTCCACCATGTCTGAAAAAATGCCCATCATACACCGCTGGAAAGTAGCGGGTGCATTGCATAACCCAAAGGGCATGCGACGGTAAGCGAATGTACCGAAGGGACAAGTGAATATGGACTTGTCTTGGTCCTTTTCGGCGATGGGAACTTGATTATAGCCGGAGTAACCATCCAAAAAGCAGTAAAATTCATGCTCAGCTAATCGTTCCAGCATTTGGTCAATAAAAGGTAATGAAAATTGGTCTTTCCGTGTCGCGGCGGTAAGTTTTCTATAATCGATGCACACTCGCCACCCAGTTTGGGTGCGAGTAGGTATTAACTCATTCGCCTCATTAGTTATGACCATTATGCCCGATTTCTTTAGGACAACGTGAATGGGGCTAACCCACTGGCTATCATAGATAGGGTAAATGATACCACTATCTAGATATTTTACAATCTCCTTTTTAACAGCCTCGTTCATTACAGGGTTGAGGCGTCTTTGTGGATCCCTTATAAGCTTGGCATCATCCATCATGTGAATATGATGTTCTACTATTAGGGGACTGATCCCCTTGATGTCCGCCATAGTCCAGCCAAAAGCTCGCCTATTATTTTGTAAGACCATTAAAAGGGCTTTCTTTTGCTCGGGGGCTAGAGATACCGATATGATAACAGGAAGGGTCTCATTCTCACCTAAGTAGACGTATTTAAGGTGAGACGGCAACAGCTTGAGTTCGAGTTTTGAAGGAGAAACAATTGAAGGTTAAATTGGTGAAACTGCCTCAAACTCGAAGGATTCCAATAGAGGTTCGAAGCGAGTGTAAGCAACTGAGTCGGATGGTTCAGCTAACTCATCCTAAAATTCAAAGGACTCAAACTCGGGTGGTGATTCTTCAAAATCGTTCGAAAAAGTGAAACACTCGTAATCGTTATCGGGTGTGAAAACTGTGTCAGATTCAAGGAGGAACGCACTAGTGGTGTCAAAACTGCTATGATCGAACAGAAATTTTTCGAACTCACAGTCCTCCTGAGTGATCTCTTGGATCGAGCAAACATCAAGTATATTCGCATTAGGTTCGGAGGGATGTTTCCCCAACTTAAAAATGTTGAGTTCAATTGTCATGTTTCCAAAAGATATGTTCATCGAACCATTTCGACAATTGATTACAACATTAGAAGTTACAAGGAATGGTCGACCGAGTATCACCGGAATTTGACTCCGGGGGTTAGCAACAGGCTGTGTGTCCATAACAATGAAATCAACGGGGAAAATGAAGTCCCCTACTTTAATTAACACATCCTCTAACTCACCCCTAGGCTGGGTGATGGATCGGTCGGCCATTTGGAGAGTACAATGTGTGGGTTTCAGCTCTCCAATGCCTAATTGTTCATATACTGAATAAGGAAGAAAATTAACACTGGCACCAAGATCTAAAAGTGTGCGATTGATGTTCTTATCCCCAATTGTTATTGAAATTGTAGGACAGCCGGGGTCCTTGCGTTTTTGGGGTAAAGGTTGGGTAAGAGCATCACTTACTGCACTAGCCAAGAAAACTTTCTCAGGTACCTGCAATTTCCTCTTCTTGGTGCATAAGTCCTTCAAGATTTTAGCATAAGAAGGGACTTGTTAGATTGCATCTAAGAGAGGTATGTTAATACTGACCTGTTTGAATAACTCCACAATCTTCTCCATTTGTGGAGTTTGTTTATTGGATCTCAACCTGTTTGGAAATGAGACATTTTGAAAATTTGTTGAGTCTAATGTTTATGGAGTAGATTGCGGAGTTGGAAAGGATCCCAGTGTTGGTGTTCATGGAGTGAGATATGGGTCCGTTCGAATTAGAAGAAGTAGAGCCTTGTAAAGAATGAAGAACAGGCCCTGAAGAAGATGAACAATATGAAGAAGAAGCGGCGGCCGGAGTGTTATCATTATTGCCAACGTTGTTGTGCAATACCTTTCCAGATCTCAATGTAGTCACGGCACTAATATTATGATTTTGTTGTTCATGAGCAACATATGTATTTTGTGTATGACCGGGATTTGGCAGTGGTTGAGATGGAAGTTTTCCTTTTTCTCGCTCGCTTAACGCAGCATTCAGTTGTGCAATTTGGGCTTCAATTGTTTTGATGCTCTGATCATGTGAAGCAGTGTGTTGCACCAAAGACTGAATGGAAGATTGGATGCTGGCTGAGGATTGCGTAGATTGTTTTAAAAACGCATCCAGACTTCGTTCTAGCGAAGAAACCTTATCGTTATTGGCTGAACAAAATTGTTTTGAGGAAAAGAGTTGTTTGGTGAAAAATTGTTCATTTGATTTTGGTAAGGTTAGGGTTGGAAAGGTTGCTGATATTGAGTTTGTTGAGGGGCTTGTTGTTGTGGAGGAGGCCTCTGAAAGTTGTTATTGCCTTGGAATTGTTGTTGATTTTGATTCCAGGCGAAATTTGGGTGGCTCCTCCAACCAGGATTATAAGTTGAAGAGTATGGATCATTTCTTTGTCTTTGCTGAAAGGCAGCATTGACTTGATCTTGTCCTTGAACAGGTGGGTTGTAAGAACACTCTTCGGTTAGATGGGATGGATCCGAACAACAAGTGCAAATAGTGCGTGGGGGTAAAGCTGGGGCAGGAGAAGGCGATGAGAATTTGCTCTCAATTACTTCTAGTTTTTTCGTGAGTGCAGCCATTTCGGCCTTCATTGCAATCGACATATCAAGTTGATGTATGCCTGCCCTAGACTGACCTGATGAAGTAGATGAAGTGGTCTTAGTGCTTTCCCACTGAAGTGTTTGTTCAGCAAGATCGTCGAGAAATTGCCAAGCTTTCTCGCTCGATTTTATAAGAAAGTGACCTTGACAAATGGTTTCCAACAACTGCTTAGTTGCTGGGTTCAGTCCTTCGTATAAAGTTTGGCAAAGTTGCTATTTCTCAGTACTGTGGTTAAGGCACTGAACAAGAAGGTCCTTCAATCTTTCGAAACACTTCCAAAAAGGTTCGGAAGGAAGCTGGGAAAATTGATTAATTTCATTGCGAATTCTCGCAGTCTTGTGGTGTGGGTAAAACTTTTTTAGAAAAGTCTTAACAAACTCTTCCTAATTTTTTATGGAGTGCGATGCTGTGCTATATAGCCACTTTTCAGCTAGGTCACATAAAGTGAATAGAATGACACGTAGCCTTATAGCATCATCGGAAAGTTGGGTGGTCTTCATCATTGCGCAAATATTCTGGAATTTGTTAATGAAGATGTAGGCATCTTCGGATTCCAGCCCGTGAAATTTGGGCAACATATTGATGAAGTAGGGTTTAATTTCGAAGTTATCCCGATTAGCCGGTGGAAGTGAAAGACAAGTAGGAAGTGCGGTGCGGGTTGGATAGAATAGATCCTGGAGCGCGATTCGTTGGGGCGCTTCAACAGGAGGGTGTGGTGGGTTATTCGCACCTAGTTGAGGTGGAATCAGTCCCGTAGTAGGTAAGGGGTTGTTATGATTGAATCTTGACATCTCCTTAGAAGATGATGAATTTGAAGATGAAGGTAAAGAAGTGGAGGGAGTTTCGACTTCGGAGTCGAATGCGTCGTCAGTAGGCACTAACGAGACACGGACTAAACAGGCGCTGGTGTCCCTAGTCCAACCGGACATACACTAACGAGGTGTAGTGTAGTCAAAAAAAAATAGAAGGTGGGGGTAAGAAAACGTCAATGAGAGAGTGTGGTTGCAAGTTGGGTGCAATGGATTTCTAGCGACAAAATGGCAAGTTTTTGTAAAAATTTTGTTTTGTGGTTTTTTTTTATAAGGAGTTTTGCAAAAGATTTTTTATAAGGAGCTAGACACACTTTCAAGCAATCACAATATGCACAATCAAGCCTAAAGCTAGGGTCTCCTAAGTCAACTAGACTGCTCCTAACTGGTCCAAAGGGTAAGTTGTGAGATATCTCTCGAATCGCCTCTTCACCGCCAATTGTGGACAGGTAAGCACAAGTAAAGAAAGGAGGGATCCACTCATGAATCATCGTGAGACGGGCCTTTTAAAATTACCTTTCCCACTTGTCTAGCCTAGGCACCACAAAGTCAGGTTTAGATAAACAACCGATTGCCCAAAACCTTCCTTTGTCCTAATGAGCGCGACAGTCCTTATTGGCTGAGTCTAAATATTTTTTAATTAACTCGAAGGTTGATGCAATTGCTTTTTATGATTTTTGGGGTCCTAGGAAGGGTAATGAAATCCCCACCCAATCTGGATTAGTGTTATAGCCCCTTAAAAGTCCGTTTTAAAAAATGCAAAGCAGTAAACACACAAAAATCCAAAACACTTGCCAAATTTTTTTTTTATTTGCGGCGCAAAAATCCTGCACAAGATTGATTTATTGGAGAGGGGGAAGAAGTTTTTGCGCAAAGAACCCTGAAGGAAAATTTTTCAGAGGAGATCAGGGGGTTACAGAGAAGAAAAAAATACTTACAGAGACTTTTTGAAGCGCTGACGTCACCAATGCGCGGCGGATCCGCGGTGCAATACAAGAAGAAGTGGCAGTTCCGCGGTGATTCTGTTGGATCAGGCCGTTAAACTTTTCCTGTTTTCTGTTGGGTTCTCCTCTGTCTTTCCAGATCCTCTGTTTGTTGATTTGTTCATTGGATTTTTCCAGATCTGAATCTGTTCGTCATTGCGTTCCTGCACAATTCGCACAAAAAATCTTCAAAAAATAACAAGATGATAATTTTTTTGTTTTTATATTTTTCAGTTTTTATGAATTTTTTAATTTTTAATTAACCCTAAATTACAAAAAGAAAATAACTACCATTATCCCCGGCAACGGCGCCATTTGATTGTAGAGATTTTGCGTGCGTTTTGAAATCAAAGAATAGAATATATCGCAATCAATAACGGTGTCTCTTGGTAGCTAGCCGATTGAGTACGGGTCGGTCCACAGGAAAAACGTGTTCTTTTTTTATTGTTCTAACGAGTTAATTCCTATTTGTGGTAGGTTTTGATTTTTATAAAAATTGAGATTGAATTTGGTTTGGATTAAAACCTTGTCAGGGTTAGGATTAGGTTAGTTTGGAAAGTTAATTCTACTCACCGCTTCCTTTGCCCTAATTAAGAACTTAGGTGTTAAAGTAATAATTAACAAAGGGGATTAGCACGACTAGGAAGAAACATAGTTTCTTCCTTTTGGTCCTTGTCCGTCCTTTCTTAACTCTTAGCCCTAATCTATATGTAAATCAACCACAACCGGTCTAACTAGGGAATCACCGCTATCTCGTGGGATAGGGTGCCGTAGTGAGCGGTGTGTGTTTGATTTACATAGAGTCCTAATTTAAAATTTTGAACGAGCAAGAAAGGAGTGAGAGATTTCCATCTCTCAAACCTATCCAATCCTAACCCTAACAAGTGAGGAACTACTCATTCATTAGGATATTAACAATGAAGTTCATTTTTTTAATTTTCTTTTTAATTACCTAATTAATGTGCAGATAATAAAAGATAGATACGAAAATTGCAGAAATTAAATTGCAAATAAAAAAATTCAAAATAAAAACTTACTTTTATTGATGCACTCTTGACGATTACAAGGGAATTAAAATCAATTCTAGAATTTAAAAAGAGGCATACCCCAAAAGAGTTGTAGGCTTTCATATTTATAGATAGGAGAAACCCAAGGGTTTATATCTGATCCACATTTGAAATTACAATACTACCCTAAGAAAGCCGGGTCAATGCTCCGACTCCCACCGACACGCACCGACACGTGCTCTGCACGGCCGCGGATGCGCGGCGGAATGCCTTGTTTGGACGCGGATCCGCGGCCATCATGAGGGACCTTTGGCTCTTCTTTTCAGGGTTGATTTATGTTTCTATTTACTTCTATTTTCTTCTCTTGGTTCTTCAGAATCTTTTCTACTTTCTTCTAGATTTTCAACAGTGCAGAATTTGTGGAATCTTACCGTTAGCTTTGCGTTGAAGTCTTGAATCTTGTGTTGCCCTTGTACTTTATATATTGAACTGTTTATTGATCTTCGTTTTTTCCTCAAACTGGTAGGCGGCATCTTGCAGATTCATCTATTTGTTGGTCGTAGTCTCACATTTGTAGCGTCTTTTCACCATTTTCACTGTATTGTTCCGAGAACCTGTAACCTGCAACTATTTAGCAGACATGGATCAAAAGCACCTATTTATTTGCAATATGATTAAGAATAGGGAATATAATAATGCAAAATTCTGATATAAACAAGCATCTGCTAGTTTCGCTAAAGAGGTCACTCCCAGTGAAGGGGTCTCGGCTCTTTCCTTATCAAATAAGGTGCTGGATATTCTACAAGGAATACCGCTATACAAAGCAAAAACTAGAGCTATCCTTTTTTTTATAAAATTTGATTCTACAACATCTTTTAGGTTTCTTTTCTTTCTATTAATCTCATTAATGAAATCCCATCATTAAAGCTTCCTAAGTATCACAGAAGAAACGAAAGCTGTAATATTTATAAATCATATATATAGTATAAGCATTAGTCTCAGGAAGTAATATGATCTCATCACAGAACATTGCAGCAGAAGTCATCATATGAAATATTGGATATACTAGGACGTGCGTGTTTTATTTTGAGCCTGTATAAAACACGGATTCCATAGTCGCGATGAATAACCAAACCCACATCCCTAGACCCCTATGAGAGCGGCAAGTAACCCTGCCAATTCTAGGGTTAGGAGACCCGGTCTCGACTCCTCGAGATGGCCTCCCACTGGACCCTAGAACCCAGTTACTTGTGCTCTCCGTCTTGGGTCTATCCTAATGCGGAAAAGTAAATAATATACAATGGTGACATCAACCTCAACCCGGAAGTACCCCAATAAAAGAATATTACATACAAATGAATTTTACATGAATGAAAAAGAAAACTCTCATCTCACATAAAACCCCCAGCTATTCAAAACATGACGATCCAATAAAACATATCACAGCAACACATAACAACACATGTCATCAACGCAAGTAAATATGCCTATCACAATTGTCGTCGATCTATAGCGACGAAAACGACGATATACCACATATTACACTTACGGTCGCAGAAAAGAAAATGTAAAACTACAATATTTGGAATTCACAATTTCTTTAGACATCGTAAACCCGAAATATCACATATTACGGATATCATGCCTAACTAAATGAATTCCACATTGTATCACAACACAGATATCTAGGCGAAGTTACACAATTCGATCGATTCAACGAATTCCCAAAATACCCCAGTGAGCTCAACACTTGAGCAGAAATAAAAAATTCCCAGTAACATGCCCCAACACCTACGGACCGTCGCTGAAGGGCCCATCCCAAACCTCCACAGTGGCATCGCGGAACCACCGCCAAAACTAAGTTTTGGCCGCGGTTGCGCGGTCACTGTAGCGAGTTAGGGACTCGTTCTTCAGGTGGGTCCATATAATTCCCTGCATGATTTTCTGAGTATTTTTAGTATGAAAATTTTCAACTTTTGAAAAAATTTCCAGAGAAGGGGTCTCGTTTGGGTTTTCTGGGTTCGATCGGACTTTAAACTTCGTCTAGACAACGCCTAAAGCTCTAGCTTGGCTCTGATACCACTGTAAGGTTGCCTAACACCACCAAAAGGTTTAGGAAGGCATCACACATGCCATATTGAAATTTTTGGGGTGCTATGAACCCTAACCAAGATCTTAACTAGAGAATTAGGGTAAACTTTACTTGTAAAAAACTTTACATCTAAGTGATAGGGATTACAACCTTTTTAGTCCGTTCCTTCACTTCATAAGCTCCGAGTAGTGGTCCCTTCGCTGCGATCCATGAACTCCCAGACTCTAGAGAGGCTCCGCACGATGTAGGATGCATCTTGCTTGAACTCTTCGAAATCCAAGACGATCTACTTCGAGGAATTACGAACTCAAGCTATGACTTCACTAATATTAAATTAGTGAAGCCAACACTCTAATCTATATGGCTAGTATAGAAGAGAATGATAAAGTAGGAATTTTGCTCACTTTATTAATAATTTTCTCACTATTTTCTTCTCTTTTCTCAAAAGCTAGAGAGCAAAAATGAGATGATGAAGAAGATGAATAATGAAAAGAGATGAAGTTAGAAATGCAACCATAGGTTAGTGTATGTCATCCACTAACTCATGTAGAGAGTTAACCATGGCTATTTGTCATGATTGAGTTTAGAAATATCTTAAGCAAAACAAAAAGAGAAGATTTTGTCAAAGTTTATCCACAAGCTTCATAAAGCTTCACAATGACTCATTTCCTCAATTTTGAATTACTTAAGAATTTAAACCCAAACATTGCATTTAGCATGGTATAATTCTCATACATCCTAGTTGCATGTATAACCTAGCATGTCACAATATTATATATCACATATATAATATTTATGTAACAAAAGAAAACAATACAATAAACATATATCACATATATGTTAAATGTATTACAAGTGAGAATAATAAATACTTTAGTGAGCATATAATATATATATATATAGATATATATATATAGAGAGAGAGAGAGAGAGAATAATGGAGAAAAGAGGCCATAGGAGGAAATTTCCTCCTATGGCGTGGAAAAAATACAACCTCCACCAATTTTTTCGACGATCGGCCCCCAATATCTTCATCGTTATCATCTAAGATGTGGGTACACCAAATTTCATGTGATTCTACAACTTTTTCACCGTTGATTTAGCAATGTAAAAAGTTCTATTTTCGGTAAACCGTTAATTTTGAACCCACTAAATCAACGGTGAAAAAATTGTGGAATCACATGAAATTTGGTGTACGCACATCTTAGATGATAACGATGATGATGATGGGTGCCGATCGTCGGAAAAAAGTCCTATCTCCCGGATCAGGTGATACCGCCTCAGAATATGCCTGGATCGCTGATGGGACCTGGGTTCCTTGGCCAAAGCCACAGCTCCATTGTTATCACAATACAGAGGTATTGGATGCTCAATGGATGGAACCACACCAAGTTCAGTGATGAACATCTTCATCCAGACAGCCTTTTTGGCAGTATCGTTGGCAGCGATGTATTCATCCTCCATCGTCGAGTCTGCCACGATTTCCTGTTTGGAACTTTTCCAACAAACTGCCCCTCCATTTAGGGTAAAGACAAATCCGGAGTGCGACTTAGAGTCGTCCTTATCACTTTGGAAGCTCGAATCGGTAAAAGACTCCACCTAGAGTTCTCCGTTACCATACACCAAGAACATCTCTTTAGTCCTTTTTAAGTACTTGAGAATGTTCTTCACAGCTGTCCAGTGATTCTCTCCAGGATCTGCTTGATACCTACTCACTACACTTAGTGAGTATGCTACATCGAGTCTGGTACATAGCATCGCGTACATGATAGAGACTACTGCCGAAGCATAGGGTATCCCTTGCATGCGAGCTCTCTCCAAATCAGTCTTAGGAGACATCTCTTTAGAGAGAGTGAGTCCAGAGATCGTGGGTAAGTTCCCATGCTTGGATTCTTCTATACTAAACCTCTTTAGTATGATGTCAATGTACCTGGATTAGGACAATCCCAATATCCGTCTAAATCTATCTCTATAGATCTTAATTTCCAAAATGCAGGAGGCATCACCTAGATCTTTCATTGAGAATCTTTGTGATAAGAAGAGCTTGATCGAGTGCAGCATAGGAACATCATTTCCTATCAAGAGTATGTCATCCACATACAATACGAGGAAGACAACCTTACTCTCTTCCACCTTCTTGTATATACAAGGTTCATCTATGTTTTTGATGAAGTCAAACTCTTTGTCTATCACATCAAAACATATGTTCCAACTCCGCGACGCCTGCTTCAATCTGTAGATGGATTTAAGCAGCTTGCACACCTTTCCGCTGCTCCCACTATCTACGAAGCCCTCTGGCTGAGTATGTACATGCACTCTTCCAAATCACAATTTAGAAAGGCGATCTTAACATACATTTGCCAGATTTCGTAGTCAGCAATGGCAAGTAAGATCCGGATGGACTTAAGCATAGCCACTGGAGAAAAGGTTTCGTCATAACCCATACCTGGTCGTTGACGAAAACCCTTTGCAAAAAGTCTAGCTTTGTAAGTCTCAACTTTTCCATCTACACCAAGTTTCTTCTTAAAGATCCATTTGCTCCCAATGGGTTTTGCCCCTTCAGGAGCAACTTCCAAAGTCCATACTTTGTTGGTGTACATGGATTCCATCTCAGATCGCATTCATCCATCCATTTCACAGAGTCCGCACTCGTGATGGCCTGCTCGAAGCTAGTCAGGTCATCATCTTCCATGATGCAATCCTCGCTCCCACCATCAATGAGAAAACTGTAGTATCTCTCAAGTGGATGAGTAACCCTACTAGATCGGTGAAGCGATTGAGGTTCGTCGGGAACTACTGAATCTTCTGGTTCCACTAAATCTTCAGTTGCAGTTTGTGTTGTTGGAACATCTTCCAGCTCTACCTCTTTGCCACTAATGTCTTTAACAAGAAATTCCTTTTCTAAAAAGGTGGCATGCTGAGAAACAAACACTTTTTTCTCCTCACTGTGGTAGAAAAATATCCATATGAATTCTTTAGATATCCCACAAACTTGCAGAGAACTGAACGTGCCTCAAGTTTGTCCGGATTTTGTCTTTTGACATAGGCCAGACAACCCCATATCTTAACTCGTTTAAGATATGGTCTCTTCCCACTCCATATCTCATATGGTGTAGTAGGTACAGATTTAGATGGAACTTGATTCAATAGGTATGCTGCTGCGCATAACCCCAAAAGAAAATAGGCAACTCAGCGGAGCTCATCATAGAGCGCACCATATCTAATAGAGTGCGATTCCTCCATTCCGATTCACTATTGTGCTGTGGTGTATAGGGTGGAGTAAGCTGTGAGAGAATCCCATTCTCTTTTAAATAGTCCAGGAACTCATTGCTCAGGTATTCTCCTCCTTGATCAGATCGAAGGATCTTAATACTTTTACCCATTTGGTTCTCTACTTCGTGTTTATATTCTTTGAATTTCTCAAAAGCTTCAGACTTATGTTTCAGCAGGAACACATGTCCGAATCTTAAGAGATCGTCAGTGAATGTAATGAAGTACGAAGAACCATTCCTGGCATGTGTAGATATGGGACCGCATACATTACTATGTATCAGTCCCAAGAGTTCTGTAACTCTTTTTCCGTGTCCACTAAACGGAGTTTTGGTCATTTTGCCTTTGAGGCGTGAATGGCAAGTTTCATAAGATGATAATTCGAACGCATTTAAATAACCATCTTTATGTAACTTATCTAGTCGTGTCGCATTGATATGACTAAGTCTACAATGCCACAAGAAGGATTCGTTCATTTCTGAAATTTTCCTCTTGTGTGTGTTCTGTATATTAAAAACTGTGTTTTGATTTAGAACGTATATGCCATTATGTAACGAGCCTGATCCAATCAACTTTTGATTCAGGAAGATGTTCATAACATTTTCCTGTACTACAAAATTATATCCTTCTTTACTTAATAAAGAAACTGATATAACATTGCATATCAGGGTAGGTATGTAATAGCATTCGTTCAGAATCAATATATTGCCATTTGGTAATACAAGGTGATATTCGCCAACTGCTTTAGCTGCAACATCAACACCATTCCCTACTCTTACGGAATGATCACCCATTCCCAATTCCCTATCTTTTCGTAGCCCATGTAACATATTACATATGTGGGATTCTGATTCGGTATCTAATACCCAGGACGTCGAGTGAACTGAGAAACAGTTCTCGATAACTAACATACCCGAAGAAGATACATCAGCATGCTTATTCTTCATTTCGGCGGCGTGAGTATCCAGATATGTCTCTATTCCCTGCTCAGTCTTATAACATTTATAAGAAAGAACGGGGCCAACGTTCCCCTGCTCAGTATAATAAGCGGGTTCGGTCAATGCATCCGTATTATTATCTTGATTAAGTCCTGACATGGTCGCTACCTGGAGAGAGAGAGAGAAGAAAAACACTTTAGCGTGCGCTCTTGTAAGATTAGATTGGTTATTATCTTATCTAATCAGGATGGCTCCTACTGTTTTAATCAAATCTTCCTTCAAACCCTAAAAGGTAAGATTAGCCGGGATTAATTACACCTTACAAGTTCATCAATCTTTCAGCCAGATCAATGTTGGTACTTTGAGGGAGGTTCCCCGTGCTTTCGCACGGACCTAATTAGAATAAACCTCATTTTCCCAGAGTCATAACCCCGTTAACACCTTTCTAGACACCTACTTGATCGGCTAATTGTCATGTGTAAAACTCTCCCAGGAGTAACTCTTACTCGCAGTAGGTATCGGGATCCATCTATCTCATAGAAGGTATGCAATCTCATTGCAAATTTCAACACTTGAAATTCCCGATAATTATTCTTGCCACTAGCGATCTATGACCTTGACACGGTCAACAAACTATAAATCGCAAGTCAAATTCAACCCGTCATTTCCCGATTGAATTAAACCCACCCGCACGACCCTTGACAAGGTCAACAAGGCCGTATGACTACCCTAATCCAATCGTATCTCATGCTTTAGCAGATAAATACTAATTAGCTACCGTACAATACGTCTTGATAAGGTCAACAAACGCAGCACGAATACCAAGTAGGACCTATCTGAAATGACAGAGGGCTACGACAGGTTTTTATGAAAACCTTTTGCGTAATGAACTCGATATCGTTGTACAAACAAGTGATTTTGAAAAGGAGTGTTTTTGAGTCTTTTACCAGCTCCGCTAAAGAGGTCACTCCCGGTGAAGGGATCTCGGCTCTTTCCTTATCGAATAAGGTGCTGGATATTCTACAAGGAATACCGCTATGCAAAGCAAGAACTATAGAAGTGGTCAAAAACAAAACTGAGTGAATTGTAGCATTGATTGTAGAGATTTTGCGTGCATTTTGAAATCAAAGAATAGAATATACCGCAATCAATAACGGTGTCGCTTGGTAGCTAGCCAATTAAGTGCGGATCAGTCCACAGGGAAAACGTGTTCTTTTCTTATTGTTCTAACAAGTCAATTCCTAATTGTGGTAGGTTTTGATTTTTATAAAAACTGAGATTGAATTTGGTTTGGATTAAAACCTTGCTAGGGTTAAGATTAGGTTAGTTTGGAAAGTTAATTCTACTCACCGCTTCCTTTGCCCTAATTAAGAACTTAGGTGTTAAGATAATAATTAATAAAGGGGATTAGCACGATTAGGAAGAAACATAGTTTCTTCCTTTTGGTTCTTGTCTGTCCTTTCTTAACTTTTAGCCTTAACCTCTATGTAAATCAACCACAACCGGTCTAACTAGGGAATCACCGCTATCTCGTGGGATACGGTGCCGTAGTGAGCGGTGTGTGTTTGATTTACATAGAGTTCTAATTTAAAATATTGAACGGGCAAGAAAGGAGTAAGATATTTCTATGTCTCAAACCTACCCAATCATAACCCTAACAAGTGAGGAACTACTCACTCATTAGGGTATTAACAATGAAGTTCATTTTTTTTAATTTTCTTTTTAATTACCTAATTAACGTGCAGATAATAAAAGATAGATACGAAAATTGCAGAAATTAAATTGAAAATAAGAAAAATTCGAAATAAAAACTTACTTTTATTGATGCACTCTTGACGATTACAAGGGAATTAAAATTTAATCTAGAATTTAAAAAGAGGCATACCCTAAAAGAGCTGTAGGTTTTCCTATTTATAAATAGGAGAAACCCTAGGGTTTAGATCTGATCCACATTTGAAATTACAATACTACCCTAAGAAAGCCGGGTCAATGCACCGACTCCCACCGACACGTGCTCTGCACGGCCGCGGATCCGCGGCGGAATGCCTTGTTTGGACGCGAATCCGCGGCCATCATGAGGGATCTTTGGCTCTTCTTTTCAGGGTTGCTTTATGTTGCTATTTCCTTCTATTTTCTTCTCTTGGTTCTTCAGAATCTTTTCTACTATCTTCCAGATTTCCAACAGTGCAGAATTTGTGGACTTTTACCGTTAGCTTTGCGTTGAAGTCTTGAATCTTGTGCTGCCCTTGTACTTTGTATATTGAACTGTTTACTGATCTTCGTTTGTTCCTCAAACTGGTAGTCGGTATCTTGCAGATTCATCTATTTGTTGGTCGTAGTCTCACATTTGTAGCGTCTTTTCACCATTTTCACTGTATTGTTCCGAGAACCTGTAACCTGCAACTATTTAGCAGACATGGATCAAAAGCACCTATTTATTTGCAATATGATTAAGAATGGGGAATATAATAATGTAAAATTCTGATATGAACAAATACCCCCAAACTTATCTTTAGCTCGTCCCAAGCAGAACCAATTTATTCTCGAAAAAACCTAACCTCACTTTCACAGGGAATCGCGATTGTACTGAGCTCGTGCAACAAGCCGTTAAACCTCTAGGTGTCCCTAGTAGGAGGAGTGTTATCTTTTGAGGGTTTTCAGCGGATACTACCCACAAAATCCGATCAATTTGGCCTATTGACTTTCATCCTTCAATTCGGTGTTCTAGCAAGAAATTCTATTATCTTTAACTTAGAAATTATCAACCGTATTTTTCACACTCACTTATCATTTAACTTAAGATTGTATATGTTCTGTAAATTTATTTAGCTTTTAGCAACTTTTGAATTTTCCTTCTAAGGTTCCATCTTAATTTAGGAATTTTTATCATCTCTACTGAAGATATAAGTCCTATTTTTCATTCCTATCTCTCATCCAAACCCAAATTATATACCCCTACGTGTGTGTATGTATCACCCCTACACTTGAAAATTCAATTCAAGCTATCATACTCTTGTCCATCGTCCAAAGTACTTTTAGTTGGTGAATTTTAGATGAAATTTCTCACACATCCTTCATGCGACCGTTAATATTTCTTGAGGTACTAACGACTGATTACAAAATGTGTTTGCGCATTAAGACGCAATTCCTCGTCTTGTAATACCTAAGGCTTTAGCAGTGACTCCCAAACCAGTTGGTCTAAGACACTAGGTGATAAAGCACCCTCGCTATATATTTTTTTATTTTACACAGCCTTAAGTGATTACAAAACCAGTATTCATTTTTTTTATTTCTTTATTCACACTTATACTTTTATTTAATTTTTTCTCATACTAAGAATTTTAGACAAGAGCAATTCAAGGTATTCTCTACTATTCCAAGTTTCAGGGTGCGTGTATGTGCGAGTTGTAGGGTATATACTTTCAGAATTTAGCCTCAAGGTTCGGAATTATCTTTCAGACTTAGACTTCAATAAAAATTTCAATACTCTTCCCTTATTTTGACTTAGCCCAAGAACTGAACTCAAAATTTGCCTATTTCTAAGTAAACTACAAGGACATATTTTTTCTACCGTTAAATTTGAAGGAAGGTTATTTTTAGGGTTTTTAATTTACTAAGTTTTGGGATTTAGTTTTTCCTAGCTAGTTAACAGTCTTGTCAAACTTTAGTCAATTATGGCCAAAATTAAATTTTTCAATTTTTATAATTTTTAAAAAAAATTAATTTTTTATTTGATTTTATTTTTATAAATTTTTTTTATTTTCAAATTTTTTTTAAAATTTTTATAATTTTTTATAAAGATGCAATACAGAAATAAACATGCAAAGAAAAAAATAAAAAATATGTACAAAAATTAAAAATATGCAATGCAATGATAACTATTTACAAACTACCTCCTCCCCCAAACTTACCAAAAGCAGTGCCCTCACTGCTCAGGCCCTCGGCGTCCCCTTGAACGTGAACGGGAACGCTCCTCTCTAGCTAGTAGGGTTCTGATCCCTTGCTCTACTTGTGCTAGACGCTGATCATACTGCGTCATCATTCCTAGCAATCTTTCTATCTCCCTATTGTTTCTTCGAAGTAAGCGTGCTTGCGCGGCAGGGGTTAGCTCTTCATCGCTCGCGGTCGAGCTGGACTGGGTGTCCTGGCGGGTACATATTCGGCATGTTCTGTTTGCGACCATACATCCGTCAAGCGGGTATAGGACGTGGATGCGCCCTCAATGAGAGGCCTAATGGGTATACCTCCATGCATGTAGAATTCAAATTCCTCCACAGGGAGGAAATAGCGACACAGTTGTGTCACTAACATAGGGCATGGGTAATTTGCGGCCCTTTTGCCAGCACCAATTGAATAAAGCAAAACCGTGCACATGTCAAATCTAGGATTCCTAGTCATTAAGGTGTGCACGATATGAAAAGACGGGGTGAAATATGTGGTATTATGTGAACTGCCAAAAATGTTGTTTTGTGTCCACCGGCACACGGTTAAAACATTGGCGAGGAGGGTTCTAGCTTGTATTCCCTTCCTAGGTTCCCTCGAACAGTCATTACCCATTAAGGGCATGTAGTCTTCAAATTGAAGGGGTTGGTCGTGAACAGGTAATCTAGAAATTAAAGTGACTTCATGGATGAAGTTTCTGTTAATGATTATCTCCCTATCGCCCCAAAGTAGTTTAATAAAACCGTATTGCGTAAGGCAGCCTTCCTTCATGCACTCGTAAAAATGAGTGACTAGATCTGGAAGAGCGTAAGCATTGGGATGATTATAAATTAAAAAGTTCCACCCCCTCCGTATGATTTCATCACCAAAATAACTCCTGTAAATTGTGTGTGAAAAGATTTATGAAAATTCACGTTCTAATTGCATGTTTGGTGCCATCACAGAGAATTAAAATGCACAATTTTTAATTTAACAGAGAAGGGTTTAGAGATCGAACCACCTCTGAAATTTTTAGAGGGAGAAAAGAACAAGGAGCGGCGGTTGCGCGGCCGAATGGGGGTTCCTGCGGTTGAAAGGCGGCGTGGGGGGGGAGATCTCCTTGCTCTGGCTGCGGCGGCGACTAGGGTTCTCTAAGGGGATTTTTTTTAAGATTATGAAAATAGAGATGGGTCGGGTTCTATTTATAGGGGGGTTGTTTTGGTTATTTGCAAAAAGCCCCTCTTGAAAAGAGGAAATTATTTGTAAATAAAATTTTTATTCTTTATTAAAACTGAAAATTTACAAAAATACCCAAAAAAATTTATTTTCGTTTTTTTATTTTGTTTTTATATAATTACAAATAATATATACCCCCAAACTTGTTTGAAACAGTGTTTTGGCTAGATAATCGAAATTTATGGGTAGATGGAGGAAGATCAGTCAATGTAAATCGGCTCCTGCAAAAACAGGAGCTCCTCCGAAGGGTCCGCAGTGAGGAACGGTTTAAGTCGATGTCCGTTCACTTTAAACAGTGAACCGTCCTCCAGGTTTTCTAGATCGACCGCACCGTGCGGATATACGGTGCGTACCAAAAATGGCCCTTTCCATCGAGATTTGAGCTTGCCGGGATGGAAATGTAACCGAGTATCGTAAAGTAAAATCTGTTGACCAGATTTGAAAGTCTTGCGCATAAGGTGTTTATCGTGGAACACCTTCGTTCGGTTTTTAACAACTACTGCATTCTCGTAGGCTTCATCCCGAAGCTCGTTCAATTCGTTCAACTGCAGCTTTCTATTGCTGCCCGTATCTCCCAAAGATAGGTTCAACTCTTTTATTGCCCAAAATGCCTTATGCTCTATTTCAACTGAAAGGTGGCAAGCCTTTCCATAAACAAGCCTATATGGAGACATGCCAAGATCGGTCTTATAGGAAGTACGGAATGCCCAAAGGGCATTAATAAGTTTTGACGACCAATCTTTACGGTTTTTGGAAACCGTTTTCTCTAATATCTGTTTAATCTGCCGATTCAAAATCTCGGCTTGCCCACAAGTTTGGGGATGATAGGGCGTTGACAGCTTGTGAGTAATGGAGTATTTCCGCATTAAGGACTCGAAAGTCCTATTATAAAAGTGAGATCCATTATCACTGATAATCGCGCGAGGATGCCCAAACCGAGAAAAAATGTTTTCTTTGAGAAATCTAACGACAACCTTGTTGTCATTAGTTCGGCTGGGCACAGCCTCGACCCATTTGGAAACATACTCAACAGCAAGTAGAATATACATGTTTCTAAAAGAGTTGGGAAATAGTCACATAAAATCTATCCCCCAAACATTAAAAATTTAAACAACCAAAATTAGTTGGAGCGGCATTTTATTTCTCCGAGATATCGGGCCCAAGTGTTGCCACCGGGAGCATGTCTTGCAGTACTCATATGCGTCTTTAAAAAGTTGTGGCCGGTAGAAGCCACACTGCAAGATCTTTTATGCTGTCTTTTTGGGGCCAAAATGCCCGCCACATGCTTGATCATGGCAGAATGACAGCACGCTCTTAAACTCATTGTCGGGGACACACCGACGAATAATTTGGTCGGGACGGTATTTGAATAGATACGGTTCATCCCAGTAAAAATGTTTTACCTGAGATAGAAATCTGAGTCTGTCCTGTTTCGACCACTCGTTTGGTATCAGTCCGGTGGCCAAATAATTTACGATATCTGTGAACCAAGGTTCGCATGACACAGTTAAGAGCTGCTCATCTGGAAAAACGGCTTTAATAGGAATTTGAAGTGTAGGCAAAGAAGGAAGGCGTGAAAGGTGGTCGGCGACTACGTTTTCGCATCCTCTCGTGTCTCTGATGACAAGGTCAAACTCTTGTAGTAAGAGGATCCAACGTATCAGCAGAGATTTAGTATCCTTTTTCGCGAAAAGATGGCGAAAAGCTGAGTGGTCCGTGTAAACGATGACTGGAGAGCCGATTAAATAGGGCCTGAACTTTTCTAGTGCAAACACAACAGCTAAGAATTCTTTTTCAGTTGTTGTGTAATTTAATTGGGTCTCGTTTAAGGTTCGGCTAGCGTAATAAATTACATGCGGCATCTTATTTATGTGATGTCCAAGGACAGCACCAATGGCGAAATCAGATGCATCGCACATAATTTTAAATGGATGCGTCCAGTCGGGAGATGAAAGAATGGAAGCAAAAATAAGTGAGTTTTTCAACGACTCGAACGCCTTCATACAGCTTGAGTCAAAATCAAATGTGGTGTCCTTGGCCAATAAAAGAGTCAAGGGTCTAGCTATCTTGCTAAAATCCTTGATGAACCGTCTATAGAAACTGGCATGGCCAAGGAAGGCTCGGATGTCTTTGACGCGCTTGGGAGGAGGAAGATTGGAAATGACTTCAATCTTAGTTTTATCAACCTCAATGCCATTTTGCGAGATGATATGTCCTAAGACAATACCTTCTCGTACCATAAAGTGGCATTTCTCCCAATTTAAAGTGAGGTTCTTATCCCTACACCGGGTAAGAACTGCGTCTAAATGTAGCAAACACTCATCAAAGGAGTCGCCGAAAATGGAGAAGTCATCCATAAAAATCTCCAAGAATTTTTCCAGCATGTCTGAAAAAATGCCCATCATACACCGCTGGAAAGTAGCGGGTGCATTGCATAACCCAAAGGGTATGCGACGGTAAGCGAATGTACCGAAGGGACAGGTGAATGTGGTCTTGTCTTGGTCCTTTTCGGCGATGGGAACTTGATTATAGCCGGAGTAGCCATCCAAAAAGCAGTAAAATTCATGCCCAGCCAATCATTCTAGCATTTGATCAATAAAAGATAATGGAAAGTGGTCTTTCCGTGTCGCGGCGTTGAGTTTTCTATAATCGATGCACACTCGCCACCCAGTTTGGGTGCGAATAGGTATTAACTCATTAGCCTCATTAGTTATGACCGTTATGCCCAATTTCTTTGGGACAACGTGAATAGGGCTAACCCATTGGCTATCAGAGATAGGGTAAATGATACCACTATCTAGACATTTTACAATCTCCTTTTTAACAGCCTCCTTCATTACAGGGTTGAGGCGTATTTTTGGATCCCTTACTAGCTAGGCATCATCCATCATGTGAATATGATGTTCTACTATTAGAGGACTGATTCCCTTGAGGTCCGCCATAGTCCAGCCAAAAGCTCGCCTATTATTTTTTAAGACCATTAAAAGGGCTTTCTTTTGCTCGGGGGCTAGAGATGCCGATATGATAACAGGAAGGGTCTCATTCTCACCTAAGTAGGCGTATTTAAGGTGAGACGGCAACATCTTGAGTTCGAGTTTTGAAGGCCAAACAATTGAAGGTAAAATTGGTGAAACTGCCTCAAACTTGAAGGATTCCAATAGAGGTTCGAAGCGAGTGTAAGCAACTGAGTTGGATGGTTCAGCTAACTCATCCTAAAATTCAAAGGACTCAAACTCGGGTGGTGATTCTTCAAAATCGTTCGAAAAAGTAAAACACTCATAATCATTATCGGATGTGAAAACTGTGTCAGATTCAAGGAGGAAAGCACTAGTGGCGTCAAAACTGCTATGATCGAACAAAAATTTTTCGAGCTCACAGTCCTCCTGAGTGATCTCTTGGATCGAGCAAATATCAAGTATATTCGCATTAGGTTCGGAGGGCTGATTCCCCAACTTAAAAATGTTGAGTTCAATTGTCATGTTTCCAAAAGATAGGTTCATCGAACCATTTCGACAATTGATCACAACATTAGAAGTTGCAAGGAATGGTCGACCGAATATCACCGGAATTTGACTCCGGGGGTTAGCTACAGGCTGTGTGTCCATAACAATGAAATCAACGGGGAAAATGATGTCTCCTACTTTAATTAACACATCCTCTAACTCACCCCTAGGATGGGTGATAGATCGTTCGGCCATTTGGAGAGTACAATATGTGGGTTTCAGCTCTCCAACGCCTAATTGTTCATATACTGAATAAGGAAGCAAATTAACACTGGCACCAAGATCTAAAAGTGCGCGATTGATGTTCTTATCCCCAATTGTTATTGAAATTGTAGGACAGCCAGGGTCCTTGCGTTTTTAGGGTAAAGGTTGGGTAAGAGTATCACTTACTGCACTCGCCAAGAAAACTTTCTTAGGTCCCTGCGATTTCCTCTTCTTGGTGCATAAGTCCTTCAAGATTTTAGCGTAAGAAGGGACTTGTTGGATTGCATCCAGGAGAGGTATGTTAATACTGACCTGTTTGAATAACTCCACAATCTTCTCCATTTGTGGAGTTTGTTTATTGGATCTCAACCTGTTTGGAAATGGGACATTTTGAAAATTTGTTGAGTCCAATATTTGTGGAGTAGATTGCGGAGTTGGAAAGGATCCCAGTGTTGATGTTCATGGAGTGGGATGTGGGTCCGTTCGAATTAGAAGAAGTAGAGCCTTGTGAAGAATGAAAACAGGCCCTGAAGAAGATGAACAATATGAAGAAGAAGCGGCGGCCGGGGTGTCATCATTATTGCCAACGTTGTTGTGCAATACCTTTCCAGATCTCAATGTAGTCATGGCACTCACATTATGATTTTGTTGTTCGTGAGCAACATATGTATTTTGTGTGTGACCGGGATTTGGTAGTGGTTGAGATGGAAGTTTTATTTTTTCTCGCTCGCTTAACGCAGCATTCAGTTGTACAATTTGGGCTTCAATTGTTTTGATGCTCTGATCATGTGAAGCAGTGTGTAGCACCAAAGACTGAATGGAAGATTGGATGCTGGCTGAGGATTGCGTAGATTGTTTTAAAAACGCATGCAGACTTCGTTCTAGCGAAGAAACCTTATCGTTATTTGGCTGAACAAAATTGTTTTGAGGAAAAGAGTTGTTTGGTGCGAAATTGTTCATTTGATTTTGGTAAGGTTGGGATTGGAAAGGTTGCTGATATTGAGTTTGTTGAGGGGCTTGTTGTTGTGGAGGAGGCCTCTGAAAGTTGTTATTGCCTTGTAATTGTTGTTGATTTTGATTCCAGGCGAAATTTGGGTGGCTCCTCCAACCAGGATTATAAGTTGAAGAGTATAGATCATTTCTTTGTATTTGCTGAAAGGCAGCATTGACTTGATCTTGTCCTTGAACATGTGGGTTGTAAGGACACTCTTCGGTTAGATAGGACGGATCCGAACAATAAGCGCAAATAGAACGTGGGGGTAAAGCTGGGGCAGGAGAAGGCGATGAGAATTTGATCTCAATTGCTTCTAGTTTTTTAGTGAGTGCAGCCATTTCGGCCTTCATTGCAATCGACATATCAAGTTGATGTATGCCTGCCCTAGACTGACCTGATGAAGTAGATGAAGTGGTCTTAGTGCTTTCCCACTGAAGTGTTTGTTCAGCAAGATCGTCGAGAAATTGCCAAGCTTCCTCGCTCGATTTTGTAAGAAAGTGACCTTGACAAATGGTTTCCAACAACTGCTTAGTTGCTGGGTTCAGTCCTTCGTATAAAGTTGGCAAAGTTGCCATTTCTCGATACCGTGGTGAGGGCACTGAACAAGAAGGTCCTTAAATATTTCGAAACACTTCCAAAAAGGTTTGAAAGGAAGCTGGGAAAATTGATTAATTTTATTGTGAATTCTCACGGCCTTGTAGTGTGGGTAAAACTTTTTTAGAAATGCCTTAACAAACTCTTCCCAATTTTTTATGTATTGCGATGTTGTGCTATATAGCCACTTTTCAGCTAGGTCACATAAAGTGAATGGAATGACACGTAGCCTTATAGCATCATCGGAAAGTTGGGTGGTCTTCATCATTGCGCAAACATTCTGGAATTTGTTAATGAAGATGTAGGTATCTTCGTATTCCATCCCGTGAAATTTGGGCAACATATTGATGAAGTAGGGTTTAATTTCGAAGTTATCCCCATTAGTCGGTGGAAGCGAAAGACAAGTAGGAAGTGCGGAGCGGGTTGGATAGAATAGATCCTGGAGCGCGATTCGTTGGAGCGCTTCAACAGGAGGGTGTAGTGGGTTATTCTCACCAAGTTGAGGTGGAATCAGTCACGTAGTAGGTAAGGGATTGTTAGGAGTGAATCCCGACATCTCCTTAGAAGATGATGAATTTGAAGATGAAGGTAAAGAAGTGGAGGGAGTTTCGACTTCGAGTCGAACGCGTCGTCAGTAGGCACTAATGAGACACGGACTAAACGGGCGCTAGTGTCCCTAGTCCAACCGGACATACACTAACGAGGTGTAGTGTAGTCAAAAAAAAATTAGAAGGTGGGGGTAAGAAAACGTCAATGAGAGAGTGTGGTTGCGAGTTGGGTGCAATGGATTTCTAGCGACAAAATGGCAAGTTTTTGTAAAAATTTTGTTTTGTGGTTTTTTTTATAAGGAGTTTTGCAAAGGATTTTTTGTAAGGAGCTAGACACACTTTCAAGCAATCAGAATATGCACAATCAATCTTAGAGCTAGGGTCTCCTAAGTCAATTAGACTGCTCCTAACGGGTCTAAAGGGCAAGTTGTGAGATATCCCTCGAATCGCCTCTTCACCGCCAATTGTGGCCAGGTAAGCACAAGTAAAGAAAGGAGGGATCCGCTCACAAATCACCGTGAGACGGGCCTTTTAAATTTACATTTCCCATTTGTCTAGCCTAGGCACCACAAAGTCAGGTTTAGATAAACGAACGATTGCCCACAACTTTCCTTTGTCCTAATGAGCGCGACAGTCCTTATTGGCTGAGTCTAAATATTTTTTAATTAACTCGAGGGTTGATGCAATTGCTTTTTGTGATTTTTGGGGTCCTAGGAAGGTTAATGAAATCCCCACCCAATCTGGATTGGTGTTATAGCCCCTTAAAAGTCCGTTTAAAAAATGCAAAGCATTAAACACACAAAAATCCAAAACACTTGCCAAAAAAAAAAATTTTATTTGCGGCGCAAAGAATCCTGCACAAGATTGATTTATTGGAGAGGGGGAAGAAGTTTTTGCGCAAAGAACCCTGAAGGAAAATTTTTCAGAGGAGATCAGGGGGTTACAGAGAAGAAAAAAATACTTACAGAGACTTTTTGAAGCGCTGACGTCACCAATGGGCGGCGGATCCGCGGTGAAATGCAAGAAGAAGCGGCGGTTCCGCGGTGATTCTGTTGGATCAGGCCGTTAAACTTTTCCTCTTTTCTGTTGTGGTTCTCCTCTGTCTTTCCAGATCCTCTGTTTGTTGATTTGTTCACTGGATTTTTCCAAATCTGAATCTGTTCGTCTTTGCGTTCATGCACAATTCGCACAAAAACCCTTCAAAAAATAACAAGATGATATTTTTTTTGTTTTTATATTTTTCAGTTTTTATGAATTTTTTAATTTTTAATTAACCCGAAATTACAAAAAGAAAATAACTACCGTTATCCCCGGCAACGGCGCCATTTGATTGTAGAGATTTTGCGTCGTTTTGAAATCAAAGAATAAAATATACCGCAATCAATAACGGTGTCGCTTGGTAGCTAGCCGATTGAGTACGGGTCGGTTCACAGGGAAAACGTATTCTTTTCTTATTGTTCTAATGAGTCAATTCCTATTTGTGGTAGGTTTTGATTTTTATAAAAATTGAGATTGAATTTGGTTTGGATTAAAACCTTGCTAGGGTTAGAATTAGGTTAGTTTGGAAAGTTAATTCTACTCACTGCTTCCTTTGCCCTAATTAAGAACTTAGGTGTTAAGCTAATAATTAATAAAGAGGATTAGCACGACTAGAAAGAAACATAGTTTCTTCCTTTTGGTCCTTGTCCGTCCTTTCTTAACTCTTAGCCCTAACCTCTATGTAAATCGACCACAACCGGTCTAACTAAGGAACCACCGCTATCTCGTGGGATAGAGTGCTGTAGAGAGTGGTGTGTGTTTGATTTACATAGAGTCCTAATTTAAAATATTGAACGGACAAGAAAGGAGTAAGAGATTTCCATCTCTCAAACCTATCCAATCCTAACCCTAACAAGTGAGGAACTACTCACTCATTAGGGTATTAACAATGAAGTTCATTTTTTTAATTTTCTTTTTAATTACCTAATTAATGTGCAGATAATAAAAGATAGATACGAAAATTGCAGAAATTAAATTACAAATAAGAAAAATTCAAAATAAAAACTTACTTTTATTGATGCACTCTTGACGATTACAAGGGAATTAAAATTAATTCTAGAATTTAAAAGTGTTATACCCCAAAAGAGCCGTAGGCTTTCCTATTTTTAGATAGGAGAAATCCTAGGGTTTTCATCTGATCCACATTTGAAATTACAATACTACCCTAAGAAAATCGGGTCAATGCACCGACTCCCACCGACACGCACCGACACGTGCTCTGCACGGCCGCGGATCCGCGGCGGAATGCCTTGTTTGGGCGCGGATCCGTGGCCATCATGAGGGATCTTTGGCTCTTCTTTTCAGGGTTGCTTTATGTTTCTATTTCCTTCTATTTTCTTCTCTTGGTTCTTCAGTATCTTTTCTACTTTCTTCTAGATTTCCAACAGTGCAGAATTTGTGGACTTTTACCGTTAGCTTTGCATTGAAGTCTTGAATCTTGTGCTACCCTTGTACTTTGTATATTGAACTGTTTGCTGATCTTTGTTTATTCCTCAAACTGGTAGGCGGCATCTTGCAGATTCATCTATTTGTTAGTCGTAGTTTCACATTTGTAGCGTCTTTTCACCATTTTGACTGCATTGTTCGGAGAACCTGTAACCTGCAACTATTTAGCAGACATGGATCAAAAGCATCTATTTATTTGCAATATGATTAAGAATGGGGAATATAATAATGAAAAATTCTGATATGAACAAGCATCTGCTAGTTTCGCTAAAGCGGTCACTCCCGGTAAAGGGGACTCGGCTCTTTCCTTATCGAATAAGGTGTTGGATATTCTGTAAGGAATACCGCTATGCAAAGCAAAAACTATAGCTACATTTTTTTATAAAATTTGATTCTACAACATCTTTTAGGTTTCTTTACTTTCCATTAATCTCATTAATGAAATCTCATCATTAAAGCTTCCTGAGCATCACAGAAGAAACGAATGCTGTAATATTTATATATCATATATATAGTATAAGCATTAGTCTCAGACAGTAATATGATCTTTGTTGGTGCATGTTGCATGCTCCCACAACTCTTGTGAGGCGGCGGAAGCGGTAAACGAAAATTTTCTTTGCATACAACATGCACTTTTCCAAAGATCTTGTCTAAACCATAACTAGAAAACCCTAACTAGAGATCTTATCTGCTATATTAGGGATTATACCTTGATGATACGGTCCTTCGGGTCTTCTCTTTGGTGCAACTCCTTTGCTCCTTGACTTCTCTTTTGATGAACTCCTTAGCTCCTTTGGATATTGCTGATGTCCTCGATCTCTGGCCACCTCAAGACCTAGATGATCCACGCGAGAGCTATCATGCAAGATACAAACTCTTCACAAGAGTTAAACCTAGAGATCAAGTTTGCTAGAAAAGATCACTAGGATGATGTAGAGATTAGTGTATTGGATTATCTTTGATCCTTGGCTTTTGATTCACATCTCATATGAGTGTTAAAGCAAGGAAGAAGAAGGAGGAGAGAAGAAGGAGAGAGAAAGTGTTTTTCATAATGAGAAGAAAATCAGGCATGATGAAGGATATGGCACAAATGAAATAATTGAAGCATGCATTATAAAATTAGCACCATGCTTCAATAGTAACTCCAAAACAATAAAATATAATACAAGTCATTCTTACAACCATGCTTAGACTTTCTTAATTTCCACCTCATTTATTCATTTTCATAAAATAAATAATGTATTATGAGGTGGCATCTTCTAGAAGGTATTCTTGTAACAATTACAAGAATACCCCTCCTCCGTATACCGTATCCCGTATACCGTATACCCGTATCCGAATTTCGAAAAATACGAATACCAATAATCCAATAATATAATGCCGGTATCCGGCTTAAAACAAAACCTACCAGTATTATCGTTCCGATTATTATTCATGTAACAATTACACGAACATAATCGAAACCCTGCCGCAACACCTTACGCTGCCGTAACAACTTACGGCCTCTACATCTTTCGCCTGAACGAGAGAACCCTCTGTGTGGGACTCTAAAGACTCAATAGTATGCTGGCAGTGGGTTTAACCACAAGCACGTCAGCGGCGCTAGCTGTGCGTAACGGCTACCCAGGTACATGACGAAAAGGTGGCCGACGAGCGAACTCATCACAATCCCAACGAGCCTGCAAGCAACACTTACCGTACAGTCCGGTCTCTTCGTCTGATACGTCGCATATGAAGTCTAGGGATGGTATATATCAGACCCAGGTAACTTTATAAGTCATGCTGATTTGAGGCTCATAACATGTCAAGAAACTACTGATAACACTTATCAGTAGATCTCCATATCAGCCCTGGCCAGGGACTTCCAGTTATTGCCAATCGAGCATAGCGTAACATCAACCCCCAATACCGGGAGAGACAAAACCCCTCCTATCGCTCATTGCCTCCATACGACTCGGAACTGTACCCAAAATCCACCTATTTGCGCGACAACTCTTGAGCGTGGTAGGGAGGAAATCAAAGTACAGAGGGAGTCGCATAAGACTCTATGATGATCTCGGGTCTACAGACTAACCTGTACCGGTATCACCAGAGGACTGCTATCTGACGATAGGTATACTACCACATAGGAGTCCTCGGTGAGTCATGTTCAGTGTACCCAGTCTCCACTGAGCACCCGTATACCATCTCTGATGTCAAACACCAATGGATGTGGGATCATCCATCGCCCATCATATGGGTCAAGAGGCGTATACGCTAGTCTACTCTGGAATATCGATGCCCTGTCTCGATATTCCCTCGACTAGGAACAATTGAAGGATGTACTTGTGAACTACCCTGGCCTCACTAGTACGATCTCCATCATATTCCTGGTAGTCAAGTACATATCCTAAGGGCTTTATCAATACATGAGATAAAGGTAACCAGATAGCATACTATCATGTCGAGCAAGAAAGTCTTCTCTGTATATAAATATCCAAGTATCCACTATAATATATATCATATGTACAATAATGGACTCTAAGGCATACACATAACTAACAATCTCATCACAGAACATTGCAGCAGAAGTCATCATATGAAATATTGGATATACTAGGACGTCCGTGTTTTATTTTGAGCCTGTATAAAACACGGATTCCACAGTCGCGATGAATAGCCAAACTCATATCCCTAGACCCTATGAGAGCGGCAAGTAACCCTGCCAATTCTAGGGTTAGGAGATCCGGTCTCGACTCCTCGAGATGGCCTCTCACTGGACCCTAGAACCCAGTTACTTGTGCTCTCCGTCTTGGGTCTATCCTAATGCGGAAAAGTAAATAATATACAATGGTGACATCAACCTCAACCCGGAAGTGCCCCAATAAAAGAATATTACATACAAATGAATTTTACATGAATGAAAAAAAAACTCTCATCTCACATAAAACCACCGGCTATTCAAAACACGATGATCCAATAAAACATATCACAGCAACACATAACAACACATGTCATCAACGCAAGTAAATATGCCTATCACAATTGTCGTCGATCTATAGCGACGAAAACGACGATATACCACATATTACACTTACGGTCGCAGAAAAGAAAATGTAAAACTACAATATTTGGAATTCACAATTTCTTTAGACATCGTAAACCCGAAATATCACATATTACGGATATCATGCCTAACTAAATGAATTCCACATTGTATCACAACACAGATATCTAGGCGAAGTTACACAATTCGATCGATTCAACGAATTCCCAAAATACCCCAGTGAGCTCAACACTTGAGCAGAAATAAAAAATTCCCAATAACATGCCCCAACACCTACGGACCGTCGCTGAAGGGCCCGTCCCAAACCTCCACAGTGGCATCGCGGAACCACCGCCAAAACTAAGTTTTGGCCGCGGTTGCGCGGTCACTGTAGCGAGTTAGGGACTCGTTCTTCAGGTGGGTCCATATAATTCCCTGCATGATTTTCTGAGTATTTTTAGTATGAAAATTTTCAACTTTTGAAAAAATTTCCAGAGAAGGGGTCTCGTTTGGGTTTTCTGGGTTCGATCGGACTTTAAACTTCGTCTAGACTACGCCTAAAGCTCTAGCTTGGCTCTGATACCACTGTAAGGTTGCGTAACACCACCAAAAGGTTTAGGAAGGCATCACACATGCCATATTGAAATTTTTGGGGTGCTATGAAACCCTAACCAAGATCTTAACTAGAGAATTAGGGTAAACTTTGCATGTAAACAACTTTACATCTAAGTTATAGGGATTACAACCTTTGTAGTCCGTTCCTTCACTTCATAAGCTCCGAGTAGTGGTCCCTTCGCTGCGATCCATGAACTCCCAGACTCTAGAGAGGCTCCGCACGATGTAGGATGCATCTTGCTTGAACTCTTCGAAATCCAAGACGATCTACTTCGAGGAATTACGAACTCAAGCTATGACTTCACTAATATTAAATTAGTGAAGCCAACACTCTAATCTATATGGCTAGTATAGAAGAGAATGATAAAGTAGGAATTTTGCTCACTTTATTAATTATTTTCTCACTATTTTCTTCTCTTTTCTCAAAAGCTAGAGAGCAAAAATGAGATGATGAAGAAGATGAATAATGAAAAGAGATGAAGTTAGAAATGCAACCATAGGTTAGTGTATGTCATCCACTAACTCATGTAGAGAGTTAACCATGGCTATTTGTCATGATTGAGTTTAGAAATATCTTAAGCAAAACAAAAAGAGAAGATTTTGTCAAAGTTTATCCACAAGCTTCATAAAGCTTCACAATGACTCATTTCCTCAATTTTGAATTACTTAAGAATTTAAACCCAAACATTGCATTTAGCATGGTATAATTCTCATACATCCTAGTTGCATGTATAACCTAGCATGTCACAATATTATATATCACATATATAATATTTATGTAACAAAAGAAAACAATACAATAAACATATATCACATATATGTTAAATGTATTACAAGTGAGAATAATAAATACTTAAGTGAGCATATAATATATATATATATATATATCATTTTATCGAATCAACTCTTGATCCAATAACCCGGCTATATCACATATAACCGGCCGATATCATATATTGCGAGAATAGAATACGGTATCTCATATCGTATTAATCTCGGTCCCCGCACATATCACATATGTGCTCCTACTCTGTTTCTCCTGAGCCAGGAAACCTCTGTGTAGGACTCTAAAGACTCGTCAATACGCCGGCAGTAGGTGATGATCATATCAAACACCTACAAGCTGCAAGTGGTCAGCGAAACGTAACAGCCACCTAGGTATTGAGCGACCAGAAGATCAACAAGCAAGCCTGTACATACTCCTGCTAATCCAATCAGTAACACTACCATACAGTCTGGTCTCTTTGTCTGATATGTCGCATATACAGTCTAGGGGTGGTAAAACGTCATACCCCAATAACTGATAAGTCGTGTCGATATGAGGCTCATAACAGGTCGAGAAACTACTGATAACCCTTACCAGTAAATCTATATATCAGCCTTGACCAGGGACTTCCAGTTATAGCCAATCTAACACAGCGCAACATCAACTCCCAATACCACGAGAGACGAAACCCCTCCTATCGCTCATTGCCTCCATGTGATTCGGGACTGTACCCAAAATCCACCGTTTTGCACGTTCTCGTGAACGTGGTAAGGAGGAAATCAAAGCACAGTGGGAATCACATAAGGCTCTATGACGATCTCGGGTCTACAGACTAACATGTACCAGTGTCACCGGAGAACTGCTATCTGACAATAGGTATAATACCATGTAGGAGTTCTTGGCGAGTCCGTTCAGTGTACTCAATCTCCACTGAGCACCCGTACACCATCTTTGATGTCCAACACCAATGGATATGGGATCATCCATCGTCCATCATATGGGTCAAGATGCATGTACGCTAGTCTACTCTGGAGTATCGATGCCCTGTCTCGATACACCCTCGACTAGGAACAGTTATAGGATGTACTCATGGACTACCCTGGCCCCACTAGTATGATCTCATTATAGTCCTAGTAGTCGGGTACAGATCCTAAGGGCTTTATTAACATGTGAGAGCAAGACAGTAAACTAATACAAGTCAACATGTTAAGACAAAGTGAAACCAGATAGCATACTATCATGTCGAGCAAGAAAGTCTTCTCTATATATATCCAAGCATCCATTATAATATACATCATATGTACAACAATGGCCTCTAGGGAATATACATAACTAACAAAAACCTTCTCATATATGGAGACTCATATCTAGTCGTTAGCCAAGTAAATGGCGACTATCAGACGTGTAAACCAGAGTTGGTAAAATATGGCGAAAGAGTGCAGCAACTGCTGGCTCAAATTCCTTCCTACATCCTGGAAAGCATACCGTGGGCGGAAAATAGAAAGGTGGATGTGTTAGCCAAGCTCACTAAAGAACCGACCGACGAAAACCTCGATGACGTAAAGATCATTGTGCAAAGCCGCCGGATTTTCATGCCAGCAGAAATATCTCCAGAGTCGTCTGAAAGAAAGGAAGCGACCAAACAAGAAGCTTTCCAATTAGAGGATGAAGAAAAGGCGAAGGATTGGAGAGAAGTCTTCATAGACTACTTCAAATCCCATCGAACGCCCGAAAACGCATCTTCAAGACATCGGCTCATGAAACGAGCTCTGTCTTTTGCCTTCGTCGATGATACTCTATATAAGAGATCGTTCGACAGTTTGTGGCTAAGGTGCCTGGGACCAGAAGAAGCAAGGAGAGTCGTCCAAGAAACCCACGACGGACTCTGCGGTTCTCATCAAGCCGGGCCAAAGATAAAGCCGAAGATTAAGAGAATAGGTTACTACTAGTCCATGATGATTCAGGACTGCCTCGAATATGCGAAGCAGTGTCACTTGTGCCAAATTCCTGGGGACTTCATCCACCAACATCCAAATCCGCTATACCCAACACTGGCTAGTTAGCCATTCAAAATGTGGGGAACCGACATAATTGGCCCCATCGAACCAGCATCACCCAAGGGACATCGGTTCATAATGGCAACAACCGATTACTTCTCTAAGTGGGCAGAGGCAGTACTGCTAAAGGAAGCGAAGACGGAGAATATCCTCCATTTCTTCAGGACACATGTCATCTACCGGTTCGGCACTCCGCGACGGATCATCTCGGATAATGGGCCGGCCTACAGAAGCCATAAGATCATTCGCTTCGCACAGCAGCATAATATATATTGGAGATACTCTTCAGTATATAATCCCCGAGCTAATGGTCTAGCTGTGGCTTTTAATAAAACCTTGACGAAGATCATAAAGAAAACGGTGTCCAGAAATAAAAAGGACTGGCACGAGAGACTGCATGAAGCTCTCTGGACGTATCGAACTATGTTCAAAACGGCTACGAATACAACGCCATTCGCGTTGGTATTCGGCACGGTAGCGGTACTTCCCTTGGAGATAGAGATACCCTCTTTACGAGTGGCAGTTCGATATGAGCTGACAGATGAAAGAAATGCCCATCTTCGGCTTAAGGAGCTCAACGCCCTCGATGAAACTCGTCTCATGGCGCAACAAAACCTGGAAGCTTACAAAGCAAGGATGACGCGCTCATACTAAAGACTAACCAAACCGAGAACATTCCGCCAAAGCGAACTCATGCTAGTCGTAAAAAGACCTATGATCACCAACCGTGCAAAGCGAGGGAAATTCGAGCCGAACTATGAGGGTCCGTACATCATAGACAAGGTCTACCAAGGTGGGGCCTACTTGCTTATGGATATGCATGGCGAAAGACCCTTCCGGACAATAAATGGCCGGTTCCTTAAGAAATACTGCACTTGACAAGTCCCAACTCAGGTTAATGATAGGTAACGATGCTCATGTCCGCTTGCTGTCTTCCTGAGTCAAGACTCTATAAGTAGTATCCAACAAAACTACGCCTCGAAGCGTGCCACAGACCAAGATGTTCCTAAACTAATAATGGACCGTAATGTCCTTAAACTAATACGTTGCTTCAAACACAACGATAATGGAACTCAAGTCCACAAGTCCCAAAGGCGAAGACTGCAACTCAAGTCTCGCTAGCTACATAGTTACCCCGGCGGCGAATCCCCCCTAAGTCACATTGGCAAACAGAGGGGTAAAAAAATGGTACGTCCACAAGCGAAATGGGCACAGATGAAAACACGAAAGGGCGCCGTGAGTAAAAACAGCAGGGCTACCGGAGAGCTTGTGAAAACCCGAAAGGGCGCAATCTCGTAAAATTTTCACTTACGAGATCCCTTCGACTCGTAAGGATAATTCTCCCTATGAGACCCTCATGGCTCATAGGATTCAAAGACTTAAGTTACATGGATCCAAACTTGTTCTTAAGCCGTCATATCCCCCAAGTTGCCCTACAGGCGGTCCGATATTGACCCTTGTATACAATCCATGGGCACAAATAAACGTTTCCCCCAACAAGTTCCACCAATCACGAGGAATGTCCTCATATGGTGAACGACACTTATAAGTCCTCTCGACTTATAAGGAGAAAATACTCTTGTGGGATCCTTATGACTTATAAGAGAGAACACCACTTAGAAGTCCTCATGACTTCTAAGGAGAACATACACCCACGAGATCCTCACGACTCGTAGGGAGAAATACCTTTATGAGACCCTTACGGCTCGTAAAGTCAAAAAGCCCTAGTCGGCAGGATCCTAACCCTGTTTGCTAAGCCACCTTTGTTCAAATCGACAAAGGAAAATGATGATTCGCTCCTAGCAATATCCCGGTTGTAGTGATAATGATGCCTAAATCGGTATCAAATTCCAAGTCCTTTCACGGTAAATGATGATTCGCTCTTGGCAATATTCCAGTCGCAGCTGTGCTGATGCCAAGATTGGTGTCAGATCTTAAGTTCCATACTCGCAAAAAAAATCAACGACCAAAAATAAATGCATATGAAATAGCCGAAATGATGGGGCAACTCGCAATAAAAATCAGCGAGTGAAATATATGCATATAAAAACAGCCGAAATATTTGAGCAACTCGCAATAAAAAGCAGTGAGTAAAAAGAAAAAATAGCCGAAATGATTGGGCACCGCAATAAAAATCCGAAATGATTGGGCTATCGCGACTTTCGTTATATAAAAAGCTGAAATGATAGAACATCGCGAAAAGAAATTAAAAAATGAATGAAAATGAAATTTTTGCCCTGCAGGCGAGTCTACACCGACCCCTGTATACAATCCATAGGCACAAATGAAAAGGGAACCATATTTTCCCACCAGGCTCCGTCAAAGGGAGAGCCAGATCTCGACGGCGACAACCACAGTCGAGAAGTCAATTCGGCGTTTCTTCTCACTCCAGAAGAATGCAGACGCGATGTCAACAAGCGACCCCAGGGTCAAAACAAAACGGAATCATGGCAAAGTCTCGATGGTTCACAGACAAACTAGAGACCGCCTCAACATTTATCTCATTACAGCAGACGCAGTGTCAACAACAGCATTTCTTCTCACTCCAGCAGGATGCAGATGCAACGTCAACAAACGACACCAGGGTCAAAACAAAACGGAGCCATGGAAAAGTCCCTAGTTCCAAGTCTCGACGGTTTACAGACAACCTAGATACCGCCTCGACATTCTTCTCATTACAGCAGACATAGTGTCAACAACGACGTTTCTTCTCACTCTAGCAGGATGCAGACGCGACGTCAACAAATGACCATAGGGTCAAAACAAAACGAAGCCATGGCAAAGTCCCTGGTTCCAAATCTTGACGGTTCACAGACAACCTAGAGACCACCTCGACATTCGTCTCATTACAACAGACGCAGTGTCAACAACGACATTTCTTCTCACTCTAGCAGGAAGCAGACGCGACGTCAACAAACGACCCCAGGGTCACAACAAAGCGGAGTCATGGAAAATTCCCTCGTTCCAAGTCTCGACGGTTCACAAACAACCTAGAGACTACCTCGACACTCGTCTCATTACAGCAAACGCAGTGTCAACAACGGTGCTTCTTCTCACTCCAGCAGGATGAAGACACGAAGTCAACAAGCAACCCCAGGGTCAGAACAAAACGGAGCCGTGGAAAAGTCCCTAGTTCCTAGTCTCGACGGTTCACAGACAACCTAGAGATCACCTCGACATTCGCAGTGTCAACAAAGGAAGTGAAGGCCAAATTCCTAGCTTCAGGGTCTGGACAGCAACTCAAATAAAACCTGAAAGACTATCGGAGATCATCCCACACCAGCACGGAGTGGTTATGACTCATCGGGGCTCCCAAACTAAGCCTAACCTCAAGTAAAAAGCGTCATGGCAAAATTCCTACCGCTTGCTCTCTCGACGGTAAGATGACATAAGGAGATTACTTGAAGACGTCTTGTCCAGCCCCCGAAGGGATCAGAGACACAACAGTCACGGGGCTACTCGAATAGCAGCGTAAAGTCTGCATGTCAGGGAATGCATCAGCCAACGCGACAGTACGACGAGCAAAAAACCCTAGTACCACAGACCCTAACGGACCTCTGTCGTAAAGAGCAGGGGTTAACTGTAACGTTAGGACAGGTTTGCGTACAAGCCCAAGGGAGGTAAAATAAACAAACTCCAAAATGAGTTCATAAACTAGAAACTCCGAAATGAGTAAATAAACTACAAACTCCGCAATGAGTATATAAACTACTTTATGACAAGTCAAGTCAGCAAAAGAAAGAAAGGCGCTAGTATGAAATGAAATATGCCTTTCATTCATGAATCAAAATGAATACAAGATATTCTTATTTATGAATGAATACAAGAAAAGGGAGAAGAATATAAAGCGACAAAAATGTTTCAAGTCGGCAGACGGTTCAATAGGCTAGCCAGTTCGTCGTTCTTCCGCTGGACTTCTGCTTCAAGCTCCGCCAGTGCTGCAAGACGAGTCCCTGCCTGGGTCTGTTGATTTTGGTATATGAAATGAAATATGCCTTTCATTCATGAATCAAAATGAATATAAGATATTCTTATTTATGAATGAATACAAGAAAAAAGAGAATGTTCCCGCCAAAATCTTCGGTCAAAAGCTATTTGTTCCTGTTTACACCGGTTTAAGTTTTGCTTACAGATATGTGTGAAATCGGGCTCATTCATATACGCGCGCGCACGCATCAGAAGAGGAACAAGTGTTAGAAAGGGAGCACTTGGTGGTCAACGACAAAAAGAAAGCATTTAATTGAACATTTTATTCTACAGGAAATAGATCACCATACATGGGATCGAAAGTACAGGGATTCACAAAACTATGGATAAAATTCTCTAAATCCCTCTCTGCCTTCTCTACCATAGCAAAGCGGCGATATTCACAAAGAGTCGCTCCCCATCGGTCAGCACCGTGCCCATCAGCGAAGGCAGACATGATGGCCCGCTGAGCCCGTATCTAGTTTAGCAGCTGAATAGAGCGATCCCTCAGAGCTGTGGTAATCAAAAGTTCCTCATGAAAGCACTCGATCTTGTCCTCCGCTGCGTCGAGTATCTCCGGAGTCATCTCTTCTGGATGAGGGGAAATATCATCGAGCATGGACAAGAAGACCATCCGGAGCCAAATGGAGCCGATGGGGAAAGGAGATACACTACGAGTCAAGAGCTCATGCAGCATCGTATCGCATTGGTCATCCGTAAGAGCAGGGTTCACCAAACGGGCAACAAAACGAGGAACATTTTCCTCAATAGGCACCTCCCATGGCTGTCGGCGAGCATGTGGACGATTACAAGCCATAGCTCTTCTCTGTTAAAATAATTCTCTGAAAGTGAAAGAGAAGAGAAGCATTGCTTCAGATTATGAAGGGAGACATTTAAGTCTAGACACAGAAAATGTTGTGCATGATGGAACTATTTCCAAGCATTGGAAAAGAAAAGTTTGACTCAGGAAAAGCAAAGAAAGAAGGCGAAAAGACACCTTCAGTGAAGAGGCAGCGCCTCACGTGCGTTGCACGAAGGCGCCAGTGCCAAAGAGTTAAAAACTCCGATTTGTTTCCCTAATAAAAGAGCAAAGCTCTGTTCAAAATTTGAAAGGCGGCGTCAAGAGTTAAAAACTCTGAGGTTGCGCCTCACGTGTGTTGCACGAGAGCGCCAGCGCCAAGAGTTCAAAACTCTGAGACATCGCCTCACGTGCCTCGCACGAGGGCGCCAACACCAGAACCAAATCTCTCTGTTAAACAGAACCATTGGATCAAAGATCCAACAGAGATGATAAATCATCAGAGTACAGAATTAAATTCTGTTGAGGAAATATTCCTCAAATCTTTCTAAACAAGAAAGATTACTCTACGTAAAACAGAGTACCGTTGGATTAAAAAAATCCAATGGTGATTAAAAATCACCTACATATACAGAAAGATTCTGTATGGGTAAATATTTTCCCAGTCTTGTTAAGAACAAGAAAGATATCTTCTGTAAAACAGAAGTCCTTGGATCAAAAATCCAACGGTGGATAAAATCCCCAAATCAATTAAAGATCTCTTAATGAGAGATTTCTTCGACCAAATCAACAAATCTGCCTCCACTATATAAAGGACCCAAGACATCAAGTCTTATAGAGAGAGAAACCCTCCCATAATCTTTGAGAAAAAGAAAGAAGAAAGCTTTAAGAAGGAAAAAAGAAGAATACCTTTCTTCGAGGTAAATAAAAAAATAGAGATCAGAGCATCTCATCTGCATAGCCAAGAGTTTAACTCTTCTTAAAGAACATAATTCTTCCTCTGGATCTGAGGTCCATGAGACAAGTCTTCCACAAATGAAAATTTAATTTTCATGGGGATGAACTTGTTCTTAGGGATCAAATATCCAGAAAAGAACAGAGAATTGAATTCTTCAGAACAGAACACCCAAAGAAAAAACTAGCGCCAAGCGCCTCACGTGTCCCTCACGTGGCGCCTCACGTGTCTCTCACGTGGGCGCCGCTCAATAAAGAGTACTTAGCACTCAATGGTTGGCGCTCAGTGCCAAGCGCCTCACGTATCTCTCACATGGGGCCGCTCAATAAAGAGTTCTTAGCACTCAATGGTTAGCGCCCAGCGCCAAGCGCCTCATGTGTCCCTCACGTGGGCGCTGCTCAATAAAGAGTGCTTAGCACTAAATGGTCAGCGCTCATCACCTCACGTGTCCCTCACGTAGACGTTGTTCAACAGGGAGTGCCTAGCACCCCAATGGTTGGCGCTCAGCGCCAAGCGCCTCACGCGCTCCACACGAGGGCGCCATAAAGAGTGTTTAACACTCCATAAAAATAAAAGAACAAAAAAAGGGGAAAGTAAAGCTTAGAATTATTTGCACAGAAAAGGGACTGAACCCCAAGCAAGTGTTTAACACTTTATTCAAAGACAGGGTGGGTTGAGTCCAAGTTGACCAAATCCCCAATTCAGACCAACCGAGCCCATATGCTCATCATTTTCCAAATTGGCCTTAGTCCTAAACACGACTACAGATCTCCTAACGGACATTGGTTCAAGAGTGCATCTCTTCACACCACTGATACATGTTGTAATTCTTCAGCGTCTTCAGAGAGGCGACGGGTCCCGATAACCAACAACTCTTCGGTGCACTCCCAAATTGACGGGCACATCCCACTGTGGACAGCAACGTCCTTAAACTAGCTGTGGACCGAAACGTCCTTAAACTAACAACGGACCGTAACGTCCTTAAACTAAAACGATGGAGCCCAAATTCTCTTTTGTTGGATCAAAAATGATCCTGAACCCCCGTTAAGTAGATCTTAATCCAATATCGGACTAATGTATCCTTAACAAACATTTAAGTTGATCTTAATCTCAAATAAGATTAACGATCCTTAAATCAACCCAAACCCAAATCTAAGAATATATGGATTTGGACTAATCCACACCCTACGGGTGATAACATAAATTACTCTCCGTATACAATCCACGGGCAACCAAAAATAAAACAAACACACACGACACAAAGTGGCCTTCTGGAGCAGGAGAAAGTGGTTACCGCGGCGCGGTAACGTAATTAACTGCAGGGGCCTGCGTCTGTAAGGAAGAGCGTCCCCACAATCAAAAAACCTCTCGTAAACGAGGGGGAATCTGACGAAGTCTGCTACGACGACCGTATCCATCCAAACCTCTGATACACGGTGCCATAAATCAACTTGGCATCTTCGGAGAGGTGGATGGATAAACCTAAATAGCATATGCCCCCAAATTCAGGCTAGACGTTTGTCTTCCTGGCTTTCGGCCGTAAACAGAGAAGAATATAAAGCGACAAAAATGTTTCAAGTTGGAGGATGGTTCAATAGGCCAGCCAGTTCGTCGTTCTTCCGCCGGACTTCTGCTTCAAGCTCCGCCAGTGCTGCAAAACGAGTCCCTGTCTGGGTTTGTTGATTTTGGTATGAAGCGAACCGACTTTCGAGCTCCTTCTTGGCGACCTTATGGGATTCAACCATCTCACGGGTAAAAATAACGGCTTTGTCAAGATCCACCACCTCTGTAATGGCTTCTTGAAGCCCCCGCCAAATTTCGTACGCACGGGTGGTCTTGGCAGTAAGGTGAGCCTGAAGTTCCCCCAAAGCGTTTGAAGCCAATTCCCTCTCTGAAAACTTCCGATTAAGCCTCTTCTCGCATGACTGGAGATTGGCTACACACCGTTCGATCCATCTTCGGAGGCTCGTTTTTACAGTTAAGATGTCGGAGGGAAGGCGTATGCACTCAATCCCATGCAGGCAGGCCTCCACTTTGCGACAGTATTCAACCCAAATACACACTAATGCATCGTCATGATAAGTGGCCAGAACAGATAAGGAAGCGTTGGCCTTGGCAGCAAATTCTTCGGCCGCGACAGAAGTACCAGCGCGAAAATATTCGATGAGTGCTGATTGTTAGAGATTTTGCGTGCTTAGTTTTAATTACCACTATCAAGACGGTTTTGTTTGGTAACTAGCCAGTTGAGTACGGGTCGGTCCACGGAGAGATGGGAATCCTTTTCTTAGTGTTTTAACGAGTTAAGTCCAATTTGTCTAGGTTTGTTTATTTTCACTATGTGCTAAAGTATGTATAAAGAGAACTTGTTAGGGTTAGGATTAGGTTAGTTTGAGTTAGGAGTCACTCACTTCTTTCGTTGCCACTCTTAATATCGATGTTACGGTAATTGGAAACAATGGGGATTAGCACGACTAGGAAGGAAACTTGCGAGTATAAGCTAGGCTTTCCAACGCTTAGTTCCTTCCTTTTGGTCCTTGTCCGTCCGTTCTTGGCTCTTAGCCTTAACCTCCGTTTAATTCAACTACAACCGATCTCACTAGGATATCGCCGCTATCATATAGGATAGGGTGCCGTAGGGAGCGGATTGTGGTTCACTTAACGGGAGTCCGAATCAAGATGTTGGGCAAACAAAAGAGTGAGAAAGATTTCACTCTCTCAAACTTTCCTTATCCTACCCTAACAACTGAGAAACTACTCACCCATTAAAAAGAAAAAGAAAATAAAACAAAGAAGGAAGATAGAAAGAGATGAGTTTAGAAAATCAAAACTAGCTATTTGAGACCTCACTTTGGTAAGGATCATGCATAAGCATCATTGTTGTAAGAATAAAGGAAAAGAGAAAAAGAAAGCAAACAAACAACAAATAACAACAACTACTTTAATAAATAAAATTACAAGCAAATATAACAACACAATTACAAGACATGTATGTTAAAAAGAACTCTTCTTTTATTCATCATCACTCATGAAACTCACTACAATATCAATGGAGAAAGATGAAGAGGAAGAAGAAAATACAAACTCTTATCCTAAAATCTAATACAAGAAAAAGCACGCTTTACTTGGCTTGGAACTGGGCTATTTCTAGGCAGATAAATGAAACTCTAAGGATACAATCTAGCCCAAATACAATTACAAAACTACCCTCAAAAAACGATCCCCTACTGAGTTGACTCGGCCCCTTTGGTTGACTTGGAGGGTCGTATATTCTAGGGTTTTCCATGTTGCTGTTCACTTTTCTTTGGTACACTTGGTTTCTCAGAATCTCTTTATTTTTCTTCCAGATTTTTAGCAGTCCAAAAAGGTGAGATGAAGTGGACTTTGCCTTGATTTTCTTGAGCTCCGCGTTGAAATCTTAGATCTTGTGCTGCCTCTTGTGCTTTGTGCATGAAATGACCAATTATTTGCCATTTTGTCCCTCGAACTGGAATGCGGCATCATACGGATAGTGAGCGGAGACCCGTATTTATCTATTGTTTGGCCGTAGTCCTGAATTTGTTGTGACTTTTCATGATTTTCACTGTTTAGAGCTGAGAACCTGTAACCTGCAATTATTTAGCAAACACGGATCAAGAGTACCTACCTATATGCAATGCGATCAAGAATGGGCGGTATAAAAATGCAAAAAACTGATATGAACAAGTGCCGCCAAGGAATAAATGTTATGTTTTTCCATCCTCTCATATATGCGTCAGGCATAAGGGCCTGGTGGCATCGAAATCCGAGACTCCAATGGAATCAGGGCTGGCAAAGCTGTGAAGACATATGGGCGGTTAATTGATTTTCTAAAATATAGAGTAAACAAAACGATGTCAAGGATAAAACGCCGCTTACCCACAGTCATGCAAGATGGGTTTGAGAGATCCCCAGGTCCGTCAAGAATCTCGACTTCATCGTCAGCCTCCAGAACTGTGGTTTAAAATGAAGGGCATATCAGCATCATTATGAAAATATAAAACCAGAAGGGCAAAGCGTACCAACCTTGGCATGAGGAAAGAACTATGCTTTGTGGGGGTATCGCTTGTGGGACAGCCATGTCGAGCAAGCGCTGGAAGGTTTTCCTCGGAGAGAGATCCACGATGGAGGCCGTCAATTCCCGCAATTTTGAAGGAAGGAAAGGGTCAGATGATAGAAGGGTCATTAAACAAAGTATATATGTATATGAGATTACCTTCAATGCTTCGTCCGCCCTGAACTGGAGGGATAGCGGGCTCAGCGGGCTCCTCCACATCTTCAGGTGCATCACTGGAGATATTGTAAAACCTATAGCCGGCATGGTAGTCTCCAATAGAGGGACAAAAGCCGCCGCCGAAGGCTCCAAGATAGGGATAACGACTTCAGCAATCTCCTTTACACTCTCCGGTACGTCGCTAGGGATGTCTATGGGATCTATGGCCGATGAGGTCAGCTCTGCTAAAGGAGGAGACGTGGAAGAGACACCAGCCACCACCGAAAGCTCCACAGCAAGAGTAACAGCTTCAGTAATCTCCTCTACACCCGCCAGTGCGTCATGGCAGATATTCATAGAATCCGCAACCATGACCCGATCTGGACTCAAACTCGCTTCCGCTGCAGAAGTCCCTGCAAAGTTTTCGCAAAAATAAGAAGACATAAAAGTAATACAAATTACTCACGGAAAATACGCATACCAATACGCCAGGAAGCTTGAAGTATGGTTTTTTCAAGCCGTTGTTCTTTTCTCATTAAATACGCTCGCCGGGCTTCAAGCGCAAATGAATGACTACCTGTCTTTAGTGCAAGCTTGTCTTCGGAACCAACCGAGATGAGCTGTTTAAGGACCCGTTCTTCTTCCATTAGCAGAGGACCCATGTGTACCCTCCGTAATGATGGGTCGACGTCGTAGAATACAACGGGGGGTAAGCTTTTTTTGGGGCGCACACGTTCTCAGTCTCATCTTGTGAGCACCTTAAAGCCTCAGCCAACTGCGCGGCCTTCTCGGCAGACGAACCAGGAAAGATAAGTCCGGTGTCTGACTCCTCCATAGATATCGGTTCATCCTGAATAAAAGGCTCGGACTCAAGAAGAGTGTCGAGTAGGCCGGCAACCGATTTCTTTCTCCTCTTGGAGCTTGTGCTAACGCTAGCGGAGGAGCGCTTCCTCCCCCTTGGCACTTTGGTGCGACGCTGCCCAACTTCACCTTCGGCATTGCCTATTGGTGACACCACCGCTGGTGACACTACCGCTGGTACTTCATTAGAAGCCTTTGCTTCGGCTCTAGTGCCCACTGGCATACCAGCAGTATGAGGGGTCGATTCTATTTCTGCGGTTTTAGGGGTAAGTACCAAACCGCTATTCCTCAGTGAAGGGCAAACCACTGACCGCGACCGTAATGAGGCATTGGTAGCCTGAGCTGGAATGGGAGCTCTACCCTCGAAAAGCACCCGTCTCTCCTCTGCAATGACGGGGCCGACCTGATGGCGATACCAACCCTTAAAGGACCTCACAGGCCTCGGAAGATAGTCGGGCTCCGGGATCATGAAGAGGGAGCCAGTGTTTAGCCGCATGGAGTGGTGAATGATGTCGCGAGTAACCTCCAAGGAGAGAGCAGGCTCGACTAAAAATTCCTCGAGAGGAACGCCCTGGTCATAGCCTAACTGCTGAGCAAAGCGGTGCGGATTATACCGCATAAAAAGGACAGCATTATTCCGGCGGAACACCAGATACCCTGGCTTGATCGAGTATAGGTGCATGACCTCTTTTGGTTTCAAAGTCGGGACCCCACCCTTCGATAAATCAAACAATTGTTGAATGGGTCCCGCTGGAGCGGAAATGACTCGATCGCTGAACACCATTCCGCCTTCATTTGAGTACGGGTTCAGCAGTACGCGGAGAGCCCCTACCTGGGTCGGATCAGGAGCGGAGGCATCAACCAACCTCATGATCCGTAGGAAGGTGTACGAATTATAAAAATCCGGCCGCTGGTGCGTAGTGAACGCTCCTAGCACGTGCATCTCGATCCACGACGTGAAGTAGTAGAGGGGGAAATTCACGGTCTCCGCACCCGGGTTTGAAGTATTAGCCGCAACGCTTAACCCATGATATAGATGCGATAACCCCTCAACGCAAACAGCTAGTCGTGCTCCTCCAGCTATGCGAAGAGCAGAATAAAAACGGAGGCTCTCATAAAGTGGCGATGCATCGGCATGGCGAACCAGCTTAGCCAAAGACTGATAAAACTAATGAAGAAGGTTTCTTCGTCCATCCCAGGGGCCGCGATTGGATCGAAAGCTACGGTTGACGAGTTTAGAATATAGAAATGCGGCAGGTCTTCCTCCTTGGCCAGCAGCTTCCTTAACCTTAATCCAAAAGGGTCTTCAATTTTTGCAAATTTCGGAGCCTTTTTGGATAAGACGTCCTCTCGAAGAAAGAAAGAAAGAAATGAAAGCGTCAAAGGTGACACCTTGCCTTTCCGATGTCACGAACAGCTTTTCAAAGATACGCAGGGCCTTGATTAGACTCGAGTACTTGTGACGTACAGCGTTCTCAGTTGACAAGTGTTCAGTTGATAAAACTGCACTTTTTATATGACATTTTCCTTACTATTTCTATATAATAAAAGGTGTATATTATAAATATGACACATATGGGGGTTTATCCGTAAAAATACTATTTTCATGTGTTTATATATTATAATTAACATTATAAAGGAAAATGTAAGCATATAATATCCATGTAATATTTAGTCCATTTAAATATGCATACCATATCAAATATTTTTGACCAATTCTCTTAAAACTATAATATCATGATAAATTGTTAAGATAATATCTCAATAAAAATAAATTCTACTAACATTATTTTGAGATAATTGTGCAGAAATTATATCAGGACTAGAATCAAGAAAATCCTAGTTGGCGAGATCAAATCTTCCGAAATCTTAAAGTAAATCGAAGAAATCAATTCTGGCAGAGACTTAAAGAAGATTTTCAGATTCCAGATATCAAAACAGTCTATAGATGTCACCAGAAGAGGACACCAGAGGAATGAGCCCAAGATTTCTCTATCCCACCGCGGATCTGCGGCCAAACCTACCCAATGGCCGCGGTTCCATCGCAATTTGAGAGAGTTGGGATTCTGGATTTTATGGGTAGGATCTCAACAGCTAGCTACCTTATTAGGAAACTAGAGATTCTGGCTCTGTGACTATAAATAAGGACCGAGAGCCTCTTGGAAAAATTATCAAACCGACGCGATCACGAAGTCCACAACGGCTCAAGAATCCTGGTTGATCATCAACAGTTCATCTACCTCCTTAGAAGAGATCGAGAAGCAAACTAAGGTTTTGTAATCATTTTCTAAAGGGACAAAGTGTACTTGATCTTGTTGATTAATAAAGATAGTTGTTTTCTTATATCATTTTATTTTCTGTAGTTTTCAATATGATTTCCCTTTCTATCTTTTCTTTTCCCAACATGCACAAGTAATTCTCCGCTTGTTAGGGTTCGTAAGATTATGGTAGATTAATGGATGATGAAGATCCTTAAACTCTTTTTACGTCCTACAAAGTTTATAAATTTTATCAAAAGAATAGTTAACATCCTAATCGGGCGCGCTACCAATTTATTGCTAGTCTCGACCGCGATTAGAGATTAGATTAACAATTGTTTTGGTAAAGTCTAGACATAAACGGAGATCCATGTCAAGATAGGGGTTAAGAGTGGGAACCATATTCCTCCAGAAACCCTAATCTACAAGCATCACTGTCGATCTAGTTTTAAATCTATTAAAGGATAAAAGGAGTAATCTTTAATTAATCATCCATGACTACTAAATCTCAACGAACCCTACAAGCCCCCTTCTAATACAAAACCTACATCTGTAGTTAATCTAGATCTATATCCTGCATCCGTATTTGACGTAGATCTAGAACCTACAACCATTTTTCACTATTCATTATTCTTCCTTCTTTCCTAATCAACACGTCTAAAGTAAGATTAAAAGATTTAACGTTTCCCTGAGGACGACCCGTACTCATCTCGGTCTAGCTACACGCGACACTGTTATTGATTGCGGTTATTCTACAAACACTTTTTCACGATCAACCAAATGGTGCCGTTGCCAGGGATACGTGCGTAATTTTTTATTCTTACTATTCGTGTTGAATTCTTATTCGATCTATATCATAAAAATAAACAAAATTGCAAATTGTATATTTAACGATTATTGTATGAATTTTGCGAGGGGATCTGGAGTCACAGAATTTAGGAAACAGAGATCCAGAGACATTAATCAAGATCCAGAGGAGCAAGGGAGGCCACGTAGCAAAAATCTCCACCTGATCTCCCAAGTCGGCGACGGAAGAGCGGCAATAAGGCAAATTTGCGGTGGAAGCGCGGCTGAATTAGAGAAGTAGGGATCCAAACTTCTCTGGTAAATTTCTCAACTTTTTCTCTCTCCTCTGAAATCCAATAAAATATCTTTCATGTAGGATTCTTTGCAAAATATCGCCGCTCAAAAATATTTTTGCAAAGTTTTGTAATTGGTTTGTTTATTCATATTTTAATACGGACTTTATGGTGCAAGACCAAAATTCAGATTAGGTGAGGATTTTATCACCCTTCCTAGGCCCCGCAAATCACAAAACGAGCATCCGCATAACCCTATATTAATTAAAAAAAATCTAGATCAAGACCCTAAGGACCGTCGCGCACAAATAGGACAGAGGAAGGTCGTGGGTAATCTATCGCTTATCTGCATTTTCTTTTGTGGTGCCTAGGCAAGTGGTTATTTAATTAGGTCCGCTATTTTCGGTGATTCGTATAGAGGATACCTCCCACTTATCTGACACTTACCTGGCCATAAGAGTTATAAAGAGATGGTAGAGGATTGATCCTGCGGCTTGTCCTTTGGAAGTCTAGGAGCGGTGTAGAGCTTGTCCTAGGTAACCATAATTCTAAGGTTGTTTGTGCATTTTTTGTGATTTTTTGAGTAACCCCCAAGTCCACTTTTAAAGCAAAACAATCTAATTTTTTTCTTTTCCTTTTTACCCTTCCCCCCTCTTTTCTTCTTATAATGGGTAACCCAAATAGACAAACTCTTGTCGAGCTTTGCTATCCACAACCAGATATTTCTTGTCTTCGTAATCGCTTCGGTATACCATCCGACTCTCTCATGTCTTTAAGAAATCGGATAGAACAAGCAGATAGAAATAGTTGGCCACCTCAGTCCAGATCTTATCAACCGTATCTTAATTCTACATCTGTTTCAGTTGATACTCCGAGTGAGGATACCCCTAGACGCATGTCCATTGCTGAGCATATAGTAAGGGCTAACGGCCAAAGTTTCAATCCGGACCAATATCAACTATCACCACCACTTTCTGAAGAATAATTTCATAATCGGTTCGTGGCATATATGATGTCTATTGAAAATAGCCAACCAACCAACCAATATCAATATTCTTCTTATCATAATGTTGATCCTACTCCTGCCCAATTTTCGCAACCATTCTATTCCTATCCGACTTTTACACCTTCTCTAGACAATCTTTCTAATCAGTCATTTGGGAGCTTTAATTATCCACAAGAATTTCAATCTTATACTGAAACCCCTTATCAACCCAAGTCTAGTCTTGAGAGGACATTAGAAAAATATGTGGAAATGTCGCACCAAATTAGAAAGGAAACAACAGAGTGGATGCAAGCAAATAATTTCAAACCAGCCCAAAATTTTTCAGTATATAATACGGCCATAGGACAATGAGAATTTTGGTAGTGAGACAGAACTGTACACCCTTCCTAATCAAACCTTCCCATCCCAAACTGAAATTCACAACTCCAGTTTCACAGATTCATCGAGTACACCAAATGATTCACCAATTGAAGATAGAATGTCTGATAAGTTGTGTGACTTTGTAGTGTTTGATTTACCCGATTATGAAGGGTCCATTTCAAGTGAAACAACACCCAACTCTTATGATCTCTACACCTCCACTCTTGAACCAAAATTGATTGAAAACAATAATTTTAATAAGGTGTTTGAGAATTCAACCTTCACTTGAATGAGGAGATTGATGTTGGGGATATATTGAATGATGAACCCGAAATTTTGGATGAGTTTGTCCCACCAATTCATCAGGTCTTTTCACTTCCTTGTGGTCATCTCGAGCCTTTAATTATTCTTTCCGAATCCGATATGCATCTTGAAGTTGATGATAATTGTATAACCGAACAGCAGACTGAAATTCAGCCTTCATATCCCATATCTGGTTCAGCGATACTCGATACACCAATTTGTTTACCCATTTCACCTTCTATTTTCTCAGGTTCTTCTTCTATTCTTCCTATAATTTCAGTGAGTGTTGATGAATCATAATCCGATAATTCAAGTTTGATAATTCTAGAAAGCCAACTTGATTTGGATACTTTTGAAAATGAGGTAGATGAGTTTTTCGAGTCTCCTACCTCCATAATTTTTGACAAATCAAGTATGATAAATTCTGGCACAAAACTTGCCGATAGCAAAATATTCAATTAAACCATCGATGAAAGTTTTGAAGAACTTTTTGCTAACGAACTTGCATTTCTAAACAACACGGATTTTGTGATTAATCAACCTCCACCTATAGAAGTTGAACCGCCGCCCTTTCTTCTTATAAAATACGAGAATGCCAATATTCCACTCATTTCTGATCATTCTCATTCTCGTTTTTATTTATCATCACCTCTTATCTCTTCACATTCATGTTCACGCAAACTCTTTCCATACCACAACTTATCTCTTCCCCACTTTTTCTTGGCTCTATATAGCATGTTCTTCCACCGACCTATACGTTAAATTGATAAAATCTTTGAATGGTTGGTATTAACTTTTGATCTTTGTAAAGTCTTATATTGACCAAATAACTTTACCCCCCTTAAAATACTTAATATTGTTTAACTCAATTTTGGGGAGGTATATTTTTGGCTCTTGAAAATAAAATTTGTCCTCAAAATTGTAAGCCAAAAATAAGTTTGGGGGAGGATTTTCACTTTCAATTTTTGTTGCCCCCGTTAATAACCTTTCCTCCCAAGTCTACAGGTTTTTGAGATTTAAAAGAAACAACAGTGAGGACACTGCTGCAAACAGGTTTGGGGGAGGTTTGTGCTTATTTACGCATTACTTTGTATTATTCTATATATAAGCACAAAAAAAATTTGATGATAAAAGTTTGAAAGTGAAAATTTACATATGAAAGATAGGAATAGTTTGAGAAAAGCAAGAAAATTAGATATTTTCTTAACTGAAACTAGTAATAAGTAGTTATGAGCTGTTGTCCCAAGGGTTAGTAAGATGAAGGAAATTACTAATCTGAGGATAAAAATAAATCTGAAAAATAGTCCATATTCTTGAGGCGAAACATTTGAACGTTGATACCCTACTATACGCACTTACATACATCTTGAAACTTGGGATAATAGAGGATACCTTGAAATTCTCTTGTCTAAAAGCCTTAGTATAAAGGAAAATAAAATAAAATATAAGAGGTGAAGAAAAAAAATGAACACTGGTTTTGTAATTACCAAGGCAGTATAAAAAAATATAGCGATGGTGCTTTATCACCTAGTGCCTTAGACCAACTGGTTTGGGAGCCACTGTTAAGCCTTAGGTGTTGCGAAACGAGGAATTACACCTTAATACGCAAGTACATTTTGTAATCGTTCGGTTAGTACCTCAAGAAATATTAACGGTCGCATGAAGGATGTGTAAGCAATTTCATAAAAAAATTCACCGACTAAAAAGTACTTTGGAAGATGGACAAGAGTATAATAGCTTGAATTGAATTCTCTAAGTGTAGGGATGTGTTTTACACACACGTAGGGGTATATGATCAATGTTTGGATGAAAGATACTGAGGAAGACTAAAAGCGATGTTTTATTGAGGGATAATATGATTTCTAACATTTTTTTTCACGACCATTAAGATAGAGCTCATGAAAACCGAAAAGCTGGTGTAGTTGGAAACTCTTATTTTCAAGTTCTTTCTTTTATAGTTCTTATCTTTATATGTAATTTTCACCATCTCTCTTTTATTATAGGATTTTGTGGGTGTAATCCGCTGAAAACCCTCAGGAGACAACACTCCTCCTACTAGGGACACCTAGAGGTTTAACGGCTTGTTGCACGTGCTCAGTGCAATTGTGTTGCCTACGAAAGTGTGCCACTTAGGTTTTTCTTTCTTTTTCTCCTTCTCTTGAATAACTAGTTTGCTCGGGACGATCAAAGTTAAGTTTGGGGGTATTGTTCAGTTGATAAAACTGCACTTTTGATATGACATTTTCCTTACTATTTCTATATAATAAAAGGTGTTTATTATAAATATGACACATATGGGGATTTATCCATAAAAATACTATTTTCATGTGTTTATATATTATAATTAACATTATAAAGGAAAATTTAAGTATATAATATACATGTAATAGTTAGTCCATTTAAATATGCATACCATATCAAATATCTTTGACCAATTCTCTTAAAACTATAATATCATGATAAATGGTTAAGATAATATCTCACTAAAAACAAATTCTACTAACATTATTTTGAGATAATTGTGCAGAAATTATATTAGGACTGGAATCAAGGAAATCCGAGTTGGCGAGATCAAATCTGCCGAAATTTTAAAGTAAATCGAAGAAATCAATTCTGTCAGAGACTTAGAGAAGATTTTCAGATTCCAGATATCAAAACAGTTTACAGATGTCACCAGAAGAGGACATCAGAGGAATGAGCCTAATATCTCTCTATCCCACCGCAGACCTACGGCCAAACCTACTCAATGGCCGTGGTTCCGCCGCAATTTGAGAGAGTTGGGATTCTAGATTTTATGAGTAGGATCTCAACAGCTAGTACCTTATTAGAAAACTAGAGATTCTGGCTCTATGACTATAAATAAGGACCGAGAGCTTCTTGGAAAAATCATCAAACCGACGCGATCACAAAGTCCACGACAGCTCAAGAATCCTGGTTGATCATCAACAGTTCATCTACCTCCTTAGAAGAGATCGAAAAGCAAACTAGCGTTTTGTAATCATTTTCTAAAGGAACAAAGTGTACTTGATCTTGTTGATTAATAAAAGTAGTTGTTTTCTTATATCATTTTATTTTCTGTAGTTTTCAATATGATTTCCCTTTCTATCTTTTCTTTTCCCAACATGCGCGAGTAATTCTCCGCTTGTTAGGGTTCGTAGGATTAGGGTAGATTTATGGATGATGAAGATCCTTAAACTCTTTTTACGTTCTATAAAATTTATAAACTTTATCAAAAGAATAGTTAACATCCTAATCGGGCGCGCTACCAATTTATTGCTAGTCTCGACCGCGATTAGAGATTAGATTAACAATTGTTTTGGTAAAGGCTAGACATGAACGGAGATCCATGTCAAGATAAGGGTTAAGAATAGGAACCCTATTCCCTCCAGAAACCCTAATCTACATGCATCACTGTCGATCTAGTTTTAAATCTATTAAAGGATAAAAGGAGTAATCTTTAATTAATCATCCATGACTACTAAATCTTAACGAACCCTACAAGCCCTCCTTCTAATACAAAAGCTACATCCGTAGTTAATCTAGATCTATATCCTGCATCCGTGTTTGACGTGGATCTAGAACCTAAAACTATTCTTCACTATTCATTATTCTTCCTTCTTTCCTAATCAACACGCCTAAAGTAAGATTAAAAGATTCAACGTTTCCCTGAGGACGACCCATACTCATCTCGGTCTAGCTACACGCGATACCGTTATTGATTGTGGTTATTCTACAAACACTTTTTCACGATCAATCAACAAGCCGTCAAGTATAGCGGGCACCGTATCAAACGCATACTCATCGGGAGGCAGTAACTCTTCATAGTGCTCTCCCCTGATCGGCAACCCAGAGATCTCGCGAAACTCTTCAAGTGAAATTGAGACCTCTCGATCCCCCAGCAAGAACGTGTTGGTGTGAAGATTCCACTGATTCAAGAAATCCTTAACCCACCAGATGTGAGGGGCGTGATAATAGAATAACGAAGCGTAAACGGCTTGGTACAACCCAACCTTCTACATACGTGCGCGTTGGGAGGAAAGGATATATCGAGCCCAGGGAAGGTAGCCCACTGGGTAGCAGGGGATAACGCCTACCTTATAAATCTTCCCCCATGGCTGAGCTTCATCCTGACATATTCGGTGCCCCAGAATATCAATAGCCACTAGGGGTTGGTTGGGTATCCCAGTCGTTGACGGCTCAAGTCGTCCCGCGGGAGTCCGGTTAGTCGCCTCCATCGCATAAGCAGTCCGTAGGCGCTCCGTCAATGATATAAAGCGGATGGGTTCTGTTGGCTCTTCGCAGGTAAAACTGCGGCGATCCCTTATGATATGACCGTACCACGTCCCCCATAAGAGAAGACTAGTATAGTCTCTGTTATGTGCCCTGATCATGGCCATAACCTCCTCGTCCGATGGCGACTGCAGAAAAGCGGCTTCTGAACGAGTGTAAGGGAAGTCGGGAAGCAAGGCCATCATTCCTAAAATAAAAAACCCATTTAAAAATATTAATAATAATAAATAATAAGGTAACATAAAATAAAATAACAGAAAACCATGATGTGACGGGACCACTACCTGCAAAACCAATAGACCCCACGAAATCTAAATAGCGGCTCACCAATGATGAGGCAAAATAATCATTGAGAGAATCAAAAAGGATTCTCATCAAGTAAACGGTAAAGTTTAAACGACTCTTGAAGCAAGTTCTGCTAAAAAGCACAACAGATTCAAATCTGCTTTAAGAGCATTAAAACCCTAAAATACTCATGAACATTAGGGAATAAAATTCCCAAAAAAATCTCCCAATCTCTCTCTTAGAGCCAAGCTTTGTGAAAAAGGAATTAAATTCCTTTAATAAAGGGATTAAATCCCAGAAAACCCCCATGGCCAGGAGGCAAAGAAAATGGAATTAAATTCCAAGGATCCTTAAAAGATCGGTGACAGGGTAAAACCTTAAGAGGAGGATTAACAGTCCCCATTGATTCAAGACTTCAAAGTCTACAAAAAAATGTGTCTTGGATCTTTAAGAAATCAAGTTAAGAAAAGAGCTACGCTCTGTTGATGGATTTAAAATCCAGGGCAAAAAGTAAGAAAGGGTTCCGTCCATAATCCTTACCAAAGAAAGAATTTTGACAAAGTTTAACTCTGAAATTTCAGCGGGCAGAGAACTAAGCTCTGAAAAAGAGAATTAAATTCTCAAGAAAAATGAGCAAAGAAGAAGATGAAAGAACAGTAGTCTTCCCAGAGGCAAAAGCCCTGCATTTATAAGATATGATGGGAGGCGGTTCATCTTCCCGTTCGCCTAGGCAATCCAACGGTGGAAAAGATGACAGCGTTGCACTCACGTGCAAGCCACGTGAGAACAATGCTGGGGGGCATTTGTTCCCTTATAAAAAATGTATATAGAAAGAAAAAGGGGAAAACTCCCCACTGTGCAGGTCTCACGTGCCCACACGGGAGCGGTTATATGCGAAGGATATATCCGCTGCATTTAAGCAATCGATAGGCTAATATTGAGCCTCACGTGTAAGCATGTGAGCGCCTATACGCAAAGCATATATGCGGTACATTCAAACATATGGCAAGCCAAAAGGCTCACGTGTTAACACGTGATACACTCTTATGCTGTTGCATATAAGCGAACAAGATTAATTCCATTGGGATCACGTGCTACACGTGAGTGTTCCTAAACACCTTCCAAGCTGATAAAATTAAATTCTAAATAAAAGGATTAAAACTCTATTTGGAAGATATTTCCTTAAATCTTTCTAATATGGAAAGATCCTTCTCTAACAAAGAATCTCGGATGAACTATCTGATAGAATTAAATTCTATATATGTGGAAAATATTTCCCTGATCTTGCTTAAACTAGAAAGATCTTCTTTGTTAAACGAAGGATCTTTGGATCAAATATCCAACAGTGATCGTCTGATAGAATAAAATTCTATCTTAGGAAAATATTTCCTTAAAAACAAATAAGAAATCTTCTCTGTTAAACAGAGAGCCATTAGATTAAAAATCCAGCGGTGAATAAAATTCACCAGAACAATTGGATTGATTATGAAATCAATCAAGATCTCTCAATGAGGGATTTTTTAACAAATTGATTCTTTTTCTTCTCATATAAATAGGAGTAAGAGAGAGAAAAATTGGAGAGAGAAGACAAAAAAAAGGGAAGAAGGGAATTTAAGTCTCGGAAAAGACTTGTTTCATCATAACATTCTAGGTAAAAAAAAATACACAGAGATTGTTTTATCTTTTCTTGACCTTTCTAAGGGTTTAACCCTTCACATAAGAACTTAGTTCTTCCTCTGGTTGAGATCTGTAGAAGCAGATCTCCCCATAAGTTGAGAATTTAATTTTCATCGGGGAGATTTTGTCATGCAGATTCAAAACCTAAGGGAAAGAACTGAATTTAAAGAATTTAATTCTTATAGAAATATATGGGAATTTAATTCCTCTGAAAATCAAGACTTAACCCTACAATAAGAATTTAATTCTTACAAAAGCAAGAGGCATGTAATCCTCCAAAATCCTAGCATAAGATCAAAATCTCCAAATACTCAAAATGAAAGATTGGTGATTCGTTAGTAACTCAACAATAAGATCCCACGTGCTCCACGTGAGCATCTCTAATGAATAAAAAGGGAAAGACACAAACCGCCTCGCATGCTCGCACGTGAGCACCACAGGAATCAAGTGTTTAACACTTCTATATAAAAAAAAGGGAATATAACACAGAGAACAGCACCCACTTTAGGGCACCTCACATGCCCACACGTGAGCATTTCCAAAGTAAAGTGTTTAACACTGATTCAGAGCCTCACGTGGGAACACGTGAGTGCTAAACATAACCAAGTACTCAGCACTTATAAAAAAAGGGGGAATAGAACCCAGAGAACAGCTCCCACTTTGGGGCACCTTACGTGTCCATACGTGAGCGCCTCCAAAATGCAGTGTTTAACACTGATTCAGAGCCTCACGTGAGAATACATGAGTGCTATGGGAAATCAACTTCAGCCTCAAACTGGCTAAGTCCTCCTGAGGTCAAAACCTCTTTGATCTCTAAATCAACCGAGCCACTGTGCTCATATTTTCCCAAACTAATCTCAGTCTCAAACATGACTGATGACCCCTCAACTGATGATATCCAAGACGAAATCCGTCCCACATTCCCCTGAGGAAATCTTACTCTTAAAATACGACTAATGATTTCTAGGTTAACCACCAACTTCATTTTCCCTCAAATAGGGGAATTGGTTCAATGGTACATCTATCCATATCTCTGATACATATCATTGTAATTTCTCAACGTCTTCAGAGAGGTGGCGGGTCCCGACAACCAACTGCTTTTGGGTGCACTTCCCAAGCGGACCGTAACGTCCTTAAACTAAAACCCCACCTCCAAAATGGTGATCTACAGACCGAAATATCCTCAAACTACAACTTCACCTCCAAAATGGTGATCTACAGACCGAAATGTCCTCAAACTAAACGTTACCTCCAAAATGGTGATAACGGGCCGTAACGTCCTTAAACTAAAACCCCGCCTCCAAAATAGTGATCTACAGACCGAAATGTTCTCAAACTACAACTTCACCTCCAAAATGGTGATCTACAGACCGAAATGTCCTCAAACTAAATGTTACCTCCAAAATGGCGACAACGGACCGTAACGTCCTTAAACTATAACCCCACCTCCAAAATGGTGATCTACAGACCGAAATATCCTCAAACTACAACTTCGCCTCCAAACGGTGATAAGGGACCGAAACGTCCTTAAACTAAAACAACAGAGCCCAAATGCTCTCTTGTTGGATCTGAAACAAAAATGATCCTAACACCCTGTTAAGTAGATCTTAGTCTCAAATTGGACTAACGTATTCTTAACAAAAAACCAATCAAGCCCTAACTGCTCATAATCATTTAAGTCGATCTTGATCCCAAAACATATCAACGATCCTTAAATCAAACCAAACCCAAATCTAAGATATACGGATTTGGCCTAATACACGCCCTACGGGCGACAACATAAATTAGTCTCCGTATACAATCCACGGGCAACCAAAAATAAAACAAACACACACGACACGAAGTGAACTTCTGGAGCAGGAGAAAGTGGTTATCGCGATGCGATAACGTAATTAACTGCAGGGGCTTGCGCCTACAGGGAAGAGCGTCCCTACAATCAAAAACCCCTCGCAAACAAGGGGTAATCTGAGGAAGTCTGCTATAACGGTCGCATCCATCCAAACCTCCGATACACGGTGCCATAAATCAACTTGGAATCTTCGGAGAGGTGGACGGATAAATCTAAATAGCATCTGCCCCCCAAATTCAGGCAAGACGACCTACGCGGTTTCGTCTCTTTTCTCGGCAGTAAACAAATGGAATGGATCCCAAAATTGGATTTGGGATGGTCTGAGATGGTAGTTCATTCAAGGAAGTGGGCTGAGGGTTCGAGCCTAGTGAAGAACGGAGAATAGGTTCTGAAGAAGATGGAGGACTGGACGAAGAAGGAGTAGAAGTAGTAGCCGGGGTTTTATCTGACTCGTCATCATCAACTTGTTCACCAACATTATTGTTTAGCACTCTTTCCGATCTCAACTTAGTTACGGCACTCACGTTATTATTTTGTTGGTTAAGGACGATCTTTGTGCTTTGTGAGTGGCTGGGATTTAGTAGAGGTTGAGATGGAAGTCTTCCTTTCTCTCTCTCACTCATCGCGGTATTTAACTGTGCAATTTTTACTTCGATTGATTTTATGCTTTCACTATAGAAAGCAGTGTGTTGCACTAATGTTTGGATAGAAGATATTAAATTAGCTGTCGTTTGTGTGGATTGTTTAATAAATGTGTCTAAACTTCTTTCGAGTGCGAAGATTTTATTGGTACCGGCCGTTGGAATATTCGTCTGTGGTTGAAAAGGATTATTATAAGGGACAAAGTTGTTGGCCGGATTTTGGAAAGATTGCGGTTGAAAGGGTTGCTGAATTTGTTGTGGTGGTTGTTGTTGCTGTGGGGGAAGCTTTTGATAGTTATTTTGGTTTGGGAACTGACTTTGAGTTTGAGTTTGGTTTCGGCTCCGAGCAAAATTAGGATGATTCATCCATCCATGGTTATATATGAAGGAATAAGGATCGTTTCGAGGTCGTTGCTAAAAAGCAGCATTAGTTTGTTCTTGACCTTGAGACTGAGGATTCAAAGGACATTCTTCTATTAAATGTGATGGGTCAAAATAGCAACCACACACGGTTTTGAGGAGCGTAACTTTGTTTAAGGAGGCTGAAGAGAATTTGCTTTCCATAGCCTCGAGTTTCTTTTGCATCGCAGCCATTTCGGCATTCACTACAATGGAAACGTCGAGTTGATGGATACCTTCCCTAGATGAAAACGATATTGGTCCAGTGCTCTCCCATTGTAACGTTTGTTCGGCGAGATCTTTCAGAAATTGCCATGCTTCTCTGTCGTCTTTTGACATGAAATGATATTGACAAATGGTTTCAAGCATTTGTTTTATGGCTGGATTGGTACACTCATACACAATGCAGTAAAATTGCCATCTATCAATTCCGTGATGAGGGCATTGGAGAAGAAGATCTTTAAACCGTTCAAAACATTTCCAAAAGGGTTCGTTGGAAAGTTGGGCAAACTGGTTAATCTCGCTCTAAATACAGGCAGTCTTGTGATGAGGATAAAATTTCTTAAGGAATGCTTTAACGAATTCATCCTATTTAGCGATAGAATACGCGACGGTGCTATAAAGCCACTTTTCTGCGATATCGCACAAGGTAAAAGGGAGAAGAAGTAATCGCAGAGCGTCCCCTGAAAGTTGGGTGGTGCTAATCATCCCACATACGTTTTTGAATTTGGTTATAAAAACCTATGCATCTTCATATTCAAGCCCGTGAAATTTAGGCAACAAGTTGATGACGTGGGGTTTAATTTTGAAATTATCCCCATTGGCTGGTGAAAGAGACAGACGCGTAGGAAGGGGTCCGCGCACGGGGTAGCATCTGTCTTGCAGAGCGATGCGTAGTGGATTTTATGCACCTACGGGTGGTAGCAGGGTGGTGTCGTTAAAACCCGATGGAGACCCGTCCATCTCGGGAGATGTGGTAAGTGGAGGAGAAATAGAAGATGAAGAAGTATCGATTTCGGAGTTGACAGCAAAAACGTGGACTAGACGGGCACTAGAATCCCGTGTCCAACCAATCATGCACTAAGTGGGTTTAGTACACGTGGCAGCATGTGTGAGAACAATTTTAAGAAGGATTGTTTTGAAAAAATGTCGGACATGAGGCTTAACTCAATAAATCATAAAATGCACAATCAATCCCTAGAGCTAGGGTCACCAAGGTCAAGTCACTAGGCCGCTCCTAGACTTCCAAAGGACAAGTCATAGGATCAATTCTTTACTACCTCCTTATCAATCTTGTGGCCAGGTAAGTGCCAGGTAAGTGGGGGGTATCCGCTATACGAATCACCGAAATAGCGAGCCTAATTAAATAACTATTTTCCTTAGTTACACTAGCCTCAGACACCATAAGAGAAATGCGAATAAGTAATAGATTGCCCACGACCTTCCTCTGACCTAATTGAGCGTGATAGTCCTCAGAGACTTGGTCTAGATATTTTTTATTAATGTAGGGTGATAGTATACTCGTTTGTGATTTGTGAAGCCTAAGAAGGGTGATGAAATCCCCACCTAATCTGGATTTGGGTTTATTGCCCTTTAATGTCCGGTTTAAGTATGCAAAACAAACCGAAATCAAAACACGCAAAAAGATTTTTTTTTGCAGTACTGTCTGCAAAGAATCCTGCAGGTATAATTTGATTATTGGAGCTTTAGAGGAGATAGAAAGAATATAGGAAAATACCAGAGGATTTTAGATGCCCAATTCTTCAAAACGGCTGCGGTTCCGCCGCCTCTTTGAAAGATCTTCTACTCAAATTTTTTCTAAGCACTCCAATGCTCCTCTAGTCCAAGTTGAATGTCTCTGAATCTCTATTTGCCTGCTCCAACTACTCCAGATTCTCTTGGAAAACTCGCACAATAATCGTTAAAAACGCAAGATGCGGTTTTGGTTCGCGTTTATTTTATATTTCTGGATTTTATAAGAAATCAACCCGAATAACAAGAAAAGTAATTACGACTGTTTTCCTAGCAATGGCGCCATTTGATTGATCGTGAAAAAGTGTTTTGTAAATAACCGCAATCTAGACGGTGTCGCTAATAGCTAGCCGTGATGAGTACGGGTCGTCCGCAGGGAAACGTGAACTTCTTTTCTTACTTTAGACGAGTTGATAAAAGAGTGGATGGTTTGTTGTCGTTTTATTTTAATATGGATATAAAATTTATAATAGAAGGGCTTGTAGGGTTTATAAGACTTAGTAGTTAATGGATGAATGTTTAGAAATGACTCTTTTTATATTTTAATAGTTTAAAGCTAGAGAGATAGCGATGAATGTGGATTAGGGTTCTTGGAGGGAATTAGGGTTTCTCACTACTAACCCTTGTCCTTCCATTGATCTCTATTAATCTCAAGCCCTTAACAAAACAAGTGTTTAATTAATCTCAAATCATGGTCGTGACTATCAATGAATTGATAGCGCGCCCGATTAGAAGGTTAATATTTATTTTGCTAAAGTTTATAATCATTAAAATGTCAAAAAAAATTAAAAGATTTTTCATCCATTATTCTACCCTATCCTACAAATCCTAGCAAGCAAGGAATTACTCACTCTTGGTTAGTAGTGATTCAGAAGAAAGGTTGAAGATGAATGAAAACATAATTAAGATGCAAAAAAGTAATGCGGAAAATAAATGCGGAAAAGTACTGCATAAAGTAAATGCGGAAAAGTAAATTGCAAAAAAGAATTAAAACAAAAACTATCTTTATTAATCAACTATTGCATTACAAATTTTCTCCTTAGAAAGTAAATTACAAGAACCCTAGTTTTGCTCTAGATCTCTCTCTTTATGGAAGTAGATGAATAGATGATTATGTGATCTCTTCGATGATTTTGAAGGCACGGCTCTCAGTACTTTATATAGTCTTTGAAACCAAAAATCTAGATTCCATATGTGAGTAGATGCAGTTAAGATCATGCTCCAAAAATCTCACATCTAACGGCCCAGATCTGACCGCGGAACCACCGCCTAAGCCCCTTGTTGACCGCAGAACCGCCGCCTAAGCCCCTTGTTGACCGCGGATCCGCCGCCTCCTGGTGGAATTGGGTTTTGAGATTGTTTCTGTCTTTTTATGTTGATATTTGGAGATCCTATTGATATATAGATTCTGAAAATATTTCTCTGAGTCTTTGCCGTTGCTAGATTTCTCGATTTGCTTCTATTTTTTGGCAGATTCGGTTTGATATTCCAATTTGATGTGGATCTCCTACTTAGATTTCAGACCTGGGCTAATCTAATATAATACCTGCACAATATATCATATCAAAATATTAGTAGCATTTGTTATTATTTTGAGATATTATTCCAACCATTTATATGATATAATATCTTAAGAATATTGATTAGGAATATTTGATATGATATGCATATATCAATAATATTTTATTTAAATATTATATGCATATATTTTCCCTAATTATATTAATTAAAATGAAGAAACATATGATAATAATCTTTTTACAAATAAATCCACTTATGTTCTTTATTTATAATTAATACATTTTAGCAGTTAATAATAGCAGGAAAAATGTTCATACACATGTGCACTATTTTTGACTATTCATTCACCCTCATTGGCAAACCAAAACACCAATGTGGCCATAATCAAGCAATACTTGACCAAAACACATATTGGCTAACCAAGACACCAACATAAACCCCAAGAGTAATGTTCTCATCATATCATAAACACCATGTTGGTAAACCAAGAGACCAATATGAAACCATCTCTTCAAGTTAAAAAATAAACAATGCTTAGTCCACTATGCAAAGTGCATATCTCCAATCCACGTTAGCAAACCAAGATACCAACCTGGTCCCTTTTATGAATTGAGTGCAAGCCCACCTCCTGTGAAAGCAAATCTTTCATCTACGTTGGCAAACCAAGCTACCAATGTGGCCCCCTCAAGTGGAGAAATGCTCCTCTACTATCAAAACTCATGTTCTCTCAATGGTGCAATCTTTCCATCAACAAAACATCTGCAAGTCTCTCATGAGTTGTGATTTGGGTCAACGTTAGATGACGCCGCCAGTGTTCTCTTGCTATCTTCCCAGATCAAAACTCCAAAAGACAAGCAATACTTTGTCGAAGCAACACTTCATGGTGAGAAAATTCCCGTGGAAAAATATTCCCACAAACAAAATCATAAAGCAATGTTTCTTTCAAAAGCCAACGAAAACGAAAGCAATGCTTTTTGTGCCTTATGGTCTGGATCATACAACCGTATATAATCCACGGGCGTGAAAAATATAAAGTTTTTTGCCATATCAACAGCCAAACACATGAACACATAAAGAAACAAACTGGAGTGTAGAAAGTTGTTATTATTCTAGATAACGAAATTAACTTCAGGGGCTTGCGCCTGTAGCAAAAATGTGTCCCCAGAATCAATAAACCTCTTACCCTGAGAGGGAATCTAAAGTCAAGTTATATCGGTCACATCTATTTAAACTTCCAATATATGGCATTATAATCTCTTAGTGTTTTCGGAGAGATGAATGGATCTACCAATGCATATATCCCCCATTTCAGGCAAGATGTTCTAACTCAGTCTGTCTCCAGTTTTCGGCGGTATACAGTGGCGAGGGTAAATATGGTTGAGCAGTTATAAAGAAGGACGGGAAGGTAGGATTGGGTAGGGTGGCAGTGTGATGAAGATTGGATGGTGAGGAGTGAGAAGAGTCTATGGAGGGGAAGAGGTCTGGGGTATGAGATGTTAATATTTGGGGTTCAGAGGGGTTGGGTTAGGCAAAGGGGGAAGGATGTAAAGTTTTATGGGTTGGATGGTAGTGGTTGAGTGCGATACTGCGCGTCAGGGGAGTCCAAATCTCGCGGAAGAGCCTCTTGATGTCTACTAGATACCTGCATGGGAAAATTGGTTTCAACTAATTTATCGTGACGAGAGATGTACAGCTTGTGAGTGACGGGATCGAGACATTTATATCCAGATTGAGATGTTGAATAACCTAGAAAAATGCATGGAGTAGATCTAGGTTGAAGTTTAGAGGAGGTGTATGGCCTTAACTAGTGATAACAAAGACACCAAAAAATTTTGAGGCGTTTGTAATTTGGTAGACGTTGGAAGAGTTTTTCAAATGGGGATTGGAAATTGAGAACCGGTGTAGAAAAACGATTTATGCGATAGACAGCTATTTGAAAAACATGACTCTAATACTTAGAGGGGAGGGAGGCTGTATGCAAGAGTGTAAGACCGGTTTCGACAACATAATGATGACGATATTCTGATATGCTATTGTGTTTAGGAGTGTGTGGAGGAGTGGTGAGATGAGAGACACCATAGGAGGTGAGAGTGTATACAAGAGAGGTGTATTCACACCATTATCAGAGTAGATGGATATTACCGGTAATTGGAAATATCTTTCGATAGGTTTTTTAAATTGAGGAAAGATGGTGGTGATATCAAATTTACATTTCATAGGTTACAACCAGATATATTTTGTGTAATAATCAACAAAGATGACATAATAGCGAAAACCATCATACGATAATTCAGTGGGTCCCCAAATATCGGTATATATTAACTGCAAAGTTTTAAAAGTACGGAGCGAATTTTCAGAAAAAGAAAGCTTATGACTTTTATTGTAATCACAAGAGTTACATTGAAAATTATTGACGACAAAAAAATTAGACAATAAGTTATTGTTTCTAACAATATTCTAAAGAATTCGAATGAAGGGATGACCAAGATGACTGTATCACTCACTTATTCCTAATTTTGAGGTAGTGTGAATTTGAGTTTGGATGGAACGGGAAAGGTTGTAGACATCATTATGGCTAGCCCCATGAGGAAGAGGCGCCCCCGTGCGAAGATCCTTCACCAAAAAATGAGAGGGAAAAAATTCAAGTCAGACTGTGTTTGATTTACAAAGTTTGGCGACTAAAATTAAGTTCTGAGTAATAATAGGTGCACATAAAACGTTGTCTAAAAGAAATGATTTTTGTGAAGAGTGCAGTGTTGTTTTACCGATGTGAGAGATTTTCAAACCTGAACCACTACCTATGTTGATCTCATCATGGCTACCGTAATAGTGTAGCTGTGAAGAGTCCCAAAATCGAACATGATGTGGTGAGAAGCACCGGTGTCCAATAGCCAAGAGGAGGGAGCGGACCGGTTGGTATTTGTGTTGTTAGCAAAAGGTTGAGAGCGAGTCTGCGGTGGATTGACTTGCACTGCGTTCTCACGAAGGAAACGGACGAGTTGGCGAGTCTTTGGTGTTGTGACCGGGACACTTGCAGAAGTTGCAGTAGGAGTTAGAGCGAGACGAGTTATTGTTGCATGCGGCGTAGTACTTGTTGTTGATGTTGCGAGCGAAGTTGTTGTTATTGCGATTATAGGAGACGCTTCCACGTTGTTGAGGAAGCTGATAGGAGGAGCGATGGGTTGGTTGGCATAGTTGGCAGTTGCCAGAGAGACGCACATGTGTCTTCCTTCTTCAGATGGAGTTTATAGTCTATTATCTTGTTATAGAGCTCGTCGAAAGTGATAGCGTTGTCACGAACTCATATAGTAGCTGAGGCTTCTTTGAATTCATGTCCGAGACCAGCGAAGATGTGGATAACAAGGTCATATTCAAGAAGAGGGTGGTCAGAGAGAGCGAGATCATCGGAGATAGATCATATCTCTTATAGGTACTCCCTTATAGGTTGCGAGCCACGTTGATTGTTGATGAGGTGTTTCTTGAGCGACATAACTCGTGAACAAGATTTGTTTGTAAGGAGAATAATAAGTCGATCCCATACTTTCTTGGATGAGAAAACAGATGAGATATGAGGATGGATAGTCTCGACACAGATGCCGAGAATGGCGTTGAGAATGAGTTGATCCTGACGGTACCATTGATGGTAGTCTGGATTTTCAACGTGCTTTGTGTTGTCATTGACGTCAGTGATAGTCCTCGGAGTAGGAGATTTGGAGCCGTCGATGTGATCAAGGAGATCATGGCCGATTAAGGCCGATTGAATTTGGGATCTCCACATAGTGAAGTTTGTATAGGAAAGTTTTGTTAGAAAAGGGAATTTAGAGATGATGGGGATCAAGTTTTAAAAGGAAGCCATGGATCAAAAATTGAGCTTTTAATTGCAAGGCTCTGATACCATATAGAAACCTTGGAGAAGATGTTTTTTAGAGTTTTGAACTTGGTGATTGTATTGAATATCATAGATGTATATATATTACAATTTACACGATGGAGAATAAAATATTTCCTAATCTTGTTGCAACCAATTTGGGATTCCTTCTTCTAATTGATACGCATGATTAAGATCCGCAACAGGGGCAGACGTCTGGCTCATCTTGGTCAGACGTAAGATTGATAACCGTTACAGCGGTGGCAGTATTGGGCAAACGCCTGACTCCTCTTGGTCAGACGTCCGATTGATAACCGCTACAGCGGTGGCTTTATGCCCAGACGTCTGAGTATTCTTCTTCAGACGCATGGCCCCGCTCTGTTGTTTGGTAGACTTGACATGGACGTTTGCCACGCCTTCTTCAGATGTTTGGCCCCGCTCTGTTATTTAGACAGACGTCTACAACTCCTTCTTCAGACTTATGCAGTTGCTTTGGAAATGTGTCGCTAATATCTTTTTCCTGCTCCCAAAGAGAGATTTATCCTTAATATTTCACATAGTTGTTTGATCTATCTTGATATGTGTGTTCGCTTACTTTTAGAATTGGGAAGCATAGATTAAACTCTCTTGGACAAAACAGCAACATATTTAAATCCATATCCAAAAAAACCTTGTTAAAACCTCTTATGACCAAAAAGCAGTTGGTTTAGGTTCCTTATATATACCAACCATTTTGTATACATACCCATACCATTCTTGTAGTTTTACACCTAGGGTTGTATTCAAAGCAAATACGGATCGGATATGAGCACTATCGTATCCATATTCGTTTGCTAGTATCAGTTACGGATACGAATATGGATATGCTTCGGTAAAAAATATTCATATCCATATTTGACAAAATCGGATAGAGATAGGTATCGGATATTAGATAAATGGATACGGATACGAATCGGATATTGATAAATAAATATTTAAAATATAAAATAAATGAATGTGAAATGAAAGATGCATGTAACCGATGAACACTGCAAAAGAAATAAATACAAAATAAATATGAGTGATTAAAATATTTTAAACGAATAAATATGCATGAAACAGAATATATTAACAAATAATTATACATATATCTTGTCCTATTATGTATATTTTAAAATAAAAATATATAATAAAATAATATGTTAAATAATTTTTTAATTGCATAATTTATAATACATATAAAATAAACAAACTAATATATCATTTAATTTTAATTTTACTATAAAAATATTAATTAATTAAACATAAAAACATTATAAATTTAATTTAAAATGCTATATTTAATTTAGTGTGTGTGCAGATATCCGTATCCGAATTCGTATCCTATCCAAATTCAGATGTCCGGATATCCAAATCCGTATCCGAAAAATTTAAAAAGATCTGTATCCGACTAGATCCGAAAATACATATCCGTATCCAAAAATATCTGGATCCGGATCCGGATATCCGAATCCGAATGCAACCCTATTTACACGTCATCACTCAGTGAATAATCTTAGTTCCAGCTAAACCATTATATTTACCCAATAATTACTACACTCATGCAATACTAATTAATTTTTCCTCATGAAATGTTCTGCCTTAGCCATCATTCACACAATTTTAAGTAAATAGGATATAACCGCTATATTTAGCAAATCAAAGATATTGCATATAGTAGTTGAGTACTACATCTAACACGTTGACTACTAAATTTAAAGCACTGATGTTTTACATAATTGATCTTGGGCGGAAAATGAACATTTCCAAAATATTTCCTCTCCAATAATATTTCTTATCTTCATATTACATTCAATAGTATATATCTTCCTCCAAAATACTCTTTCTTTATCCTCCATACAATTTTATTCCTTTACTCTTCTATATATGTTGGTGATTTGTTGGTAGCCAACTTTTTTTTAGAGTTGGATACTTTGATATATGTTTGTGATGGAGGTCGGAATCTCGCTCAGATATTGTCATCCGTCAATTTTGCGACCAACGGGGCTGAACGACTGAGATTTGTTGTGGAAGATTGAGCATATGGATCTCAATGGATTGTTATTGACGCGAGCTATCTGCAAAGGAGGTCCCGGGATGGGAAACCACCATAGGACCCTCCGACGATCAAATAAGTTCCGAGAAATAGATGGGCAGAGTAGAGGCCTATTCGATTCAATTTTCATCCACCTGAGTCGTCTGGAAGTGGGGTTTATATAGCGGTCGCATCGAGCGAGCTGATGCGAGATTCTCGCCGTCCATTATGCCCCTGCATCATATTCGCGTAGATAGCGGGATACATCCATTAATGGCGTGATACGCTCATTAATGGCGAGATATGCTATCGTGGGATGCGGGACGTGGAGCGGCGGAGATCTCGTCATGGCGAGATACACGGAACCGTTACAGGGGCACTTGAGCTCCGTGCTTCCGGCCAAACAGAGACATTTCTCAAATATAGGATAGCTCGGAGACGAGCAAGTGAGCTAAAGAGTTTCAGCTATAGGATAGCTCAGATATGAGCTATTAGCTGACGGTCAGCCGAAGGGGGAACGTACTTCGGGAAAGTCTTCTAAAATGTTGGGTGCAACCTCAAAGGCGAGACGTCGAGAAATGTCCCCAATGCATCATACTTATTCCAGCGTCGTAACCCCCAGGAATCTAGCAGGCTTACGTGGATGGCACGTCATCCGCTACGTGTCGTGATCAGAGGAATTCCCACTTATGAGCATCATTATTAGCCCCCCACTCTCATTCCGACCCATTTATGGGTCGGGTCGAGAGTGGTCTGCTCAGCTTTCTTTGCTCAACTGGGTGTCAAGGATTCTTCATGGTGGATTGTCCGGGAACGACATGGCGTTTGGCAGTTGCGTTTCTTCAATCCCTGAGTCCACATGGCGTCTCACCGTGCACCTTAATTTTCGCGCGCATCCATATGACATCAGCAGATCACCGAAAGGGCGGCACCATAATGGAGGCGTCGCTTTGTCTATTTGGGCAATGGATCTCATACCACGTGGGCGTATTTAGATAGCGTATTGTGAGACGTTGCTTCCGCCGATTGGATCCACGTGAGGGGGAAGCATCCAATTGTTGGCTACCGTGTGGCGCCATCTGGATCGTTGGGCGTGATGCTTCGTTTTGGCGAGAGAGGATCTGGACCTCCAGATGGCCTTTGCTAAGTGTATAAATAAGGGAGGTCTATCCCTAGAAAACACCTTTGCTTCGCTCGCCTTCTGTCGTCTGTGGATTGCTCGGCGCTCCCGCTTTTAGGTTGGATTCCCAATCCAAATCCTTTTCCATCTACTCTTCCCTTAAACCAGGTCAGATGTCTTCTCCTGACCCTATAGTAAGTGTAGTTAGGGTAGAGTCAGGCGAAAAGGCTTCATCCTCTGAAGCCGAATCTAGTGGGTGATCTTCATCTTCCTCGGCTTCTAATAGACGAGAAAGTTCTTCCTCTGCATCAGGTTCTCCCCCAAGGGGTGGAGATTTCGTTGTTCTTCATTGTCGGGGGGCAAAAAGGCTCTCAAGGTGCGTATCGAGAATACTCGTGACGTTGCCTCAATGTTGAACAGATCAGACGAGCTTTCCGATATCCGGGCTCGCTTCCATATTCCCTCCGGTTACTCGCTATGTCTAGCCAGAGAGAGTGAACAGGCAGACCAGGTACAGGGTAATGAAATTTCCCTGTACTTGGAAGCATTCCGAGCAGAGATGCGTCTGCCAATTTCACCCGAGATTTGTGCTATCCTTCATTGCTTTCAACTCGTCCCGGGCCAACTAGCACCAAATTCGTAGAGGATTCTCCTCGGATTCCTGGTCCGTCTTAAAATTGATTGGATCCCCTTTAGCCTAGGTCTTCTTCTGTCCTTCCTGTGCTATAAGAATCACTCGGGTACTTGTAAGGATGAGCCGAGTTAGGTTTATTTCTCCTTTAAAAAGCATAAGGGTGGGACAGCCGGGTCGAGGATAGTGGTTGTCCCTTTTTCTATCTATAAATGGAAGGAGAAGTTCTTCTTCGTTGATCCTCCGAAGGGAGAGGAGTGGCCGGTGCCCACCAAGTGGCATAAGGCAGATTGCCCAAAGGCCAAGCAGTCCAATGCCCCGGAGGCGGGGGTCGTGTCCCGGTGGGAGCCGATCCACCGTGCCGACGCTTCGCTTTCCGAATAAGCCTTGAGCTGGGCGGGACTCAGCCCCGCAAGCTCATTGGTAAGTTAGGTCTTAACCGATCAATTTAGACTTGGTATATTTTGTTGTTTCGGTCAACCCTTTTTATTTCCTTTCGCGGACCCCATGGACCGATCAAAGATCATGGTCGCCCTGGCCACCAAGGTGCGGGGAAGGAAGGACAATAGCAGTAGTTTTTCCAAGCCCGCGCCGAGTGTGGAGCCCCGCCAGGGTCCTTCTGCAAGGGTCGCCGTCGCTCCACCTATCCCGGAGGAGCGCAGGAGTGGAGGGCAAAAACATGCCCGGGAATAGACCTCTCGGGTGAGACCAGAGGCGCCTTCCTCCGCCGATTATCCGGCCAAGAGACTCAAGAAGGTGGTCTCCTGGTGGCCTCCGGCAGGGATACATATGCAGGAGGGTGACTTCTGCATCGAGGTGCCGTCTGGGTTTTTCGTGGCCGACAGCCTGCCGACGAACATGGAGAAAGCAGCGGGGGCCAAGATACCCCAGGGCACCATGAAGGCTTAGGTTGCGGCGATAGATCAGGAGGTCGTCCAGGTTGGTGATCTTTCCGCTAATTTCCAAGTGATTTTTCCCTTGTTCAATCCCTGACGATTGTTGTTTGCCCCTTTTTTCTGGAGATCCTTCAACACTGTGCTCTCCTAGCCGCCATGAAGGCCAAAGAAGTTGCCCCGGCGATGAAAAAGACCGGGGAGACATCCTCGCATAAGGAAGAACTCCTCACCAAGCTAAAGAAGGACGAGGATAATGTTGCATCCTTCGAGTTGAGACTGGTCTCGGAGGGCATGAAGGCCATGAGGCTGAAGGAGTCTCACCGGGCTCTGACCGAGTCTAACCGGGCGCTCAAGGCTTAGGTCGGTGAGGTCAATGAGCTCTTTGACGCCATGAGAAAGCAAAGAAATTTTCTTAACAGGGATGCCCAGGCGGCCAACGAGGCGGCAAAACGGGCCGAAGAGAGGGCGAAGAAGGCTGTGGAGGACCACAAGATATCCGATCAGTTCTACTTCGACCTAGCTGATTCCGCAGTCGTTGGGTGGTATAACGCTCTCAACGCCGTCAAGGAGATGACGCTCAGGTTCGATGACCGGGAGCTTCGCACGAAGTACCCCCTTGTAGAGGAGAGCCAAAAGACGGAGATACCGAGCAGTCGGGCGGAAGCGAACAGGCTGGCGGAGGTGCCGAGCAGGTTGGCGAAAGCGAACATGTTAGCGGCAGCGCTGAGCAGGCTGGCGGCGAGGAGACCTTGACCGATAAGATACCTTGAAGTCGCAACTCTCCCTGCTCTATTTCTCCTTTTTTTTGTAAGCTCGCGGGTATTTTGTAGCAATTTTATACAACTGAGAAGCGTATAATACCTTGTACTTAATTTTGGAATTTAATGAAGTATTATTGCTTATCTTTGATTTGTCTGATTGGAAAGTCTCACTTTTATTTTTACTTTACGAAGTGTGGATAGGTCGGCGTCCACCTTACCTAGAAGACGAGGTAACGTGAGTCGGGTGAACACTAGGGTTATTCATCTAAGTGTAAATAGACTGGTGTCTTCTTGGAAACTTTTAGGAACTCGAACTGATCTCAGCAAAGCTCGGTGATATCCCCTTTTCGGGTTCAGGTGGAATTAAAATTGGCCCGGCTCTCGACCGTGGGCAAGCTTTCTTTACTTAGGCTACACAGGAGTCCGCCTAGGTCGAGTATGTGTTCCGGGTGGAGGTCTTTCTGCTGGTTTAATGCGACGTCTTAGGATCCATCGCTTAGGCCGAATAGGAATCTGATCGCTGCAAATTGGCTGGGCAGGAAGCTACCCAGCGGCCTCCTTAGAGAGCTTCCGAGCAGGAATCAACTTGTGTCGAATTGGTCAGGCAGGAAGCTACCTGGCGGCCTCATTGGAGGGCTTCCGAGCAGAAATCTGCTCATATCGAATTGGCCGGGAAGGAAGCTACCAGATGGCCCCATGAGAGGGCTTATGATCCATAGTTTGGGCTGAGAAGGAATCTGCTCGCTGTGAATTGGCCGGGAAAAAAGCTACCCAGCGGTCTCATGAGAGGGCTTCCGAGCAGGAGTCTACTCACTGTGGGTTGGCCGGGAAGGAAGCTACCTGACGCCCTTATGAGAGGGCTTCTGATCCGCAGTTGGGCCGAGCAAAAATCTACTCACTATGAATTGGCTGGGCAGGAAGCTACCCAGTGGCCTCGTGAGAAGGCTTCCAAGCAGGAATCTGCTTGCTTTGAATTTGGCCGGGCAGGAAGCTACCCGGCGATCTCGTGAGAAGGCTTCCGAACAGAAATTTGCTCGCTATGAATTTGGCTAGGCAGGAAGCTACCCGGCGACCTCGTAAGAGGGCTTCCGAGCAGGAATTTACTCGTATTGAATTGGTCAACGGAAGGTTGGATTGCTATGATGTCGATACTTGCGGTTCCATGATTCCCAGTACTACGTAGCGTATGGCGGGTATCTCGAGATCCGCGTGAATTTCCTGAAGACGTCGTTAAATCTTCCCTGATTCGTGCGAAAAGGAGGTGGCCAATAGCCGAGCGCCGCCTGGTGGCGCCATATCGGGTGGATGTGATATGTATGATGATACTCTGTAATTCACGTCTTGGCGGGAAAGGATCTCGACCTTTGGGGGATCTTTGTTGAGGCTATAAATAGTGGAGGCTTGGCCCCTCTTAGGCACTCCTGTCGATTTGCCTCTATTTGTCTTCATCTCCTCTCCTTTTTCTTTGTCCGACTTCATAGTTCATTGTTTCATGATGGCCGGCAATACATACAATATCCGAGATATCGTAACACGCAATGATGTTTATCACTACGATTTTGACAATTCCGAGGCGACATACATGGATGTGATAGGTTGCTTAGAGCGTCATTGCGAGCGTTTACTTCCACGTTGATCTTCTCTCCTGTAGGTGCTCATCTATGCGATCTGGAGGTCCTCCCTCAGCCTTTTCAAGGTGTTGTCCCAACAAGCAGTAGAGGAAGTCGTCGACAAGATGCGCACAGCCCATAGGTTGGGTCTGATCTCGAAGAGCAGGCGAGACCGCTCGATAGATATCCTTCGCCGATCTTTCCAACAACGGCTGATCATAGCTTCATGCTTGGTAGCGGGAGTCCTTGACAGAACCGTAGCTGCTCAGGTCCACGGGCATAGGCAAAGGGAGCGATGAGATGCTGCATGGGCTCGGCTGTCGGATCTCTGCTTTGAGTACCACGATCAATGCTTTCAAGACCCACTTCCTCCTTTGTTGTAATCGTTAAGAAGTATTTTTTCTTTGCAAGCCCCGGGGCATTTTTGTAAGGCTGAGGAGCCGAGAATACCTCTTATCAATAAAATTTATCTTTTGCTTATGAATTTTTCTTCGCTCAGAGTGTCAATCGTTGAAAATTTTCGTTTCTCTTTGCAAGTACATGTAGATCGGTGCTCCTCCCTCTCTTATTCCCCCAGAGTTGAGGTAAGACGGGTGGAGCGGTACTTTAAGTCGGCTACCTATAGACGTGCCCATGTTTTATTCATCTGACTAAAGGGATGGTCCGAGGTACTTCGCTTGCCTCCGAGCCGGGATGGAGAATGATATCCCGCCGGCTTGTGAGAGGGCTTAGGATTCACGGGTTTGGCCGGACAGAAATCTACCCGCCGTGAATGGATATGTCAAACAGGAGGCTGTCCACCGACCTCGGAACCGAGCAGGAAACTACTCACGTGAGAGTTTAGCTTGGAAACTAAAACAAATTTAAATGACAGAAAAAGAGAAATCTCATTATTCAAGAGAGTACAAGTTAATTTATATAATTTAAGCTTTTCGTCGTTATATGGTCGCGGAAAGTTACGCCCCAAGGAATCTTGGAGGCGATAGGCTCCTCCGGGCAATGTCTCGGTCACGAGAAAACTAGACACCCCGTGAACGATATACCGTTAAGCGGTGTTCTAAATACATTTAACTTCTCCTAGTGAGCGTGAAGTCCTTAAGATTTAAAGTCTAGTTTCTTTTAACTTTGTGCGGGTAAACGTTATGCTCAATTTTCATGATTTGTGGGCCACGGAAAAGGTGATGAAATTCTTTACCGTATGTTGTGGGGTTCGCTTGTCCTTAAGTCCGTATTAATGGATGCAATGCGCAATTCAATGAAAAAGTTTATTCAAAGAATCAAACAATTGTTTTTTATGTCAAGCACGTCACTGCAACAAATACGGGTTAGTCAATTTAGCATTTACTAGCGAACATGCAAAGAATCCTGCAAAGATAGAATATTAGATGCGTCGGATTTGAGAAGAAAGTGTTAGGAAAATACGTACCGATAAATTTTCAGGTTAAGAAACCCCGTTGAAGTTAAATCCGAATAGCTTGGAAAGTTCACTTGTGCGGGTCAAACTACCCGGATCTTTGGCACTGTACTTTGTAAACACCTTAACTTTGAATGCACTTTACTCCACACAATCGCAGTTCGCAAATCCGCAAAATATACAAAGTCGAAAAAAACGGATATTAGTGCGGAAAAGAGATATGAATGCCCAAATAGCTACACACTAAAAATTATTTAAAAAATAAACAATAAAAATGATACAAAAACAGAACACTGGAGCACAGAGGAAAATTTGGGAGCAAAATGAGGTGATTTGGCCGGCGAGCTCGGAATTTTAGGGTAGGTCGTCGGTTCGATTTTGGAGTTTGGGCTCCAAACTTCTTCTATGATCTTACTTTTCTGCTAGTGTATCAATGTTCTTGCATATTTTTTCTGTTTAGTTTGAGAGTGCAAGCAGGTCCGAAATCCAGAGAGCAAAAAGTTAGTTTTGTTAATTTTTTTTTTGTTTTGGTTTTGAAATTTTGAAATTTTTAGTTTGTTTTTTTTTAAAAAAGTGTTTGATGGATATTAACAAGATTAACCCGAAATAACAAGAATAAAAACGTTACCGTCTCCCCGGTAACGGCGCCATTTGATTGCACGCTTTTGGCGTGTCGTGTATTTGAAGTTCTAAAGTTAACCGCAATCAGGACGGTGTCGCTTTGCAGCTAGCCGCGATGAGTACGGGTCGATCCACGGGGAAACGGAGCGTTTTAAGTTCTTATTTTGAAGAGTTAATGCGCGGGGGCGAAAATGTTCATATCTATCCTATGTGTTATATGCAAAGTATAAGTTTGTTAGGAATCGATAGGTTAGTGTAAGCTAGGGAATTCCGTACTCAATCCTTTGAGCCGAACTTAACCATTGAAGCTAGAGCAATCGGCAACAATGTGGATTAGAGTGCTTAAGCACGGTATTAGAATTCTGGCTTATTGACCCTTGTCCGTCCGTTCTTGTCTCTTGCTTTCGCCTCCGGCCAAACCGAACACAACCGGTCGCGGTTAGGAATCACCGATACTTTGGTAGGGTAAGGTGCCTAACGGAGCGCTTGCATAAGGTTTGGACGGAGTTCAATTGGAAAATACGGGAAAAGGAAATGAGTAAAGAAACCTTAACTTACAATATCTTTCTCTTTTCTTAACAACACCATTTATTCACAAACATTACAACAACAAAAGAAAAGGCAAAGAAAAGATAAACAAAGAAGAGAAAAGAGCAATAAGCAAGTAAGTAGATGGCATGATAATAAAGTGGATGAAAGTAAAGCATGGAATGTAAAGAAAAAGAATGAAAAGAACAAGAATTAAAATAACAAGCAAGCAAAGCAAGATAGAAACACTAAGAACCCAAGTGTACAAATGAAATCTTTATTATGTCCAAGATACAACCTTGAGATCAATAACCAAATCTTAAACTTGCAAGCTCATTGAAGAGGTTGCAAGATCAAGAGCAGGCAAGGAGCTCAAGGGATACAAAGCTATGTACAAGAGAACAAAAAGAAAACAAAAGAGGCTTGGTGTAAAGAATGAGAAAAAAGCAAGACAATCCAAGACAAAAGAATGCTCCGTCCCTTGCTCACTCACATGTCTTATATAGGCACAAAAGAAAAGAAAACAAACAATAAAAATAGGATGAGGTGGCAGCAGGGAAGGGCCCACAGAAGACTGGGGGCTTTTAGAGGCGGGGGGGCCGGCCAGCTCGGCCAGATAGGGTATGTGGCCTGCCACTTTTAGAGGAAATGGTCTCGTATTGGAAGTGTAGTCTTGTGTTCTCCCATATATTATATTGGTGCTGCAAGATTTCTCTAATTTAACCTGGTCTGCACTCTTGGATATGGAGGGAAACTAGATGCTTCAAATCACTTCATAATCTTTAGCATTCAATGCACATTTAATGCACATCACTTCTCATGCCCACTTGCCTTGCATCATGGCAGCCCCATCCCATGGTCCATACTCTAAGAGTTGTGTTCACACATGCTATGTGTTGGACCAAAATTGTGTTTACTTTATTTGTTTGCAAAATAACTCTTGGATATCGATCGGTTTCCAGTTCTGGATGCAGTGTCGGCTCTTAAATGTTATATCCGTGATTTTAAGTGTATTTCCAATATTTTGTCACGGATACCTGTAATCTGTATTACTGAGTAGATACTGGTTAATAGTATCGATATATAACAAAACAGATAATGAATGAGCGGTATTAAAATGCAATATTCTGGTATGAACACCCTGATACCATAACAGAAACTGAACGGGGTTTCCTCTGTGGGTGTCTTCTTCGACGTAAGCAATGACTACAGCACCCATGGCAGTTTCTCGACCCATCTGCTCTGTCTTCCTTCCAGGCGGGATCTGAAGCTCCGGATGACACCTTGGTTTGCTATCTCGGCTTGCCCGTTTCACCGGGGATGTGCGACAGTGGAGAACTTCATTAATATGTGATAGTCACTGCAGAATTCGTTGACATTGTCGTTTTCAAAGTTGGTTCCATGGTCGGTGATAATACACCTCGGAATTTCAAATCGGGCAATTACATTGTTCTGCAAGAATTTCACCGTGGAGGCGGCATTCGGTTTCTTGATAGGCGTGGCTTCGACCCATCTCATAAAGTAATCCAGGGAGACAAGGATGTATTTGTGTCCCCCTGTGTTGGTGGGGAGTTGGCCAATCATGTCCATTCCCTACTGTGCGAATGGCCAAGGGGAACTCTGCGATATTAACTCAGTGGCTGGTAACCGAGGAGTGCTGCTAAAGAGGTGACATGTATTGTACCTTCGTATGAGCTTTTCTGCGTCGTTGTGGATAGTCAGCCAATAATACCCCTGTAGCAGTTTCTTTTCAACTAGACTGCGGGTCCCCTGATGTGCGCCTCTGACTTCTTCGTGTATCTCTTGGAGAACGTACTCTGCTTCGTTAGAATCGACGCATTTAAGTAGAGATTGGTTGTACCACTTTTTGTACAAGTTTTCCTTTGCTCCATATGAAGTGGCGAGCTTTCATGCGGAGCCAGCGTGCTTCAGTTCGATCTTCGGGGAGTACTCCGTCCTTGAGGAACTCCGCTATGGACTTTCTCCAATTTGGAGTACTCCTTTGAGTGGTGTAGATTCGGTGTATCACTTCTTTATCTTCGATACTGGATTGCGGCAAGACTTCGAAGAGGATGTTCCTCTTGTGATTGGCCGAATAGAAGGAGGTGAGCTTGCTCAATGTGTCTGCTTCGACGTTCTTGCTCTGAGGAACTTGTTCCACTTGAACCTTGTCGAAATTTTTCCGTAACCTTTACCTCGGTTAAGTATTTCATCATCAAAGGTTCCCGAGCTTCGAATCATCCGGTCACTTGGCCGATGACCAATGCGAAGTCACTGCGAATTCTAATTTTCTTTAGCCCTACCCCCGAGGCAATTCATAGGCCGGCCATAAGGCATCATATTCCGCAGTGTTGTTTGAGGCTTTAAAGTCGAGCCGCAGAGAGTATTCCATCTCGGCTTCATTGGGGCCACGGATGACCAGCCCAGCCCCACTTCTTTCCTCTGTGGAGGAACCTTCCACATAGAGAACCCAGTCCGGAATCGGACCGAGCTTTTCTTCGACTGAGTGTTGTGGGTTTGGATCTCGTGTCGGTGCTTCTTTTCTATTGGGAATGGTGCATTCAACCACGAAATCGGCGAGGGCTTGGGATTTGATGACATGCCTTAGTCAGTATCGGATGTCAAACTGCGACAACTCATATCTCCACCTCTCCAAGTGGCCCGACAAATCGAGAGAACCAAGGATGTTTCCTAAGGGTCAGTCATTGAGAACGATGATGGTATGAGCCTGAAAATAGTGCCGAAGTTTCCTGGATGTGACGAAGAGCGCCAGGACTATCTTTTCAATGACTGGGTACCTGGTCTCCCTGTCTTTGAAAATGTGGCTGACGTAGTAGACCGGCCTCTGTATTCCTTCGAACTCTCTGATAAGTACGAAGCCGGTAGCCTAGCGGGAGATGGCCAGGTACAGCAGCAGCTCATCTCCTTCAGCTAGTTGGGTGAGAAGGGGTAGCATTGTCAGATGAGTCTTGAGCTGCTCGAAGGTGAATTGACACTCCTCAAACCACTCAAACCCGGGGAATTTCCATAAGGATTTGAAGAAAGGTAAGCACTTTTCACTGGACATGAACCGACTTAAAGCGACCACCCTTCCTGTGAGCCGCATGATTTCAACGTTGCTCTTGGGCGTCGCCATGTCAATGATGGCCCTGATCTTCTCCAGGTTTTCTTCAATTCCTCGGTGTGTGACCATGCATTCGAAGAACTTTCCGCCCGTGACGCCGAAAGCACACTTGGCTGGATTCAACTTCATTTTGTACTTTCGTACGACCTCAAAGATCTCACCGAGGTCTGCGGTATGCCCAGCTGACAGGGTAGATTTCACGAGTATGTCATCGATGTAGACTTCCATATTCCTCCCGATCTGTGGCTTGAACAGCTTGTTGACCAGCCGTTAGTACGTTACTCTAGCGTTTTTTAGGCCGAAAGGCGTTACCTTGTTGCAGTAAACTCTTCGATCGGTGGTGAAGGCGGTGAGCTCTTCGTCAGCCGGGTTCATCCGGATTTGATTATAACTGGAGAAGGAATTCTTGAAGCTCAGCAGCTCGTGACCGACCGAGCTGTCAACTAGTTGATCTATCCGAGGGAGCGGGTAGTTGTCTTTAGGGCAGGCCTTTTCAGGTCGGTAAAATCAACACACATGTGCCACTTCCCATTCGCTTTCTTGACCATGACTATGTTGGCTAGCCAAGACGAGTAGTCCAGGTTCTTGATGAAGGCAACCGTGAGTAGTCGGTCCACTTCCTCCTCGATCGCCTTCTGTTTGACAAGCACGAAGCTTCTTCTTTTTTATCGGACTGGCCGGGCTTCTAAATCAATTCTGAGCTTGTGGGAGATCACCTTGGGGTCGATCCTTTGCATGTGCGTGGGAGTCCAAGAAAATGCGTCGGAGTTGTTTCAGAGGAACTAGATAAGTGTAACGCTTCGAAAATCGTTTAGGCAGTTTTTTCGGTAATCGGCAAAATTAGCAGTCTTTTCCGTAAAAAGTCAAAATAGGTATTTTTTTTTCAATATAGGCCTAATTATACAAAATTTAGATAAGATATTACTATAAATTGGTCACTAAAATGTCACTTAAAAATTTCTAGTTAATTAAAAAAAATTCCTTAATTAATTATTTTTAATATTATTTTAAGCTTTTAAAAATACATTTAATTAGTGATAAATACAAATTTAATTGGGTAAATAATTAGGAGCCATTATAAACTAAAATTTAGTGTAACAAAAATTTTGACAAACCATTTCATCTTTGGTTGTTTATGGTAAAAGGGGTTGGAAAAATGAAAAGAAAAAGGGTTTTTTTGAAAAGCTTTGATGTAACATGCATTAATTGACCTTAGATGATATTTTTTGTGGAAATTTCTACACATTCTCTCATTCTCCTCTCCCCTAAGCTTCAGGCCGAGCCTCCCCTTCCAGCAACAGCCCCATTTCCCCACCTTCTTGCATCAAAATTCTTGCAAAAATCCTCCAAAATCCATAAAAATTCACATTTTTCCTTCACAAATTCAAACCAAACCATAAGCCATCCCTTCTCTAACCCTAGTTGGTCTAAGACATGGAGAAAGGAGGTGTGTTGGAGGCTAGTGCAAGCTAGGAATCAACACTTGTAAGGTATAATTCTAATCTATTGTTTAATTGTAGTTTAAAATTTGCTAGATTTAGTAGTTTAAGTGTGAAATTTGGTTTAATTTGTTTGCTCATGATTTTCAAGAGAGGTGTTGATGTTCTGATTAGGGTTTGTAGCATGGTGGATGGGTTAAAGTTAGTGTTTTGGCCATATAGTTGGTTAGAATGGTTGTTTGTGCGATGTAGCGATCGCTATATCGTTAAATCGCGATATTTGCATCGAAAATGCTATGTCAATGCTTACTAGTTTTTCCTAAAAATTAGGAAGTGATCTAATTGCGATATTTTGGCGATACAATTAGCATCTTATACGACACTTAGTGTGTGCAAATGTGGAGTTTTGTCTAGTCGGGTTTTAGTTTTGGCGGTTGCCCCGAAATGACGACTTTAGTTAAGGTTTTAGCGATTTTCATGCGTTTTCCGCGCACCGAGTGCACGTTGTGATTAATTCAAGAGCGTCGACCTTTTTATATTGTGACTTGTGTCGTTTTAGGAATATGTAATCTTATACTGTGTGTCATGCAATTCTAGGATCGGTCGCGGAAACATCGGACGCGGCGCGCAAAGGCAAAGCGGTGGTTGGATCGGATTAGCGAGGCATTCAGGTGAGTAGATGTATTCATCTATGGGGGAATCGTCTGGATGACGCGAGGCGCCCCCTAGTTAGGATTACTTTATTTCTTGCAACATATGCATTGTTACTTAGCTAACCCCCCTCATTCACATTACATACCTTTATAGCTATTCGTCTGCTAGAATTGCATAGATATCCATATACACATATGTGATATCACTTCGTAGGACACGTACACCATTACCATTGGCTCCTGTTGCACGCGCACTATTCATGTGACACACACGCCTTTGGTAATTACCATGCCACGAGCACTGTAGAACCTGTTTAGTTTAGTATCACCACTTGCAGTATACACAATATATGAAATCGCATAGCATGTACATATCTCGCATCATCATCATACTTACATAGATTTTTAGCCACAAATCACATCGCATACCTTGATATCATAGACATTTATCATATACAATATGTTGGGTATTATGATTTTCTTGAGGATTTCAGTATTGCTGCGATTTCTGGATTTTGGGGAAAACCGCAAGAATTTAACAAAAGCTTATTATTATCATTTTTTAAAATAAAGTTGCGGTTTTCTCGTGATGTATGTGTCATCCACCATGAGTTTTCATGTTTTCTGTCGGATTTCGAGACCCGATTCGATGAGTGGATGAACCTTCTTGGGTACATGGTGGGCCCGGTATGGTACCCCGGGGCAAGAAGATCGAGTTGTAGACGATGAGCCTGGCAGGGGAAGACTACCTACCGGTGATGTCTGGCGCGGCGGATATCCGGAGGATACCGACCGTTGTCGTGAGATTTGATGATATGTGCTGATCCAGACCGACGGAGCCCAATGTATTGAGACATTGATACAGTGAGACATTGAGAAAGATATACTTCCATATTTGGTGTCGCTGCTTGACACGGTTTTCAGATGATTTCATGATGGTACTTAGCTATTGCACAGATATTTTTTTTTCTAAAGTAAAGAATGCAAAATTCATAGCATTTAAAACACTTAAAGATTTAGTATTGATATTGCATACATGTGCATGCATACTAGAGGTATTACATCACATCTGAACATACTTGTTGTGACGCATTTGCGTGCATTCTTACGATAGCCTTACTAGATGTTATATTCTACTCATGAGCTGGCAACTCACCCCCGTTGTGCCACAGTGTCTTGCAGGTCGGATTCATCAGCCTTGTAGCGGCGGCTTATCTCATTGTTGATTTCTTTTGCTCAGACTCGCGACATTGCTCGTAGGTGGGTTGCGATGGCACTTTTATCTCTTTTTGTACTATTTTTTGTATCTAGTATTCTCCGTCTACCACTTCTTATTTGTATATGCGACCTAGTGATGAGACTGAGAGATTTGTGTATATGTGGGTTCTTTTGGGTCGAGCTCGCTCGAGCCGACGTTGTTTTTTCTTATATTTTGCATTCTTTATGCTCTTTTTCTTGATATTACATATATATATTGCGTGTGGTTGTGATCCGCCTTGGGTGAAGAGCTAGCTCCCGCTTGGGGATGCCATTTCGTTATTACAGGTTTATATATTTTGTTGTACCCATTTTGGGGGATGGTATTTACAGAGGAGACTCTGCCGAAATTTTCGGAAATTTTTGATGTTTTTAAAAAGGGGTTCAATGCAACTAAATTGATTTCAAGTCGTTTCATGAAAGGTTTCCTACTCTCCTTGGTTTTGGTTTAGATTTTCTGGGCTTTGGCTGACTTAGTTTACGTTACGCCTTTAGACGTCTCGTAACCTAAGTGTCAGTCACGTTCCGTACTTTCGGGTCGTAACAATAAGGTTGTCCCGAATTTCCCCGGTCAAGAAGGAGCCGACCTATACAGTTCAGTTGTTGTCTCCCTCCTTGAGGGGGACCTTCGACAAGGCCTCCACTGGGGAACCCTGTTCTCCTTCTTCTCATCACGTATATCCAGCGATTTCCGAGGGTCACACAGTCTCTCAGAAAGGTCAAATTCTTTATCCTTAGGCACCGTCATGGCGAGGCACACCCTAGAGATTTGCTGATCTCCATAAGCCCAGCCTATTCCTCAATCGCCTAGAGCGAACTTGAGCGCAAGGTGGTAGGTCGAGATCCGAGCCTGGAGGGTGTTTAAAGTGGGGCGGCCTAAGAGGATGTTATAAGACGAAGGAACCTGGATGACGAGAAAACTCACCGACATGGTTCAGGTTCTTCCGGCCTCCCCAATGTTGAAAGGGAGAATGATCGTTCCCTCGGCTTGGATGGAATGGTTAGTAAATCTAGAAAGGACGTGCGAGGTCAGTTGGAGATCGGACGGGTTTAACCCCATATGCTGGAAATAGACGTAAAATAGGATATCCGCTGAGCTTCTCGAGTCAACTAGGATACTCCGGACTTCATACTGATTTACTCGGGCCGTGATCACCAGGGGTCATTGTGCAGGACGAATATGCCATGAAGGTCTTCCTCGATGAAGGTGTTGGGAGCAACCTTCTTGCACTTCTTGGAGGGGGAGCACCTAAGGTCATGGTCGGCCGGATATGGTGGGTGTCTTCGTTGCTCGGAGTTGAGCTAACAGAGACGACTATGATCTGCCCGACCGTCAACTCTCCAGTTGGAGGTTGGTCTACTTTCTCCTGATCTGCTTGACGTTTGTCTCGTAGATACTTTGCTAGATCACCGGAGCGGACCAGCTCCTTAATAAAATCACGGAGTTATTTGCAGTTCTCGGTCGAGTGCCCTTGTGACCGTTGAAAGGCACAGTATAGACCGTGGAGTCGCTTACCCGGCCTTTGTATCATCGGCGGGAGTTTGAAGAATTTCTCGCTCTTTTCCTCCTCTAGCAGCTCGGCCTAAGAGACATTCAGAAGAGTGTACTCGTGAAACCTCGGAGAATAAGGTTTCGGACGATCAGTCATTTTCTTCTCCTCTCGATCCCATTTCTTTCGATCTGTCCAGTCCCCACGGGAAAGGTTGGCGTTCACTTCAGATTCGAGTTGGATCTCCTGCTCGGTCTAGACTTTTACCTCTGCCATGGTCTTAGGTTGCGCTAATGCAAAAGAGCAGAGCTACTCATTGTGTCTAAGACCGGATCGCAAGGCGGTGATGACCGTCTTGTCCCGGTGCTCAGGTACCTCCAGGAGGGCATTGTAGAACCAGGTGACGTAACCCTTGAAAGATTCCCTATCCTCGCTCTTGATGATGAAAAGGTAGTCAGCCATTCTCTTCTGTCGTCGATTGCTGACGAAATGACCGAGAAACTGAGTAGCCAGCTCGTCGAAGGTTGAGATTGAACGCGGAATAAGGCCGCGAAATCAATCTCGCCCGGCCCAGATGAGGGTGGTGAGGAAGGCTCGGCACTGAGCCGCATCCGAATTATCTTAGAAGCTCATGCCCGCCGTAAACGAGTCCAAGTGGTCCTCTGGGTCGGACTTCTCGTCGAAAAGAGCCACCTTGAGCGGTTTGTTCCGAGACAAGACCCACTCACTTAGTAACTGCTCCGTGAAGGGCCTCGTGAGAGAATCCACGGAGTATTTTGCAGACCCTCCAGACGAACGGGTGGTGAGCCGCATGTCCTAAATCTTCTTCTCGAGGACCTTGATTCACTATTGGTATCCCGAGGATTCTCCATAGTCGGAATGCCTGATGTCTCTGCTTCGGGCTTGCGTGATGGAACAGCTTCAGTTTCGCTCTATCATGTTCCTCAGATTCTCGGGATGAACCCTTAATGGTTCGTCTCGACGTGCGCCATGTGTGCGGCCTCGATGAGTATGGTGACGTCGGTCTTCCTTGGAATGAGGCGACCTGACCGATGTCTCTTCGGGAGGCGAGGAGCGTGGCAAGCGTTGAAGCAATAATCTAGTTGGTCCCGAGACCTCGGTGTTGGAATGTATAATCTGGTTGGTCCTGAGACCTCGGTGTTGGACTGTCCAGCGTCCAACGAGTCATGGAATCATTCCTCGTATGGGGATCGCGGCTGCTGGAATCGGCATGCCGGTGTTCCGTGATGTTGAGATTGGCACAAGCGAGGTCGAAGACTTGAACGCGCCCCTCTGTCATCTCGTGCACGCCGTCGTTCCGGGTAGCACGGGCGGCGGTTTGGCTAGCGTGGACGGCCATTTGGACACGAGCGAGTGTGTCCACCATCGTCATGAGTCTGTCGATCCGTGCAAATAAAGTTTCGACAACGTTGGGAGGCGGAGTAGAACCTCCCCCGCCTCCATTGCGGAGGAAAGGGTGGCTTGTGCTGGGATCTTCGTTGCGATGATCGTTGGCCATCGAATCAAAGGCAGAAGATCAACTATTTTGGTGGAAAAGAGTTCCCTCAGACGGCGCCAGCTGATGGAGGTCGGAATCTTCCTCAGATGTTGTCCTCCGTCAATCTTGCGGCCAGCTGAACGACTGAGATTTGTTGTGAAAAATTGAGCGTGTGGATCTCAATAGGTTGTTTTTGACGCCGAGCTACATGCAAAAGAAGTCCCGGGATGGGAAACCACTGTAGGACCCTCCAACGATCAAGTGAGCACTGAAGAATAGATCGGCAGAGTAGCGGCCTATTGGATTCAATTTCCGGTTACCTGGGTCATCTAGAAGAGGGATTTATATAGCGATCGCATGGAGCGAGCTGATGCGATATTCTCGCCGTCCGTTACGTCCCTACATCACGTTCACATTAATGGCGGGAAACGCCTATAAATAGCGAAATACGCTCATTAATGGAGAGATATGCTAGCGTGGGATGCAGGATGTAGAGCGGTGGAGATCTCGTGGTGGCGAGATACACGGAGCCGTTACGGGAGCGCTCGGACTCCGTGCTTTCGGCCAAACAAGGACACTGAGAAATCTCAGATATAGGATAGCTCAGAGACGAGCAAGTGAGCTAGGGAGTCTCTGCTATAGGATAGCTTGAAGACAAACTATTGGTTAGCGGTCAGCCAACGGGAGAACGTACTCCGGAAAGGTCTTCTAAAAGGTCGGGTGCAATTTCGGAGGCAAGGCGCCGTGGAATGTCCCCAATGTATCATACTTATTTCAGCTCCGTAAACCCCAGGAATCTAGCAGATTTATGTGGATGACACGTCATCCGCCACGTGTCGTGATCTGAAGAATTCCTATTTATGAGCATGATCAGTTTGTGATTTGTTAGCAGCCAATCTTTTTTAGGAGTTGGATACTTCTATATATGTTTGGAATTAGTTAGGAGCCATCTTTTCTTGGAGCTGAGTATTTCAGTATATGTTTGTGATTTGTTAGTTGCTATATTTTTTTGAGTTGGATGCTTTGATGCATGTTGGTGATGGTCTAGTTAACTTTAATTTGTAGATGTAATAGCTAGTTGGTAAATATAATAGTTAACCGACTGCTTAGTGTTTTACCGGTAAAGTGGTGGTTAATTATTATAAGTAGATGTTAATTAGTAAATATAGTAAACTGATAGTAGTGAACTGATAAATGCAGAGTTAATATGTATATATATAGATATAACCAATTATTGAGTACTACATTAACATGTTAACACATATCTAGCATCATGCTATTGACATGGAAACCACATTACAACATCTATCCTTTAAACAAACTCATTTCAATTATGGCCATTAACGCAAAAATATTTTTCTTTTATTACAAATCAAGTGTAAATTTGAAAAATCTTGAGACAAACTTTTGACCTTTCTCCAAACCCAGTTCGAAATGTAGAGCTTTACATATCTAGGGATTTTGGTGCTTGAAATCATACCTAAATACAAAGATCTTTGAGAGGAAGAAGATGGAGAGTTTTTGAATAGGTATTCTCAAAGGAGAATTATTGAGAATTAATTAGCATTCTCAAAGGAGTTTGAGAGGAAAAAGATGAAGTGAGACAGATGGATAGAGATGAGAGTACTGTGGGTACATATGTAATACCTCTACACAAAATTCATGATCTGTATACTTTAGAGATCTTAATACATGAAGTCTTCTGTTTAGGGGAAATGTTGGCAGGGTTTCTGAAACTAGGGTTTTTCGCAACCTCTTTTGTTGGCCTAGGTTGCAAAACTCATTTCCCCCTTTGGATTAAGGTATTTTGATAATTCTATAAAATATTTCTTTCAAGGATATCTAGCCAGTAACCATGTAATCATAATCTCTCTAATCTTGTGATTTCCCCCCGGTTTATCATTATAAAGTTATGAAAGAATTGGGGGTCCGGGTTCAGGACCAGAAAAACACGATGATATAAGGTAGTAAAATATTGCCCGAAATAATTTTTAAAAAAGATTATCATATTCACGTCAATTTGAACCGGTACATTTCTGAAATCCATCTTAGAGTCCAAGCCGCTGCACCGACCATATTGAGATGAGAATTTAGAGCTATAATTTTATGCCCTTTTAAAGAGTTTTCATGGTTGCATTACTTGAAAGGAATTCATCACACCCTAATTATCTTTTCATGTTGAATATGGGTGTATTAGCTTTCCAACATTCTGCACTCAGAAACTAGTCACATACTATTACTTCATGATTCATGTAAGCTTTGTTCAAAGTATCTTATCTCTTAAAGAAATTTCCACTTCATTGCTGTTGCTTCTGAGTTTATTTATTTAGTGGCTTTACCACTTGGAGCTTATCTGACTCATATATTTCACAGTAATTTCTAACTGTAATGCTTGAATCTCGAGCTATATATGAATTTTGACCTGAAAAACTTGGTCCTTCTAGTGTTTATATAATTAGACCTCTCCTCTTTGTAAGTACCCAATATTCAATTACTTATTTATTAAAATTAATTTATAATCAATTGTTGGATGATTATAACATAATTGTGAGCCGGATTTTGTGCTTCAAATTCTTCAAACATGGAATGTTGTATGCGCTGATATAAATATCTTGGCACCTACTGACTATATTCTCTCCGGTGGATTCACGGAGATACTTGCGAAATAACGATTTTTTTTCGGAATTCGACTAGAAAATATTTCATGAAAACATGGTGAAGATTGAAGGCCAGCCCAAGATTTATCTAAAGCTATTAATCTGCTAGAGTAGTTATACCTACCCTTAAATATCCATTGTAATTCATATAATATAAGTTGAATATTAATAAAGTTTTATAATTGCACTTAATGTTATATTATATGTGTATTCTTATTTATTTATAATTGTTATAAAAATTATATTGCTAGATCATTTGCCGTGATGTATCACTTGTAAAGAGATATGATCTAATTAAGTGATTTCTTAAATAATGTACTTAACCTACAACTAGCATAGGATAGCTAAAATGTTATAGATTATCATGCATGACACTGACATATGAGATGTGTTGGCGTGTCTCAATCACTGAGCATGGAGATTCTTCATGTGCGTATCATGAGCACATATAATAACATGTGTAGTACAAGACCATGTTTGAATTCTCTAGAATATGTCATCTACGAGATGGAGAATTCAAACTGTTACATAGTCCCTTTGACGTAATGATATTATAGTTTTCGATTTGTTGATAAATGAGCTTTGATATGATGGTCAGTCCATGTCGATCAGACAAGAACAAAAAACCTGAAATCGTCATATTGATGAGACTTTCTCATATTGATGTCTGGATAGGATCCGACTTTTTCATATTGATGAGAATAAGTTTACTGTTCAATCTCATAAAATCGTCAAATCCTGTATATGTATTTTGGAAAAAAAATCAAAATTATATTATTATATTTATTTTCGAAATGAATTTATTGTGTTCATGGGTAATTGAAGATTTGGGTTTGAGCGATCAGGTGATTTTATCATGCTCAGTTAAAAGACCTAAAGAAAAATAACTTGATATTGGAAGGGATTGCATGTAAATTAATGTTAATTATTATCTCATATTAAGAAGAACTTTTATGAACAATTGGTGTGATAAAAGTTTGATTATGAAATTAAAATTATCAATTGATTAATTACGAATTAATTAAGATTGACAACGAGTTCTCGATGTGAGACCCAATTGGTCTTATTGCAAAGCCTTAAGCTAGAAGAGCAAACAAAAAGAAAAAAGAAAAGAAGTAAAATAATACAATAAGTTGTGTTAGAGAGTTTAGTCCCGCATCGGAAAAATAGGGAAAATATATTGTGCCACAATACTATAAAAGAATGGTTATGATAGAGCATAAGGAAAAAAAGAAAAAAGAAAATATAATAACTAAGAATTGTTTAAGAACTTCTCCTCTTAAAATAAAAGGATTTCTATCGGTCTAGGTTTGACTCCTAAATAAGATGGTGAACTTGATTGAAGCTTTCTGCAATTGTAGTAACTTCAAAAGAATATTATTTTACAGATAGATATTTAGATCTGCAAATGTATGTCGTTTATCATTTATAATGATGAATTCTTGAAGATAATATGCATCGCTTCCGTTGTTATACGCATATGATTTCTTTCATAATGCATCCTATAATTGCCTACAAATAATTAGAGAATATTGCTAGGGTTGCAAGGTTAATTGGAGCTTAAGTTGTGAGATGTTTACTAAATCTTTACACATGATGATCTTAGATTGTTTTGGGAAGGGGCGTTCAATTTTGAAATAGATTGAAAACATGGGTTATTATTTATTTAAAGGAATAAAAAAAACCATTATATCGTGTGCAATACACATAATTAAATATCATGTCATTATTATTTTATAAATACGATGCACATAATTAAAATACCACGTCATTATTATTTTACAAGTTCGTTAAATTGATAAATAAATTTATCATTAAAAATTCTATAATTACGGGTGCTTGCGAAAAATCTATTATGTATTTGGATTGTTCATGAGTCAAAGTTGGGTGCCAAGAGTTTTGTTCAATGTTTTTGTTCCTTCACTTTTTAGTGAAGAAAATTTTGGATTACTGACGCGGGTCGGATCGCGTTAAGATGTTACTTTCCGTTGATCTGCTGATGGCGGCGATAGACGGCTGAGATTGGATCTGGAGGCTGGCTCCTGAAGCGTGTGGATCTCAATGGGTTTGAGGTTGTTTGGGCCGAGCTACCTGCAAGGAAGTCCCGGGATGGTTATACCACCGAGGACCTTCCGATAGTCAAGTTAGAGAGGAAATCCGAGCAGAGTAACGGCTTAGTGGAGTAAAAATGGCTTACTTGAACCGTCTGAAGGAGTGGTTTAAATAGCAGTGGCAGCAGGCAGGCAGGCACGAGAATCACGCCGGCCGTTACGCTCCCGACGTCACGCCCGCGTGATTGGCGGGATCCCACATTAATGGCGAACAGGCTCATTAATGGGGGATCGTGATGGCGTGGAACGTAGGATGTGGCCAGCGGATATCTCGGTTATGACGAGATTCGCGGGATGGCGGTTGCGCCTGTGAGTGGTGCCGTTAGTCGGCCAATGAGATCGAGGAAGATAATGGAGGTCCTTTTCGGGTCTCCGTCAGATGTTTTCTTCCGTCGATCTCTCGGTGGATTTTGGAGGTGATCTCCTGTTGCGTGTGGGTCTCAATGGGTTTTGAGGAAATTGGTGATTTGAGGAGTTTAGCGCCGAGTACCTACAAGGAAGTTTCGGGATAGTTTGGTACCACTGAGGACCCTCCGACGATCAAGTTAGTACGAGATCCGAGCAGAGTAACGGCTAAGTGGAGTAAAAAATGGCTTCCTTGACCCCTCTGTGATGGGGGTTTATATAGCAGCGGCAGCGCGCAGCAGCAGGCGCGAGAATCTCGTTACGCTCCCGACGTCACACCCGCGTAAAGAGCAGATCGCCCGTTAATGGGGATCGTGATGGCGTAGAACGTGGGATGTTGCCGGTGGAGAATCTGCGCATGGCGAGATTTAAGAAGCGGCGGTTACGCCTGTGAGTGGTGGAGTTGGTCGGTCGGAGGGACTGAGGAAGATGGCCTCGGCTGGGGAGCTCGGGGATGAGCGAGAGGGCCGAGGAATCTTGGTCCTGTGGCAGCTCGCGGCGAGCTGAGAGACCGAGGAGGCCAATTTCCAGGGGACACTGAGGAGAGCCAGCTTGTGCTTACGGGTAGGGTACAGGGGTGGCCTGGTCAACCCCTGTGGGCCCTTTATTCTGAGTTCTAGGACACATCATCTGCCACGTGTTCTGATCTTGGAGATCGCCAATATTGAGCATCATCATTAGCCCCCCACTCTTGTCCCTACCAGCTAGCGGGTCGGGTCAGGAGTGGACTGCCGGGCCGCCCGGGGCGAGCTCCCTACTAAGGTTTTGTCGGGACGCGTCCCCGGGCTGTCGGCTGTCTTTTCTGTCAGTGAATCAGGGCGAGATCTCTGCATTTAAGGAAGGTGCGCCGGTTCATGCATCCTGCCACTGAAGCGATGGTCCACGTGTCAAGCGTCGGTTGGCCGACGCGGCGTGTGCAGACCTGCGGTGTCTGATGGAGTGCGGTCTAGTGTGGGAACGACAAGTGGAGCAATCGGAGCCGTCAGACGCGAGGAGGTGTTTTGGCGGGAGATGAAGGGCACCCTTAGATGAGGGCGATTGCGGAAACAAATAGGGGTGGAGCCCACTCCAGGGTCCCTACTCCTTCATATTTCCTCGCTGTAAGCCCTTATTGCTCGGCGCTCATCTTCTTTCTTCTACTTTCGTTTCCCGAGGATCTCTCTTCTCCAGGTTAGATGTCTTCTTTCATGGAATCTGTAGATGTCTTAGGAGTAGGTTCTAGGGATCTTTTAGTTGATCCTGAGTCTTCCCGGGGAGCAGGGGTCGGATCCTTTTCCCGGGACCGCGCGGCGGGGGCAGCCCCCACGGAGGAGGCGGTAGACGCTGCCCCCGGCGCGTCGTGTTGGGTGAGGCATGAGGACGAGCTCGCCAATGCTCGGGCTCGCTTCCACGTCCCTTCACGTTATACGTTTCGTCTGGTCAAGGAGGGGGGAGGGCAGACCAAGTACGGAGTAGGGAGATCGCCCTGTACTTGGAAGCTTTTTGGGGTAGAATGCGCCTGCCCTTCTCTCCCGAAGTCGTCGAAGCGCTGAACTTATTAGGGTTAGCCCCTGGCCAGTTAGTGCCGACCTCCTGGAGGAATCTCCTCGGGTTCCTGATCCGCCTGAAGTTACAGGGCGGTTCCCTTCAGCCTCTCCCTCCTTGATTCATCCCTCGTTTTCAAAAATCATCCTGGGGGTCGAGCCGGTGACCCGAGATGGGTCTATCTCTCCTTTAGAAAGCGACAGGGGGCGCCGCCGGGACAGGGGTTGTGGCTCTGCCTTCTTCCATTAACGACCAGAAGAAGAAGTTCTTCTTCGTTTCCCCTCCTGAGGGCGAGGACTGGCCCGTGCCTACCAAGTGGTCGAGGGAAAAATGCTTGTCGGGAAACCAGTCCAATGACCCCGCCGCAGTGAGAGTGGCGCCGTGGGAGCCCATCGCCCGGTTCGACGTGCTGCTATCTGAGAGGGTCCTGAGTTGAGCCGGGCTCAGCCCCGTTGAGTTCGTCGGTAAGTTAGGCTTGCTTTTGGCTTGTATATTGCTTGTGTCCCTGACTTCTTTGCAATTGGTTTTGTGCAGAACCCATGGATATGGACGAGCTCCGAGCCTCCATGCGCCAGCCGAGGAGGGTCACGAAGGCCGGAGGTGCCGGCTCTTCCCGCTCGAAGCCCGCCTCAGCTCCTTCTCCTTCGGTGGTCGCGTCCCTTGAGCGTTCGGGGGCGGATCCCGCCCCGGGGCCTAGCAGAGCGTCGGGCCGGAAGCGGGCTCAGATTCTGGAGGACCCGGTCTCGGAGGAGGAGATCGGCTCTCCCTCGGAGCCGCTCAAAAGGGGTTCCCGGAGGTCTTCCCGGGGCCCGCCCTCACCGATCATGGTGGAGGGAGGCCTCCAGTTCGCGGTGCCCTCGGGGCTATCCGTCGTGGATAGCCTGCTTCATGAAATAAAGAAATCAGCGGGGGGTAGGGTCCCCGGGGGGACCTTCAAGGCCCAGATGGCGTCCATCGCCCAGGAGTCCGTGCAGGTAAGTGTTTGGTTTTTTGCGGGATTCGGTGCCTCCTTCGCCTTTCTGATCTCTTTCCAATTTTTCAGGTTCTCCAGCACGTGGCTCTTGCCTTGCGCATGGAGGCCGAAGTGATAGCCCCGGCGATGAAGGCTGTAGGCCAGTTTGCCTCGCTGGAAGAGAGCTCCAAGCGGGAGCTGGAGGCAGTGATGGCGAGGGTTGCCACCCTGGAGGGCGGGGTGGAGGCCGGGAAACGGGAGGTTGCCCGGTACCGCGAGGCCGCCGTGGCTGCCGAGGCCAAGCTTGAGGACGCTCAGGTGCTTGCCGGCAACCTGAAGAGGACGGTGAAGACCCTCCGGAAGGAGCTGGGGGCGGCGGCCGAGGCGGCAAAGTTGGCCAACCACTCGGCGGCGAAGGCGGTGGAGGGCTACAAGAAGTCGAAGGACTTTTATGATGACCTGGCCGTGGCCACAACCCGTATCTAGCACGAGGCCCTCGACGCCGTTAAGGCCCAGATGCCGGAGTTCGTCGATGAAGAGCTCCGAGCCGAATACCCCCTCGCGGACGCCGATGAGCAGGGGGAAGAGATTCCTGACAAGGAGGTCTCCGAGGCCCCTGCTCGTCTCGTGGTGGATGTCGAGGACCCCGAGGTCGCGTCCGGCCCCGAGGCCTAAATCCCCTGTCTTCCTCCTCCTTTTATTTTGTTGCTTCTGGAATTTTTGTAAGCTTCCGGGCAGTTTGTAAGGCTGGGGAGTCCAAAATACCCTTTGTAAAGACTTTGCCTTTGGTAATAAAACTTTTTTCTTTGGTTTGCACTTTATCTTCTGTTTGTGAAGAATGATCGTAAAATATCTCTGTTTGCACTGTTGGGCTTCCATGTCAGGTCGGCTATCTGTCTACCGATCGTTCGTCGAGTTGATTTCGATCATCGATCAATTGCCAAGCGTGCCAAGCGCTGCTGAGAAGGAAGCATATCCATGGCCCCGAAGTCGAAGGGGATCGCTCAAACTTGGATAGACTCGGATCCTCTGCATGTGATAGGCAGAGAGATGTCCCATGTATTTGTGCCGAGCATGAATGGGCTCAGAGGCCTCGTTATGAGGGCTACAAACCCGCAGCGTTTGTTGGGCATGAACGAGCCGGGAAGCTGCTCGGTTGCCCCTTGGCGAGGGCATTTGGTTTCTGGCGTTGCGAGCAACGACCACCAGCTGGGGATGGCCGAGCGAGGGTCGGGCTCGACTGCCTCTGGAAGGACTTTTTGATCTTTAGCGTTGGAGGGACTGTGAGAAGCCCACTAAGGATGACCGGGCAGTAAAGCTGCGTGGTTGCCTCTTGGCGAGGGCTTTGATCTCTGGCGTCGTGGGTAGGCAGCCACCAGCCTGGGATGACCGAGTGGGGTAGCCGCTTGGATGCCTCTCGCGAAGGCTTCGATCCATGGCGTTATGGGTAGGGAGCTACCAGCCGGAGATAACCGAGCAGGGTAGTTGTTGAGCTGCCTCTAAAGAGGACTTTGATCCTTAGCGTTGGAGGGGCTGTAAGAAGCCCACTAAGGATGACCGGGCAGTGAAGCTGTGCGGTTGCCTTTTGGCGAGGGCTTTGATCTCTGGCGTCGTGGGTAGGCAACTACCAGCCTGGGATGACCGAGCGGGGTAGCCGCTCAGATACCTCTTGCGAGGGCTTCGATCCCTGGCGTCATGGGTAGGGAGCAACCAGCCGGAAATGACCGAGCAGGGTAGCTGCTCGGTTGCCTCTTGCGAGGGCTTTGATCCTTCAGGACGGGGACCGAGCAGGGTTACTGCCCAGTGCCTCTTGGCGAGGACTTTGATCCCTGTCGGTTGTGGTAGGAAGCTACCAGCCGGGGATAGCCGAGCAAGGACTCGACTGCCTCTGGGAGGACTTTAGTCCTTAGCGCGGGAGGGGCTGTAAGAAGCCTACCAAGGACCCTTGGCCGGGCAGGATTACTGCCCGGTGCCTCTTGGCTAGAGCTTTTGTCCTGAAGGATAGCCGAGCGAGGGACCCACAGGGTCGACTGCCTCTGGGAGGGCTTTTGATCCCTGTCGGTCGTGGTAGGAAGCTACCAGCCGGGGATAGCCGAGCAGGGTAGCTGTTGAGCTGCCTCTAAGGAGGACTTTGATTCTCAGCGTTGGAGGGGCCGCAGGAGGCCTGCTGAGGATAATCGGGCAGTGAAGCTGCGCGGTTGCCTCTTGGCGAGGGCTTTGATCCCTGGCATTGCGAGTAGGAAAGCTACCGGCCAGGGATATCCGAGCAGGGAAGCCGCTCAGCTTCCTCTACGGAGGACTTTGATCCTTAGCATTGGATGGGCCTTAGGAGGCCTGCTAAGGATAACCGGGCAGTGAAGCTGCGCGGTTGCCTCTTGGCGAGGGCTTTGATCCTTAGCGTTGAAAGGGCCTTAGGAGGCCTGCTAAGGATAACCGGGCAGTGAAGCTGCGCGGTTGCCTCTTGGCGAGGGCTTTGATCCTTAGCGTTGGAAGGGCCTTAGGAGGCCTGCTAAGGATAACCGGGCAGTGAAGCTGCGCAGTTGCCTCTTGGCGAGGGCTTTGATCCCTGGCGTTGCGAGTGGGGAAGCTACCGGCCAAGGATAACCGAGCAGGGTAGCTGCACGGCTGATTCTTCATGAGGTTTCTTCCGACCATCCAGTTACAGGTATGGGGAACTAGAACGGTCGCGGCGAACGTGCGCGTAGCATGCGCATTGAATGTGGGGGGAGGCGAAGCGCCAGGGTCACGTTGTTCAGATTCCGCCAGAGAAGGCTCGATGATCGCCGCGTGGCAACGACTTCTTGGGCGAGAGCGGGCGAACGTCGAGTTCCGTTGGGGCGCAGTAGGCTATATAAGGCTGAAGGAGCACTGGTCCTTCCTTTCTTAGTAAACAGATCGTTGAGAATGCAAGACTTCCCCTTTACCATCCCCGAAATCATCCACTTCGAAGACGTATACCTCTATGACCGGAATTGCACCGAGGACACGGTGCAGTTGGTCTATGGGAGTATCGAAGACCACTTCGGCTGGCTGCTCCCCCGACGCTCCTCCCTGCTGCAGCTGCTGATGTACTCCATCTGGAGACGTCGTCGGGGCTCTACAACCCTTTGTCTGAGCAGCTCTATGATGAGGCCGTGGGCAAGCTGCGGTCTCTGAGGCGCTTCGGCTTGATCTCCACGAATCGGCGGGCTCGCTCAGTGGCGCTCGTCCGTGAATGCAACGAACTGAGGCTCGGGGTCAACGTGCGCGCGGGGGGAATCGAGGGCTGAGGGTGGATCACGCGAGGGCTCGGCTGGCGGAGATCTTTACCGAGTACCATGAGCAATGCTCTCTGCACCCCCTTCCCCCACTGCTGTAATTTTCTTTTTCTTTTTGTATGTATGGCTGAGGAGCCCATAATACATTTTTGAATAAATAAGATATTTCCTTCTTTTTCGCAATGTTCCATTAATCTTTATTAAATTAACAACAGACCCTAGAAAGAGTTTATATTGCCCCAAAAGAAAAGTACATGCTAATAGAGGACCTTATTAGCGCGGCCCGAGCTCCCTGGAGGCTTTGTTAGTCTCCATGCTCGGCACCGGATACGGGGCTCCCTGAGCGTCGGACTGGTCATCTGCCGAAACGAGCATGATCTGGCCGATGGTCAGCTCGGCGGGAGAGGGACGCTGCTCCTGCTCGCGGTCGGCCTGCCGTTTGTCCCTCAAGTAGGCGGCAAGGTGCCCCAATCGGATGAGCTCCTCGATGTAGTCCCGGAGTTGCTTACAATCCTCCGTGGCGTGGCCCAGCGTCTGGTGGAAGGCGCAGTAAGGGCTCCGGATTCGCTTCGAGGCCTGAAGCGGGATTGGAGGGAACTTGAAGAACCCCTCGTCCTGGGCCTCCTCTAGTAACACTACGAGGGAGATGTTGAGCGGGGTGTACTCCTGGAACCTCGGGTGATAGGGCTGCCGACGCTCCGGCCTCTCTTCCCGAGCCCTCTTTTCTGGTCGGACCGTTCAACTCGGGGGAGGTTCGCGTTCATCTCGGACTCCAGCTGAACATCGCGCTCGGTCCACGCCTTGACTTCGGCCATGGTCTTAGGCTGTGCCAACGCAAAGGAACGCAACCATTCCTTGTGCCTAAGACCATATCTGAGCGCCGTGATGACGGTTTCGTCCCGGTGCTCGGGGACCTCGAGGAGGGCGTTGTAGAAGCGGGTGATGTAAACTTTGAACGTTTCCTTGTCTCCGCTCTTAATTGTGAAGAGGTAGTCGACCGTGCACTTCTACCGACGGTTCCCAACAAAGTGGCCGAGGGTTCCCAACGAAGTGGCCGAGGAACTGAGTAGCCAGCTAGTCGAAGGTCGAGATTGAGCGAGGCTCGAGTCCTCAGAACCTGTCCCGACCAGAGCGGATGAGGGTGGCTGGGAAGGCCCTGCACTGGGCGGCGGCGGAATGGTCCTGGAAGCTCATCCCCGCGGTGAAAGCATCCAAATGGTCTTTCGGGGCGGTTTTCCCGTCGAACAGAGAGACCTTCAGGGGCTTGTTGCGCGAGGAGATGTGGACAGCGAGCAGTTCCTTGGTAAACGGCTTGGTGAGCGAGTCGGCGGCGTACTTAGCCCCGTCGCCCGAGAGGTGACCTTCCCGGCGCATGCCCTCGATCTTCTTTTTGAGGGCGTCGAGTCGGCCGTGGTACCCCGAGGATTCGGCGCCTTGTGATCCCTGGCCTCTGCTGTGGGTGACCTGCGTCTGGGCGCGGCCCCGGTTCCTCTCGATGAGGTTCCTCAGATCCCCGGGCGAGGTGGCCCTCGAGCCGTCGTGGCGATCCCCTTCTATGCGACCCCGTCGAGGGAGGGGGTGTCGATCATGCCTGTGGACAGGCAAGGTGACCGACATCTCCTCAGGGGGTAAGGGTCGCGAGGAGGCTCGAGGCGAGGCGCTCTGGCGACGGATCTTGGTGTGGAGCCGTTGGGCGTCCAGCGGGCCTCAGGGGGTATCGGCCCATGAGATCTGTGGCCAGGGGTCGTAGCCTGCCGGCAGTCAACCGTGCCGACGAGGGCAGGGCTTTCTGGAGGCGGAGGAGCGGCGATTTGGGCCCCTGGCCCAGCTGCTTGGACGCGGACGAGCACCTCCACGAGGGACTGTAGCCGATCTATTCAGCTGGCGAGGGCGTTGATGATGGTCGCCGGGGGAGGTTCATCCACGCCTCCGGTGAGGGGGAGGCGGCGGCTGGTACCTGAATCTTCAGGATGGTCGCTTTCCATGTGGATGGAGATCGGAAGGCCAACTTTGTTTTTTGTGGAGTTTAGTTTGGCGCCAACTGATGGAGGTTCTTTTCGGGTCTCTGTGAGATGTTGTCTTTCGTCGATCTCCCGGTGGATTTTGGAGGTGATCTCCTGCTGAGTGTGGGTCTCAATGGGTTTTGAGGAGATTGGTGGTTTGAGGAGTTTAGCGCCGAGTACCTGCAAGGAAGTCCCAGGGTGGTTTGGTACCACCGAGGACCCTCCGACGATCAAGTCAGTACGAGATCATAGCAGAGTAACGGTTAAGTGGAGTAAAAAATGGCTTACTTGACCCTTCTGTGATGGGGGTTTATATAGCGGCGGCGGCACGCAGCAGGCGCGAGAATCTCGCCGGCAGTTACGCTCCCGATGTCACGCCCGCATAAAGAGCGGATCGCCCGTTAATGGGGATCGTGATGGCGTGGAATGTGGGATTTTGCCGGCGGAGAATCTGCGCATGACGAGATTTGCGGAGCGACAGTTACGCCTGTGAGTGGTGGAGTTGGTCGGTCGGAGGGACCGAGGAAGATGGACTCGGCTGAGGAGCTCGGGGACGAGCGAGAGGGTCGAGGAATCTTGGTCCTGTGGCAGCTCGGGGCGAGCTGAGAGGCCGAGGAGGCCAATTTCCAGGGGGCTCTAAGGACAGCCTGCTTGTGCTTGCAGGTCGGGTACAGGGGTGGTCTGGTCGGCCTATGTGGGCCCTTTCTTCTAAGTTCTGGAACACGTCATCTGCCACGTGTCCTGGTCTTGGAGATCGCCAATATTGAGCATCATCAGAAGATGACCTCGGCGGGAGAGCTCGCGGACGAGCGGGAGAGCCAAGGTATCTTGGTTCTGCGGTAGCCCGGAGACGAGCTGGGAGGGCGAGGAAGCCCGACCCGAAGGAAGGCTCGGAGGCAAACCGGATGGTCGAGGAAGCTCAGGCCTGTGATAGCTCGGAGTAGGGTAAAGGGACGGTTGGCTTGGCTGCTGAAGTGCTCGGGGGGTAAGGAGTGTGGTATAACCTCGGAGACAAGGTTTGAGGGAAGCCCCCACTGTAGCACGCTGGTTCCCCCTCCGTGACCCCCAGGGGTCTAACTGGCTTACGCATGTGACACGTCACCCGCCACGTGTCATGATATAAGGAATTACCGTTATTGAGCATCGTGATAGCTCGGAGTAGGGCAAAGGGACGGTTGGCTTGGCTGCTGAAGTGCTCGGGAGTAAGGAGTGGGGTGTAACCTCGGAGACGGGGTTTGAGAGAAGCCCCCACTGTAGCACGCTGGTTCTCCCTCCGTGGCCCTCAGGAACATAACTGATTTATGCATGTGACACGTCATCCGCCACGTATCATGATATAAGGAATTACCGTTATTGAGTATCATCAATTACTCTCCAGAGATCTGCAGAGGATGGAGACCCATGCTTGCCCTTCTCAGATTCTCTATCAATTTGAGCATCAAATGCTATAAAAAGTGAAGAACTGTGGATGAGCCGCCAATGATTTGATTGGGTTTGTTTTATCATTCTCTCTCATGGGGTCTACTGGATTTGTTGATATGTTTTATTGATACTATCTTGATATTTATGTTTTATCACTATGACTGATTATATTGATATGTTTGTTTCTATAAGAATATGAAGACATGGTTAGGTTTACGTTGAAAAAGCATTTCTAAATTGTATGCAATGAGTGTTTATTGTCTGTGTAGCAATAAAGTGGGGTTTTCTTTGGTAGGAAGCACCAAAGAAAAACCCCAATAAAGTATTCTAGCTTGTCAACATGTGTACTTTGTCCAACTTATACGGACATACCTTCAGTGTCGAACCACACACGCGCTCTGCGTACAATTTTTTTCCTACAAATAATTAGATCACAAAACGGATTCGATATATAATATATTAGTATACGTAGAAATAGAAACAAAGGGTAATTGATCGGAATAATTGACATAAACATAAACCCTAACTTTAATTTAAATTGAGGTACCTTTTTTCCCATATGGGGATCGAACTTACGATCTCTCACATTGGAGAAGAAATAAGTATCAATTGAGTTGAGCCTAGTTGGTTAGAGTGTACCAACGGTAAAGATAAAAAAAAGATTATAGAAGAAATTTATTGAAGGATTTTGTAATCTATCCAAAATATTTTATTTTGATTTTTGAAGTAGAAAAATTCGTTTCCTTGTAATTTATGTGAATGACTGCAGATGGTCCTTAGGCAACGTAATCATGTTGTTTGCTTCATTCATTCATGCAAGTGTTTTTATTATTAGCAAAAGGATCAAGGACAAGTTCACGTGTCGCAAATTCTTGAATTGGCTTTGTGCAACATTTTGTACCATAAATTCTTAAGATTAAGAGCAACTTGTTATCCTAAAGAACGATTGCTTTGTACTCTTCTTTGGTCGTATCCAATGCCAGAATAATGGATGGTAAAGTCCCAAAAAAAGGAATCCCTGCTACATTATTTGGATACTTTGTAGCAGTCGTTGTTTGGTGGGGGTAAAAATGTTTCTGCTGTCCGAAAAACCGTTAATTTTTCATCCACAAAATCAAATATTAAAACCTGTTAGATTCAAATAAAAATTATTATATTCATATCGATGAAGATCAGAATGGTCGTTATTCATTCTCCAAAAAATGGTGTAGAACTGACTTTTGACCATCATTATAGAAGGGTTTCTTCTATAGGGCCTTTGCCACAAATTAACGCTTTCAGACCAAATTCGTAGGTCTTTTGGATGCATGTGTGATTGTGTGTGGTGTGCGTGGGTGTGTCTTGTGTATAGGTTAGGGCTCACGTGGCAATGGAAAAAAACAAGCTCTCATTTCCCCCAAAAAATATTAGAAACCGGATTGAGGGAAAAAAATGTGACAATGTAATCTAAATTTTTAAATAAAATGAATGTCCCTAATATATTTCCTATCTTAATTTACAATTCGTTTTCTACTCAAATAAACTATATTTGTTAATTAGAAAAAAAAACAATGTATATGAGACTCAAAACATCTAAATACTAGGGTCATCCAATAAGTCTTACATGGTTCGCTAGTGGATAAATCAAATAGAAACTACATAATAAATAACGATGATATGCGTGCTTAAAAGAGAAAAAGAATGCAAAGAAAACTTAAACACTATTTCTATTAATTACATATATGCTTGTAAGGACACAAAAAGAATTCAACGATGCAAATTTGAAGAACAAAAACAGATTTTCAAAACGTGGGAAAAATCTTGTAAATATTTTGTTTTTTAATTTATTTTATTAAGTTTTACACGCTTTTTCCTTAAAAAAACGTGGAAAAATGAAAACGGAATAAATGGCCGTATGGTCAGAATCAAGCTTTATCAACTGTTTATTATAACAGTCACATCCTTCCCAAGTTAAGCCTTACCAATCCTCTATTCTTCATTTAGATTGCTAGACCACTTTTAAAAATATATCTCAAGGATATTGAAACAATATCGTAGCCAAGTTATATTAAACATATAATGGCCGGATATTGATGGAGGCCGGAATCTCTCTCAGATGTGGTTTTCCATCGATATTACGACCAGCGGGACTGAACGGTTGAGATTTGAGGTGGGAGTTGAGCGTGTGGATCTCAATAGTTTGTTGGTTGTTGTTGACGCTGAGCTACCTGCAAAGCAAGTCCCGGGGTGAGAAACCATCGTAGGACTCTCTGACGATCAAGTAAATACCAAAAATATTAGGGCAGAGTAGCAGCGTATTAGAATGAGTTCGAGATACCTGAGTTGTCTAGAAGAGGGGTTTATATAACGGTCGTATGGAGCGAGCCGATGCGAGATTCTCGCCATCCGTTTCGCCCATGCGTCACGTTCGCGTAGATGGCTGGATACACACATTAATGGCGAGATACGCTCATTAATGGCAAGATACGCTAGCATGGGATGCGGGACATGGAGCGGCGGAGATCTCGTTGTAGCAAGATACACGGAGCCGTTACGATGGCGTCCGTGCTCCATGCTCCCGGCCAAACAGGGAAGCTAAGGAGGCTCAGCTCGGTGACAGCTCCGAGAGAGAAAGCTCCGCTCTGTGATAACTCGGAGACGGGCGAGGAGGCAAAGAAAGCTCCGTTCTGTGATAGCTCGGAGACGAGTAATGAAGCTGGGGAAGCTCATAGCGAGGAGGCTGAGAAAGCTCAGAGACGAGCGAGGAGGCTGGGGAAGCCCAGCTCTGTGATAGCTCGGATGCTGGCGAGCTGTTGGCTGGTTGCTAGGCGAATAGGGAATGTACTCAAGGAAGGCCTCCCAAAGGTCGGAGGCACGGCGCCGAGAAATGTCCCCAATGCATCATACCTATTCCAGCTCCATAGCCTCCAGAAATCTAGTGGGCTTACGTGAACGATGTGTCATCTGTTACATGCCGTGACATGGGGAATCTCCACTTACGAGTATCATCGTTATCTCCTCACTATCGTTCCGGCTTATTTATGAGTCGGATCGAGAGTGGTCTGCTCGGTGTTCTCTGTTTAGCTTGGTCCGAAGAATCTTCGTGGCGTTTGGCGGTTGTATCTCTTTGATCCCGAGTCCACGTGGCGTATCATCGGGCAGGAAGCTGTCCGCCGGCCTCATAGCGAGGGCTAAGGATTCACGGGTTAGGTCGGATAGGAATCAACCCGCCGTGAATGGTTGTGACGGGCAGGAAGCTACCCGGTAGCCTCGTGATGAGGGATTTAGATCCACGGCGTTGTTGGGCAGGAAACTTCCCGCTGTGAATGGGCCAAGCAGGAAGCTACCCGGCCATCTCGTGATAAGGGTTTTGGATCCATAGCGTTATTAGGCAGGAAGCTACCCGCTGCGGATGGGCTAAGCAGAAAGCTGCCCGGCGGCCTTGTGATGAAGGCTTTAGATCCATGGCGTTGTTGAGCAGGAAGCTGCCTATGGTGGATGGATCGGGTAGGAAGCTACGCGGCCGCCTCGTGATGAGAGCTTTAGATCCACATTGTTGTTGGGCAGGAAGCTACCCACTGCGGATGGGCCGACTAAGAAGTTGCCCGACGGCCTCGTGATGAGGGCTCTGGATCCATAGCGTTGTTGAGCAGGAAGCTACCCGCTGCGGATGGGCCGAGAAGGAAGCTTCCTGGTGGCCTCGTGATAAGGGATTTAGATCCACGGCGCTGTTAGGCAGGAAGCTACCCGTGGTGGATTGGTTGGGCAGGAAGCCACCTGGACGCCTCGTGATGAGAGCTTTGGATCCACATCTTCGTTAGGCAGGAATCTACCCACTATGGATGGGCCGAGCAGGAAGCTGCCCGGCCACCTCGTGATGAGAGCTTTTGATTCACATCTTCGTTAAGCAGGAAGCTACCCACTATGTATGGGCCGAGCAGGAAGCTACCCGGCCGCCTCGTGAGGAAAGCTTTGGATCGACATCTTCGTTGGGCAGGAAGCTACCCACTGTGGATGGGCTGAGCAGGAAGCTATCCGGCCGCCTCGTGATGAGGGCTTTGGATCCACATTTTCGTTGGACAGAAAACTACCCACTGTGGCTAGGCCGAGCAGAAAACTATCCGGCCGCCTCGTGATGAGGGCTTTAGATCCACAGCGTTGTTGGGCATAAAACTACCCGCTGCGGATGGGCCGCGCAGAAAGCTTCCCGGCAGCCTCATGATGAGGGCTTTAGATCCACGGCACAGTTGGGCAGGAATCTACCTACGGTGGGCAGGCCGAGCAGGAAGCTGCCCGGCAGCCTCGTGATGAGGGCTTTAGATCCACGGCATTATTAGGCAGGAAGCTACCCGCGGTGGATGGGCCGGATTGAAAGCTACCCGACTGCCGTGTGATGAGGGTTTTGGATCCACGTCTTCGTTGGGCAGGAAGATACCCACTGTGGATGAGCCGAGCAGGAAGCTACCCGGCCATCTCGTAATGAAGGCTTTGGATCCCCATCTTCGTTGGGCAGGAAGCTACCCACTGTGAATGGTCCAAGCAAGAAGCTTGTAGCATCTTAAAATTTATTAGAGTTAATTATAATTTAATTAGCGATATAACATGAATTATTTAATAAAACATAGTTAATATATATTATAGATATAGATATAGATATTTATTTATTTATTTTATATATAATACACATATTTATACATTTAACCTAAGATTAGCAATATGTTAGTTTAAACCTAATACCAATTAAGTAGCCATGATAATAAATACATAAATTCTTTCTTAAACTTTTAGCTAAATTAAATGGTTTAGAAAAGAAAAGAAAAGAAAGGAAAAATGAAAATAGTATGGTTAGACATGGAGACATGGGCTATGGATGGCTAACATTTATTTTAGGAATGGTTGTGAATGGCAATTATTAGGCATTCTCTCTTCTTTCTTTCTCCTTCTTCATTTTTCTCTCTTCATCATTCTCACCTTCTTCACAAAATCCTTCTCTACCTCCCAACTTCACACATTCCTCACCCACTTAAAAATCATCACAAATTATAAATTTGTTCCTTCAAAACTATGGTGGAAGCCAAGTCCTTCATCTAGAGGCCACTTGCAAGCTTAGGACCTCTCTCAAGCTAATCTAAAGGTAATGAGCCAATCTTAATCATATTTTAACAGACTATTACCTTAACGACTCCTAAATTTAAATTAAACTTTATGTCTTAAGTTGTTTTTCAACTTTAAATGGGTTTTGAGATTGGTTTTGGCCTTATGAGAATTCTTGGGTTGTCCACAACTTAGATCTGGTTAGATGAGGGTATTTTAGTGTTAATTACTCTCTTGTTTCATCACCAAGATTTCACAAAGCCGCCTAAATGTTTTAATTAGTGCAACACTAGTATTTAGTTGAAGGGTAGGGTTTTATATTGAATTCGCTATTAAACCAGTGATCACAGAATTAAATTGCGATTACTGGGAGATTGTTATTGAACCCCGAGTGCACCCTCGAAACGCGAGCCCTTCCCTATAAGCTTTGGCAGCCAAAAAATACAAATTTGCCGCAATTTGCGGCTCGATTTCGGAATTAGGGTGTAAGTTTTTGTCAGGAGCCCTCTAAGACTCTAAATAGACCTCTGGTATATGCGATTTATTCCAATTTTGCGTATACAAAAATCTGGGATTGTTTTACCTTACTTTTGGCAATATTTTAACATACGATACGGATATCCCGACTCTCGTTTTAATGTTTTGCTTGGTTAATGGCCCTTCGGGGTAGTCCTAGGTGTTTGTTGCACACATATAGTACACTAAGTTCACACATGTTAACTTGTGAGAGTTTAGTTCGTTTGTGTATTGTGTATATGTGTCGTATCGGAATTCTAGCCCTCGCGTGCTAAGGTTTTGTTCAATGCTGGGATCGGTTATAGGGATTTCGAATGCGGCAAGAGAAGGGAAGGAGGTGATCGGATTCGAGTATCTTAAGATCATTCCGGTGAGTAGATTTAACATCTACGGAGGAATAGTTTTGATAGCGTTAAGCGCCGATGTCTAGATTCAAGTTATACAATCTTACACACACACACACACACACACACACACACATTCATATGTTGCATAATCATTATCATACGCATTTTATTACTTGCTACGCATTGATACATCCTCGTTAGGACACTTACACCATTGCCAATGGATTTTAAGCCGCACATGCACAAACTCACATGTACACACACCCTTGGTAATTACCATGCCATGTACACTATAGAACTTTCCACGATATCTTTTATTATACTATATCCTTATTGGTAGTTAGATCTTCGCTTATTTCATACTAGCATGCATCATGCCAATATCATGTGCACTTGCCATTATCACCGTATTCTTATATGATGTTGTTTCGTGAGATTTCTGTTTTCATGAGATTTGAGAAACTGCACAACACATTTCCTAAAACTTGGATTCATTTAAAAATGCGGTTTTCTCTTTTATATGATATTTTGCGTCCACCATGAGTTTTCTCGGTTCTGAGTTATGAGTATATCTGATTCAAGGAGTGAGGAGTCACCATCTGCGGATACATAGTAGACCCGGTTCGGTACCTCAGGACAAGAAGATCGTATAGAAAGGCGTTGATCTTGGCAGGGAAACACTACCTACCGGTGATAGTTTGGAAACTCAGCGGATATCCGGAGAATACCGATCGGAGTTATATGATCAGATGGATATGAGGGCCGATCCGAGTGACGGCGCTTGAGATATTAGGATTTCGAGTGTCGATATTTGACATAGGATTTATGGTGATTCATTGATGGCACTTCTGTTTTTTTTTACCTTATTATAATTGTTATGACATATTCATTTTTATATAGCTGCTATATCCCTGTTACTATACTTTGCTTATTCACATATGTCGCATCTATACCATTATACATCACTATAATCTCATAATTAGGAATGTCGTTGTTTCATTCATGCATATGATTGCCGCTTATGATATTATTTATTACTCACGAGCTGGCAACTCACCCCCGTTGTGCCACAGTTTTTTACATAGCCGATCCTCCAGTATAGTTGTGGCTTCAGGCATACTACTACCACCTTTTGGGCGTGATCTTTTGTTAGGTGGGTTGTGAGTATTCTTTTGTCCATTATCTTGTGTACTTGTTCATTGTATCTAATATACTCCATCTACCGCATGTATATTTGACTTAGAGACAAGACTGAGATATTTGTATTATATTGAACTCTAGGCGTCGTGCTCGTGTGAGCCGATTTTTGTGCTTATGTTGTGCTTATTGTTTTCTTTTCTTTATTACTTTATTCTTCGCCTAAGGTGTCGTATATTTTAACTGCATGGTTATGTTCCGCCATGTAGACGTTGAGATTGCTCCCAAGTGGGGATACTTATATATTTTTGCTTATATATCAATTTGGATCAAATTTTACAAAGGAGATGCTGCCAAAATTTTTAACGATAACTCATTTTCAAAAAGGTTTTGAAATAACTCTTTTACTCTTTGAATTAACACTTTAACAAAGAAATTTCACCTCTTTATCTTAATTACGGTTTAGATTCTGGGTTTTCGGCTTACTTGAATTACGTTACGCCTTTAAACATTGTGTGATTTAAATGTCGGTCGCGTTCCTCATTTGGGTCATGACAAAGTTGATATCAAAGCGTTAGCTTTTACCTTTCTAAGGCTAGGATGATCTTGGTATGATGGAGTAAGTAACTTAAGCAGAGTAATGTAGCGTATGTATATTCCGCGGCATATTCACGATACAATACTCCTTCTAAGTGACCTTATGATATATGTCTTGTGATTCCTTCCTTGATTCTACGCATCCTTTTGTTTCGGTTGCTATATTCTTACTAAATCCTGTTTCTTGTTAGCCAACATGCTGCCAAAGATATGAGGGCCCAGAAGGCTGCCGCCGGAGACGAGATCAGGATGGGTTCGTCCGAAATGAGGACCGACTAGGGCAGTACGCCTACCCCTCAGGAGCAGGTTGATCCTCCTTCTCCAGGTAGGATATCTAGGCTGGAGGCGAGTATTCAGGATTTGCACAAGATGGTTGGATCATTGGTTGAGGCCAGCCGGGAACAAAGGTCAGATATTGTTCTGCACAAAGGTCAGATATTGTTCCGCCTACTACGAGGACCGTGGTACTATCTACTGCTCAGACAGCTATACATGCCGCTACCGAGACTACCGATGTATCACTTCCTGAGTTGATAAGGCTGAAGCCCCGGTGTTCACTGGGACAAACGCAACAAAGGATTCTCAGTCGTTCCTTGATAGGATGGCCATGATTAGTCATTCCTTGAGGTGTTCTGATGCGAGATCGGTTGAGCTTGCTAGTTTTCGTCTGGAGGGTCTTGTCCAGACTTGGTGTGAGTCTGTTGAGAAAGGCCAAGCAGCAGGTCTTCCTCCTATGACACGGGATGGGTTTTCGACGGTTTTTCTTGCTCGTTTCCTTCCGCAGAGCATCAGGAATGCTCGAGCTCAAGGTTTTGAGTTTTTGCGCAAGACTCCTGGCATGACCGTGGCCGAGTATGATCTCCAGTTTACTCAGCTGTCCAGATATGCTCCTTATTTGGTGGACACCGAGGATAAGCGAGTCAAGAGATTTATGCGGGTTCTTGATACACAGCTGTCCTCTCTATTGGTGCCCAGCACATTGACACTTATGTAGGGACGATGGATGCGGCCACGCTAGTAGAGGAGCATATTACCGAGACTACGACTGTTCCGGAACCGAAGCGGGTTAGTACCGGTGTATCAGTTTTCGGACAGTTTGGTAAATGTATAGCAGGCAGAGGCCGCAGCGGATTCTTTCTAGGCCGTGGGGGTGGCAAAGGCTTGATACCGGGCCAGTTATTTAGCTCTTACTTACAGGGTCAGCAGCCGTCGCCTGGATGTTATTGTTAGTGTATATGCCCTAGGGGCCATTATTGTATCATACTAGGTTGTATATTACTTAATGGAAGCTTGGGATATTCACAGTTGTATATAACAGTCTTGCTAAACATAGTAGTATGCTACTTGGTTTTGTCTACTTTAATATGTGCATATGTTTCTTGTAACGTATCACTTATACATATTAGTAGAGCCCATAGGATCATTGCTTGATTACCAGCGTTGTGATGGCAGTCACACTAGTGGGGGCTGGGTAGTCTATAAGCAACATCCTATACTTGTCCTTAGTCGTAGGATTATCGAGACAGGGCATCGATACTCCGGAGTAGACTGGTGTATACGCTTCTCATCCCAGCTGGGGAGATGGTCTGTCCCACAGCTATCAGTACGTCGTACTAAAGATAGTATATAGGTGCTCGTTGTGTTACGGGTACACCGGACAGGACTCGCAGGAGAACTGACTGGATGGTATTATACCTAACGTCAGATAGCAGTTCTCAGGTGACATGTATGCAGATAGTCTGTTGACTTAAGGTCGTCATTTGTCTCGTGTGAGTTCCCACTGTGCTTTGATTACTACCCTACCACGGCTCAAAGGAGTCGTGCAAACAGGTTTTAGTTGGGTACAGTCCCGAGCCACATGGAGGCAGTGAGCGACTGTTAGGGATTCGTCTCTCCCAATATAGGGAGTTGATATCGTACTGTGATCGGTTGGTCATTACCATAAGTCCCTGGCCAGGGCTGATGGAGAATTACTGGTGGACTGATCAGTAGATTCTCAGATGGTCTTGAGCCAAACCGGCACGACTTGTACGGTTATTAGGGGTCTGACGTTCTCCACCTCCCTAGACCATACATACGATACTCTTAGACGAACAGACCGGACTGCGCGGATATTGTCACGGACAGGCTCAGTAGGAGTTCGGATGGGTTTCCTCATCGGCCTTCTTATCGACATCTACCTGGGGACCGTTACGTACAGCTAGTGCCGCTTGCGGTCTGTGGTTAAACCCACTGCCAGCGCAGTGTCGAGTCTTTAGAGTCCCACACAGAGAGTTTCCCTGCTCCAGGCGAAACGATATAGAGGTCGTATGGTTTTACGACAAGGGTTCGAACGCATACGCGTTTAAACGCACGTACGACGTTCGGACAGTTTTTACTAGCCGGCTTTGGTTTAAGCCAGATTCTAGTATCGGGTTATTGGATTTATACGGTCTAAAGTTTTTCCGTGTTTTCACGGATTGGAGGGGCGTTCCCGTAATTTTCCGGGAAGCTTCTAGAAGCATGGTGACTTGGGGGTTAAGGTGGCATAAGCATTTATTGCTTAATGACTCATTTGTGTGATTCATCCATGGTATTAAATGATGCATTAATTAGTTAATGGGTCATATGATGAATCACACAAGGTGAATGAATCAACCATGATGATTAATCATTTATATTATTTATTTGATAAATTGTTATGGTTGTTATATTCTAATGAGTTCATTTTTCAATATCATTCTTATGCTCACCTTCTCTCTCCTCAAGCTCATTCTCTCTTGAAACCCTAATCCTCCCCTCTCATGTGTTGAGATCAAGGATTAGATAGACTAATACATCCATAACCTCACTCTATATCCCCTAGGTAGCTTAGATTAGCACTTTGAGCAACCTAGTTATCTCAAGTTAGAGATCAAGCTTGGAGTAGGAACTTTCGGGTGGATCGTCTTTGACTCGAGGAGGCCGTTGAGGTGCCGATGTTCCAAGGAGCCTACGAGGAGTGGAGGACAGCGATGAAGACCCGAAGGATAAGTAACGTGAGGTATAACTTCAAATCCGAGTAGTTAAACCTCTCGTAGTTTGCTAGTAACGGTTTAGACACGATTCATGCGCTCAAGTCCGTGTTACGAAGCTTTGATAATCGTTTTTCATATATTCCGCCTCCTCGCAAGCTCGTGGGGTGCGTGACATGGACTTACAGTGGTATCAGAGCCAACTAAACCATTACTAGCTTATTAGCAACTAATTAGAACTTCGATCGTCGGAAAAAAACATGAAAACGAAAACCTAACCCTAACAGTTTCTATTAATTTTAACTTGTCGAAAAAATATTTGATATGCCTTAAAATTCACAGCAGGGAAATATAAGAATTCTGGGAAAATACGAGACTTCAACTCGGTTAGATGGCCGCGGATCCGCGGCAAAATAGTGCTTTTGGCCGCGGATCCGCCGCCGAGTCAACTCCGAGTTGACTCGGATTTGCTCAGTAATTCATAATTTTTGGTTTTCTGTTTTCCAGAATGTTCTGTTTCTACCCAGATTACTTCAGTGCTGGTTTGTTTTTGGGGTAGACACGGAAAAAGGAAGTCGATCGATGTTCTAAGTTATTTGCTAATTGGGTTTTTATCTGTAATGTTTAACGTGTTCGTAAACCTCCCCTAACTGCTAGTATGTCGGTTGGCAGGGGGTTGCGCATTTCTGTAATGTTTACTGTTTGTGTATATGGACTTGATTGGAATGTTGTGATGATTAGCCGGGGTTTGAGATGCGTTTTATATTCATTCATTCGATGTAAATGTAATATGATGTAATATTCTTTTGCGGGGCGCATCCAGGTTGCGGTTGTAGCCACCGTTGTATTATTTCTTTTTACTGTTTATGCTCCTAGGATAGACCCAAGGTGGGGTGCACAAACTACCGGGTACTTCGAAGTGTTTAGTGGCCTACTCACGTTGTTGAGGGAGACCGCTTCACTTCGGGTACTTGGCGGGTAGTTTGCCGTACCCGTAGGGGTCTAGGGTGCGGTAATGGCTATTAATCACAACTGTGTAATCCGTCTTTTGTTGCAGGCTCAAAGCAAACGCGGATTGCTGGTATATCCAATAAAGTTCATCAGTGATCTGGAATGCTTATTATTGCGTCTGACGAATGTACAATATCTATATATGATAGCTATTAGACGTCACTTATGTTTTACACCCGCGCTAGCCCAGCCCCCGCTCTGTCGTTAGTTAAGTAACCTAAAGGGTGATGACGGGACCCCGTGGCGAATGCGGATGGCATAAGAGGACGTAGTATTTTCGTTGTTTTCTGCAATGATAGGATAAATGATGGGACGCATTATTATAATGCAAAGAAAATAAACCAAAGAAAAGTCGTTGGAACAAATTTAAAAGAAACCACTCGGTTATTTTAAAAGATCAGAATTTTTAATTGCGGAGTTTTAACCACTCCTTTTAAAAAGTATCAGGTTCCTTCGATTATATCAAGTTCACTACGTTCACGGTTTTGTCAAAACCAGTCGTAGCCCTCCGTCATTTCATATGGATAGTCAATAGTATTCAAGCTGTGTTTGTTGGCCAAAGTCAAGGCACAGTGTTTGGTAGCTATTGAATATTCATATGTAGCATAGATAGATGCGTTGGTTTGGGACAGTCGTACTGCTTTGTTGGCCAAAGTCAAGGGTATGTACGGGTGGGTTCAAATTAACCTGGAAATTGACGGGTAGAACTTGACATGTGACTTATGATTTGTTGGCCAAAGTCAAGGTCATAAGAGCATGGGGCAAAAATCCACATCGGGAGTTTCTAAAGAAACTGAAACCTGCTAGTGTTGCATACCATTTGGAGTTTGATAAATGTTGGTAGGATTCCTTCAACATTATCATACGATGATATTTGGATCCCGATCCCACTGTGAGTACATGCTACTTATCAGGAGATTCGTCACTTAAAGATCAATGCTATAAACCAAGTAGATGCCTAGAAAGGTGTCAGAGGGGCTACGCCCCCAGAGAAAAGAGGTTCTTTAATTAAGGAACTTCGCGAAAGCGTTGGAAAACCTCCCTCGAAGTATCGACACTGGCCTGGCTGAACGGTTAAGCAAGTATTATACGGTGAGAATAGTCCTGGCTAATTCTTCTTTTATGATTTGAGGAAGGATTCGAGAAACAGTGGGAGCCATCCTGTTTAGATAAATTAAAAACCACTCTAAACTTGCAAGAGCATCATGCTAAAAGTGTTTTCTTCTCTCTCTCTTAATTGCAGCGACCTTGTGACCACGACTAGATTATATCTAGATAACAAATTGACTGAATCTGACTTATATGACAGGCAAAGGTCTGTCCAGATGTCCATTGCCTATGACAAGCTGGACCACCCTATTACTACTCAAGATCCTACCGTCCCAGGTCCAGTTTCCATTGTCGCGGATATGGATATCCGTCAGACAAGGGAAAAGGATAAAGCGAAAGCCAAGTGCCTCGTGTTAGCTTCAGTTGATGGTGTATACCAGAAGCAGCACGAGAAGATGGACTTAGTTTCCATCTTTCTCCATAACAAAGATTTATATGGAGAGCAATCTCATATCACAAGATATGAGACCTCGAACGAATTAATTCAAGCGAGATTGGCTAACGGGTCATCTGTAGGGGACAACGTCCTTACAATGACTAGCTATATTGATGAGCTCACGGACCTGAAGACCACGTTGGAGAACGGGTCAGATACTGACTTGATTCTACAGTCTCTTCCTTCTACCCTGAAGGAAACCAGGGAAGTAGAAGGAAAGGGAAGGGAAAAAGTTTTGGGACTGGAAGTAGTAAAAGAGGGACGTTCCTATTGTTACGGGAATGAACATTGGCAGAAGGATTGCAGGTCTAGCAAAGCCAGTAGCCAGGATTCGAAGCATGTTGTAGCTTCAGCTTCGGGTGTGTTTGTGATAGAGAACTGTTTGTCAGTTAACCCTACTTCCTGGGTATTGGATACCGGATCAGGATCTCACATCTGTAATTCGTTACAGGCTCTGAGAAACCGTAAGGTTATCAGGATAGGTGATATGACCCTCAGGGTTGCTAACGGAATGAGCATGAACGCTGAATCCGTAGGGGAATATCATATTGGACTGACAACTAGGCAGATATTGATTCTGCGTAACTGTTTTTATGTACCAGGTACAACTTGTAATATCATATCTGTATCCTTACTTTCTAAGGAAGGATATGATTTTACTTTTATAAGCGATGTGGTTCACATCCACCTAAATCAAGTCCTGATTGGGTCAGGTACATTAAAAAACGGGATATACGTATTGAATCAAGCTCAGATTTTCAGTGTCCAGAACACACTTAAAAGAAAGTCTCCGGAATTAAATCAGGCTTTCTTATGGCATTGTAGACTGGGTCACATCAATGAGAGAAGGTTAACTAAGTTACATAGAGAAGGATATTTGAATTCGTTCGAATATCATGCTACTTGTGAATCTTGTCTCATAGGAAAGATGACAAAAACTCCGTTTACTGGACACGGAGTAAGAGCAAGCGAGCTCTTGGGGCTCGTACACAGTGATGTGTGCGGTCCAATGTCTACACATGCGCGAAGCGGTTATTCTTACTTCATTACTTTTACGGATGACTTTTCGAGGTACGGATATGTCTTCTTAATGAAACATAAATCTGAATCTTTTGAAAAATTCCAGGAATACAAGAATGAAGTGGAAAACCAAACATGCAAAAGTATCAAGACACTGGGATCTGATCGAGGTGGTGAATACTTAAGTGCCGAGTTCCTAGGTTACTTAAAAGAGAATGGAATTCTCTCTCAGCTTACTCCTCCATACACACCACAACATAACGGTGTATCGGAGAGACGGAACTGAACCCTATTAGATATGGTTCGTTCCATGATGAGTAACGCTGAGTTGCCGCAATCATTCTGGGGATATACACTAGAATCAGCTGCATACCTTTTGAACCGAGTTCCAACCAAGACTGTGCCTACCACACCATATCAGATATGGAGTGGGAAGAAACCCTGTCTTAAGTATCTTAAGACATGGGGATGTCCAGCTTTTGTAAAGAAGCAGCATGCGGACAAGCTCGAGGCACACTCAGTAAAATGCAAATTTGTGGGATATCCAAAGAACTCCGAGAGATATTATTTCTATTACGCAGAGGAACAAAAGGTCTTTGTTTCTCTTCATGCCTGCATCTTGGAAACTGAGTTTTTAGAAAATCAGAAGAGTGGGAGCGCAATAGAACTGGAAGAAATTCCAGAACCATAAGCTATTACTGAAACCTTGGTAGAACAAGAAGGTTCAGGAGAACCGGACATCCCAGCGCCTATCCGCAGGAGTAGTAGGCCGTCTCATCCGCCTGAGAGATACTACGGTTTTCTCATAGACGGGGATCGAGAAGATTGCGTCATTGATAATGATGACCCTACTAGCTTCCAGCAAGCCATTCAGAGCGGCGACTCGGTAAAATGGCTGGATGCAATGCGGACCGAAATGGAATCCATGTACACTAACAAAGTATAGACTTTGGACTTTGCTCCAGATGGGGTAAAACCCGTAGGATGCAAATGGATCTTCAGAAAGAAGATTGGTGTAGATGGACAGGTTGAAACCTATAAGGCTAGACTTGTTGCAAAGGGTTTCCGTCAAAGACCTGGTTTGGACTATGACGAAACCTTTTCTCCAGTAGCTATGCTAAAATCCATTAGGGTTGTTCTTGCTATTGCTGCCTTCTACGATTATGAGATCTGGCAGATGGACGTAAAGACGGCCTTTCTAAATGGAAATTTGGAAGAGAGCGTCCATATGGATCAGCCAGAGGGATTCATTCAGAGTGGGAGCATCGGTAGTGTATGCAAGTTGCTTAAGTCCATTTATGGACTAAAGCAAGCATCTCAGAGTTGGAACATCTGTTTTGATGATACTGTCAAAGAATTTGACTTTATCAAAAATTCAGATGAACCGTGCATATACAGAAAGTTTGTAGGGAGAGCTGTAGTATTTCTCGTCTTGTACGTGGATGACATTCTCCTAATAGGAAATGATATTCCTATGCTACAGTCAGTCAAAAGATTCTTGTCATAAAAGTTCTTCATGAAAGACCTGGGTGATGCCACCTACATTCTGGGGATCCAGATCTATCGTGATAGATCAAAAAGGATGTTGGGACTTTCGCAGTCCAGGTACATAGACACCATATTGAAAAGATTCAGTATGGAAGATTCTAAGCGCGGTAACCTACCGGCTTGTCACGGAATCACCATCTCCAAAGAGATGTCTCCCAAGACTGATTTGGAAAGGGATCGCATGTCGATTATACCCTACGCTTCTGCAGTAGGCTCTATAATGTATGCGATGTTATGTACCAGACCAGATGTAGTATACGCATTGAGCGTAGTAAGCCGGTATCAGGAAAACCCAGGGGAGAAGCACTGAATAGCCGTAAAGAACATTCTCAAGTACCTGAGGAGGACTAAGGAGATGTTCTTGGTGTATGGCGGAAAAGACCTCCAGATAGAGGCCTTTGCTGACTCCGGCTTCCAGAGTGACAAGGATGACTCCAAATCCATGTCGGGTTATGTGTTTACCCTCAATGGAGGGGCGGTCTGTTGGAAGAGTTCCAAGCAGGAGACCGTTGCTGACTCAACAATGGAAGCGGAGTACATAGCTGCTTGCGATGCCGCAAAAGAAGCTGTCTGGATGAAGAAGTTCCTCACAGAACTTCAGGTGGTTCCTACCAGTGTTGATCCAATACCTCTGTATTGTGACAACAATGGAGCTATAGCTTTAGTGAAGGAACCCAGGTCCCATCAGAAGTCCAGACACATCTTAAGGCGGTATCACCTGATCAGGGAGATCGTAGATCGCTGGGAGATCGAGGTGAAAAGAGTAGGGACAGAGAATAACATTGCTGATCCATTCACAAAGGCCATTCCTCAGACGCAGTTTGAGAGGCTATTCGAGATGATAGGTCTGCGATATACCAGCTCATGGCCCTAGTGCAAGTGGGAGATTGTTAGTGTATATGCCCTAGGGGCCATTATTGTATCATACTAGGTTGTATATTACTTAATGGAAGCTTGGGAAATTCACAGTTGTATATAACAGTCTTGCTAAACATAGTAGTATGTTACTTGGTTTTGTCTACTTTAATATGTGCATATGTTTCTTGTAACGTATCACTTATACATATTAGTAGAGCCCATAGGATCTTTGCTTGATTACCAGCGTTGTGATGGCAGTCACACTAGTGGGGGCTGGGTAGTCTATAAGCAACATCCTATACTTGTCCCTAGTCGTAGGATTATCGAGACAGGGCATCGATACTCCGGAGTAGACTGGTGTATACGCTTCTCATCCCAGCTGGGGAGATGGTCTGTCCGACAGCCACCAGTACGTCGTACTAGAGATAGTATACAGGTGCTCGTTGTGTTACGGGTACACCGGACAGGACTCGCAGGCTGACTGGATGGTATTATACCTAACGTCAGATAGCAGTTCACAGGTGACATGTGTGCAGATAGTCTGTTGACTTAAGGTCGTCATTTGTCTCGTGTGAGTTCCCACTGTGCTTTGATTACTACCCTACCACGGCTCAAAGGAGTCGTGCAAACAGGTTTTAGTTGGGTACAGTCCCGAGCCACATGGAGGCAGTGAGCGACTGTTAGGGATTCGTCTCTCCCGGTATAGGGAGTTGATATCGCACTGTGATCGGTTGGTCATTACCATAAGTCCCTGGCCAGGGCTGATGGAGAATTACTGGTGGACTGATCAGTAGATTCTCGGATGGTCTTGAGCCAAACCGGCACGACTTGTACGGTTATTAGGGGTCTGACGTTCTCCACCTCCCTAGACCATACATTCGATACTCTTAGACGAACAGACCGGACTGAGCGGATATTGTCACGGACAGGCTCAGTAGGAGTTCGGATGGGTTTCCTCATCGGCCTTCTTATCGACATCTACCTGGGGACCGTTACGTACAGCTAGTGCCGCTTGCGGTCTGTGATTAAACCCACTGCCAGCGCAGTGTCGAGTCTTTAGAGTCCCACACAGAGAGTTTCCCTGCTCCAGGCGAAACGATATAGAGGTCGTATGGTTTTACGACAAGGGTTCGAACGCATACGCGTTTAAACGCACGTACGACGTTCGGACAGTTTTTACTAGCCGGCTTTGGTTTAAGCCAGATTCTAGTATCGGGTTATTGGATTTATACAGTCTAAAGTTTTTCCGTGTTTTCACGGATTGGAGGGGCGTTCCCGTAATTTTCCGGGAAGCTTCTAGAAGCATGGTGATTTGGGGGTTAAGGTGGCATAAGCATTTATTGCTTAATGACTCATTTGTGTGATTCATCCATGGTATTAAATGATGCATTAATTAGTTAATGAGTCATATGATGAATTACACAAGGTGAATGAATCAACCATGATGATTAATCATTTATATTATTTATTTGATAAATTGTTATGGTTGTTATATTCTAATGAGTTCATTTTTCAATATCATTCTTATGCTCACCTTCTCTCTCCTCAAGCTCATTCTCTCTTGAAACCCTAATCCTCCCCTCTCATGTGTTGAGATCAAGGATTAGATAGACTAATACATCCATAACCTCACTTTATATCCCCTAGGTAGCTTAGATTAGCACTTTGAGCAACCTAGTTATCTCAAGTTAGAGATCAAGCTTGGAGTAGGAGCTCTCGGGTGGATCGTCTTTGACTCGAGGAGGCCGTTGAGGTGCCGATGTTCCAAGTAGCCTACGAGGAGTGGAGGACAGCGATGAAGACCCGAAGGACAAGTAACGTGAGGTATAACTTCGAATCCGAGTAGTTAAACCTCTCGTAGTTTGCTAGTAACGGTTTAGACACGATTCATGCGCTCAAGTCCGTGTTACGAAGCTTTGATAATCGTTTTTCATATATTCCGCCTCCCCGCAAGCTCGTGGGGTGCGTGACATGGACTTACAGTTATCAGTGTGGGAGTCCATACCATCTCGTCAGGCATTGTACCGTGAGACATCAGGGCGGGGCAGCAGTCCCACAGGTCACCCTACCCCCTTCACCTCCTCCTCCGCGAGCATTGCCTCCTCCGCCCGTCGCTACTCCGAGCCAGACAGATACTCAGAGGGGCCGTGGTCGTGGCGGTCCTGTTCAGAGGGGAGGAGGTGGCAGAGGCAGAGGGCATTAGGGTGCTGGTAGGGGCAGACCAGAGTTTTTGCTTTGACTCCTCAGGATGCGCAGTTATCGAATGTTGTTGTGACAAGTACTTTTTCCGTGTGTTCTTTTTACGCGCATATATTGTTCGACCCTGGTTCCACACACTCATATGTATCCACACACTTCGTACAGACATTGGATCGAGATTCGTCCTTATTAGATCAACCTCTCATTATGCTTACTCCCGTAGGAGAGTCTTTCATCGCCCGACACGTGTTCCGATCATGTTCCATTCGGATTGGGGATAGGTATTCTTCTGTTGATTGATCCTTCTCGAGATGTTAGACTTCGACATTCTACTAGGTATGGATTGGTTAGCCACTTGTTATATGTCTGTGGACTGCCGTGAGAAGGCGGTCAAATTTTGCATTCCGGGAGTGCTATTTTTTATTGTGCAGGGGGACTGCAGTGTCGTCCCTCACAGTCTGATTTCTGCCCTTTACGCTAGTCGTATCTTGAGAAAAGGATGTCGGGGATTCTTGTCTTATATTCGTTATGCTGGAGCCACAGAGGTCCTTTGGACCAAGTTCCGATTGTGAGAGGGTTCCCTGATGTATTTCCTGATGAGTTACCCGGGTTGCCGCCAGAGCGCGATATTGAGTTCTGCATTGACTTGATCCCCGGCACAGGACCTATTTCTATACCGCCTTATCGGATGGCCTCGGCGGAGCTTAAAGAGCTCAAGTATCAATTGCAAGATTTGCTTGATAAAGGACTTGTACGACCGAGTGTGTCGCTTTGGGGAGCTCCTGTCCTGTTCGTTAAGAAGAAGGACGACGGTATGAGATTGTGTATCGACTATCGTAAGTTGAACCGAGTTATGGTGCAGAATAGATATCCCTTATCTCGCATTGATGATTTATTTGATCAGCTCTATGGAGCGGGATATTTTTTGAAGATTGATTTGCGGTCAGGTTATCATTAGTTACGGGTCCGGAATGATGACATTCCGAAGACTGTTTTTCGGACGCGCTACGGGCATTACGAGTTCTTGGTGATGTTGTTCAGGCTCACCAATGCCCCAACAACGTTCATGGATTTGATGAACCGGATCTTCAGGATGTTCCTCTACCAGTTTATCATCGTATTCATAGACGACATTCTGGTCTACTCTAGGGGTCGAAAGGAGCACGAGCAACACTTAAGAATTACATTGCAGATATTGAGAGAGAGAGAGAGCACCAGCTGTTTTCTAAATTCTCGAAGTACGCTTTCTGGCTTGATAGTGTGGACTTCTTGGGTCGCGTGGTTATAAGAGATGGTATACGAGTGGATCCAAAAAAGATTGAGGTAGTACAGTATTGGCCCAGACCCGTTTCAGTGACAGAGATTCACAGCTTTTTGGGCTTAGCTGGTTATTACCATCGTTTCGGACAGGGTTTATCTCGTATCGCTGCACCGATGACTGGGCTGACCCGGAAGAGAGTTCCGTTTCTGTGGACTGAGGCATGTGAGCAGAGTTTTCAGCAGTTGAAGACTCGTTTGACGACTGCACCGGTTCTATCTTTACCTTCTGTAATGACCCTGAACTTTCTGTACAGAATTTTTTTTCAAAATACAGAAAGGAATATCTTAGCCTGAGCACAAGTTATAAAATTAATTTGCTTTAAAACAACAAGAAAGCACTTGTAGCTCATTGGTAAATTCTTGCACTGCTTTGACATAACCCCTGTGTTCAAATCCCCCCGCCACATATTATTTTTAATGATTTTTCTTTTAAAATTTTAGAAGCTCAAAAGTTTACACATGCACTGCACGTAAAAATGAAAAGTCACATAAAACAAACATGTGCACTGAACTATATGAAGCGACTATGACACGTGGCAGCGATCCAAGCACCCATCCCTCGGATCTGGCCAGCAAGATGTGGCTTGGGGCCGGCGCCGCCGGTCCCACCAGTCCCAAATGCCTCCATCTCTTAACCTTATCACCCATTGGTCTACCCCACTACCCTTATACTGTTTGATTTCCCTGCATTTATCCAGAGAGTGATAATTCACCTCTTTAATCCATTTTAATGCATATTTTTAATTCATTCTTCAATCCTCAAAACCCTAATTTCTCCTATAAATACCCCCCTACATTTTAGCCATCCTCATTCAGAAATCCTTTGTCGAAACTCTCTAAAATTTCCAAGTCAAAAGTTGTACAAGTGGAGTTAGCTCAAGGTCGAGTTCCCGCGACGTTTCAGGACAAATCCGACGACGACGCCGATGCGACTCCACGATGATTGCCAACCCTTCCTCTACCTCTCCCGTCTCCTTCAATCAGGAATTCCCCTCTTCCCTCTTCTCTCTCTAGTAAATAGAATCCTATTTTCAAAACTCGTCGGAAGCGGAGTTATTCCGACTTCCGGTTCTAATTTCATCAAAAACGTAATTTTTCTTATTAACAAATTTACCATCTTTTTACATATTGTTTATTAACTATTAAATAACAATTAAAACAAGTTTCAATTCAAAATATAATGTTAAACAACTTTTATTTAACTTTTACGGTAAAATACCATCTAGTTTACATACGACATTATTTTATTGTTTTGCTCATTTTACCTTTAGAAAACACACGAGGTAATGACCTATCTCACCACAACACTCATTCTTGACATAGCACGATAAATTTTGGAACTTGTGAGATAAAATATGAAATTACATTTAAATACCATAAACTTTCAAAAACCGTTTTCTTTAAAAGTGTATTATTTAATTCCTTGCAAATGCACCTATACAACCCATTTTGGGGAACCCCGATCGGGATGGTGCGGGTTATCGCACATCCTCGGGCCTAGTAGAGCGAGATGCAAACCTCCTCACGGAGCATCCGATCTCGATGGAATTGTTAATGCAATTTTTAAGAAAAATGTGATTTCTATTTAATAAATAAGTTCTATTTTTATAAATAAATATATATATATATATATTATCAAAATATCTACTTTAAATATACAATATATATATTCCATGTTTTCTAAATCAAAGGAATCACAAATTTCATGAAACTACCAATACAAATCAATACAATTCCAATATTACACTATAATACCATATACTATTCAAGTTAGGTTTATATCTACTAGAATATTTCATTTTATAAAAACTACATTTATGAAAATCCTAAAGACGATAAATAAATACTTGAAGTTTATTTTGAAAATATATCAAAATTATTTTTCATAAAACCCCCTCAAGTTATATTAATTTACAATAAGGACCCTAGTAAACATAGGTTTAAGCGGGACCAGTTCTTTTGAGCCTCAGGGAGTCGGAGAATTTGGGTGCTAGCCTATCTAAGGTAGACAAACTAAAAACGGTGTTATCAACAAGGTAATTGTCTTGAAAAAAGACACAAATCATGCCGTCCATGTGCAGCAGTTACCGATAACATCAAAACTAATTCATGACTTCAATTCGTTTTAAAGTGTCTGACTCAGACAGAGTCTCAATCTAATCTGAATCAATCGATCTATCCTCGAATTTGATTCAAGTATAACTCCTTTCAACATGAATCCGTTTATACTGGAATACAATCTATATCAACATGACTCGACCGAACCGAACCATGGATATACTCTGATTAAATGACTATCTATTTATATCCATTTCGTTTACATGATATCATGGTTTTGTCAAGTCATACATCTATTAAACAAAGCAATACAAAGCAATACAAAAGACATTACGGGGTTTTAAAGGAGTAAACTGGTATGGAATGTGTTGGAAGTGGCAGGAGACGGTCACTTTAATACACCTAACCTGAATATCCATTGCTGTTGTTCCGTGGATTAACGGTTCCTTGTGCTCCGTATACCTTAGTCCACGGAATAGTTGGACTCCTCTCGTATACACTGGCATATTCTGTACCAAGTTACAAACAAATGCGTTAGCATAATAGTATACAGTTATATTCTTTCTGTCTGTTCTATTTCTACCTTTCTTTGCGACTTATCGAGCGATTGTTCGCTGACGGCATTCCTTCTCTCTTTTTTTTCTTTGGAATGTTGTCAGGTGGATCCGACTCACTGGAGATATATCCCAGTTCAGAGGACTTGGATCAGTTTAGCGAGGACCCTGAGCTTTAGACTCTTGTATATACTTTACTTTCATGTTTATACCATTATTTAGGCATTACTTTCATCATTGTATTTACTTTTCAGTTGTATTGTAAAGAAATGTTCAATAAATAAAAATTGATGTTCATTTACATCTCTTGTCATTTTCTTGTGTACTTTATTATATTGCTTAGTTACGCTTAGCGTGTTTACTTCTGAGTAAATACGTAGCGGGCCTCGTCGTGTTTCCGTACCCGTACACTGGGAAGCGTGGCGTGGCACCTTCAGGCTCAGGCGGTTATGTTATTTATTGTAATGCTTCTCGAGTAGGTGTAGCTTGCGTGTTAATGTAGCACGGCAGAGTCATCGCTTATGCCTCTCGGCAGTTGAAGAAGAAACTACCTTACTCACGATCTAAAGATGGCCGCAGTGGTCTTTGCGTTCAAGATTTAGAGACATTACTTGTATGACGATTCATGACAGATCTTTATGGACCACAAGAGCCTGAAGTACATTTTCCAGCAGCGGGATCTAAATTTAAGACAACGCCGTTGGATGGAGCTCGTAAAAGACTATGATTGTGATATCCTTTATCATCCGGGAAAGGCAAATGTTGTAACCGATGTTTTGAGTGGGAAGCCCGGAGGTAGTTTATCTTATTTGAGCGCGGTCAGCGGCAGTCTTCTGCGGATTGGCAGGTTTTATGCGACAACGGACTACAGTTTGAGTTCACTTCCACAGGAGGACAGCTTGCTCATGTCCGCCCCCGTCCGCTTTTACTTGATCGCATCAGGGAGGCACAGTCTGACAATACCTATTTGTCTGAGATTATGGAGCAGGTTCGGCATGGGGGAGATTTGGAGTTTGCGATGATCGATAACGAGGGAGTGCTACAGTTTGGGACTTGTCTTTGTGTACCCGATTCTGAGGGGCTGAGATGCGAGATCTTATAGGAGACACATCGGTCAGTATACAGCGTTCATCCGGGTTCCACCAAGATGTATCATGATTTGAGAGATGTCTACTAGTGGAAAGGGATGGAAAGAGATGTTTCTGATTTTATTTTAAGATGCCTGACTTGCCAGCAAGTTAAGGCCGAGTATCGGAGGCCGGCGAGAGAGTTACAGCCTTTCCCTATTCCTGAGTGGAAATAGGAACAGATCTCCATAGAGTTCGTTGTGGATTTACCTGGGTCCAGCCGAGGGTATGACTCTATTTGGGTACTCGTAGATCGGTTGACAAAAGTGGCTCACTTCCTCCCAGTGAAGACCACTTTCGGGTTTGCTCAGTATGCTCAGCTCTACATGGATGAGATTGTGCGGTTGCATGGCGTTCCGATATGTATTGTTTCCGACAGAGGCACTCAATTTACCAGCCGTCTCTAATAGAAACTTCATGATGTTTTGGGTACCCGTTTGAGTTTCAGTACAACTTTCCACCCGCAGACCGATGGTTAGTCAGAGCGGACTATTTAGACTCTCGACGATATACTCCGAGCGTGTGCACAAGATTTGGGTGGCAGTTGGGATCGTCACTTGCTCTTGATCGATTTCTCCTATAATAATAGTTTTCAGGAGATGATTCATATGTCACCTTTCGAGGCTTTGTATGTGAGAAAGTGTTGATCGCTGGTCTGTTGGACCGAGCTTAGCGAGAGCAGAATTTTGGGATCGCGGTTAGTACAAGAGACTACGGAGAAGATCCAGTTGATCCAGGATAGGATGAGAGCAGCCAAGAGCAGGCAGAAGTCATATGCTGATCGTCATCGCCGCAGCTTTGAGTTCGCTATGGGTGACCATGTTTTCTTATGGGTCTCTCCAATGAAGGGTGTGATGAGGTTTGAAAGGAAGGAGAAGTTTAGTCCAAGATATATAGGTCCTTTCGAGATTCTTGAGCGAGTCGGTACCGTTGCCTATCGTTTAGCACTTCCGCCCAGTTCCTGGATGTACACCCTGTATTTCATATATCTATACTTCGTAAGTATCTTCATGACCCTTCTCACGCGGTTCAGCATCAGATGATCCAGCTGGAGCATGATCTTTTTTCCACCGCGCAGCCGGTGGTAATCCTGGACTGGCAAGTGAAGAAATTGCGGTCAAAGGTATTACCGTTCATGAATGTTCTGTGGTATGGCCCGAACAGCGAAGAGATCACATGAGAAGCCGAGAGCGAGATACGGAAGAAATTTTTCCATCTTTTCGAAGGTACGCGTGGTTAGATTTTAAATTCGGGGACTGAATTTCTTTAAGAGGAGAAGATTGTAACATCTTAAAATTTATTAGAGTTAATTATAATTTAATTAGAGATATAACATGTGTTGTTTAATAAAACATAGTTAATAATATATATATATATATATATATATATATAATACACATATTTATACACTTAACCTAGGATTAGCAATATATTAGTTTAAACCTAATACCAATTAAGTAGCCATGACAATAAATACATAAATTTTTTCTTAAACTTTTAGCTAAATTAAATGGCTTAGAAAAGAAAAGAAAACAAAAATGAAAAGAAAAGAAAAATGAAAATAGTATGATGAGACATGGAAATATGGGCTATGGATGGCTAACATTTATTTTAGGAATGGTTGTGAATGGAAATTATTAGCCATTCTCACTTCATTCTTTCCTCTTCATCATCCTCACATCCTTCACAAAATCCTTCTCTGCCTCCCAACTTCACACATTTCTCACCCATTTAAAAATCATCACAAATCATAAATTTGTTCCTTCAAGACTATGGTGGAAGTCAAGTCCTTCACCTAGAGGCCACTTGCAAGATTAGGACCTCCCTCAAGCCAATCCAGAGGTAATGAGTTAACCTTAATCATGTTTTAACAAACTCTTGCCTTAACGACTCCAAAATTTAAATTAAATTTTATGTCTTAAGTTGTTTTTCAACTTTAAGTGGGTTTTGAGATAGGTTTTGGCCTTATGAGAATTCTTGGGTTGTCTACAACTTAGACTAGATTAGATGAGAGTATTTTAGTGTTACTTACTCTCTTGTTTCATCACAAAGACTTCACAAAGCCACCTAGATGTTTTAATTAATGCCAAACTAGTATTTAGTTGAAGGGTAGGGTTTCAAATTGAATTTGCTATTAAACCAGTGATCACATAATTAAATTGCGATTACTGGAAGATTTTTATTGAATCCTGAGTGCACTCTCGAAACCCGAGCCCTTCACTCTAAGCTTTGGCCGCCAAAAAATGCAAATTGAACGCAATTTGAGGCTCGATTTCGGAATTAGGGTGTAGGTTTTTGTCGGGAGCTCTTCTAAGACACTAAATAGACATCTGGTATATACAATTTCTTCCAATTTTGCGTATACAAAAATCTGGGATCGTTTTATCTTACTTTTGGCGATATTTGAACATACGATACGGATATCCCGACTCTTATTTTAATGTTTTGGTTGGTTAACGGCCCTTCGGGGTAGTCCTAGGTGTTTGTTGTACACGTATAGTACACTAAGTTCACACGTGTTAACTTGTAAGAGTTTAGTTTGTTTGTGTATTGTATATATGTGTCGTGTCAGAATTCTTGCCCTCACGTGCTAAGGTTTTGTTCGATACTAGGATCGGTTGCGGGGACTTTAGATGCGGTAAGAAAATAGAAGGAGGTAATCGGATTCGAGTAGCTCGAGGCCGTTCTGGTGAGTAGATTTAATATCTACAGAGGAATCGTTTGGATGGCGTTAAGCACCGATGTCTAGATTCAAGTTATACAATCTCATACACACACACATTCATATGTTACATAATCATTATCATACGCATTTTATTACTTGCTACGCATTGATACATTCTTGTTAGGACACTTGTACCATTACCAGTGGGTTTTATGCCGCATGTGCACAAACTCACATGTACACACACACCCTTGGTAATTACTATGCCACGTACATTGTAGAACTTGCCACGATATCTTACGTTATATTATATCCTTATTGGTAATTAGATCTTCGCTTATTTCATACTAGCATGCATCATGCCAATATCATGTACATTTGTCATTATCACTGTATTCTTATATGATGTTGCTTCGTGGGATTTCTATTTTCATGAGATTTGAGAAACCGTACAACACATTTTCTAAAACTTGGATTCATTTAAAAATGTGGTTTTCTCTTGATATGATATTTGGCGTCCACCATGAGTTTTTTCGGTTCTGAGTTATGAGTATATCCAATTCGAGAAGTGAGGAGTCACTGTCTGTGCATACATGGTGGACCCGGTACGGTACTCCGAGGCAAGAAGATCGTATAGAAAGGCGTTGAGCTTAGCAGGGGAACACTACCTACCAGTGATAGTATGGAAACTCGGCGGATATCCGGAGGATACCGACCGGAGTTATATGATCAGATGGATATGAAGGCTGATCCGAGCGACGACGTATGAGATATTGGGATTTCAAGTGTCGATATTTGACACAGGATTTATGATGATTCATTGATGGTACTTCTGTTTTTTTTACCTTATTAGTAATGTTATGACATATTTATTTTATATAGCTGCTGCATCCCTGTTATTATACTTCGCTTATTCACATATGTCGCATCCATACCATTATACATCATCATAACCTCATAATTATGAATGTCGTTGTTTCGTTCATGCATGCGATTGCCACTTATGATATTATTTACTACTCATGAGCCAACAACTCACCCCCATTGTACCACGGTTTCTTGCAAGGCCGATCCTCCAGTATAGTCGCTACTTTAGGCATACTACTACTACCTTTTGGGCATGATCTTTTGTTAGGTGGGTTGTGAGTATTTTTTGTCCGCTATCTTGTGTATTTGTTCATTGTATCTAGTATACTCCATCTACTACATGAATATTTGATTTAGAGACGAGACTGAGAGATTTGTATTATATTGGAATCTGGGTGTCGTGCTCGTGTGAGCCGACTTTTGTGCTTATATTGTGATTATTGTTTTCTTTTCTTTATTGCTTTATTCTTCTCCTAAGCCGTCGTATATTTTAATTGCGTGGTTTTGTTCCGCCAAGTAGGCGCTGATATTGCTCCCAAGTGGGGATACTTATGTATTTTTGCTTATTTATCGGTTTGGATTAAATTTTACAAAGGAAATGCTGCCGAAAATTTTAACGATGACTTGTTTTCAAAAAGGTATTGAAATGACTCTTTTACTCTTTGAATTAGCACTTTAACAAAGAAATTTCACCTCTTTACCTTAATTATGGTTTAGATTATGGATTTTCAGCTTACTTGAATTACGTTATACCTTTAGATATTGTGTGATTTAAGTGTCGGTCGCGTTCCTCATTTGGGTCGTGACAAAACTACTCGGTCGCCTTGTGATGAGGGATTTGGATTCACAATGTTATTAGGTAGGAAGCTACCCGCTATGGATCGGCCGAGCAAGAAGCTTCCCGGCGGCCTCGTGATGAGGGCTTTGGATCCACGTCTTCGTTAGGCAGGAAGCTACCCACTGTGGATGGGCCGAGCAGGAAGCTATCCGGCCGCCTCGTAATGAGGGCTTTGGATCCACATTTTCGTTCGGCAGGAATCTACCCACTGTGGATGGGCCGAGCAGGAAGCTATCCATCTGCCTCGTGATGAGGGCTTTGTATCCACTGCGTTGTTGGGCAGTAAGCTACCCGCTGCGAATGGACCGAGCAGGAATGTATCATTTTAGGAAATAAAATATTATTTTAGAATTTAAATAATTAAAATAATAAGTTTCAGGAATATTATTAACTGCAAGGATTGGTTTTAATGATATGGTATAATTATATACCGATAAAGCGGGAAATATTTGGAAATTTATATTAATTATTGATTTTAAAAGAATTTATGAAGATTGGGAATGTTACAATTTAGTATACAATTAATTGTATATAAGTTAGTATTACTAAACTCGATTAGTACTTAATCATGCATTGATTTTGTTTTGTGCATGTGACATGCACCATGCACCATGTCATGTTACACACTTGTTACTTTTCTACCATGACTTCTTCCATTTTTATCAAGCATGGCTTTGTTTTAAAATGGGATGAAAAGGAAATAAAAGAAGTAAAGAAAAGAATTTTAAAATGTGGCATGGGGAGGGAACAAAGAGGTATGGGCTTGGAGAGAGAGAGAGAGAGGGTGAGGGGTCTCCTTGAACCATGGCACATTGTTTTCACTTGTTCCCTTCATCATTTTCTCTTCTTCTCCTCTCCCATGGCTGCCCTCTCTCTCCCACCTCCTCTACCACCTCATAACACCCTCATTTCCACATCAAAACCATACATCCCCTTCATAAAAATCACGCACAAGCTTACTACAAGCATGGTGGATCAAGAAAGTTTGGATTTTGAGCACTTGGGGCAACTCAAGAATTTTCTTGAGTTGCCAAATGAGATAATTCTTTCACCATTAGGGTAGTATTTGAGTTCCATTAGCTTCTATTCTAGTTTAGAGTTGTTTAAGAGTCGTTTGGTGACCTTTGAAAATTCCAAATTGAGGTTAGGGTTGCTTTGAATTGGGATGGTGCAATTAAGGTATAACTAGTTGACTACAGCCCCTTTAGTGTTAAGATCCTGCACCAAGTGAAATCTAGAACCCAAGACTTGAAATCTGAAACTTTGCGTATCGGTTTTTTGAGAATGTGATGCCTACAGGGAATCTGGAATAACTTGGGATCTTTACTAGAAAAACTAGCAACTCCATTGACCTAGATTGGACACTAGGAGACCACCCTGTGAAGACGAACCCAAACTGGGCATCAATGGCCGAGCTGGCCAGATTTCTGGGTAGTGTGGCTGGCCAAATTGTGGTATTTGGTGTCTAGGTTGGTTCTGTAGCTCACTTACCTCATAGAATAACCCTCTGCATTGCTTGTTTAGACGATTTTTACCTGAACCAAAATCTGGGACCAGTTTTCTAAGTTTCTGTTTTGGTTTCATTGTTGTTCATGACTTGAATTTTGGATGTTGTGTTTTATCTCGATCGATTGGCGTTTGTACGTCGATGTCGAGGGTTATTTGGTTCTTTTGCATGAGTTGACCATAAGTTTTAACCTATGTGTGATTCGTGTGCCGTTTTGGTTTTCGTGCACGATTTCTGTTTACGATACTATGTGTAAGCACCCTCACGTGGACTTCGGATAACAAGGAGGAGCAAGGCGACATCGACTTCGGCAGGCAAGGATCAAGATGAGTAGATATATATCTATGGGGGAAGTCGGGTGGATGGCGTATAGCACCCCCGCAATTTCGTAGGATATGATGTGTTATGATATATATATACATATATGTTTTATGAGATGTGTATACTTAGCAAGAAATGCTTTAGGTGACTTCGGGTCGGATTTAGTGTAGTTGGAAGAATGCGTTTTTAGTTTAGTTTCTTAGTCGCGAAACCCTAGAGTGTAGGTTGATACATACACACATGCACACACGTGATATGTCTTTGGTGTATATGATTATATGTATAGGTGTGTGTGTGTGTGTGTGTGTGTGTGTGTGTGGTTGTGGTTGTGATGATATATACTATCTATATATATATATAGACAGACACACACATATACGTATACACGGGTGATGAGGATAGTATATGATACTTGGAGATGAGTCGATATGATCGGACATGATGCCGTGAGGTCGGTTATGTGATTTGGGTTGTGTTATGAGATACGACATGATATTATAGCGGATCGATGGGCGATGTGTTTTCATACACACGTGGATTTATGTTGATAGTATCAGAATGTACTAAACTTTAGATCAGTACCCCTAGTTCATGATATTATGATAATGATACCATGTGAATAATGAGGTAAATGTGATATTTGACCCGTACCCCGATTTTGGGATGTCGTACGATGGATTTTACCGTACAAGGTATAAATATGATAATTGATCTGCACTCTTGACTCGAGAATGTCGTATTATATATTTTACCGTACGTGACGCTATTGAGGCGGGATCACCGACTACTAGATATATCGACTCGGATTTAGGTGGTTTTCCTTACCCTTTCGATTAGTCTATTAGCTTCGTCCTGTATTTTACTTGGTAGATGTTAGACTGGGCTCGAGTTATACTCTTTTTCAAAACTAACGAATCGTGAGTATTTTAAAGACAGGCCGAGAGATACTACGGATTTTTCAAAGGATGTATCTTTTCTCAAAGACCCCGTAGCCCCTATTTTTCTAAAACCACGATTCGTGCGATTTCAGACACCAAAAACTGTAGGACTCGTATATAGAAATGTATATTCATGTTGTTCTCATCGCGTTGCATGCTTATACATGCGTTTTTCTTTAGTCATTATGAACCCTATTGTCAGGACACCAGCACCATTACCGATGATGCGTATGCTCTACGTACACTTGCTTGCCGGCTCACACACATCATCATCGGTAATTTCCATGTCGCGTACACTTTAGAAAATATTACTTCATGAATATAACTGCTGGTAGATAGTCCCGATATATAATTATTATGCTAGTTTAAATATTGCATTCTTTGCTTAGATACCATGCATGTATATGTATTCATTTGTCATGCGATATTATGGGGCTTTATGCCAGTAATTCACTGTTTATTTACTCTTGATTATGGGATTCGGATTTTTCCTGAGATTTCTGGATTTGGAGAAACCGCAAGGATTTATAAACTCATTATCATTTCTAAAAATAGAAATTTATGGTTTTCTCGTGATATGATATTTGTGATGTCCACCATGGGTTTTCTCGGTTCTTGAGCGGTATCATACACCCGATTCGAGGTAGGGGGAGGGACCGTCTGTGGGTGCATGGTAGACCTGGTGCGGTACCCTGGGGCAAGAAGATCGTATAAAAAGGCGTTGAGCCCGGCAGGGGAGCACTACCGACTGGTGATTGTATGGAAACTCGACGGATATACGGAGGATACCGTTCAGAGTTATGGGCCGATCCTGATTATGCGGAGCCCGAGATATTGAAATTTGATGATTTGGGCCAGTCTGGATTGCCGGAGCCCGGGGTCAGTCCGGATTGCCGGAGCCCGAGATATTGAGACATTGAGATATATATTTTGTGTCGATACTTGACACGAATTCTCTATTGATTTCATTGATGATACTTCGGTTTTTATACAAAAATCTCACTGAGATAAGAAAACAGTTTTCTCGTACAAGATATATTCTGCTTTCATTTTTAATGCATTCGTACATCATACATGTGATATGTTGCTACCTGAGGCACTGACACGAGCACTTGGTATTATACTTATGTTTAGATGTTTACCCTTGTCATTATTAGATACTTCAGGTTATATTATTACGAGGATATTATTGTATGATCTAGGAGAGAGTCATATATGTGATTTCTTCTCGGTGATGTTTTCTACTCATGAGTTGGCAACTCGCCCCCGTTGTGCCACAATTTCTTGCAGGTTTTGCCGTACAGGTTTTCTTGGCGGCATTGCCGGCACACTGTTTCCTTCCGGGTGATTACTTTGGTAGGTGGGTTCACTTGCATCGTGACCATCGTTGTACTTTTATTTATTTTCAATTGTATCTAGTAAACTCCATCAAATCAGACTTGTATATTTGATAGCCTTAGAAGACCAGTTGTATATTCTTTCGACCTTAGAGTCGCGCACTTGTATATTTATGGTTCTTCTCTGATTTTTTTGAGGATGTTGGTTTCTTTCTGAGTTTTGATCCCCGCCTTTCGACGTTGTATATTATATTGCTTGCGTGGTTGTTTCCGCCAATTGGCGAAGAGCTAGCTCCCGCTTGGGAATGTCTTTATGCATTATTCATATATATTCATGTTTGTATCCGTTTGGGGCCAGTATTTACAAAGGAAACTCTGCCGAAATTTTTGGAAAAGACTTGATGTTTTAAAAGTGCTTACTACGACTTTCAAAGTGAATTTATATGTTAACTTTTAAATAAGTTTTTTCTTCACTCTCTTTTCAAATGGTTTAGATTTCTGGGCTTTTGGCTTACTTGAATTAGGTGGGGTCCTATAGACTTCACATGATTCAAGTGCCAGCCACGTGTCATTTCGGTCGTGACGAAGTTGGTATCAGAGCGCTAGGTTTAACCTTAGTTCAAGTCTAGGTTTGACTATGCGGAGTCTAGGGCGTATATTTATATTCGGAACCTAGGCTTGACCTTACGGAACTTAGACTTGGTCGAGGGGGTATTAGACCCGAACTTTTATCGCATAGGTTAACCTTGGTTGATGGAGTAGGTGACTTAAGTAGAGCGACACACCGTGTGTATGTTCCGCGGCATACTTACGATACGCTACTCCGTTTAAGGAGCCTTAAGATGTACATTTCTTGCATAGTATTCTATTCGTTCATTGATCTATCCTCATCGATATCGGTTTGTGGTTTCTTTTACCATGGTTGCACGGGCAGAGAGAGTTGCGGCTAGAGTTGCGGTCAGCATGAGCTCGTCATGGACGAGGACTGACCAGGATGTATTCCGGTGACACGATTGCATAGATATGTCGTTTTATTGTGTTTTTCGTGATACGAGCGTTTTGCTGGATTGTTTTATTAAGATTTCTCGAACGTTCAGATCAGCACCAGAGGATCGGGCCACTGCTAGAGGCCGGCTAGAATGTGATGACCGTTAATGTATCGTCTATTCTTGAGGATTAAGGCATTGTTTAGCGTGAGGACAAATGAGCCAGTTGTTGCTGCGACTGACAAGATATCGCCCTAGATATTTGAAGCTAATACAGCACGAGTTGTACTTAGGGATATGATAGAAGATCGCTAGTCATCCATGGATGAATGACTGTGACATATGGTTCGTTTGCATACCCCGATGCGAGGTCATCAGATTGATTTATTTCTGCTAGAGAAGACTTCACACAGGCACATTGTGAGTCGATTGAGGGAGGACGAGCGTAAGCGCATCATTCTGATAAATTGAACGAGTTTCCGAGAAGGTAATTAGCAAGATGCCTAGTACAGGATATTGAGCTGTCGACTTCGTAGTTTCGGAAGGGAGACTCTAAATACGAGTATAGCCATTTGTAGCGCAGTCCATACAGCTACGAAGAGACGAGCCCGAATCAGTCGACATTAAAGAAAAGTGGAGTAAGAGATTCGTACGAGATTTTGACGAAATAACGTTCCACTCCATTGACATCAGAGATGGGATACGCATGCAGAGGTATTGAATATGGATATATCTTTTAGAAGAAGTCGTGATGAGTATGCAGTTGTTCCGGAACAATAAATGGATTTAGTATAGGGTGATAACTTCTGGGCAGTTCGGCAGAAACGAGATTGGGAGAGACCCCGACAGAATCCTTCTGGAATACCAAACGATAAGACTTGGACCCAAGTCGGTCGTATTACACACACCCAGTGGGCCAGAGTTCGGCATCATCGATGAGACATGTTATAAGTGACCATGATAGTTGGCCAGAGATCTTTAGAGGATGTGTCAGAGTAGAACTGTTTCCGTCATCATTTCTATATTGGGTCGTTGAGCCGAGGAGTTATGTAACCGAAAATTCGTAGTGAGAGACGAGAGCCTAAGGGCACAAGGCACCAGACCATGAACATGAGGCAAGTGGATATCTTGCTCTGCTAGTTTTGGATGCACCGACACCTTCTCGACTTTGAAGGAAGGACATATCGACGATAGTGTTTACGATTTGCGATTTGGTGATATGAATATCCTGTGTCCGTCATTCTGGATTTCGGTGTTTTGGACGATTTATTTGCATGATTGAGATTTTGTGCACCACAATTGCACTCGACTTCGATTGATGTCATTCGAGATGCTTGATTTTGATTTCATGCCTATGGTATGTATGTGATTTGACTTGTGCCTTTGGTGTAGTTTTCATGTACTTTTAGTACTTGGATTCGATTTTGTACACACTGATGCACGTAGTTGCGAGGTTTTATACCACGGTATACCTGATTTGGATTGAGGTATGTTATATACTGTCGATTTCGATTATGATATTCGATATTTGTTTTCATGCACCTTATGCACTTTACTTGGATTCTTGCGCATATTTGGTGTGCTTGATGCGATTTTGGTTCACACCAGATGCGCTAAATCGGGATTCTTCGTGAATATCAGATGCACCTGATATTGTTGTCAGGTACACTCGTTGCCCTTGACAGGTATTTTCGTGCACACCCGTTGTAGTTAGATTTTTTTTCTGTGCACATGTATGGCACATACGCACATTCATTGATTTCGATGCGCACCATACGCACATGGCATTCTTATACACATTTTGGGATTGGTTTCTTTTGGAGCAGTTTGTTTTATGATATTTACTATTTGGTATAGTAACAGGGCAGGACTAGTCCGAGAACAATACCTGAAAATGTTTTTGCATGCATCGATAGTTATCGAAGGGATTTCCAAAAAGGAGCTACAGTCTCAATATTTTTCCTATTGTGTCCGAGATGACACGAAACAATTTACAAAGGAAACCCTTCTAATTTATTTTTCAAAAAGGCGGGACGTGTATGTTAAACAAAAGATATACATATATATTGTTATCTTTATTACAATAAAATTCCGCTACTTGTGCTGTGATACACGCATTACACATTGATTTGAAAAAGGGTTGGCATGCATTTCCTTTCAGATGTTTTGACGAGTTTACGACGATGCGTATTATGTACATATTATAGCTTTAAGTATATCATGTTAGTTTTCGTATTGGACTTTGACATTGGTATTTTCACCATAACTCCGATGATTGCGTGATGCTTGACAGAGTTTTGATTTTGAGTTATATACTCGTTTTCATGCGCATGCATTGCGCTGAGATGTGTTTTAAGTATTGATGATTTTGGAGCCCCGACGACTTGATTGTTTTGCTGAAATGTTTTAGCGCTTGGGGGGATTAAATTTAAATTCGGGAACCAAATTTATTTAAGGGGGGAAGACTGTAACATTTCAGGAAATAAAATATTATTTTAGAATTTAAATAATTAAAATAATAAATTTCAGGAATATTATTAACTGCAAGGATTGGTTTTAATGATATGGTATAATTATATACCGATAAAGTGGGAAATATTTGGAAATTTATATTAATTATTGATTTTAAAAGAATTTATGAAGATTGGGAATGTTACAATTTAGTATACAATTAATTGTATATAAGTTAGTATTACTAAACTCGATTAGTACTTAATCATGCATTGATTTTGTTTTGTGCATGTGACATGCACCATGCACCATGTCATGTTACACACTTGTTACTTTTCTACCATGACTTCTTCCATTTTTATCAAGCATGGCTTTGTTTTAAAATGGAATGAAAAGGAAAAGAAAAAGGAAATAAAAGAAGAAAAGAAAAGAATTTTAAAATGTGGCATGGAGAGGGAACAAAGAGGTATGGGCTTGGAGAGAGAGAGAGAGGGTGAGGGGTCTCCTTGAACCATGGCACATTGTTTTCACTTGTTCCCTTCATCATTTTATCCTCTTCTCCTCTCCTATGGCTGCCCTCTCTCCCCCACCTCCTCTACCACCTCATAACACCCCTATTTCCACATCAAAACCATACACCCCCTTCACAAAAATCATGCACAAGCTCAATACAAGCATAGTGGATCAAGAAAGTTTGGATTTTGAGCACTTGGGGCAACTCAAGAATTTTCTTGAGTTGCCAAATGAGGCAATTCTTTCACTATTAGAGTAGTATTTGAGTTCTATTAGCTTCTATTCTAGTTTAGAGTTGTTTAAGAGTCGTTTGGTGACCTTTGAAAATTCCAAGTTGAGGTTAGGGTTGATTTGAATTGGGATGGTGCAATTAAAGTATAACTAGTTAACTACAGCTCCTTTAGTGTTAAGATCCTGCACCAAGTGAAATCTAGAACCCAAGACTTGAAATCTGAAACTTTCTGTATCGGTTTTGTGAGAATGTGATGCCTAAAGGGAATCTGGAATAATCTGGGATCTTTACTAGAAAAACTAGCAACTCCATTGAACTAGATTGGACATTAGGAGACCACCATGTGAAGACGAACCCAAACTAGGCATCAATGGCCGAGCTGGCCGGATTTCTGGGTAGTGTGGCCGGCCAAATTGTGGTATTTGGTGTCTAGGTTGGTTTTGTAGCTCACTTACCTCATAGAATAACCCACTGCATTGCTTGTTTAGACGATTTTTACCTGAACCAAAATCTAGGACCAATTTTCTATGTTTTTGTTTTGGTTTCATTGTTGTTCATGACTTGAATTTTGGATATTGTGTTTTATCTCGATCGATTGGCGTTTGTACATCGATGTCAAGGGTTATTTGGTTCTTTTGCATGAGTTGACCATAGGTTTTAACCTATGTGTAATTCGTGTGCCGTTTTGGTTTTCGTTCACGATTTCAATTTACGATACTATGTGTTATATGTGTAGGCACCCTCACGTGGACTTCGGATAACAAGGAGGAGTAAGGCCACATCAACTTCGGCAAGTAAGGATCAAGGTGAGTAGATGTATATCTGCGGGGGAAGTCGGGTGGATGACGTATACATAAACGTATACACGGATGATGAAGATAGTATATGATACTTGGAGATGAGTCGATATGATCGGGCATGATGCCGTGAGGTCGGTTATGTGATTTGGGTCGTGTTATGAGATACGACATGATATTATAGCGGATCGATGGGCGATGTGTTTTCATACACACGCGGATTTATGTTGATGGTATCGGAATGTACTAGACTTTAGATCGGTACCCCTAGTTCATGATATTATGATATTGATACCATGTGAATAATGAGGTAAATATGATATTTGACCCGTATCCCGATTTTGGGATGCCGTACGATGGATTTTACCGTACGAGGTATAAATATGATGATTGATCCGCACTCTTGACTCGAGAATGTCGTATTATATATTTTTACCGTACGTGACGCTATTGCGGTGGGATCACCGGCTACTAGATTTATCGACTCGGACTTAGGTGGTTTTCCTTGATTAGTCTCTTAGCTTCGTCCTGTAGTTTACTTGGTAGATATTAGACTGGGCTCGAGTTATACTCTTTTTCAAAACTAACGAATCGTGAGTATTTTAAAAACATGCCGAGAGATACTACGGATTTTTCAAAAGATGTATCTTTTTTCAAAGACCCTGTAGCCCCTATTTTTCTAAAACCACGATTCGTGCGATTTTAGACACCAAAAACTGTAGGACTCGTATATAGAAATGTATATTCATGTTGTTCTCATCGCGTTGCATGTTTATACATGCGTTTTTCTTTAGTCATTATGAACCCTATTGTCAGGACATCAGCACCATTACCGATGATGCGTATGCTCCACATACACTTGCTTGCCGGCTCACACACATCATCATCGGTAATTTCCATGTCACGTACACTTTAGAGAATATTATTTCATGGATATAACTGCTAGTAAATAGTTCCGATATATATTTACTATGCTAGTTTAAATATTGCATTCTTTGCTTAGATACCATGCATGTATATGTATTCATTTGTCATGCGATATTATGGGACTTTATGCCAGTAATTCACTGTTTATTTACTCTTGATTATGGGATTCAGATTTTCCCTGAGATTTCTGGATTTGGAGAAACCGCAAGGATTTATAAACTCATTATCATTTCTAAAAATAGAAATTTGCGGTTTTCTCGTAATATGATATTTGTGATATCCACCATGGGTTTTCTCGGTTCTTGAGCGGTATCATACACCCGATTCGAGATAGGGGAGGGACCGTCTGTGTATGCATGGTGGACCCGGTGCGGTACCCCGGGACAAGAAGATCGTATAGAAAGGCGTTGAGCCCGGCAGGGGAGCACTACCGACCGGTGATTGTATGGAAACTCGACGGATATCCGGAGGATACCGTTCGGAGTTATGGGCCGATCCTGATTATGTGGAGCCCGAGATATTGAGATTTGATGATTTGGGCCGGTCCGGATTGCCGGAGCCCGGGGCCAGTCCGGATTGCCGGAGCCCGAGATATTGAGATATATATTTTGTGTCAATGCTTGACACGGATTCTCTGTTGATTTCATTGATGATACTTCGGTTTTTATACAAAAATCTCACTGAGATAAGAAAACAGTTTTCTCGTACAAGATGTATTCTGCTTTCATTTTTAATGCATTCGTACATCATACATGTGATATGTTGCTACCCGAGGCACTGACACGAGCACTTGGTATTATACTTATGTTTAGATGTTTACCCTTGTCATTATTAGATGCTTCATGTTATATTATTACGAGGATATTATTGTATGACCTAGGGGAGAGTCATACATGCGATTTCTTCTCGGTGATATTTTCTACTCACGAGTTGGCAACTCACCCCCATTGTGCCACAGTTTCTTATAGGTTTTGCCGTACAGGTTTCCTCAGCGGCATTGGTAGCACACTGCTTTCTTCCGGGTGATTGCTTTGGTAGGTGGGTTCACTTGCATCGTGACCACCGTTGTACTTTTATTTATTTTCAGTTGTATTTAGTAAACTCCATCAAACCAGACTTGTATATTTGATAGCCTTAGAAGACCAGTTGTATATTCTTTCGACCTTAGAGTCGCGCACTTGTATATTTATGATTCTTCTCTGGTTTTCTTGAGGATGTTGGTTTCTTTCTGAGTTTTGATCCCCGCCTTTCGGCATTGTATATTATATTGCTTGCGTGGTTGTTTCCGCCAATTGGCGAAGAGCTAGCTCCCGCTTGGGGATGCCTTAATGCATTATTCATATATATTCCTGTTTGTACCCGTTTGGGGCCAGTATTTACAAAGGAAATTCTGCCGAAATTTTTGGAAAAGACTTGATGTTTTAAACGTGCTTACTACGACTTTTAAAGTGAATTTATATGTTAACTTTTAAATAAGTTTTTCCTTCACTCTTTTTTTCAAATGGTTTAGATTTCTGGGCTTTTAGTTTACTTGAATTAGATGGGGTCCTATAGACTTCACATGATTCAAGTGCCAGTCACGTGCCATTTCGGGTCGTGACAAGCCGGTTGCCTCGTGATGAGGGTTTTGGATCCACAACGTTATTGGGCAGGAAGCTACCCGCTGCGGATGGACCAAGCAGGAAGCTGCCCGGCAGCCTCATGATGAGGGCTTTGGTCGGCTACCTATAGGCACAACCGAGCTTCATTTACTTGAGTGAAGGGTCGGTCTTTGCTTAACGGGCAAGAAGCTACCCGCCGACCCTGCGGGCTGTTTTAGCATGGAAACAAAAAGAAGCAGTTCAGATTGTAGGGAAGTAAGAACCTTTATTATTAAAGAAAATATAGATTCGACGATACAGTTTAAACTCTCCTGCATTGAATGACCAGATTCGATGGGTGTCCTTATTGCTTGGATTCGGGTCAGTCGGTGACGACTATGATCTGCCTGATCGTCAACTCTCCGGCTTCAAGTTGGTCGGCTTACCCCCTATCTGCTTAACGTTTGTCTCACAGGTATTTTGTCAAGTGACCGGAGCGAATCAGCTCCTCAATATAATCGCGTAGCTGTTTACAATCCTTGGTCGGATGCCCTTGCGTCCGATGATAGACACAATACGGACCGCGGAGTCGCTTGCCCGGCTTTCATGTTATCAGTGGCAGCTTGAAGAATCTTTCGCTCCTTACCTCCTCTAGCGGCTCGGCCTGCGAGACATTGAGAGGCGTGTACTTGCAAAACCTCGGCGTATAAGGTTTCGACCAATCAGCCTTCTTCTTGTCTTCTTCCAGGTCCCTTTTCTTTTGGTATGTCTGGTATCCTCGGGAAAGGTGAGCGTTAACCTCGGATTCGAGTTGGATTTCCCGCTCGGTCCAGACCTTTATTTCAGCCAAGGTCTTAGGTTGCGCCAATGCAAAAAAGCAGAGCTACTCTTTGTGCTTAAGACCAGACCTAAAGGCGATTATGACCGTTTCATCCCGGTGCTCGGGTATCTCCAGAAGGGCATTGTAGAAACGGGCAATATAGTCTTTGAAAGACTCACTGTCCTCGCACTTGATGGTGAACAGGTAGTCAATCGATCTTTTCTATCGCCGGTATAAAAATATTTTTCATAAAACTCCCTTGAGTTATATAAAATAATATTTAAGGACTTTAGTAAATATAGGTTTAAGCGGGATCAATTCTCTTGAGCCCCAGGGAGCCGGAGAAAGTAAATGCTTGCCTATTTAAGGTAGAAAATTTAACGGAGTTATCAATGGTGATTGTCTTGGAAAAATACATAAATCCTGTCGTCTATGTGCAACAGTTACCGATAACTCACGAATCTAATTTAGGATCTAAATCAGTTACAAGTATCTGACTCAAGTCTGAGTCTAATCTAAACCAGAATCCAAACTCAAATCAGGATATAATTCAAACATGAATCCAAAATCTAACATGAATACTTGAGCATGAACCTGAATACCTGAAAAATCAAACTTCAATATCAAACCTGAATACATGACTATGACTTGACTCGAACCATGAATACAACTTAACATGAATACTTGACATGAATACTTGATATAGACATGAACTCTATCTTGCAACTCGATATATTCTTGGATTCGAGAAAGGCTGGTAATTTTAACTGTAACTTAGTATACACGGGGTGTTGTGGTAGTTCATACGTGAATCCAACGAAATCTCAGGAGTCCCACTAGATCATGAATCCATATCTACTAACACAAGCAAACTATCATGAAGGCCCGTGTTTCCTTACTCCTGGATTACAGCCTGTGAATTTGGAATATTTCAACACTAGGTTGAAATCCCGTTACTAACACTTGATTTGGACCCGTGGTTCCTTACCTATGGATTACAGACTGTTTGGGTTCGAGAGCGCTCTTGAGATTGATTGACATTCACCCTTGAACTTACGCTAAATTAGTGTACCCAAGTAGAGACATGTTAAGACACTTACATTCACTGCATATTCACTATACCTACGCTATACGTCCATGTTATGATTATTTTCCATGCTCATGCTATACTGTCATGTTTACCTGCTTGTCATGTATATTACTATAATTGTTCACATATATTACGATAGAACTACATACTAAATAAACTTGCCATGTTTACATTAAACGATATGCTGACACACCATACTTCATAATCAATTGTTCATGATATACATTTTTTCTTTATCATTACATTTTATACTTCACTTCTTTCTTTAGGACTAACCGAGCGAAAGTTCGCTGACGGGCATTCCACCCACTTTTGTTTTCTTGGAATGTTCGTCAGATACTGTGGAGACTGAGAAAGTAGACATCTCAGAGGAGGAGTATGATCAGATCGCGACTCAGGCCTAGACCAGTTATCTTGTTCTCAGTTTATGTATGCCACCTGTTTAGGCATTTCCTTTCTTGTATTTTTCTTTCAGTTGAAATCATGTATTATAAATGAATCGAGTTGAATGTAAATAAAGTTGTTGAAGTTTTAATGTCATGTTAATTTTCTTGTTATTTTATATCGCTTCATTTACGCTTAACGTATTTATTCCGGAAAGTGGTCTTCTCGAAATAAATACGTCGCGGCCTGTCACGTCATCGTCTCCGTACACTGGGAAGCGGGGCGTGACACCAACTGATGTAAGTCGGAATCTCCCTCAGATGTTGCCCTCCGTCGATCTTGCGGCCAGCGGGGCTGAACGATTGAGATTTGAAGTGAGGGTTGAGTGTGTGGATCTCAATGGGTTGTTGGTTGTTGGCGACGCCGAGCTACCTGTAAAGGAAGTCCCGGGATGGGAAACCACCGTAGGACCCTCCGACGATCAAGTAAGTACCGAGAAATATTAGGGCAGCGTAGCGGCGTATTGGAATGAGTTTGAGATACCCGAGTCGTTTGAAAGAGGGGTTTATATAGTGGTCACATGGAGTGAGCCGATGCGAGATTCTCACCGTATGTTTTCCCCCTGCGTCACGTTTGCTTAGATGGTGGGATACGCCCATTAATGGCGAGATACGCTAGCGTGGGATGCGGGACGTGGAGCGGCAGAGATCTCGTCGTGGCAAGATACACGGAGCCGTTATGCTAGTGTCCGTGCTCCCGGCCAAACGGAAAAGCTGAGGAAGCTCAGCTCGGTGACAACCTAGAGACGAACAAGGAGGCTGAGAAAGCTCCGCTCTGTGATAGCTCGAAGACGAGCGAGGAGGCTGGGGAAGCTCGGTGCGAGGAGGCTGAGGAAGCTCTGCTTTGTGATAGCTCGGAGACGAGCGAGGAAGCTGGGGAAGCTCAGCTCTGTGATAGCTTGGATGCTGACGAGTTGTTGGCTGGTTGCTAAGCGAATAAGGAATGCACTTAGGGGAGGCCCCCAAAGGTCGGATGTAACCTCGGAGACGAGGCGTCGAGCAATGTCCCCAATGCATCATACCTATTCTAGCTTCATAGCCCCCATGAATCTAGTAGGCTTACGTGGACGATACGTCATCTGCTACGTGCCGTGATTTGGGGGATCTCTACTTACGAGTATCATCACATATATATTACTTTTTGATGTTCTGATCATTTTATACAAGCTTGAGCCCTAGCGGGCTTGTCTTTTGTTGATTTGCATGTAACGTCAAGCTGTTTAGCTTAGATAGAATTTCATTTAATGTCTTGTGAAGTTGAGCCAGCTTAAATTTTAATAGTAGTTGTTTGCACGGATATTTAAAACGGTGACCATAATAGCTGATCTAGATCATAAAATAACCCGAGTAAATAATTTTGTTACTGCTGAATAAGAAATAAGTGTGACACAAACATATTATAAGAAAATTCACTCTGACTCGGCTTATACATATTATTTTCAAGCGATTTTCAAACAAACTTTTATAAATTTAAGAGACTTCAATCCATTCATCCCCGAATTAAGTTTTACTGTTACCTATTCTAATCTGTTCACCTGGAAAAAAAAATGAAAAAGTGGGAATGAAATGAAAAATACAAATTCGGATTCCCTGCTCAATATTTTTCCCGCTCCAACAATCCATATTAGCGTAGAACAGGAAAATCCATGGTTGGCTGTAGTGATGAGAGAAATCCAAAGGCTGGAATCCGTCTACGGAACATAGAAATCCTGATGTTTTGTCCTCACCGTGTCTCTAATTGTGCACTGGCAGCTCATCACTTAGGGTGAGCATGGTTCGGTTCGGTTTTCGACAAAAAATTTCAAACTGAAACCAATCTGAAACTTTCGTTCGGTTTATTCAATGGTTCAGCTCGATTTCGGTTTAATCTCGGTTTTTAAAATTGATATGAAAACTCACCAATTATTTTCTTGAAATTCAAATAAAAACTCATGAACAAAACTAACATAGTAAATAAATGATTATTGCTAAAATTTAAGAATAATTCTACAAATTAATTGATTGATGGTAAGAATATATGAAATATGGTAAAATAAGTAACAAAATATAATATAACATGGTATTACATATATATATTGAGAATAATGGAGAAAAGAGGCCATAAGAGGAAATTTCCTCCTATGGCGTGGAAAAAATACAATCTCCACCAATTTTTTCGACGATCGGCTCCCATCATCTTCATCGTTATCATCTAAGATGTGGGTACACCAAATTTCATGTGATTCCACAACTTTTTCACCGTTGATTTAGCAATGTAAAAAGTTCTATTGTCGGTAAACCGTTAATTTTGAACCCACTAAATCAACGGTGGAGGGAAGAGGCCATAGTAGGGGATTTCCTCCTATGACGTGGAAAAAATACAACCTCCACCATTTTTTCCGACGATCGGCACCCATCATCATCATCGTTATCATCCAAGATGTGTGTACACCAAATTTCATGTGATTCCACAACTTTTTCACCGTTGATTTAGTGGGTTCAAAATTAACGGTTTACCGACAATAGAACTTTTTACATTGCTAAATCAACGGTGGAAAAGTTGTAGAATCACATGAAATTTGGTGTACCCACATCTTCGATGATAACGATGAAGATGATGGGGGCCGATCGTCGAAAAAATTAGTGGAGATTGTATTTTTTCCACGCCATAGGAGGAAATTTCGCCTCTTTTCTCCATTATTCTCTATAAACTATTGTTACATAATTAGTTATGTACACGATAAAAATTTATTATGTATCCATATTCTTTTCATCCAATATTCACCTCTCGGTTTAGTTCGGTTTAAACCGATTCCGAAATATTTTGTTTCGATTCGATTATTTTTAACGGTTTTCGATCGGTTTTTTTGGGTCCCGGCTCACCACTGCTCATCACCGCCCAAACCCAATTTTCATAAAGATCATCATCAAATCAAGTTCCCAAAAGAAAAAAATAACCAAATGACACACAATGAAAAGCGTCTGAATCTTAATTTCTTCAGCTAATAAATGAGCAAGCCTATAACCCATTCCTTCTTTCCCCCTTTTTTCCTTTATTATCAACAACTCCAAACCCTAATTTCCATCCTTTACCCCCAAATTTCCCATTTTTATATTTGAGCAAAGCAACTCAAATCACCAAAAACCCAGGACCAATTTGATCCAGACAGCCTCAAAAACACATCAAAATCCAATCTTTCCTCAAAACTCTGCTCTAATTCCATCTTCCTCACAAAACCCACATCAAAGATCCAATCCTTTTCAAGATGAAGAACTCTTCACCCAATCAGCCACCTCCTTCTTCATCAAAGCCAAGATTTGTGCTCCCTCACAAAACCCCAAACCTCAGGGACCATTACAGGATTGGGAAGAAGCTTGGGCAAGGCCAGTTTGGCACAACCTACCTCTGCGTTGACAAATCTGATGGCAAGGAGTATGCTTGCAAGTCGATCCCGAAGCGAAAGCTTATCTGCAGAGAAGATTATGAGGATGTCTGGAGAGAGATCCAGATCATGCACCATCTCTCTGAGTACCCAAATGTTGTTAGAATCAAAGGGACCTATGAGGACTCACTGTTTGTTCATCTGGTGATGGAGCTTGCAGCTGGTGGAGAGCTGTTTGATAGGATCATACAGAAGGGGCATTATAGTGAGAGGAAGGCTGCCGAGTTGATCAAGACTATAGTTGGAGTGGTTGAGGCCTGCCATTCTCTTGGGGTGATGCATAGGGATCTAAAGCCGGAGAATTTCTTGTTTGCGAGCACCGATGAGGATGCGGCATTGAAAGCTACCGATTTTGGGTTGTCCATCTTTTACAAGCCCGGTTAGTGAATGGTTTCTTCAATGTTTATCACATTAAGTTTGATTGAAGATTTTGAGATTAACTTTCAACATTTGCTGCACTTTGCCGAGGGAAGGCATGCTGATAACTTAACAAAAAGAGTTTTAAAATGTGGATTTACGAACGACACATGTAGAGGCTAACTCAATTTATACAACTCTTGATATAACAAAAGATCCCAACAATATATCTAAACTATCAAAATCTCAACATACCAAATGATAACTAAACCCATCTAATATAACAAAGATATCCAAGATAGTTACAATGAGATATATCATATCCTAAAGCTTATATGTGGAGTTGTTGGTCAAGAATGGTTACTAGTGTAAGATAGTTGGACACAATTTGGCTTGGTTATAGTTTTGTTTAGGGATTCTTGGTTGTAAGAGGAGCTCAATACTTGTTAGCTCATGCTAGTCCCCATATCAGTCACTTTTTCAATTTTTTTATATTAAAAAAAAGTCTCCAAATTGGAGGGTTCAAGGAATTGTGAAACCAAGCAAGACTTTCGACCCTCAAAAGAAAAGAAAAAGGCTTATGCTCGATATAACCTTCATATATGCATCAATAAAAAAAAGGTATATCAAGCATCCCTAATACCGTATCTCTACAAAATCAAATGCACAATCATAGATCACATTGTCATCCACTGCTTAATTGTCGTCAAAACTCAACCCACACTTATCATGTTGAGAGAGCAACACCTCCAGCAACATGAGTTCTCATGCTCCATTGGCTACTTACGATCAATCCATCATGATAAATGGATGATCCCGAATCTACGGAGACAGGTTAAGAACCCAAATTTAATAAACGTGATGTGGGTTCGTGAAGGTTTTGATTTATGAAACGCAGAAAAAATAAGATACAGTTGGGCAGAGAGAATTTCTAAAGGCGTTATCCAAATTTCCTTCCAAGTCCCAACTTGGTTCAAGTACTCAAAATTACAAGTTTCAACACCCTCAGATTACTATGAGACTGTTACTTCTCTTTTATAGTCTCAACACACTCCTAATCCAACTAGGAGCAGGTCATAAAAGTATAGATTTTAGTAATCACCTCCTTCCTAATGTCTATATTACTGTATCAAGGAAAAACCCACTCCTTGTAGGAGTAATTGTTTCAACTCGGCTCCTTATCAATCTAGAATCTAGGAGTACATACTAGTATCCATCAGATGAATCAATCTGTTGAATCCAGTGCCCTAACTTGTATTAAATTTTAGCAGAAATTTAGTGGCGTATGATGTTTATTATGCTCTATTCCTTATCAGATATTTCTGTAATCAAATGCGCATCCCAGCATGTCGTTTTCTTCTGAACTTGCTAGGCAGATGTTTGATGAGCATATTTAGTGCTAAACTGCTCATGAATGTCCAGTGTTTATGCTTGCCATCAGTTCTCCTGTTTTTTCTTCTGCAACCTTCTTTTTGTTTTTTTATCAGACAAATTAGTGGAAGTTCTTGAGCTGATCTGGTCAAGTGTTTGTAGTTATTCATACATCCATTATTGTATTATCAAAGGTCCTGCTCTCACTCTCACATTTTTCGTTTATTTTCTTTAGCTTTAGAAGAAATCTGAATTGAAGATAATCTTGGTGAATTTTAGAAGATGTTTTGAAAAAATATGGACAATAAGTTCTTTTCCAATTGTGTTTTAATGTCTCAAAATTGCTCTAGCTAGTTCACCTTAACTCTTCTATCCTTTCTTTCCCATTTCACCTCCATGGTCTACTGGATGAACCTTTGTTCCGGTACTCAGAACGATGTTTTCCATCTTGTATGATCAACATCATCAATATTCTTCTCTCCTGTCGAAAAAAAGAAGCTGCTATTCCTGCCATTTTCCCAGTACCTGGTCTGCTTAATTCTATTGATGTTCACTGCCTGTTAGACAATCGACCAATTCCCCTTTCAGACTTTTTTCTTTAGTTTTTTCTTTGGTTTTAATTGGTCATATTTGGCCACTTGAATGCAATGTCGCCTGGTCTAGTAGGCCCAATTTACCCATTAAGAGATCAGTTTTGGGTTTGGTTTGAGCCACAGATTAATAGAGGAGGATCCAAGTCAAACCAACCTAACCAATCATTCGTATGACCTGTTCAAGCACTTTTGAATATCATGTTGAATCTTGGTTTTTATCATGTCAAGATTTGTGAAATTATTAATTTTTTAAATAAATTTATTTACTATACTATACTATACTATACTTGTGTTTCAGATTACTAATTGAGTTTATTAATGTGGTTCTTAAGATCGTATGCATGACTTATTTTTTGTAACTGATTTTACATTTCTGTCAATGGCAAATTTGAAGCAGTCGTAGCGGACAACATGTTCATTGTTAGACTTATGAGATTATCTGAATATCATAAATATTATGAATGGGCAATCTCGTGGTTATATACACCATCTAATTTTACCATCCATCTATTTTCGATTTGCCATGACTATTTTTAACCGAGTTATAGTTCACTGTTTTCTTATTCTTTTAGAGGATCGGAATGTTGAAATTTGAGAACCTCTTTAATTCATAAATGAATAAAATTATCAGATTGTAGATAGTGGATGGATCTTTTATTAGTTTTGTCATGCAGTCTATCAGAACTAATCCTTTTAATTATTCAGGTGATATATTCAGTGATGTAGTCGGCAGTCCCTATTATGTTGCACCCGAAGTATTGCGCAAATATTATGGCCCAGAGGCAGATGTATGGAGTGCCGGGGTAATCTTGTATATTTTATTGAGTGGTGTCCCACCATTTTGGGCAGGTACTTAAAATATAATTGCATTTGAGGAATTTATTTATTTTACTATTTTATCGTTTATACGGGTATTTTATTGGCATCTCATGTTATATACCCTCAGAAACTGAAGCGGGAATCTTCAGGCAGATTTTACAAGGGCCTTTGGATTTTGAATCAGAACCATGGCCTTTAATTTCTGATAGTGCTAAAGATCTGATACGCAGTATGTTGAACCGTGATCCAAAGAAAAGGTCAACTGCCCATCAAGTTCTCTGTGAGTATTTTACTAAATTGAATTGCCTTGCCTAATTTTTGTTACGTATGATTGCTCTTTACTGTGGCTGATTTAAGTTTTTTTAATAGAATCCATTCATACTCGATGAAGATTTTTTTTCACCTAAAACATTAAGCTATCAGGTTGTGTTCTACCAATGCATATGAAGCTAAACAGTAACACACTCACTTGTAATAGCAAAATAAGTGGGTGTGAGTAAATATATTTCTAGATGAAGTTAGATGAGTTTGGAATCCAGGGTCTCTTGATTTTCATGAAACCTGGTGCTTTAATGCCATGTCAAGAATAACCAGACCCTAAGGATTAAGTTGTTGGATTGGGCTAACAATATATATCACTCTTTAACAATGAATTTGTTACTTGTCGACGGAATAATTTTAGGTCACCCATGGATTGTCGATGCTGGAGTGGCTCCTGACAAACCTTTGGACTCTGCCGTTCTATCACGACTTAAGCAGTTCTCGGCAATGAACAAACTAAAGAAAATGGCATTGAAGGTAAGCTATTCTTATTTATGTGAATTTATAAAAAGCCTCCGTATCGGATTTGCATCAAATTCAGTTGGCATATATACCATGATAAATGTAAAATATAAAGTTCTCTTGATTACGAGGTTTTAGGTGCCGGTCAACTATACCAAAACTATAGATTCTTGGGCCTCTTAAACTGGATTGACTTGAAAGTTGACAAGTATTATAGCTATTATTGATAAAGTCATACACGACAAAGTGGTCAGATCTGCAATTTATGGTCAGTTACTATAAACAAATTATTGATCAGTGCAACTTGCTTTAACTACATTATTGCAGTTAGTTCACTTAAGTCGTGGGCCTTTGGTACTTCCTCGACTTTGAGCAGTATGCATTGCTTGTTCGCCTTGTTCTTGTGATTGCCATCACCCTTTTGGTTGGAATCATGATTACTATTGTGATGTTAGTTTCTTCATTTATAAAAAAATTTAGCTATATGCCACTTCAAGTGTATATTTTGAGCCATAGGACTGCAAGTTTGAATGGAATCTACTTTTACCTCTGGTCTCTGAAGCAATTATCTGAATTGATAGCCACCTTGATGCCTCTCTTCACTAATCCATCCTGCAATTAGGCTCGTCTTCATTTTTGTACTATTTTTTAAAAATCAAATCCTAGATTATGGCGAAGATTGATTCATCATGTTCCTGCTGCCATATTTCAAAGTTTTTAAAAGACCCAAGGTTATTATTAACGTCAGATCATGATGGCGTCTATGTGCACGGATCCATTGTCGAGGTGATGAAGCCATGTCGAATTCATATCGTTTTAGTATCTCTATTTGATTCATTCAAATTCATCAAGAATAGTTGAAAGACTCCATCAGACACATCCTAAAATTTATATTGTATTCTAAATGTATAGGACATGCATTGATAACATAGTACTATATTGATGATTGCATTCTTAGACTAGTGATTTGGTTGCATTCTTACTGTGGGTTGGACAAACTTGTAAATTTTGCTATTATTTACATGTGTAAGCAATAACATATTAGCGTATTCCAACGAATAGTATCCTAGAGTTCTGGAAATTTGTGAATCTGTGGATCTACCGTAGCTCATATTTGTATCCTTTTACATTTTTTATTATGTGTAATATATTATATTTATATAGAATTTTAAATCTTATTTTCAAAACTTATCCTCATGGTTCCAAACTATTGACAATTATTTGGCTTCTATATATCATTCAGAAATCTTGTCACTAAATTGTCAATTGCAAAGTTTGCTAACTACAATATGCAAGAAATTGATGAACAAAGCTCAACATACTTTTCTGATTCCAATGGGTAATGGTGTGCCAAATGTCGATAATTTTGGGCAATTTTCTCTTGCAAAACCTTCAACGATTTTCTTGAGCCATAGATGCAAAATATCACCTTATTGTTAGTAAGGGTAAATTATACAAAAAGACCTTGAACTTTCTCCCTATTGAGACATCTACCGTGAACTTTATAAATTACATTAAAGCCCTCACTTATCGTTAGAAAATTGACATGTAACAGTGTTTGCCTGTCACTTTACCGCTATATCCCCACTTTTCCCTTTTGTAGGTTTTAACCCCCCCCCCCTGGGTCTTTTAATCCCACCTTTTTATTCAAGTTCTTGTAACTTGAAACAGCCAATTTGTAGTTGAAAAAGAGAAGAAATGAGGAGGTGAACAAGCTTTTAAAGATCCTGCAAGGGTCAAAATGGAGATTATTGATCACATGACAATTACAGGAACGATTTCAGAAATATAACCGGCGAATGGTGTTTTAGTGTACCAAGAAGAAAGTTCATGGTATTTAATGTAAACTATAAAGTTCATGGTATTTAACTAAAACATGATGAATGTTCATATGGTATTTTCATATTTTACCGTTTTCATACCGCTTATGATATTTGGTACCTATTTCCTCAATGTCTATTGCAGGTCATAGCGGATAGGCTATCCGAAGAAGAGATTGGAGGGCTAAAGAAGTTGTTCGAAATGATCGACAAAGATGGTAGCGGAACTATAACGTACGATGAACTAAAAGATGGTTTGAGACGAGTTGGCTCTGAACTGATGGAGCATGAGATCCAATCTCTTATGGATGCGGTATGTGTATACAAGTATTATTCATGTGGGATGCATGCATACATTGTTAGATTTATTGAAACAAAGATTTGAGAAATATAAAGATTTTAGTTAAAATAATAAAGGTTTTTAATAGATACTTGATAAGTAGAGCAAATTTTTTAAGTATTAGCCTCAAAATTGGAAGGGCCTTTCTAGTATTCTGAGTATCACATTGGGAAATCTATTTGAGGCTCTCTACCCATTTTGAGTTAGAATAGTACATATAATACATGAATATTCATAGCAAAACGATTTGGATATAATTTTTTGTAAATTTGTGTCATAATGTGCATAATAAAGAATATTTTCTTAATTCGACAGGCTGATATAGACAACAGCGGCACTATAGATTACGGTGAATTTCTTGCTGCTACAGTGCACATGAACAAATTGGAGAAAGAAGAAAACTTGATAAGCGCTTTCTCCTTCTTCGACAAAGATGGAAGTGGTTACATTACCATCGATGAACTTTCACAAGCATGCAAAGATTTTGGACTTGGTGATGTCCATCTTGATGATATGATCAAAGAAATCGACCAAAACAATGTAGGTTCACTGCAGCTTGGTTACAAACTTACAATTACAAAAAATTATTTTTCTTATGCAAATTGTTATCGTAAATTTCATTTTTGGCTGAATTGCGGGAATCGTCTCCCATATTTGCCCATAAGGGGATGCGCCACTCTGTTTTGAATATCTGCGATTCTGCGCTTTACCCTCTCAGTTGCCACATGATACCCTTTTTTGTTTCTTTTTTCCGCCTTAAACTTTCCGAAGGCGTATACTACATAATATCAGTGTCAAAGTTATAGTTGATTTGGGATAAATTATCTCGTAATAAATGGAAAAATTAACTTTCAGTATAGCCTAATTATTTCTTACAATTTGTAAAATACAGGGAACTATTATATCACCTTTTAATGAGTTTCTGATAAAATTTGGAATCTAAATCTTATTTATTGCAGGATGGGCAAATAGATTACAGTGAGTTTGCAGCTATGATGAGGAAAGGCAGTGGAGGAAACGGTGCAGCGGCAAGGCGAACCATGCGAAACAATTTAAATTTCAACTTGGGTGACATCTTGAGAGCTGGAGAACCCTAGAGTGAGTTTGGCAAATGTTTTTTTCTCGTGGAAAAGTCTTTGTAAAACTAGGACTTCTGAATGTTAGCAGTATGGGACCTTTAGCGTCTGATGTAAGTTATTGATTTAGAACTATGCACTTAATATATGTGGGCTCGTTTCGATAATGGCATGGCTGGAAAATGGTTATGGGTGGTTTGAAGTTTTCGGATGTAATGAGTTCCTTGGCAATTCCTGCAAGTGCAGTGAAAATTGATTGTTGGTGTTCTCTTCTCAACGTCAGTTAACAATGTTATACTTTTTTTATATATATCTAAAATTGCATTTAGAGTGCGTTTGGTTTGGTAGGTAGGAGGTAATCTAGGTGGTACTTCTAGTTTATCTTGAAATATTACCATGACTGTTTAGGTGTAAACGGTATTTCCGGGAATATAGGATAACTATGGTAATCAAATGATCCCATTTTATGGTAATCCTATTCACACAAAAATATGTGTCTATCCTAAATTACCACGAAATATTCCTGCCTAACATGAAAAGAGCCATGACCATCCGTCGCCGGCCTCCATTGCCATCCTCAAGCCGGTCGGTCCCGCCGTCTATCGTCGGTCGTCCGCCAGCCGGTCGGTCCCGCCGTCTATCGTCGGTTGTCCGCCGGCCGGCCGGCCCCATCGTCTACCATCAGTCGTTCGCCGGTCAGCCCACCGCCGATCAGCCGTTCGCCGTCGATAGGACGTTCGCCACCAACCGGCCGCAGTCCGTCACCGGTCTTCCTCCAGCCGGTCCTGTCACCCGTTGCCGGCCTTTAGCCGGCCTGCCACCAATTGGCCGTTTGCCGGTCTCGCCGTCATCCGCCGATCCTCCTCCGACCTCGCCGCCGATTGACGGTACATTTATTAGCGGGAATGATTAAATTATATCGAGCACGTTAATGCAATATTCTTTAAAATTAGATATCCGGTCATCACATTTTCCGGAATATAAAGATTCCCGGTAATCTTTTATTTCATACACCAACCGTAACCTTAAGTTTTCTAGGATCAAATCATGGGCAAATAGAATTTGTGCATGTGTGACGCCCGTGTTAAATATAACATTCCATGGCTGTGAGAATGAATATGTATAAATTTATAATTGTTGAGGGGTCATGGAGAATTTTCCATTTCAAGCCCAAACATACATGGATGCTTTTTGGGAGAGAGAGATGACTGGACCCTTCTTGAATTTAGAAAGAAATACCTATTTCCATCTATGAATGCAAATAGAAAGAAATCCCTATTTCTATCCATGAATGCAATAACATATATAAAAGTATATTATATATATTGTGTTCATTAACACACCACAATGGAAGTATTGTCCAAGTGGTGGTTGCATGAGGCATTTTAAAATAGAAGGTCTCAAGGTTTCAATTTCCATAGTTTGCATGATTTAATTTTTGGTTTATAATAATTAACGAGAGTATTAATTCCTATCGATGTTTTTTTCTTATGATAAATAAGAAGATAATAAATAATTTTAAATAAAATCTTAAAATCTTATTTTATAGATGATAAATGTGTTCTCTATTATAGATGATTAACGCGTTCTCTTTTATTTTATCAGAAAAAAATCAAATTTTTTGTAGGTTCAAACGTTTCACATCGATAATGTTGTTATTCTATTTCTCTAATATAAATCCGCACTTTGCAATTATTCTTAATTTACATGTCTAATGACACACTTGCTTGCTGTAAAATTAGTGTATCTTGATTTCACCAAAAACGTGAATTCTATGGTATAGTTTAAAATTTAAAGTTTTGCAAAATATTATTGCAAACAATATTTTTTTCCATTTATTATTAAATAAATCAAGCTTATATTATGTATTTGGGGAAAATGGGTCTAACTCCTTGGTCAAAAAATCTAGTAATTAACTGGCTAGATCCAAAATGTTATATGTTTAAGTCTCTATAATATAACCAACCACTTTTTACTTTCTAGGCTCTGTTTGGATATGCAGTTAGGATAACTGTGGTTTATTTTTAAGTGGAGATTGAGAGAATGCAAACTGTGGTTTGCAAGTCCTGAACTTCAAAATTGGAGTTCATAAAACTTTGGTCAGATTGGAGTTGAGATAACTGTCGTCATCTCAAGGTTTGGACTGAGATAACTGTAATTATCTCAACTCCAAAATGGTTGCCAAATAAAGCAAAGTTAGCATTTTGGAGTTGAGTTTTGCTAACTTTATGAAACTACAGTTTAGAAAAGTTAACTCCGTCCTCAAACAGGGCCTCAACATTCCAATATTATCCTTATCAAGTTTTGACACATAGCTGTTATATTTAACAGGTAAACTGCTATATTAATATGTACATCAAATGCTAATGTAAACAATTACATCCGATAAATATAGCAATTATCTGCTAAGTGTGGCACTTAATATAGCAGTTTACCTGCTAAATGTAGCACTCATCATCCAGAAATTGACAAGGATAATACGAGAATATTAAAAGGTAAAAAATCGTTGATTGTACTATAGGGACTTAACCTATAATCTTTTGGATCCAAGTAGTTTTTCACTGATTTTCTTTTTGCCGGGGAGTTTTTCCTATTGCTTTTCAAGCCAAGCGAGTTGGACTCATTTTTTCTATGCATTTTCACTTAAAACTGTTATTTATATCATGCATTTGGAATTTTCAATGGACCCTTTGCATTGCCTCCTCTAATCCAGATTTCTGGGTCAGCCACCACTGTATGATACACTGTATGATAGGCTTGCTGGATATTTGATACTAGTGTGAGGATTATTGTTCAATACATAAACAAGTATTTTGTTCATAATAGCAAAGATATATATGATACCATGATAGGCTTGCTGGATATTTGATACTAGTGCGGGGATTATTGTATTTTTTTCTATGACCGCAGCAAAGCCTGCCGGCGCCGCATACCCCTCTTCAAGGGCGTGCTTATAAACGGTTCCGAAATGACACCCTATTCCGTCTCATCCTTTCACCCGGTTGGTAGGAAAAAGTTAAAGGAGGAATAAATGTTCGATCTCGATTTCAATTCCGGATACCCTTTCCTCCGGATGGTAGGAAAAAATTAAAGAAGGAATAAATGTTCAATCTCGATTTCAATTCCGGGTACCCTCCAAACTCCTATTACCCACCTATATGCCACACACAGGAGGAGATTATTGTTCAATAAATAAACAAGTATTTTGTTCATAAATGCTGGGGATAGCCAGTAGTCTATATATTATATATATTGTTTCTCTATATTGATCGGTGTTTTGTACCCTGTATAGTTCATGGAAATCAGTCTCTCTTTGTACAAGTTTTGTTTTTAAAAAAAATGCTTATTTCACAGAAACCACCATGTGGTTTACTCGAGTTTTCCAAAACCATCATGTAATTCAAACTTATCACGAAACCCCTTTGAACTTCCAATTCCTTGCATAAAAACCCTCTGTGGTTTGATTTGTAAAGTTTTTTGACAATTAACGGGTTATATGACCCCACATTGACTGATTATTATAGTTTTATCCTAATTATCCATTCTAGTCTTATTATATCATCTCTTTTTTCTCTAAATTTTGATTTAATTTCAAACTGAGGCTACTTCTCCAAATCCTCAAATCTAAATCTTGTTCTCCAAATTAGGGCAAATCGCTCAAAAAACGGCACAAGGAGTATGGTTTATCCACAATGGATCTAGAGGATCCGTATTTTTATTAAAATAATATGTTAATTTAGTCAATATTTATAATAATAACTGCAGGGTTTTTTAACAAGAAATTGAAAGTTCAGGAGGGCTTCGTGACGAGATGATTTTGGAAAACTCGAGTAAATCACAAGATGGTTTTAGAAAACTTGAGTAAATCACAAGATGGTTTTTGTGAAATAAGCAAAGATTTTGTTTCTCTATATTGGTTGGTATTTTGTACCCTGTATAGTCCATGGAAATCGATCTCTCTTTATACAAATTTTGTTTTTAAAAGAAAAGGCTTATTTCACAGAAACCGCCATGTGATTTACTCAAGTTTTCCAAAACCATCATATTGTTCAAACTCATCATGAAACCCCCTTGAATTTACAATTCTTTGTATAAAAACCCTCAGTGGTTTGATTTGTAAAGTTTTTTGACGATTAATGGATTATATGATCCCGCATTGACCGATTCTTATAATTTTATCCTAAATTATCCATTCTAGTCTTATTATATCAGCTCTATTTTTCTCTAAATTTTGATTTAATTTCAAATTGAGGCTACTTCTCCAAATCCTCAAATCTAAAGTCTTGTTCTCCAAATTAGGACAAATTGCTTAATAAACGGCATAAGAAGTATGGTTTATCCTCAATGCATCTAGAGAATCCATATTTTTATTAAAATAAGATATTAATTTAGTCAATACTTATAATAATAACCGCATGGGATTTTTGTACAAGGAATTGAAAGTTCGGAGGGGCTTCGTGATAAGTTTAAACCACATGATTGTTTTGGAAAACTCGAGTAAACCTCAGGATGGTTTCTGTGAAATAAACAAAAAACCATCATTGACATTTAGCATGCTACCACTCACAATATTCTTAAAAATAAAAAACGATTAAAAACATACTATGAAATATTGCCGAGTTCTTTTCACGTGTTAAAAAATAATCATTACCAGTCAAGCTTGCTTGATATATAACATATAAAAATGAAAAGAAGTAAACAAATAGCAGCCTGCAAATCAAAAATTTGCCTAGTTTATTGGGTTCCAACACTTCGTTTCAGGACTCAGCACAAGTAGCCACGACATCACAGCATTTCCCCTATAATATGAGCACGAGAGCTAAACTTACATTCACAAAAATTGTCACTATTTATTTGCAAATATTATGTGCCATGATGAAAACCAATAAGAAAATACATGTGACATCGAAGAAAAATTTGTACAGGAAACAGAAGTTGCATAACATTATATAAATAGAAAGACACAGCATAATCTTCATCGATCCCAAAACATCATAATATTGTTCAAGCTCAACATAGCGCTTATTTACAAAAGAGACGAAAGTAGTTCATAAGATGGTTTTTTTTTCTTCTTTCGTTCTCCTTAAAAATTCCCTATGGGAGAACGTTCATCCTGTGGATGCTGGCAAGTCCCGAGTGCAGATGGACTTTCCTACTTGGTAAAACATGGAAAACACCAGGGAGCTCTGCACCGCAAAAAAGAATGTATAAAGATAACATGAAAGAACACTTCATAATTACAAAAATGAAATACAGAAATTTAAGAGAAGGCTGGTTTACAGATAAGAAACAACACTAGGCAGTATCGTGAGGGATGGCATCATATGAAATGAGCGACAAAGAAAGGAGTGATTGTGATGTCATAGATGTTATAGAGAGGTTCCATTAAAGAATTCATGAAAGAATTGAAAAACGAAAAATTAGATACATGAGAGGATCCGATCCCCCAATGTCCTTGGATAAAATTTGTATGCCACTTTATTACGATGTTTTGTCAATATAAGAGTATCATCAGATAACGACTTATTGATGACATTGTCTACAAGAAATTCTTTGAGCTGGTCTATGACATTGTCTACAAAAAGGATTTTTCCTTCTTTAAAAATTTGATCCCGTTGATATAAATATTTGGTAAGACATGATATTAACTATTTGCTGCAGAGTTTGATCTTAAACTCCATTTTGTTACCATTAGTCTACATGTAGGTTAGGAATGATAAAACTTCTATTTCTTCAGCATCACTACACATGGAAACGTCCTGTAGCTTTTAGGTTCAAAATTCTATGATTCTGTTTAATCCCACTGAACCTAGAGCATTAAAAAAGTTCCATGTTCCAATTTATTGTACATGCATGCCTTACTTTGTAATATGATGAGATACTAAAATTGAAAAAAACTATAACTTCTATATTAAAATTTTGACATGATAATTATTAAAATTTATGTGCACCCACATAATAGAAATTATAGCCTTCTAAAAACTGCATTCATACATCAGATTGTTGAGGTTATGTCCCACATCTAGTTAAGCTCCTAGTCACTAGGACCATGAAAAGGGTTGAGACTTGGATTGAGCATTGGTGTGAGGTATCAATGAATGAAGGTAGTGCTAGGGCTTGCTTGTAGCGTTATATAAACTCCAGGCAAGGCTAGAGTGACTTGATGTGAGGGATTTTGCTTTACATTCTCACCATATACCATAAGCTTTCCATCAGAATAAGCCTCCTGGTTGAACTGAGTGGACAAATGAATTACCATTTCTAATCCCTTCTCTTGGTATCCAGTAACTTGAAGCTACCAATTTCTCCTGTGACGTGGTGCTTTTAAAACCAATCAAAAGCAGACACCTTAGTAATTTAATTTTTGTCATCAATAACAAAACCTATCAATGTATAGAATATGTTCTATTTCGTTCTTGGCTTAGCTGTTCCTTAGAGTAGAATATAATTTCATATATATCATCTTTGCCTGTTCTTTTTGACTTCTCCATAGTCAGAATTTAGCCGATGACAACAAGTCACCTAAAACTATAACAAGCTCCTCTTGCCATAGTTTTTTAAACCAAGATTGTGGCATTTACCGAGAGAAAGTTGCCATCAGCTCGACAGCCGGTCGTAATCGTTAGATATTTACTAGAAATTTGCTTCATCATTTACCCCATCTGGATGGGAATAGGCTTACATGATGATGATGAATAAAACCTATTAACAAAATTTTGATAGATAATCGCAATAAATCCAAGGTACTCTTCAATGATGATTCAAGATGCAGGTGTTTGGGCAAATTTAAAACAAAAACAAGGTTACTCATTTACAACTATTCTCCTTTCCTCCATCCCTTCATCTTCGATTGAAAATTCTAACAAACTCCTTTGGCAGTCAATCTACTTCACGTCAGTGTAAATAAGGCATAATATATAGCTTAATATTCTATTTGTTAACTTCCTCACCTGAAGTGTGATGAGAAATATCTGATCATAGTTACTTTGTCCCTTTAATTCTTTCCGTATTATTTGTTTGCATAATTTAGCACTACAGTCAAATCTTTCAAGTCCTTTCAAAGACACTAGAGCAACTTGTTCCTTTAAATTTTGATCTTTGTAAATTTTTCTTTCATTTTCAGTTGATAAATTCCATGAAGGGTAAAATGGGGTTGTGAATGACAGCCAAGTCGGTTGTGAATGCATCTTCACAGCTCCATGGGTGGGTCCCATCCCAAACTTAACCCAATACCCACCCCTTTTGTTGAACAAACCCATTAAACTCTTCCATTAAATGGAACTAGCATTTTTGCACGTGCGATGCACGTTTGTAGTTTTATCCTATTTGGAGCATAAAAAAAATTCTTGAGCCCAAGAATAAATATAAAATGGGGGGCTTTTGGTACAAAATTATTTTGAATGTTAATAAGTGAATAAAATAATTATTTTAGTAACTTGAATCAAAAGTATTCTAGAAAATATTATAGTATGTTATTTACCATATTTAAGTAAAAAAATGTAGTTATAAGTAAATGAAAGTAGAATTTGAAAAATGATAAGTTTAAAATAACTTTTTGTCTTAATTTAAGTATAATGTAGAATGAATTTGGAATTCAAACTAATTTCTACAAAGTTCTTTTTTATTCAAGTTCTAGAAAGTTTCTTTTTTCTTTGTTTTTAAAAAAATGGATAAGTTTAATTATTTGTCCTTTTCTTTGATGATGTGGAGGTTCTAAGATTTGTAATTTTAAACATAGCAATTAATTATTTGTCTCTTTGTATGATGATGTGGAGGCCCTAAGAATGAAGGATTTTTCTCTTTTTTCTTTGTTTTTTTAAAAAGAAAAGTGTAGCTTCTAACTAAGTCCATTTGCATTATATAGTAGTATATCTCTCTCTATATATATATATATATACATATACATATATATACATATATATATATACATATACATATATATACATATATATATATATATATATAATGCAAATACCCTTGGTTAGAGATTCATCCTTCTACTATTTTCTAGAAAAAAGAAAAAACGAGAAAAATCCTTACCTCTCAAGCCCTCCACATCATCTCTTTCACCTCTCAAGACCTCCACCTCATCCCTCACTCTTTTTAAAAATAAATAAATAAACAAGACTTTAGAACCCTCCACATTTCTCTCTTCTCAAAAATTTTTAAACACGTGCAACGCACGTGCACAAATCTTCTCTATATATAATGCAAATGCCCTTAGTTAGAGGTCCACCATACTTCTTTTTTCTTAAAAAAAGAAAAAACAAGAAAAATACTCGACTCTCAAGCCCTCCATGTCATCTCTCTGATCACCTCTCAAGTCCTCCACCCCATCCCTCCCCTTTTTTAAAAATAAATAAATAAATAAGACTCTAGAACTCTCCACATTTCTCTCTTCCCTTCTCAAATGTTTTTAAACACGTGCAATGCACGTGCACAAATTCTAGTATATATAATGCAAATACCCTTCCTTATTTTTTCTAGAAAAAATGAGAAAAATTCTCACCTCTCAAGCCCTCCACGTCGTCTCTCTCACCTCTCAAGCCCTCCACATCATCTCTCTCTTTTCTAAAAAACAATTAAAAAATTAATTATTTATCTAGAACCTTCCATGTCATCTCTCCCAATATATATATGAGGTTAATGGAGAAAGGGTGTTTCTGTTGGGAGGGAGAGTCGATCCACGGAACAGTGCTCGCGACAAAACCCAAATCACGCAAAAATACAATCACGCAATTAAACGACGAAAGACAATATAAATTAAAAAATGCAGGAATAAGAAAACAATCAATCACAAACAAGATAGATTTGTTAACAAGGTTCACCCACCGTATGGTTAGTCCCCGGCAGAGCGGAATCTGTAAACGTCTAATATACTTGAATCAAGTTTACAAGCAAGAATAACCCTAGGAGATTTCTCTCAAATCTCTCTTGGCCTTTGCCTCTTGTGATGATACTTGTGATGGATACTTGTGATGGATACAAGTTATGGATACAAATGCCTCACTCATAAGATGTGCTTTTATAGCATCTAGGACAATGTCACTATCTAACAAAGTCACCACCTATCATTGTCATCACCTAACAATGTCATGGATGTCAAAAGTAGCACCTAACAAAGTCACCACCTATCATTGTCATCACCTAACAATGTCATGGATGTCAAAAGTAGCACCTAACAAAGTCACCACCTATCATTGTCATCACCTAACAATGTCATGGATGTCAAAAGGTGGCACATAACCATAGACTTTAATTTGCATCAATTTTCAACAAACTCCACCTCGATGCAAATTCATCACAATCTCGACATTGTCCCACTTGGAGTAATTTTTTTGGCTTGATTCTCAGCACTAGTAAACTTCACACGATTCCGCTGCTGCTCTCTCCTCATTAAATTTTCATGGAGAGATTCACCAATCTGCAACAGAGATTCAGCTTATCTCTGTCTACTATTTTGGTGAACATATCCGTCGGATTCTTTTCTCCCGCGATCTTCTGCAATGACAACTCACCATCTTCTAACACCATGCGTATGAAGTGGTACCGCACTTTGATATGCTTCGTCCGAGAATGATATGCTGCATTCTTTGCCAAATGTATTGCACTTTGGCTGTCGCTCCACAAGGTATTGAAGTCTTGCTTCTTACTCAACTCTTCGAGTAACCCCTATAGCCATATCATCTCTTTGCTGGCTACCGTGATCGCCACGTACTCAGCCTCCGTAGTTGACAATACTACCACTTTTTGCAATTGAGATATCCAACTTACCGCTGTTCCCCCAACTGTAAATACGTATCCCGTTATGCTCTTCCCACTATCTCGGTCACCCGAGTAGTCCGCATCAACGTAACCTTGTACCTTTAGAGAGTCGCTCCCGAAACATAAGCAGTGACTAGACGTACCCTTAAGATACCTCAAAATCCACTTCACCGCATTCCAATGCTCCTTCCCCGGGTTTTGCATATACCGGCTCACAACTCCCACTGCATGTGCAATATCTGGTCACGTACTTACCATTGCATACAGTAAACTCCCCACCGCAGAAACATAAGGCACTCTTGCCATCTCGTCTTTCTGCTCTTGAGTTGTAGGGCAAAACTCCTTCATGAGTTTGAAATGTTTTGCTAAAGGCATACTCACCGGTTTTGACTTGTCCATGTTGAACCACTTCAAAACCTTCTCGATATAGTCGCTTTGCGATAACCACAGCTTTCGCTGCTTCCTATCTCGAACGATTTTCATGCCCAAAATTTGTTTGGCTGCTCCCAAATCTTTCATGGAAAACTTTTCAACCATCATCTTCTTCAGACTTTGAATTTTCTCGAAGTTCGAACCCGCTACCAACATATCATCTACATAGAGTGATAGAATGATATAGTCTCCATCCTCAAAAGTCTGAATATAGACACAGTGATCTGACTCACCACGCACAAATCCTGTCTCTAGCATGAACTGATCGAATTTGAGATACCACTGTCTTGGAGCTTGCTTAAGGCCGCACAAACTCTTTCGCAGTCTACACACCATAGATTCTTTTCCCTTCACCTCGTATCCCGATGGTTGCATCATATAGATCTCCTCCACCAAATCTGCATGAAGGAACGCAGTCTTTACATCAAGCTGCTCTAAATGCAGATCCTCCACCGCCACAATACTAAGGATCACCCGAATTGATGTCATTTTCACCACAGGGGAAAATATCTCTTGATAGTCAATTCCTTGTTTTTGCACATATCCCTTGACTACCAAGTGAGCTTTGTACCGCTTCATACCATCGGCCTCATCTTTTATCCTGTACATCCACCTATTCAACAACGCTTTTCGACCTTTGGGTAGCTTCACTAGGTCCCACGTGCAATTCTTCTTCAAAGAATCCATCTGCTCGTCCATAGCTCGCTCCCACTGCTTACTAGCACCGTCTTGCGTCGCCTCTTCAAGGGATTCGGGCTCTCCCGAATCCGTGTACAAAATGAAATCGGTCACAAGTCTTTCAGGTAGCCTTCTTTCTCTCGTAGATCTCCTCAAAACTGGTACATCTGGTTGCTGAACATGGTGGCCATCATGTTCTTGCACCTGATCCTGCACTGCAGCTTCCTCCATGTTTTGATCCCCACTTGAAGACACCTGAATGTTCTCTTGAGTTCCGTCCAACTCCACGAACTCAGATACAACACCATCTTTGGCTTGATTTCTTCTCTATATAAGTGATGCTCATCAAAGACAACGTTCCGGCTTCGTATTACTTTCTTACTTGTGTAATCCCACAGCCGATATCCGAACTCGTCTCCACCATACCCGATGAAAGCACACTTCTTAGATTTGGAGTCAAACTTACTCCTTTCTGCCTTATCAATCAAAGAATACGCAATACAGCCAAATATTTTAAGGTGCGAATAGTTGACCGGTTTACCCGACCAAATTTCTTCTGGAATACCTCCATCAAGCGCACTCGCCGGGCTTCTGTTGATCAGATATACAGCAACATCGACCGCTGCTGCCCATAAGAATTTTGGAAGATTCGCATCCAAGGTTATGCTTCGCACTCGCTCTAGGAACGTTCTGTTCATCCTTTCAGCGATACCATTTTGCTGTGGCGTCCCAGGTACCGTCTTCAACCAACGAATACCCTTTTGCGAGCAAAACTCCTCGAACTTTTGGGTGCGGTATTCCCCGCCATTATTGGACTTTAGGCATTTAACCTTCATCCTCGTTTGGTTCTCCACCTGCGCAATCCAGTGTTTAAAGATGCCAAACACATCGGACTTTTTCTTCATCGCGTACACCCATGTCTTTCGACTTGTATCATCGATGAACGTCACGAAGTACCGATTTCCTCCATAAGACTCCACCGAGGCCGGACCCCACACGTCCGTATGCACCATCTCCAGTTTCTTGGTCTTTTTCGCTACGCCTCCAATTTGAAAACTGAGCGCGTTTTGCTTCCCACAAACGCAGCTCTCGCAAAACCCCAACTCCCCTTTTTTCAGCCCCGAAAGAACACCCTTGGCTTGAAGAATTTTCATGTTCTTCTCGCTGAGGTGCCCCAATCTTTTATGCCACAACGAAGTCTTCGAATCTTTCTCCGAATTGGTCGTCAATGCAGCCGAGCCTCCGCTGCTCCCATTGAATGAGTACAACGAACCGCTCAGCTTGTCCCTTGCGACTACCAACGATCCTTTGGAAATCTTCCATTGAGAATTCCTAAACGTTGTAATAAATCCTTCGTTGTCTAGCTGACTTGTGGAAATCAAGCTTTTCTTCAAATCAGAAATATGACGAGCATTCTTCAATTTGATTTGACCACCTCCTGACGGTTGCAAGATGATCGTCCATTTTCCAACGATCTTACACGATTGACCGTTTCCCACCGTCACATGTCCAAGATCGTCCTGAACATACTCGCTAAAGTGGTGTCTGCCCAAAGTGCAATGAAAAGAAGCCCCTGAATCTAGGAACCAAGTATCCGTCTTTGTGTTCTCGCTCGCCGATAGACAAAAACCTTGTTCCCCTTGTTCTTGTGTAGATACTACATTTGCTTCCTTTTCATCTGTCTTCTCATCTGAGCCTTTCTTCGGAAGCCTACATTCACTTCTTCTATGGCCCTTCTTTCCGCAATTCCAACAGGCGCCTTGGATTTTTCCTTGAGATTTACTCCGGCTTTTAGACTTGCCCTTTTTCCACTTTCCTCTTTCCTCTTTCCATTATTCTGCCACGATTCTCCACCGAAAGTGCAGAAGTTACAGAACTCCCACTCACGGACTATCTTCGCATCTCATCGTTTAATATGCAGCTTACCGCATCATTAGACGTGAGAATCTCCGAGATAGAGTTGCTAACCGCCATCACTAGGTTCTCCCAACTCTCTGGCAACGAACATAGGAACAGTATGGCTCGAATCTCATCTTCAAAGATGATTGAAACGGATTCAAGTTGGCTTGTCACGCTGTTGAACTCATTCAGGTGCTCTATCACCGAACCATTCTCTACCATCTTCATGTTGAAAAGTTTCATCAAAAATATTTTATTTGATGTCGATAGCTTCTCATACAACTTCGCTAACGTCGTCATTAGCGCCTTAGTTGTTTTCTCCTTTGAGATATTAAAGGCCACCTGCGGAGTCAACGACAATCTGATCGTCGCTAAGGCTTTCCTATCCAAAAGGTTCCACTCCTCATCGGTCATCTTCTCGGGCTTTTCTCCTAGCAACGGAAGATATAGATCCTTTTGGTATAGACAGTCTTCTAACTGCATGCGCCACCAACCGAAATTGTGACCATTGAATTTCTCGATTCTTATCTTATCATCTGCAATCTTTCGTCTGTATCGCAGCAAACCCGACTTCCTCCTAGATCTGAACCAACGCCTTCAAAACTATAATCTAAGAAAGTGGGGAAGAGGACACAAGCGTCGTTACCCACCGTTGCCTAGATTATAGAATCGAAGAACCCTAGGTTCTCTTAACCTTGCTCTGATACCAGTTGTTGGGAGGGAGAGTCGATCCATGGAACAGTGCTCGCGACAAAATCCAAATCACGCAAAAATACAATCGCGCAATTAAACGACGAAAGACAATATAAATTAAAAAATGCAGGAATAAGAAAACAATCAATCGCAAACAAGATAGATTTGTTAACGAGATTCACCCACCGTATGGTTAGTCCCCGGCAGAGCGGAATCTGCAAACGTCTATTATACTTGAATCAAGTTTACAAGCAGGAATAACCCTAGGAGATTTCTCTCAAATCTCTCTACACAAATCTCTCTTGGGCTTTGCCTCTTGTGATGGATACTTATGATGGATACAAGTTATGGATACAAATGTCTCACTCATAAGATGTGCTTTTATAGCACCTAGAATAATGTCGCTATCTAACAAATTCACTACCTATCATTGTCATCACCTAACAATGTCATGGATGTCAAAAGTAGCACCTAACAAAGTCACCACCTATCATTATCATCACCTAACAATGTCATGGATGTCAAAAGTAGCACCTAACAAAGTCACCACCAATCATTGTCATCACCTAACAATGTCATGAATGTCAAAAGTAGCACCTAACAAAGTCACCATCTATCATTGTCATCACCTAACAATGTCATGGGTGTCAAAAGGTGGCACCTAACCATAGACTTTAATTTGCATCAATTTTCAACAGTTTCCTCCTATGGCATCGGAAAAATGCACCTTTCATGATTTTTTCGACAATCGGCATACATCACCTCCATCTTTATTATCTAAGATGTGGATATACCAAATTTCATGTGATTATACCATTTTTTTACCGTTGATTTAGTTGGTGCAAAATTAATGGTTTACCGACAATAGAACTTTTTATATTGCTAATTCAACGGTGAAAAAGTGATGGAATCAAATGAAATTTGGTGTATGCACATCTTAGATGATGATGATGGATGCCGATCGTCGGAAAAAACGGTGGAAGTTGTATTTATTCGACGCCATAGGAGGAAATCCCCTCCTATGGCCTCTTTTCTCCATTATTCTCTCTCTCTATACATATATATATATATATATATATATATATACACCCCTTGGTGAGGTGAACATCCTCTCCTTTCACCAAAATTCAAAGAAAAAGGTGAAAAATCCTCTTCTGCTAAGGCCTCCACTTCATCATCCTCTTTTTTTAGGGCCTCCACCTCATCAAAGAAGAGGACAAAAAAAATGCCTTACAATGTAAACTTACACATAAGCCCTCAATATTTACAAATTTATACTTATACCCATTCTCATTTATATGAAATGCACATTTACATATAAACCCTCATTATTTACAAATACAAATACACACACACACACTCATTCTCACAATTATGAAATATTACATTTGCCACATGCAACGCACGTGCACATGTTCTAGTAGCAGTATAGATGATGTGGAGGCTCTAAGATTTGTTTTCTTTAACATAACAAATAATTATTTTTGTCTCTTTGTATGATGATGTGGAGCCCTGAAATGGAGGAGTTTTCTCCTTTTTTCTTTATTTTTTTAAAAAAGAAGAGGGTGGTTTCTAACCAAACCCATTTACATTAAATAGTAGTATAGATATAGATGTTGAAAATAACGGACAAAATGAAATAATATCCCTCGTCTCTTCTACTAAATATCTTAACAATAAAATTTTCCATAACTAACAAATTCATCCAATCCATACAGGATCAGGATTCCGGATGGGATTTCAGCCTCAGGTGTCATCAGTAAAGTTTAAATTTGTTCACTTAAAATATGAACCTAACAGAGTTTGATTTTATTATTTAGTCGAGGGATGAAACCACTAGTGATTAATACATCCTACATCCATTGTTGTTTTCACCTCTCACCACACTCAGATCTCATCTAAACAACTACACAACCAAAAATCCCCAAAAATAATGAGAAGAAGAACTTACTTGAAAGTTCAGCTGCCTGTTTTGGAGTAAGCTTAGCAGAGAATCCACTAGCCGCATGCGTGTAATGATACAAAATCGCATCTTTCGCCGCCGCCTCACTACAACACCATCGACAACAAAACCAAATCAAACCAAATCCCCAAATTTCAAAACCCTAACCCTAACCCTACAAAGAATCGCAACGAACCTGCCGAGAATCGAAGCGAGGATCCTGATATGGTAGGCCTCTGGCGCCTCCTGGCCGTCCGATTGCTTCACGTGGACGATATGAACGGCCAGCGATTTTTCGCCGTCGCTTGATTCGGCGCTTAGTGCAAAGGCGAGAGAAACTAAGCAGAAGACGAAGAGGAACGAAAATTTCTTCATTTTCTATTTTTGTTTCGATTAGTTTTTGTTTCTCTCGAAATTGTTTATATAGAGCGGGCGAAGTCTTCAGATGTAAGAAAATGGGTAAGATATGCAAAGATTTATTTTCAGATTCACACGTATAAAACTCCTTTTATGGCATTAGATGATTTTTTTTTTTTTTACAAATTGCTATTTTAACGTTCTTTTTTACCATAGTAAATTTCAAGTTGATACCATGAATTTAGTCATTTTTTTCTCAAAACCACCATAAGCAAATGATGCAAACCTACTAGGATTTTTTCTTGTGTCAAAAAACCATCTAATAGAATTAACATTTGATCGACAGGAAAAAAAATAACTGAATTAATATCCAACATATATTAGTTCTTAAAAAAATTAGTTTTTTTAAAATTGATATATGTTAGGTATTTTAGTCATTTTTATCTTTTTGTGTCAATCACATGTTAACAACTTTGGGAGATTTCTGGTGCAAAGAAATGCTTACGTAGCTTTGCATAATTTTAAAAGTTCATAATAGTTTTGAAAGAAAATAACCAATATTCATGGTATCAAATTGAATTTAGCCTTTTTCTATAAGTACAGCATGAATTCACTATAGATTGCAAATGAATTTCCTTTTTAGGTTACAGTCAAATTAATACTTTACAGCGAAACAAACCACATTTTTTAAAGAAAAGCTCGAACTCTATCATCTGTCCAATCTATCTATATAATTATTGAAAAACCAAAATAAAAAGTTTGAGATTTTAAAAAATTATGTAATTTTTGATAAACCAAATGACTTTCGCTATTTTCGTGTGCTGTAATAAAAAAATATTGAGAAAAAAAAGTTTGGAATTTCTAAAAATTACGCAATTTTCGTGTGGTAATGTGCAAAATGTTGTAAATTTACAAAAAACAAATAATTTTGGGATTTTTTTTAAATTTCGCGGTTGTATAGCACGTAAAATATTATAAAGTCAAAGAAAGCAAAAATTTTTGAGATTTTTGAAATCTAATGATTTCCGTATGATATTATATGGATAATAGTGTTTCCTAACCTAAAATACACACACTCACGCACACATGCATTTAGGGGACTAACGAATTTGCTCCGAAAAAATTAATTTGTGACAACTTTTCCTTCTAGGGGTTCGAACCACACACTCTCCCCAAAGAGAAGAAGTGCACATACCAACTGCACTACTGTTCATTGATTATATAGATAATATTGAATAGGTAAAAAAAAAAGAATTTAAAGATTTTTTGAGAAATTTACGATTTTTATGTCCTATATTATTAAAAACACTGAAAGAAAAAACAAAAAAATATTTTATTTTTAAAAGTTTCATGATTTTACTGATATAGCAAGTAAAATATTGAAATACCAAAGAAAACAAAATTTTTTAGGTTTTTAAAATTTCGTCATATTCATGTGCTAAAACGTGCAAAATGTTTAAAGTTTGAAGACAAACAAAGTTTTGGGATTTTTGTATATTTCATGATCTAGTCTCATGTGATATAACAAATAAAATATTGAAAAACCGAATAAACTTTTTTTTATAATATTTCTACGCTATTTTCGCATGCTGCAAAGAAAATATTTAAAAGCTAAAGAAAAATATTTGCAAGTTAATATATCATATATTTGGATATGAAGTTCATAAATATGAGATATTACAATTTACAATCATGTAATAATGAAATTTTAATTTAATATGCTTTATCTCTAGTTTAGACCGGTCTCTCTCTCTCTCTCTCTCTCTCTCTCTCTCTCTCTATATATATATATATATATATATATATATATATATATATATATATATATATATATATATATTTTGAGATCATTGTAGCTGCGGTCGACCTTAGCAAACCCCCTACGATGGGAGATCATTGTAGCTGCGGTCGACCTTAGCAAACCCCCTACGATGGGCTGCCCTAAAACGGATCGGATAAGTGTACACATTTAAGTTTCTCTCTCACACACGCGCGCGCGCACACACACATACACACACACTTGAAGGTTTTTTTTATATAAGCCCCTAAAACATTGCTATAACAAAAAACACCCCCTAAAACTTCATGTTTTGAATACAGCCTCTAAAACTCTTAATTAAACTAAATTAGTCATAATGCTTAATTATCATTCCTAACATCGTTAAAAATCTCTATCAGCGAGCTAAAATGACACATTTGTCTTTCTAAATGTCATGCCCCGCTTCCCAAAATACGGAATACGAGGGGTTGACAAGGTCAGCCATGCTCCTACGGTCAAGGAAATATTCTGCCGTAGTCACACTTCGGCTTCTAGCTTTACGTGGTGATCAGTAAATAATGCGCAGGTAATGAGAAATGCAGTAACTGAAACAAAACAATATAAAGAACTGACATGATGGAAACAAAAGAGTATAACTCTGGATAGCTAATTAAGATGTCCGTGATGTGCGTCTGGTCCTGGTCCCGGCTAAATCCACTCCTCACGCTGAGCATGCATACTCAGGTCGTCAGAGCGACACAATAGCAATATAAAATATAGATACAAGTGACAACTCGGACAGTGATAATAGATATATATGACAGTAAATCAAGACGGTATAGGTATGAACATGCAGTAACTAATGAAGTGTCTAATAGATCAGGTGGACAGTAAAGCAGTAAAATAGTATGCCAGGTATGTCAACACAGTAAGTAATGTATATCAATGCCATTATCCCTATCAGTCTCTAAGTCTCCCTGTACAGGTCACTGAGCCTATCGTCAGTCCAAGTGTGAGAGTCAACCACTCGCGGGTGTCCTCCACCCAAGGGTAGGACCCAAGGGCAAGGGACCACGGGCCCAAAATGTAACTCACGGTAATAATCATGTACCATGTAAATCTCCATATATCTCCATATATATAAGCCGGCATGGGACTTCCGAGATTCTGTTGAACTCACACTCAAACTACCCCACACCCCGTGGTCTACATCAAACGCTAACCATAACCTCAAATACTAGTCGGTCTGTGACAAGTCTGCGCGAGAACTGGAGACAGGATCTCCATCAAGCACGTCCCGACTAAAACCCAAGGTAAATGGTAGTGTCTGGTGCCTTATCTGTGACACCCATGCAAGAGCTTCCATAAGTGTCCCATACCACTTATAGTCACACGTACACGCGTCCCACAGACGTCGATAATGCAATAGAATAATAGGGTTTCACTGATTGTGTACAAGTACGTGTCACTTTCAGTTATTCACTCATGCACGAACTCTAACGTACTTGCCACAATCATCACTAATACCTAACACTGGGTAATGCACATGATCACTAGGTTATCAATGCAGTGACATATGTATGATATGATGAGGAAACAGTATGTAAAGCATGATTAAGATATCAAAAAACAGTATTCTACCACTTGCGTAATTTATCATAAATCATACGTGTACAGTTTAGCGAAACGATGAACGGGGAATAAATAGTATGTTTGATTATCTATCCAGCGAATTTAGTTTCACGTCAATCGGGTTTCAGGATCACTAGTTATGGCCATTACATTTTAAGCGTTCACGGCTGGAAATCCGGTTTCAGAATCGGAAGTCCGTTTCGCAACGCATGTTAATCCCAGTTGGGATCAGAATTTAGCGACGCTACAGTTGAATGGAATCTAGGGTTTTCAGTAAGGTTTTCAACGCAATAGACGGATCCTCAATCGCGTCTGTACGTCAGGAGTTATACACTGTTTAACACTAGTATGTCACTTCTGAATCTGTTCTAGACAGTTATACGTCCAGCTCTTTTAAATTACAGATTAAATAGCAAACGATGACGAAACAGGATGAAACCACTTGTGTTATCTAGCTAACAGATTCACCTTTGATAAACAGCAGAGTTCCGCAACATACGAGTTAAGGAAACAAGATGGTACCCATTACGGGACAGTAAGCAATAATCAGAGTCGCTCTGGACTGCAGTCCAGAGTCGCACTCCGAACCAAATATCGTCACAATTTAAGTACAGAAACCATTAGAAACTTGCATAGGGTTATAGTTAGTCGAGTCGGATTCGATTTAAGCCCTCGAACGCATCATTCCAGTATGTACATAATTTACGGTGATTTTAATAATTTTCAGATACGGGAAATTTCTAGTTTTACGGGTATACTTGGGGGTAATCGTTTTAGTCGTTAACGGTTATATTTTCCAGTGAAATTTGTACCAGGTATTCATCACTACATGGGCCAATATAAACAATCCAATTCCGTCAAATTAGGTGAGTAGTTTCATTGGGATCACATATCGAACAGGTATGGCACATAATCGATCTGAAGTTGTAAATTTGTAATCTATACAATTTAAATTTGTAACTTGAATATATTAGCATGTAGCAAGTAAAATACTTGCCTGGAGGCGTCTTGGCGATGCACGGCACGCGCGATGAACGGCGCGGCTAGGGTTCGCGGCCTCGGCTCAGGCTCTTGGATTCGACGGCTCGGTGGGTGCGACGGCGATTACTATGGTGACGGCGATGATCACAGAGATGGAAAAGACAACAGCGCCGCCGATAGAGTCGTCAACGGTGGCTGTTGCGATGATGGAAACTAAGTGTTCGACGGGGCTTGAGCTCGGCTTCGAGGAGTTCGAGAGGGATGAGGCTGCTGGCGAGGCAAAGGCTGTGACAGGGGAGACGACGCTGTGGTGGGGAGCTCTCCGGCGCGAGGGTGCATGGGTGGAGCTCGGGTGCGGGAGTGGCCGAGAGGAGGTGCAGTGGGAAGCTCGGTGGAAGGGGTTGATGACGAGGAGGCTGGGTGGTGCTGTGCCGTCGGTAGTGGAAGATGGGGTCGCCGGCGTCGAGTGCAAGGAGACGGCCGTGGTGTGAGTTATGGCGATGGGAGGTCGCGGTCGTGGACGGGAGAGTGAGCGGGAGGTAGTATGGGAGGGGAGAAGGGAACGAGAGTGAGGGAGAGGAGGTTGGGTTGTCGCGGATGATGGAGGGAGGTTGTTGGGTCGATGGAGGTGATGATGATGGTGTCGGGGTCGCACGATGGTCGGAGGTGGAAGGCGGCCGTGGAAGAGAGCTCGGGTTAGTGAAGGTGATGGGAGTTGGAGCCGGCGGTGGTTTAGGGGTGTGGTGGGTCTCGTTGTGGGGATGGTTGCAAGGGGAGAAATCGAGAAAGGTGAGGAGGTGAGCGGAGAGAGAGAGAGAGGAAGGCGAGGGTGGTGTCGACGGCGATGAGGCGAGCGCGGCCGTGGGTTCGAGAGAGGGAGCGGGAAAAGAGAAGGGAGAGAGAGTGCGAGATGAGAGAGAGAGAGTGTGTGGGTGTGTACGAGAGGAGAGATAGGGAAGACGGGGGATCGCGAGGGTTCCGCGTCGTGGGGTGTAACGGCGCACGAGCGAGCGTTGGCGTGGGCGAAGGAAGTGGGTCGAGCGAGCGGGAGAAGAGGAATGAGCCGTTGGGGGAGAAGGGTTAGGGCATGGGCCGGGTCGGGTCGCCGTGGGTGAGGGCTTGGGCTGCTGGGCTCGGGGAGTTGGGCCGGGGAATTTCAGTAAATATTAAAAAGATTAGGGGTCTGGGCTCGGTCTGAAGGAGCTTGGCCCGCAGGAAAAATTAAAATGGGGAATGGGCTGGGTTTTTAAGAAAAAGGATTAAGTTTATAAAAAGAAAATGGGCTGAGGGAATTAGTTGGAAAAAAAAGATATAATAAGGTTTGGGTTTTAGGGTTTTATTGATAAAAGGAAAATGGGGGTTTAGAAGAAATAAAATTATAAATATAAATAAATAAAATTCAAGAGTAACAAAATACAGATATTGGTATAAAAAGGGGCTGGGTATTACACTGAAGGCTTAATATTTGCATTGAAGATAAAGCAAAAGGCTTAATATTTGCATTGAAGATAAAGAAAAAGAGATTATTAAATAAAATTACGGACGATTTAAGGACAAAATATGGATTTTGATTTAAGAATTGAGATGAGAGTAAATAGAGATCAGTCACGCCTCGCTTCCCAAAAATACACAAATACGGTAACGCAACAAAGCCAACCATGCTACCTACGGTAATGAAATATCCTTCCATATTCACATTACGGCTGTCAATCAGTAATCACGAACAATAATATAAATATCTATATCTAAACATATCCAATAGCCACAATAACCGATACCAGCTGCGCTAAACATTAATTTGTCACAACTTTTCCTTCTAGGGGTTCGAACCACACACTCTCCCCAAAGAGAAGAAGTGCACATACCAACTGCGCTACTGTTCACTGATTTTATGGATAATATTGAATATGTAAAAAAAAAAGAATTTAAAGATTTTTTGAGAAATTTACGATTTTTATGTGCTATATTATTAAAAACACTGAAAGAAAAAACAAAATATTATTTTATTTTTAAAAGTTTCATGATTTTACTGATATATCAAGTAAAATATTGAAATACCGAAGAAAACAAAAAAAATTAGGTTTTTAAAATTTCGCCATATTCATGTGCTAAAACGTGCAAACTGTTTAAAATTTGAAGACAAACAAAGCTTTGGGATTTTTGTATATTTCATGATCTAGTCTCATGTGATATAACAAATAAAATATTGAAAAATCGAATAAACTATTTTTTATAATATTTCTACGCTATTTTCGCATGCTGCAAAGAAAATATTAAAAAGCTAAAGAAAAATACCGAAATATTTGCGAGTTAATATATCATATATTTGGCATATGAAGTTCATAAATATGAGATATTATAATTTACAATCAAGTAATAACGAAATTTTAATTTAATATGCTCTCTCTCTCTCTCTTTCTCTCTCTCTCTCTCTCTCTCTATATATATATATATATATATATATATATATATATATATATATATATATATATATATTTAGATCATTGTAGCTGCGGTCGACCTTAGCAAACCCCCTACGATGGGCTGCCCTAAAACGGATCGAACATGAGGGTAAGTGTACACATTTAAGTCTCTCCCTCACACACGCACGCGCACACACACGTACACACACTTGAAGGTTTTTTTTATATAAGCCCCCTAAAACATTATTATAACGAAAAACACCCCCTAAAACTTCATGTTTTGAAATACAACCTCTAAAACTCTTAATTAAACTAAATTAGTCATAATGCTTAATTATCATCCCTAACAACGTTAAAAATCTCTATCAGCGAGCTAAAATGACACATTTGTCTTTCTAAAGGCTTAATATTTGCATTGAAGATAAAGTAAAAGGTTTAATATTTGCATTGAAGATAAAGAAAAAGAGATTATTAAATAATGCTACAGAGGATTTAAAGACAAAATATGGATTTTGATTTAAGAATTGAGATGAGAGTAAATAGAGATCGGTCACGCCTCGCTTCCCAAAAATACACAAATACGGTAACGCAACAAAGCCAACCATGCTACCTACGGTAATGAAATATCCTTCCATAGTCACATTACGGCTGTCAATCAGTAATCACGAACAATAATATAAATATCTATATCTAAACATGTCCAATAGCCATAATAACCAATACCAGCTGCGCTAAACATTAATTGGTGACAACTTTTCCTTCTAGGGGTTCGAACCACACACTCTCCCCAAAGAGAAGAAGTGCACATACCAACTGCGCTACTGTTCATTGATTATATGGATAATATTGAATAGGTAAAAAAAAAGAATTTAAAGATTTTTTGAGAAATTTACGATTTTTATGTGCTATATTATTAAAAACACTGAAAGAAAAAACAAAATAATATTTTATTTTTAAAAGTTTCATGATTTTACTGATATAGCAAGTAAAATATTGAAATACCGAAGAAGACAAAAATTTTTAGGTTTTTAAAATTTCGCCATATTCATGTGCTAAAACGTGCAAAATGTTTAAAATTTGAAGACAAATAAAGTTTTGGGATTTTTGTATATTTCATGATCTAGTCTCATGTGATATAACAAATAAAATATTGAAAAACCGAATAAACTTTTTTTTATAATATTTCTACGCTATTTTCGCATGCTGCAAAGAAAATATTAAAAAGCTAAAGAAAAATACCGAAATATTTGCAAGTTAATATATCATATATTTGGCATATGAAGTTCATAAATATGAGATATTACAATTTACAATCATGTAATAATGAAATTTTAATTTAATATGCTTTATCTCTAGTTTAGACCCGTGTCTCTCTCTCTCTCTCTCTATATATATATATATATATATATATATATATATATATATATATATATATATTGAGATCATTGTAGCTGCGGTCGACCTTAGCAAACCCCCTACGATGGTCTGCCCTAAAAAGGATTGAACATGAGGGTAAGTGGACACATTTAAGTCTCTCTATCACACACACACACGCACGCACACACGTACACACACACTTGAAGGTTTTTTTTTATATAAGCCCCCTAAAACATTGCTATGTCGAAAAACACCCCCTAAAACATCATGTTTTGAAATACACCCTCTAAAACTCTTAATAAAACTAAATTAGTCCTAATGCTAAATTATCATCCCTAACATCGTTAAAAATCTTCATCAGCGAGCTAAAATGACACATTTGTCTTTCTAAAGGCTTAATATTTGCATTGAAGATAAAGAAAAAGAGATTATTAAATAACGTTATGGAGGATTTAAGGACAAAATATGGATTTTGATTTAAGAATTGAGATAAGAGTAAATGGAGATCAGTCACGCCTCGCTTCCCAAAAATACACAAATACGGTAACGCAACAAAGCCAACCATGCTACCTACGGTAATGAAATATCATTCCATAGTCACATTACGGCTGTCAATCAGTAATCACGAACAATAATATAAATATCTATATCTAAATATGTCCAATAGCCACAATAACCAATACCAGGAAATAATAGAGGAAGAAATAAAGATCTAAGGAAATAACAAGAAACAATATCCAGAAATTGTCCCTTATGGGATTACCACGATAAAACCAACAAGTTCAGTACTAGAAAAAAACCTAAATCATAAATAAACTAAATCAGTGAACCGCTCTTTACTGCTCGGCAATCTTGTCGAAATACTCACGATTCTCCTGTACTAAAGTCAAAAGATCTGGGCCATGCAAAAGCTAGATATTAGTGCGTCATAAATATCATAATAATAATATGAATAATAGCTGATATAGTATGTCATGTGCAAGAACGAGATGCTATGAGTATAAACAATAAGCGATAACGGTACATGTGATGCAACAAACAAGATATCAGTATCAACCATATCATATGTATCTTAAGGGTTCATGTCTTTATGTTATCTATCCTAAATATATTTGAAACCAATTAATGGAATTTTCAGTGTAACTCAATAGTATCCCGCACGTGACCGGGACCACAGTCATGATTCTCGGGGCTAAATCCGGACGTGTCGCTAGGCAGTAAAACAATGTCATGTATAAATGAATGATGTCAGCATTACCATTCCGGAGCCCAAATCTCGTATCGACCGATCAGTCTCTAACAATCAATAACCGTTGAGTTACAATTTGGGTTTCATTCTTGATTTTCTCTTTTCCCAGGTTTCATGTTCAAGTCAGGTATCAATTAAATATTTACCTGATACCAACATATGAATAATCAAGTACAGGTACAAGTCGTGTCAATCAGGACAATCCATTCAATCAAGTCAATATCAATAGTTGTCGGCATTGGTAAACATTACATGGCAAGTATGTACTGGTACGATAACGATAACTGTAACGACAACAATAACGATCACGATATATCGATAACGATAACAAATCTAAACATGTGTTTATGAAACAACCAATATATTAGTATGATTAGGAATATCATAATCAATAGATTATAAAGAAGAATCTAATTAATCAACTGTGCAAAGTGACTGATGTTTATTGTTTTAAATTATAAGATCTGATTAATTATTTGCTATATGATATGAGTTACAACTATTTAACTATTACTCTATAATCACATTAAACACTTAAAATATACTGGTGAATGACCATGTATACTGTACAACCACACACACACACTAATTAATATTAAAATACCATAAACTTGTTTAAATGTTCCGGATGTAAAATACCTACAATCTAAATATCGATGCATTCTATTATTATTTAAACTACTCTAGCATATATTAAATTAAGTGTATCTACCTAAATTATTATAAATTAAACTTATTATTATCATCAATTAATTGATGATAGGAAATGATATGGTAATAGTGGTACGGCACGGTATAAACTTTCCACAATTATAGCATGTAGCAAGTAAAAAACTTGTGTTGAGACGAACACGGACACTACTACAAGAAAACGCGAAACGGAGCAATATTGAAACTGGATCCCGGCTAAAGAACACGGCTCGGCTTGAACTTGGGTTTGCTCGGTCCAAGATAGGCTCAGATAGGGTTTGCAAACGAGGTGATCTCGTCCGCTAAGGTTTGGGCGATGGAGTCGATGCCGGCGAGGGATGCATTAGGTCGACTTCAAAGGTGCTAGGATGCTGCTGCGATAAGGTCTCGATTGAAGATGATCGGAGAGGAAGGAGATCGGGCTGTATGTAACGACCCTAAAATTTCTATATCTTCACGTATCATTTTTTTAATAAAATATTGCAATTATTTATTTTTGGTATATTTTGTTTTCTAGTAAATATATTATTTTATCACTTCATCTAGTTTATCCATTTTATAATTTTTTAAAGCCCAAAATCCAAATCAAGACAATTCCATTTGATTTCTTTATTTTCTTTTTCTAAGCCCACTTTCTTTTCAAGGTACGACATATATTTAATTTTTATTAAATATGTGCACGAACAACTTTTTAGCTCATTGGTTATGTCCTTACATTGTTATTTCATAGGTCACATGTTCAAATCCATATTCTTGCAATTATTTTTATCAATTTTTATCCTTCTTATAACTTATAAATAAGACATTTCTTTTCCAAAATAAATGGTGACATTTTATTTCTCTTTTAATTCACATATTGAATTCATATATTATTAAAGATAATTCACCATTACACCATCTTTATTTGTCCCCCTCTTTTTTTTTCTTTCTCACATTTTTCTATCTCTCCCTTCTCTCTCTTCACCTAGAATCATAGAAGAAGAACACAAAGAACCTTTCAAGAAAGTCTCGCTAGTAACGCGGGACTATTGTCGGATAGACAAACTCAGTGATGATACCGGCTTGTGCATGTAAGTCACATCTCGTTCTCCTTTTCTCTACTTGAAATTCATCCTTTTACTATGCCTCCATCATGCCGAATCTTGAGATAACTAGTCAGTCCCATGATAAAGTTTTTTGTTAAATTAAAAAATGGTTGGAATAAAACATATATGTTTAGTTATAAAATCTTACACGCAATGGTTGATAACATATTAAGTATTATCGTTTTAGACTTTTAATCATAACTGGATCATTTGTTTGTTTCGCATATTTTAATTCATGTTATTTATTGTTGAAATTTTAATTATTTATATTTATTTTTGCATACAATAAAAACAAATTTATAAATAAATACCATAAATTTATCGTTTTCAAATACAATCTTACAAAACCTTTATTTCTAAAATAATAAATTTGATTAGTCGTACACGACACTTCTTTACAGTATTGTTTATGGTCGTTACTTGAATAATATACTTGACTCATTTCATACTATTCGAACATGTATACCCTATTTATTTTGATCTTTAAATTGTTACATGTACATGAAGACATAATTAGATATTATATATTTGACACAATCCAATTAAATGCTAGACTTGACTTGACCTGAACCATGAATTCAACGTGACACGAATACTTGATCTTGACATGTATTCAATCTTGAAAACTTGATGTATTCATGGATTCGGACAAGACTTATGAGTTTAACTAGAATCTAGTATACGCGGGGTGTTAGGGTAGTTTGAGTATGAATTCAACTGAATCTCATGAGTCCCATTAATACAAATCATGTTGTTATGGTGCCGGGCTGAAACGGTACAAATCATTCTGCTGTGGCACCGGGTTGAAACAGTACATCATGAATTCACTAATAAGGGCCCGTGTTTCCTGTCACGCCCCGCTTCCCAGTGTACGTGAGACGTGGTAAGCACACAACGTATTTACTAAGAAATAAATACGTTAAGCGTAAATAAGCAATATATGTAAAAATGCACAAGAATGACAAGAGATATAAAATGAACAGTAACTTTTATTAACATTCTTTTTTACAATACAACTGCTTTGAAAAGGAAAGATATAAAGATATAAAGCAATGCCTAAACAGTGGCATACAAACTGAAATAAGTACAAAATGAGCTAGAAGTCCGGCTGGGCAGTGAACTGGTCCAAGTCCTCCTGACTCGGCTCGATCTCCTGAGAGTTCGGTCCTCCTGATAAACATTCCAAAGAGAGAAATAGACAGGAATGTCATTAGCGAACTAGCGCTCGGTAAGTCCCCCAAAAAGAAAGGAATATAGCAAGTAATAAGAATTGAACTAGTAAGTTGTACATGTATAAGATTGTTATTCTAACGTGGTTGTTGTAGCTTGGTACAGAAAGTATTTGTGTATACGAGAGAAGTCCATCTTACCCTGTGAATTATGGTAACATATAATACAAGGCCCCGTCAAAACCCACGGGACAACGGCACGAGAGTTCATGTAGGTGTCTTTTAGTGATCATCTCGTGCCACGCTATACATTCCGTACCAATCTATCCCGTTAACCCTGCGCAATGTATTGTATTGATTATATTACAAGTTTTGTCGAAACCATAGATACAAGTTGTTCAACTAGTCAGGTTCAGGATATAATCTTGTATTCAAGTAGTCATGTCAAGTTATGACCATGGTTCAGTCAAGTTAAGTCAAGTATTCATGTTTGATATTGAAGATTGAATTCAGGTATTCAGGTTCATGTTCAAGTTATACATATTAGAGTTTGGATTCATGTTTGAATTGGATTCTGGTTTGAGTTTAGACTCAGACTTGAGTCAGACACTTGTAACTGATTTAGATCCTGAATTTGGTTCGGAAGTTATCGGTAACTGCTGCACATGGACGGCAGGATTTGTGTCTTTTTCCAAGACAATTACCATTAATAACACCGTTAAGTTTTCTACCTTAAATAGGCAAGCACTCACTTTCTCCGGCTCTCTGGGGCTCAAGAGAATTGATTCCACTTAAACCCATATTTACTAAAGTTCTTAAATGTTGTTTTATATAACTCGAGGGGGTTTTATGAAAATATTTTTAATATAATTAAAAATAAACCTCAAGAAGTTATTTGTATTATTTAGGGTTTTCATGGATGTAAATTTTAAGGATTTGAGGTATTTTAGTGATAATAGCTTAGCTTGAAAAGTTCATGGTATTTTACTGTAAAGATTGACTTTTGTTGGTATCTTGATGGTATTTTGATGAAACTTGTAATTCTTTCATTTGAAAAAATATAAGGTTATTATATTTTGAAGATATATGGATTTTGTAATATTTATATAATTATTAAAAATTAAAATTTTAATTAAGTAGAAAAATTACGTATTTCTTAAAAACCGTATTAAAAACCTTTCGAGACTGAATGCTCCGTGAGGAGGCCTGCATCTTGCTTTAAAAGCCCAAGGATGTGCGATAATTCACACCATCCAATAGCGGGTCCCCTAAAGAGGGTTGCAGAGGCATATTTGGAAAGTAATTTAAAATACAATTCAAAAGAAAACCGTTTTTATAGTACATGGTATTCTCTTGTAATATAGTATTCATAACAAAAATTTCAACAAAGATGTATCGTGGTATGAAACCATGTGTGTATGTGAGAGGTGGGTCGTTACCTCGTGAAGTTTCTAAAGGTATGTTTAAGCAAAACAAATAAAGATGATATATACATACTTCATGGTATTTTAATGTAAATGTTAAGTTAAAGTTATTTTGCATGATATACTTGATTAAAAGTTGGTTCTAAGCATTGGTTTTATGATTACAAACATGGTGTAGGAATATGAATGAAGAATATGTAAGAAAAAGTGAAATTATAGAGTTTTAGAAGAAGATGTCGGTATTAACTCCACTTCCGATATATGTTTTGAAAACGAACTTTTAAAGAAGGGGAATGGAATTTGGAAGGGACTTACAAGGTAGTTAGGATAAGAGAAGGTAGAAGGAGGGAGGGTTGGTGTCACAGGGTCACCGGAACTGTTTCGATCCTCGCCGGAAGTTGATCTCTTGCTAACTCCACTTGCACTTCATTTGTACTTAGAAAATTTAGAGAGTTTTAGCTATAATTTGCAGAATGATGAAGAGATAGGGTATGGGGTAGTATTTATAGTGTAGAATTAGGATTTTGGAATTAAAATGGTGAATTAAAATGCATTAAAATGATGATAAATGAGGAATTAAAGGGTCTCTGTTTGATTGCATAGCAATCAAACAGTGCAGGGGAATTAGGAGTAGGGGAAGGGTCGAGTGTGCAAAGCCCGGGGACACTTGGTTACCAAAGAACCGTCGGCACCGGCCTCTAAGCAAGATCTACCGGTCATCCTAGGGTTTTGGGTTCTGGATTCTTGCCACGTGTGCATCTCAGTGTTAACACCCTTTTGCACATGTTTGATTTTTTCTAACTTTTCATTTTTGTGTGCATTACACGTGTAAACTTTTGGGCTTCCAAAAAATTTAAAAAATAAATCAAAAAAATTAATGTGTCTGATAGGATTCAAACACAGGGACTACGTCACAGTAGTGTAAGGCTTTACCAGTGAGCTACAAGTTGTTTCTTACTGTTCTTAAACAAAATATACATATAAATTGTATTCAGGCTTGTAAACTCCTTTATGCACATTAAACTTAAAAATTTTGTACAGTAATTTCAGAGTCGTTACATTTCCAAACCCCTGGACGATAGCCTGTTGGGTTTGGAATATTTCAATAATAATTGAAGTCCCGATTACTTTGGGCCCGTGATTCCTTACCCCTGAACGATAGCCTTGGGTTCGAGAATACTCTTGAGATTGGTTGATATTCACACTTGAACTGCCGCTAAGATAGATTAACTTGTAAAGACCTCTTAGGACACTGACATTCACTTCGTGTTCATTATACCTACACTGCACGGCCATATTATACTTGTTTACCATGCTGATATAGTTGATGTTACGCCCTACCCCCAATACAGAGAGTATTGACCCGCTCTGGCCGAAGCCGCACGGTTTTGTCCTTCGGGACGAATCGGACCCGACCAGGGGCCACTTCCCAGGAAGTCACCCATCCCAGAACTTTCCTGGCTCAAGCACGCTTAACTACGGAGTTCTCAAGCTCCTGTAGTGCCGGTTCACTTAAAAGGCGCCTCTGTATTGAAGAGTGGTATCATTCCATTTATAGTACAGATCTGTCCTCTTTCGGAATGTATTCCGAAGAATCCTCATTGTTCTACAGTGGGTCCCACGGACTCAAGAGGTTGCCCCCACGGATTCAAGAGGTGGCCCCCGCCCACTTAACATGACACTTGGCGTGGCACTTTGTTCCGTGTGGCACTTTGCTTCGTGAGTAAGAACCGGGTCCCGACATTCTCCCCACCTTTGAACAATGGTTCATCCTCGAACCATAAACCTACTATTGAGGGACCAGCTCTGATACCATTATGTCATGCCCCACCCCCAATACAGAGAGTATTGACCGCTCTGGCCGAAGCCGCACGGTTTTGTCCTTCGGGGCGAACCGGACCCGACCAGGGGCCACTTCCCAGGAGGTCACCCATCCCAGAACTTTCCTGGCTCAAGCATGCTTAACTACGGAGTTCTCAAGCTCCTGTAGTGCCGGTTCACTTAAAAGGCGCCTCTGTATTGAAGAGTGGTATCATTCCATTTATAGTACAGATCTGCCCTCTTTCGGAATGTATTCTGAAGATTCCCCATTGTTCTACAGTGGGTCCCACGGACTCAAGAGGTGGCCCCCACGGACTCAAGAGGTGGCCCCCACGGATTCAAGAGGTGGCCTCCGCCCACTTAACATGACACTTGGCGTGGCACTTTGTTCCGTGTGGCACTTTGCTCCGTGAGCAAGAACCGGGTCCCGACAGTTGACATACACATTACCATGCATGCTACTATACTTGTTTACATGTCATGATTTATATCCATGCTATACCATATATCAAATTACAACTTGCATTTCATTTATATAAACCGCACCATCTTTTTAGGGACTTACCGAGCGTTATTTCGCTTACGGGCATTCCATCCTTGTTTCTTTCTTTCTTGGAATGTTCGTCAGGTGGTATTGAGACAGATGAGATAGAAGCAGTCAACGAGGAGTATTTTTATCTCACATCTCAAGTGGACGAATAGTTTTATTCATCTTCACGATTATTACAACTTTCCTTTTAGTATACCACATATTTAAGCACTTTCTTTTATGTATCTTTGTTTTTGGACATCATGTATTCAGTTTGAAACTTGTGAAAGTTGGGAATGTAAATATATAAACCTGAATTTTCATTATCGTGTTTCTTCTTGTCATTTTATACTGCTTACATTACGCTTAGCGTATTTGTTTTGAGAAATGACCTTCTCAAAATAAATACGTCGCGGGCTTGTTACGTGCCGTTACCGCTCTTTTGTGAAGTGGGGTGTGACAGGTTTTATTGGTGGCCTATGCAGGTCAGTTATGCATGAATATTGTAAGTAATATATTGCAAGAATTAATGAAATTCAAAAACTTTTACATTCCTTGCATTTCAATTCCTTTGAATCTCATCTTATTTCTTGAATTCATCTTCACTTTTTACTTCCTCGAATTCAACCTTTTGACTTTTGAATGCTTAACTCTAGTTCACCCTTCTACTTGTGTTAGGCCTATTAGCTCAGTTGGTTAAATCATCGATCGACGAAATTTGAAGATGTCATCTTTAGCGTTTCCCGTCCCTTTGCGACATACCTCTCGTGAGAATTTCGCGGACGAAATTCTTTTAAGGAGGGTAGACCATAACGACTCGCTATATTTGAATTTATCTCACTTTCTTCATTTGATTTTCTTGAAGACCACTTCTTGCTCTCTTGAAATTCAATTTGTGTCTCCTTGTATCTCTTTGACCATCTTTTACATTCAATATTACCTTCTTGTCAATTAGAGTATCGGCTGGTGGAGCGACGATGAAATGCGATTACATTATCCTAACCCAGTTTCCTTGTTCTGTTAGCATATCCTTCATAAGTAATTTCAAGAACGAAATTATTTTAAGGAGGGTAGAATGTAACAACCCTAAAATTCATATACCTTCGCGTATCATTTCTTTAATAAAATATTGCAATTATTTATTTTTGGTATATTTTGTTTCCTAATAAATATATTATTTTATCATCTCATCTATTTTATCCATTCTATAATTTTTCAAAGCCGAAAACCCAAACCAAGACAATTCCATTTGATTTCTTTATTTTCTTTTTCTAAGCCTACTTTCTTTTTCAAGGTGCAACATATATTTAATTCTTATTAAATATATGCATAAATAAGCTTGTAGCTCATTGGTTATGTTCTTATATTGTTATTCCATAGGTCATATGTTCATATTCTCATTCTTGCAATTATTTTTATCAACTTTTATTTCCCTTAACTTACAAATGAGACATTTCATTTCCAAAATGAATGGAGACCTTTCATTTCTCTTTTAATTCCCATATTGAATGTGTAAGGCTACGATAACACCCCGACCGTCAATTCGAGGCCAAATGAGGAACAAAAACTTTTATGAACTGACGCTAACGTAACCCTAAAACCCGGATCGTACCATTAACCCTATACTAGTAAACTGTAAAGAAGTAAAAGAGATTATACCGATCGATCCGTATCCTTCGGTCTTCAATCTCTTCCCCTAACTTGTTGCGGCTGTCCTGACGAAGTCCGCTCTCCGCTCTCGCTCGTCGAAGAGGCTCCACATCGAGAATTCTTTATACGGTCTCCCGCTTCAAACCGAAGCAACTCGGGCATCCAATTTGCCAACCTAGATATCCAAGATGAAGTAGAGATAGTGTTTGAATACTTTGTCTCAAAACACCCAAGGATTTGAACGGAGATAAATGAAGTTGCCAAGTAGAAATGTGAAGAAGTGAGTGAGCTAAAGGATTTTTTCTTATTCAAAAATGGGCTCGGCCAATTTTAGTTCTCTGGGGATTTTTTGTGTGTGGTGTGTAGTAGTGATTAATTAATAGCAACACAAGAAAAATCCCTCTCAAAAAAATTGCTAGCACACTCACTTACAAAATATCCATTACAAAATATCCTACACAAATACAAAAGCAATTAATGCATGAACAAATATCTCACCCACTCCATATCAACAGCCCACACCATTCCCATAAATTTCCCATAGCCCATACCCATTAATGCTCACGAAATTTGCTCACAAGGAAAAATATGCAGCACATGAATTTTTGAAAAAAAACAAGGACTCACAAATTTCCATTAATTAAACATTAAACCAAATATTTAATCAAGTGAAAAAATGGTAACTTCAAAAGTAAACTCGTAACGAATTACAAGAATACCCCTCATCCGTATATACATACCCGCATCCATATTCCGACTGAATACGAATACAACGAGACGAAAATATTCCAACAATATAATACCAGGATCCGGCTTAAACCAAAATCCACTAGTATTATCCGTCCGATCATGATACGTGCACGAGTGCACGTATGTGACCGAACCCTGCCATAAAACCATACGGCCTCTACAACGTTTCGTCCAAACTGGGAAACTTTCTGTGGGGGACTCTAAAGACTCGTCAATATGCTGGCAGTGGGTTTAACCACAAACACGTCAGTGGCACAAGCTGTACGTAACGGCTGCCCATGTATTGAGCAAAAGGGAAGCTGACGAGCGAACTCATCCTGAAACCCTACTGAGCCTGTCAGTGATAATATCCGTACAGTCCGGTCCGTTCGTCTATGACTATCGCATATCGGGCCTAGGGGGATGGTAAACGTCAGACCCCTAATAGCGTATAAGTCGTGTCGGAGTGTATCCCAGAACACCCTGAGAAACTACTGGAATACCTACCAGTAAATCTCACTTGCCATATCCAAGGACTTTGTGTAATGGCTCTCCAAATATAGCGCGATATCAACCACCAATACCGGGAGAGACGAATCCCCTGACGATCCGCTCACTGCCTCCATGTGGCTCGGGACTGTATCCAACTAAAACCTGTTTGTACGACTCCTTTGAGCCGTGGTAGGGTAGTAATCAAAGACAGTAGGAACTCACGCGAGACAAATGACGATCTCAGGTCGATAGACTAATCTGTACACATGTCATCAGGGAACTGCTATCTGACGATAGGTATAATACCAAGTACCATGTTCCCGGCGAGTCCGTCCGGTGTACTCATAACCCAATGAGCACCTGTATACTATCTTAGGTGAACCAACTGGCACCAATGGCTTGTGAGACCGGCCATCGCCCCTCTTCGGGGTCTCGATCCGTATACACTAGTCTGCTCTCGGAGTATCGATACCCGGTCGAGAAACTCCCATGACTAGGGACACTTTAAGAATGCGCTTATAGACTACCCAACTCTCACGTATATGATCGTCATCATACTGCTGGTAGTCAAGCAAGAATCCTATGGGCTCTATCAACATGTAATAGTGATCTGTAATGTCACCTGAAGTATGTACACGATGATAAAGACAAACCGGATAGCATACTATCATATCGAGTAAAACTGTCCTACCGATATAGGTCCTCCCTCAATCATTGCAATCATGTGCCTGCGATCCAATAATTGACTTTGAGGGCACTATAGCCAACAATCTCCCACTTGCACGTAAGGCTAATTATTGCGGTGTCGCATACTCACAGCCCGTATCATATCAAACACCCAACTCCTCTACTAATCAGTTTCACAATGTTCGTTTGTAAAACTATTGTGTTCGAGAAATAGCCTTAGTGAGTGGATCCGCTCTGATGTTTCTTTCTATATCTCTCTTTATCTCAAGTTCACGGAGAAAGTCATCTCCCGAAATGAGAAATACCTATCTTAGAATATATCTGGATATCTGATGGGACCCAGTTCACAAATGAACTCCAAATCCAGTTTACATTTTAGACTGTATCGTCAACTGAATTTAATCAGTATCCTGCGCCATGCCTCCCTCAGTATCCGCTTGGACCACCTGTCCAAGCTACTGCCCCTCGTCAGAGGTAAATCTATAACTCTGACAGTCACTCTGTCATCCAGGTCACCTTGGAAGTCTGGAATGATAATCGTCTTCCGAAGGAGGCTGCCGTTATCATATCCCTAAAACATCCACTTATGTTCTAAAACTGCTTCCGAACGTTTCTCCAGGACTGGATTAATATCAACTTATTGCAGCTAGTGCAAAAACAACATCTGGTGTGGTACTTGACATCTCATAATTGACTCAATTGCCTAAGCAAGTGATATGCCAATCATGCACATCCCTCTCCCCTTTAGTCTGTAAGACACCTTTAGAGAAGGTGACTCCATCACCTGCAGGTACACCACCATGCGAGGAGTCGTCCATTCTAAAACACCTTTAGAATACTGCCTAAGTACCCAGATTGAGAAACTACCCAAATCTAGATCTAAAACCATAGATCTAGTAACCAGAATGTCTGATATCATATCCATATCCTATGTGGAGAAACTACTATGTGACAACCACAGTATAACCGATCGTAGTATAGGAATTTCACTTCCTACATTGTGCATTTCATTCAAATACCAGGACATCATACCCTACTACCCTTTTAACAGATCTATCTCCTATTCTGATGAAATCAAAGCCTATGACTGTCACATCAAAAATTGATAATCTATCTCCGCTATATCTGTTTTAGTCTATAAATAGACATAAGCTACTTGTCCACTACGCTTCCGCTGCTCCCACTGACTACAACAACCCTCTGGTATAGTCATATACACGTGCACTTCTAAAGCTAGTTTAGAACGATGCTATACTCATCCTCCTGCCGGGTCTCATAGTTTAGAACAACAGTAATGACAAGTCTGGGTAAACAAGAACCTTCTTGTCACCATCTTTGAGAATACCGAAATACTTCTCGGGTGGCTGAGGTTACCCACCATATCTGCGGAGTGGCTAATGGAATGTCAAACCTGATTGAATCTTTAGGTCCTATTAATTTTTCAGTAATAGTTTGCGGTTCTGGAATCACTTCCAGTTCTACCATACTCCCACTACTGTTTTCTGAAAAAGTCAATTTTACTAAAACTGTGGCGAGTCAAGAACAATATCACTATTGATCTTCCAGATGTTAGAAAGCTAACCCTCGTCAAAGCCGGGTTAACCCACAAACTGCCATTACAGAAACGTACCTTGAGTTATCTAGAGTCTGGTTTTAAGTATAAGCCGGACAACTCCATATATCTTAACATCGTTAAGATATGAACCATTCTATATACAATATAGAAACAGAGGCACTGATTTAATTGGAACCAGATTCAAATCATGCAGCTGTCTCTAGTGCATGTCAACTAAATGGAAGGAGGCCGATCAGCGTTACTCAACTTAGGAGTGCATCCAGATATGAGTAACCTGAAAGAGAAGCAAGTTCTCAAAACCATTACTATCAACTGAATACCAAACGCAAGTATCTACATTTTCGATCATCTTGAAGAATCCCGATACTTACAACACATGGTTCTCTACTTTATTCTTGTACCTATAACTTCTCACAATTTGGACCTTGTATTTCTACGAAACACTTGTTTAAAACTGGAGAAGTCACAAGTAAACAGAATAAAGTACGAGTACCAACCCCTCTGTCCTAATGGACACCGGAAAACATATAATACTTTGTATAAGTCCCCTGAGTTAAATAACTCAAACTCTGTGCGTCGTAGGTTGAAAACTGTATTATGGTTAAGAAGAATTACACCGTTGTTTAATGCTCCTTACCCAATCATCAAATGATATAGGTAAATGTCATGGACATAATTTCAAAAAGTTATATCTCACTTTATAAAATAAACGTAGAGATGTATCAAATTGAAATTGGTGCATAACAACGGATATTCAAAACCAAATATTTGCCGTCCGGCAAAAACCCAGGCTATTTCCTCAAATATCATAAATTACCACGAATCCCGATATAATGAGGATGATCACCTAATTCCCAATAACTTACTCCCCCTCATCATCTGTAAAAGTATACAGATGTGAGAATCAAACCTGGTAAATATATACCCTGGAGCAAAGATCTAATTAGGAAATCAGTTTTCAATTAACAACGCATAGTGAAACTGAAACATGAAAATGTTTCGAAGGGGTATCCGGGTATTCCTAGTAACGCCTCTTCCATTATCCAGATTCATGACTGTAACCGTATATACGCGGTTTGGTCGTGAATGATAGCAGTCACAATTTACTTTGCCCTCTTTCCAATCCCTTTATTAGTTTTACTTATTAACTTCTGTACACCACACTTAGGCTAATTGGTTTTCTTCCTTCCCCACCTTTCGGCACCTGCCTATGGTTTGGAAGAATACTATCCAATAAGCGCAATAGGTGTACCTTCTCATAATCCTAGGAACCCTGACAACCTGAGAGAAGGTAAAAGGAAAAGAAAACTGAATAGTCCTATTCATTTTCTCCAGAACTGGAAACCATCCCCGAATCTGAAACAAGTTTCTTTGAGTTTGTATGTAACTATACGATATTCATATCCAATAAAAATGGGATCTGCGTAGTGATACGGAATGTTCCGGGGAAAATCAAAGGGTAAAAGTAAGAGTGGCAATGAAGTATGCAAGTTTGACAATCCAAAAGCCAGTGTTTTAAGAAAGTTCGGTTAACTTAGTTACTGAGTTATAGTCTAGGGTCGGGACATGGTCACTGCCAAAGAGAGAGAGAAAAGAAACACTCTGCGTGCACTCTAACCTAGATCAGAATGGTTAATCACTTTATCTAATCAGGATGTCTCCTACCGTATCCTCAAATTCTCCACCAAACCTGAAAGAAAAATTAGTCGGGATCACCCGAGGAGTAAACCAACTCATCGATGGGTATCGGGATCCAACTATCATCGCATGATATCCTGATGTAATCCACTCACGTTATCACACTCCAGTAGGTATGCGCATATCTGGCAAGTTTCCTGTATGTTTGAAACTTCCGATGTGATTTTTACCTCATGCTCTTATGACCCTGACTAAGGCCAACAAATCATAAGTCACATGTCAAGTTCTACACGTTATTATCCAGATTGATTTGAACCCACCCGTACTCGCCCTTGACTAAGGGCCAACAAGGCTGTACGACTGTCCCAAACCAACGCATCTATCTATGCAACAGAAAAGTAATAAGTAGCTACCATACACTATGCCTTGACTAAGGCCAACAAACATAGCATGAATACTAAGTGCTACCCGTCGAAATGACGGAGGGCTACGAATGATTTTTGGCGAAAAACCATTAACATAATGAACTTGATATCGTTGAAGAAACCGGATAACCTTTTACAAATATATAGTGGCGAAAACTTTTGCTAAAGAGGTCACTCCCGGTGAAGGGATCTCGGCTCTTTCCTCGTGGAATGAGGTGCAGGATATTCCAACTTAATATCACGATGCAAAGCAAAAAATAATCGACTATAGTGAAGTTATTACCCTGACGCAAATCTCTGCCCAAGGAGTCACTCCCGATGAAGGGATCTCGGCTCTTGCCTCGTCGAATGAGGTGCTGGATATTCATAACCGAATACCACCATGCAAAACAAATGAAAACGTCTTTGCAATAACAGCTTTTTGAAAATTGTTCCAACAATATCGAATAGGTCTGTTTTCCTTGCATTGATCCGAATCAACGCAGTCCTATCAATTAATCACACCAATAAAGAGCGAAAATATGATGTACGTATATGCCATCCGCATTCGCCACTGGGTCCCGTCATCACCCGTTAGGTTACTTAACTAACGACATAGCAGGGACTGAACTAGCACGGGTGTAAAACATATATAACATCTACTAGTATATTTATATGTATCAATATATAATAATCGCTCAAGGCGTGATAAATGCAACATCACAAAAAAGTAATAAGCATCACAGAACAATACAGATAATCTGGGAGCCCCGGGTTTCCTTTGAGCCGCAAGTGAAACCCGACGTTCCCATGGTCGTGTGGATAGCCTGTGCAATGAAAACCTAGACTCTTACGAGTGCGGCAAGTTACCCGCCAAAACCAGAAGCGAGGCAGCCCCCTTCAACAAAGTGAATGGGCCACCCAGCACTTCACGGAATCCGGTAACTTGAGCACCCCTTCTTAGGTCAACCTGTACCCCCTACGAGTGCGGCGAATAGCCTGCCAATTCTAAAGTGAGGCCCCCTCTGTCTTAACGCCATGAGATGCGGACCCGTTGCTCTCCAGAACCTGGCTATCCGTGCACTCCATCGCGGGGTAATCCTAGTACAGAAAAGAAAATATGTACAACGGTGACATCGACCTCAACCCGGTCGTTCCCCAAAAGAATAATATACAAACTGGCAGTGACGGAAGTCCATATGTCGGACGCTCGCCCCGCGATATCAAATATACAAATAAAACTAAACTGCACTGTCATTGCACCCAAGCTATCCACCACGACGATCTGCAACAAACACAGCACAATACAGAACATCAACGTGAATGTCACGTTCGCAAACCCGTCTAAAAGGACTATAGCAATTAGACAAGTTGTACCGCTCGAATGACATTCACGGTCGCAGATAGAAATGTAAGTACTGTAAACTTTAAACAATGTTAGAAAATATCGAGTTCGAAATAACCCCGAATAGCCCGAAACAACTAGATAAAACCATATCCAAACTGGCCTAAACTAGCAATACCACTGAACCAATATTCCATAGACTAGCAAACACCCAAAATATCAAACCCAGAAGACAATTCAAGACCGGCCAGGCTGGAATATTTCCATATGTGGCCGAGTCAAAATTGTTAGAATGGGTTCATATTTGGGGTATCTTCTAGTGGTCATCTTAGTAGTCTTCTGCAGTTGCTAAAATATTTTTAGAAGACTCGAAAAAATTGACAGAGAATGGAATACTAGCTGGTATTGATTTGGAGTTGTTTCGGTTTCGATAGTTTAACATTGTCTAAACCAACTAGTATGCAGTTAATGGGTTATCTCTAATACCATGTAAGGCAACGGCAGCGCCCCGGCCTTCAATTCGAGGCTAAATGTGGAACAAAAACTTTTATGAACTGGCGCTAACGTAACCCTAAAACCCGGATCGTACCATTAACCCTATACTAATAAACAGTAAAGTGGTAAAAGAGATTATACCGATCGATCTGTGTCCTTCGGTCTTCAATCTCTTCCCCTAGCTTGTTGCGACTGCCCCGACGAAGTCCGCTCTCCGATCTGGCTCGTCGAAGAGGCTCCACGTCGAGGATTCTTTATACGGACTCCCGCTTAAAACCGAAGCAACTCGGGCATCCAGTTTCCCAACCTGGATACCCAAGATGAAGTAGAGATAGTGTGTGAATACTTTGTCTCAAAGCACCCAAGCATTTGGGCGGAGGTAAATGAAGTTGCCAAGTAGAAATGTGAAGAAGTGAGTGAGCTAAAGGATTTTTTCTTGTTCGAAAATGGGCTCGGCCAATTTTAGTTCTCTGGGGATTTTTTGTGTGTGTGGTGTAGTGGTGATTAATTAATAGCAACACAAGAAAAACCCCTCTCCAAAAAATTACCAGCACACTCACTCACAAAATATCCATTACAAAATATCCTACACAAAAACAAAAGCAATTAATGCATGAACAAATATCTCACCCACTCCATATCAACAGCCCACACCATTCCCATAAATTTCCCACAGCCCATGCCCATTAATGCTCACGAAATTTGCTCACAAGGAAAAATATGCAGCACATGAATTTTGGCAAAAAAACAAGGACCCACAAATTTCCATTAATTAAATATTAAACCAAATGTTTAATCAAGTGAAAAAATGGCAACTTCAAAAGTAAACTCGTAATGAATTACAAGAATACCCCTCATCCGTATATACATACCCGCATCCAAATTCCGACTGAATACGAATACAACGAGACGAAAATATTCCAACAATATAATACTAGGATCCGGCTTAAACCAAAGCCCACTAGTATTATCCGTCCGATCATGATACGTGCACAAGTGCACGTATATGATCAAACCCTGCCATAAAACCAAACGGCCTCTACAACGTTTCGCCCGAACTGGGAAACTTTCTGTGGGGGACTCTAAAGACTCGTCAATACGCTGGCAGTGGGTTTAACCACAAATACGTCAGTGACACTAGCTGTACGTAACGGCTGCCCATGTATTGAGCAAAAAGGCAGCTGACGAGCGAACTCATCCTGAAACCCTACTGAGCCTGTCAGTGACAATATCCGTACAGTCCAGTCCGTTCGTCTATGACTATCGCATATCGGGTCTAGGGGGATGGTAAATGTCAGACCCCCAATAGCGGTATAAGTCGTGTCGGAGTGTAGCCCAGAACATCCTGAGAAACTACTGGAATACCTACCAGTAAATCTCACTTGCCTTGGCCAAGAACTTTGTGTAATGGCTCTTCAAACACAGCACGATATCAACCCCCAATACCGGAAGAGACGAATCCACTGACGATCCGCTCACTACCTCCATGTGGCTCGGGACTGTACCCAACTAAAACCTATTTGCACGACTCCTTTGAGCCGTGGTAGGGTAGTAATCAAAGCACATTGGGAACTCACACGAGACAAATGACGATCTCAGGTCGATAGACTAACCTGTACACATGTCATCAGGAAACTGCTATCTGACGATAGGTATAATACCTAGTAGCATGTTTCCGGTGAGTCCGTCCGGTGTACTCATAACCCAATGAGCACCTGTATACTATCTTAGGTGAACCAACTGACACCAATGGCTTGTCAGACCGGCCATCATCCCTCGTCGAGGTCTCGATCCGTATACACTAGTCTACTCTCGAAGTATCGATACCCAGTCTCGAAACTCCCACGACTAGGGACACTTTAAGGATGTGCTTATAGACTACCCAACTCTCACGTATATGATCGCCATCATATTGCTGGTAGTCAAGCAAGAATCCTATGGGCTCTATCAACATGTAATAGTGATCTGTAATGTCACCTGAAGCATGTACACGATGATAAAAACAAACCGGATAGCATACTATAATCTCGAGTAAGACTGTCCTACCGGTATAGGTCCTCCCTCAATCATTACAATCACGTGTCTGCGATCCAATAATTGACTTTGAGGGCACTATAGCCAACAGAATGCATATATTATTATAGATAATTCACCATTACACCTTCTTTATTTGTCGTTATGTTTCTTTTTCTTCCTCATATTTTTCTATCTCTCCCTTCTCTCTTTTCACCTAGAATCCAAGAAGAAGAACACAAAGAAGTTTTGAAGAAGAACACAAAGAAGTTTTGAAGAAAATCTCGCTAGTAATACGAGGCTATTGTCGGATATACAAGCTCGGTGATGATACCGGCTTGTGCATGTAAGTCTCCTCTCCTTCCTATTTTCTCTACTTGAAATTCATTCCCTTACCATGCCCCCATCATGCCGAATCTTGAGATAACTAGTTAGTCCCATGATAAAGTTTTTTGTTAAATTAAAAATGGTTGGAATAAAATATATATGTTTAGTTATAAAATCTTGCATGCCATGGTTGATAACATGTTAAGTATTATCGTTTTAGACGGTTAATCATGACCGGATCATGTGTTTGCTTTGCATATGTTAATTCATATTATTTATCGCTGAAATTTTAATTATTTATATTTATTTTTGTATACAAGAAAACAAAGTTATAAATAAATACCATAGATTTATTATTTTCAAATACGATCTTACAAGACCTTTATCTTTAAAATAATTTTTATAAATTAATTCTCACTTCTGAAAATTTCAGGAAATTTACAAACAGCATAACGGTTTAGGAATTACATCGTTTTTTATTCAATGTTCGTAGAACAGAAAACTGCAGTTATTGGTAAAACACATAATATGATATACCGATGTCCAAATTGAGCAAAATCAGGTGTTTTGGATATCTACATCGAAAAATATAGATTTTCTTAGTTTTAAGTCTTTACTGAAAAACGACGTAAAATATACAAAACTGCGTTACAATAATAAGCGACGAATCTGGACAGAATCTGTCCTGATTTGCACACTATTTTTAAATAGGACATAACTCGAACTCCCGATGTCCGTTCGTGAAAAAATTTAGATGTGTAGATCCAAAATTGATAGATATATAATTTTATATATATTAGATTACTTATAAACGCATGAAACAACCCAATATAGACTTTGCAATATAACATATAGTTGCTGTCCAGAAATCTGAATTTCTGTTTTAAATGCTGATATTAAAATGATCATAACTAGAGTTTCAGGAATCCAAATCTTGCGAAACTTAGTTGTTTGTATAAGTACTCCAAAAGACCTACAATTTCTAATAATTTTTGTAACCTAAAACCCGATAGAAATTAACTCAAACTGTGTTTTAAAAATATATGACGGTACTGAACAAATTCTGATCTGTTTTGCTCGACGATACGAAAACGGTTATATCTCCCAAACCGATAGTCATATTTAGACGATACTGAAACTCACACGTGCACAACGCTTAGATCTATATTTCTGTTTATATTCCGAAATTGATTGACTTAATTGATTAGTCATACACAACACTTCATTACAACATTGTTTATGGTCGTTACTTGAATTATATACTTGACTCATTTTATGCTATTCGAACATGTATACCTTGTTTATCTTGATCTTTAAATTGTTGCATGTACATGAAGACAAAATTAGATATTATATATTTGACAGTATTTAATTAAATGCTAGACTTGATTTGACCGGAACCATGAATACAACGTGACATTAATACTTGATTTTGACATGAACTTAATCTTAAAAACTTGATGTATTCATGGATTCGGATAAGACTTGTGAGTTTAACTACAATCTAGTATACGCGGGGTGTTGAGGTATTTTGAGTATGAATTCAACGGAATCCCATGTGTCCCATTAATACAAATCATGTTACTGTGGTGCCGGGTTGAAACAGTACAAATCATACTGCTGTGGTACCGGGCTGAAACGGTACATTATGAATTCACTAATAAGGGCTTGTGTTTCCAAACCTCTTGATGATAGCCTGTTGGGTTTGGAATACTTTAATAATAATTAAAGTCCCGATTACTTTTGGACCCGTGATTCCTTACCTCTGGACGATAGTCTTGAGTTCGAGAATACTCTTTAGATTGATTGATATTCACACTTGAATTGATACTAAGATAGATTAACTTGTAGAGACCTCTTAGGACACTGACATTCACTTCATGTTCACTATACCTATACTACACGGCCATATTATACTTGTTTGCCATACTGATATAGTTGGCATACACATTATCATGCATGCTACTATACTTGTTTACACATTCATGATTTATATTCATATTATACCATATATCATATTATACTGTAACAACCCAAATTTTTCCTATACAAATTTTTGTACAATTTTTTTTCAAAATTGTTTAAAGGGGTATTTATTGCCTGAGCATAAGATAAGTAATTAATTAGCTATTTAATTACAAGAAGGAGCTTGTGGCTCATTGGTAATACCTTGCACTGCTGAACCAAGCCACCAGAGTTCAAATCCCATACCCCACATTATTTTTAATATTATTTTGTTTTGAATCTTTTAGAAGTCCAAGAGTCAACACGTGCTAAAACCATAAAATCCCACTACACCCCATAATGTGAAAGTACCAGTGATAAGGTGAGAAGTCGGCGCCCCTCCCCATCACCGGACTCGGCCGGGATCGGCCGAGTCGGCCGGACCGCCGAGTCCCCAACACCAACCTTGTGCCTCTTGATCTTCTCTACCCCCCTGCACACTTCATTTCCCCAGATCGTTTCCAGAGAGCTTTGAATATCTCTTTTACTCCATTTTTAATGAATTTTCATATATTTTTACATTTTTAATTTAAAACTCTTCATCTACCCTAATCCTAGCCTAACCCTATAAATACCACCCCTACACTTTACCCCCTCACCCCAAAACTTTGAGTCAACTCTTAAGAATTCTCTAGAAAACCCTAGTGTGAAATCGAAATGAGCAAGAGGGGAAGCGCCGACGATATTCCGACGACGACTCTAGGAGCTCCCGGCGACGAAACGATGCACCGGAAGCTACGTTCATTCCATCTTCCTCTTGTTTTGGATCGAAACCCGTAAGTCCCAAATTATAACTTCTCTACTCTTGTCTAAAAATACGGAATTACAAAACCCGATGGAATCGGAACAAATCCGATTTCCGATTCAGTTTCTTTATAAAACCTCATTTTTCTTTAATACAATTATGCTTAAACCATTACATGTTGACTATTAATCACTACTAAACATGTTGAACAATTTTCATGACAATCTAATTTAATTTGTAACCTTTACCGTATTTTTTCATTAAAATATCATATAGTTTCATTTCTATATTTTAATCATCAAAACCCTTGCTATACCTTTAAGTAAATCACGAGATAATGACCTACCTCCTCACACACTCATATGCAACATAGCATAATACCCCCGGGAACATAGAATACAGGAAAAAACGATATCTTTACCAATAAATACCATAACTAATAAAACCATTTTTCTTAATGATTAGTATTTATACAAATCTTTGCAAAGTGCCGCTACAACCCATTTGGGGAACCCGTTCGGGATGGTGCGGATTATCGCACTTCCTCGGGCTTAGTAGTGCGAGATGCAGACCTCCGCAAGGAGCATTCGGTCTCGAAAGATTTAAAATATGACATCTTAAGAAAACGAGATTTCTAGAATATTATATATACTAAAATTATTTTCATATAAATATATGTATATGTAACATAAAAATATCTATTTTGAATTATTATAAATATTCCACTTTTTTCTAAAAATCTCACAAGAATCATTTTACACTAAAATACCATGAATTACATACAAATCAATATTACAAATAAATACCTTTATTTATGAAATTAGGATATTTTCACTAGAAATATCACAATATAAAATCTACATTCATTATAACTCTAAAGATGAATAATAAATACTTGGGGTGTATTTTGAAAAGTATATAAAAGTATTTTTACATAAAAACCCCTCAAGTTCTATAAATTACCCTAAGGACCCTAGTAAACATAGGTTTAAGTGGGACCAATCTCTTGAGCTTCAGGGAACCGGAGAAGTGGGTGCTTGCCTATCTAAGGTAGACAACTTAACAACGGTGTTATCAACACGGTAATCGTCTTTGAAAAAGACACAAATCTTGCTGCACATGTGCAGCGGTTACCGATAACAACAAAACAATCAGGACTTCAATTTACTTTTCTAATTGTCTTACTCAGATTGAGTCTCTCTATAATCTGACTTGAATATGATTCAAGTACAATCTGCAATCTACAATCTACAATATTACAATTCAACATGAATCCATTATTCCATATATTCAATATAACAACTTGACTGAACCGAACCATCGATATACATTCCATTTACATGATTATAAAGTTACATCCATGATTACACAGTTACATCCATGATTCTACAGTTACATACATGATTCTCCAGTTACATCCGTTTACTGATATCATGGTTTCGGTCAGTCATCCAATTATACAATCAATACAATTTACAATACAATCAAGATAACACGGGGTTTAAGGGGTAGACTGGTACGGAAGGTGTTAAAAGTAGCACGAGACTGCAAGATTAAGATACCTAACTCGAATCCAATTGCCGTTGTTCCGGGCTGTATAACGGAGCCTTGTACTTACATTTGCCTCTAGTCTCTGGCATATAGAGACTTCTCTCGTATACACTGGCATTCTTCTGTACCAAGCTACAAACAACAGCGTTAATACTAAATATAACATTATAATAATATAAGACAACTTTAAAAGCTACACTCTCTCTCTTACTCTCTGTCTATTCTACTTCTCCCTTATCTTTAGGACTTACCGAGCGATCTGTTCGCTGACGACATTCTCTTTCTTTCTTCTTTGAATGTCGTCAGGTGATCTGGACACGTCAGAGATCGAGCCCAGCGCTGAAGACTTGGACCAATTCAGTGAAGACCCCGAGCTCTAGTTCATTGTACACCTTCTATTTTAGTACTTTTCATTTCTGCCATTGTTTAGGCATTACTTTATTTCAGTTGTATTTGCTTTCCATGCATTGTACAGAAAGAATTTGAATAAATAAAGTTGTTGTTTTATTATATCTTGTCTCTTGTGCATTTACTTTTATATTGCTTAGATACGCTTAGCGTATTTACTTCACAGTAAATACGTAGCGGCCTTGTCCCGTCCCTTTCGCCGTATACCGGGAAGCGGGGCGTGACATATACCTTGCATTTCATTTATATACATCACACCATACTTTTGGGGACTTACCGATCGTTAGTTCGCTGACGGGCATTCCACCCATCTTTCTTTCTTTCTTGGAATGCTCGTCAGGTGGTATTGAGACAAAGGAGATAGAACCAGTCAACGAGGAGTATTTGCATCTCACACCTCAAGTGGACGAATAGTTTTATTCATTTCGCGGTTATTACAACTTTTCCTTTAGTATGCCACATATTTAGGCACTTTCTTTTATGTATCTTTGTTTTCAGACATCATGTATTTAGTTTGAAACTTGTGAAAGTTGGGAATGTAAATATATAAAGTTGGATTTTCATTATCATGTCTTTTCTTGTCATTTTATACTGCTTATATTACACTTAGCGTATTTGTTTTGAGAAATGACTTTCTCGAAATAAATATGTCGCGGGCTTGTCACGTGTCGTTACCACTCTTTTGGGAAGTAGGGCGTGACACTGTAGCTGTTGAAGTCTTAGCTTTGGGTAGCAACGGTAGTGCTCGGTTCTTGGTTAGAGTTAAGGTTTCGATCTTGGGGTTAGTTGAAGATAAGGGTTGAAGGCTTTCGGTTGTTGAAGGAGAAGAAGAAGGTTGCAGCGGTGTTCGAGCAGGGCTGTGGTGATGAGGTTGATCGTCGGTGATGGGGTTGAGGGTTCAACTGAAAGAAGGAGAAGATGATAGAGATCTCGAGGAGATAGGTTCTCTGGTTTTGGAGTCGAAGGAGATGGTCAGTGTTAGGGTGGCGTAGGATCTGGTTTTAGAGGTGATGGGTTCGGTGAAGTTTTGTGGAAGAGAGAAATGGAGATGATGGAGGCGTGGGTTTTGGATTTGCCAAAATATTGAGGAGAGAAAGAGATATGCTGAGGAGAGAGAGAGAGATGATAATCATATATATATATATATATATATATATATATATATATATATATAAATGTGTGTGTGTGTGTGTGATTAATAAAATTTCACAAATCCCCCCATGGAATCTATTTATGACAAACCCCCCAAAACAATTTGTTTTTAAAAGATCTAATAGGATTTTAAAGAGGATCTTATCACAACTATCAAACAAAATAACTTTATATATATATATATATATATATTTATTGTCTAATATTTGAAAATATACTATATAAATATTAAAAAAGATATTATTCGATTATCAAACCAAACTTAAATACTGATAACATATTATTATAACTAACACATCCATATGCCAAGTAGAAATTAGTATTACGGATTTAGATAAAATATTTAGTTTAATATGAAAGCGGGTCAGGTTCAAATATTATATCTATTCGAATAAGGGATCAAAGTAAGATAAAAATACGATTATCATGAATAACCATCCAAACACCAAACATAACCCAATAACAATAATACTTTAAATAAAATGCCCAACAGATTTATTTAATACAATTAAATAACGTATATCGTGCTAGGGTGTTACATTATACCCAACTATTAAAGAATAAAAATACGAAAAAGAACAAGAACAAATAATCTCATGTTCACGGTAAACAAGAAATTAATAATAACAAGGAAAGAACCAGAATAAGGAAACTCAGATTCACGGAAACAAGTCCAGAAAATCATGTACGTAATGTAAAGTAAAAACCCGTGCTGTAGGTGAAAAGAATACCTAAAGGTAATTTTGCAGAAAGTAACAGTGCATAAAATAAGACGGTGTCAAGCCGGGTAACAATAATCAAGTCTGGATAGTGTCAAACTAAAGGTCAAACTGGAGGTCAAGTCATGTCGGGTATTAATCTAGGGGTCAAATTAGGTTAAACAAGTTATATATTGATGGAATTGACTGGTGAACGTACTCGTATTTCCTGGGTATCCCATGACTAGCTAAAAGCGGTATGAGCAGGGCGCTCGTGTCTTGAACGACAACAATATCAAGAATCGGTGTCAGTAGCGTGAGCATCCTTGAGAGGTGTCTCATGACTACGATGGAAATGCCACCCAAGTGTATAGATATTTCCACCCTTTAGTTCCTCTATAAATAACAAGTCTAGACCGGTAATATAAATATCATAATCCAAAATGCTGACTAATATATTCATAAGCCATGTTAATGTAAAGTCACAATAGTCTAACCAATTCATGTCAACGATAATCAATAACAAGAGATGTCATGCAACATGTCATATCACGAATCACTCAGTATCGACTATGGAATCAGATCTAGTGTCAAAGTCTCAAGATAATCAGATGACAAAGAATCAAGACTCAAGGTAAATCAGATGTCAGGATGTCCAAATAAGTTAAATGAATGTTAGGAGAGATATGCATGCACCAATGTATACTAAAATAATCATGATAAGTTATATCAATTTTAATCCATGCTAACAAGGGAATAAGATTGTGCCAAGTTATCTAATTTAGGCCAGCAAATGTCACACAGCCTCATAATTTCCCGCATAAACTTCTCTTCTAATGCCTTCCAAAATGTAACAAATATGCTGAGCTATGTGCTCCCTTCATAACTTCAAGAATTTCTCCTTTTAGCACACACAAGTGGTTTCCATACCATAAGGACCCGGCTTCTTGAATTAGCAAATCTATTCCAAAACCTGTAGATCATAGGTCTATCATGCTTCTGTTGTGCCACTCTGATAAGTTTAGGCAAGTCTTCAAAACTCTTTCTATCGCACATCTTACGCCTGAACGTGCTTGATGTGATTTACCCAAGATGACTGTACTTGAATACTTGTCTCCATTCAAGCCAATCTCTAACTTCTACAATCATTTTCTTCGGATCCACTGCCATGCTATCTCCTGATTTGACGTGGTCTAAAACTTCACTTCATCCGGCCAAATCTCTTGCTCCAATGTCTAAAGTATAATCATTACATACTCGTCGCTACTAGAAGAGATAAAGAATAACGCGGTCGTCTGTCACCATCAGACTCCAATGGTCGGTTAAGAAAGAATATAAAGGTTGTTAGATTTGATGTTCAAGATAGGACATAGGTTGGGAAATAAAAGAACCATGGATAAGCAAAGTAGTACACATAGTCAGGTCAAAGAAATGAATCAAGAGTATAATTCCAAGTTACCCAAGCAGAGTACCGTATTATAACCATACCACGGTACATAGTTACAATCACGTAACTCCATCTAAGTCGCCCAATTCTTACTATCAAAATCGATGGAATAAAGTTTAAAAAAACAATAAAGAAAATCAAGAGGATTACATGATAATATTAACGGGGATGAAAGTTCAAAATTCTGTTCCCTTTCGCTAGATACGATCGTTAAAAAAGTAGGAAGGATTTAAGGATGAACCTGGGGTGTAATTGTTACAAACTAACTTTAAAGATTATGTAAAAGTTTTATCTAGAAATCTAACCAACGAACTAGGGAAACAAACAATGGAATGCTATAGAAACAATTAAAACTAATGCTAAAAAAACCCAAACGAATAAGATACCTGAAACTACATCTTTCAAACCTTCTGCCTCTTTGGCCATTAGGGTGAAATCCCGTCCCTGATTAAGCCCCTAAGTAATTTTCCTTAGTTCATAAGCCTGCTTCCGCGGTACCAACGACGTCTTCTTGACATCATCTTTTGTCCGATACCTCAACGGACAAGTGTCGATCTGATGATTAGTAGATCCACAAACTGAGCACTGTCAAAGCCTTCTCCGAAAATCCCTCTGGATATGGCCCGGCCTCTGGAAAAAGTCACAGATTATTGTTCTCCTCCGATCTGGAGCCGCAGAATAAGAACATTTCATAGGAACTGTCCCTTGTTTCCTGACCGGAATGTCCCTTTGTCTTGAAGTTCTGGTCTGTTCATGAACTGTCTTCTGTGCTAAACCATCTTGTTGAGTGTACCCTTCTCTTTCCCCAATAACTTCTGTTGTTCCCTGGCTGCCGTGAGAACTTGAGTAAAGGTAATAAATCCGAACGTAGTAATCTGCCTTTGAAGCTCTACATCAAGACTCCATAAGAACCTTCGTGCTCTGTCAGCTTCATTAGCTAACAAGGGTCCTGCAAATCGACTAAGCCTGGTCTACTCAGCCGCATGAACATCAACTGATACACCATGCTGCTTCGAGCTAATGAACTTCTTTTCCATTTCTTCTTTTGCCGACCGCGGAAAGAATTTCCCCAAATAAACTCTGAGTAAAAACCGTCCAGCTGATTGGTTTTACCAAACGATCCTCCTCCACAAGCCACCATTCACGAGCAAAGTCGATCATCTTGATGCGCACCACATCCACCTTCCTCTCATTAGGAATCTGAGCAGCAATCAACAAGTTCTCTGTATCCACAAGCCACTGCTTTGCCTGAAGAGGTTCCTCCAATCTGGTAAAAGTTGCCGGACTAAGACTCCTGAAGTCTGCAATAGTCCCTTCACGCTGAACCTGCCTAACAACTGCCGTCCTCAAGCCCTTACGGAAATCCTCAGCCTGTCGTTGCTGGTTCCCCAGCATGCTACGTATGACCCTGAGTAGTGCGGCATTGTCGACACACCTCTGATACACCTGCAAATATCTTCCCGCCATGATTCTGAAGTCAAGAATGAATAATGAGAATTAGCAACGGAAACAAGATTCAATAAAATAAGAATTCGATGAACAATAGATTCAAAGACAACATGGCAATAATTGTGGCACGACATGTTCCTATAATTCCGGGTTTCACGGTCAATGTATTGGGTACCATATCTAACTACAAATTGAACCAAAGCCGACTAACCTAAACCTACGCTCTGATACCATCGAAACCTTGTCACGCCCGCTTCCCAAAAATACACAAATACGATAACGTAATAAATCCAACCATACTACCCATGGTAAGGAAATATCCTTCCATAATCACATTACGCCTGTCAATCACTAATCACAAAAATAATATAAATATTTATATCTAAATATGTCCAATAGCTACAATAACCAATACCAGGAAATAATAGCGGAAGCAATAAAGATCCAAGAAAATAACAAGAAAGAATATCTAGAACTTGTCCCTTATAGGATTATAACGATAAAACCGACAAGTTCAATACTAGAAAGAAATCTAAAGCATGAATAAACTAAATCAATGAACCGCTCTTTACTGCTCGACAATCCTGTCGAAATACTCACGATCCTCTTGTGCTAAAGTCAAAGGATCTGGGTCATGTAAAACCCATATGTCAGTGCGTCATAAATATCATAATAATAAAAATATGAATAATAGGTGATATAGTATGCCACGTGCAAGAACGGGATGTCATGAGTATAAACAATAAGCGATAACAGTACATATGATGCAACAAACAAGATATCAATATCAACCATATATATGTATCCTAAGGGTTCATGTCGGCATACTATCTATCCTAAATATATTTGAAACCAATCAATGGAATCTTCAGTGTAACTTAATAGTATCCCGTGTGTGACCGGGACTGTCACGCCCGGCTTCCCAGAGTGCGCGAACTACGGCACGTGACAGGGCGAACCATGCTATCTGTAGATAGGAATCATCCCTCCACAGTCATATTACGGCTGTCTATAGGATATCAAGAATAGTAAAATATAAAATCTATCTAGTACATGTCCATTTTCCAAAATAAAAGAGTCAAGAAATGTATAAATGGAAACGATAATAATATCCAATAACAACATCTGAAAATACGTCCTAATATGGGCTCACATCAAGAAATAAAAGCTGCGGAAAATAACTAAACTAAACATCACTAAACTCAATTCCTCACTACTCGGCTTGGCGGCTAAAGTACTCATGTTCAGCATGCGATAGAGATAGAGGAACTGGACCATGCAAAACCCAGACGTTAGTGCGTCATAATACCAAAATAGCAGTTTTAACAAGGATGTAACAAGATATATAGATATGAATAGAAATCAACAACATGAATATAAACAGTGAGGTACGTGTGTGTATGTGATGTGTAATCTAAAACTGGGCTTCTACGTTATCTAATCTAAAGTCTTCAAAATCAATTAATGTAATCCTCATCGTAACCCATCAGTCTATACCCCGTTCATTTTCCACGGGACCACGGTAACAGGATTATTCCGTAACGTCCGGAAAAACGACAAACATGATATTCCGTAACGCCCGGAAAAACGGTAAACATGATATTCTATAACGCCCGGAAAAAGGGTAAACATGATATTCCGTAACGCCCGGAAAAATGGTAAACAGGATATTCCATAACGCCCGGAAAAACGGCAAACATGTAATAATAGCCTTTTGAGTTACGTTTCAGTTATATTCTTGATTTACCTTTTACCTCCAGGTTTGTGTTCAAGTCAGGTATTGCCAAGATAAATTTAATGCCAACACACGATCAAGCAGGTACAGGTTTTCGTCTATGCAGATAAAAAATAATGTCTGTCAGGACAACACGTCAATACCGTTGGCATTAATAACAAGATCCATATAACAAGTCTGTAACGACTATAATATTACTATACCTTCGTATTTTCTTTCTTTACTAAAATATTGTATTTATTTATTTTTAGTATTTTTCCGTTTATTTTGTTTTTTTTATTAAATATATTATTTTATTACTCCATCTATTTTTCTCAAAGCCATTTCTTTAAACTAAATCTTAATTTATTTCAAATTAAACGCAAGAGCTGACCCAGCCCATAACCCAAATCCAATCTCATTTTCATTTTCTTTTATAAAACTATGAGCCCAAAATGCCACTTTCTTTTTAAGCAACAACATATATTTAATTCTTATTAGATATGTGCATGAACAACCTTGTAGCTCATTGGTTAATTCCTTGCATTGTTATTTCATAGGTCACATGTTCAAATCACCATTCTTGCAACTATTTTTATCTAATTTTTTAAATTTCTTCATAACCTACAAATGAAACCTTTCATTTTGTTTAACTTCCAAATAAATGGGCACCCTATCAATTTCTTTTTTACATCCAAAATGAATTCATAATAAATTAAAATTATTATGAAGAGTTTTTATCATTATTAAACCTATTTTAATATCTCTTTTAATACAAATAACACTGTTTTCTTCATCCTACCTTAGTCATTCTCTCTTCATTAATTCTAATTTTTTCCTTTGGAGATTTGGAGAAGCATCGATTTTCTTAAGCCTTTAAAGTCGATCAAGTCTTTCTTCACCAATCGGCAATACGGTTGTTATACCGTATTGCAAGACCCGTAAGTCCCTCTCAATCCCTTTTCTTCATCTTGAAAAATCTTTTTTTCAAAATATATCGATAAGTGGAGTTAATACCGACATCTTATTCTAAACTCTAAAAATTTCACTATTTCTTCCATATCAGTCATACAAATTCTTACCTTATATTTATAACCATAAAACTAATGTTTTGAATCAACTTTCACTCAAAAACTTCATGCTAAATAATTTTAATCTAACTTTTACATGAAAATACCATGAACTTTATATACGTCATCATTTATTCCTTTGTTGAACATACCTTTAGAAAACTTCTTGGGGTAATGACCCACCCCTCACATACACATATGTTTCCATAGCACGATATCCCTTCAACATATTTTTGTTACCATATTACATCAAAATACCATGTACTATAAAAACAGTTTTCTTTTAGATTGTATTTAAAATCTCTTTGCAAATATGCATCTACAGCCCTTTTTAGGGGACCCTTTATTGGATGGTGTGGATTATCGTACATACTTGAGCTAGTAGAGCGAGATGCAGAACTCCTCACGGAGCATTCGGTCTCGAAAGGTTTTTAATACGATTTAAAGAAAAACGAAAATTTCTACTTAATAATAAAAATTAATTTTTAATAATTATATAAATATTATAAAATCCATATATTTTCAAAATATAGCAACTTATATTTTTTTTCAAATAAAATAATTACAATTTTCATCAAAATACCATCAAGATATCAATACAAGACAAATTTACAGTAAAATACCATGAACTATTCAAGTTAAGGTAATTATCACTAAAATACCTCAATTCTTAAAATACGCCTCCATAGAAACCCTAAATAATATAAATAATTTCTTGAGCTTATTTTGAACTATATCTTAAAAATATTTTCCATAAAACCCCCTCAAGTTATATAAAATTATATTTAAGGACTTCTCATAATAAATAGGTTTAAGCGGGATCAATTCTCTTGAGCTTTAGGGAGCCGGAGAAAGTGAGTGCTTGTCTATTTAAGATAGAAAAACTTAATGGTGTTATCAATGGTAATTGTTTTGGAAAAAAACACAAATCCTGCCGTCCATGTGCAGCAGTTACCGATAACTCCCGAACTTAATTCAGGATCCAAATCAGTTCTAAGGGTCTGACTCAAGTTTGAGTCTAAATAAAGCTTGAATCCAAACTCAAACCAGAATCCAATTCAAACATGAATCTAAAATCTAACATGTATACTTGAACCTAAACCTGAATACCAGAACAATATCAACATGCAAACACGACTTGACTTGACCGAACCATGGCTATAACTTGACTTGATTACATGACTATTTGTTTACATCATGAACCTGATTACATGAACAACTTGTATCCATGGTCTCGGCAGGTCTGATAAATATAATCTATACAATACATTACGGGATTAACGGGGTAGATTGGTAGGGAATATATTAGAAATGGAACGAGATGGTCACTAAAAGACACCTATATGAACTCTCGTGCCGTTGTCCCATGGGTTTTGATGGGACCTTGTACTACATTTTACCATAGTCTACGGAGCAAGTGGGACCCCTCTCGTATACACTGAAACCTTCTGTACCATACTACAAAGAACTACGTTAGAATAATAAACCGATATCTGTATAATTTAACAGTTTCCTTCCACGTTATTTGTATTTTTTCCATTCTTTTAGGACTTACCGAGCGCTAGTTCGCTGACGACATTTCTGTCTTTTCTTTCTTTAGAATATTCGTCAGGAGGATGGACCCTCAGGAGATCGAGCCCAGTCAGGAGTAATTGGATCAGATTGAGGCACAGCCAGACTACTAGCTTTACTTGTACTTACCTTCCAGTTTGTATGCCACTGTTTAGGCATTGATTTATATCATTGTACTTTCCTTTTCAAAGCAATGTATTGTAAAAATGAATGTTAATAAATGTTGATGTTTACATTATATCTCTTGTCATTTCTTGTGCATTTCATATATTGCTTATTTACGCTTAACGTATTTATTTCTGAGTAAATACGTCGCGTGCCCGTCATGTCTTCTTCCCCGTACACTTGAAAGCAGGGCGTGACAGGTTTTGTTGGTGGCTTATGCAGGTCAGTTCTGCATGAACATTGTAAGCAATATAATACAAGAATTATGAAATCCAATTATTACATTCGACTTTTCTTTTGAATCCTACCATATTCCTTGAATCCATCTTGAACTCCACTTTCAGCTTCCTTGAAGTCCATGTCTCAACTAGTGAATCCTTAACTATTGTTCACCCTTTCTACTTGTATCTCGTAGGCCTATTGGCTCAATTGGTTAGAGTATCGATCGATGGAGCTCGAAGGTGACATCATATTTAGCTTTCCAGTACCTTGTTGCGACGTACTTCTTATGGGAATTTTGGGGACGGAATTCTTTTAAGGAGGGTAGAGTGTAACGACTGTACCATGATTTCATCCCTTTGAATCCTTTTCTTATTTTTCGCGAGAATCGTGTCTCGACGTAAAGGAAACGAAACTATGAACCATTCATCTCTGGTTGATCTTATTAATCTTCTTAATTTCTTATTGTTTTCTTTCATTGACTCATATGGTGCGATTTGAGTGATTTAAATGGAGTTATGTGATTGTAACTATGAACTGCAGTATAGTTACAATGCGGTACTCTACTTGAGTGACATGGAGTTTTACCTTTGAATCTCTTTTATCTTGATTTATCTATATTCTACCGCGTATCCTTATTCTTGATTATCGAATCCTATCTTCTTTGTTAACTTATATCCTTCCCTGATTTAATTCGATTTTCATTCTTATATCTGTACCATTCTTGAATTCAATCCCTAATTACTTTTCTTCTATTCGAGTGCTGGCTTGCGGCTTTCTTGTAAACTACTCTTGAATTATCCTAACAGAATTTCCTCGTCTTCCTGGTTGTCTTACCGTGAATTACTTAGAGTATCGACTGATGGAGCGCAACGACGAAATGCGACGATATCATCCTAATCTTGTTTGCTTGATCTGTTACAAAATCATTTTTGAGTAATTTCGAGGACGAAATTATTTTTAAGAAGCGTAGAATGTAATGACTCCAATATTGCTATACCTTTGTTTTTCTTTCTTTAGTAAAATATTTTATTTATTTATTCTTAGTATTTTTCCTTATATTTTGTTTTTTATTAAATATATTATTTTATTACTTCATCTATTTTTCTCGAAGCCATTTCTTTAAACTAAATCTTAACTTATCTCAAATTAAATGCAAGACCCGACCCAACCCAAAAACCAAATCCAATATCATTTTCATTTTCTTTCATAAAATCATGAGCCCAAAAGCCCACTTTCTTTTTAAGCAACAACATATATTTAATTCTTATTAGATATATGCATGAACAACCTTGTAGCTCATTGGTTAATTTCTTACATTGTTATTTCAAAAGTCACATGTTCAAATCACCATTCTTGCAACTATTTTTATCTATTTTTTAAAATTTTCTCATAATCTACAAATGAGACCTTTCATTTTGTTTAACTTCCAAATAAATGGGCACCCTTTTAATTTCTTTTTTACTCCCAAAATGAATTCATAATAAATTAAAATTATTATGAAGACTTTTGATCATTATTAAACCTATTTTAATATCACTTTTAATACAAATAACACTCTCTTCTTCATCCTGCCTTAGCCATTCTCTCTTCATCAATTCTAATTTTTTCCTTTTGGAGATTTGGAGAAGCATCAATTTCTTTAAGCTTTCGAAGTCTAGATCAAGTTGAGGTTTTTTTCACCAATCGGCAATACGGTTGTTATACCGACCCGTAAGTCCCTCTCAATCCCTTTTCTTCTTCTTAAAAAATCTTTTTTTTCAAAATATGTCGGTAAGTGGAGTTAATACCGACATCTTATTCTAAACCCTAAAATTTTTACTATTTCTTCCATATCTTTCATCCAAATTCTTACCCTATATTAATAATCATAAAACTAATGTTTAGAACCAACTTTCACTAAAATACATCATGCTAAATAATTTTAATCAAGTTTTACATGAAAATACCATGAACTTTATATACGTCATCTTTTATTCCTTTGTTGAACATACCTTTAGAAAACTTCACGGGGTAATAACCTACCCCTCACATACACACATGTTTCCATAGCACGATACTCCTTGAACATATTTTTGTTACCATATTACATCAAAATACCATGTACAATAAAAACAGTTTTCTTTTAGATTGTATTTAAAACCCCTTTGCAAATATGCCTCTACAACCATTTTTAAGGAACTCGCTATTGGACGGTGCAGATTATCGCACATCCTTGGGCTAGTAGAGCGAGATGCAGATCTCCTCACGGAGTATTCGGTCTCGAAAGATTTTTAATACGATTTTAAAGAAAAACGAAATTTTCTACTTAATAATAAAAATTAATTTTTAATAATTATATAAATATTATAAAATCCATATATTTTCAAAATATAATAACTTATATTTTTTTCAAATAAAACAATTACAAGTTTCATCAAAATACCATCAAGATATCAATACAAGACAAGTTTACAGTAAAATACCATGAACTATTCAAGTTAAGATAATTATCACTAAAATACCTCAATTCTTAAAATACACCTCCATGGAAACCCTATATAATATAAATAATTTCTCGAGATTACTTTGAATTATATCTTTAAAATATTTTTCATAAAACCCCCTCGAGTTATTTAAAAATGCATTTAAGGACTTCTCATAATAAAAATGTTCAAGCGGGATCAATTCTCTTGAGCCTCAGAGAGCCGGAGAAAGTGAGTGCTTGCCTATTTAAGATATAAAAACTTAATGGTGTAATTAGTGGTAATTGTCTTGAAAAAAGACACAAATCCAGCCGTCCATATGCAGCAGTTACTGATAACTCCCGAACTTAATTCAGGATCCAAATCAGTTCTAAGGGTCTGACTCAACTCTGAGTCTAAATAAAGCTTGAATCCAAACTCTAACATGTATACTTGAACATGAACCTGAATATCAGAATAATATCAACATGCAAACATAATGACTTGACCGAACCATGGTTATAACTTGACTTGATTACATGACTATTTGTTTACATCCTGAACCTGATTACATGAACAACTTGTATCCATGGTCTCGGAAAGTCTGATAAATATAATCTATACAATACATTACGGGGTTAACGGGGTAGATTGGTACGGAATGTGTTAGAAATGGAACGAGATGGTCATGTCACGCCCCGCTTCCTGGTATACGGACAGAGGGCGCGACGAGACCGCTACGTATTTACTCTGAAGTAAATACGCTAAGCGTATCTAAGCAATATAAAAGAAATATACACAAGAGACAAATGTAATAAAACATCAATTTTATTTATTAACATTCTTTTGTATAATGTATCGAAAGTAAATACATCTGAATGAAAACAATGCCTAATTAGTGGCATAACAAAAATGGAAAGTACTGAAATGAAATAGGTACAAGTGGTTACAGCTCCGGGTCTTCGGTGTACTGCTCAAGGGCCTGCTCCGAATGCTCTTGAATGGTCTTTGTCATACTGAGACTCCTCTCGTATACACTTAATACAGAGAATATTGTCCTCTCTGGCCGAAACCGCACGGTTTTTTCCTTCGGGGTGAACCGGACCCGGCTAGGGGCCACTTCCCAGGAGGTCACCCATCTCAGGACTTCCCTGGCTCGAGCACGCTTAACTATGGAGTTCTCAAGCTTCTGTAGTGCCGGTTCACTTAAAAGGCGTCTCTGTATTGAAGAGTGGTATCATTCCATTTATAGTACAGATCTGCCCTCTTTCGGAATGTATCCGAAAATTACCCATTGTTTTACAGTGGGTCCCACGGACTCAAGAGGTGGCCCCACAGATTCAAGAGGTGACCCCCGCCTACTTAACATGACACTTGGCTTGGCACTTTGTTCCGTGTGGCACTTTGTTCCGTGAGCAAGAACCGGGTCCCGACATTCTCCCCATCTTTGAACAAAGGTTCGTCCTCGAACCACAGACCTACTATTGAGGGACCGGCTCTGATACCATTCTGTCATGCCCCACCCCCAATACAGAGAGTATTTTCCGCTCTGGCCGAAACCGCACAATTTATTTCCTTCGGGGTGAACCGGACCAGGCCATGGGCCACTTCTCAGGAGGTCACCCATCCCAAGACTTCCCTAGCTCGAGCAAGCTTAACTACGGAGTTCTCAAGCTCATGCAGTGCCGGTTCACTTAAAAGGAGCCTCTGTATTGAAGAGTGGTATCATTCCATTTATAGTACAGATCTGCCCTCTTTCGGAATGTATTCCGAAGATTCCCCATTGTTCTACAGTGGGTCCCACGGACTCAAGAGGTGGCCCCGACGGATTTAAGAGGTGGCCCCCGCTCACTAAACATGACACTTAGCTTGGCACTTTGTTCCTGTGGCTCTTTGTTCCGTGAGCAAGAACCGGGTCCCGACAGGTCACTAAAAGACACTTATATGAACTCTCATGCCGTTGTCCCGTGGGTTTTGACGGGGCTTTATACTACATGTTTCCATAGTCTACGGATCAAGTTGGACTCCTCTCGTATACAGTGATACCTTCTGTACCAAGCAATAAAGAACTACGTTAGAATAATAAACTGATACCAGTATAATTTAACAGTTTCCTTCCACATTACTTGTATTTTTTCCTTTCTTTTGGGACTTACAGAGCGCTAGTTCGCTGACGACATTCCTGTCTTTTCTTTTGTTGCAATGTTCATCAGAAGGACAAGACCCTCAGGAGATCGAGCCCGGTCAGGAGTAATTGGATCAGATTGAGGCACGGCTACTAGTTTTACTTGTACTTACCTTCCAGTTTGTATGCCACTGTTTAGACATTGATTTATATCATTGTACTTTCCTTTTCAAAGCAATGTATTGTAAAAATGAATGTTAATAAAAGTTGTTATTTATATTATATCTCTTGTAATTTCTTGTGCATTTTCTATATTGCTTATTTACTCTTAACGTATTTATTTCTGAGTAAATACGTCGCGTGTCCGTCGCGTCTCCTTCCCCGTACATTGGGAAGCGGGGCATGACAGATTTCGTTGGTGTCCCATGCGGTCAGTTCTGCATGAACATCGTAAGCAATATAATACAAGAATTATGAAATCCAATTATTACATTCGACTTTTCTTTTGAATCCTACCATATTCCTTGAATCCATCTTGAACTCCACTTTCAGCTTCCTTGAAGTCCATGTCTCAACCGGCGAATCCTTAACTATTGTTCACCCTTTCTAGTATCTCGTAGGCCTATTGGCTCAATTGGTAAGAGTATCGATCGATGGAGCTCGAAGGCGACATCATCTTTAGCTTTCCAGTAACTTGTTGCGACGTACTTCTTATGGGAATTTTGGGGACGGAATTCTTTTAAGGAGGGTAGAGTGTAACGACTGTACCATGATTTCATCCCTTTGAATCCTTTTCTTATTTTTCCCGAGAATCGTGTCTCGACGTAAAGGAAACGAAACTGTGAACCATTCATCTCCGGTTGATCTTATTAATCTTCTTAATTTCTTATTGTTTTCTTTCATTGACTCTGATGGTAGGATTTGAGTGATTTAAATAGAGTTATGTGATTGTAAGTATGAACTGCATTATAGTTATAATGCGGTACTCTATTTGAGTGACATGGAGTTTTACCTTTGATTCTCTTTTCTCTTGATTTAGCTATATTCTACCGCGTATCCTTATTCTTGATTATCGAATTTTATCTTCTTTGTTAACTTATATCCTTCCCTGATTTAATTCGATTTTCATTCTTATCTTTGTACCATTCTTGAATTCAATCCCTAATTACTTTTCTTCTATTCGAGTGCTGGCTTGTGGTTTTCTTGTAAACTACTCTTGAATTATCCTGACAGTATTTTCTCGTCTTCCTGGTTGTCTTATCACGAATTACTTAGAGTATTGACTGATGGAGCGCAACAACAAAACGCTACGACATCATCCTAATCCTGTTTCCTTGATTTGTTACAAAATTATTCTTGAGTAATTTCGAGGACGAAATTATTTTTAAGTAGGGTAGAATGTAACAACTCCAATATTACTATACCTTCCTGTTTACCTTCTTTAGTAAAATATTTTATTTATTTATTCTTAGTATTTTTCTGTATATTTTGGTTTTTATTAAATATAGTATTTTATTATTCTATCTATTTTTCCTAAAGCCATTTCTTTAAACTAGATCTTAACTTATTTCAAATTAAACGTAAGACCTGACCCAGCCCATAACCCAAATCCAATCTTATTTTCATTTTCTTTTATAAAACTATGAGCCCAAAATCCCACTTTCTTTTTAAGCAACAACATATATTTAATTCTTATTAGGTATGTGCATGAACAACCTTGTAACTCATTAGTTAATTCCTTACATTGTTATTTCATAGGTCACATGTTCAAATCACCATTATTGCAACCATTTTTATCTATTTTTTTAAAAATTTTCTCATAACCTACAACTGAGACCTTTCATTTTGTTTAACATTCAAATAAATGGGCACCCTTTCAATTTCTTTTTTACTCCCAAAATGAATTCATAATAAATTAAAATTATTATGAAGAGTTTTTATCATTATTAAACCTATTTTAATAGCTCTTTTAATACAAATAACACTCTATTCTTCATCCTACCTTAGCCATTCTCTCTTCATCAATTCTAATTTTTTCCTTTGGAGATTTGGTGAAGTATCAATTTCCTTAAGTCTTCGAAGTCTCGATCAAGTCGAGGATTTCTTCACCAATTGGCAATACGGTTGTTATATCGTATTGCAAGATCCGTAAGTCCCTCTCAATCTGTCACGACCCGAAATTTGGTACGTGACGGCCCTTAAATTACGCAACGTCTACAGGCGTAACACAATTTAAATAAGTCGAAAACCCAGCAATCTAAACCATCAAAAGTAGTAAGTGATAATAACATTGTTAAAATTGTTGAAATCTCAATCAAATTCTTTAAAGTCCAAATTTATTTCCTTTAAAATTCGGCAGCACCTCCTTTGTAAAACAAGCCCCCAAAAAGGGCACAACATAAATATATAAGTATAGCATCCCCAAACGGGAACAAATCCACACCCAAAGGCGGAAAAATAACCACCACGACAGATATACGACGCCGTAGCGAAGAAAAAGACGATATAAAGTGAAACAACATAAAAGACCTCCAAGTCACCAAATAATATACAATATCGTCCCTACAACTCGTCTCTAAGTCAACATGAAAATGGTAGATGGAGAGTACATGGTACAAAGATATACAATGAGCAACATCGGATACCCGCAAAACCCACCTATAGCAAAACTGCACACAGTCAGCCGTAGTGGTATCCGCAACAAAAGATGATACGATAGGTAGAAGATAGCCCTGCCTCTGACTGGTCTGAGGAACAACCTGCAAACCCTGTGGCACAACAGGGGTGAGTTGCCAACTCGTGAATAGTAAATAACATATGCAGGTAATTGCAAGTATGCACGTACTGCGTGAATCTATCACATGCAAGCTAATAGCAATAAATGGCCATATGTGTGCAACAGTCATGAAAGGTACTCTAGCAGGTACAACTAATACATGAAGCAATAATATGGCAATATGTATATGCAACAGTCATGAAAGGTACTCTATCAGGTACTACTAATACATGAAGCAATGCATATAAAATAAATGCGGAATATAGGATAACACATGTCATCCTCATGGAATCCTCATCGTGGCAGGACCAATGTCCATCAAGACATATATGCAACATGAAACAGTAATATGCGCATATAAAGGAAAACCGCTATTTAACTGCAACAAGTTATGAAATATATCATGTGGTTCCTAATTTCTCCAAATCCATACAATATCATATAAAGGTGAACAAGTAGCTATAGCCAGGTATGCGTAACCATGTCGGTATAGCAAGATATGTGTATCTACCTATCAGTAATGATGTAATACCCTCCAGGTATATGTATAGCTATATCATAGGTATGTGTATATACAAATATGTATACAAGATGTACATGTAGCTATGTCTCAATGTGTATATACCTATCACTAATGGTACATTACCATATAGGTATATAGGTAATTAGCATGTAGGCATGTCAATGCATATGTGTAAGCAGGTAGGTATATAGGTATGCTATATGTCATATGCGAAATGGAATATGAATCAATGTCTCAATGTCCCTAACCAATACAATCTCCCGTATGTATAAGTGATGTGCGTGTCATGGCAATTATTGACGGTGTGAGTGGCATACAATCAGTGCCCGTGCAACATGAACCGTCAATAATAGTGCAGTGTCCAAAGGGTACAAGTCCAAGCACAATAAGTAATAATATGCAATGAGGTGTATGCGCAAACTCTATATGTGCAATATAAACATGCGACTAATATTATATCATCTCTAGCCTAGACACATAACGCCATGCGGGCGATTCCCCTGTAGATGTTAAATCTACTCACAGAAGATCCTGGGGCTAAGTAAAGCCAACCACTCGCTTTCCCTTCTTCGCAGCGTCCGAAGTCCCCGCCTGCGATCCTAAAATCACAAATCAACAAAGCAAGTGTATATATTAGCAATCGACCAATAACACGTACCAACTACGTTTGACCAATGCATCAACTCTAAACATACTCTCGAGTGTTCGCTTAGTAGCTAACGTGCATAGCGACACTACGAAACCAACTCAAGAGCAACAGCTACACAACAACACGAACCGTATCGGATAATGTAACGCCCGTAGACGAAACACTAGAAACAAGCAAAGTGATCCCAGATTTTGCTACCCAAACAATTTATAAAAGTTTCACATACCACAAGAACACACACAACCCCAGAGACCCCTACACCAAAACTCAACCCCAAGCCCCTACTCTGGCCGCAAATTGCGGACAGAACCAATAAAACCGCGGCCTGTTCGTGAGGGAATGGGCTTGTATTTTGAGGGTATTTTCTAGGTCACCACACTAGGTCACTGTGATGGGAACTTTTCCAACAAATACTTGGTTTGATAGCAGATCATCCGAGACACCAAACTACACTAAAAATACGATATTTACCCAAAACGAAACTTTACGCGTTCTAAACTGAAACGAATAAGCTACGCAACACAATAAACACCTACTTAACAGAAAGAGATCATTACCTACTCCCACAAGCTCAAAGATCCTAGCTTTCCAAGCTCCAAGGCATCCAATAGGCAAAGCAAGGCTTAAGATGTGATTTTTGTGAGATTTTGTGAAGTTTAGTGAAGGTTTAGTGATGGATTAGTGAGTGTTCAGTCGAGGGAAGAGGGAGTGATGAAAGAAATGAGAAAGAGATGAAGTGAGAGAGAATGGGAGAGGGTGTGAAGAAAAGAGAGAGAGAGAGAGGTGAGTGCAAGAGGGTGAGTGCACCCTTGTATTAACTCCTCATTAATGCAAACCTTAAGCTCACCATGCCACCTCTCCCCAAAACAAAACCCAAAAGAAATATCTTCTCTCTCTCAACAAATATCTAGAATTTAGGGTTAAGGTTAAAGTAAGTATTAGGGTTACGTTAAATTGTCATGGTCACAAAACCAGATTAGCACAAACAAACCCTCACATTAACGTGTACCCATAACAAATAATAATAATTTATTAATTAAATGTTATAAAATGTGAGGAACCCGAATTGGTAAACTTTTTACAGAAAACCCGCATTATCGCTTAACTAACGCTAATCGAAATCTAAGGCGTTACACAATCCCATTTCTTCTTCTTGAAAAATCCTTTTTTCAAAATATGTCGGTAAGTGGAGTTAATACCGACATCTTATTCTAAACCCTAAAAATTTCACTATTTCTTCTATATATTTCATCCAAATTCTTACCATATATTTATAACCATAAAACCAATATTTAGAACCAACTTTCACTCAAAAATATCATGCTAAATAACTTTAATCTAACTTTTACATGAAAATACCATGAACTTTATATACGTCATCTTTTATTTCTTTGTTGAACATACCTTTTGAAAACTTCACGCGGTAATGACCTACCTCTCACATACACACATGTTTCCATAGCACGATACCCCTTGAACATATTTTTGTTACCATATTACATCAAAATATCATGTACTATAAAAACGGTTTTCTTTTAGAATGTATTTAAAATATCTTTGCAAATATGCCTCTACAACCCTTTTTAGGGGACCCGCTATTGATGGTGCGAATTATCACACATTCTAGGCTAGTAGAGCAAGATGCAGATCTTCTCACAGAGCATTCGGTCTCGAAAGGTTTTTAATACGATTTTAAAGAAAAATGAAATTTTCTACTTAATAATAAAAATTAATTTTTAATAATTATATAAATATTATAAAATCCATTGTTTCCCTCAATCAGAGCAAAGCTCTGTTCAAATTTTGAAATTTGAAATGAAGCAGTGCTTCATAAAAGCGCTGGTGCTAAGAGTCAAATACTCCGAGGCAGCGCTCACGTGCAAGGCACGAGAGCGCTAGCGCCAAGAGCGCCTGCGCCAAGAGCGCCTGCGCTAAGAGTCAAATACTCTGAGGCAGCGCTCACGTGCAGAGCACGAGAGCGCTCGCGCCAAGTGCGCCAGCGCTGAGAGTCAAAGACTCTGAAGCAGCGCTCACGTGCAAAACACGAGAGTGCTCGCGCCAAGTGCGCCAGCGCTGAGAGTCAAAGATTCTGAGGCAGCGCTCACGTGCAAAGCACGAGAGCGCTAGCGCCAAGTGCGCCAGCGCTAAGAGTCAAAGACTCTGAAACAGCGCTCACGTGCAAGACACGTGAGCGCTAAGCAGTAGAACTAAATGTTCCCCACCGTTGGATCAAAGATCCAACGAAGGTGATAAATCATCAAATTACCAGAATAAAATTATGTTAAGGAAATACTCCTCAGAATCTTTCCAAATAAGAAAGATTGTGCTCTGTAAATCAGAGCACCGTTGGATCAATGATCCAATGGTGATTAAAAATCACCAAGGTACAGAACAATCTCTGTATGGGAAAATAATTTCCCAATCTTGTTAAGAAATAAGAAGATTGTCTTCTGTAAAACAGAAGCCCTAGGATCAAAGATCCAATGGTGGGGAAACATCCCCAAATCAATCAGAGAAAGATCTCCTTAACCGATTCAACAAATCAGCCTCCCCTATATAAAGGATCCAAGACGTCAAGTATTGTACGTAGAAACCCCCCACAAACTTTGAGAAATTTCAAAGAGAAGAGCGAGCTCTCGGAAGAAGAATTTATTCAAGGTAAATAAAACAGAGAGATCAAAACATCTCATCAAAAGAAGAAAAACTTAGTTCTTTTTCTAGATCATAGATCTATAAGACAGAGGTTTTTCACAAAAGAGATCATAGCATCTCATCCTAAAAAGGGAGGGAGAAGAACTTAGTTCTCGTTAGATCACAGATCTATAAGATAAAGACAAAGTCTTTCACAAAAATAACATAAGAGATTGTAACATCTCCTATTAAAATAAGAACCTTGTTCTTAGAGCCACGAGATAAAGTATCTTATAAACGAGAACTTAATTCTCAGAGCACAAAATTGATCAAGGAGCGCTCTGCACTCATTGGCTGGCGCTCAGCGCCAAGCGCACCACGTGCTCCTCACGTGTACGCTATTTCACAAGGAGCGCTCTGCACTTATTGGCTGGCGCTCAGCGCCAAGCGCGCCACGTGCTCCTCACGTGTGCGCTATTTCACAGGATGCGCCTTAGCGCTCTATGTTTGGCACTCAGCGCCAAGAGCACCACGTACTCCTTACGTGTGCGCTATTTCACAAGGAGCGCTATGCACTCATTGGCTGGCGCTCAGCGCCAAGCGCACCACGTGCTCCTCATGTGTGTGCTATTTCATAAGAAGCGCATCAGCGCTCCAAGTCTGGCGCTCAGCGCCAAGCGCACCACGTGCTCCTCACGTGTGCGTTATTTCACAGGAAGCGCCTTAGCGCTCTAAGTCTGGCGCTCAGCGCCAAGCGCGCTACGTACTCCTCATGTGGGCGCTGAGAGAACATAACATGTTCTTTAAATAAAGCCTCAGAGCCATAATGAGGGCTCAACACTCAATAAAAGACAAAAAGGGGTGTCAGAACCCAAATCAATGCTCAGCATTGTTGAATAAAAGGGGACTGAGCCCAAATAAATGTTCAACATTATATTCAAACCGAGTGGACTGAGCCCAAGTTGGCCATAAGTTCTCAATTCAGATTAACCAAGCCCATATGCTCACAATTTCTTTAATTGGTCTTAGTCCCAAACTTGATTGTAGATCTCCGAACCAACATTGGTTCAAGAGTACATCTCTTCATTCCTCTGATATGTGTCGTTGTAATTCTTCAATGTCTTCAGAGAGGTGGCGGGTCCCGACAACCAGACATTCCATGGACTATGATGTCCTTAAACTTTATGGACTATGAAGTCCTTAAACTCATGGACTATGATGTCCTTAAATTTTACGGACTATGAGGTCCTTAAGCTCATGGACTATGATGTCCTTAAACTTATGGACCGCAACGTCCCTAAACTAAACCTCATATACCATGATGTCTTTAAACTCTATGGACTATGATGTCCTTAAACTTATGGACCGCAACGCCCCTAAACTAAGACGATAGAGCCCAAATACTCTTTCGTTGGATCTAAATGATCCCAAAATTCCGTTGAGTAGATCTTAGTCTAAAAACTAGGCCAACATATCCTCAACAAATGTTTGAGTATATTAATCTAAAACAAGATTAACGATCTTTAAACCAACCCCAAACCCAAATCTAAGAAAATACGGATTTGGACTAATCCACGCCTTACGGGCGACAACATAAATTAGTCTCCGTATACAATCCACGGGAAACCACAAATAAACAAACACACACGACATGAAGTGATCTTCTGGAGCAGGAGAAAGTGGTTATCGCTACGCGGTAACGTAATTAACTGTAGGGGCTTGCGCCTGCAGGGAAGAGCGTCCCCACAATCAAAAACTCCTCACAATGAAGGGGAGTCTGACGAAGTATGCTACAACGGCCGCATCTGTCTAAACCTCCGATACATGGTGCTATAAATCAACTTGGCATCTTCGGAGAGGTGGACGGATAAAACCAAATAGCATCTACCCCCGAAATTCAGACCAGACATCCAAACATCCCGGTCGCGTCTTTCGGCGGTGAACAGATTCTGGCATGCCCGGTGGGTCATTTTCCTCTTTCCACTCTACACTTCGTGTGTCGTGTTCGCGAACGAATCGCGGTTTAATATAGTTGCCCTAGATTCGAGGTACTAAGATTTGGTATCTTGCTCCGTGCAGAGAAAATGGCTTCCAACTGCGCCAACTGCAACAATTGCAACAACTCCCGCTCTGTCCTTGCCGGAGGAGTGACCTATGGGCCTCAAGCGGCATCTGTTTTCACGATGCCAGTGGAGCAGGTGACGCAAGCCACCACTGGGCTGTTCTTTGGGACCATGCTCCCACCAATGAGCTTCAACGCCCCACTGCCGTCACAAGAAGCTCCGAAGAAGTCGGTCTTTGATCGGCTTGCAACTACTGCGGCCCCTCTCAACGGGTCGCCCAAATCCAACGCCTCGGTCTTTAATAGACTAGGCCAAAGCTCAAGTGGGCCCATGAAGAATCCTGCAATACCCGAGGGAGTTATCCTGAAGCGGATAGCCATTCCAACTTCGACGAACGAAGTCGTAAAAGGGGCTTCTCCTGCTAAAGGATCGGTCTTCACAAGACTGTCCATTCCAATTCCCACTTCAGGTGAAGTCACCAAAGCTGCTTCCCCTGCCCAAGAGTCTGTCTTTGACAGGTTGTCCATCCCCACTAAATGGATGTCAGTTTTCAATAGGCTGGCACCAACGGCAACCCTCCACCAGAGCAGGAGGCATGATGAAGCCACCCCCATAGCTGAACCAATACCATCCGCACGACATGCTCGACGTCGCCACTGGTGCCGAGTGAGGAAGACTGGGGGCAGTTCCCCTTCTGGACTTACTCTGCTAGCTTCAACGGTGGAAATTGATGCTGCTATTCCAACCGGGAACAGCTTTGAACCACTTAGGAGGGTGCGCAAAAACTCTCCGACGGCCATGCTAAAAAGATCTCCTCCACCTATGGTGAACGTCACAAAGGCGAAGCTAGAGCATCCCCCTCAGCGGTTGTCCTCTAAAATTCACAATGTCTGGCGACAGGTCCAAGACTCGGTGATCAACCAAGATCACTCCAGCCGACCGAAGAAGATGAAAGTTCGGTAAGAGAAGGACCACCCTGTCGTAACACAGAAGGTGTCGTCTACTTGGGTGCCCACTGCAACGGCTCCCTCAACTTCGACCGCCCACAAAAGGAGAAGGCCGGAGAAAATCCCCGTGTCTGCGATGAATCTCAAGGGCACTGAACCTAAATACCCCAAGTCTGGGGGCATGGTGGTGCACACTGTTTATATGGCATCCGGGAAAGAGGATAGCCGTATCTCCACGGGCCATCGACCACTCACTCGATCAGTGACAAAGGCTCAAGAGCAACAACAGCAAAAGCTCCAAGAGATGCTGACAACCATGACCGCACTCACTGGGCCAAAAGCAAGCCCGGAGACATCGTTGGCAGCGTCAAGAGCAGGAAACTGATGCCGAATTCCTCCGAAGAATGCTCGAGAGGAAAGACAAAGAGGCCGCGGAACAAGTGGCTAACATAAAACAAATGGCGCGGTTGTTCCAAGATATGGTGAGCATGATGATCCAGTCGGACCCTCCAGCCAAAGAGCCTCCAGTAATAACTGAAGACGATAGAGGAGAGACATCAAAACCTCTTCCGGCCTTTTCAGCTGCAAAGGAGGAAACAATCTCGAAAGCCGCGCTTGAAGACTATATAGCTCAACAGATACTAGCTCATCAGGCGAATGAAGCCGCTGGCCAAGTCGTCAGAACTGGGCGACCATACCCAAGCTAGTACGATCAGATTAAGTACCCGCCAGGATAAACGATTCCTTAGTTCCACGTATACAAGGGGACAGGCAATCCCCATCAACATGTCGCTCAGTTCAGGGCTCTGTGCGGTAATACAGGGGCTGACAACAAACTGTTGCTTCGCCAGTTTGTTGGCAGCTTGTCGGAGACAGCGTTTGAATGGTACTCTGAGCTCCTGAACGACTCCGTTAAGACATTTGCAGAAATGGAGTTACTGTTTACACAAAGGTTCGCAAGCGCTAGTGAACGCACCCCAATCACGGCATTGATCAATGCCACGGTGAAGCCGGGAGAAACATGGGTTCAGTATGCAATCCGGTGGCGGAACCTATGGTCGAAATGCGAACAGCGCATCGAAGAAGTTCCTGCAGTAGGCATGTTCGTGGGTACCCTTGATCCGCAGGCGACCATATCCCAGTTCATGATGTTTTTCAAGCCAACTACCTTCCAAGCCTTGATTGACAAGATGGCCCAAATGGATCAGATGGGTCATAGACCATCTTCTTCGAAGATGGAGCCTCGAAACGAAAAAGGGAAAGGGAAAGCGACCTTCGTCGCCAACGCTCAACAACGGCTGAGTGAGCCGAAACCAGCTGCTCACCAAGGCAACAAGCGGCGATCCCTCGATGAGAAGTTAAGACGTCCTTACCCATTTCCCCAGGATAAAACAAGGAGACTGTTCGAACTGGCAGTGCGCAACGGGCCCATCACTCTGCCGGATCCAAGACATCCGTCGCAACCTGGTGACGTTAACCATCCTAACTATTGTCCCTACCACAGAGTAATGGGTCACCCACTCGAAGATTGCTACGTCTTCAAAAACTGGGTTGAAGACCAATACCAGCAAGGCAAATTCGCATTGTCTGAAAACTGGAAGGTGAACCCGTCACAACCTCATACTCCGAAAAAGATAGACATGCCGGGGGCATCGTGCTCATTCATAGAGGAAGCTCCATTGGAAGTTGTTCTTTCGGCAAAAACTAAAAGAATGCTGAAAAATCTTCAAACATGTCCGGTGATCAGGTGGAAAAGCCCGCAAGAGCCGGAGATCATTGATGGGATGCTGAAACCACGCCCAACATCGAGAGTTGGTAGCGATGGGCAAAACACCCAGGCCCAGCCATCAAAGTCTTCAAAGAAAAAGAAGAAGACCAAAAATCCCGCGCAGTCTGACGACAAGCGCACGAATCTGCAAAAGCATATTGACGCGCTGGAGGAATACAACTAGAAGGCGCGAACCCCAGTCACGCTTCAAGTGTTTCTTAATCACATCCTTGAAAGTGAAGTTAACGACAATGATGAGAGAGACGACTCGTCAGAGGAACCCGAAGATTATGTGGCAAGTTGCCACATGTTCTCTCATTCGTCGCTAAGTAACAAAGAAGCTCACTCGGCGTTAGAAGATAACGTAGAGGAGTTGGGGGCAGGAGCAGTGCCAAAATCCATGGATTATATGATAAGGTCTATCGAGGGGAAACATACTTGTTCATAGAGCATCCGGCGAAACTTCGCCTCAAAGCTACTAGAAAAATCTATCTCTTTCTTCATCCCCTCTTCCTCAAGTTTAGTGAGAGAGCTTGTAGGATACCCTAACCCTAATCCAAGCCAACATCAAGAATCCCGAGTACCCATTAAGCAAGAAGCCCGACAACCTTTACGAGCGAAGCCGATCTTCAACGGAGCAAGCGATCCGAAGCCGATCCACGACTCATGAAGCCGAGCGACGCCCTATCAACAATCTAGATTCTTCTTCTTGTAGTTCTTGAAGCAAATGTAATCAAAATTGTTGAGATAAATAAAGGTGATATTTCTTCTATCTTGTTTTCTTTAAATTCCGCATCATGTTATCTTTACAAATCTTTAATATTGTCTGTGTGGTGATGTGTGAATAAAACTCCGCTCGTCGAGGAGTCGAGACGGTTAATAGAATGATGATGTAACATAGCTTTAATCGATTCTTGAGTCCTACGAGTTTTGTAAACCCTAGCAAGTTCAAGAAACGACGACCCATTTTGTTTCGATGCTTTCTTGATTGACATCGTTCGAAATTGGGGAGTTTGGATCGTTTCTTGAATTTGGTAGAGGCTAGAAAAGGAATGATATCGATGAAAGAACAAGGGTTATGAGATGAAACACTAGTTTCACGAGGAAGCCCCAACTCTCATCGATCATCATCAATCTAGTATCAATTCTTCGAAGGACAAGAATACGATATCTTTAGATTACATCACGTCTATCAACCCGATCGATTCCTACGAGCCTCTCTTATATTCTTAATTGTTGATTGGAAATATTATCAAAACACTGATTCTTGATTGTTTATAGTTTCTTGATTCTTGAATAAAGAATAGTGACACTCGAATACAAATCATTCTTGAATCATGTTTTCGTTTATTGTTGCTTAACATTTCATTTCAAACGTATTAATACAAACGAATCGTGCAATCCCTGTGGACGATCCGCACTCACTACAAACTACATCCGACACCGTAGTTTGATTGCGGTCAATATAATTTTTTTTGATTCGATACGACACATCCGAAATTTATAACAATCAAAATGGCGCCGTTGCCGGGGATTACGCGCTAATTCGTTTACATTTTATAGTTTGAATTGAAAGAATTATTCCATTGTTACTTCTTGAAATCAAAATTCGTACAAACTCTTACACATGTGTTGTGATTGATTGCAAGGTGATCTGGAGCATTCTGTGCTGTGATAAAATTGTTTGGAGAGTACCAGAGAACAGAGGGTAGCAACAGCAAGCAGTTGTTGAATTCTTGGGAAGTGAACCCATCAAGGAAGCGCGGAAGAGCGGCATATACATGGTCATTGCGGCGGAAACGCGGCATCATTGAGGGATCTCTGAAAAATTTTCAGTGCAGGTACTTTCTTGCTCTCTCCCCTCTCCCTTTTTAGCTCTAACTAACACTTTGCTGCAGGATTCTTTGCAAATAATCGCTGCGCCGCAAAAGCAAATTAAAATTGTGCGTGATTTTGCTTTCTTGGTTGTTTTTGCATTTTAAATACGGAATTTAAGGGGCACGGCCAAATCCAAATTAGGTGGGGATTTCATTACCCTTCCTAGGCCCCGAAAACCACCAAACTTGCATCCGCATTGACCCACATTAACTAAAAGAAATCTAGAGATGACTCTAAGGACTGTCGCGCTCATTTAGGACAAGAGAGGGCCGTGGGTAATTCATTGCTTATCCGCGTTTTCTTGTGGTGCCTAAGGCGAGTGTGTCTAAGGCTAGTGGTTTTTAATTAGGCCCACTACTTACGTAGTGGAGTACCTTCCCACTTACCTGGCACTTATCCGGCCACAGGGGGACAAAGAGGCAGTGGAGGATTGATCCTGCGACTTGTCTTTTGGCAGTTAGGAGCGGTCTAGAGCCGGACCTAGGTGACCATTAGATTCTAGGGTTGTGTTGCTGCATTTGGTTTGTCGCATCATTTTTTCAAAATCCGTCCCTTTTCAAAAGCAAACACCGCATTCATTTTACCCCTAATTATAAGCCAACGCTGCCACTTGTACTAACCCTTTTTAGTACAAGATAGGCTGGACACGGGATTCTAGTGCCCGTTTAGTCCGCGTACCCTTTATCGACTCCGAAGTCGATAATTCTCCATTTACCTTTTCTTTACCTACTACCACACCCACACCGATGGATCCAAATCCATCAAACTTCTTTAACCCTAATCTGCCGCCGTCCGTTGGTGCGCAGAATCCTCCCCACATTTCTCTCCAGGAAAGATGCTATCCACATAGAGGTCCTCTTTCGACCTGCCTATCCACACCACCAGCCAATGGGGATAACTTTGAGATTAAGCCCCAGTATATCAATCTTTTACCCAAATACCACGGACTCGAGACCGAGGACGCTTACGTTTTCATTACCAAATTTGAAAACGTATGCGCAATGATGGGTACGTCACAACTTTCAGTGGATGCGATGCGTCTACGACTTCTTCCATTTACATTGTGCGATATAGCCGAGAAGTGGCTATATAACACTACCGCACATTCCATTTCAAATTGGGATGAATTCGTCAAAGCATTCCTTAAGAAATTCTACCCACATCAAAAGACAGCTCGAGTCCGTAGCGAAATCTATCAATTCACCCAGCTTCCAAATGAAACATTTTCAAAATGTCTTGACCGCTTCAAGGATCTGTTAGTCCAATGTCCACATCACGGCATCCCGAGATGGGAATTGTGCCGAATCATTTATGAGGGCATTACTCCTTACACAAGACAGTCCCTTGAATCCATGTGTCAAGGCAACTTTTTGACCAAAGATGATTGGGAAGCCTGGAAATTTCTAGAAGATTTCGCTGAAAAATCTTTACAGTGGGAGGGTGTGAGTCAATCGTCTAGGGATGGCAATGATATTTCCATAGGAGTTAGAGCTGACATTGCAGCTATCAATAAGAAACTCGTGAATATGGAAAACAAATTTTTAGCTGCCGCCCTAAGTCAAATATCACTCTCCAAAACTGTATGTGGTTGTTGTTCTGATCCGTCTCACTTGACGGAAGAATGTCCATTTCAAGATCATGAGCTTACCAATGCCGCATTTCAAAGACCTAGAAACGATCCATCTTCCTCCACATATGATCAGGGTTGGAGGAATAACCCTAACTTTGCTTGGAACCAATCACAATTTCAAAACACAGTTCCAAACACGAATCATTTCCAAAGGGTCCCTCCACCACAACAGCAACCACCACAATTGAGTCAGCACCCCTTTCAAGCACAAAATTTTCAAAATCCGGTCAACACTTTTGCACCATCCAGTCCTTTGCAGTTGACCGGGACTGATGAATCCTATTCATTTGCACAATGCATGAATTTGGTCTTAACAAATATCATGCAAGTTTCGGCTGAAATGAAATCTTCTGTCGATAAAATTGAGAAAAACTCAGCGTCCCAAGCTGAGAGTATCAAATCGATGGAAGCAGAAATTTCACGATTAAGAGCCGAAATGAGTGCACGAGAGAAAGGGAAACTTCCAGCTCAATCTTTACCCAATCTTGGCTATTCACATCATGTGGATGAGATCACGTTGAGATCTGGAAGAGTGTTTGACCATCACCTTGGGGAAGAGTTTGATGATACTGATAAATCAATCAATAACACCCCGGCTGAGACCTTTCCTTACACACACACTTCTTTTACCCCACCATCTTCTTCCGAGCCTATTCTCCATTTCCCAAAAGGCTCGCCACTACAGCCCACCTCTTTTACCCCTTCTCGGACGATCCCCACTTCTATTCCGGGATCGGTTCCACACACACTTCCTTCTCCTATGATGGACCCAGCACTTATTGCTAAAGGACCTTATCCGAATCGGTTAAGGGCTAATACACCGAGTCCACATATGGAGAAGATTATGAACATTTTTAAGCAAGTAAACACTAACATCCCTCTCCTAGATGCCATCCAACAAGCTCCTTCTTATGCAAAAACTCTTAAGAACTTGTGCACTAGGAAGAGGAAGAATCCAGTGCCCAAGAAGATTTTTATGGAAAAAACAATAGACACGGCTTTCCCCCAACAATTACCGAGAAAACGTAAGGATCCAGGATATCCTACTATTTCCGTTTCTATTGGGGAAAAACACATTAACCGTGCTCTATTAGACCTTGGCGCTAGTGTTAACTTGCTTCCATACTCAGTCTATGAGCAATTAGGGATCGGAGAGTTGAAGCCAACCAATTGCACTCTCCAGATGGCTGACCGATCAATCACCAAACCTAGGGGTGAACTGGAGGATGTGTTAATAAAAATCGGGGAATTCATATTCCCTGTGGACTTTATTGTAATTGATACACAGCCTGTAGCGAACCCACGGAATCAAATTCCGGTGATTTTAGGTCGCCCCTTTTTGGCCACTTCCAATGCTATAATCAACTGTCGTAATGGTTCTATGACCCTATCTTTCGGGAATAGGTCAATAGAGCTGAACATTTACAAGTTAGGAAGTGTACCCTCCGAACCTATTGCTCAGGTATGTTCTGTCGACTTAATGGATGTCGACAGCAGCGAATTTGATGATCCTCCTGATATCGATCTTGACTCTTTTCATACGTTATTGTTTGACCCAACTATGTATCATACACATACGGACTCTTCCACTGAGATGTCCGGGTCAACAATTAACACGGATTATGAACCGTTCTTAGAGTCTGAAGATCACCCCGTACTTTGTGATGACATTATTCATCGGGGTATAGATGGAACTTTTGAGGAAATCTTCGCAGATGAACTCGCATTTTTAAATAACACGGGTGTTGAGATGAATCATATCCCAACCAATGAAATTGAACCTCCACCCCTTTTTCTGAACTGTAAAAAAAATGCGAGTAATCCATCATATTCACTGCATCGTCTCTCCAAAATGAGACGCACACACATTCTCTCCCACCACTTACCTTTTCCCCACGTCTTCTTCCACCAACCCGAGCACTGCATTGATAAAATTTTTGAATGGTTGGTGTTAACATTTGGTCTTTGCAAAGCTTGGCATCGACCAATGATTTTTGACCCCCTCATATGATTAACATTGCATAACTCATGTTTGGGGGGGGTATAATTTTTCTGGCTCCTAAAAAGAAATTTTTTACAAAATTTTGAGCCAAAAATAAATTTCGGGGAGGTTCTTCACTTAAATATTTTGCCCCCACTAATAAATTCCTCCCAAGCTTACAGGTTTTTCGAGATTTAGCGGAAGGCAACAGTGAGGACACTGTTGAAAATAAGTTTGGGGGAGGTTTGTGCTTATTTTCGCATCATTTGCATATCATTTGCATAAGCACAAAACATTTCTTTAAAAACCATGAAAATTTAAAAATTTTCAAAATTATAAAAATATTTTTTGTATATAAATAAGATAATAAAAGTTTAGATAGTGAACAATTACATCCATGAGATTAGAAAAATTTAAGAAAACTAAGAAAATTAGAAGTTTTCTTATACGAACTAGTAATAAGTAGTTATGAGCCGTTGTCCCAAGGGTTAGTAAGATGAAAGACGTCACTAATCTGAGGATAAAAATAAGTCTGAAAAATAGTTTCTATTCTGGAAGCCAAACATTTTGAACGTTGATACCCTGCTATTCGCACTTACACACGTCTTAAAGCCTGGGATAGTAGAGGATACCTTGAAATGCTCTTGTCTTAAAGCCAAAAGTATGAAATAAAAAAAAAATGGTGAGAAAATAAGACACTGGTTTTGTTATCACCAAGGGAAATAAAAAAATATATAGCAAGGGTGCTTTTTCACCTAGTGCCCTAAGGCCAACTGGTCTGGGAGTCACTGCTATGCCTGAGGTGGTGCAAGACAAGGAAAATACACCAAGTTAGCAAGCACGGGAGTAATCGGTCGGTTAGTACCTCAAGAAGTATTAACGGTCGCATGAAAGTGTGTGAGCAATCTCGTCTATCAAAAATGTACTGAGGCTGATGGGCAAGAGTATGATAGCTTGAATTGAATTCTCCGGGTGTAGGGATGTCTTTTACACACACGCAGGGTGATATGATCGATGTTTGGAAAATAGATAGGAATGAAGAATAAGACGATGTTTTATTGAGGGAGGACGTGATTTCTAACATCTTTTCATGACCATTAAGATAAGGCTCATGACAACCGAAAAGCTAGCTTAGTTGGAAACCCTAATTTTCAAAGTCTTTCTTTTACAATTCTTGTCTTTAAATGTAATATTCATGATCTTTCTTTTATTATTGGATTTTGTGGGTGCAATCCGCTGAAAACCCTCAGGAGACAACACTCCTCCTACTAGGGACACCTAGAGGTTTAAAGGCTTGTTGCACGTGCTCAGTGCAATCGTGTTGCCTACGAAAGTGTGCTAGTTAGTTTTTCTCTTTCTTTATTTTCTCCTTCTCTTTTTAATAAAACATTCGCTCGAGACGATCGAAATTAAGTTTGGGGGTATTTGATCAGTCGAAAATATTGCATATTTTAACCGGCAATTTCCCTATCATCTGCATACATTTAGAAGTGTTCGGCATTCATATTCTACATATTAGCAAATCTGTCACAAAATATCAGATTACATGTATTCGACCTTAAAACCGGCATTCCGAGGGAAATTGCTGCCATTTCGGCTCGAACACCTATGGACACATCTATTTGGTCTACGCCACCCCTATTCAATGGTTGGGTTCCACTCTCCCACAGTAGTGATTTTTCAGCGAACTCTTCTAAGTATCGCCAAGCTTCCCCATCATCCTTAGTCATAAATGTACCTTGACACATGTTTTCAAGGCTCTGTTTAGTGCTAGGGTTACTGCCCTCATATATGATTCGGCAAAGCTCCCATCTCGGGATGCCGTGATGAGGACATTGAACCAATAGATCCTTGAAACGTTCAAAGTATTTTGAAAATGGTTCGGTAGGGAGCTGGGCAAAATGGTTTAGTTCGCTACGGATTCGAGCCGTCTTTTGGATTGGGTAAAATTTCTTAAGGAATGCAGCAACGAATTCTTCCCAATTCGTAATAGAGTGTGCGGTAGTGTTATATAGCCACTTCTCGGCTATATCGCACAATGTGAATGGAAGAAGTCGTAGACGCATCGCATCCACTGAAAGTTGTGACGTACCCATCATTGCGCATACGTTTTCAAATTTGGTAATGAAAACGTAAGCGTCCTCAGTCTCGAGTCCGTGGTATTTGGGTAAAAGATTGATATACTGGGGCTTAATCTCAAAGTTATCCCCATTGGCTGGTGGTGTGGATAAGCAGGTCGAAAGAGGACCTCTAAGTGGATAGCATCTTTCCTGAAGAGAAATGTGGGGAGGATTCTGCGCACCAACGGACGGCGGCAGATTAGGGTTAAAGAAGTTTGATGGATTCGGATCCATCGATGTGGGTGTGGTAATAGGTAAAGAAAAGGTAAATGGAGAATTATCGACTTCGGAGTCGATAAAGGGTACGCGGACTAAACGGGCACTAGAATCCCGTGTCCAGCCTATCTTGTACTAAAAAGGGTTAGTACAAGTGGCAGCGTTGGCTTATAATTAGGGGTAAAATGAATGCGGTGTTTGCTTTTGAAAAGGGGCGGATTTTGAAAAAATGATGCGACAAACCAAATGCAGCACACCAACCCTAGAATCTAATGGTCACCTAGGTCCGGCTCTAGACCGCTCCTAACTGCCAAAAGACAAGTCGCGGGATAGAATCCTCCACTGCCTCTTTGTCCCCCTGTGGCCGGATAAGTGCCAGGTAAGTGGGAAGGTACTCCACTACGTAAGTAGTGGGCCTAATTAAAAACCACTAGCCTTAGACACACTCGCCTTAGGCACCACAAGAAAACGCGGATAAGCAATGAATTACCCACGGTCCTCTCTTGTCCTAAATGAGCGCGACAGTCCTTAGAGTCATCTCCAGATTTCTTTTAGGTAATGTGGGTTAATGCGGATGCAAGTTTGGTGGTTTTCGGGGCCTAGGAAGGGTAATGAAATCCCCACCTAATTTGGATTTGGCTGTGCCCCTTAAATTCCGTATTTAAAATGCAAAAACAACCAAGAAATCAAAATCACGCACAATTTTAATTTGCTTTTGCGGCGCAGCGATTATTTGCAAAGAATCCTGCAGCAAAGTGTTAGTTGGAGCTAAAAAGGGAGAGGGGAGAGAGCAAGAAAGTACCTGCACTGAAAATTTTTCAGAGATCCCTCAATGATGCCGCGTTTCCGCCGCAATTACCTTGTATATGCCGCTCTTCCGCGCTTCCTTGATGGGTTCACTTCCCAAGAATTCGACAACTGCTTGCTGTTCTACCCTCTGTTCTCTGGTACTCTCCAAACAATTTTATCACAGCACAGAATGCTCCAGATCACCTTGCAATCAATCACAACACATGTGTAAGAGTTTGTACGAATTTTGATTTCAAGAAGTAACAATGGAATAATTCTTTCAATTCAAACTATAAAATGTAAACGAATTAGCGCGTAATCCCCGGCAACGGCGCCATTTTGATTGAACTTTTTTCTGATGTGTATATGTAAAAAGTATCGACAATCAAAAAATTATATTGACCGCAATCAAACTACGGTGTCGGATGTAGTTTGTAGTGAGTGCGGATCGTCCACAGGGATTGCACGATTCGTTTGTATTATGATACGTTTGAAATGAAAAGTTAAGCAACAATAAAAGAAAACATGATTCAAGAGTTTTGATTTTCAAGTGTCACTATTCTATTCAAGAATCAAGAAAAAGATAAACAGTCAAGAATGGTGTATCGATGATATTTCCAATCAACAATCAAGAATCTAAAAGAGGCTCGTAGGAATCGATCGAGTCTATAGACGTGATGTAATTTAAAGATATCGTGTTCTTGTCCTTCGAAGGATTGATACTAGATCGATGATCATCGACAAGAGTTAGGGTTTTCTCGTGAAACTAGGGTTTCATCTTATCCCTTGTTCTGTTGTCGATATCATTCACATTCTAGCCTCTAGCAATTTCAAGAAACGATCCTAACTCCCCCAGTTTGAACGATGTCAATCAAGAAAGCATCGAAGCAAAAATGGGTTGTCGGTTCTTGAACTTGCTAGGGTTTACAAAACTTGTAGGAATCAAGAATCGATTAAAGCTATGTTACATCATCTTTCTATTGACCGTCTCGACTCCTCGACGAGCGGAGTTTTATTCACACATCACCACACATAAAAGATTGACAAATTGTAAAGATATCATGATGCGGAAATTAAAGAAAACAAGATAAAAGAATATCACATTTATTTATCTCAACAATTTTGATTACATTTGCTTCAAGAACTACAAGAAGAAGAATCTAGATTGTTGATCGGGCGTCGCTCGGCTTCATGAGTCGTGGATCGGCTCGGATCGTTTGCTCTGTTGAAGATCGGCTTCGCTCCAAAAGGTTGAAGGATTTCTTGCCTAATGGGTACTCGGGATTCTTGATGTTGGCTTGGATTAGGGTTAGGGTTTCCTACAAGCTCTCTCACTAAACTTGAGGAAGAGGGGATGAAGAAAGAGATAGATTGGGGATAGATTCACTAATTGGATGAATAATTCCCAAGGTTGAATAATGTGGGGATAATGAGCCTAGGGTCTTATTTATAGAGCTCCCAAACCCTAGGTCTAGGTTTGAATTGGAACTTTCCCTCCCAAAGTTTGTTGAAAGAGTTTGTTAGGAACTAGCTTAGGGTTTAAGCTAGGGTTTAGGGAAAGTTCTAGAATGATTAGGCTAGTTAAGGTGTTTGCTGACCTGGTAGAAGTATCTGGAGTCTTCTGGAAAATATCATGAATTTTTGAGCAGTGGGCCCTGATGTAGGAGTTGTGAACTGAAATTTAGGAGATGACGTCACCAATGAGCCGCGCTTCAGCGGCACAAGAAGGCTATGGCCGCGGATGCGCGGCCATGTGGGGTCCTTGGGATCTGTGTCTTCTGCAGTGGTCTTGTACTGCTGTTTAGGGCTTCTTTTGATGTTCTGAATTGTGATTACTCCTTTGTATTAGTACCAGATCTGAATTTAGTGAGTTTACGTATCTTTCGAGCGGTGTAATGTTCGAGCAAGCTTCTCTTTTCCTACACAGACTTTGAAACACGGGTTGCAAGATATAGAAAATATGCCATGTAATGAAATGCAGTCAATTTCCCTCGGAATGCCGGTTTTAAGGTCGAATACATGTAATCTGATATTTTGTTACAGATTTTCTAATATGTAGAATATGAATGCCGAACACTTCTAAATGTATGCAGATGATAGGGAAATTGCCGGTTAAAATATACAATATTTTCGACTGATCAAATACCCCCAAACTTAATTTCGATCGTCTCGAGCGAATGTTTTATTAAAAAGAGAAGGAGAAAAATAAAGAAAGAGAAAAACTAACTAGCAACTTTCGTAGGCAACACGATTGCACTGAGCACGTGCAACAAGCCTTTAAACCTCTAGGTGTCCCTAGTAGGAGGAGTGTTGTCTCCTGAGGGTTTTCAGCGGATTGCACCCACAAAATCCAATAATAAAAGAAAGATCATGAATATTACATTTAAAGACAAGAATTGTAAAAGAAAGACTTTGAAAATTAGGGTTTCCAACTAAGCTAGCTTTTCGGTTGTCATGAGCCCTATCTTAATGGTCATGAAAAGATGTTAGAAATCACGTCCTCCCTCAATAAAACATCGTCTTATTCTTCATTCCTATCTGTTTTCCAAACATCGATCATATCACCCTGCGTGTGTGTAAAAGACATCCCTACACCCGGAGAATTCAATTCAAGCTATCATACTCTTGCCCATCAGCCTCAGTACATTTTTGATAGACGAGATTGCTCACACACTTTCATGCGACCGTTAATACTTCTTGAGGTACTAACCGACCGATTACTCCTGTGCTTGCTAACTTGGTGTATTTTCCTCGTCTTGCACCACCTCAGGCATAGCAGTGACTCCCAGACCAGTTGGCCTTAGGGCACTAGGTGAAAAAGCACCCTTGCTATATATTTTTTTATTTCCCTTGGTGATAACAAAACCAGTGTCTATTTTTCTCACCATTTTTTTTTATTTCATACTTTTGGCTTTAAGACAAGAGCATTTCAAGGTATCCTCTACTATCCCAGGCTTTAAGACGTGTGTAAGTGCGAATAGCAGGGTATCAACGTTCAAAATGTTTGGCTTCCAGAATAGAAACTATTTTTCAGACTTATTTTTATCCTCAGATTAGTGACGTCTTTCATCTTACTAACCCTTGGGACAACGGCTCATAACTACTTATTACTAGTTCGTATAAGAAAACTTCTAATTTTCTTAGTTTTCTTAAATTTTTCTAATCTCATGGATGTAATTGTTCACTATCTAAACTTTTATTATCTTATTTATATACAAAAAATATTTTTATAATTTTGAAATTTTTTAAATTTTTATGGTTTTTTGAAAATGTTTTGTGCTTATGCAAATGATATGCAAATGATGCGAAAATAAGCACAAACCTCCCCCAAACTTGTTTTCAAGAGTGTCCTCACTGTTGCCTTCTGCTAAATCTGGAAAAACCTGTAAGCTTGGGAGGAATTTATTAGTGGGGGCAAAATATTTAAGTGAAGAACCTCCCCGAATTTTTTTTTTGGCTCATCATTTTGTAAAAAATTCTTTTTAGGAGCCAGAAAAAATTATACCCCCCCCAAACTTGAGTTATGCAATGTTAAGTTTTGAAAATCACAAGTGGGGGTCAAAAATCAGTGGTCGATGCCAAGCTTTGCAAAGACCGAAAGTTAACACCAACCATTCGAAAATTTTATCAATGCAGTGCTCGGGTTGGTGGAAGAAGAAGTGGGGAAAAGGTAAGTGGTGGGATAGAATATGTGTGCGTCTCATATTGGAGAGACGATGCAGTGAATGTGATGGATAACTCGCATTCTTTTTACATTTCAGAAGAAGGGGTGGAGGTTCAATTCCATTGATTTGGACATGATTCGTCTCAACACCCGTGCTTTTTAGAAATGCGAGTTCATCAGCGAAGATCTCCTCAAAAGTTTCATCTATACCCCGAAGAATAATGTCATCACAATGTGCGGGGTGATCTTCAGACTCTAAAAGCAGTTCATAATCAGTGTTAGTTGTTGACCCGGACATCTTGATGGAAGAGTCCGTATGTGTATGATACATAGTTGGGTCAAACAATAACGTATGAAAAGAGTCAAGATCAGTATCAGGAGGATCATTAAATTCGCTGCTGTCGACATCCATTAAGTCGACAGAACAGACCTGAGCAGTAGGTTAGGAGGGTACACTTCCTAACTTGTAAATGTTCATCTCAATTGTCCTGTTCCCGAAGGATAAGGTCATCGAACAGTTACGACAATTGATGATAGCATTGGAAGTGGCCAAAAAGGGGCGACCTAAAATCACCGGAATTTGATTCCGTGAGTTCGCTACAGGCTGTGTATCAATTACAATAAAGTCTACAGGGAAGATAAATTCCCCGATTTTTATTAACACATCCTCTAGTTCACTCCTAGGTCTGGTGATTGATCGGTCAGCCATCTGTAGAGTGCATGGAGATGGTTTCAACTCTCCAATCCCTAACTGCTCATAAACTGAGAAAGGAAGCAGGTTAACACTTGCCCCAAGATCTAGTAGAGCACGGTTAATGTGTTTCTCCCCAATAGAGATGGAAATCGTAGGATATCCAGGATCCTTACGTTTCCTTAGTAATTGCTGGGGGAAAGCTGTGTCTACTGTTTTTGCCATGAATATCTTGGGCATTTGTTTCTTCCTCTTTCTAGTGCAAAAATCTTTAAGAACTTTTGCGTATGCAGGGACTTGTTGAATAGCATCTAGAAGAGGGATATTGATGTTAACCTGTTTAAACATCTCAGTGATCTTCTCCATTTGTGGACTTAGTGTGTTAGCCCTTAACCGATTAGGGTAAGGTGCTTTAGCAATAAGTGCTGGGTCCATCATAGGAGAAGGAAGTGTGTGTGGAACCGATCCCAGAATAGAAGTGGGAATCGTCCGAGGAGGGGTAAAAGAGGTGGGCTGTAGTGGCGAGCCTTTTGGGAAATGGAGAATAGGCTCGGAAGAAGATGGTAGGGTAGAAGAACTGGGGTCAGAAGTGTGTGTGTGTGGAAAGGTCTCAGCCGGGGTGTTGATATGATTTTCAGTATCATCAACTTCTTCCCCAACATGATTGTCAAGCACTCTTCCAGATCTCAACGTGGTGATTGCATTCACATGATGTGAATAACCAGGATTTGGTAAGGATTGAGCTGGAAGTTTCCCTTTCTCCCTTGCACTTATTTCGGCTTTTAATCGTGCAATTTCTTCTTCCATTGATTTAATACTCTCGTTTTGGGACGCAGAGTTTTTCTTCATGTCATCGACGGAAGATTTCATTTCAGCCGAAACTTGTATGATATTTGTTAAGATCAAATTCATGTATTGTGCAAAAGAAAAGGATTCATCAGTTCCGGTCAACTGTAAAGGACTAGACAGTGCAGGTGTGTTGACCTGATTTTGAAAATTATGTGCTTGAAAGGGGTGCTGACTTAATTGAAGTTGTGGCTGCTGTTGTGGTGGAGGGAGAGCCCTTTGAAATTGATTAGTGTTTGGAACCGTGTTTTGAGATTGATTTTGGTTCCAAGCAAAATTAGGGTGATTCCTCCAACCCTGATTATATGTGGAAGAAAAAGGATCGTTCCTAGGTCTTTGAAATGCGGCATTGGTATGCTCACGACCTTGAAACGGACATTCTTCCGTCAAGTGAGACGGATCAGAACAGCACCCACAAACAGTTTTGGGGAGTGATACCGGGTTTAGGGAGGCTGCTGCAAATTTGTGTTCCATAGCGTCGAGCTTCTTTTGCATTGCTGCCATTTCGGCTCGAACACCTATGGACACATCTATTTGGTGTACGCCACCCCTATTCAATGGTTGGGTTCCACTCTCCCACAGTAGTGATTTTTCAGCGAACTCTTCTAAGTATCGCCAAGCTTCCCCATCATCCTTAGTCATAAATGTACCTTGACACATGTTTTCAAGGCTCTGTTTAGTGCTAGGGTTACAGCCCTCATATATGATTCGGCAAAGCTCCCATCTCGGGATGCCGTGATGAGGACATTGAACCAATAGATCCTTGAAACGTTCAAAGTATTTTGAAAATGGTTCGGTAGGGAGCTAGGCAAAATGGTTTAGTTCGCTACGGATTCGAGCCGTCTTTTGGATTGGGTAAAATTTCTTAAGGAATGCAGCGACGAATTCTTCCCAATTCGTAATAGAGTGTGCGGTAGTGTTATATAGCCACTTCTCGGCTATATCGCACAATGTGAATGGAAGAAGTCGTAGACGCATCGCATCCACTGAAAGTTGTGACGTACCCATCATTGCGCATACGTTTTCAAATTTGGTAATGAAAACGTAAGCGTCCTCAGTCTCGAGTCCGTGGTATTTGGGTAAAAGATTGATATACTAGGGCTTAATCTCAAAGTTATCCCCATTGGCTGGTGGTGTGGATAAGCAGGTCGAAAGAGGACTTCTAAGTGGATAGCATCTTTCCTGAAGAGAAATGTGGGGAGGATTCTGCGCACCAACGGACGGCGGCAGATTAGGGTTAAAGAAGTTTGATGGATTCGGATCCATCGATGTGGGTGTGGTAATAGGTAAAGAAAAGGTAAATGGAGAATTATCGACTTCGGAGTCGATAAAGGGTACGCGGACTAAACGGGCACTAGAATCCCGTGTCCAGCCTATCTTGTACTAAAAAGGGTTAGTACAAGTGGCAGCGTTGGCTTATAATTAGGGGTAAAATGAATGCGGTGTTTGCTTTTGAAAAGGGGCGGATTTTGAAAAAATGATGCGACAAACCAAATGCAGCACACCAACCCTAGAATCTAATGGTCACCTAGGTCCGGCTCTAGACCGCTCCTAACTGCCAAAAGACAAGTCGCGGGATAGAATCCTCCACTGCCTCTTTGTCTCCCTGTGGCCGGATAAGTGCCAGGTAAGTGGGAAGGTACTCCACTACGTAAGTAGTGGGCCTAATTAAAAACCACTAGCCTTAGACACACTCGCCTTAGGCACCACAAGAAAACGCGGATAAGCAATGAATTACCCACGGCCCTTTCTTGTCCTAAATGAGCGCGACAGTCCTTAGAGTCATCTCTAGATTTCTTTTAGTTAATGTGGGTTAATGCGGATGCAAGTTTGGTGGTTTTCGGGGCCTAGGAAGGGTAATGAAATCCCCACCTAATTTGGATTTGGCCATGCCCCTTAAATTCCGTATTTAAAATGCAAAAACAACCAAGAAATCAAAATCACGCACAATTTTAATTTGCTTTTGCGGCGCAGCGATTATTTGCAAAGAATCCTGCAGCAAAGTGTTAGTTGGAGCTAAAAAGGGAGAGGGGAGAGAGAAAGAAAGTACCTGCACTGAAAATTTTTCAGAGATCCCTCAATGATGCCGCGTTTCCGCCGCAATGACCATGTATATGCCGCTCTTCCGCGCTTCCTTGATGGGTTCACTTCCCAAGAATTCAACAACTGCTTGCTGTTGCTACCCTCTGTTCTCTGGTACTCTCCAAACAATTTTATCACAGCACAGAATGCTCCAGATCACCTTGCAATCAATCACAACACATGTGTAAGAGTTTGTACGAATTTTGATTTCAAGAAGTAACAATGGAATAATTCTTTCAATTCAAACTATAAAATGTAAACGAATTAGTGCGTAATCCCCGGCAACGGCGCCATTTTGATTGTTTTAAATTTCGGATGTGTCGTATCGAATCAAAAAATTATATTGACCGCAATCAAACTACGGTGTCGGATGTAGTTTGTAGTGAGTGCGGATCGTCCACAGGGATTGCACGATTCGTTTGTATTATGATACGTTTGAAATGAAAAGTTAAGCAACAATAAAAGAAAACATGATTCAAGAGTTTTGATTTTCAAGTGTCACTATTCTATTCAAGAATCAAGAAAAAGATAAACAGTCAAGAATCGGTGTATCGATGATATTTCCAATCAACAATCAAGAATATAAAAGAGGCTCGTAGGAATCGATCGAGTCTATAGACGTGATGTAATCTAAAGATATCGTGTTCTTGTCCTTCGAAGGATTGATACTAGATCGATGATCATCGACAAGAGTTAGGGTTTTCTCGTGAAACTAGGATTTCATCTTATCCCTTGTTCTGTTGTCGATATCATTCACATTCTAGCCTCTAGCAATTTCAAGAAACGATCCTAACTCCCCCATTTTGAACGATGTCAATCAAGAAAGCATCGAAGCAAAAATGTGTTGTCGGTTCTTGAACTTGCTAGGGTTTACAAAACTTGTAGGAATCATGAATCAATTAAAGCTATGTTACATCATCTTTCTATTGACCGTCTCGACTCCCCGACGAGCGGAGTTTTATTCACACATCACCACACATAAAAGATTGACAAATTGTAAAGATATCATGATGCGGAAATTAAAGAAAACAAGATAAAAGAATATCACATTTATTTATCTCAACAATTTTGATTACATTTGCTTCAAGAACTACAAGAAGAAGAATCTAGATTGTTGATCGGGCGTCGCTCGGCTTCATGAGTCGTGGATCGGCTCGGATCGTTTGCTCTGTTGAAGATCGGCTTCGCTCCAAAAGGTTGAAGGATTTCTTGCCTAATGGGTACTCGGGATTCTTGATGTTGGCTTGGATTAGGGTTAGGGTTTCCTACAAGCTCTCTCACTAAACTTGAGGAAGAGGGGATGAAGAAAGAGATAGATTGGGGATAGATTCACTAATTGGATGAATAATTCCCAAGGTTGAATAATGTGGGGATAATGAGCCTAGGGTCTTATTTATAGAGCTCCCAAACCCTAGGTCTAGGTTTGAATTGGAACTTTCCCTCCCAAAGTTTGTTGAAAGAGTTTGTTAGGAACTAGCTTAGGGTTTAAGCTAGGGTTTAGGGAAAGTTCTAGAATGATTAGGCTAGTTTAGTGAAGCACAAAGTGTTTGCTGAACTGGTAGAAGTATCTGGAGTCTTCTGGAAAATGTCATGCATTTTTGGAATGTAGCAGACGAAACAGGAGTTGTGGTGCAATTTTGACTTGATGACGTCACCAATGAGCCGCGCTTCCGCGGCACAATAAGGCTATGGCCGCGGATCCGCGGCTCCTTGATGGGCTTGGGCCTTGGTATTTCAGGTTCTGTCTTGCACTGCTATTTGGGGTTTTCTCTGATGTTTTGATTTGTTTTTTCCCTTCTGTGTTGATACCAGATTTGAGTTTAGTGAGTTGACATATCTTTTGAGCGGTGTAATGATCGAGCAAGCTTCTCTTTTCCTGCACAGACTTCGAAACACGGGTTGCAAGATATAGAAAATATGCCATGTAATGAAATGCAGTCAATTTCCCTCGGAATGCCGGTTTTAAGGTCGAATACATGTAATCTGATATTTTGCGACCGATTTGCTAATATGTGAATTATGAATACCGTACACTTCTATATGGATGCAAATGATAAGGAAATTGCCGGTTAAAATATGCAATATTTTCGACTGATCACTACTATGGACCGAAAAGTCCGTAAACTAGAAATTCGCCTCAAATATGGCAACAATGGACCGTAATATCCTAAAACTAGCTACGGACCGTAACGTCCTTAAACTACTACGAACCGCATCATCCGAAGGCTGACGCAAAAAAAAACAGTACGCCCATAAGCAAAAAAGACACGGATGAAAACATGAAAGGGCTCCGTGAGTAAAAACAGCAGGGCTACCGGCGAGTTTGTGAAAACCCAAAAGGGCGCAATCTCGTTAAAAAACACTTGCAAGGTCCTCTCGATGAGAAAACTACCTGCGTGAGATCCTTACGACTCACAAAGGGGCAACACACTTAAGGATCCCAACGACTCCTAAGGAAAAATTACACTTACGAGATCCTCACGACTTGTAAGGAGAACCCTCTTATGAGACCCTCACGACTCATAAGATTCAAAAGCCTTAAGCTACAGGGATCTGAACCTGTTCTTAAGCCATCACCTTTCCTATATTTCCCTACAAGCGGTTCAATATTGACCCTTGTATACAATCCACGGGCACAAATAAACGTCTCCCCGACCAAGTTCCCGCCAATGGCGCGAAATTTCTCCATTTGGTGAACAACACTTGTAAGTCCTCTCGATTTATAAGGAGAAAACACTCTTGTAAGATCCTTACGACTTACAAAAGAAAATGCACTCAGGAGTCCTCACGACCCCTAAGGAGAAAACGCACCTACAAGATCCTCATGACTCGTAGGGAGAAATACTTTTATGAGACCCTTACGGCTCATGAAGTCAAAAGCCTTAGTCGACAGGATCCTAACCCTGTTTGCTAAGCCACCTTTGTTCGAATCGACAACGGCAAGTGATGATTTGCTCCTGGCAATATTCCAGTCGCAGCGATGCTGATGCCAAGATTGGTATCAGATCCCGAGTTCCATACTCGCGGCAAAAGTCAGCGAGCCATAAGTGCATATGAAATAGTCGAAATGATAGGGCAACTTGCAACAAAATTAGCAAGTAAAATATATGCATACAAAAACAGCCGAAATGATTGGGCAACTCACAATAAAAAATAGTGAGTAAAAAGAAAAAATAGCCGAAATGATTGGGCACCGCGAAAAAATAGCCGAAATGATTGGGCAATCGTGACTTTCGCGATATAAAAAGCTAAAATGATAGATCATTGTTGAAAGAAAACAAAAAAATACATATGAAATGAAACTTTTGCCCTGCAGGTAAGTCCATAATGACCCTTGTATACAATCCATGGGCATAAAAAAAAAGGGAATCACATGTCCCAACAAACCCTATCAAAGGGAGAGTCGGGTCTCAGCGGCAATATCTGCATCCCAGAAGACCAACAACGGCGTTCCTCCTCATGCCAGCAGGACACGGACGTGGCACTACCAATCGGAGCCACGACAAAGTCCTTAGTTCCAAGACTCTGCGGTTCATAGACAACCTAAAGTCGATCCCCGACATCGTAGAAAACGGAGAAAGTCGATCCCCGACACCGTAGAAAACGGAGAAAGTCGATCCCCGACACCGTAGAAAACGGAGAAAGTCGAACCCCGACACCGTAGAAAACGGAGAAAGTCGAACCCCGACACCGTAGAAAACGGAGAAAGTCGATCCCCGACACCGTAGAAAACGGAGAAAGTCGATCCCCGACACCGTAGAAAACGGAGAAAGTCGATCCCCGACACCGTAGAAAATGGAGAAAGTCGAACCCCGACACCGTAGAAAACGGAGAAAGTTGACCCCGACACCGTAGAAAACGGAGAAAGTCGATCCCGACACCGTAGAAAACGGAGAAAGTCGACCCCCGACACCGTAGAAAATGGAGAAAGTCGATCCCCGACCCCGTAGAAAACGGAGAAAGTCGACCCCGACACCGTAGAAAACGGAGAAAGTCGACCCCCGACACCGTAGAAAATAGAGAAAGTCGATCCCCGACCCCGTAGAAAACGGAGAAAGTCGATCCCGACACCGTAGTAAACGGAGAAAGTCGATCCTGACACCGTAGAAAACAGAGAAAGTCGATCCTGACACCGTAGAAAACGGAGAAAATCAACCCTCAACCTCCCCGTCGAAGCAACGCTTCGACTCGGGAACAAGTCAACTCATCAACCACTTATGAGTCCTCTCGACTTGTAAGGGAGAAAATTCTCTTGCGAGATCCTTACGACTCTCAAGAGAAAGTACACTTAGGAATCCTCATGATTCCTAAGGAAAAAATACACCTACGAGATCCTCTCGACTCGTAGGGAGAAAAGTCTTTATGAGACCCTCATGGCTCATAAAGTTGAAAAGTCTTAGGCAGCAGACTTGAACTTTCTTCCCAAGCCATCGCTACCCTACAAAGAGGCTAAGATAGACTGTTATCTACTATCTATAGGCCACATTTGCTAAAGTAACATGTCAACAACACAACAAAGAGAAGAAAGCGACAGTGGGAGATAAGGAAAATGTGTCTTTATTCATAAAGTCAATCGAATACAAGGTACATCATAATTTTTTTTTGAATGAATACATGTTATTCAAAGATTACAAATGTATAATCGATACAAAGACGACTATTGAGAAGGAGGCGATTTTAACAAATCAGCAAGCTGCTCGCGCACTCCTCTCAGCTCCTTCTCATCATCAGCCGCCGCGGTCATCTCCGTTTCAATTCGAGTCCGTTGCTGTAAGCAGGATGAAAGCTCATCATCGATTTCCTTCTGAGCAACTTCCTGACTCTGTGTAACCTGCTCAGTGAAGTCAAGCTTTTTCCTCAGCACCAGCCCATCAGAAATACATCGTTGGAGGTTTTCAAAAATAGAGTTTAGCTGCGCAGCATTTGCTTCGACCTGGGCACGCAGTTGGACAGACTCAGCGGAAGTCGCCTCACGTTCTTTTCGCTTGAGGGTCGCCTCTTTTTCAAAATGGCGAAGGAAAATGGCACTTTGCTCAACCCACGCAGCCCGCTGGGAGTTCAGAGCCAGAACCTCAGGGGCAGGACGCCTGAGCTCAAGCTCATGCATGTAAGCCTCAATCTTCCTGCAGTGATTAACCCAAGACTCAACAACGCCTTCGTTATGGAAGTTCACGAGCGTCGCCAGCATTGGATTAACCTCGGCAGGAAAATCTGCAGCGAATGTAGGGACCTCCACGTCAAGCTCCTTGATGGATTCACTCAACATACGTAGGCTGGTCACAGCGCCTTTGGAAGATGGACGTCTAGAAAAGGGCCATGTCGGCATTAGGATGCGAGACTCGAAGGGAGCAGGAGCCGGTGCGATTGCTGCAAGATGAATTATGGTTAAAAGCTGACTCGCAAAATAAAGAAACCACACGAGCGATGAAGGCTAGTATACCGGCTACGACATGTGGTAAAGTTGGGAGTACCGGTGGCGCGACTATTATCTCATCCCCTCCTTCAATCTGTAATGCTGCAATCAATGCAAAGAAGAATTAGTAACGACTTGGCTGCCCGTAAAAGAAAGGAAAAGAGATATTAGCCAAAGACTATACTCACCAACATAACCAGATGGAGCAATCTCCGACTGGAAGGAGAAATGCGGGCTCAGCACCTGATATAGGTGGTCAAAAAGGACACCTGCAAAGTTGAGTCAATGTACTGTTAGTACAAGGAAGATGGTATCCATAATTTGACCAGGTAAATCGCAAACACATACCTTCCAGCATTTGAGAGGACAAGGAAGAAGGCGAAGGGAGGGCGACCATCAGAGCAGCAACTAGTGACGCTTCTTCGGGTGGCACAACCTCAGCGCTCACCACACCTACATTCAAAACAAACAAAATGTTATCAGAAAGGACTGAAAGGGATTGCGAAATAAAAAGTAAACAGCAGCCCAAGACCTACTTGAAAGGGATTGCGAAATATCACCAGTCATTGCGACTTCTTCGCTTCCCCGCAAAGGGATAGTCTTTGCACCCATGGCTTCGTCCCCTGATTCGACGAGAGCCGTTGTGACGCTTGCGATTCCCGCCGATACCTGGGAGCCATGAGGAGAAAGAACGGCGGTTGGGGCAGTCCCAGACTCTCAAGAGAGAGTGGTCGCTTCGGGCTCTGTGGTCGTCGTCTTCTCACCTGCCACCTCATCGCCAATGCTTGGCCCTGCAAGATATGGTACATTAGAGTTTGCGAATCTAGTGAAAATGAGAAGACTGGGCATTACATTACCTGACGATGGATTCTGGGTTGCCTCCCGAGCCGCGCGCATGACCTGTCTATGAGCGGTAGACAGGGCAGCTGAAGCATCCTCTGGAGGAATAGCGACAGATGGAGCGGTGCTTGAGCCTGCACCCACAGCCAAGCTGACGTCACGCTCCCTCACCGTACGCTTTCTACGCTTCTTGTCGGCCTTGACAGTGAGAAGTGATCTCCTCAAAACCTCCGTCAAAGAGACGTCATCGTCCGAATTAGGAACTTCCTCTGGAGCCGTTACGGCGTCCGTCATCGGCTGCTTAAGTGAAGCCTCCTGCGATACTGACGGGAGAGCTGGGGCCACAATAGCCGGCTCTGGAAGCGTCGCCGCATCACCGCTCGGAATCGACGCTGCGCTCGGGATGACCTGAGTCGAGGTAGTACCTGCAATAAGATGAAAAGGAAGGGTTAAACCATGAATAAAGAAAAAGGGGAATGAAGGCATAACGAGCCGAAGTATACCAAAGCCCAAGGAAGCGCGAAGCCTCTCTTTCTCTTCAAAAGTCTTGAGGGAAGCCGCGAGAGCCTCTTCGGCGAGATACCTGTTGAAGAAGAAAGTGTCAGTCAAAGCATAATGATAAAAAAATATAACCACGGAATGATACGACTGAAGTCTACCTGATTATGAAATGGTAATCAGTGCTGCTTCATTGCGAGCTAGTTGCTCAGAAACCGCGATGGCAGCCTCTAGATCGGTATCATCCGGTGCCATAAATAAACCCTCGTTGGTCCCAAACTCACTTAGGCCCTCACTGTAAGGGGCATGAGGTTCCTGGCCAAATGCAACGTCCGCGGAAAATAGTGACTTCTTCTTTTTCTGCGACTTAATGCCGGCAGCCGATAACACGACCCTGCGCTTGGCGGGCAATTTGGGGAGACGAGTCCCGATCTCAGTACCCACGCCAGACTCAGGAGACGCTACAGCTACCGCTTCTACAGGAGCATGGGGTAGGGGCAGCTCAGGCATAACACGTTGTACCACAGCCGCAGCAGCTTCTCTCAAGGGAGGACGAACGATGGTCCGTCGCTTCAAGGGAACGGCTGGATTACCAGCAGGGGTGGTGCCCTTGCGATCAAGCAATAATCGCTTTTCTTCCCTAATAACGGCGCCCATCGAATGCTGATACCACACCACATGTGCGTTCAAGATTCACAGAACGCAACTCGGCTCACTGATAAAGAAATTAGAGCGGGTGTTCAACTGCATAAAATGGTGTAATGCATTGCGAATACCTTCTTCTGTGGCAAATGGCTCAGCTAGGAAGGCCTCGAGCGGGACGCCCTAATTATAGCTTGATTGTTGGGCGAAACGGTGCGGGTTGTACCTCATGAACAACACCGAATCGTTCTGCCTAAATACTAGAAAGCCTGGCCTGATTGAAAATAAATGAAGAATTTCCCGAGCTTTCAAGGTAGAGGCCCCATCTTTAAAAGTATCGCGCAGAGGCTGCACCGTTTTTGCGGATTCTTTGCCGTGGGTTAAAACCTTATCGACAAAGCTTATGCCATCTCCAACCGTACGCGGACGAAGGATCAAACCCGTAGCCTCCCGCTATGACGGATTTAAAACGGACGCGTCAACTAGGCGTATAATCCGAGGGAAGTTGTAACTGTCGTAGAAACGAGGTCGTTTATGGGTACCAAAAGCGCCAAGTACGTGCAGCTCGATCCATGACGTAGAATAATGCAGTGAGAAAGTGACGGGCTGTACCCCTAGCTGAGTGGTGTCCGCCGCTAAGCTGAGACCATGGTACAGGTGTGCCAACCCAGCAATCCCGATAGCCACTTGCATTCCCGCAACCATACGATGGGCAGGGTACAAGACTGATGGCCTCATATAACGAGGGTGCATTAGAAGCACGAACCAGTTTAGCCATAAGCCAATGAACCCTAGCACGAACGTCTCTTCATCGACGTCCGGAGCAGCAAGCTCCGTGAAGGGAACGATAGGAGCGGCCGGAATAAAGAAACTTTTTAAATCCGCCTCCGCCGTCGGCTGGTTATCCAAACCAAAACCAAACGAATCGTCAAGCTTGGCGAACAGCGCATCTTGCTTCGATAAGGCTTCCGGACGAAGAAAACGAGCGATGAAGTCTGCGTAGCTGACTCCATGCCCTCCGGACTCCAGAAATAGACTTTCGTAGATATTCAACACCTTGATCAAGTTATGGAATTGGTGTTGAATGGCGTTCTCCGGGGTAAGACCCATTACCACTGATTTAGTGGCAAAGATGTACTCGTCCGGAGGAAGCGTCTCCTCATAGTGTTCTCCCCTAACAGGTAAGCCAGAGATCTCTGCAAACTCCTTTAAAAAGATTGAGACTTCTCGATCCGACAGAAGGAAGGTGTGGGTCGGAATATTCCATTGCTCCAGAAAAGCTTTGACCCACCATACAGGAGGCGTGGAGTATTGGAAGAGAGACACATAAACGGCAGGGTACAACCCAAGCCTCAGCAGCAACGATCTCTTAGCAGATAAAATATACCGGGCCCACTGCAAATACCCAGCTGGATGGCGAGGAGTTAGGCCTATCATGTACGGCTATCCCCAAAGGCGCGACTTGCCTCGACATATACGCCACCCTAGAGTATCCAAAGCCATCGGCGGCTGTACGGGTATCGCGTCCATGGAGGGTTGAAGGCAACCCTCTGAGGTCCAGTTGACCTCTTCTACGGCATAATTCACGGGAGGAGCGTCAGCATAATGGATCGCCGAAATGGGCTCCAAAGGTGCTGCGCAAGAAAAGCTCCGCCGACCCCCGATGATCTGATTGTACTACGTCCCCCATAAATGAAGGTTCTTTTGCTCCGGGTCGTGATCTTTGATCAACGCGAAGATTTCCCTATCCACAGGCGCTTCAGGAAATCCGCTTTCCGAACGGATAAAGGGAAAAGAAGTGTCGAAAGATATAGTACCTGAGAGAAAAAGAGCAAAAGTTAGCCGTCAATGCTACAGCTCAAGTTTTGGTATTTGGTACTTTAAATTTGTACTGCACTGCAATGTAGTGGAAGGGGACCAAAGGGGACCGACAAAATCTATATGATGGCTCATCACTTATGAGACAGTCTCATCATTGATGAGACAATCATTCATTAAATAAGAAATCCTAAAAGGATTCTCATTTAATGAGAGGCCCCTCGGGCCAAGGAGTTAATCACCCTTGAGAGCAGCGCTCTACAACAGATATGACATCTGTCATAATTAATGATGAAAGGAATAGAATTCCCCTCAAAAAAATTCTGAAGCGTTATGCTCTGTGAAAATGATGGAATAACCCATCTAAAACCCTAAAAGCAAAGTTTTTAATAAGATAAAAACTTTAAGATCTTCAAGATTTATGAACAAACTCTAAGAGTTCTTCACGAACAGTGTTCAAATTCATGGGTTAAAATCACCCTAAAAAGGTTATATCTTGAAGATCTATGATCTAAAGATGAGTATGGCTCTGTTAATGGGCAAAACCCTAAAAATATTTCTTAAGATCTATGATCTGAGAAGAGCAAACCTCTATTAATGAGTTTAATTCTTACCAAAGTTGGGCAGAGTTTTGACTCTTAAGAAATTTCTTAAGGAAGAGAGCGTGGCTCTGAAAGAGAATTAATTCTCAGAACAAAATAAGAAAGATGATGAACAAACAGTCATCTCAAGAGCCAAAGGCCCTATTTATAGGCACTAAGAGCCGTTTCAACTTCTAAGTTGGTCTAACGGTGGAAAGGCTACCACCGCTGCACTCACGTGTGAGCCACGTGAGCGCAACGGTGGGGTGGGGGGGAATTTGTTTCCCCCAATCAGAGCAAAGCTCTGTTCAAATTTTGAAATTTGAAATGAAGCAGCGCTTCATAAAAACGCTGGTGCTAAAAGCGTCGGCGCTAAGAGTTAAATACTCTAAGGCATCGCTCATGTGCAAGGCACGAGAGCGCCAGCGCTGAGAGTCAAAGACTCTGAGGCAGCCCTCACGTGCAGAGCACGAGAGCGCTCGTGCCAAGTGCGCCAGCGCTGAGAGTCAAAGACTCTAAGGCAGCACTCACGTGCAGAGCACGAGAGCGCTGGCGCCAAGTGCGCCAGCGCTGAGAGTCAAAGACTCTGAAACAGCGCTCACGTGCAAGACACGAGAGCGCCAAGCGCTAGAACTAAATGTTCCCCACCGTTGGATCAAAGATCTAATGAAGGTGATAAATCATCAAATTACCAGAATAAAATTATGTTAAGGAAATACTCCTCAGAGTCTTTCCAAACAGAAAAGATTGTGCTCTGTAAATCAGAGCACCGTTGGATCAATGATCCAATGGTGATTAAAAATCACCAAGGTACAGAACAATCTCTGTATGGGAAAATAATTTCCCAATCTTTTTAAGAAATAAGAAGACTGCCTTCTGTAAAACAGAAGCCCTAGGATCAAAGATCCAATGGTGTGGAAACATCCCCAAATCAATCAGAGAAAGATCTCCTTAACTGATTCAAAAAATCAGCCTCCCATATATAAAGGACCCAAGAGTTCAAGTCTTGTACGGAGGAACCCCCCACAAACTTTAAGAAATTTCAAAGAGAAGAGTGAGCTCTCGGAAGAATAATTTCTTCAAGGTAAATAAAATAGAGAGATCAAAGCATCTCATCAAAAGAAGAAGAACCTAGTTCTTTTTCTAGATCATAGATCTATAAGACAGAGCTCTTTCACAAAAGAGATCATAGCATCTCATCATAAAAAGGGAGGGAGAAGAACTTAGTTCTCGTTAGATCACAGATCTATAAGATAAAGACAAAGTCTTTCACAAAAAAAACATAAGAGATTGTAACATCTCCTATTAAAATAAGAACCTTGTTCTAAGAGCCACGAGACAAAGTCTCTTATAAACGAGAACTTAATTCTCAGAGCACAAAATTGATCAAGGAGCGCTCTGCACTCATTGGCTGGCGCTCAGCGCCAAGCGCGCCACGTGCTCCTCACGTGTGCGCTATTTCACAATGAGCACTCTGCACTTATTGGCTGGCGCTCAGCACCAAGCACGCCACGTGCTCCTCACGTGTGCGCTATTTCACAGGAAGCGCCTTAGCGCTCTAAGTCTGGTGCTCAGCGCTAAGCACGCCACGTGCTCCTCACGTGCGCGCTATTTCATAAGGAGAGCTATGCACTCATTGGCTAGCGCTCAGCGCCAAGAGCACCACGTGCTCCTCACGTGTGCACTATTGCATAAGAAGCGCACCACGTGCTCCTCACGTGTGCGCTATTTCACAGGAATCACCTTAGTGCTCTAAGTCTGGCGCTCAGCGCCAAGCGCACCACGTGCTCCTCATGTGGGCGCTGAGGGAATATAAACTGTTCTTTAAATAAAGCCCCAGAGCCATAATGAGGGCTCAACACTTAATAGAAGACAAAAAAGGGTGTTAGAAGCCAAATCAATGCTCAGCATTGTTGAATAAAAAGGGACTGAGCCCAAATAAATGTTCAACATTTTATTCAAACTGTGTGGACTGAGCCCAAGTTGGCCATAAGTCCCCAATTCAGATTAACCAAGTCCATGTATGTACGGTGTTTTCATCACCCCATTAAGATGGGAATACGCGCGGGCTTGTCAGGCGCATTACAGATTCCCCCTATCTAGGATAGGCAGGGGTTTATTGATTGTGGGGATCCGAATCTCCGGCAGCCGCGGACTAAGCTGTCGTTAATTACCCCTCGCCTTTGGAGCGAGGGAACCTCCGATTAACGGGTAAAACTGGTCATGCGAACTCAATGTGCAGTGTACGTGTGTTTTTTTTTGGAGGGGACTTGGGTATATCGGGAGCCACGCAGAGTTTTTTCGGGGGTCCTGCTATCTGGATAGCGGGCTAGGGGTCAAGGGGGCTAGCAGCCCCCTTACGGGGTGCGGGGCAGCGCTCAGGCCTAAATTTTTTTGAGAGGGATAGTGTTGTAGAGTATGTGTGTGTGAGCGTGTATATATACATGTATATATAAAATAAAAAAGGAAAGGGCATCCAAAGGATGCGTGGGAAAAGCGCCAGCGCTTTGGTTGCTAGCGCAAGAGTGCTAGCGCACCACGTGGGCGCTCGAGCGCTAGCGCATTTGGGCGCTAGCGCTTTAAGTGCTAGCGTCCCATGTGTCAGCACGTGGGCGCTCGGACGCTAGCGCTTTGGGCTCTAGCGCAAGAGCTTTAAGCGCTAGCGTACCACGTGTCAGCACGTGGGCGCTCGGGCGTTAGCGCTTTAGGCGCTAGCGCTTTAGGCGCTAGCACTCTGAGCGCAAGAGAGCTAGCGCTTTGAACGCTAGCGCTTTGAGCGCTAGCGCACCACAGCACGTGGGCGCTAGCGCTTTGGGCGCGAGCGCTCTGAGCGCAAGAGCGCTGTGAGCGCTAGCGTCTCACGTGTCAGCACGTGGGCGCTCGAGCGGCAAAAGGGACTTGGTCCCTGCAATGGGAGTTGTACTCCCAGAAAGGAGCACTTATTATTCTCTGTATATATATATATTGTAACAACCGAGTTCAGTTATACCAATTTCAGTTCCCGTATTTATTTATTCGTGGTGTTTCTTGATTTATCGTATTTTGGGTGCGAAGGGTACTATACATTTTACATTGCATTGACCCGACCCACTTGCTTGGACTGGTTGATTCATATTTATAAACTATCCTGACTTGTTAAGTTGACACGTGCATTTAATGTGGACTACATACTGGCATTTCATCTAACATCGCACATTTTACATATAACATTTTAAGTCACGTAAAATATTTAAAAATACACTTCATAGCCTGCATGATACCCCTAACCTCGTGGTACCATCCGCACATCTTGTTCTCGTCCCGTTCAGTGAAACGGACGTGTTTGGATGGCTACGTGCACGTACGTGCATTTGTTCTTGGGGGTATGCATTTTCGTTACCCGGGCATTCATTTGGAATTTTGAAAGTCGCATATATTTTTCATATTTTGAGACCGGATTTTTAGACCCGACCCGGACGTGTTTTGGACTAGTTTTGTATTAGCCAAAATCTAAATTTTTTCTAATATTATATTCTAATATATCTATACGTTTATAAGATTTTTCGCAAATAAAAATATTTTTAAAATTTTTTTTACCGATAAATCTCTCTCTCTCTCTCTCCTCCTGACCCTACCACCGGCTCTCTCTTTCTCTTTCTCCCTCTCTCCTCTCTCCTCTTTCTTTCTCCTCCCTGTTCCTTTCTTCCTCTCTCTCTCCTCTTAATCTCACTCTTCTCTTTATCTCTCTCTCAGCCCCCCTCTCTCTATCTCTCTCCTCTATTTATTTTCTTTAATATTTCCCCACGTCTCCTCATCTCATCTTCTCAGAAATTCTTCCGCTCGCCTACCCCACGACTCGCCTCCTCACCCGATCTCGTCTCGGTCCTCGCCTCACGTCGTCGACCATTCCCTCACCGTCGTCTTCTTCTCCTCGTCTTCCTCTCCTGCTCTCGCCACCCCCGACATAAAACCCTGACCCCTGCACACGACGAGAACCACCGAGAACCACCGAGAACCCATATCTTTTTCTTCCTTCTCCCGCGTGGGTTTCCTCCCTCCATCGCGCTCGTGCTCATGGCCAAGACCTCCATTGCCCTCGTCGTCACCAAGCCACCGGGGTATTCTTCTTCCTCCTTCACCCATGTACATCATCTCGTCTCAACTTTAACCCAACCACGTCGACATCTGCTTCTTCTATCGCACCCTTGTATTGGTTCTCTTCTCCGGTGACCTCCTCGCCACCAACCTGTCTTCCCCTTCTTGACGACCCATAGCACGAACCCATCTCGTTCTCTCCCCCTCGTGATCACCCCCTTCCCGAGACCACCCTTGCCTTATGAGCCGCCGCCTTCTCCTTCTTTTTCATGCTCATGCTCGTCCTGAGCCCATCACTCGCCCATCACCCTCCTTAACTCCAGCCATCTCTTTCACATCACCGACCGCCTCGTCAGCCTTAGCCGCAACTTTCTCCTCATTCCTTCTTAAACATCCGTCCATCTTCATCGTCACCTTCGCCATCATCGACTTCTCCTTCTTTCCTGTTCTACAACTGAACCCGTCCAGCGACGAGACCCTCCTCCAGCCATCATCTTCTTATTTTCCATCATCGCGGCCGTTGCAACCTCTTTGCCGCAACTGTGAGTGTAACCCAGTCGACTTTGTCGAGCGCCGCTCCATCTTCATTATGCAGTGAGCCGCCGTGGCGTCCCAGTCCCTATCGCCATCAGTGGACGAATCATCTCGCCGCCGTGTTGTATCCCTTGTTGTCGCAATCGTCGTTTCAAGCAAATATCTAGCCGAGCACAACTTTTAATCGAGCCAAAGTCTAGCCATGATCGTGCATCAAGCAGTGTTGTGCTTCATGTCTGCATTACTGTTTCGCTCCCGAGGCAAGTAAAACTTGCTACATGCTATTGTATTATTATATACTTATTCAACTGCATATTGTATTGGTAGATTGAATTTAACGCCGCTTGTTCCATGTTAACATTTCGATGTCCATTATATCATTTTAGATTTATAGCTCGGAACATACCATGTCGCATTTAGTTTTATTATACATAGTACGAACATCCATACGTAAATCAAATAACAATTATTTGCATAGCCCATAGTACCCCTTTTATAGTTTATACCCTATCGGACGACCGTTCGCATACATCTAGCCTAACTTATATTCAATTGCATCCCTAGATTATTTAGTACATATTAGCATGATTTTAACAATTCCATACTGATTCAAGTGTATTTTAGTTAATGTTGGAATCACAACCCTAACTTTAATCTATAACTGTGCATCCCCATGCTTTAATCTGTACCTTGCATATATCATCACCATGATTCATTTTATTGCTTCATTAGTACCCATGCTTGTTTATATATATACCCATGCTTAAGTTAGTTGATTATGAGCACCCACATGACATCTTGTGCTTCCTGACATGACATGTTACACTTCCTACTTGACATGAATGGTACCGTACACTCTTGACATGACATGACACCTTTATACATTACCTGGTTTGACCTGATGTACCATGGTATTACCTGTTACCTGATCTTGTGTCTAATGCCAACAAACCTGACCTGTTGTCCTTACGGACCGTTCCTGTTGTCTATCCAGACAAACCTGTACCTGCCTGATCCTGTGTTGGCATTAGTTCTAGATTATTTAATACCTAACTTGAACACCTATAACTTAGGGGTATGGGGAAATCAATGATGAAACCTGACTTGTAACTCGACAGTTCGACACCTTTTCTGATCAGTCTTACGGGCTAGGCCAGCCCCGGGGTGATGATGCTGACATCACTCATCTTTACATACTATCCTTTTACTGCCTAGCGGCACATCTCGGATTCAGCCCGAGAATCTTAACCGTGGTCCCGGGCACGCACGGGATACTATTAAGTTACATCGATGATTCATCAAATTGATTTCAAAGACTTGAGAGTAGCTAACCCAATAGACCAGTTTAGATAACTCACTACACATTACCCCACTGTCCTTACTTATATCACTGTTATGCTTGTTTTACCATTTATACTTGTAAGTGCACGGCGGCGCCCCGGCCGTCAATCCGACGCCGGAATGCGGAAACGGTGAATAACTTAAATTTTTGCGGACTTTGCAAACCGGCACCACCGCGCACTAAACTCCGGATCGTAACCATTAACAAGTCTAAGCTACAACAAGAAAGGGAAGAGATGTATACCGACGATCCAAGTCCTCCGGTCTTCATCTCCACTCCGATCTCCTCGCGGGATCTCCGGTCATCGCCTCCTCGCCGGAAGGGCACCACGTCGCCTGCATCTTTTACGGGCTCCCGCCTCTATACCGAGGCAACTCGGGCATGAAGCCGGCAACTCGACATGCCCAAGGTTTGCTGTAGGAAGTGTAGTGTAGAGGCTACTTGTCTCTTTGGGGTTTGTTGCCTTTGGATGGAGGAATGAAGATTGAACTTTGGAGGGAAATGAAGCTACCAAATTTTGCAAGGAAATGAGATGAACAAATGAAGCATCAAAAATGAACTCTCATTTTTCTCTCCTCACCAATTGTGGCCGGCCTCTCTCTCTTTGAAATGGTGGAGGAAACAAAATACATCTCATGAAGGGAGGTGAGGGTAGGAGAGGTCAAGAGGTGACCACAACCAAACAACAACCATGCTTCATTTAAAAACCAACCATACCCTTTCAAATCTCAAAAAGCAAAAGCATGGTGGAAAAAGATATGAAAGCTATCATATCAAACAATATGCAAAGAAACCCCCTCCACAAATGTAATTTGCAAAACTGCAAATTACCCCCTCCATCGGAAAAGTCCGGCCGGGAAAGAACAAAGGAAAACCGGCCGGAACGGAAAGCAAACTGGCAACCCCAGAAAACTGGTCCCGTAATAAATTACAGGAAAACCCCATACTGTGCATACGCACCCGCATCTGTATTCCGTCCGGATACAAATGTAAAAAGACAAAACTACACTATCAAATACTAAGATCCGGCTTAAGCCAAAGCCGGCTAGAAAAAACCGTCCGATCACGATCCGTGCAATACCGCACGTATCTGATCGAACCCTGCCATATCTCCATACGGCCTCTACAGCGTTTCGCCCGAAAGCTTGAGTAACTGAAAGTGTGGTGGACTCTAAAGACTCGTCAATACTATGGCTGTGGATTTAACCACTAGCACGTCAGAGGTATAAGCCAATACGTGACGGGCCACCAGCTATTGACTAAAAGGGACGTCGAGGAGGAAGCTCACCCCGACACCCAACTGAGCCTGTCAGTGACAATATCCGTACAGTCCGGTCCGTTCGTCTATGAGCATCGCATGGCGGGCCTAGGGGGTTGGTAAAAGTCAGACCCCCAAAAGCGGTACAAGTCGTGTCGGAGTGTAGCCCAGAACACCCTGAGATACTACTGGAATACCTACCAGTAAATCTCCTGCCTTGGCCAAGGTCTTTGTGTAATGGCTCTCCTAGACACAGCGCGACCTCACCCCCAATACCGGGAGAGACGAAACCCCCGAAGATCCGCTCACTGCCTCCATGTGGCTCGGGACTGTACCCAACTAAAACCTGTTTGCACGACTCCTTTGAGCCGTGGTAGGGTAGTAATCAAAGTACAGTGGGAACTCACACGAGACAAATGACGATCCCCAGGTCGATGAACTAACCTGTACACATGTCACCAGGGAACTGCCATCTGACGTCTGGTATATTACCAACTAGCATGTTCCCGGCGAGTCCTGTCCGGTGTACTCATAACCCAATGAGCACCTGTATACATCTTAGGTGAACCAACTGACACCAGTGGCTTGTGAGACCGGCCACCGCCCCTCGTCGGGGTCTCGACTGTATACACTAGTCTACTCTGGAGTATCGATGCCCTGTCTCGAAACTCCTACGACTAGGGACCTTTTAAGGATGTGCTTATAGACTACAGCTCTCACTTATATGATCGCCCTCATACTGCTGGCAGTCAAGCAAGAATCCTAGGGGCTCTATCAACGTGCAATAGCGACATGTCAGGTCGCCTAAAGCAGTACATGATGATAAAGGTAAACCAGATAGCATACTATCATCTCGAGTAAGACTGTCCTACCGGGATAGGTCCTCCCTCAATCATTGCAATCACGTGCCTGTGATCCAATAATTGACTCTGAGGGCACTATCTCCAACAATCTCCCACTTGCACTCAAGGCTAATTATTGCGATGTCGCATACTCACAGCCTGTGTGATACCGAACACCTAACTCCTCTACTAGTCAGTCTCACAAATCCCGTTTGTGAAACTATTGCGGTCGAGGAATAGCCTCAGTGAGTGGATCCGCCTTGATGTTTCTTTCTATGTCTCTCTATATCTCAAGTTCGCGGAGAAAGCCATCTCCCGAAATGAGCAATACCTGCCTTAGAATGTCTGGATGTCTGATGGGACGTAGCTCATCAATGAACTCCAAATCCAAACTTCTTAGACTGTATCGTCAACTGAACTTAATCAGTATCCTGCGCCATGCCACCCTCAGTATTGCCTTGGACCACCTATCCAAAATACTGCCCCTCGTCAGAAGGAAAACTATAACTCTGACAACCTCCTTGTCGTCCATGTCACCTTGGAAGCCTGGAATGATAACTGTCTCCCGAATGAGGCTGTCGTTATCATATCCCTAGAACAGCCACTTATGTTCTAAAACTGCTTCCGACTGTTTCTCCAGAATTGGATCAATATCAACTTATTGCATCTAGTGCAAGAACAACATCTGGTGTGGTACTTGACATCTCATGATTGACTCAATTGCCTAAGCAAGTGATCTGCCAATCATGCACATCCCTCTCTACTTTAGTCTAAAAGACACCTTTAGAGAGGGCAACTCCATTACTTGCAGGTACACTACCGTGCCAGGAGTCGTCCATTCTAAATACTCATAGAATGCTGTCTAAGTACCCTGATTAGGAAACCACCCAAATCTAGATCTAAAACCATAGATCTAGTAACCAGAATGTCTGATATATATCCAAGTCCTGTGTGGAGAAACCACTGTGTGACGACCAAAGTCTAACCGATCGTAGTATAGGAATATCACTTCCTACTACCTTCTCAACAGATCCATCCCCTATTCTGATGACGTCAAACCTATGACTGTCACATCAGAAACAGATGATCTATCTCTGCTACATCTGCTTTAGTCTATAAATAGACATAAGCCTGATGTCCACCAATGCTTCCGCTGCTCCCACTGACTACGACAACCCTCTGGCAGAGTCATATAGACGTGCACTTCTAAAGCTAGTTTAGAACGACGCTATACTCATCCTCCCACCGGGTCTCGCGGCCTGGAACAACAACAATGGCAAGTGTGGGTAAACAAGAACTTCCCTGTCACCGTCCTTGAGGCTACCGAAGTACCTCTCGGGTGCCTGAAGTTACCCACCTTATCTGCGGAGTGGCCAATGGAATGTCAAATCAGATTGAATCTTTAGGTTCCTTATCAAATCTTCAGTAATCGTTTGCGGTTCTGGAATCACTTCCAGTTCTACCATACTCCCACTGCTGTTTTTGAAAAAATCCATTTTTAATAAAACTGTGGCGAGTCTTGAACAATATTTCTATTGATCTCCCAAATGGTAGAAAATCAACCCTCGTCATAGCCTGGGTCAACCCACAAACAGCCATTACAGAAACGTGCCTTGAGTTATCCAGAGTCTGGTTTTAATCATAAGCCGGACAACTCCCCGTACCTTAACAACGTTAAGATATGAACTGTTCTATATCCAATATAGAACCAGAGGCACTGATTTAATTGAACCAGATTCAAATCATGCAGATGTCTCCATTGCATGTCAACTAAATGGAGAGAGGCCGATCTGCGTTACTCAACTTAGGAATACTTCCAATTATGAGTAACCCGAAAGAGAAGCAAGTTCTCTTAATCATTACTATCAACTGAATACCATACACAAGTATCTACATCTTCGATCACTTTGAAGAATCCCGATACTTGCTACACCTGGTTCTCTACTTTATTCAAATACCTATAACTTCTCAAAATTCAGACCCTGTGTTTCCACGAAACACTTGTCTGAAAACTAGAGAAGTCATAAGTAAACCGAATATAGTACGAGAACCAACCCCTCTGTCCTGACGGACCCTGGACAACATACAATACTCTGTATAAGTCCCTTGAGTCTGATAACTCATTCACTGTGTGTCGTAGGTTGAAAACTGTACCTTTGGTTATGAAGAATTACACCGTTGTTCAATGCTCCTTACCTAACCATCCACTGATATAGGTAAATGTCATAGACATAATTTCAAAAGGTATATCTCACTCTATGAAAATAGACGTACAGATATATCAATTTGAAATTGGTGCACAACAGCGGATATTCAAAACCAAATATTTGCCGACCGGCAAACAGCCCAGGTGATCTCCTCAAATATCACTGATTACTACGAATCCCGATATAATGAGGATGATCACCCAATTCCCAATAACTTACTCCCACTCATCATCTGTAAAACCATACAGATGTGAGAATCAAACCTGGTAAATACATACCCTGGAGCAAGTGTCTAATCAGGAAATCTGTTTTCTTTTAACAGTACACAGTAAAAATGAAACATTGAAATGTTTCGTTGGGGTATCCTGGTATTCCTAGTAATGCCTCTACCATTATCCAGATTCACAACTATAACCGTATAATTCTTTGCCACCTCTCCAAATCCCTTTATATGTCTTTAGTCATTACCTTCTGCACACCCCTTAGGCCAAATGGTTTTCTTCCTTCCCTACCGTTCGGCACCAGCCTATGGTTTGGAAGAAGACTATCCAATAAGCATAATGGGTGTACTGTCCTAATCCTAGGAGCACTCGCAACGCGAGAGAAGGTGAAGATAAAAGACACCTGAATGTACTTTATTCCTATTTCTCCTGAACCAGGGTCCATCCCCGAACTGGAACAAGTTCCTTTCGAGTTCGTATATAACCATACGATGGATTATCCAATAAAATGGGATCTTCGTAATGATACGGAGTGTCCTGGAGAAATACAAAGGTGATTTAGGATTGGCGAAGAAATACTTGGTTCGGCCGTGAATAGCAGTCGCAATTTACTTTGCCCTCTTACTAATCCCTTGCTTTGTCTGAACTTAATACCTTCTGTACACCGTTTAGGCTAATTGGCTTTCTTCCTTTCCCTACCGGTCGGCACCAGCCTATGGTTTGGAAGAAGACTATCCAATTTGCGTAATAGGTGTACTACTCCTAAACCAAGGAGTACTCGCAACCTGAGAGAGGGTGAAAAGAAAAGACAACTGAATAGTCCTATCCGTTTTCCCCAGAACCGGAAACCATCCTCGAATAAATCCCTTCGAGTTCGTATCTAACCATACGATGGTTTTGTCCAATGGAAGTGGACGTTCGTAGTAAAACGGGGTGTCCTGGAGAAAAGGGTAATAGCAGGAGTGGCAATGAGGTTTGCAACTCTGACAATCCAAAAGCCAGTGTTAAGTAGGTTCGGTCAACTTGGTCACTGAGTCATAGTCTTAGGGTCGGGTCAATGGTCGCTGCCAAAGAGAGAGAAAAGAAACACTCAGCGTGCACTCTAACCTAGATCAGAATGGTTACCAATTTATCTAATCTGGAAACCTCCCACTGTACCTCAAATTCTCCTCCAAACCTGAAAGAAGAATTAGTCGGGAACACCCGAGGAGTAAACCAACTCATCAGTGGGAATCGGGATCCAACTATCATCGTATGATAACGTGACGGAATCCGCTCACGGTATTACACTCCAGAAGGTATGCGCATATCTGGCAAGTTTCAGTACTTTTGAAACTCCCGATGTGATTTCTGCCCCATGCTCTTATGACCTTGACTTTGGCCAACATATCATAAGTCACATGTCAAGTTCTACCCGTCATTCTCCAGGTTAATTTGAATCCACTCGTACATACCCTTGACTTTGGCCAAAATGGCAGTACGACTGTCCCAAACCAACGCATCTATCTATGCTGCATATGAATACCCCAATAGCTACCAATCACTGTGCCTTGACTTTGGCCAACATACACAGCTTGAATACTATTGACCACCCATATGAAACGACGGAGGGCTACGAATGGTTTCTGGCGAAAACCTTTAACGTAAAGAACTTGATCTCGTTGAAGGAACGGATAGCTTTTTAGAAAATATAATGACGAAAACATTTACTAAAGAGGTCACTCCCGGTGAAGGGATCTCGGCTCTTTCCCCGTAGAATGGGGTGCAGGATATTCCAAATGAATACCACGATGCAAAGCAAAAGTAATCGGCTATAGTGAAGTTAATGCCCTGACGCAAACTTCTGTCCAAGGGGTCACTCCCGGTGAAGGGATCTCGGCCCTTGCCTCGTCGACTGAGGAGCAGGATATTCCAAATGAATACCACGATGCAAAACAAAAGTGAACGTCCTTGCAATAACAGCTTTTTAAAAAATGTTCCAACAACATCAGATTAGGTTTGTTTATCTTGCATTGATCCGAATCAATGCAGTCCCATCAATTGATCACACCAATAAAGAACGAAAATATACTGACGTACGTATATGCCATCCGCATTCGCCACTGGGTCCCGTCATCACCCGTTAGGTTAGCTTACTAACGGCAGAGCGGGGACTGGACTAGCGCGGATGAAAAACATATACAACATCTACTAATATATATACCAATATATTATATTTCGCTCAAGGCGTGAATAGAAATGCAACATCACAGAAATGTACAGCATCACAGAACAATACAGATATCTGGGATCCCCGGGTTTCACAGAGCCACTACTGAAACCCGACGTTCCCCTGGTCGTGTGGATAGCCTGTGCAATGAAATCCTAGACCCCTACGGGCGCGGCAAGTCACCCGCCAAAACCTGAAGCGAGGCAGCCCCCTTCAGCTCCGTGAATGGACCACCCAGCACTCCACGGAATCCGGCAACTTGGGCACCCCTCCTGGGTCAGCCTGTACCCCCTACGAGTGCGGCGAATAGCCCGCCAATCCTAGAGTGAAGCCCCCTCCGTCCCAATGCCATGAGATGCGGGCTTGTTGCCCTCTAGAACCCGGCTATCCGTGCACCCCACCGCGGGGTAATCCTAGTACAGAAAGCAAAATATACATACACCGGGTACATCGACCGCAACCAGGTCGTGCCCCAAAAGAATAATACAATCAGGCAGTGACGGCAGTCCACATGTCGGACGCTCGCCCCGCAAAATCAAATGTACATAATACAACAATACAGTACTAGCATTGCATCCAGGCTATCCCCCACGACCGATCCGCAACATCACAGCATAAACATAGAACATCAACGTGAAAGTCACGTTCGCAAATCCGTCTAACCGGGCTATAGCAGTTAGACAGGATTTACCGATCGAGTGACATTCACGGTCGCAGATATAATGTAAATACTGTGAAAAATGTGTTTTAAAATATTCCGATTGATCAAACTTAACAAGTGGGCCCCCAAACAAAACTGTAGCAACCACAGAAAACCTGGGCCCAATTTTAATATTCCAGAAACCACATTTCTCATTCAGGAACATACTGGAAAAATTTGGGAGGGCGAACAGTAAATTCCGCGGCGGAAGCGCCGCACGAGGTGGGGTTTCGCGGCGCTTGCGCGGCGGAATAGTGAGATCGTTGTACCAAATTTTTACAGTAACCTTATAATTCCCTGCACATCACACTGAGACAACCAGAAAAATTTTTGGACTCAAAAAAAATTCGACAGAAACTGATGTGCATGAAATACGTGTTTTCGGGATTTTGTTCGATCGGAAACGTAAAACACATTACACAAAAGCTAGACGAAGTTAATGGGGAGGCTCTGATACCACTGTAAGTGCACGGCGGCGCCCCGGCCGTCAATCCGACGCCGGAATGCGGAAATGGTGAATAACTTAAATTTTTGCGGACTTTGCAAACCGGCACCACCGCGCACTAAACTCCGGATCGTAACCATTAACAAGTCTAAGCTACAACAAGAAAGGGAAGAGATGTATACCGACGATCCAAGTCCTCCGGTCTTCATCTCCACTCCGATCTCCTCGCGGGATCTCCGGTCATCGCCTCCTCGCCGGAAGGGCACCACGTCGCCTGCATCTTTTACGGGCTCCCGCCTCTATACCGAGGCAACTCGGGCATGAAGCCGGCAACTCGACATGCCCAAGGTTTGCTGTAGGAAGTGTAGTGTAGAGGCTACTTGTCTCTTTGGGGTTTGTTGCCTTTGGATGGAGGAATGAAGATTGAACTTTGGAGGGAAATGAAGCTACCAAATTTTGCAAGGAAATGAGATGAACAAATGAAGCATCAAAAATGAACTCTCATTTTTCTCTCCTCACCAATTGTGGCCGGCCTCTCTCTCTTTGAAATGGTGGAGGAAACAAAATACATCTCATGAAGGGAGGTGAGGGTAGGAGAGGTCAAGAGGTGACCACAACCAAACAACAACCATGCTTCATTTAAAAACCAACCATACCCTTTCAAATCTCAAAAAGCAAAAGCATGGTGGAAAAAGATATGAAAGCTATCATATCAAACAATATGCAAAGAAACCCCCTCCACAAATGTAATTTGCAAAACTGCAAATTACCCCCTCCATCGGAAAAGTCCGGCCGGGAAAGAACAAAGGAAAACCGGCCGGAACGGAAAGCAAACTGGCAACCCCAGAAAACTGGTCCCGTAATAAATTACAGGAAAACCCCATACTGTGCATACGCACCCGCATCTGTATTCCGTCCGGATACAAATGTAAAAAGACAAAACTACACTATCAAATACTAAGATCCGGCTTAAGCCAAAGCCGGCTAGAAAAAACCGTCCGATCACGATCCGTGCAATACCGCACGTATCTGATCGAACCCTGCCATATCTCCATACGGCCTCTACAGCGTTTCGCCCGAAAGCTTGAGTAACTGAAAGTGTGGTGGACTCTAAAGACTCGTCAATACTATGGCTGTGGATTTAACCACTAGCACGTCAGAGGTATAAGCCAATACGTGACGGGCCACCAGCTATTGACTAAAAGGGACGTCGAGGAGGAAGCTCACCCCGACACCCAACTGAGCCTGTCAGTGACAATATCCGTACAGTCCGGTCCGTTCGTCTATGAGCATCGCATGGCGGGCCTAGGGGGTTGGTAAAAGTCAGACCCCCAAAAGCGGTACAAGTCGTGTCGGAGTGTAGCCCAGAACACCCTGAGATACTACTGGAATACCTACCAGTAAATCTCCTGCCTTGGCCAAGGTCTTTGTGTAATGGCTCTCCTAGACACAGCGCGACCTCACCCCCAATACCGGGAGAGACGAAACCCCCGAAGATCCGCTCACTGCCTCCATGTGGCTCGGGACTGTACCCAACTAAAACCTGTTTGCACGACTCCTTTGAGCCGTGGTAGGGTAGTAATCAAAGTACAGTGGGAACTCACACGAGACAAATGACGATCCCCAGGTCGATGAACTAACCTGTACACATGTCACCAGGGAACTGCCATCTGACGTCTGGTATATTACCAACTAGCATGTTCCCGGCGAGTCCTGTCCGGTGTACTCATAACCCAATGAGCACCTGTATACATCTTAGGTGAACCAACTGACACCAGTGGCTTGTGAGACCGGCCACCGCCCCTCGTCGGGGTCTCGACTGTATACACTAGTCTACTCTGGAGTATCGATGCCCTGTCTCGAAACTCCTACGACTAGGGACCTTTTAAGGATGTGCTTATAGACTACAGCTCTCACTTATATGATCGCCCTCATACTGCTGGCAGTCAAGCAAGAATCCTAGGGGCTCTATCAACGTGCAATAGCGACATGTCAGGTCGCCTAAAGCAGTACACGATGATAAAGGTAAACCAGATAGCATACTATCATCTCGAGTAAGACTGTCCTACCGGGATAGGTCCTCCCTCAATCATTGCAATCACGTGCCTGTGATCCAATAATTGACTCTGAGGGCACTATCTCCAACAATACTCATACTTGCATGTATTGCTACCCCTGTTTTATTATTGCTTGATGTTATGACGCGCTGACGTCTGGGTTTTGCATGGCCCAGATCCTCTACCTTGTTGTAGACTGATCAGGAGTACTGCCGCTGTTATACCGAGCGGTGAAGATCCTGTTGGTATGCAATTTTACTTTCCAGGTGTTTCATTTATTGTATCTTTGCTTCCGCATATTATCATTTCTTGACTCATTTATTCTGGCTCATGGACATGTACTAGATAGTTTAGTCTACTTTCCTGTTCTTGATATCTCTACAGCCGTAATGTGACTGTGGAAGGATTTTTCTTATCCACAGGTAGCATGGTTGGCTATGTCACGCGCCTATTTTAGCGTACTCTGGGAAGCGGAGCGTGACATGGTTCTTTTGGTATCAGAGCCATAGGATATAGGTTAATCGAGTTTGATTCTTTTGTAGTTGGGTATTGGACCCAATACACGAATCAGAATACTCGTGATTAGGAACATATCCTGCCATCTTGTTTTCATGATTCTTGAATCATATCTTTCTTTTATCCTTCGTCTTGACGTTATACAAACAAATTTGCATCTTATCTTGAAACCTTTTTGGTTTACCATTGTTTCTCCCCGTTCCTTGATTCTGATACTAGGATTTGGGCGACTTGAGTGGAGTTATGTAATTGTACCCATGAACTGCAGCATGGTTACAATGCGGTACTCTATTTAAGTAACTTGGAGTCCTGGTCTTGATTCACCTACTTATTTCATGATCGTTATATTACCTTACTTCTCTCGGTTTCATTGCTTACCAGTTCTTGTTTTATCTTCAGCTTGAATCATGTTTACCGCACTTAACCTTTGTCAGTATCTTGACTTCGGATGAAGTCATCTCGGTATCTTACTTGTTCTTGTTTTTCCCCGCATTAGGATGATTCAATTCTGGTGCATCCCTTTGTTGGTTGTTGTCTTGGGAATGGATTTTCGCGGCACTTTCCACGCTCATATTGATTGTAAGGAAAGGAAAGTGATTCTCCAGATTCCCGGACATCCGGAGCTTGTTTTGCTGGAGGAAGCAGTTCTGTCGGGCCAGTCAAGTTTAGGGCTAGGCCGACAAACAATGTTCTTTCATCAATGGAAGTTGATAAGGAGGAAGCGCCAGCGGTAGTTCGAGAATTCATGGACGTGTTCGAAGACACCTCGGGTTTATCGCCAAAGCAAGATGTGGAGTTTACGATTAATCTTGTTCCTGGCGCAGCGCCAATCTCAAATGCGTATTATCCAATGGCATCAGTAGAGTTGGAAGAAGTCAAGAAGCAGGTTGCTGAATTACTTGAGAAGAGTTGGATTCGCAGCAGTAACTCACCTTGGGGAGCTCCAGTTCTTCTAGTAAAGAAGAAAGATGGCACAAGGAGGATGTGCATCGATTATCGAGAATTAAACCGGGTGACTATTAAGAACAAGTACCCGATCCCTCGCATTAGCAAGTTATTCGAGCAACTCAGGGGCACGAGGGTATTCTCGAAGCTGGATTTGCGATCCGGATATCATCAGATCCGAGTTAAATCAGAAGATATTTGCAAGACTTCGTTCTGAACTTGGTATGGATATTACGAGTATTTACTGATGCCATTCGGAGTCACGAATGCACCGGCGATATTTATGGACTTGATGAACCGAATCTTTTCACCATTCTTGGACCAGTTTATAGTGGTGTTCGTTGATGATATTCTGGTCTACTCAAAGGAGTATTGAAGAGCGTGCATAATACTTGAAGATCGCACTGCAGACATTGAGGCAAGAAAGATTGTATGCTAAGATGAGCAAGTGCGAGTTTTGGCTTGAAGAAGTGAAGTTTTTGGGCATGTCGTATCCGGTGATGGAATCGCCGTTGATCCCGAGAGGATTGCAACAGTTCGAGATTGGCCGATTCCGAAGAATGTTGCAGAGATAAGAAGCTTTCTTGGACTTGCCGGGTATTACAGGAGGTTCGTGGAGAACTTTGCTCGTCTGGCAGAGCCTTTGACCAAGCTTACGCGCAAGGTAGTACCATTTGTGTGGACTGGTAGGTGTGCGTCAGCTTTCGAGACGTTGAAACAGAGGTTGATAACCGCTCTTATTTTGACCGTACCAGACGGTTCCGGAGAATTGGTGATTCACAGCGACGCACCGGAAAAAGAATTGGGATATGTTTTGGTGCAGCATGGGAAGGTTACAACTTACGCATCGAGACAGTTGAAGACCCATGAGAAGAATTACCAAACTCATGACTTGGAGTTAGCAGCTGGGATTTTCGCTTTGAAGATTTGGAGACACTACTTACTGGGCGAAAGGGGTCGAAATATTCACCGATCACAAAAGCCTAAAGTACGTGTTCGCTCAGAAGGAGCTAATTGTGAGACAGCGAAGATGGTTGAAGCTGACGGCTGACTACGATCTCGATCTTAAGTACCATCCGGGGAAAGTTAATGTTGTACCGGATGCGCTTAGTCGGTTGCCAGCAATTCAGACGTTGACTACACAGAAGGAACTTATTGAAGACTTTCGAAGATTTGATTTGGAGATTTTGCTACCGCATTCTTCGGGACAGTTGATGCAGCTGTAAGTACAGTCGTAGTTGATCGAGAATATTACAGCAGCGCAGTTACAGGATCCTAGATTTCAGAAGTTTCGAGAATGGGTTGAAGCTGAACTTCGAATGGACTTATTGATTCATGGAGGTGTTTTCGTTGCGATATGGTAGCCGTTTGTGTGTGCCAAAGGGAGATATCCGTGAAGAAATTATGATGGAGGCACACAGTTCCGCGTATTCCGTACATCCAGGAGGCATGAAGATGTACCGAGATATACGACAGTATTTCTGGTGAGAAGGCATGAAACGGGAGATTGCCCGCTTTGTGGCAAAGTACTTGATGTGTCAGCAAGTTAAGGCTGAACATCAAAGGGTTGCTGGTTTATTGCAACCACTTCCGATTCCTCAGTGGAAGTGGGAACATATAACCATGGATTTCGTGACGGCTTTACCGCGGAGTCCAAAAAGGCAACAATGCAGTTTGGGTGATTGTTGATCGTTTGACCAAGGCAGCTCATTTCATACCATTTCGAGTTGGTCAATCAATGGAAGCTTGGCAGAACAGTGCATACAAGAGATTGTAAGACTGCATAGAATACCGGTGAGCATCGTGACCGACCATGACCACCGTTTCTTATCACACTTTTGGAGGAACTTACAGGAAAGTTTGGGGACTCGTTTGAAATTTAGCACAGCTTATCATCCTCAAACAGATGGCCAGTCGGAGAGAACGATCCAAACTCTTGAAGACATGTTGGGAGCTTGCATGTTAGACTTCAAGGGTTCATGGGAGGATCATCTACATTTGGTGGAGCTTTCTTACAATAACAGTTTTCAGGAGACTATTCAAATGGTTCTATTCGAAGCATTATATGGTCGCGAGTGTCATTCACCTGTCTGTTGATACGATGTTGGAGAACGAAGATTGTTGGGATCGAATTTGATTGTGCAGACGGTGGAGAAGGTTAACACTATCCGGAACCATAGGAAAGCAGCACAAGACCGACGGAAGAGTTGGGAAGATATGTCGAGAAGACTCCTAGAGTTCGCCGTGGGTGATTTGGTATTCTTGAAGATATCACCAACTAGAGGGGTGATTCGTTTCGGAAGTCGAGGAAAGCTCAGTCCTCGATTCGTTGGACCTTTTGAGATCTTGGAACGTGTTGGAGAAGTGGCTTATCGTTTGGCGTTACTGCAATCCTTGGCGAATGTTCATGACATGGTTTACGTACCTCAACTCCGTAGGTATATTCAAGATGAAACACATGTGTTGAATCAATCGGAGCTAAACGTATGTGAAGATTTGACTTTTGAGGAACGACCGATGTCGATTGTGGATCGAAGGGAAAAGGGCTTTAAGAACAAAGTTATCCCACTTGTACTTGTTTCTTGGGGTAATCGCTCACATGGAGAATCAACTTGGGAACGAGAAGATGAAATCCGACAGAAGTTTCCAAATCTATTCTTGTAGTGTGTTGATTGTTTGTCTTTTCTTGTTCTTGGAATTTCGAGGACGAAATTCTTTTGTAGTTGAGTATAATGTAACAACCGAGTTCAGTTATACCAATTTCAGTTCCCGTATTTATTTATTCATGGTGTTTCTTGATTTATCGTATTTTGGGTGCGAAGGGTACTATACATTTTACATTGCATTGACCCGACCCGCTTGCTTGGACTGGTTGATTCATATTTATAAACTGTCCTGACTTGTTAAATTGACACGTGCATTTAATGTGGACTGCATACTGGCATTTCATCTAACATCGCACATTTTACATATAACATTTTAAGTCACGTAAAATATTTAAAAATACACTTCATAGCCTACATGATACCCCTAATCTCGTGGTAGCATCCGCACATCTTGTTCTCGTCCCGTTCAGTGAAACGGACGTGTTTGGATGGCTACGTGCACGTACGTGCATCTGTTCTTGGGGGTATGCATTTTCGTTACCCGGGCATTCATTTGGAATTTTGAAAGTCGCATATATTTTTCATATTTTGAAACCGGATTTTTAGACCCGACCCGGGCGTGTTTTGGACTAGTTTTGTATTAGCCAAAATCTAAATTTTTTCTAATATTATATTCTAATATATCTATACGTTTATAAGATTTTTCGCAACTAAAAATATTTTTTAAAATTTTTTTTACTGATAAATCTCTCTCTCTCCTCTTGACCCCACCACCGGCTCTCTGTTTCTCTTCCTCCCTCTCTCCTCTCTCTACTTTCTTTCTCCTCCCTGTTCCTTTCTTCCTCTCTCTCTCCTCTCGATCTCTCTCTTCTCTTTATCTCTCTCCCCTCAATTTCTCTCTCTCTCTCTCATCCCTCTCTCTCTCTCTGTCTCTCTCCTCTATTTATTTTCTTTAATATTTTCCCCACGTCTCCTCGTCTCATCTTCTCAGAAATTCTTCCGCTCGCCTAACCCACGACTCGCCTCCTCACCCGATCTCGTCTCGGTCCTCGCCTCACGTCGTCGACCATTCCCTCACCGTCGTCTTCTTCTCCTCGTCTTCCTCTCCCGCTCTCGCCACCCCCGACATAAAACCCCGACCCCTGCACACGACGAGAACCACCGAGAACCCATATCTTTTTCTTCCTTCTCCCGCGTAGGTTTCCTCCCTCCATCGCGCTCGTGCTCATGGCCAAGACCTCTATTGCCCTCGTCGTCACCAAGCCACCGGGGTATTCTTCTTCCTCCTTCACCCATGGACATCATCTCATCTCAACTTAAACCTAACCACGTCGACATCTGCTTCTTCTATTGCTCCCTTGTGTTGGTTCTCTTCTCCGGTGACCTCCTCGCCACCAACCTGTCTTCCCCTTCTTGACGACCCATAGCACGAACCCATCTCGTTCTCTCCCCCTCGCGATCACCCCCTTCCCGAGACCACCCTCACCTTATGAGCCGCCGCCTTCTCCTTCTTCTTCATGCTCGTGCTCGTGCTCGTCCTGAGCCCATCACTCGCCCATCACCCTCCTTAACTCCAGCCATCTCCTTCACATCACCGACCGTCTCGTCAGCCATAGCCGCAACTTTCTCCTCATTCCTCCTTAAACATCCGGCCATCTTCATCGTCACCTTTGCCATCATCGACTTCTCCTTCTTTCCTGTTCTACAACTGAACCCGTCCAGTGACGAGACCCTCCTCCAGCCATCGTCTTCTTATTCTCCATCATCGCGGCCGCTGCAACCTCTTCGCCGCAACTGTGAGTGTAACCCCAGTCGACTTCGTCGAGGGCCGCTCCATCTTCATTGTGCAGTGAGCCGCCGTGGCGTCCCAGTCCCTATCGCCGTCAGTGGACGAATCATCTCGCCGCCGTGTTGTATCCCTCGTTGTCGCAATCGTCGTTTCAAGCAAATATCTAGCCGAGCACAACTTTTAATCGAGCCAAAGTCTAGCCGTGATCGTGCATCAAGCAGTGTTGTGCTTCATGTCTGCATTACTGTTTCGCTCCCGTGGCAAGTAAAACTTGCTACATGCTATTGTATTATTATATACTTATTCAACTGCATATTGTATTGGTAGATTGAATTTAACGCCGCTTGTTCCATGTTAACATTTCGATGTCCATTATATCATTTTATATTTATAGCTCGGAACATACCATGTCGCATTTAGTTTTATTATACATAGTACGAACATCCATATGTAAATCAAATAACAATTATTTGCATAGCCCATAGTACCCCTTTTATAGTTTATACCCTATCGGACGACCGTTCGCATACATCTAGCCTAACTTATATTCAATTGCATCCCTAGATTATTTAGTACATATTAGCATGATTTTAACAATTCCATACTGATTCAAGTGTATTTTAGTTAATGTTGGAATCACAACCCTAACTTTAATCTATAACTGTGCATCCCCATGCTTTAATCTGTACCTTGCATATATCATCACCATGATTCATTTTATTGCTTCATTAGTACCCATGCTTGTTTATATATACACCCATGCTTAAGTTAGTTGATTATGAGCACCCACATGACATCTTGTGCTTCTTGACATGACCTGTTACACTTCCTACTTGACATGACATGGTACCGTACACTCTTGACATGACATGATACCTTTATACATTACCTGGTTTGACCTGATGTACCATGGTATTACCTGTTACCTGATCTTATGTCTAATTCCAACAAACCTGACCTGTTGTCCTTACGGACCGTTCCTGTTGTCTATCCAGACAAACCTGTACCTGCCTGATCCTGTGTTAGCCTTAGTTCTAGATTATTTAATACCTGACTTGAACACTTATAACTTGGGGGTATGGGGAAATCAATGATCAAACCTGAGTTGTAACTCGACAGTTCGACACCTTTTCTGATCAGTCTTACGGGCTAGGCCAGCCCCGGGGTGATGATGCTGACATCACTCATCTTTACATACTACCCTTTTACTGCCTAGCGGCACGTCTCGGATTCAGCCCGAGAATCTTGACCGTGGTCCCGGGCACGCACGGGATACTATTGAGTTACATCGATGATTCATCAAATTGATTTCAAAGACTTGAGAGTAGCTAACCCAATAGACCAGTTTAGATAACTCACTACACATTACCCCACTGTCCTTACTTATATCACTGTTATGCTTGTTTTACCATTTATACTCATACTTGCATGTATTGCTACCCCTGTTTTATTATTGCTTGATGTTATGACGCGCTGACGTCTGGGTTTTGCATGGCCCAGATCCTCTACCTTGTTGTAGACTGATCAGAAGTACTGCCGCTGTTATACCGAGCGGTGAAGATCCTGTTGGTATGCAGTTTTACTTTCCAGGTGTTTCATTTATTGTATCTTTGCTTCCGCATATTATCATTTCTTGACTCATTTATTCTGGCTCATGGACATGTACTAGATAGTTTAGTCTACTTTCTTGTTCTTGATATCTCTACAGCCGTAATGTGACTGTGGAAGGATTTTTCCTATCCACAGGTAGCATGGTTGGTTATGTCACGCGCCTATTTTAGCGTACTCTGGGAAGCGGGGCGTAACACACACACACACACACACACACACACACACACACACATATATATGAGGAGTTAAACTCCTAGGATGTTTTGAAGCTGATGAAGGGCTTCTCCCCTTGAGCCCTAGTTCTTCCCCAAAGTGGGGTTTCTGGAGTTGGGTCTTCTTCTTCTTCCTTTGTTGGCCGGATCTTGAAGATCTAGAAGTATGAGATTTTAAAAATCTCTCCTTTCTGAGATCTGATGGCAGATCTGAATTCTCGTTTGTGGGTTTTGTGGTGAAAAACTATTTTGTTTTATAAAAGGAAGAGTAAAACTTTTGATTTAATTCAAAAGAAAAAAGAAGGTTTTAGAACCTTGAGGAAGAAGAAGATCACAGATCTGGATTTTTTGGAGAGAGAAAAAGTTGTTGGGATATTTTCATTATCTTGGCCTTTATAGGCTATACACTTTACATATAGCCCCCTGGGCTTTACAAAAATGGCATTTTGCCCATCCCATGGCTCATGTGCCATTTCTTTTTGCACATAAGTCATGGGCTTTACAAAAAATTGGCTTTATGCCCATTTTGCATACATTCATGCATAAAAAATTACATAAAAATTATTTATTACATGATCTATATTTTGGCATGGAGAAGGCTGGCCGCTTCATGTTCGGACTCGACCTAGGCATGGGCCCACTTGATCTGGGCTTGGGCCCACTTGGCTTGGGGTTGACCTTGACTTTGACTTGGTCAACCAGGGTGCAATTTTCGACCCCAACAAAGTGCCCCCCATCAATAAATGCACACCATATATATGGGTCGTGTGCATGAAATTGATGGATCTTCTTTCACGTGGAAGCGACTTGCTTTGGTTCCCACTTTTTGGGATGCACTGCCCTTTTTACGACATGGACGGTTGGCGCTTAACGCGTCTCCGAGACGGAGTGTCCGTGGTAGACTTTTCCCAGGCCCGGAGTGATTTAGTAGACGTGCCCCCGGCACGGAGTGTCACTGGTCGACGTTTCCCCGAGGCGGAATGTCGCTGGTTGACGTGTCCCCGAGACGGAGTGTCTGTGTTGGACGTTTCCCCGACGCGGAATGTCGCTGGTTGACGTGTCCCCGAGACGGAGTGTCTTCTTGACGTTTCCCCGTTACGGAGTGTCGTTGTTGGACGTTTCCCCCGATGCGGAGTGTCTGTGTTGGACGTTTCCCCGATGCGGAGTGTCTGTGTTGGACGTTTCCCCGATGCGGAATGTCGCTGGTCGACGTGTCCCTGGCACGGAGTGTCTGTGTTAGACGTTTCCCCGACGCTGAGTGTCGCTGGTTGATGAGTCCTCGAGACGGAGTGTCTGCTTGACATTTCCCCGTTACGGAGTGTCGTTGTTAGACGTTTCCCCGATGCGGAGTGTCTGTGTTGGACGTTTCCCCGATGCGGAGTGTCTGTGTTGGACGTTTCCCCGATGCGGAGTGTCTTCTTGTTGACGTGTCCCCGAGACGGAGTGTCTTCTTGACGTTTTCCCGTTACGGAGTGTCGTTGTTGGACGTTTCCCCGATGCGGAGTGTCTGTGTTGGACGTTTCCCCGAGCGGAGTGTCTGTGTTGGACGTTTCCCCGATGCGGAGTGTCTTCTTGTTGACGTGTCCCCGAGACGGAGTGTCGTTGTTGGACGTTTCCCCAATGCGGAGTGTCACTGGTTGACGTGTCCTCGAGACGAAGTGTCTGCTTGTTGACGTGTCCCCGAGATGGAGTGTCGTTGTTGGACGTTTTCCCGATGCGGAGTGTCTGTATTGGACGTTTCCCCGATGCGGAATGTCGCTGGTTGACGTGTCCCTGGCACGGAGTGTCTGTATTGGACGTTTCCCCGATGCAGAGTGTCGCTGGTTGACGTGTCCCTGGCACGGAGTGTCTGTGTTGGACGTTTCCCCGATGCAGAGTGTCACTGGTTGACGTGTCCCGAGATGAAGTGTCTACTTGTTGACGTGTCCTCGAGACGGAGTGTCTGCTTGACGTTTCCCCGTTACGGGGTGTCGTTGTTGGACGTTTCCCCGATGCGGAGTGTCTGTGTTGGACGTTTCCCCGATGCAGAGTGTCGCTGGTCGACGTGTCCCTGGCACGGAGTGTCTGCTTGACGTTTCCCCATTACGGAGTGTCGTTGGTTGACGTGTCCCCGAGGCGGAGTGTTTGTTGTTTGACGCAGAGGTCGATGTTGGAATTGGTTGGTTTGATTTGTTTGATTTGAGTTGACATCAGCATCGCTACACTGGAATATGGTACCGGGAGCGAATCATCATTTGTCATGAGAGGATTTGGGAATTAGTTTTCTGTCGGCATCTGCATTGCTATACTGGAATAATGCCAGGAGCAATTCATCATTTGCCCCGGGAGGATTTGGGAATTGGTTTTTTGTTTCGCATCTGCATTGCTGCACTGGAATAATGCCAGGAGTAACTCATCATTTGCCCCAGAAGGATTTGGGAATTGGTGGCTTAGGAGATAGGTTCAGATCCCTATCACCTAAGGCTTTTCGATTTTATTGGCCGTAAGGGTCCCATAAAAGCATTTTCTCCCTACGAGTCGAAAGGATCTCGTAGGTGTTTTTTCTCCTTAGGAGTCGTAGGGACTCCTAAGTGTGTTGCTCCTTTGTGAGTCGTAAGGATCTCACGCGGGAATTTTCTCCTCACAAAGTCGAGAGGACTTTGCGAGTGCATTTTTTTTACGAGTTTGCGCCCTTTCGGGTTTTCACAAACTCGCCGGCAGTCCTGCTATTTTTACTCACGAAGCCCTTTCGGGTTTTCATTCGTGCCCATTTTGCTTGTGGACATTCCCTTTTTTTGGTGGGACTTGGGAGAGATTTGGATTGTTTTACGCCCGTGGATTGTATACGGTTTTGCAGGATGTATGATCCAGACCGTATGGCCGGAAAAATTTCGGGACTTTGTTGGCGTCTGCATCGCTGCACTGGAATATGGTACCAGGAGCGACTCATCATTCGCCGTTGGGGTATGGGATTTGGAATTTGGCTGGCGTCTGCATCACTGCACCGGAATATGGTACCAGGAGCAACTCATCATTCGCCACTTGGGGATTGGGGAGTGATGGCTTAGGAGACAGGTTTATGTCCCTGTCACCTAAGGCTTTTCAATTTTATGGGCCGTGAGGGTCCTATAAAAGCATTTTCTCCCTACGAGTCGTAAGGATCCCGCAGGTGTATTTTCTCCTTAGGAGTCGTGAGGACTCCTAAGTGTGTTTTTCCTTTGTGAGTCGTAAGGATCCCACAAAGGTTTGTTCTCCTCATGTATCGTGAGGACACATGAGTGGGTCTTCTCAATGGAGCATAATTCCAAAGGCAGAGACCAGCCGCGTAACTGGTGATTGTGGTGGGACATGGGTATGACGAGAATTATTTGAGCCCGTGGATTGTATACGGTAGTCAATTTGGGGACTGGCCGTAGGGCTGGAAGAATTTTGGGAAATTGGGTTTTGGTTGGCGTCTGCATCGTTGCACTGGAATATGGTACCAGGAGCGACTCATCATTCGCCGTTGTTTTTTTGTTTTGTTTTTGTTGTTTTTTTTACCGCGATTGCTCTATCATTTCAGCTTTTCTTATCGGGAAGATCGCGTTTGCCCTATCATTTCGGCTTTTATTCGCAGTTGCCCAATCATTTCGGCTTTGATTCGCGGTTGCCCAATCATTTCGGCTTTATTTTCATCTTTATTTTACTCGCTGATTTTTATTGCGAGTTGCCCCATCATTTCGGCTTTATTTTCATCTTTATTTTACTCGCTGATTTTTATTGCGAGTTGCCCCATCATTTCGGCTTTTCTTTATTTCTCTTTTATTTACACATTTTTTGTTTATTTACATATATATTTTTTTACATTCCCAGTTTAACGACTTAGAGGTCGGTTATTCCCAGTTTAATGATGTGGTGGTCGATTGTTCCCAGTTTAATGACGTGGTGGTCCTCTGGTGTTCCCAGTTTAACGACGTTGTGGTCCTCTTTGCTTATCCTAGCCCCTTGAACTTTGACCTTGGCGGAGCTGTGTTGACGACCGTAGCTCTGTGGCCTGCCGATACATCCGAGGACTGTGAGGTTTTTCCAAGCTTGTATTGGTTCTCCACCCAATCTTTGAAAATATAGCAGTCTTCGATGGTATGACTCACCATTTTATGATATGGGCAGTATATGGGATTGCCGGTCATGTTCATTTCATGTGGCCTCTTTGGAACGGGCAGTTGCAGACCGTTGTTCAAGGTGTCCACGAATATTTTGCGGACTTCATCCCTCGTGAAGGAGTATACCTTCTTCTTTCTCTCTATTGGAGTAGGTGCCTTTACTGATGCTAGTGCTCGAGGCCGATCAGTCTTTGGTTTGCCCTTTTCAGATAATGGCACATGGCTGGGAGGATTAGGTTCCCGAAAGGTTTCGGTCTCCATTTGTATGAAATCGGCGGTCGTAGCTTGACTGTTTGCTAACACGCCTTTAGACTGTTCTATCTCTCCCGTCTTGTATTGCCTTTCGACCCAATCTTTGAAGACGAAGCAGTCCTCAATGGCATGACCTATCACCCTGTGATAGGGGCAATATTCTGGGTCGTCGGTCATATTCGCTTCTTGCGGTCTCTTTGATTCTGGCAGTTGTAGACCGTTTCTTAGGGCGTCCCTGAATATCTTGTGGACTTTTTCCCTTTTGAAGGAATAGACCTTTTCCAGTTTCTCTTTCAGAGGCGATCCCCCCTGGTGTATGTATCGGAGGGACTGGAGGCTGATTGCGGCCGTTTTTCGCGAAGGCGCTCCGCTCTTAGGTTAAAGGGGGTATCAGTTGGCTGCCTCCGGGTATCAATCCCTGGCTCATGAACCAAAATTTGATTCCGTTGTAATTGCAATCGGGCGACCTGGGTCTCGAGATCTGCCGCGACGTTTGCCAATTCGTCGACCTTGGACTGTACCTTGGCTAACTTCTCGTCCCTGTCCTGAAGCTGCCTCTGAAGCCATCAGAATAACGCTTGTTCTGTAGTTCCGGCCATGACAACCGGGTCATCTTTATTTCCTAAGCTCAATTCCGCAGGAACCACGGGCTCCTCTGGCTTATTGGCCTGAGCGGGCTCTTCATCACTTAGATCAAGCCGATGCTGGGTAGCGTCAATCATATCATCACCATGGCTGTGAAGAAGAGGAGGATTCATTTCTTCATGTCCGACCATATAGACAGTGCGAACCACATACCCAGCCATCTCTTTATCTTCGGCGGCTGATTTCGCGGAGCGGTCCGGGCTTAAGAAATTCATAAATTTTAACATGGCCAGAGCCCTAGCCCTTTTGTTGGCTTTGTATCTGAGCTGCTTCTGCCTCAGCTTCTCTGCCTTGAGCGCTTGGCAGGCTTTTGCTCTTCGGGAAGCCTCCATAGGCTGAGTGATGGGGAGGCTTAAGAAGACACCCAATTGAGCAGTTGTCAGAGGCGCCGCTGGATCTTGCCCGAGATGCCTTGTTGCTTTGTTGGTGTTGATGGCCTTGCCCCCGGCTGGGGCCAAGGAAAGTTGTTCAAACACCGACTTGCGTTTGAGTTGGGGCATCTTCGAGACCACCACATTTGGCCTCTTCCCTTTTGAGACCGGTTCGTCCGTTACCGGAGCTTAAGGAGCTGGGACGGCGTTAGCTGACACGAACATAATAGAGCCAAATGGTAGTGGCGGCTCTTCCCATTGTCGCCCTAGACTGGACGGGAGGACTGTCCTGGCATCCATCTTCATCGTATAGGAGATGGGAGCCGTGCTGAGAGCTAAGATCGTCCTTGGAGACATTGTTGAAAAGTGATTGCTTGGAAAACCTGCATGAAAGAGCATTATTTCAGTATAAATATAGGTATGTATATTGACCGAGTTCGCATGAATGTTTAACCCGAAATATGGGAGGAGAGATAGGCCCCACCGGGCGTGCCAGAATCTGTAGGGTGTTTTTCGTCACCCCATTGAGATGGGAATACGCGCGCGCTTGTCAGGCGCATTACAGATTCCCGCTACCTAGGGTAGGCAGGGGTTTATTGATTGTGGGGATCCAAATCTCCGGCAGCCGCGGACTAAGCTGCCGTTAATTACCCCTCGCCTTTGGAGCGAGGGAACCTCCGATTAACGGGTTAAACTGGTCATGCGAACTCAATGTGCAGTGTACGTGTGTTTTGTTTTGGATGGGGCTTAGGTATATCGGGAGCCACACAGAGTTTTTACGGGGGTCCCGCCCCCCGGATAGCGGGCTGGGGGTCAAGGGGGCTAGCAGCTCCCTTACGGGGTGCGGGGCAGCGCCCCGGCCTAAATTTTTTTGAGAGGGATAGTGTTGTAGAGTATGTGTGTGTGTGTACATATACATGTATATATAAAATTAAAAAAGGAAAGGGCATCCAAAGGATGCGTGGGAAAAGCGCCAGCGCTTTGGGTGCTAGCGCTTCGAGCGCAAGAGCGCTAGCGCACCACGTGTTAGCACGTGGGCGCTCGAGCGCTAGCGCACCACGTGTCAGCACGTGGGCGCTCGAGCGCTAGCGCTTTTGGGCGCTAGCGCTTTGAGCGCTAGCGCCCCACGTGTCAGCACGTGGGCGCTCGAGCGGCAAAAGGGACTTGGTCCCTGCAATGGGAGTTGTACTCCCAGAAAGGAGCACTTATTATTCTCTATGTATATATATATATATATATATATATATATATATATATATATATATATATATGAAGAGTTAAACTCCTAGGATGTTTTGAAGCTGATGAAGGGCTTCTCCCCTTGAGCCCTAATTCTTCCCCAAAGTGGGGTTTCTGGAGATGGGTCTCCTTCTTCTTCCTTTGTTGGCCGGATCTTGAAGATCAAAAAGTATGAGATTTTAAAAATCACTCCTTTATGAGATCTGATGGCAGATCTGAGTTCCCCTTTGTGGGTTTTGCAGTGAAAAACTATTTTGTTTTATAAAAGGAAGAGTAAAACTTTTGATTTAATTCAAAAGAAAAAAGAAGGTTTTAGAACCTTGAGGAAGAAGAAGATCACAGATCTGGATTTTTTGGAGAGAGAAAAAGTTGTTGGGATATTTTCATTATCTTGGCCTTTATAGGCTATACACTTTACATATAGCCCCTTGGGCTTTACAAAAATGGCATTTTGCCCATTCCATGGCTCATGTGCCATTTCTTTTTGCACATAAGCTATGGGCTTTACAAAAATTTGGCTTTATGACCATTTTGCATACATTCATGCATAAAAAATTACATAAAAATTATTTATTACATGATCTATATTTTGGCATGGAGGAGGCTGGCCGCTTCATATTTGGACTCGACCTGGGCATGGGCCTACTTGATCCGGGCTTGGGCCCACTTGGCTTGGGGTTGACCTTGACTTTGACTTGGTCAACCGGGGTGCAATTTTCGACCCCAACAATGTACTCACAATTTCTTTAATTGGTCTTAGTCCTAAACTTGACTGTAGATCTCCCAACCAATATTGGTTAAAGGGTACATCTCTTCATTCCTCTGATATGTGTCGTTGTAATTCTTTAACATCTTCAGAGAGGTGGCGGGTCCCAACAACCAGACATTCTATGGACTATGAAGTCCTTAAACTTTATGGACTATGAAGTCCTTAAACTCATGGACTATGATGTCCTTAAACTTTACGGACTATGAGGTCCTTAAGCTCATGGACTATGATATCCTTAAACTTATGGACCGCAACGTCCCTAAACTAAACCCCATAGACTATGATGTCTTTAAACTCCATGGACTATGATGTCCTTAAACTTATGGACCGCAACGTCTTAAACTAAGACGATAGAGCTCAAATACTCTTTCGTTGGATCTAAATGATCCCAAAAACCCGTTGAGTAGATCTTAGTCTAAAATCTACACCAACGTATCCTCAACAAATGTTTGAGTTGATTTTAATCTAAAATAAGATTAATGATCCTTAAACCAACCCCAAACCCAAATCTAAGAAAATACGGATTTGGACTAATCCAAGCCCTACGGACGACAACATAAATTAGTCTCCGTATAATATCTACGAGCAACCACAAATAAACAAACACACACGACATGAAGTGACCTTCTGGAGCAGGAGAAAGTGGTTATCGCTATGCGGTAACGTAATTAACTGCAGGGGCTTGCGCCTGCAGGGAAGAGCGTCTCCACAATCAAAAATCCCTCACAATGAGGGGGAATCTGACGAAGTCTGCTACAACGGCTGCATCTATCTAAACCTCCGATACATGGTGCCATAAATCAACTTGGCATCTTCGGAGAGGTGGACGGATAAAACCAAATAACATCTGCCCCCGAAATTCAGGCTAGACGTCCCAACGTCCCGGTCGCGTCTTTCGGCGGCGAACATCCATATATTTTAAAATGTCATGACCCAAGTATGGATGTGACCGGCACTTAGGTTGTATCATATCTAAAGATATGCACACAGTCCAAGTAAGCCGAAAACCAAGATCAAAATACCTTATTGCGGAATTCTTTATATAAAAATTTAGTTTTTAAGTAAAAATCACAGTTTATGGAGTTAAATTATTAAACAAGTATAAAGTGTTAAATTTGGTTGCATCCCTAGTTGGGATCAACAATCTCAACAGCGTAAAGTAAAATCTCAGTATATAGGGCATCAATACGAATTTCAGACATAAATAAATGAAATAACAATTTATAAAACTAAACGATCTCAACTGTCAAATAATATATATCATCTCTCACTCTAGTCAAAATACAGGTCTGATGGAGATTTTCTAGATACAAAATACAATACCAAAAGGGAAGGTTACTACATATGTAACCCACCTAGCAAAAGATATGAGAAAGCTGCAAACGTAGATCTGCACCGCAGCTACCCGTCTACTCTACCCCTGCAAGGAACTGTGGCACAACGGGGGTGAGTTGCCAACTCAGTGAATATAACTAACATATAACGGTTAATTATGTAAATATGACGATCATACTAAATGAAATGTGAACAAGTATATTGTATGATTATATGTGAAAATCATGAATCTATAATACGAATCTCATAGTCCAAACTGAAATCTCATCATGTAATCCCAATAAAATTCAATTCCCCGTGTCCATTATCGACACAAAACTTCCATTTCTCACAGGCATCATTCCTCGAATGATCCTGAAATCAACAATTCCGGTCGTTATCATCTAGATATACACCGTATTTTACCACTTTATCCGGTATCGAGTAACCTCGCTAGGCTCCCCCGCCTCAATGCGGCTATCCTGCCCTTCGGTCTCGACCGGGTCCACCATGTATCCAACTGTATATCTCCCCCACTCAGTATGGATAACGTAAAATCTGCGACCGTATATCTCCCCCACTCGGTCCGGAATAAAAATCAAATCATAAAACATCTCATGGTGGACATGACACATCAATCATAAAATCACTGGATTTATGTAATAGTATTCAAAACTCAAAACCACAAATCCTCAATAATACATTTACCTCTTAAATCAACATGAAATATACATATGTTAACATGATATAAATGATGAAATTTACTACTATTATTGATATGTGAGATACGATATAAATCATTTTAACAAGTATTATGCTAAGTGTAAAAGTGACATAGCAATATCGACGAGGTGTGTGCAACATATAAGATGTGCATGTGGCATGACTCGTCGATACTTGTGAAGTGTTCTAGCAACTAAGCAATTATATATGTGAATGATGAATGCATATTATCAATTTGGCATAACAATATGAGGTATTTAAGTTAATTAAACTACGGGCGTAACACGCCATCTTTATAAAATTTCCCGGTAGATGTTTAGTCTACTCACCGGAAACATCGAATCTATTCAGGAATTGCTAATCCTTTCCCTTTCCTCGCTGCTTCCGTAATTCCCGTATTCGAATCTAATATCACAATTTAACGTATATAAGAAAACGGCCACTCCGACATGACGGAAATGAAAAACACCCATTCCCACGTACTAATTATATAATATACGACTATATCGAGCTATTAAACACTTAAACTTACTGGATTTTAACCTTAACCTGCATCGCTACAGAATTTAAATCGCGACGTATTTTAACCGTGTCGTATTTGGTGTTTTAAGATATCCTTTCCGATATACGTTTCCAGATTCTATTTACAGTGAAACTAATTTAATTAAACAACACCAAAATAGCCAAAATTATACACTGAAAACTACCCAACAAGACAAACCCACAAAGCTCCCCCTATAGCCGGCGACGCCGGAATTTCAAGTTTGGCCGCCGGCCAAAAACCGGCCCTCTGGGTTCGTGGTCCTATGGTTTGTTCTAGGTGTTTCCTACATCATTTTAGCACTGTTTTGTTAAGTTAATTATCTTCTAATTAAAAGTAGATTTCAACAGAGCTTAATATTAACCAAAATACGATATTATGTGACTTGGTTCAATTCAAAATAACTAATCTACAGAACTTAAAATTTCCTACTGTGTTTAAGAATTTTACCCTCCAATTAGCTGTTGGAATAACCCTCCAAGATGCTAAGTTCCTCCTAGCTTGATGGTGATGAAAAACCAAGAATATAGCTTCCTTCTTCCTCTTGTTCTTTCATTTCTCTTTTAAATTTTTCTTTTTCTTTAAATCTTTTGAGTTTTAATCTGAGCTTGTGAACTGAATATGTGCTATATATATGAGAGGAGGAAAGGATAAGGTAAAGGAGGAGGTGGAAGCAAGCTAGAGGTAAGGGTTTCATGTAAGTAGGAGGTGTAAGGTGAGTGTGTGCATGCAAGCATGAAGTGTTCATGCCTTATCTTTAAATTTTGTTTTAATTTGAAATTGAATTCTGAACTAAATTGATTTCTATCCCACTTTCATTTATATCCTCAACAATTTCCTTTTTGCATAAAAATTTAAACTTTACTTATAAACCCTTCACAACCTAGCTTATTATAAAACACCCATTTTATTAAAATGAAGCTAAATTTGTAATTAAAACCCTTATAACTTATTTATGTTGCATACTAAAATTTTAACTTAAATTGTTTTACATATAACTTATGAAAATTGACTTATTTGATTTTAACAACTTTGTGATTTATCATATTATTCTTAAATTAATTAATTTTTTATTTATTTCTAAATTTTCAAAATGCTACATAAAAATATAATAACTTGTATTTTTTTCAAATAAAATAATTACAAGTTTCATCAAAATACCATCAAGATATCAATACAAGATAAGTTTACAGTAAAATACCATGAACTATTCAAGTTAAAGTAATTATCACTAAAATACCTCAATTCTTAAAATACACTTCCATGGAAACCCTAAATAATATAAATAATTTCTCGAGGTTATTTCGAACTATATCTTAAAAATATTTTTTATAAACCCCCTCGAGTTATATAAAATTACATTTAAAGACTTTAGTAAATATATGTTTAAGCGGGATCAATTCTCTTGAGCCTCAGGGAGCTGGAGAAAGTGAGTGCTTGTCTATCTAAGGTAGAAAAACTTAATAGTGTTATCAATGGTAATTATCTTAGAAAAAGACATAAATCCAGTCGTCTATGTGCAGCAGTTACCGATAACTCCCGAACTTAATTCAGGATCCAAATCAGTTCTAAGGGTCTGACTCAAGTCTGAGTCTAAATCAAGCTTGAATCCAAACTTAAACCAGAATCCAATTCAAATATGAATCCAAACTCTAACATGTATACTTGAATCTGAACATGAATACCAAAACAATATCAACATGCAAACATGACTTGACTTGATTACATGACTATTTGTTTACATCCTGAACCTTATTACATGAACAACTTGTATCCATGGTCTCGGCAAGTCTGATAAATAGAATCTATACAATACATTATAGGGTTAATGGGGTAGATTGGTATGGAATGTATTAGAAGTGGAACGAGATGGTCACTAAAAGACACCTACATGAACTCTGTTCCCCTCCGAACACAGAAACGCGACCGCGTAGGTTCGTCTTTCCTGATATTCGGGGCAGATGCTATTTGGTTTTATCCATCCACCTCTCCGAAGATGCCAAGTTGATTTATGGCACCGTGTATCGGAGGTTTAGACGGATGTGGCCGATGTAGCAGACTTCGTCAGATTCCCCCTCGCTTGAGGGGTTTTTGATTATGGGGACGCTCTTCCCTGCAGGCGCAAGCCCCTGCAGTTAATTACGCTACCGCACCGCGGTAGCAACTTTCTCCTTCTCCAGAATTTCACTTCGTGTCGTGGGTGTTTGTTTTGTTTGTGGTTGCCCGTGGATTGTATACGGAGACTAATTTATGTCGTCGCCCGTAGGACGTGGATTAGTCCAAATCCGTATTTTCTTCGATTTGGGTTTGGGATTTTGGTTTAAGGATACGTTAGCCCTATTTAAGGCTAAGATCAACTTAAACTTTTGTTAAGGATACGTTAGCCTAATCTCCAGACTAAGATCAACTTAACGGGATCGTTTGGATCCGACAAGAGAGCAATTGGCTCTATTGTTTAGTTTAATGACGTTTGGTCGATTTCCAGTTTAGGGACATGGTGGTCCATCATTCCTATTTGGGGACGAACATTAGTTTAAGGACATTTCGGTCCAACGTTCCCATTTTGGGACGAATATTAGTTTAAGGACGTTTCGGTCCAACATTCCCATTTTGGGGACGAATATTGGTTTAAGGACATTTCGGTCCATGAGTTTAAGGACCCCGCAGTCCATATCGATGTGTGGTTGTCGGGACCCGTCACCTCTCTGAAGACGTTGAAGGATTACAACGACAAATATCATAGGAGTTCGGAGATGTACCCTTGAACCGGGTGTAAATTGGTTTAAGAGAGCAGTTGTGCTCAGCTCAATTTAATTTGAGGACTTACGGCCAGTATTGGGCTAAGTCTAGTTGAGAATATTCAACAATTTTTATTTGTCTGGCCTGTTAGGCCTTTGATTGGGCTTTGCCCTTGTTTAATAATGCATAGCATTTTGTTTGGTCTATTAGACCTTTATTTGGGCTCTGCACAGCATCTGTTTTGGTCTGACAGACCTTTGTTTGGGCTCTGCATTGCATTTTATTCTGGCCTGTTAGGCCTTTTAAATTGGGCTATGTTCCCTTTTTTTTATGATGCAGAGCATTTGTTTTGGTCCATTGGGCCTCTTAATTGGGCCCTGCCCTTTAATAATGCGCTGCATTAATTAGTCTGACAGAGCGCCACGTGGCTTGTTAGGCGCTTTGCGCCAATTGAGGAGCGCAAGGCGCAAGTCCATGTGGAGGTGACACGTGTCACGCTCTGGTGAGCGCAAGTCTGTTAGCGCAGTGCGCTGTGACAGTGCGCTGCGCTGTTGCGCCGCTGACACGTGGCGCGCTCTGGTGACTTGCGCCAATTTAAGAGAGCAGTGCTCTGTTTTAGAAGCGCATAGCGCAGTCTGTTCTAGGGCTGACACGTGGCGCTCTCTGGTGGCTTGCGCTAACTCGAGAGCGCAACAGTGCAATTTTTTCAAGTGCAGGGCACTGTTCAATATCTTGATCCGGTTTTGGATCAAAGAAGAGAATCTTCTAAGATCCCAGAACCAATGGTTCATCAAAAGGCAATGCCTTTATTTAGATCAGAAAGATCTAAAGAAGAAGTAAATTACTTCTTTCTATTAATATTATCATTTTTTATTGAAGATCTTTGATCTTGTTCTTAGATCATTGATCTTTTCAGAAGAAAATTCTTCTTTTTCTAAAGGTTTTACCTTTTTCTTTCTTTCTATCTGAATTCTTCTCAAATTTCTTAGAAGAGCTCTGTGAATTCTCTGTGTGCTAATGATGTCTCTTAGACTTGGAGTCTAGGTGGCTTTTTATAGTGCCATTTGATTTGTTAAATCAGTTAAAGAGATCTTTCTCTGAGTGATTTAGGGATATTTCCCCACCGTTGGATCTTTGATCCAAGGGCTTCTGTTTTACAGAAGATAATCTTCTTATTTTAACAAGATCAGAAAGATCTTTCTAGAATTTTAATTCTGTTTTAGTGCTGGCACAATTGGCGTAAGCGCACTTGCGCTTGACACGTGTCGCGCAGCGCAGAACGCAGCGCAACTGCGTTGCCGCGTGTCTCGCAGCGTAGAGCGCAGCGCCATTGCGCTAGCGCAACTGTGCTGCCACGTGTCGCGCAGCGCAGAGCGCAACTCAGCTGAAGCGTTGCTTCCTTTATTTTCATTTTAAATAGAGCCTTGCTCTGATTGGGTGCGCTGCGCTGGCGTGTCAGCTTTTGACACGTGGCGCGTTGCGCGTAGCCCAAGGAATCTGAAGCGTTGCTTCAATTTTTGAATTTTTGAAATTCAAACAGATCTTTGCTCTGATTGGGGAAACAAATGCCCCCCACCGTTGCGCTCACGTGGCGCACACGTGAGTGCAGCGGTGACAAGATCCTGGCCGTTGGATCAACTGAGGAGTTGAAGGGGCACAAGCGCCTATAAATAGGACCCTTGGTCCTCAACAGATGTTCACCATCTTCAAGAATTTTAATTTTCAGAGCCTTGCTCTTGCTTTTAAGAACTTAAGAGCCTTGCTCTCGTTTTTCAAGAACTTCAGAGTTCAAACTCTAGAAAAATCTTAGGTAAAATTGAACTTAAATTAAATTAAATTAATTTTAATTAACAGAGCCTTGCTCTCATAGATCTTTGATCTAAAGGAAACCCTTTTGGGGTTTCACCAACAGAGCCTTGCTCTCAAGAATCCATAGATCTAAAGAGATCTTGTTTCAGGGTTTTTTTTTAAACCCATGAACAGAGCTTTGCTCATGGACAAAGTATAGATCTTTTTGATCTAAAAATGATGAACTCTTAAGAGTTTTCATGGATCTTTAAGATCCCAAATTTTTTTAATTTTTAGGAGTTAAATTCTTTTTAAGGGATTTTCTCATCACTATTATAGAGCTAGGCTCTTTTAAGGAATTTTATTCCCTTGAGACCAGAGTTTGACAAGTGTCACTCTGTGACAGAGCTTTGCTCTGAAAGAGGAGATTTTCTCCTTGTCTCTAGGGATTTCTCATTAATGAGAATATTCTTTTTGGGATCTCCTCATTAATTGACAGTCCCATCAAATGATGGGGCTGTCTTATTAACTGATGAATTGTCATCTAGATTTTGTGGGTTGCCCTTTGGTCCCCTATCCACTGTATTGCAGTGTGGAATAAATTTTAAAGTTCCAAGTGTTAGAAATTAAGATTATAGCACTGACGTTTGACTTTTTTCCTCCTTCTTTTTGCAGGTAACATGTCTGCTGATTTGTCTTTCCTATTTGTTCGCTCGGAGGAAGGATTTCCCGAGGCGCCGGTGGACCGGGAGGTGCTCGCTCTCATTAAGGCTCATGACCCCGAGCACAAGAACCTTCACCTGTGGGGTAGGTGGTATAACGAAATCATCAAGGGTCTTCGAAGCTTCGGTTCCGCGACGCCGTCTGAGCCCATCTCGTCGATCCCCTATGCGGATGAACCCCCGGTGAAGTATGCCGTGGAGGTCAAGAACTGGAATTCGGAGGATCTTCTCCAGCCTTCGATCGCTGCCATTCCCGTGCAGCCGCCGCCGGCCGTGGACATCTTGGGGCGGCACATATGTCAAGGTGAAGCACGCCCTTGGGGACAGGCTTACAATATTGGATTGACCCCGCGAAAACCGGCCAGATATCTGCAGTGGGCCAGATATATCCTATCAGCGAAGAGGACGCATCTGATGAAGATCGGTCTGTACTCCGCAATCTATGTCTCGCTGTTTGAGTACCCCGCTCCTCCAACGTGGTGGGTCAAGGCTTTCATCGAACAATGGAACATCCCCACCCACACCTTCCTTATGACGGACATGGAAGTCTCCATCTCCTTGGAAGAGTTCGTCGAGATCTCGGGCTTGCCGGTGAGGGGGAGCATTACGAGGAGCTGCTTCCTCCTGACGAGTACGTCTTCACCACCAAGCCGCTGGTATTTGATTTGACGCCGGAGAATGCTATTCAGCACCAGTTTCCGGGCTTGGTGAAGGTGCTGAACATATACGAAGGTCTCTATCTGGAATCAGGAGTCCGGGGATTCAGTTTCGCAGATTTTATCGCCCGCTTCCTTCGACCGGAGATTCTATCGGAGTGGAGTGAAAAGTTCGCCAAGCTCGATGACCCTTTCGGCTTCGGCTTAGATCGTCGACCAATATCGGAAGACGATCAAAAGGATTTCTATCTCCCTGACGCCGCCATCATGCCCTTATCAGAAATCGCCGCCCCGGGCATTGATGAGGAGACCTTCTTTTTAGTGTTCCTGGGATTGTGGCTGTGCAGCTTCGCGCTCCCCATGCACCCACGCTACATGCGGCCGTCCGTTTTCTACCCAGCGCATCGGATGGTGGCTGTCCTGCAGTTGTCAAAAGGAATCGCCGGGTTGGCTCACCTATATAATGGACTTAGCGTGGCGGCGGACGCTAATGAACCTGGGGTGCAGCCTGCCAATTTCCCGATGCACTACTTTAGCTCGTGGATGGAAATGCATGTGCATGGGGTGTTCGGCATCCATAAGAGCCCTTCGTTTTTTGAGAGGTGCGGACTCCCAAGAGTCATGCGGCTGATCGGCGCCTCGATCGTGAATCCGGCTCCGCGGGAGGCTAGGGGTTGCTCCTTCGTCCACACCTGGTCGGAGCGAAGATTTCCTTCATGGATAAAGTCATAACTATCGGCTCAGAAAACTCCAAGGCGGTGGTGGCGCTGCGTGATGGCTTCAAGGACGGGGCCTCCGTACTGAAAGCTCGAGAGATTCTTCACATCTACTCCATTCGGTCGGGCTACCTGGTGTTCAGGCAGAACGAGATGGCGCTTTTCATGAGGTACAACCCTCACCGGTTCGCCCAGCAATCAAGCTATAACCAGGGGGTCTCGCTGGAGGCGTTTTTGGAAGAGCTCGCGGCCAGCATAGAGGGGATACGGAGCGCGATGCACCATTTTATGCGGCTGAATACACTTTTTCATCAGCGAGCCGAGCTGCGTCCCCCGGGTCCTCCACGCGTACGTGGCTTGGTATGCGCACGCAATGGGTTCAGTCATCCGTGAGGAGAAGCGCATGTTGGTTGACCGCAAGGGTGCGCCTCATGGCGGCGACCGCAAGGCTCCACTGAAGCCAAGGACCCCGGTCGTTGCTCCGTTGAAAGATGCTGGAGCTGAACCACCGCGCGTGTTGAGCCCTCCGCGCGGATTACCTCGTGCTACCGCAGACGTGCCACCAGCGCCCCGTGCTCCAGCGCGCATGTTGTTTCGCTGGAGTCCGGCGTGGGCGCGGATATCGGGACCCGCCGCCCTAAGGTGCCCACAAAGCGCAAGTTAATTTTGGGTGCGACTGGGGTCCGCGCGCAGAAGAGGAAGAAGAAGTCGATCCTCTCAGCTGACGTTGCGTTCGGTCAGGAACCTCATGCTCCCTATAGCGAGGGCTTGGGCGAGTACGGGACCAACAAAGGATTAGTTATGCCGCCAGATGACACTGATCTGGCGGCCGCCATCGCAGCTTCAGAGCGATTGGCGAGGCGCGACGCATGGCTAGCTAAGCTTGCGCAATCGGGTAATCACTAGTTGCATTTTTTTTACTGCATCGTACTTTTATTACTGTCTTTGACTAATGCTTTTCCCCTCTTCTCTTTAAACAGGCATCACCACTGAAGAAGCTATCGCTGCTTCCCTCAAAACTTTTCAAGAGGAGGAACGACTCAGAGCATCCTTAGGCCTCGGTACATTTCGATTCATTAAGTCTTTATTCTCCTTTGTGACGGTCAATCTAACCTTTTCTTTGTCTTATTGCAGGGACCGCGGGATCTTCTGCGTATGCCGATGCGGGGGCTCTTCCCGAGCCAGCTACTGAAGTCCCGACCTCTTCGGGGCTACCGCGAAAGACCCGACTTGAGGAGCCGATGAGAGATGCCTTGAAGGCTCTGGAGGCAATTCTAAACGAGGACAATGACACCTTGATGAAGGAAGCTTCGAAGAGGTCCGTCGTAACGGCTCGGGAGGAGAGGAAGCGGTTGAGGCGCGAGGCGAAGGACCGCAGAGCTGCTTTGGCCGTGGGAGCGGGCCTAAGCACCATTATTCCTGCTGCTTCTCCTTCCGAAGAGCCCCCGGTCGACTTGTCTACCGCTTACAGACAGGCGGCGCGTGCAGCTCAGGAGGCTAACGATCAGTCCACCTCAGGTAATGTGTCTTTCAAGATTTTGTTGTAAGAATTGTAAACCTATCGGTTCTTATATATCTTATTCTGCAGGGCCAAGTCCAACCGAAGGGGAGGCGGAAACCGTCGAGCCTAAGGGGACAATGGAGGAGGTACTGGCTGAACCCGAGCCGACGATGGGCGACGTAGCCGGGGTTGCCGGGCCCGAGCTAGTGACTGACGAAACGGTCATGTCCAGTATGCCTGAGAAGGTGGCCGATGATGAGCCCGAGGTAGCGGCGGATGAGACAGCTGCTACAGCCGGGTCTGGGGAAGCATCGGATGGAGCGCCTGAGACCGATGACCCCGTGGTAACGGTGGACGAGACGGCCGTGACTGCTGAGCCCGAGGGAGTAGCGGGTGAGACGGGCATGATTCCTGAGGACGAGCCGGCCGCTCTCTCTCAAGAGTCTGGCAATGCTCCGATCATTGCTCTCCCCGCCTACGGTCCTCCGCCGTCTCCTGGCCTCGCGAGCACGACGACGACCCCCGTAGAGTCTGGTGATGAGGCCACGGGAGGTGGACTCATGTCGATGGAGGAGGGAGACGCCTCCGTTTCGGCTGGCGGCTCATCAGGTAAATTTCGGGTTACCGTCCTTTTTTTTAATCTTGCAATCCTTCCTGACAGGTTTATCTTTGTTTTTAACGCAGGTGCGGCCAGTGCCGATGCTCCATTGCTCGAGGGAGCGCCGTCGGCTACTGCCTTGGCGGTGGCCATCTCTCAGCCTTCTCTCGTACCATCGCAGATGCTGGAAGGTACGGATTCGCGACCCATCAGTTTCATCTCTCGGCCGTATAATTCATGTATTGACGTTATACTATTGCGTCCTTGCATGAGTGCTTTGTGATCACCTCTACCAGGTGCTGCACCCACACTTCTCCTTCCCATTGGAGCTTGCTTCTTCTGGCGGCGCTGGTGAGTATGATTTTCAATTAATACTCTTCCTTTTTCAGTAATGGAATTATTTCTGATTCTTCCCTCCCCTGATTGCAGTGTTACAAATCGAAGAAGGAGATAAGGGATCGGTTGCGCCACCGGTCCTCCCAGCTTTGTCGCCTGCTGCAGCTGGTATAGTAAACTCCCTCATTGATGACTTTCTTATATTTCTTGAATCGTCATCTGATTGTGTTTTGTCTTTTCAGTTGTCGTTCCGGTTCCGGACCTCTTTGAGCCTCGCATCATGATGCCGGCAGGGCCCTTCTTGAGACGTCCATCTTCAAAGGGTGCCGCGATGAGCTTGGGCATGCTGAGCGGATACGTCGAAGAGCTTGACGCAGACGCTCCCCCATCTGCCGCAGATTTCGTTGCGGAGGTTAACCTGATGTTGGCGGCGCTTGTAAATTTTCATAATGAAGGCGTCGTCGAGTCTTGGGTTAATCACTGCAGGGAGATCGAGGCCCGCCTGCATCAGCTGGAGTCGATGCGTCCTGCCCCTGAGATCTTGGCCGCGAGCACTCAACGGGCGGCATGGATCAAGCAGAGCGCTCCTTATTTCTGCCATCTCGAACAAGAAGTTGCTTCAAGGCGTAAGGAGCGCGGCGAGACTTCGAGCAAATCTGCCCGACTGCATGCTCAGGTGGAGGCAAACGCTGCACAACTGAAGGTTATCTTTGAAGGCCTTCTACGATGCCTCTCCGAAGGGTTAACACTGAGGCAACAGCTTGACGTCGTCGAGCGGGATGCACCTAATCAGGAGGCAGCCCAGCAGGCAGCTGAGGAGCAACTTTCATCGTACCTGCAGCAGCGGGCCCAGGTGGAAGCGGAAGTGGCCGCGGCAGCCACTCAGGAGGAGGCGCTGAAGGAAGTGCGAGAGCAGCTCGCGGATTTGTTAAAGACACTTCCTTCTCAGTAGCTACTTTTTGTATCATTTGTACTTGTAAATAAAATTGTATTTTTTTATTCTTTAACACAATGTATCTTGTACTCAATCAAGTTTTTGAATAAAAGATATACATTCTTTGTAATGTCTTGTGTCATTCCTGCGCTTTCTTCCTTCTTTTATTATCAGTATGATGTCTTAGTAAACATAGTTGACAGGTGATAGAGCGAACACCCTGTCTCGGTCTCTTCAAGAGGTAGTGATGGCTTAGGCCGCAGGTTCAGATCTGCTGCCTAAGACTTTTCAACTTTATGAGCTGTGAGGGTCTCACAAAGACTTTTCTCCCTACGGATCGAGAGGATCTCGTAGGTGTATTTTCTCCTTAGGAATTGTGAGGATTCCTAAGTGTGTTTTCTCTTATAAGTCGTAAGGATCTTATAAGAGAATTTTCCCTCTTACGAGTCGAGAGGACTCGTAAGCGGTTGTTTCCCTCCTTGTCGAGATTCGACTTTGGAGAGTGAGACCCGCGGATAGTATGCAAGAGACCGTTTTAGACCGACTTGCAGGGTCCCAGTGCTTAGGAAACAAGTTTTTTAATCCCTGCTGCCTAAGGCTTTATCTTGCAAGTCGAGACGAATCGGGAAGTCCTCGCGAAGACACTAATTTCCTTACGAGTCGAGACGGATCGAGCAGCTCTCGTCAAGGACACTAATTTCCTTGAGTCGGGGTATTTTCCAAGGACACCGATTTCCCTGGGGTTAAAACGAATCGGGGTATTCCTGCAAAGACACTAGTTTCTCTGCGGGTCGACGCGAATCAAGAAGCTTTCATCAAGGACGCTGATTTCCCTGAGTTGAGGAGGTTGCCAAGGACACTGATTTCCCTGGAGTTGAAACGAATCGGGGTATTCCTGCAAAGACACTGGTTTCTCTGCGGGCCGACGCGAATCAAGAAGCTCTCATCAAGGACGCTAATTTCCCTGAATCGAGGAGGTTGCCAAGGACATTGATTTCCCTGGGGTTGAAACGAATCGAGGTGTTCCTGCAAAGACGCTAGTTTCTCTACGGGTCGACGCGAATCAAGAAGCTCTCATCAAGGACGCTAGTTTCCCTGAGTCGAAGTATTTTTCCGAGGACACTGGTTTCCTCGGAGTTGAAACGAATCGGGGTATTCCTGCAAAGACACTGGTTTCTCTGCGGGTCGACGCGAATCAAGAAGCTCTCATCAAGGACACTGGTTTCCCTGAATCGAAGTATTTTGCCGGGGACACTGGTTTCCTCGGAGTTGAAACGAATCGGGGTATTCCTGCAAAGACACTGGTTTCTCTGCGGGCCGACGCGAATCAAGAAGCTCTCATCAAGGACGCTGATTTCCCTGAATCGAAGTATTTTGCCGGGGACACTGGTTTCCTCGGAGTTGAAACGAATCGGGGTATTCCTGCAAAGACACTGGTTTCTCTGCGGGCCGACGCGAATCAAGAAGCTCTCATCAAGGACGCTGATTTCCCTGAATCGAAGTATTTTGCCGGGGACACTGGTTTCCTCGGAGTTGAAACGAATCGGGGTATTCCTGCAAAGACACTAGTTTCTATGCGGGCCGACGCGAATCAAGAAGCTCTCATCAAGGACGCTGATTTCCCTGAGTTGAGGAGGTTGCCAAGGACACTGATTTCCCTGGAGTTGAAACGAATCGAAGTATTCCTGCAAAGACATTGATTTCTCTGCGGGTCGACGCGAATCAATATGTTCTCGTCAAGGACGCTAGTTTCCCTGAATCGAGGTATTTGCCAAGGACACTGATTTCCTCCGAGTTGAGATGATCTCTGGTGGTCTTTCAGGTTTTATATGAGTTACCGTCAAGACCCTGAAGTTAGGAATTTGGCATTCGCTTCGCTTGCTGTGGTGTGTCCGAATCCTGTTGGAGGAGGGACGCTGTGGTGACATTTCGTCTGTTGTGTAGAGACGAACGCCGAAGTAGTGATCACTCCACGCTAGGGTGAGATGATCTCCGATTGTCTTTCGGGCTTTATATGAGTTGCCGTCAAGACTTGGCTCCGTTTTCCGATGGAGCACGGGGAGGGAAAATATGTTTCCTTCTTTGTTTCTGCCCCTGGATTGTATACAGGGATTGCTATGATATCACCTGTAGGGCAAAAGTTTCATTCATTTATTATTATTATTATTATTATTTTATTTCTGCGATGCTCTATCATTTCAGCTTTTATATCGCGAAGGTCGCGATTGCCCGATCATTTCGGCTATCTTTCGCGGTGCCCAATCATTTCGGCTATTTCTTTTATTTTCACTCGCTGCTTTTTATTGCGAGTTGCCCAATCATTTCGGCTATTTCATATGCATTTTTAGCTCGCTGATTTTTATCACGAGTGTAGAACTTGGAATCTGGTGCCAATCTCAGCATCAGCATCGCTACAACCGGAATATTGCCAGGAGCGAATCATCATTTGCCATGAAAGGACTTGGAATTTGATACCGATTTAGGCATCAGCATCGCTACAACTGGGATATTGCTAGGAGCGAATTATCATTTGCCTCTGTCGATGTTGAACAGAGATGGCTTAGTAAACAGGGTTAGGATTCTGCCGACTAAGGCTTTTGATTTCATGAGCCGTAAGGGTCTCACAAAGGTATTTCTCCCTGCGAGTCGTGAGGATCTCGTAGGTGTGTTTTCTCCTTAGGAATCGTGAGGATTCCTAAGTGTATATTCCCCTGTAAGTCGTAAGGATCTTACTAAAGGGTGTTCTCCTTATAAGTCGAAAGGACTTACAAGGGTCGTTCACCACATGGACATATCCCTAGCCACGGGTGGGACCTGGTTAGGGAAATGTTTATTCGCGCCCGTGGATTGTATACAAGGGTCAGTATTGAGCCGCTTGTAGGGCAATATCGAAGGTTGTGGGAGTTGCTTAAGAACAGGTTAAGGTTTCTGTAACTTAAGACTATCAAATCTTATGAGCCGTGAGGGTCCCATAATAGAGTTCTTCTTACGAGTCGTGAGGATCTCGCAAGTGTATTTTCTCCTTAGGAATCGTGGGGATCCCTAAGTGTGTTGCTCCCTTGTGAGTCGTAAGGATCTCACGCGGGTAGTTTCTCCTTAAAAGGTCGAGAGGACCCTGTAAGTGTCCTTTAACGAGATTGCGCCCTTTCGGGTTTTCACGAACACTCGCTGTTAGCCCTGCTGTTTTTACTCACGGAGCCCTTTCAGGTTTTCATCCGTGCCCATTTTGCTTATGGACATACCGTCTCTTTTTTTTAATCCTTTTTATTCTTTTTTCTAACGAGCTCGCGCCCTTTCAGGTTTCCACGAACACTCGCCGGTAGCCCTGCTGTTTTTACTCACGGAGCCCTTTCGGGTTTTCATCCGTTCCCATTTCGCTTATGGACATACCGTCTTTATTATTATTATTATTATTATTATTTTTTATTCCTTTTTTTTATCTCGTCGGCCTGAGGATGCTGCGGTAGTAGTTTAAAGACGTTTCAGTCGTCAGCTAGTTTTAGGACGTAGTGGTCCGTCGTTAGTTTAAGGACGTTTCGGTCCGTTGCTGAAGAATGCCGGTTACTACTTATAGAGTTTGGGCTTAGGAAGATAGCGAGCGGATATAGTCGTCGTCATCTATCATTGACCTAGGCCGTGACTCATTAAGCGTAGTATTTCTTTAGGAAGCGACCGTTTATGGGCCTGAAAGGTCTTTCACCGTGCATATCCATGAGTAAATAGGCTCCACCCTGGTAGACCTTGTCTATGATGTACGGGCCTTCATAATTCGGCTCGAATTTTCCCCGCTTGGCGCGATTGGGGATCATAGGTCTTTTGACCACTAGTACGAGTTCGCCTTGGCGGAATGTCCTCGGCCTGGTCAATCTTTCATATGAGCGCGTCATCTTTGCTTTATAAGCCTTCAGATTTTGTTGCGCTATGAGCCGGGTTTCATCAAGGGCGTCGAGCTCTTAAAGCCGAAGGTGAGCGTTCTCTTCGTACGTTAGCTCGTAATAAACTGCCACTCGTAGAGAGAGTAACTCTATCTCGAGGGGAAGTACCGCTTCTGTACCGAACACCAATGCGTATGGAGTTGTGTTTGTGGCCGTCTTGAACGTGGTTCGATACACCCAGAGAGCTTCTTGCAGTCTCTCATGCCAGTCCTTCTTATTTCGGGACACCGTCTTTTTCACGATCTTCGTCAAGGTCTTGTTGAAGGCCTCAGCTAGACCGTTAGCCCTGGGATTATAGACCGAAGAGTATCTCCAGTCTATGTTATGTTGTTGTGCGAAGCGGCTGATCTTGTGGCTTCTGTAGGCTGGCCCGTTATCGGAGATGATCCGTCGTGGAGTTCAAAACCGATAAATGACGTGCGTCTTGAAGAAATGGAGGATATTCTCTGTCTTCACTTCCCTTAGCGGTACTGCTTCTGCCCATTTGGAGAAGTAATCAGTCGTCGCCAAGATGAATCGATGTCCCCTGGACGATGCTGGTTCGATGGGGCCGATTACATCAGTCCCCCACATTTCGAACGGCCAGCTAGCCACTGTTGGATGTAGAGGATTTGGGTGCTGATGGATGAAGTCCCCATGAATTTGGCATGAGTGGCATTGCTTCGCATACTCGAGGCAGTCCTGAATCATCGTTGGCCAATAATAGCCCATCCGTTTAATCTTCAACTTCATCTTTGGGCCTGCTTGGTGAGAACCGCAGAGTCCGTCGTGAACTTCCTGAACGACTCTTTTCGCCTCCTCAGGTCCCAGACATCTCAACCACAGATAATCAAACGACCTCTTATACATAGTATCATTGACAAAGGTGAAAGACAGAGCTCGTTTCATGAGCTGATGTCTTGAGGACGCATCTTCAGACGTTCGATTGGATTTGAAGTAGTCTACAAAGACTTCTCTCCAATCCTCAGCCTTTCCCTGGTCTTTTATTTGCATAGCCAATTGCCCAGTCGCTCCTTTTTCTTCGGATGATTCCGGAGATATTTCCGCTGGGGCGAGCACCCGACGGCTTTGTACCACGATTCTGACATCATCGAGGTTCTCATCAGCCAGTTCTTTAGCGAGCTTGGCTAACGCGTCCGCCTTGTTATTCTCTGCACGCGGTATGTTTTCCAAAGTGTAGGAAGGAATTTGGGGCCAACAGTTGTTGCACCTTTTCGCCGTACTTCACCAGTTCCAGCTTGCATGTCTGGTAGTCGCCGTTTACTTGACTAACGACCAGTTGAGAATCTCCATATATGAGGAGGTTTTCAATTCCCATGTCGATGGCGATCTCGAGGCCTGCTATTAAAGCTTCGTATTCGGCTTCATTGTTTGTCCTCGGCTCTGTTAAGGAGAAAGCAAAGCGCATTATCCCTTCTTGTGGAGTTACGAAGATGAGGCCCACCCCCGATTTGATTATAGGGATGCTTTGTTTGCGCTTCTTCATGGAAGATGCTCCGTCGAAATAGAGTTCCCATCGGGTATCAATACCGTTGATCGCATCAAATGCATGTTCGTCTGGCAGCTCGCAATTCAAAGGAGAATCGACAGGTATCGGGTGCTCAGCGAGGAAGTCGGCGATGGCCTGGCCTTTCACTGCCTTGAAAGGCTGGTAGGTTATTGAAAACTCCATTAAGAGCAAGGCCCATTTAGCGAGTCTCCCTGTCAATATGGCCTTCAACATTAAATATTTAAGGGGGTCCACCTTCGAAATGAGACGGACTTCATGCGCCAACACGTAGTGCCTGAGCTTTGTTATCGCGAAGATCAACGCCAGGCAGTGTTTTTCGATAGGGGAGTAGTTGCTTTCTGCCCCCAAGAGAACTCGACTTAAGTAATAAAGAGCTCTTTCTTTCCCTTGGTCGTTCTCTTGTGCCCATAATGCGCCTAAGGAACCTTCGAGGGCGGTTGTATAAAGAATGAGAGGCTTTCCCTTGACCGGAGCAGCCAACACTGGCGGATTCTGTAGGTATTGCTTGATTTCGTCCAGCGCGCCCTGACATTTGTGATCCCAGACGAACGGGGTTCCCTTCTTCATCAGGTGACTATAAGGACGGCACTTGCCTGAAAGGTTGGCTATAAATCGCCGGATGTACGCGAGCTTCCCTTGGAGAGACCGCAATTGCTTGAGAGTCCTTGGCGGAGGCATTCCCATGATCGCCTTGATTTTTGACGGATCTATCTCGATACCTCGGTGTCGGATGATGAATCCCAGGAATTTGCCCGAGGAGACCCCGAATGCGCACTTTAGAGGGTTCATCTTCAAGTTGTATTACCGAAGGCGTTGAAATACGGTCTTCAGATGCTCTAAATGCTCCTCGTATGATTTGGTTTTAACCACGATGTCACGACCCGAAAGAGCACGTGACTGGCCCTTGAACCATATGAAGTCTATAGGTCTCCATCTGATCCAAGTAAGCCAAAGCACAAAAATCTAAAACCATTTAAGGAGTAAATAAAGAAAACCCAGAAATCCAACTTTGTCACAACCACGCAAGTAATATGATATACAACGCCGAATGGCGAGGATCAAACTCAAAAGAAACTCACAATAACATGAAAACCTTAATACTACTACGCGCGACTCTAAGGTCGAAATAATACATCCCTAGTGTCTAAGTCTGAAACAATATACAAGTTTTGGTTGATGGAATTTCTAGATACAATGAGTAATACATATACAAGGGTGGTTCTGATGCAAAGAACCCACCTACCAAGCAAATCACCCGCAAAGGAAGCAATGTGCCGGAAATGCCGCTATGGAACCTGTACGGCAAAACCTACAAGAACTGTGGCACAACGGGGGTGAGTTGCCAACTCGTGAATAGAAAATAACTACAAGCAGAAATTGAATGCATGACATAATCCTAAGTCAAAACGATCAGATATAATATAAATCTCAAATGAATAAGTCTGAAGCATGGTAAAGTGGCAATGTAACATTTGAACATAAGTGTAGTGCCAAGAACTCGTGCCAGTGCCTCACGTAATAACATATCATAAATATGATGTATATATGCGGTAAAATGAAAACAGAAGGTATCACGAATGAAGTCATCAGAAAATCAGTGTCGAGCATCGACACAAATATATATCTCAATATCAAGTAAATCCCATATATCATGTATCCGATATGTATGCAACATTCATGAAGGTACTGTATCAGGTACTACGAATACATGATGCAATGCATATAAAATAAATGTGGGTAGGGGAGATATAATATGGCATCGACCATAAAGGCTCCTCTCATATCGAGCACATAGGCTCCGAGCACATAGGCTCCTTTCATATAACGGGCATCCGTCAGTCCGGGTCAGCCCCCACTATCATATATCGGGCATCCGTCAGTCCGGGTCAGCCCCCACTCTCATATATCGGGCATCCGTCAGTCCGGGTCAGCCCCCACTCTCATATATCGGGCATCCGTCAGTCCGGGTCAGCCCCCACTCTCATATATCGGGCATGCATATATAAGTTTGCATAGATCATCATGATGATATATTAAGTAGGTGTATATATATATCGGCGTCCCATACCACTAATATATATATACTATGGGTATACATATATATTTCAGCGTCCCATACCACTGATATATATACGCAGGAGTAAAACAATCCAGAATCATCATATGCAACCATATCACAGTGTGAAATCCATGAATCATAATACATCCAACATGAAACACTAATATGAGCATGGAACTATGTAAAGGCATATGCACAAAGGAATATGAATCAATAACATATAAGCATGCAATGCAATGCGAGCCGTAGAATAAATGGTAAATGAATAATAATGCAGCTTGCCATTTGAAATAAGACAAATCGAGGTTTTTTAGCAAAATAAGGGCTACAGCGTTTTTAAGATATTCCCGATTCGTTAGTTTTTGAAATAGGTATGACTCGGGTCTAGTCTAACATCTACTATGCAAACTACATATCTAAGTATCAAGTCAACCGGGAGGGGTATGGAATCCACCTAAATCTGAGTCGATATAAATATATATATAAGTATAATAGTCGGTGATCCCGCCTCAATAGTATCGCGTACGATACAGCATACCATATAACAATCCTCAAGTCATGAGTGTGGATCTATCATCAATATAAAGCTCGTACGGTAAATCGTCGTACGGCATCCCATTAGCCGGGTACGGGTCAATATCGCATCATCTCATCAATTACCTGGTATTCTTATCATCATATCACATAATCTGGGGTACTGATCTAAGTCTAGTATAAATCGATACCATCTATATAAGTATGAATGCGTGTGTAAAACACACGTCCAAAGGCCCGCTAAAATCACATGTCGTATCCCAATTACGAATCATATCAAATCACCGAACTCGCGGCGCTATGCCCAATATCATCGACTCATCTCCAATGTCATCCAATATCATCATCAACACTGTGTAACTATAAGGAACATGCAAGTGTGTGCGTGTGGGTGTAAATCTATCCTAGGTCGTGACTATGAACTACACTAGTTTACTTCTAACCCTAAACTATACATAGTACACCTAACATAAAGACCACAACACACTAAAATCTATCTTATACAATATATACACATGTATAGTATACCAACTATGGACTACGGGGGTGCTATACGCCATCCACCCGACTTCCCCCTGTAGATATAATCTACTCACCTTGCGTCTTCATTTGTCGACGTCACCACGCGCTTGCTTGTCATCCCGAAGTCTTCATGGGGTACCTACACGTCAAAGTATCGTAAATGCGTATTAAAACCAAATCAAAGCTAAAACGGCACACGAAACCCAAAACGATACGATAAGGGGCCTATAGGTTAGAACCTATGGGCACGCCTTCAAAACCATCAATCAATCCTCGATATCGTCGTATAAACGCCAAATGGTCGAGGTAGAACACAATACACAATTTCAGAATTAAAAAATACGGAATACAGAACACGAATCCAGAACAACAACTAAGGAAATAGGCTCCAGAGTTCACCCTAGGTCAAACTAGACAAATCTACACATACCAGGGGTCTAATTTATACATGTAGGGGCTACAGAACCAAAACGACACAAAATGGGGCAGGTCTGGCCGCAAATTGCGGCCAATAGGATTAAATTGGCGGCCGGGAAAATGAGTTAGGGGCTGGGGTTCTAGTGGTAGCTTTCTGGGTGCCTGCACACTTCACTGTCCACTCAAAATAATTTTAAGAGTCTCGGGTTGATAGCAGATCCCAAATAACCTTCACAGATTCCACAAAATTTTCGATATCGGTTTCTAAATCCGTATTCCGGGCTTTAAGTCTCAGGTTTGGGTCTCAAATCATGCACTAGGGTGTTGATATAACCTCTACTGAGCTCAATTGCTCACCACAACTCACAATTCCCTCAAACCCTAACTAGGTTTTCCTAAAGTCCACAAAATCAAACAATATCGGTTCAATCTAAACATGGGGTAAAGGTAATGCATAAACTAAGCTTAAGGTCCAGAAAATACCTCATTTGGAAACTCAAGAATTTTCTTGAGTTGCCCCTAGTGGCCAAAATCCTCGCTTTCTTGGTCCAATGTATAGATCTTGAGCTTGTGCACACTTTTAATGAAATGGGAGTAGGGTTTTGGTGATGTTTGTGAGATGATTTGGGGCTTGAAGAGGGGAGGGAGATGAAGGAGCAGCAGCAGGAGGAGGAGAAGGGGAAGAGGGATGAAGAAAATAAAGAGAGAAGAGAAGTCTCATGGTCAAATGAACCCCCCTCACCTCTCTCTCTCTCTCACTCACCTACTACCACATTATTCTAATCAATTCTTTTTCTTTTCTTTTCTAAAACCTTCTTACCCAAATAGTAAACCCAAAGTAAAGCCATGGTATGAAAAAAGCAACACAAGTGTAGAAAATGATATGTGCATGTTTTGCACAAAAACGCCAAAAATTCGATTAGCGATTTTTAATCGCGATTAGCACTAAAGTAGCATATAAATGATCATAAAAACTTTAAAATGGCATAATTCCATAAAATAACCTATTTTAGAATTTTCCGTAATTTTCCAAAATTTCCCCCCATTTATTTGTATTTAATTATACCGAATTATTAAAATATTCAATAAAGTAATATTAAATTATAAAATTTCCCAAAAATAATATTTTATTATTTTGAAATGTTACACACGAGTTCTTCGATATAGCATTCGACGATTTCATGTATAAGGTCATCAAAGATCTTCGTCATGGCGCTCTGATAGGTGGCACCGGCGTTCTTTAGACTGAAGGGCATCACTTTGTAGCAGAATATACCCAGCGGGGTCCGGAAAGCGGTGTGCTTCTGGTCTTCAGGGTGCATCTTTATCTGATTATATCCTGATGAGCCGTCCATGAAGGAGAAAACTTCATGAGTGGACGTGTTATCTATCATCAGCTCGGTGACTGGCACTGGGAAATCGTCCTTCGGGCAGGCTTTATTGAGATCCCGAAAGTCTACACATATGTGCACCGTCCCATTTTTATTCATTACCGGGATGATATTGGCGATCCAGTCAGGATATTGAACTTCCTGGATGAAGCCGGAGTCGATCAGCTTCTTGACCTCGGCGTTGATGCTCATCTTAAACTCGAGCCGCATTCTTCTCGGTGCTTGTTTGATTGGTTTAACATCCGGGGATATCGCCAATTTATGCACAGCAATTTCTGGATCTAGTCCTGGCATTTCGGAATAGTTCCATACGAAGCAATCTTTATGCTTCATAAGCATGTCTTTTAATGAAGCCACCCTCTCTTCAGACAGCAGCTCACTAATGAATGTTGGTCGCGGGTCATTCGCCGTCCCCAACTCAATTTTCTTGAGGTTATCCACAGTGGTATGTATTCCATCTTCCAGCTCTTTCGGCGCTGGTGGGAATTCTGAGATCACCTCGTCATTGCTATTTTCAAAGCACCAGGGAAGGTCATCCATATTCTCGGGCTCTTCTTTTGATATTGTTATCATATGACAAGTAGGAGCTCGCTTCCAAGACCGATGTGTATTTGGTTCTACTCTCGTAGCCTTGGGTTTATGCTTCTATGGCGGCGTTACCCTCCAGCTGTCAAATAAAGCGAACTTGCCGAGCTGATACTGATCTTCGACCCAGTTCTTAAAGGTGAAGCAATCTTCGAGAGGGTGCCCTATTACCCTGTGATAAGAGCAATAGTTCGGGTGTGAGAATTCGCCTGCTTGTTCGGGGTGCTTGGACTCCGGAAGCGTAAGCATTTGGTGCTTTATAGCTAGGTCAAGTATCTTCTTTGTCTTGTCTTGAGGAAAAGAGTATGCTCGACTCATTTTCTTCATAAGGGACAAATCCGGACCGCTCGATTCCCGACTGCGTGGCTTCTTGGTTCCGCTTTGTCGTTGCTGAATGTCTTTTCCGCTTTTTGACTTGTTTCTGCCTCTGTGTCGCGCCTTTTTTACAACAGCTTGACTGGGAGCGGCATTTTCGTCTTTCACAGCCTGTTGAAGGAGGCGTTGCGTCCTGGCTTTCTCGTAGATGGCCATTTCGCGGTTGTGGTCGTCTCGAACTTTTTGACCAGCTTCCCTTATAAGCTTGTCCATTTGTTCTTCGAACGACGGACTGGGCATTTTTGCATCGGGGACTTTTTCTGGCTCAGGATTAGCATCTTCCCATTGAGCATCCCCTTCCTCATCAAAGTTATGCACAATATAGCAATCGCGGAGTAGCTCCCGCTTTTTGGATCGAACATATCCGAGCCCGATTGCTTCCATTCTCCCGTTAGGCAACTTGTGCTGAGTTCCGGGAACGTTCCAGATCCTATCATAGAATTTGGCTTTTCGAGCAGTCTGTTTAAAGGGTATCCCTTAGCGCTTCAAGAGTCTCTTTAGTCCGTCCGTGTAGTATCTAGGTAAACGGATGGGCTGGAGCTTGTCAAGCGCAGGATCTGCACCGTGCCAGATTTCTTTTTCCACTCTGGTTTCCCCGGAGTGGCAGAATAGAATCGCCTTTTCACCTTCTCGCCTGGGAGGGACATAGAACGTCTGCAGCTCCTCTACACTGTAGGCATCGAACGCATCCAGTTCTTTATGATGTTTAAGTGGAACCATAGCGACTTGTAAACTTTTCTCCTCATTAGCGAAAGTTTGTATTGAAGGCCGAGCGGAGAATACAACATGGACTTCATCTTCCGAATCGCTGCCAAAGATCAACAGAGGAGCGGACGGTCCCGGTTTGTTGTGTTGGGGTGGCCCGGAATAGACTATCTCTTCGTCCTCCTCGGTATCGCTCCCGAAGACCGGAATGGTGGCGTTAGCTTTGTTCTCCGGCTTGTGACATCTCTCCGTGTCTTCGAAATCTGGTAAGAAGTATTTTGCATCTTCATATTTGCGGACTTCGTTCACGGAGAATGGGTTCAGCTCTCCTGTTACGGTATACTCGAGACCATCCTTAAAATATTTCATACACTGATGCTGTGTAGAAGGGATGATGTTGTACTTGTGTAACCAGGGTCGGCCGAGCAAAGCATTATAGCATGTCTTCGAGTCTATGACGTGGAATTTAATGTCCGTGACGAGCAGCCTAAAGCGCAACGTCAGTATCACAGACCCGAGAGTCCGTGATGATTGAGAGTCGAACCCGGAGATGGTGATCTTGTCCTGAGAGAGGTGCTGGACGCTCATGCAGATTTCCTTCAATACCCATACATTGAGGAGATTGACGGAAGACCCATTGTCAACCAAGATTTTGCCTATCTTTATATCGTGGCAATATCCTGAGACATAGAGGGGGCGATTGTGTTCACACGTCCCAAGGAGGAGGTCTTCATCACCGAAAGTGATATCAGCTGTATGCACTTCTTCCAGCTCGTCCTTCATCTTTTCTTCGGCGAGAAAAGCTTGAAATTGCTCTGGGTCCTGTAGCGCTTTGATCAATGAATCTCTTGCTTCTTTTGATAGTAGAAGGGCGTCAAGAATGTTGAGCTGCGAAGGTAGTTTCCTCAAGTGTGCCAGAACGTTGTAGTCCACCTTATTTCTCTATGGCGGGTCCTTGGCGATTAGCTCTTCCACAACTTGGTCATCCAGGGAGATCTCCTCAGAGACCTTCTCTTTTCCCTTATCTTTTTTATTTGAGGGTCCAAGATTCTTTTCGGGTAACGTACGATTACGCAGCCGGATATTTTCACAGGCCTTCGGCTCTTCCTCTTTTCTCGAGGTGGACTCTTTAAAGAGAGGGCTAAGCTCCATTTCCTCATCAGAGTCGCTCCCGAATGTGAGAACTTGCGCTTCCCCAGCGTTAACCATGCGACAGTCGCCGGTAGTTCTTCTAAGCTCTTCGGTCGTACTTTTCCGCTCCCGACGAGTTTTGCGCTTTTCCCACTTAAAATGTTGCCGGTGAGCGACATATCCCTGCCACCATTTATTGAAAGCTTCACACTCTTCGGTGGGGTGCGAAACCTTCCGATGATATAAGCAATGGAAGGGTGCATTTCCGCTTTGCCGGCAATGTTTCCTTCAGAGGGTGGCAGCTTCATCCCCATTGACATGGCTTTAGCAAACCTCTTCCTCATCTTGAATTTGATTTTGTCCGCAATGGATGTAATTTGATTTGACGAGAGTGTCTCGACCTTTTCGTCTAATCGTCGGCGCTTGGCCTTTTCAAATAGGAGCGTCTCGCGTTCCCGATCAGCCTTACTTTTCAACAGAGCTTCATTGAGGAATGCATCAATGGTTTCATCTGATGGCCGCAGAAGTTTCGGTTCAGGATCTGCCCCCGGCTTCTCAGTGCAAGGAGTTCTCTCATCGTCCGTAAACGAGTGAGAGATCACATGACAACTCTCCACGTATTCCTCGGATTCATCCGACGAGCTCTCTCCCTCATCTTCCTCTTGAAAGACGTGGTTGAGGAACTCCTAGAGTGTGACGGAAGTCCGTGCCTTTTGATTGTATTCCTCCAGCGCGTCAATTTGTTTCTGTAAGTCTGTGCGCTTGTCACCAGGCTTCACGGGCTTTTTGGATCTTTTCTTCTTCTTCTTTGAAGATTTCGACGGCTGGGTATGAATGCTTGGGCCATCACCACCGGTCCTTGGAGTTGGGCGCGGCTTCAACATCCTTTCAATGATCTGGGGTTCTAGCGGGTTCTTCCACCTGACCGCCGGGCATGTCTTGAGATCATTCAGCATCCTTTTGGTTTTGGCTGATAATACAACCTCCCATGGAGCTTCTTCAACAAAGAAGCACGTTTCCCCCGGCGTATTCACCTTTTTAGAAATATGAGGTTGCGGCGGGTTCACCTTCCATCTTTCGGATAATGCGAACTTACCTTGCTGATATTGATCTTCAATCCAGTTTTTGAAGACGTAGCAATCTTCAATCGGATGACCCAATACTCGGTGATAGGGACAGTAATTGGGATCATTGACGTCGTTTGGCTGCGACAGACGTCTTGACTCCGGTAGATTAATGAGTCTGTTACGCAATGCCAGTTCAAACAGTCTTCTGGTTTTATTCTGAGGAAACGAGTAAAGACGTCCCAGCCTCTCCTCGAGAGACAGGTGTGAACGCATATTGTTTTGACGAACAACCGGCTTCAAGTTGCTCGGCTGTTGTTGAGCATTGCGACGACGATCGCTTTCCCTTTCCTCCTTCTCATTTCGAGAGTCCGGCTTTGGAGGAGACGATCTGTGACCCATCTGATCCATCTGGGCTAACTTATCGATCAAGGCTTGGAACGTGGTTGGTTTAAAGAACATCATGAACTGTGAGATAGTTGCATGAGGATCTAGGGTGCCCACGAACATGCCCACCGCCGGCGCTTCTTCAATGCGTTGTTTGCACTTTGACCACAAGTTCCGCCATCGGATTGCATATTGAACCCAAGTCTCGCCCGGCTTTACTCTCGCATTAATCAAAGCTGTTATTGGAGTACGCTCACTGGCACTTGCGAAGCGCTGGGTAAACAACAACTACATTTCAGCGAAGGTCTTGACGGAGTCATTTGGGAGTTCGGAGTACCACTCAAATTCCGTCTCCGATAAGCTACCGACGAACTGGCGAAGCAACAATTTATCATCACCGTCGGTGTTACCGCAAAGAGCCCTGAACTGGACAACATGTTGATGGGGATTGCCAGTCCCCTTATAGACATGAACTTTCGGTATTGTATAGCCCGGCGGGTACTTGATCTGATCATACCAGCTCGGATATGGTCGCCCCGTTCTGAAAACTTGACCGGCTGCCTCCGTAGCCTGATGAACCCGTATCTGCTGAGCTATATATTCGTCCAGGTCAGCTTTGGAAATTGTCTCCTCCTTGGATGCTGACAGAGCCGGCGGTGGATTCGACGTTTCTCCTCTGTCGTCTTCAAGGACGATCGGAGGATCTTCAGTAGGAGGATCTTGCTGGATCATCATGCCCACCATATCCTGGAACAGAAGGGCCATTCGTTTTATATTGGCTGCTTGTTCTGCAGCCTCTTTGTCCTTCTTTTCCAGTATCCTGCGAAGGAATTCGGCGTCGGTTTCTTGCTCCTGGCGTTGGATCCGAGGATGCTTTTGGGCTCTCTTTTGGCCCAGTGAGTGCGGCCATCGCATTCATCATTTCTTGGAGCTTCTGCTGCTGCTCCTGATCTTTAGTCACCGATCGCATAAGCGGTCTATGACCTGTGGATATACGGCTGTCCTCTTTCCCAGACGCCATGTAGACGGTGTGTACCACAATGCCCCCAGACTTAGGGCGTTTGGGCTCACTACCTTTGACATTCGCCGCAGGCGTGGGGACTTTCTCCGGCCTTCTTCTCTTGTGGCCGTCGAAGTTGAGGGGGTCGTTGCTTTGGGCACCCAGGTGGTCGTCGTCTTTCGTTGCTTGACAGGGGGATTTTCTTCCTGCCGAACTTTCGACTTCTTATGCTGGTGAGAGAAATTCGGATCAATCACCGATTCTCGGACTCGTCGCCAAGTCTTATAGATCCTGGAGGACAGCCGTTGAGGAGACTGCTCCGGCTTTTCTGGTTCTGCTTCCACGGCGGTCTTTACCGGTGGAGGAGATCTTTTGAGCACCGCAGTTGGCGAATTTCTGCGTACCCTGTTCAGCAACTCAAAGCTGTTCCTAGTTGGAACAGCAGCATTAATTTCCACCGTTGGAGCTGGTGGCGTTAGCCCAGAGGGGGAGTTGCCCCCAGTCTTCCTTATCCGGCTCCAGTGGCGACGCCGGGCGTGACGGGTTGTTGGGATTGGTTCAGCGACGGCTTCGTCTTGCCCCTTATTCCCCTCCGAATGGCGGCGCGACAGACGGCTTGCCTGAGATTCGGGGCAGATGCTAATAGGTGCTATCCGTCCACATTTCCGAAAATGCCAAGTTGATTTATGGCACCGTGTATCGAAGGTTTAAACGGATGCGGCCGATGTAGCAGACTTCGTCAGATTCCCCCTCGTTTGAAGGGTTTTTTATTGTGGGGACGCTCTTCCCTGTAGGCGCAAGCCCCTGCAGTTAATTACGCTACCGCATCGCAGTAACAACTTTCTCCTTCTCCAGATGGTCACTTCGTGTCGTGGGTGTTTGTTTTGTTTGTGGTTGCCCGTGGATTGTATACGGAGACTAATTTATGTTGTCGCCCGTAGGACGTGGATTAGTCCAAATCCGTATTTTCTTAGATTTGGGTTTGGGGTTTTGGTTTAAGGATACGTTAGCCATATTTGGGGCTAAGATCAACTTAAACATTTGTTAAGGATACGTTAGTCTAATTTGAGACTAAGATCAACTTAACGGGATCGTTTAGATTCGACAAAAGAGCGTTTGGGCTCTATTGTTCCAGTTTAGGGACATAGTGGTCCATTGCCAGTTTAGGGACATGGTGGTCCATTTCCAGTTTAGGGACATGGTGGTCCATCATTCCCATTTGGGGACGAACATTAGTTTAAGGACGCATTAGTCCATGAGTTTAAGGACCCCACAGTCCATATCAATGTGTGGTTGTCGGGACCCGTCACCTCTCTGACGACGTTGAAGAATTACAACGACAGATATCAGAGGAGTTCAGAGATGTACCCTTGAACCGGATGTAAATTGGGAGATCTGTAGTCCAATTTGGGACTAAGATCAATTAATTAGATTGTGAGCACATGGGCTCAGTTAAATCTGAATTGAGGACTTATGGCCAGTTTGGGCTAAGTCCAATTATGTTTGAAATATTGCCCCTTTGGACCATTACACATTTGTCTGGGTTTAGCCCCTCATCATTCAGCAGTGCTAAACAGAGGTTTGGAGGCTCTGACAACATTTTGTCTTTGATTTCCTCAATTTTGAGATTCATTTGGAGGAGGGACTTTTACCTCTGGAAAATTAGCCAATTTGGCTAAAAGTAGTGTTAAACACTAGAGAACAACAGTGTTAAACACTGGAGGTAGAACTCTCAAATTAGTGTTAAATACTAAAAGACAATCAGTGTTAAACGCTGGAGATATAATCTTCAATTTAGTGTCAAACACTAGAAACAATCAGTGTTAAACAATGGAAATATAATCCCCAAATTAGTGTTAAACACTAAAGACAGAGGGGTCATGTGTGAACACGTGAGAGTGCCCAAAGGGGGGACTAGATCCCTTTTGTTTTATCCTCAAATCTGCGAATAAGTGTTAAACACTTTTTATTTTTATTTTAGAGCATCACGTGTTGGCACGTGATGGGGATCTGTGCACCAATTGTTAAAGCATTTGCTGAGGGGTCACGTGATAACACGTGAGAGCGCCCAAAGCTTTCATTTCCTTTTCTTTTTCTTTCTGTGTTTTGGGAGTCACGTGGGAGCACGTGAGACATTGCCTAAAAGCTTCTTTTCTTCAGGGATCTTTTCAAGGGTCACGTGGGGACACGTGACCCTAGTTCTTTTCATGAACAGAGATCTTTTAAGAATTGAATTTTAAACCCTAATTATGATTTTGGAGGAATTAAATTCCTATTGTGAAAGAATTGAATTCTTATTTAGGATAAAACCCTGATTTCTTTTTAAAGGAATTAAATTCCCAGATATGTAAAAAATTAAATTCTTGATTAGGGTTAAACCCTAGTTTTGTTTTAGGAGAATTAAATTCTCAAAACTCAATTCCCCTTCTAAGTTTAGGATCTGCATGGCAGCATCTCGACCCGATGAGAATTAAATTCTCAACTTATGGGGAGATGTGCTCTAGGCAGATCTTCAACCAATAGAAGAACTAAGTTCTTTTTTGTATAAGAGTTAAACTCTTGGATTTTGAGAATTAAATTCTCTGTTTGAAGTTTTGATTCCCTTTCTTTTCTCACCTAGGGTTTTCTTTGTTAAGAATTAAATTCTCCTTTCTTTTCTTCCCTCTTGAGAATTAAATTCTCCTCCCTCTGTTTTTCTCTCTGAAAAAGTAGACCCCTTCTCTTCTTTTCTTGGCTCCTATTTATAGGAGAAAGAAAAGAATCAATTTGTTTACCAAATCTCTCATTGAAAGATTTGATTTGTTTTCATCATTAATATGATCATTTAGATCATTCAGTGAATTTTATTCACCGTTGGATTTTAAATCCAAAGATATTCTGTTTGTTATTTTCGGTGAGATTTTAGGGAAATCTTTCCTTGTATCAAATCTTTCTATAAATTGGTGATCTTTAATCACCATTTGATTTTTAATCCAACGGTCCCCATAATCCTTTTCCATTTGGAAAGATTTAGAGAAATTTAGAATTTTAATTCTATTTCGAAAGATTTTAGAGAAATTTAGAATTTTAATTCTATTAAACTGTGAGGCTTTCAAAGCCTGTCACGTGCTGGCACGTGACCCTTGGTCACGTATGAGCACGTGACCCCCAAATTGGTTCCTTTAACAGCCGCTTGTTTATGTTGTTGTTTTAACCATCACGTGTCAACACGTGACCATTGGTCATGTGTGAGCACGTGATACCTCGTTGAGGTACTTCCTGATTTTTAATCAGGGAACAGATTTTAGAATTTAATTATATTCATTATTTTAGAGGCCTTAAAAGCCCATCACGTGTCTCCACGTGACCCATGGTCACGTGTGAGCACATGATGCCCCATTGGGGTCTTTTCTGAGTTTTTATTATATCTTTTAACTCCTCCAGCGGGTTCTTAAAGGTCCATCACGTGTGGACACGTGATGCCTCATAACTTTTGATCCCGGATGAATTATGAGGCCCATAATATATCAAATCGAAGGGTTTTTCGAGATGCTTCCAATACCATCAGAATTTAATAGTTCCTCCTTTGGGAACTTATCAAAATACAGGCTGGAAGATATTGGTTCGCATTTCCTTAAGTGTATCGCTGCCATTTGATACCTTGGACTCTTCTGCGCAGAAATTTTTGGCGGGAACACCCCTTGTTCTGGGGATGGGCTGCTGCCGGTGTCATCCTCTTAAAGACTGACGTTCGTTGAGAAGCTACGTCCAACCGGTCAAAAACAGATTTCTGAGCGGGAGTGGGAACGGGAGAAGTCAGTCTCGCGAAGACCGACCCTCTGGGAGGAGAAGCCGCCTTGACGACTTCAGGAGCAGCTATCTTTTTTGGGATGGCCACTTCAGGTGTTATGGGCTCCTTGATAGGCCCTTTGGTGCTCGAGCTCAGCCTGGTGAAGACTGAAGAATTGAACGACCCGTTGAGAGGGGCCGTGGGAGTAGCAAGTCGATCGAAGACCGACTTCTTTGAAGCTTCCGGTACGGGCACAGGGACGTTAATGTTCACTGGTGGGAGCATGGTCCCAAAGAACAGACCGGTGGTAGCCTGAGTCACTTTCTCCACAGGCATAGTGAACAGGGAAGCAGCATGCGGTCCAAAGGCTACACCTCCAGGTGAGGCGGAGCGTCGGTTGCATTTGCATTTGGAGCAGTTTGAGCAGTTGGACGCCATTGCTGTTTGATTTCTGCGCCAAGCAAGAGACCAAATCTTAGTAACTTGAAACCCGAGGGCAACCATTAACAAACCGTGATTCGTTCGCGAAGACGACACACGAAGTGTGGAGTGGAAAGAGGAAAAGGTCCCACCGGGCGTGCCAGAATCTGTTCCCCTCCGAACACAGAGACGCGACCGCGTAGGTTCGTCTTGCCTGAGATTCGGGGCAGATGCTATTTGGTTTTATCCGTCCACCTCTCCGAAGATGCCAAGTTGATTTATGGCACCGTGTATCGGAGGTTTAGACGGATGCGGCCGATGTAGCAGACTTCATCAGATTCCCCCTCGGTTGAAGGGTTTTTGATTGTGGGGACGCTCTTCACTGCAGGCGCAAGCCCCTGCAGTTAATTACGCTACCGCACCGCGGTTGCAACTTTCTCCTTCTCCAGAATTTCACTTCGTGTCGTGTGTGTTTGTTTTGTTTGTGGTTGCCCGTGGATTGTATACGGAGACTAATTTATGCCGTCGCCCGTAGGACGTGGATTAGTCCAAATCCGTATTTTCTTAGATTTGGGTTTGGTATTTTGGTTTAAGGATACGTTAGCCCTATTTAAGGCTAAGATCAACTTAAACTTTTGTTAAGGATACGTTAGCCTAATCTCCAGACTAAGATCAACTTAACGGGATCGTTTGGATCCGACAAGAGAGCAATTGACTCTATTGTTTAGTTTAATGACGTTGCGGTCGATTTCCAGTTTAGGGAGATGGTGGTCCATCATTCCCATTTTGGGGACGAACATTAGTTTAAGGACATTTCGGTCCAACGTTCCCATTTTGGGACGAATATTAGTTTAAGGACGTTTCGGTCCAACATTCCCATTTTGGGGACGAAAATTGGTTTAAGGACATTTCGGTCCACGAGTTTAAGGACCCCGCAGTCCGTATCGATGTGTGGTTGTCGGGACCCATCACATCTCTGAAGACGTTGAAGGATTACAACGACAAATATCAGAGGAGTTCGGAGATGTACCCTTGAACCGGGTGTAAATTGGTTTAAGAGAGCAGTAGTGCTCAGCTCAATTTAATTTGAGAACTTACGGCCAGTATTGGGCTAAGTCCAGTTGAGAATATTCAACAATTTGTATTTGTCTGGCCTGTTAGGCCTTTGATTGGGCTTTGCCTTTGTTTAATAATGCATAGCATTTTGTTTGGTCTATTAGACCTTTATTTGGGCTCTGCAAAGCATCTGTTTTGGTCTGACAGACCTTTGTTTGGGCTCTACATTGTATTTTATTCTGGCCTGTTAGGCCTTTTAAATTGGGCTCTGTTCCCTTTTTTTTTATGATGCAGAGCATTTGTTTTGGTCCATTGGTCCTCTTAATTGGGCCCTGCCCTTTAATAATGCGCTGCATTAATTAGTCTGACAGAGCGCCACGTGGCTTGTCAGGCGCTTTGCGCCAATTGAGGAGCGCAAGGCGCAAGTCCATGTGGAGGTGACACGTGTCACGCTCTGGTGAGCGCAAGTCTGTTAGCGTAGTGCACTGTGACAGTGCGCTGCGTTGTTGCGCCGCTAACACGTGGCGCGCTCTGGTGACTTGCGCTAATTTAAAAGAGCAGTGCTCTGTTTTAGAAGCGTATAGCGCAGTCTGTTCTGGGGCTGACACGTGGCGCTCTCTGGTGGCTTGCGCCAACCCGAGAGCGCAACAGTGCAATTTTTTCAAGTGCAGGGTACTGTTCAATATCTTGATCCGATTTTGGATCAAAGAAGAGAATCTTTTAAGATCCCAGAACCAATGGTTCATCAAAAGGCAATGCCTTTAATTAGATCAGAAAGATCTAAAGAAGAAGTAAATTACTTCTTTCTATTAATATTATCATTTTTTATTGAAGATCTTTGATCTTGTTCTTAGATCATTGATCTTTTCAGAAGAAAATTCTTCTTTTTCTAAAGGTTTTACCTTTTTCTTTCTTTCTATCTGAATTCTTCTCAAATTTCTTAGAAGAGCTCTGTGAATTCTCTGTGTGCTAATGATGTCTCTTAGACTTGGAGTCCAGGGGGCTTTTTATAGTGCCATTTGATTTGTTAAACCAGTTAAAAAGATCTTTCTCTGAGTGATTTAGGGATTTTTCCCCACCGTTGGATCTTTGATCCAAGGGCTTCTGTTTTACAGAAGATAATCTTCTTGTTTTAACAAGATCAGAAAGATCTTTCTAGAATTTTAATTCTGTTTTAGTGCTGGCACAATTGGCGCAAGCGCACCTGCGCTTGACACGTGTCGCGCAGCGCAGAACACAGCGTAACTGCACTGCCACATGTCTCGCAGCGCAACTGCGCTGCCACGTGTCGCGCAGCGCAGAGCGCAACGCCACTGCGCTAGCGCAAGAGCGCAGCGCAGAGCGCAATTCAGCTGAAGCGTTGCTTCCTTTATTTTCATTTTAAATAGAGCCTTGCTCTGATTGGGTGCGCTGCCTTGGGCGCTGCGCTGGCGTGTCAGCTTTTGACACGTGGCGCGTTGCGCGCAGCGCAAGGAATATGGAGCGTTGCTTCAATTTTTGAATTTTTGAAATTCAAACAGAGCTTTGCTCTGATTGGGGAAACAAACTCTCGTGCCGTTATCCCGTGGGTTTTGACGGGGCCCTTGTACTACATGTGAGCATAGTCCATGGAGCAAGTTGGACTCCTCTCGTATACACTGATACTTCTGTAATAAGCTACAAAGAACTACGTTAGAATAATAAAGTAATACCAGTATAATTTAACAGTTTCCATCCGCATTACTTGTTATATTTTTTTCTTTCTTTTAGGACTTACCGAGCACTAGTTCGTTGACGACATTCCTGTCTTTTCTTTCTTTGGAATGTTCGTCAAGAGTATATGACCCTCAGGAGATCGAGCCCAGTCAGGAGTACTTGGATCAGATTGAGGCACGGCCAGACTACTAACTTTACTTGTACTTACCTTCCAGTTTGTATGTCACTGTTTAGGCATTGATTTATATCATTGTTTCCTTTTCAAAGCAATGTATTGTAAAGATGAATGTTAATAAAAGTTTATGTTTACATTATATCTCTTGTCATTTGTTATGCATTTCATATATTGCTTATTTACGCTTAACGTATTTATTTCTAAGTAAATACGTCGCGTGCCCGTCACGTCTCCTTCCCCGTACACTGGGAAGCGGGGCATGACACAGTTAGTAGTGTGTCGTGATCCTGTCAGGTGATGTATATGCATCAACTAGATATCCAATGTAAACTATAACGAATATCGAAACACAGTTAATGCACGGATGCACATGTATCTATCTGTGATAACCTTTTATAAGTCCATGACTACGTATGATACACAATAGAAAGCACGTTGTACTAATAGAATAGTAGTATGATATAATGAGGTTCCGGCATGCAACTAAATATGCAATAGACAGTACGGATACATACGGGTATCGAAAAACGGTAAAACTATAACATGGGATGCATAATTAAAATACATGTATTATTTTTATTCATATGGATATAAATATAGTAGCATAGCATGTAGAAAGATAAACTTGCCTGATCGGATCTCATGACGGGGTACGTACGTCGCGATGCGTACACACGCGTACATGACTGGACCTGGCTAATCCAAGATGTGACCACGCTGGATGAGGACGACGACTGGGTCGCCCGGATCGCCAGTGACATGCGCAACTCTGGCGACGACCAAGAATCAAGAAATAGAGAAAAGATAAGAAAGAAAAGAGAAGAAAGAGATCTAAGGATTGGGGTTGTGGTTGCTCTGAGTTTTTGGGGACAGAGGAGAGGTGACGACGACGGCGACGATGGCTACCGTTGATGATGGGTAACGGCGGGGGCAGCGGGATTCTTGGGTTGTGGGTGTTGGGTTTGTAGGGGTTGGGTTCTGGGTTGCAGGGATTTATGGTCGGGGAAACGGAGAAGAGAGGAGGTGGCGATGAGGTGAAGTGTGACGGCGACGAGGTGGTGAGGTGATCGACAGTAGAGGCGAGGGAGTTCTGGCGTTGGGTTCTTGGTGCTCGGGGTTTGGTTGCAGGGTCGTGGTGTGCAGGGTGTCATCGGGGGTTGGAGAGAGATGAGGGAGGAGATGAGGACAAAGGCGAGGAGGTGATGAAGGTGAGGTTTTGGTGGTCGGCAACGACGAGGGTTTGGGTTCTCGGGGTTGTAGGTAATCGGTTTGCTGGGGGTTGGTGGTGGTGTTGGGAGGCCGGAAGAAGAGAGAAGGATGAGGAGGTTGAGGTGATGACGGAGGTGGTGGTGACGAGGTTGGTCGTGGAGAGGTCGACGACGTGAGGCGAGGCCAGGGTTAGGGCGTGGGTTTCTCACGGTGAGGGAAGAAGAGAATATATTGAGGGGAGAGAGAGGGTGTAACAACTCCAATTTTTGTATACATAAAATTGATATAAATTTGAAGTATACTTGGGGTATTTAATGTTACTGTTACCACTTTAAGTATTTATTTTCCCACAATAATTACAAGAAGGAGCTTGTAGCTCATTGGTAACACCTTGCACTGCTGAACCAAGCCACTAGAGTTCAAATCCCCTGCCCCACATTATTTTTATATTGTTTTTGTTTTAAATCCTTTGGAAGCCCAACAGTCCAAACACCATAACTTCTAAAACTTGAACTGAACTTTAAAAATTAAATATACCAGTGTCTTAACCTGGAGAACCCCCACCCCCCGGCACCCCGACTCGGCCCGACTCGGCCAAGTCGGCCGGCGGACCGGCCGACTCGGACCGGCGCCGCCGGACGGCCGAGTCGACAACTGAAAAGTTATGACTTTTCAGTTGCCCAACTCCCTTGCACACACCATTTAATGGGATCGGTTCCCGAGACTTCAATATACCCTATTTACTCAAATTTTAATGAATTTTCTATAATTTTTACATTTTTTTTATTAAAAACCTTCACCTACCCTACCCTAGCCTACCCTATAAATACACCCCCTACCCTCTACCCTCTCATCCCAAAATCCTGAGCCCGCTCTCTCAAAATCTTCTCAAGAGTTGTGTACCTTGAAAACAAGTTCGCGGCGAAGCTCCGACGAAATTCCAGCGGAAATTCCGACGACGTTTTTAGGAACAACCGGCGACGAAGCAACGCCTCGGCAACCCCTTTAGTCCCCCCTCACTCCTTTGCTTAATCGAAACCCGTAAGTCCCATTCTATCCCTCTTTCTTATTCTCTAAAATACGAAATTACAAAACCCGACGGAATCGAAACAAATTTGATTTCCGATTCGGTTTTCTATAAAATTTCACTTCTCACCAATACATTCATGCTTAAACATCTTATTGTTGACTATTAAATATTTAACGAACAATTTTAACAAGTATCATCACATGAAATGATAGCCTTTTCAAATTATCGTATTTTTCACTTAAATACCACAATGTTTCGATTTCACATTTAACCCCTTAACTTTGCTATACATTTAAAGTAGAGCACGAGGTAATGACCTACCTCCGCACACACGCATATAAAACCTAAAACGATATCATCAAAACTTGGAATACGATAAAACAATACATTCATTTAAATACCATATTCTTAATAAAATCATTTCTAAAAAGTTTTAGCTTTGATACACTTTTAAATAAATACCTCTTATTAGGAAAATACGATAAGTTGTGGACATCGATCGTTTATCTAAACCTGACTTTGTGGTGTCTAGGCTAGGCAAGTGAGAAAGGTAACTTTAAAAGGCCCGTCTCACGGTGATTCATGAGCGGATTTCTCCTTTCCTCATTTGTATTTACCTGGCCACAATTGGCGGTGAAGAGGCGATTTGAGGTATCTAACGACTTGTCGTTTAGACCATTTAGAAACATGCTAGTTTACTTAGGAAACCCTAGAATCTAAAATACGGAAAATTGACATTTTTACAAATAAATACCTTTTACTTTATAAAACCGTTTTCTAAAGGAATTAGTATTTTACAATCTTTGTAAAGCGCCGCTACAACCCATTTTGGGCAACCCGTTTGGGATGGTGCGGATTATCGCACATCCTCGGACTTAGTAGTGCGAGATTCGGACCTCCGCAAGAACCATTCGGTCTCGAAAGGTTTAAAATACGATATCTTAAGAAAATGAGATTTTTGGAATATAAAATATTTATTAAAATTATTTTTGAATAAAAATATGTATATTTATCATTTAAATATCTATTTTGTTATAATATAAATATTCCACCTTTTTCTAAAAATCACAAGAATAAATTTTACATTAAAATACCATGAACTTCAAATAAATCAATATTATAGATAAATACCTTTACTTATAAAAACTAGGATATTTTCACTAGAAATGTCACAATATAAAATCCACCCTCATTACAACTCTAAAGACGAGTAATAAATACTTGAGGTGTATTTTGAAAAGTATATAAAAGTGTTTTTACATAAAAACCCCTCAAGTTTTATAAATTACCCTAAGGACCCTAGCAATTATAAGACTTCGATTTACACTTCTAACTGTATGACTCGGTTTTGAGTCTGATTAATCTGACTTGAATATGATTCAAGTCAATCTACAATCTACAATATTCCAATTCAATATGAATACATGAATCCATGAATTCAATTATCAATTTATACAACTTGACTGAACCGAACCATGGATATATTCCTTTTACATGATTCTCAGTATTTCATTTACATGAATCTACGGTTACAACCGTTTCCTAATATCATGGTTTTGGTCAGTCAGTCAATCAATCTTACAATCAATACAATTTACAAGATAACAATACAAACAAGATATCGCGGGGTTTAAGGGGTAGATTGGTACGGAAGGTATTAAAGGTGGCACGAGGTGGTCAGATTAAGACACCTGACCTATATTCCGTTGTTGTTGTACCGTGGCTTAACGGTTCCTTGTACATTCCGTTTTTTCTGGTCTCTAGCATATAGAGACCCCCCTCGTATACACCGGCATCCTTCTGTACCAAGCTACAAACAACAGCGTTAACACAACATTACAACAACAGTATACAACTTTAAAAGATATCTTCTTATTCTGTCTATTCTACTTTCCTCTTACCTTTGGGACTTACCGAGCGACCTGTTCGCTGACAACATTCTATTTCTTTCTTCTTTGAATGTCGTCAGGTGATTTGGACCCGGCAGAGATCGAGCCATCTGTAGAAGACTTGGAGTAGTTTGCCGAAAACCCTGCACTTTAGTTTCATTGTACACTTTTCCTTTTTGTACTTTTCATTTCCTGTTATGTCACTGTTTAGGCATCTTTTTATTTCAGTTGTATTTCCTTTTCATGCATTGTACAAAAGAATGTTAATAAATAAAAGTTGTTGTTTTTATTATCTCTTGTCTCTTGTGTATTTATTTTATATTGCTTAGATACGCTTAGCATATATACTTCTGAGTATATACGTAGCGGACCTCGTCGCGTCCCCTTCGCCGTACATTGGGAAGCAGGGCGTGATAGGTTTTGTTGGTGGCCCATGCAGGTCAGAGCTGTATGAATCTCTATCATGCAGTTCTGTTCTGTGTGAACAACCTAAGCAATATAACACAAGAACCAGCAACTAAAACATTCTTTACAATTTATGTTCCTTGAATCTTGCAATTTCATATTCCTTGAATCTTATCATTTCATGTACTTGAATCTGTCCTAACTCAAATTTTTCTTCAAGGTTATGGATTCCCCGAACAACACCAGCACCAATGTCAACAACACACCTCCAGTACTACCTCTCACACCTGCTGTTCCTGCGCCACCCACCGAGCAAACTGTGCTACTTGAGGCGATCCGCAGCCTTCTTGAGGGACAACAACAACTCCTGAACCGTCCTGAGACCGACGCACCGGAAGTAAAACAATTCAGGGCTTTACATCACAAGCAGTTCTCGGGAAAAGGAAGCCCTCTTGAAGCTGAAGAGTGGGTACAAATCATAGAAGATGATCTGGCAGCAGCTCAAGTGCCAGACATAGCTTGGGTCCGTGTGGCGAAACTACAGCTCACGGACAATGCTCACAACTGGTGGAAGGCGGAAGAAAGCCGTCTTGTACAGCCTATTGAATGGAAGACTTTTCGCAAGAAGTTCGACGTGAAATACTTCCCTGTGACTGCCAGGTTTGCCATGGAGCATCAGTTCATTCATCTACAACAAGGATCGATGTGGGACAAATCAGTAGATGAGTACGACGCTTAATTCACCATGCTAAGCCAGTAAGATATGTCACAATAGTTCAATTTTTAAATATCACATACTACACAGCTAACACGATCTTTAAACAGATTCACGGCACACTTGATACCGACGGACGAGATCAGAGTCCGTCGCTTTCAACAAGGTCTGGACACAGAGATTCAGGCTGCTCTAGCCACAGGAAAATTTTTGACTCATGAGGATGCTCTGGAAGCTGCCCACAGTTATGAGGCAGTGATAAAAGCAAGGGGTAGACCTCAGTCTGCAGGAGTCAAACGCCCTGCCAACCAGATGGCAGGTGGAGCCTCGTCCAGGCCACCTTTTGTGCCAAGGCGACCCGGAGTACCGAACCATTGTCCCAGCCCAGCCTTTTATACCTACTGCAAGAGAGCTGGACATATGATGAAAGATTGCCGGCGAGCCAATCGTCTTTTCTTAGTCTGCGGCTCAGTTACTCATGATATCGGGTCTTGTCCCCAAAGGCAAAACCCAGTTGCTGCATCCAGGCCAGCAAACAATTACCTACAGCGCCCAGCCATCCAAGCACCTTCTCCAAGACTTGCACTACCTGCACCACCCAGAGGACCACAAGTTGCACCACCTCCTCGTCAGTTCCATCAAGCTCAAAGGAACGTTCCGAGGAATGCTCCTCAGGCCAAGAGGAATGTACCAAAGCGCCAGGCTTTCACGATATCCGTGGAAGAAGCTGAGGCCACTGGCCAAGTCATCACTGGTAAACTTTCCTTCTCAAACTTTTATTTTAGTCTTGTTTATCTACACACTTTCCCTAAAACATATCCCACATACCTTAGGTACAATCCTAGTAGCCTCACTACCCGCACTTGCACTGTTTGATACTGGAGAATCCCGCTGCTTTATGTCGCAACGGTTCGTCCGAACCCATGCGATTTCAGTCTCACCGCTTGTATCCAGCTGGAATGTCAGTTCCGGAAATGGCGTTCTAAAGGAAACTATGGGATACAGCTTGTGTCCAGTCGTCGTCTGCAGCAGAGAGTTTTATGCTGACCTCAAAGTACTGGACATATTGAACTTCGATGTGGTTCTAGGAATGGATTGGCTTGGAACTTTTTATGCTACCATCGACTGTCGTCAAAGGAGGGTAGTATTCGAGATTCCAGACCATCCGGTCTTCTATTTCAAGAGCGGAGACCGTACCCTGGAGCCAAGTACCTACAAAGCGAAGCCAAGAGAAGCAGTAGTTGCAGCAACTCAAGCGGAAGAAGAATTAAGACCAGAGGTAGTTCGAGAGTTCGACGATGTATTTCCTGATGACATATCGGGTTTTCCTCCCGATCGAGCTCTTGAATTCAGTACCAGGAGCCCAACCGGTAATCAAAGCACCTTGTAGACTGAGTCCGGAAGGTTTGAAGGAAGTCCGAACACAGTTGGACGAATTATTGGCGAAAGGATGGATTCGTCCCAGCACTTCAAGTTGGGGAGGACATGTACTACTGGTGAAGAAGAAGGAAGGTTCATACAGAATGTGCATTGATTATAGAGCCTTGAACGAAGTCACTTTAAAGAACAAGTATCCACTCCCGCGCATCGATGATTTATTCGATCAGCTAAGTGGATCTTGTGTTTTCTCTAAATTGGATCTTCGTTCAGGTTATCATCAAGTAAAGGTTAAGGAAGCTGATATTCACAAAACAACTTTCAGAACTCGCTATGGACATTACGAATTTCTAGTGATGCCATTTGGAGTGACCAATGCACCAGCAATATTCATAAACCTAATGAATCAAGTTTTCCGGGAGTACTTAGACAGGTTTGTTGTCATCTTCATCGACGACATCCTGGTGTATTCTAAGAGTCGGAAAGAGCATGCAGAGCACCTACGAATTGTCCTGGAAACTCTTCGACAACATAAGCTTTATGCCAAGTACAGCAAGTGCGAGTTTTGGCTAAATCAAGTTGGTTTTCTTGGACATATCGTATCAGGAGAAGGAATTTCTGTGGATCCAGCAAAAGTTTCAGCAGTTAGCGAATGACCTACACCAAAATCAGTGAAGGATATTCGGAGTTTCTTGGGTTTAGCTGGATATTACAGAAGGTTCATTGAGGGATTTTCAAAGATAGCAACACCCCTGACCAAACTCACACGTAAAGATGAAGAATTTGTGTGGTTAGAAGCATGCGAACAAGCTTTCATAGAACTCAAGTCAAGGTTGACATCAGCACCTATTCTCGTAATTCCGGATCAATCTGGAGGATTCGAAGTGCATTGTGACGCATCCGGTAAGGGATTAGGATGTGTTCTACATCAGCTCGGTAAGGTTGTGGCTTATGCTTCAAGACAACTGAAGACCAATGAGCGCAATTATCCGACACATGATCTGGAGTTGGCAGCCGTCATTTTTGCGCTCAAGATTTGGCGCCATTATCTACTTGGTGAACGAGTGAACATCTACACAGATCATAAAAGTCTGAAGTACGTGTTTACTCAGAAGAAGTTGAATATGCGGCAGAGAAGATGGTTAGAACTCATGGCGGACTTTGACATCAACTTGCAATATCACCCAGGGAAGGTGAACGTAGTACCTGATGCTCTTAGTCGCCAACCATTAGCAATGAATCTCACCGCTCAGTGGAAGCTTCAGCAAGACTTGCATCAGATGGAGATTGAAGTAGTCATACCAGGTAACACTTCAGATTTGATGAATCTACAAGTTCAATCAACCATTGTCAATCAGATCAAAGCAGCTCAAGCAAGTGATGCTAAGTTGCAAAGGATCAGAGAACAAGTGGAGAATGGACTCAGAACAGACTTAATCATCCATGAAGACAGATCTTTGAGATACGGCAGCAGATTGTGTGTACCAAAAGGTCCTGTTCAGGAAGAGTTAATGAAAGAAGCTCACAGCTCTCCCTACTCAGTACACCCCGGAGGTACCAAAATGTACAAAGATCTACGTCAGAATTATTGGTGGCATGGAATGAAGCGTAAAGTAGCCAGAAGTGTCGCAAAATGTTTGGTGTGTCAGCAAGTAAAGGCTGAACATCACAGGACAGCTGGACTACTTCAACCGTTACCAATCCTAGAATGGAAGTGGCAACACATCACGATGGATTTTGTGACTGCTCTTCCTCGCAGCACAAAGGGCAACGATGCTATTTGGGTCATTGTGGATCGACTCACAAAGTCGGCTCACTTCATCCCATTTCGAGTTGGCCAATCAACTGAGACACTAGCAAAGAAGTACATGGAGGTAATAATCTATTTAAGATTTAAACTCTTCATAATGTACTATCTCTGATACCCATGAACTCATACAGGAAATTATGAGACTTCATGGAGTACCGGTCTGCATTGTCTCCGATCGTGACACCAGGTTCCGATCGCAATTTTGGCAGAGTCTGCAAGCAAGCTTGGGAACAAGTCTGAACTTCAGCACGGCTTATCATCCACAAACAGATGGTCAGTCGGAACGAACTATTCAGATCTTGGAGGATATGCTCAGAGCGTGTATGCTAGACTTCAAAGGATCGTGGGAAGATCACCTGCATCTTATGGAGTTCGCGTACAATAACAGCTACCAAGCAAGCATAGGAATGACACCTTTTGCAGCATTGTATGGAAGGAAGTGTCGATCACCATTAAGTTTGGACGACATCGGAGATAGGGAACTTCTTGGACCAGAGATGATAGTAGCAACCGTTGACGTGGTTCGTACTATCAGGGAAAGGATGCGCATAGCCCAAGATCGACAGAAACACTGGGCTGATGCAAAGAGACGACACCTTGAGTTCCAGCCAGGAGACCACGTATTCCTGAAGATATCTCCGAACCGTGGAGTGATCCGATTTGGAAGACGGGGTAAATTGAGTCCGAGATATATTGGACCGTTTGACATACTCGAACGAGTCGGTGAAGTGGCATACCGCTTAGCGCTTTCACCCTCATTGGAAGGAGTGCATAACGTGTTCCACGCATCCCAACTCAGAAAGTATGTGAGTGACCCCAGCCATATTCTTGATCATTCCGAGCTCACTATACAGCCCGACTTGTCTTGTGAACAACAGCCTGTGGAGATCCTGGACAGGAAAGTGAAGACACTTCGGAACAAAGAAGTTAACTTAGTCCGGGTAATGTGGAGGAAAGACACTCCAGGAGAATCCACTTGGGAAAGGGAAGATGAAATGCGTGCAAGATACCCTCACCTCTTTGTAAACTAGTCCTCAAATAAAAGTTGTAAATTTCGAGGACGAAATTTTTGTAAGGAGAGTAGATTGTAACAACTCCAATTTTTGTATACATAAAATTGATTTAACTTTGAAGTATACTTGGGGTATTTAATGTTGCTGTTACCACTTTAAGTATTTATTTTCCCACAATAATTACAAGAAGGAGCTTGTAGCTCATTGATAACACCTTGCACTGCTGAACCAAGCCACCGGAGTTTAAATCCCCTGCCCCACATTATTTTTATATTGTTTTTGTTTTAAATCCTTTGGAAGCCCAACAGTCCAAACACCATAACTTCCAAAACTTGAACTGAATTTTAAAAAGTAAATATACCAGTGTCTTAACTCGGAGAACCCCCACCTCCGGCACCCCGACTCGGCCGAGTCGGCCGACGGACCAGCCCACTCGGGCCGGCGCCGCCAGCCGGACTCGGCCGGACGGCCGAGTCGACAACTGAAAAGTTGTGACTTTTCAGTTTCCCAACTCCCTTGCATACACCATTTAATGGGATTGGTTCCCGAGACTTCAATATACCCTATTTACTCAAATTTTAATGAATTTTCTATAATTTTTACATTTTTTTTTATTAAAAACCCTTCACCTACCCTATCCTAGCCTACCCTATAAATACACCCTCTACCCTCTCATCCCAAAATCCTGAGCCCACTCTCTCAAAATCTTCTCAAGAGTTGTGTACCTTGAAAACAAGTTCGCGGCGAAGCTCCGACGAAATTCCGGCGGAAATTCCGGCGACGATTTTAGGAACAACCGGCGACGAAGCAACGCCTCGGCAACCCCTTTAGTCCCCCCTCACTCTTTTGCTTAATCAAAACCCGTAAGTCCCATTCTATCCCTCTTTCTTATTCTCTAAAATACAAAATTACAAAACCCGACGGAATCGGAACAAATCCGATTTCCGATTCGGTTTTCTATAAAATTTCACTTCTCACCAATACCTTCATGCTTAAACATCTTATTGTTGACTATTAAATATTTAACGAACAATTTGAACAAGTTTTATCACATGAAATGATAGCCTTTTCAAATTATCGTATTTTTTTACTTAAATACCACAATATTTCGATTTCACATTTAACCTCTTAACTTTGCTATACATTTAAAGTAGAGTACGAGGTAATGACCTACCTCCACACATACGCATATACAACCTAAAACGATATCATCAAAACTTGGAATACGATAAAACAATACAATCATTTAAATACCATATTTTTAATAAAATCATTTCTAAAAAGTTTTAGCTTTGATACGCTTTTAAATAAATATCTCTTATTAGGAAAATACGATAAGTTGTGGACATCGATCGTTTATCTAAACCCGACTTTGTGGTGTCTAGGCTTGGCAAGTGAGAAAGGTAACTTTAAAAGGCCCGTCTCACGGTGATTCATGAGCGGATCCCTCCTTTCCTCATTTGTACTTACCTGGCCACAATTGGCGGTGAAGAGGCGATTTGAGGTATCTAACGACTTGTCGTTTAGACCATTTAGAAACAGGCTAGTTTACTTAGGAAACCCTAGAATCTAAAATACGGAAAATTGACATTTTTACAAATAAATACCTTTTACTTTATAAAACCGTTTTCTAAAGGATTTAGTATTTTACAATATTTGCAAAGCACCGCTACAACCCATTTTGGGAAACCCGTTCGGGATGATGCGAAATTATCACACATTCTCGGGCTTAGTAGTGCGAGATTCAGACCTCTGCAAGGAGCATTCGGTCTCGAAAGGTTTAAAATACGACATCTTAAGAAAATGAGATTTTTGGAATATAAAACATTTATTAAAATTATTTTTGAATAAAAATATGTATATTTATCATTTAAATATCTATTTTGTTATAATATAAATATTCCATCTTTTTCTAAAAATCACAAGAATAAATTTTACATTAAAATACCATGAACTTCAAATAAATCAATATTATAGATAAATACCTTTATTTATAAAAACTAGGATATTTTCACTAGAAATGTCACAATATAAAATCCACCCTCATTACAACTCTAAAGATGAGTAATAAATACTTGAGATGTATTTTGAAAAGTATATAAAAGTGTTTTTACATAAAACCCCCTCAAGTTTTATAAATTACCCTAAGGGCCCTAGCAATTATAAGACTTCGATTTACACTTCTAACTGTCTGACTCGGTTTTGAGTCTGATTAATCTGACTTGAATATGATTCAAGTCAATATACAATCTATAATATTCCAATTCAATATGAATACATGAATCCATGAATTCAATTATCAATTTATACAACTTGACTGAACCGAACCATGGATATATTCCTTTTACATGATTCTCAATATTCCATTTACATGAATCTACGGTTACAACCGTTTCCTGATATCATAGTTTCGGCCGGTCAGTCAATCAATCTTACAATCAATACAATTTACAAGATAACAATACAAACAAGACATCGCGGGGTTTAAGTGGTAGATTGGTACGGAAGGTGTTAAAGGTGGCACGAGGTGGTCAGATTAAGACACCTAACCTATATTCCGTTGCTGTTGTACCGTGTCTTAACGGTTCCTTGTACATTCTGTTTGCCCTGGTCTCAAGCATATAAAGACCCCCCTCGTATACACTGGCATCTTTCTGTACTAAGCTACAAACAACAGCGTTAACACAACATTACAACAACAGTATACAATTTTATAAGATATCTTCTTATTTTGTCTATTCTACTTTCCTCTTACCTTTGGGACTTACCGAGCGACTTGTTCGCTGACGACATTCTATTTCTTTCTTCTTTGAATGTCGTCAGGTGATTTGGACCCGGCAGAGATCGAGCCATCTGTAGAAGACTTGGAGCAATTTGCCGAAGACCCTGCACTTTAGTTTCATTGTACATGTTCCCTGATTAAAAATTAGGAGAAGCTTCAGAAGAGGCATCACGTGCTCACACGTGACCAGTTGTCACGTGTTGGCACGTGACGCTCAAAGCAGCGGCAAAAAGCACATTCAAGAAAAAGCTCCAGAAAAGGCATCACGTGCTCACACGTGACCAGTGGTCACGTGTTGGCACGTGATGGTTAAGCAGCGGCTAGAGAACAGAGCGCAGAAGAAGAGAAGCCCATTCCAGGGGTCACGTGCCTACACGTGACCAGGGGTCACGTGGCCATACGTGACCGGCTTTAAAAGCCTTATTTTTTAACAGAATTAAATTCTGAGGATAAATCTTTCAAATCTTTCCAAAATGAAGAAGGATTATCTGAAACCGTTGGATTAAAAAATCTAAAGGTGATTAAATATCACCAATTTATGGAAAAATCTTGGACTTGGAAATATTTCCCCCTAAATCTAACCGAAATAACAAAGAGATATCTTTCGATTTAAAATCCAATGGTGAATAAAATTCACCTAATAATCTAAAGGCCCAGATTAATGATGAAGATAAATCAAATCTCTCAATATACGAATCAAATCTCTCAATGAGAGATTTACTAAACAGATTGATTCTTTTCCTTCTCCTATAAATAGGAGCCAAGAAAAGAAGAGAAGGGACCTTTGGACCTTTTCTTTTGATACACAGAGAGAGAGATATAGAGCCTTTAATTCTCTGCAAAAGGAAAACCTTAGGTAAGAAAAGAAAAGGGAGGCTTAAAAAGAGAATTTAATTCTCAAAAGAGTTTAACTCTTATATAAAGAAAAGAACTTAGTTCTTTCTCTGGTGGAGGATCTGCAAAGTGCACATCTCCCCATGAATTGAGAATTTAATTCTCATTGGGTTGAGATCCTCTCCGAATGGCGGCCGTGACCCCTGGTCACGTGTAGGCACGTGACCCCTGGTCACGTGTAGGCACGTGACCCCTGGAATGGGCTTCTCTTCTTCTACGCTCTGTTCTCTAGCCACTGCTTAACCATCACGTGCCAACACATGACCACTGGTCACGTGTGAGCACGCGATGCCTTTTCTGGAGCTTTTTCTTGAATGTGCTTTTTGCCGCTGCTTTGAGCGTCACGTGACAACTGGTCACGTGTGAGCACGTGATGCCTCTTCTGAAGCTTCTCCTGATTTTTAATCAGGGAACAAATGCCCCCACAGCGTTGTTCTCACGTGTCTGCACGTGAGTGCAACGCTGTCTCTTTTGTGACCGTCGGATCTGCTTTGGGAGTAGGGTAGATGAAACGTTTTCCATCCCATCCTATAAATGCCCATGTCTTTTCAGAAGAGCCTCCACTTTGCTCATCTTCTTCCTTTGAGAACTTTCTTCTCTTGAGAATTTAATTCTCTTTTTCCAGAGCTTAGTTCTCTGTTGTGTCTGTGCAGTGCCGCTTTATCTTCCAATCAAAAGCTAGTGCTCACGTGTTGCGCATGCAGGGCTCTGCTTGATGGGGACGTTTCATTTCCCTGATCTGATTCCAATGCGTCGTTGGATTTCATTTCCAACGCTCTCCTCTTCTTTCTGGGCTTTGAGAATAGTCCCACCATGCACCACATTTTTTGTGCATAGCATTAAATGCTCCCCTTTATATCCTGAACCCATGCCTTACCTCTTTTCCTCACAGAGAAACCCATTTATACCTTAAGGTGATCATCTTTGAGAACCCGATCAATCGCCATGGCTTGAAATGGTCCCCATGCTCGTCGTCAACCATGGGAGGTGCCCATTGAGGAGATAATCCCTCGCTTCGCTGCGCGGCTGGCAGATCCCCTTCTCACCGACGCTCAATGTGACACGGTGATGTACGAGCTACTGACTCGTCGGGGCTCTCCTCTTCCCATGGGCTCCATTTGGCTCCGGATGATCCTCCTGTCTGTGCTTGCCGATATACCCCATCATCCGGCAGAGATGACTTCGGCGATCCTTGACGCGGCGGAGGACAAGCTTGAATGCTTTCATGAGGCTTGTCTAATCACTCAAGCTCTGAAGGATCACTCAGTTCATATACTGAGTCAGATAAGAGCCCGTCGGTCCATTATATCTGCTTTCGCTGATGAGTACGGCTCCAACCGATGGGGAGCGACTCCTCGCGAAAATCGTCGTTTTGACATGCCGGAGAAAGCGGAGGGAGCTGGAGAATTTTGTGTTTTGCTTTGTTAACCCTTGTATTTCTGATCCTTTGTTTGGTGATCTTTTCCCACTAGTGTAGTATGTTTGAATCAATGTACTCCTTTAATCATTAGTGGTTTGCATGCTTTCTGTTGAATTTTCATGTTTGTCAGATAGTCGTACGTGTGTCTTGCTTGCGTAAACGAGCTGCCTGTTTTTCTCATGGGAATTTTCTTTAATTGCGAGCACCATCGTTACGTTGCATGCGCGTCAGTGCCTCGGGTAACATTTCCTTTTAAACATTCGTACAGTTGCAAGTGCGCGCCTGATAGGATACAGATCAGAAACTTTCCTTGTTATCTCCCGTATCGGGTGGTTTATGCTGGCTTTAGATCGAGTATTGTTGTCGAAGGGAGGTTTATGAATGAAGACATATTTTTCTTTTCACTGGTGTGTTTCTTTTCCTCGAATGTGTTTTACGGATAGTCTATCTTGATCTCTTTGTAGGCCAACGATGGCTTAGGATTCAGGGTTAAGATCTGCCTCCTAAGACTTTTGAGCTTTATGAGCCGTGAGGGTCTCATAAAGAGTTTTTCTCTCTATAGGTCGAGAGGATCCCATAGGTGTAAGTTCTCCTTAAGAATCGTGAGGATTATTAAGCGGGTTTTCCCTTGAGAGTCGTAAGGATCTCACAAGAGAGTTTTCTTCCCTACGGGTCGTGACGACCCGCAAGTGCTGGGTGCGGTTTCCCTTATCCGTATTTCACGGGGTCAGGGGGTGGTTTGGGATGGTTTCCAGGGCATCGTAGTTTAAAGACATCGCGGTCAAGGTTAAGGACCTCATAGTCCGTGGGTTTAAAGACTCCACAGTCCAATGTTAGTTTTGAGACATCACGGTCAAGGTTAAGGACCTCATAGTCCGTGGATTTAAGGAATCCACAGTCCGATGTTAGTTTTAAGACATCACGGTCAAGGTTAAGGACGTCATAGTCCGTAGATTTAAGGACTCCACAGTCCGATGTTAGTTTTAAGACATCACGGTCAAGGTTAAGGACCTCATAGTCCGTGGATTTAAGGACTCCGCAGTCCGATGTTAGTTTTAAGACATCACGGTCAAGGTTAAGGACCTCATAGTCCGTGGATTTAAGGACTCCACAGTCCGATGTTAGTTTTAAGACATCACGGTCAAGGTTAAGGACCTCATAGTCCGTGGATTTAAGAACTCCACGGTCCGATGTTAGTTTTAAGACATCACGGTCAAGGTTAAGGACGTCATAGTCCGTGGATTTAAAGACTCCACAGTCCGATGTTAGTTTTAAGACATCACGATCAAGATTAAGGACCTCATAGTCCGTGGATTTAAGGACTCCACAGTCCGATGTTAGTTTTAAGACATCACGGTCAAGGTTAAGGACGTCATAGTCCGAGGATTTAAGGACTCCACGGTCCGATGTTAGTTTTAAGACATCACGATCAAGGTTAAGGACGTCATAGTCCGAGGATTTAAGGACTCCACAGTCCACGAAATGTGTGGTTACTGGGACCCGTCACCTTTTTGAAGACGTTGAGAAATTACAACGCCAAATATCAAAGGAGTGAAGAGATGTACCCTTTAACCAAGGTAAAATCAGTCTAGAATCATCATGGTTGATCGTTAGTTTTAAGACATCACGGTCGAGGTTAAGGACATCATAGTCCGTGGATTTTAAGGACTCCACAGTCCGATGCATGCTCTGGATGCTTCACACGGGTTCACTGCCGTGTTCGGCGAGGATCAGGCTCCGCTCTGGACGTTTTTCCGCGGGGTCAAAGAGTGACGTTATCCGCGTTCCACGTGACCAGGAATTTTGCTCTGGATGCTTTCCACGGGTTCACTGCCGTGTTCTGCGAGGACCAGGATCCGCTCTGGACGTTTCCCACGGGGTCAAAGAGTGACGTTGTCCGCGTTCCACGTGACCAGGAATTTTGCTCTGGATGATTTCCACGGGTTCACTGCCGTGTTCTGCGAGGACCAGGCTCTGCTCTGGACGTTTCCTACGGGGTCAAAGTGTGACGTTATCCGCGTTCCACGTAACCAGGAATTTTGCTCTGGATGCTTCACACGGGTTCACTGCCGTGCTCGGCGAGGACTAGGCTCCGCTCTGGACGTTTCCCACGGGGTCAAAGAGTGACGTTATCCGCGTTCCACATGACCGGGAATTTTGCTCTGGATGCTTCCCACGGGTTCACTGCCGTGTTCTGCGAGGACCAGGATCCGCTCTGGACGTTTCCCACGGGGTCAAAGAGTGACGTTATCCGTGTTCCACGTGACCAGGAATTTTTCTCTAGATGCTTCACACGGGTTCACTGCCGTGCTCGGCGAGGACTAGGCTCCGCTCTGGACGTTTCCCACGGGGTCAAAGAGTGACGTTATCCGCGTTCCACGTAACCAGGAATTTTGCTCTGGATGCTTCCCACGGGTTCACTGCCGTGTTCTGCGAGGACCAGGATCCGCTCTGGACGTTTTCCACGGGGTCAAAGAGTGACGTTATCCGCGTTCCACGTGACCAGGAATTTTGCTCTGGATGCTTCCCGCGGGTTCACTGCCGTGTTCTGCGAGGACCAGGATCCGCTCTGGACGTTTCCCACGGGGTCAAAGAGTGACGTTATCCGCGTTCCACGTGACCAGGAATTTTGCTCTAGATGCTTTCCACGGGTTCACTGCCGTGTTCTGCGAGGACCAGGCTCCGCTCTGGACGTTTCACACGGGTTCACTACCGTGCTCTGCGAGGACCAGGATCCGCTCTGGACGTTTTCCACGGGGTCAAAGAGTGACGTTATCCGCGTTCCACGTGACCAGGAATTTTGCTCTGGATGCTTCCTACGGGTTCACTGCCGTGTTCTGCGAGGACCAGACTCCGCTCTGGATGCTTCATACAGGTTCACTGCCGTGCTCTACGAGGACCAGGATCCGCTCTGGACGTTTTCCACGGGGTCAAAGAGTGACGTTATCCGCGTTCCACGTAACCAAGAATTTGTTGATTGTATCCGCATTTCACGGGGTGGGGATTTGACTCTTGGTGATCTGTATATCGCCGAGCCATGGAACTGGGAGTTGCCGTTGTTCCGCTTTGCTTGAAGTTGTGTCCGTCGTTACAAGACGAGTGTTGAGACAATCTCTAGGTCATTTGCGACCCGTCGAGATTTGGCTTCTTCTTATGATGAAACCTGGGGGAGGAGTATGATCCCTTCTTTGTTTGTGCCCCTGGATTGTGTACAGAGATTGATGTAACATCACCTGTAGGGCATAAATTTCATTTTTTGTTTTATTTCTTTTTACGCGATGCTCTATCATTTCAGCTTTTATATCGTGAAGGTCACGATTGCCCCATCATTTCGGCTATTTTTCGCGGTGCCCAATCATTTCGGCTATTTATTTTATTTTTACTCGCTGCTTTTTATTGCGAGTTGCCCAATCATTTCGGCTATTTTTCATGCATACATTTTTACTTGCTGCTTTTTATTGCAAGTTGCCCCATCATTTCGGCTATTTCGTATGCATGTGTGGCTCGCTAGCCTTTTCGCTGCAAGCTTGGGATTAGGCACCGATTTCGGCATCAGCACCGCTACTACTGGAATATTGCCAGGAGTGAATCATCATTTGCCTCTTTCGATATCGAACAAAGGTGGCTTAGCGAACAGGGTTAGGATCCTGTCGACTAAGGCTTTTGACTTCATGAGCCGTAAGGGTCTCACAAAGGGATTTCTCCCTACAAGTCGTGAGGATCTCGTAGGTGTGTTTTCTCCTTAGGAATCGTGAGGACTCCTAAGTGTATGGCCTCTTGTAAGTCGTAAGGATCTTACAAGAGAGTTTTCTACTTATAAGTCGAGAGGACTCACAAGGGTTGTTCACCGTGCGAACATATCCCTAGTCACGGGTGGGACTTTGTTAGGGAAATGTTTATTCGCGCCCGTGGATTGTATACAAGGGTCAGTATTGAGCCACTTGTAGGGCATTATGGAAGTTTGTGGGAGTTGCTTAAGAACAGGTTCAGGTCTCTGTAGCTTAAGGCTTTCAAATCTTATGAGCCGTGAGGGTCCCATAAGAGAGTTCTCCTTACGAGTCGTGAGGATCTCGCAAGTGTAATTTCTCCCTAGGAATCGTGAGGACTCCTAAGTGTGTTGCTCCCTTGTGAGTCATAAGGATCTCACGCGGGTGGTTTCTCCTTACAAGGTCGTGAGGACCCTGCAAGTGTCCTCTAACGAGGTTGCGCCCTTTCGGGTTTTCACAAACACTCGCCGGTAGCCCTGCTGTTTTTACTCACGGAGCCCTTCCGGGTTTTCATCCGTGCCCATTTTGTTTATGGACATACCATTATTATTTTTTTTATTTTATTTTATTTTTTATCGGCTTTGAGATACTGCAATCCACCGTAGTTTATCGACATCTCGGTCAACAGCCAGTTTTAGGACATAGTGGTCCATTGTTAGTTTAAGGACGTTTCGGTCTGTTGCTAGTTTAAGGACATTTCGGTCCGTTGTTAGTTTAAGGACGTTTCGGTCCTTTGTTAGTTTAAGGACGTTTCGGTCCGTTGCTAGTTGAAGGACATTTCGGTCCATTGTTAGTTTAAGGACGTTTCGGTCCGGTGTTAGTTTAAGGACGTTTCGGTCCGTCGTTGAAGAAGGCCGGTTACTACTTAGAGTTCGGGCTTAGGAAGATAGTGAGCGGACATAGTCGTCGTCATCTATCATTGACCTAGGACTTGACCCGTTAAGCATAGTATTTCTTCAGGAAGCGACCGTTTACTGGCCTGAAGGGTCTTTCACCATGCATGTCCATGAGTAGGTAGGCTCCACCGTGGTAGACCTTGTCTATGATATACGGGCCTTCATAGTTCGGTTCGAATTTTCCCCGCTTGGCGCGATTGGGGATCATAGGTCTTTTGACCATTAGCACGAGTTCGCCTTGGCGGAATGTCCTTGTCCTGATCAATCTTTCGTAGGAGCGCGTCATCTTTGCTTTATAAGCCTCCAGATTTTGTTGCGCTATGAGCCGGGTCTCATTGAGGGCATCAAGCTCCTCAAGCCGAAGGTGAGCATTTTCTTCGTTCGTCAGCTCGTAGTGGACCGCCACTCGTAGAGAGGGTAACTCTATCTCGAGGGGGAGTACTGCTTCTGTACCGAATACCAACGCATATGGCGTTGTGTTCGTGGCCGTTTTGAACGTAGTTCGATATGCCCAGAGAGCTTCTTGCAGTCTCTCGTGCCAGTCCTTTTTGTTTCGGGACACCGTCTTCTTCATGATCTTTGTCAAGGTTTTGTTGAAAGCCTCAGCTAGACCGTTAGCCCGTGGATTATAAACTGAGGAATATCTCCAGTCTATGTTGTGTTGCTGCGCGAAGCGACTAATCTTGTGGCTTCTGTAGGCTGGCCCGTTATCGGAAATGATCCGTCGCGGAGTTCCAAACCGATAGATGACGTGCGTCTTGAAGAAATGGAGAATATTTTCCATCTTCACTTCCCTTAACGGTACTGCTTCTGCCCATTTGGAGAAGTAATCAGTCGTCGCCATGATGAAACGATGTCCCCTGGATGATGCTGGTTCGATGGGGCCGATTATGTCAGTTCCCCACATTTCGAACGGCCAACTAGCCACCGTTGGATGTAGAGGATTTGGATGCTGATGGATAAAGTCCCCATGGATCTGGCACGAGTGGCATTGCTTCGCATGCTCGAGGCAATCCTGGATCATTGTGGGCCAATAATAACCCATTCGTTTGATCTTCAGCTTCATCTTCGGGCCTGCTTGGTGAGAACCGCAGAGTCCGTCGTGAACTTCCTGAACGACTCTTTTCGCTTCGTCAGGTCCCAGGCATCTCAACCACAGAGAGTCGAATAACCTCTTGTACAGAGTATTATCGACGAAGGCGAAGGACAGAGCTCGTTTCACAAGCTGATGTCTTGAGGACGCATCTTCAGGCGTTCGACGGGATTTGAAGTAATATATGAAGACTTCTCTCCAATCTCCAACCTTCTCTTGGTCATTTATTCGCAAGGCCGTCTGCTCAGTTGCTCCCCTTTCTTCGGGTGATTCCGGAGATATTTCTGCAGGGGCAAGTACTCGACGGCTTTGTACCACGACCCTGACGTCATCGAGGTTCTCATCAGCCAGTTCTTTAGCGAGCTTGGCTAATGCATCCGCTTTGCAATTTTCGGCACGCGGTATGCTTTCCAAGGTGTAGGAGGGGATTTGAGTCAGTAGTCGCTGTACTCTCTCGCCATATAGCATTCGACGATTTCATGTATGAGGTCATCGAAGATCTTCGTCATGGCCCTTTGATAGGTGGCACCGGCGTTCTTTAGACCGAAGGGCATCACCTTGTAGCAGAATATTCCCAGAGGGGTCCGAAAAGCAGTATGCATCTGGTCTTCGGGATGTATCTTTATCTGATTGTATCCTGATGAGCCGTCCATGAAGGAGAAAAATTCGTGAGTGGACGTGTTATCTATCATCAGCTCTGTGACTGGCACTGGGAAATCATCCTTCGGGCAGGCTTTATTGAGATCCCGGAAGTCCACGCATATGCGCACTGTCCCATTTTTCTTCATTACCGGGACGATGTTGGCGATCCAGTCAGGATATGGAACTTCTTGGATAAACCCAGAATCGATCAGCTTCTTGACTTCGGCGTTGATACTCATCTCAAGCTGGAGCCGCATTCTTCTCGGCGCCTGTTTGACTGGCTTGACGTCTGGGGATATTGCCAATTTATGCACAGCAATTTCTGGATCTAGCCCTGGCATTTCAGAATAGTTCCATGCGAAGCAATCTCTATGCTGCATAAGTACGTCTTTTAACGCGGACACCCTTTCTTCAGATAGCAACTCGCTGACGAATGTCGGTCGCGGGTCGTTCGTCGTTCCCAGCTCAATTTTCCTGAGGTTATCTACAGTAGTATGTATGCCATCTTCCAGCTCTTTCGGCGCTGGTGGAAATTCTGAGATTACCTCGTCGTCATTGTTTTCGAAGCACCAGGGAAAGTCATCCATATTCTCGGGCTCTTCTTTTGATATCGTTATCACACGACAGGTACGAGCTCGCTTCCAAGACCGATGTGGATCTGGTTCTTCTCTTATGGCTTAGAGTTCGTGCTTTTGTGGCGGCGTTACCCTCCAGCTGTCAGATAGAGCGAACTCGCTGAGCTAATACTGATCTTCGACCCAGTTCTTGAAGGTGAAGCAGTCTTCGATAGGGTGTCCTATGGCTCGATGATAAGAGCAATAACCCGGATGAGAGACCTCATTAGCTTGCTCAGGGTATTTAGACTTCGGAAGTGTAATCATTCGATGTTTAAAGTGAGGTCAAGTATCTTCCGTGTTTTATTCTGAGGAAAAGAGTATGCCTGACTCATCTTTTTCATAAGGGACAAATCCGGACTGCTCGATTTTCGATCGCGTGACTTTTTGATCCCGCGTTGTCGCTGTCGAACGTCTTTTCTGCTCTTTGACTTGTTTCTACCTCTGTGTCGGGCCTTTTGCACAACAGGTTGACAGGGAGGAGTATTTTCGTCTTTTGCAGCCTGTTGAAGAAGACGTTGCGTCATGGCTTTCTCGTAGATGGCCATTTCGCGATTATGGTCTTCCCGAGCTTTTTGACCCGCTTTCCTGATAAGCTTGTCCATTCGCTCTTCAAATGACGGACTCGGCACTTTGATTGCGGGATCTAGTTTTGATGAGGGGTTGGCATTTCCTGACAGGGCGTCTTCTTCATCGAAGTTATATATGGCGTAGCTACCGTGGACCCGTTCCCGTTTCCCGGTTCTCACGTATCCAAGCCTAAGTGTTTCCATTCTCCCATTAGGCAATTTGCGCTGAGTCCCAGGGACATCCCAAATCCTGTTATAGAATCGAGCTTGTCGAGTAGTCTGTTTTAAGGGTAGCCCTTAGCACTTCAATAGCCTTTTCAATCCGTTTGTGTAATATCTGGGCAAACGGATGGGTTGAAGCTTGTCAAGTGTAGAATCCGCGCCATGCCAGATCTCTTTCTCCACTCTTGTTTCCGAGGATCGATAGAATAAGATCGCCTTTTCGCCTTTTCGCTTGGGAGGGACGTAAAACGTCTGCAGGTCTTGCATGTTGTAAGCCTCAAGCGTGTCAAGATCTTTGTAGTGCTCCCGCGGGATCATGGTGATTCGCAAACTCTGATCATCACCAAGGAATTCTTGTATTGGCGGCCGACTGGAGAACACAACATTAACCTCATCTTCCGAGTCACTTCCGAAGATCAATATGGGGGCGAACGGCCCCGGGTCATTGCGTCGAGACGGCCCAGAGTAAACTATCTCTTCTTCTTCTTCGGTATCACTCCCGAAAACAGGAATGGTGGCAGCGGCTTTGTTCTCCGATTTGCGACATCTCTCTGTATCCTCGAAATCTGGAAAAAAGTACTTTGCATCTTCGTATTTGCGGACTTCGTTCACGGAGAATGGGTTTAGCTCGCCTGTCACGGTGTACTCGAGACCATCCTTGAAATACTTTATACACTGATGTTGCGTAGAAGGGATGATGTTGTACTCATGTAACCAAGGTCGGCCGAGCAGAGCATTGTAACATGTCTTGGCATCTATGACGTGAAACTTAATGTCCGTGACGAGTAGCCCAAAGCGTAGCGTCAATATCACAGACCCAATATTTCTTGATGATTGGGAGTCGAACCCGGAGATGGTGATCTTGTCCCGAGCAAGGTGCTGGAAGCTCATGCAAATTTCCTTTAACACCCGCATGTTGAGGAGATTAACGGAAGACCCATTGTCAACCAAGATTTTGCCTATCTTTATATCGTGGCAATATCCAGAGACGTATAGGGGACGGTTGTGGTCGCACGTCCCAAGGAGCAGGTCTTCATCCCCGAAAGTGATATCGGTCGTGTGCACTTCTTCCAGTTCATCCTTCATCCTTTCTTCGGCGAGGAAGGCTTGAAATTGTTCGGGCTCTTGTAGCGCCTTGATTAATGAATCTCTCGCTTCCTTTGATAACAGGAGGGCGTCGAGAATGCTGAGCTGCGAGGGTAGCTTCCTCAGGTGCGCTAGGATGTTGTAGTCCACCCTACTCTTCTTAGGCGGGTCCTTGGCAGTCAGCTCTTTCATAACTTGGTCATCTAAGGTGATATCCTCAGCGACCTTTTCCTTTCCCTTATCTTTTCTAGTTGCGGGTCCGAGATTCTTTTCCGGAAGCGTGCGATTGCGCAGCTGAATGTTTTCGCAGGCTTCTGGTTCTTCCTCTTTTCCCGAGGTGGACTCTTTAAAGAGGGGGCTGAGAGCCATTTCCTCGTCAGAATCGCTCCCGAATGTGAGCACCTGCGATCCCCCGGCGTTGACCGTGTAACAGTTACCGGTAGTTCTTTTGTGTCCTTCGGTCGTACTTCTCTGCTCCCGACGAGTTCTGCGTTTCATTCGCTTAAAATGTTGCCGATGAGCAACATATCTCTGCCACCATGTCTTAAAAGCGTCGCACTCCTCAGTGGGGTGTGAAATCTTCCGATGATATGAGCAGTAATTAGGGTGCCTCTCCGCCCCATTGAGCGTGTTTTCTTCCGAGGGTGGTAGTTTCATTCCCATTGACATGGCTATGGCAAACCTTTTCCTCGTCTTGAATATGTTTTTGTCCGCGTCGGGTGCCTTTCGATCTGGCGGGAGTACCTCAACTCTTTTGTTTAATCGCCTGCGTTTGGCTCTTTCTGATCCGGCCGTCTCACGCTCCTGGTCGGCTTTACTTTTCAAACGAATCTCGTTTAGAAAGGCGTCGATCATTTCGTCTGTTGGCCACACAAGCTCCGGTTCAGGCTCTGCCCCCAGTTTCTTAGTGCCAGGAGTTTTTTCATCGTCCGTAAACGAGTGGGAGATCACATGACAACTCGCCACATATCCCTCGGATTCATCCGACGAGCTTTCTCCATTATCTTCCTCCCAAAAGGCGTGGTTGAGGAACTCTTGGAGTGTGATGGGAGTCCGCGCCTTTTGATTGTACTCCTCCAGCGCGTCAATCTGTTTCTGCAAGTCCGTACGCTTGTCGCCAGGCTTCACGGGCTTTTTGGATCTCTTCTTCTTATTCTTTGAAGATTTTGATGGCTGGTTGTGAGTGCTCGGGCCATCACCACTGATCTTCGGAGTTGGGCGCGGCTTCAGCATCCCTTCAATGATCTGGGGTTCCAGCGGGTTCTTCCACCTGATCACCGGGCATCTTTCCAGATCGCTCAGCATCCTCTTGGTTTTTGCTGAAAGCACGATTTCCCATGGAGCTTCTTCAACGAAAGAACAAGTTGCCCCCGGTGTGTCCATCTTCTTAGCCGTGCGAGGTTGTGGCGGGTTCACCTTCCACTTTTCGGACAGCGCAAACTTGCTCCGTAGGTATTGATCTTCAATCCATCCTTTGAAGACGAAGCAATCCTCAATCGGATGGCTTACCGTTTGATGGTAAGGGCAGTAGTTGGGGTTATTCACCTCACTGGGTTGCGGCGGTCGCCTTGGATTTGGCAAGTTGATTAGCCTGTTGCGTACCGCCAGCTCGAATAGCCTCTTCGTCTTATCCCGCGGGAATGAGTAGGGGCGCTTCATTTTCTCATTGTAATACCGCCGTCTTTCTTCCAGTTGATCCGCCAGCTTTGGGGCACTGGGTTGCTGCTGAGCGTTCGCAACGAAGGTTGCCTTCTCTTTACCCTTGTCATTCCGAGGTTCTGGCTTCGGGGGAGACGGTCTGTAACCCATCTGGGCCAACTTGTCGATCAAAGCCTAGAACGTGGTTGGCTTAAAGAACATCATGAACTGTGAGATAGTTGCATGAGGATCTAGGTTACCCACGAACATGCCAACCGCGGGCGCCTCCTCAATGCGTTGTTCTCTAAAGAATTTAATTCTCACTAAATGATAGGAATTCAATTCCTTTGAGATAAAATTAGGGTTTAACCCTATGTTATAGGAATTTAATTCCTTCAAAATGAACAGAACTAGGGTTTAACCATATTTGAGAACATAATTCTCTCAAACTCACAGGAATTTAATTCCCTTAAGAAAAGAAATTAGGGTTTAACCCTATTAAGAATATAATTCTTCAGAAGAAAACAGGAATTTAATTCCTCTAAAGTTTGTTGCTAGGGTTTAACCCTATGAAGAAATTAATTCTTAAAAGATGAACAAATCTTTAAAACATGCAGAGTCACATGCTACCACGTGACCCCTGCAAAGATCCACAGAAAAGAACTCTGAAGTAAACACCTCACGTGTTACCACGTGACTCCTGCGAAGATCTATAAAAGAGAACTTTGAGGCAATGCCTCACGTGCCCCATGTGATCTCTAAAGCACACAAAAGAAAAAGAAACAGAAAAGAGCTCTAGGGCGCCCTCACGTGTCGACACGTAACCCCTAATGAACATTCTAACAGATCAAAGCACAAGCCCCCATCACGTGCCCACACGTGATGGCTTTCAGAATTAAAAGTGTTAAACACTTATCTGTAGAACAAAATAAAGGGAAGCAGGGCGCTATCACGTGCTACCACGTGACCCCCTTGGCTGAAACTTTAACAGACAAGCACCAAAATTCTCATCACGTGACAGCACATGATACTTCAAAGTATTCAAGACTTTTGACTGAATAAAATAAAGGGAATCAGGGTGCTCTCACGTGTTCATACGTGACCCCTCTTACCTTAGTGTTTAACACTAGTCTGGAGATTTTGTCCCCAGTGTTTTACACTGATTTGCTTAGTGTTTATCACTAATTTGAAAACTCTGTTCCCAGTGTTCAACACTGATTATCTTTTAGTGTTTAACACTAACTTGTAAATCTTATTCCCAGTGTTCAACACTGATTATCTTTTAGTGTTTAACACTAACTTGTCAATCTTATTCTCAGTGTTCAACACTGTTGGTCTCTAGTGTTTAACACTAGCTTTAGCCCAATTGGCTAAGTTTCTAGAGGCAAAGCCTCTCCTTCAATGAACCAACAGAGGGCCAATATCCCAAACATAATCGGACTTAGCCCAAGCTGGCCATAAGTCCTCAATTCAAACTCAACTGGGCCAATGGGCTCATAATATAATAATTGATCTTAGTTTCCAAATTGGACTGCGGATCACTTAATCTACCTTGGTTTAAGGGTACATCTCTTCACTCCTTTGATACTTGGCGTTGTAATTCCTCAACGTCTTCAAAGAGGTGACGGGTCTTGATGACCACACATCGATACGGACTGTAGGGTCCTTAAACTCATGGACTATGAGGTTCTTAACCTTGACCGTAATGTCTTAAAACTAAACGCCGGACTGTGGGGTCCTTAAACCCATGGACTACGACGTCCTTAACCTTGACCGTAATGTCTTAAAACTAAACGCCGGACTGTGGGGTCCTTAAACCCATGGACTACGACGTCCTTAACCTTGACCGTGATGTCTTAAAACTAACATCGGACTGTGGGGTCCTTAAATCCATGGACTACGATGTCCTTAACCTTGACCGTGATGTCTTAAAACTAATATCGGACTGTGAGGTACTTAAATCCACGGACTACGACGTCCTTAACTTTGACCGCAATGTCTTAAAACTAACATTGGACCGCAATGTCCTTAAACTACCTATTGACCGCAATGTCACTAAACTAAACAACAAGACTCTCCTAATCGCTCTCTTGTCGGATCTAAACGATCCCGTTAAGTTGATCTTAGTCTAAAGCTAGACTAACGCATCCTTAACAAACGTTTAAGTAGATCTTAGTCTCAAACGAGGCTAACGTATCCTTAAACACAACCCCCAAACCCAAATCTAAGATAATACGGATTTGGACTAGTCTACGCCCTACGGGCGACGACATAACTCAATCTCCGTATACAATCCACGGGCAACCGAACACGAATCAAACACACACAACACGAAGTGATCATCTGGAGAAGGAGAAAGTTGTTACCGCAATGCGGTAGCGTAATTAACTGCAGGGGCTTGCGCCTGTAGGGAAGAGCGTCCCCACAATCAAAAACCTCTCAAGCGAGGGGGAATCTGACGAAGTCTGCTACATCGGACGCATCCGTTTAAACCTTCGATACACGGTGCCATAAATCAACTTGGTATCTTCGAAGAGGTGGACGGATAGCACCAATTTGCATCTGCCCCGAATCTCAGGCAAGACCGTCCACGTCTCGGCCGCCATTCGGAGGGGAACAGTACACTTTTCCTTTCTATACTTTTCATTTCCTGTTATGCCACTGCTTAAGCATCTTTTTATTTCAGTTGTATTTCCTTTTCATGCATTGTACAAAAGAATGTTAATAAATAAAAGTTGTTGTTTTTATTATCTCTTGTCTCTTGTGTATTTATTTTATATTGCTTAGATACGCTTAGCGTATGTACTTCTGAGTATATACGTAGCGGATCTCGCCGCTTCCCCTTCGCCGTACACTGGGAAGCGGGGCGTGACAGAGGGGTGTTGTGAAATTATGGGATTAGAATAATATATAATTATATATATAGGTTAGTTAACAGAGAGGGAGAGACGGTAAGGATATAATTTAAGTTATAAAAAATATTATATATATATATATATTATATGTATCTGAAGTGAGAATATTTATAAAAATATTATAATATATTTTTTTAGGATTTATAGCTAATATCAAATATACTCCGAAAAATATTCGAATCTAGTTTTAAAATGCGGATAATATACGTATCAGCCAAAATTATAATGTGATGTCCGGTTAAATAAAATGCATACCCTCAAGAACGGATACACGTAAAAACACGTAGCGATCCAAACGAGTCCGTTTCATTAAACGAGACATGGACACGATGTCAGGATGTAACCACAAGATATGAGGTATGATACAGGCCATCCTAGGTATTTAAAAAAATATAGTTTGGTTATAATTTATATTATTTAAAATATATGCAGATACTAAATATAAGATACATGTAATAGAACATATATGAATGCACGGATCCTTCGTACTAGTAAAGATATGTCGTAATCTAGAACCAAGACGGGTTTCAAGCATGCGGGTTGGGTCGGATACTAACCACAGATACACATTATCCGCACCCAAAACAAATAATAATCAAGAAATAGTCATAAGATTAAGAAAATGCTCAAATCAGATATGGTATAAATGAACCAGGGTGTTACAGGGACCATGGTCAAGATTTTCGGGGCTGAATCCGGATGTGTCGCTAGGCAGTAAAATAATGTCATGTATAGATGAATGATCTTAGCATCACCATTCCGGAGCTCGACACTTGTATCGACTGATCAGTCTCTATCAGTCAATAACCGTTGAGTTACAATTTGGGTTTCATTCTTGATTTTCTATTTCCCCAGGTTTCATGTTCATGTTTGTTATCAATTAAATATTTACCTAATGCTAACACAAGAATAATTAAGTACAGGTACATGTCATGTCAATGAGGACAATCCAGTCAATCAAGTCAATGTCAATAGTTATTGGCATTGGTAAACATTACATGGTAAGTATGTACTGGCATGATAATAATAACGATAACGGTAACTGTAACGACAACAATAACGATCACGATAACGATAACGATATACCGATAATGATAACAAATCTAAACATGTGCTTATGAAACAACTAATATACTAGTATGATTAGGAATATTATAATCAATGGATAACAATGAACAATCTAATTAATCAACCGTGCAAAGTGACTAATGTATACTATTTTAAATTAATTAATTATATACTATTTTAAATTAATTAATTATTTACTGTATGATATGAGTTACGACTATTTGACTATTGCTCTATAATCATATTAAACACTTAAAATATGTTAGTGAATGATCATGTATACTGTGCAATGATATATATATATATATATATATATATATATATATATAGAGAGAGAGAGAGAGAGAGAGAGAGAGAGAGACTAATTAATATTAAAATACCATAAATTTGTTTAAATGTCCCGGATGTAAAATACCTACTATCTAAATATTGATGCATTCTATTATTATTTAAACTACTCTAGCATACGTTAAATTAAGCATTAAGCATATTTACCCAAATTATTATAAATCAATTATTTGATGGTAGGAAATGATATGGTAATAGTGTTACACCACGGTATAAACTTGCCTCAACTATAGAATGTAGCAAGTTAAAAACTTGCCTTGAGATAAACGCAGACACGACTACACGAAAACGCGAAACAGAGCAATATCGAAACTGGATCCCGGCTAAGGAACGCGGCTCGGCTTGAACTTGGGTCTGCTCGATCCAAGATAGGCTCAGCTAGGGTTTGCAGACAAGGTGATCTCGACCGCTAAGGTTTGGACGATGGAGTTGATGACGGCGATGACTGCTTTAGGTCGACTTCAAAGGTGCTAGGATGCTACTATGATGGGGTCTCGGTTGAAGATGATCGGAGAGGAAGGAGATCGGGCTGTAGCTTTTGAAGTCTTGGTTTTGGGTAGCAACAGTAGTGCTCAGTTCTTGGTTAGAGTTAAGGTTTCGATCTTGGGGTTGGTTGAAGATGAGGGTTGAAGGCTCTCGGTTGTTGAAGGAGAAGAAGAAGATTGCAGTGGTGTTCGAGCAGGGCTGCGGTGATGAGGTTGATCGCCGGCAATGGGGTTGAGGGTTCGGCTGAAAGAAGGAGAAGATGATAGAGATCTCGGGGAGATGGGTTCTCGGGTTTTGGAGTTGTGGGAGATGGTCGATGTTAGGGTCGCGTCGGATCGGGATTTAAAGGTGATGGGTTCGGTCAAGTTTTGAGGAAGAGAAAGATGGAGATGCTGGAGGCGTGGGTTTTGGATTTGCCAAAATATTGAGAAGAGAGAAAGAGGTATGTTGATGACAGAGAGAGATTATAATTAGAGAGGGAGAGATCTGTATATATAGAATTGATAAAATTTCACAAAACCCTCCCATGGAATCTATTTATCACAAACTCTTCCAAAACAATTTGTTCTTAAAAGATCTAAAAGGATTTTAAAAAGGATCTTATCACAACTATCAAACAAAATAACCTTTTTTAAAGATATCATGCTAATTAATATATATATATATATATATATATATATATATATATATGTATATGTATTTGTTATTGTCTAATATTTGAAATAATATATATATATATATATATATATATATATATATATATATATATATATTAAACAAGATATTATTCGATTATCAAACCAAACATAAACACTGATAACAAATTATCGTAACTAACACATCCATATGTCAAATACAAATTAGTTTTACGGATTTAGATAAAATATTTAGTTTAAAATAGTATAGTCTAATATGCAAGTGGGCTGGGTTCAAATATTATATCTATTCGAACAAGGGATCAAGGCAAGATAAAAATACGATTATCACGAATAACCATACAAACACCAAATATAACCCAATAACAATAATACTTTAAATAAAAATGCAAAACAGATTTATTTAATACAATTAAATAACGTATATCGTGCTAGGGTGTTACAAGATCATGCCTTGGGAGGAGGTTGGGGCTAGAGGGGGGATTAAGTAAAGTTGTGAAGAATTAAAAGAGAAAATATAGAATTTATATTGAAGAATTGGGAATAACACAAAATGGGTTTTGCCTGTGATGATGCTCATAAGTGGGAATTCCCCAGATCATGATATGTAGCAGATGACGTGTCCTGAAGGTTACGGAGCTGGAGTAAATATGATACTTTGGGGACGTACCTCGGTACCTCGTCTCCAAGGATACATCCAGCCTATCAGAGACCTCCCTGAGTACCTTCCATACTCACCTAATAACCGGCCAACAGCTCTCCTTCGAGCAGTCCGGATAGCTTCCTCGGCCCCCCGGCTCGTCTCCGAACCTCCTGACATGCCGAGCTTTCTTGGCTCCCCGGCTCGTCTCCGAGCCTCCTGCCATGCCAAGCTTCCCTCGGCTCTCCCGATCAATCGAGAATGTGGAGCCCAAGCGCCTTCGCAACGACTCCACGTATCTCGCCAAGGCGAGATGTCCGCCACCCTATGCTCCGTGTCCTATGCAGGGTCGTTCCCCCATTAATGAGCGGATCCCGCCATTAACGCGGGCGTAACGTAAGGGCGTAACTGACGGCGAGGATCTCGCACCGGCTCGCTCCACGCGACTCCTATATAAACCCCTCTCTCATGTATCGCAACTTTAATTCGAATACGCCGCTACTCTGCGTTTATACCTCGGCACTAATTTGATCATCAAAGGATCCTACGGTGGTCACCCACCCTGGGACTTTTTTGCAGGTAGCTCGGCGTCCAAACACCAACCCAGCGAGATCCACACTCAACAACTCCCAAACCAAATCTCAGCCGTTGAAGACCGCCATTGTAAGGATCGACGGAGGACAACATCTGAAGGAGATCCAGAGCTCCATCAGTTGGCACCGTCTGTGGGAACCGAAATACTTTTTTTGTTCCACCACTAAAGTTGATCTTCCGCCCTCGATCCAATGGCAAGCGACAACCGCGGCGATCCGAATACGAGCCGCCACAACGGAGGCGAAAGCGGCTCGCCTCCCCCTCCTAACATGATCAATGCCCTATTTGCTCGGATAGATAGGCTCACATTGCTGGTGGACGCCCTCGTCTGCATTCAAACGACGGGCCCTACCTGCCAGACCGCCGTTTCCCCTCCCTAGGATAACGACGTCCGCAGAAGGACGGATGGGCATGCTCAAGCCCTCGATCTCACTCGTGCTCATCCTAGCGTCACCGAGCACCGGCGTGCCGACTCCGGCCACCGTGAACCGCATGCGGCGATTGATTCTATGACCCATGGGGCTCCGGATAGCTCCACGCCCCGATCCCGGGGAAGACTGGGCCGTCGCTCTGACGTCCGCCGCGCGTTCTCTCCCTCTGAGGAGGTGTCGGTCAGCTCGCCTGCTTCCAGGCATAACCGATGCCCCCACGCTCGTCGGGGCCGTGTGAACAGCGAACACCGGGACTACTCGAGAAGGGCCTCGCCCGATGATCTGAGGAATTTGATAAAGCGGAATCGGAATCGCACCATCGCGCAGACCCGGAGCGGGAGTAGCCACCACTTCGACTGTGCAGAATCCTCGGGGTACCACCATCGACTTGAGACCCTCAAAAAGAAAATCGAAGGCATACGACGGGATGGCCATACATCTAGCGAAGGGGCCTAGTACTCCGTCGACTCACTGACAAAGCCCTTTACAGAAAAGCGGATGGCCGAGCACGTCTCGTCCAGGAACAAGCCGCTAAAAGTGGCCCTCTTCGCCGGGAAATCCGACCCGAAGGACCAACTAGACGCATTTACGGTGGGCATGAGCTTCCAGGATAACTCGGACATAGCTCAATGCCGAGATTTTCCCGCCACCTTGATCCGAGCTGGCCGGGACTGGTTCCGGGGGCTTACACCGCGCTCTATCTCTACCTTTGAGGAGCTGGCTACCGAATTCCTCAGCCATTTCGTCGGTAACCGAAGATAAAAGAAGACAGTCGATTACTTATTCAGTGTCAAGAGCGACGACAAGGAATCCTTCAAAGCGTCTGTCGCCCGCTTCTACAATGCCCTCCTAGAGGTACCCCAGCACTATGATGAAACGACCATTATCACGCTGAGGTCGGGTCTTAGGCACAAAGAGTGGCTCCGCTCTTTTTCATTGGCGCAACCTAAGACCATGGACGAAGTGAAAGCGTGGACCGAGCGAGAAAGCCAACTCGAGTCCGAGGTGAACTCCAAAATGCCCGGAGGCGACCAAGCAGATCGGAAGAAGAGGGACAGGGAAGAGAAAAAGAAAGACGATTGTCCGAGACCTTACTCCCCGAGGTTCTAGGAATATAATCCTCTAAACATTTCCCAGACTGAGCTGCTGGAGGAAGCTAAGGGCGAAGAATTCTTCAGGCTCCCGCCAGCTACCCGATTGACGGGCAAACGGCTTCGAGGCCCATATTTCGCCTATCATCGGAGGTAAGGACATTCGACCGAGGATTGTAAATATGTCATGACCCATAATTTAGCACGTGACCGACACTTAAATTACGCAACGTCTAAAAGCGTAACGTAAATCAAGTATGCCAAAGCCCAGAAAATCTAAACCTTTTTGCGGAAAATAGTAGGGGTGCAGTTTTGAAATAAAGGTATAATGAATCATGTTTTTGTTTAAATTCATAGCTAATGAAAAATGCAAATGCAAGTGGATTATACTATAGTTGAAAACATGTTTCGTCTTCAAAAAATTTGGGCAGCACTTCCCTTGTATATTTTGATTCAAAAACCACATACATACAATAAAGACATCTCCAAGCGGGAGCTAGCTCTTTGCCAACTGGCGAAATCACAACCATGCAATAACATATATACGACGCCCAACGGCGAAGATCAACCCAGAAAGAACAATAAATAAGCAAGACATCAAAACTCAAGAAGCGAACATAAACCCGTCGCTCTAAGTCTCGCACAATACCCAAGTCTGAGTAGGTCTACAAATATAAAATTTCTAGTTTCTGATTTGATTTGATGGAGTTTATTTAGATACAACGGAATATAAAATACGAGAGTGGGCACGATCCAACATGTGTCCCACCTACCAAAGCAAAACACCCTGGAAGAAGCTGTGTGCCAGCGATACCGCAACCGATCCCAAACGGTCAAACCTGCAAGAACTGCAGCACAATGGGGGTGATTTTGCCAACTCGTGAGTAGAAAACATCAGCAGGTAGAAATCGAATAAAACAACGATTTCCAAGGTCACTATATCCTGAAGGTAATACTATGATATCTAGGGTGACCACATATGCATATATGTCAACAATCGATCAATACAATGAAATATATAAATAAACATCCGATATCATATGCATGTATGCATGTGGATATCATCTACGTCTCCATCAACGACACAAACAATATCATGAAACCTGAGTGTCCCACACCGACACTTGAAACATCATGAAAACATATGCCTGTATATATATATGAGGATATCAACTACGTGTGTCCATCAACGACACATCAAAATCATGGAACCTGAGTGTCCAACACCGATACTCGAAACATCAAGAAACCTGTGTCCAGCATCGACATGTAAATCCTCATATCTCGGGCTCCGTCAGTCCGGGTCAGCCCATATCACGACTACGGTCGGTATACTCCAGATATCCGCCGTGCCAAACTATCCCGGGCTCTGTCAGTCCGGATCGGCCCATATCATCTCACGACTCCAGTTGGTATCCTCCAGATATCCGCCGAGCCCAAAACTATCACCGGTAGGTAGTGTTCCCTCTGCCAGGCTCATCGTCAACACCACAAAAATCATTTCTTGCCTTGGGGTACCATACCGGGTCCACCATGTACCCGCAGACGGTACCTACCGCTCCTCGAATCGGGTATAATCATAGCTTAGAACCGAGAAAACTCATGGTGGACGCCTCGAAATATCATATCAGGAGAAACCGTATTTTTAAAGCAATACATAATTCCCTTTAAAATATAACCGCGGTTCTCAAATTCAGAGTTCTCATGAAAACAGCTTTTCAAGCATATAAGCATAAAGTACGATGTATGCAACATAGAGTAGTAATATGAGCATATCGAGTATATCATGCAAGTATGTCAAGTGATAGTACTGAACAATGAATGCACTTTTACGTTTAAGATTAATCTCATGATATGGCAGTTCTACTGTGTAAGTGGCATGGCAATTACCGATGAAGAATGTATGTGAGCCAGCCAATCTGTGTAAGTGTAATATGCGTATCAACGGTAATTGTGCAGGTATACTAGCAAATGATATCATATAGCATTAAATACTGGAAACATGATATGTACATCATGAAGGGTAATATCCTACGTCGGCGATCCCGCCTCATAACATCCGATATGACAATAATTCTCGATCATCATCTTCAAATCACTAGCGTGGATCAATCATCCGGTACATCTCATCGCGTACGGTAATCTATCGTACGGTGACATCAAACAGAATAGGGATTCTATCATCCTATTCATCAATAAGGGTACGGATCTAAAATCTCGTACGACATATCACTCTTTAGCCGCATAAATAAATATATATACACATATCTCTCAAGTCACATATGTATCAATTTTATATCAAGTCACATTTATATAAACTTCATATCTTATAATTTCAAGTTGTATCGATCTCGATCTCATATCATACTATTAGCAACTCGTACTTTCGTCTTTCAATTCATACTTTTCCTCTTTCAATTCATACTTATCATGATTCACTTTCTCATTTCATATTCTCATAACAATCCGAGTCATCTATATCTATCATCACACTATCCCACGCCAAGTTATCTTATATACATATATCATATTCTCAAGCCAATATATCCATTAGTGTCAACTTTTATCACATCTCTTACTAAAACCTTTAATCATGTCCGTAAGTTCGTAGCATATCTTTTATCAAAATTATAATTTATATAACAATCTTTTCATATCAATGGTTGCTGGGGTGCTATACGCCATCCACCCGACTTTCCCCATAGATATAAATCTACTCACCTGCTAAACTCCTCGTTTAGCCGAAGTCGATGTGCTTCGTCGTCTCGGAAGTCCACGTGAAGGTACCTACAATCAATACACAATCGCAATTCTATTAAAACCAATATCCGAAAACCGATACGGCATACGGTGTGCTCATAGGTTAAAACCTATAGCTTATGCATGCAAGATCAACCAAATAACCCTCGTCCGTTGATATACAAACGTCTAACGATGGAATCCAAACTCAAATATAAAAACCAAGTTTCAGAAATCGCAAAACCCGAAATCAGCAACTAAAGAAATCTATCCCAGATTTTACCCTAGGTTAAACCAGAAGATTTTGCATATAGGGTTGCTCTAGATATCCGATAAGGAATCCATGGACCAAAAATCAACACTTTTCACCCCGACTTGGCCGCAAATTGTGGCCCTAGGCAATAGAAGGGGAGGGGTTCGGGTTTCTATGTGCCTGCACGTCTCTCTGTGTTGGGAACTTATTTTATGGTGGTCTCGGGTCATAGCAGATCCTACAGAGAAGTCACAATTCTCACAAAATACGATATCGGGAAAATGCTAAGTTCGTGTTTTGGTTTCTAGTATCGGGTCTTGGCCAGTAAAAACATCACTCAAGTCTTGCAAACACTCACAACACCTCAATTTACCATTTAACATCAACTTGGAAATTTCCAAGATCACAAAACCTAATTAAATCAATTTCTAAACTACAATAAGATATACTAAACACAAATACTTAACAAAAGTATAGGGATTACCTCATTTGGCAACTTAGGAAAATTCTTAAGTTGCCCGAAATCTTCAAAATCCAAACTTGAATGGTTCAAAGGGTTTAGGATGAGGGTGTGCATCTTTTTAATGAATGTGGCATAGGGTTTTAGTGATTAATTGGAGATGATACATGAAGGTAGAGGAGGATGAAGGAGATGAAGGAAATGATGAAGAATGAAGAAGGAAGAAGATAAATGAGAAGGTAATGGAATAAGGAAGAAGTCAAAGGTCTCTCTCTCTCTTAACATCTCTCTCTCTTAAGCTCACACTCTCTCTAAATATCTATTTTGTCTCCCCTCTCTCATCAACCATGGCATCTATTTCTTTTCTTTTTCTTTTAATAAACCAAATGAAATGAATAAATATGTAACAAAATGCACATGACATGGTGCACTAATCATGGAAAAATGTAGAAATACGGATTTGGCTTAATCGTGATCAGTAGTGCACTAATCAATTTAATTTAAACTTGCATATCATTAATTATAAAAATTCCAAAATCCGATAAATATCCTTATAATACATAAATCATTTTAATCTCCACTTATTTTCCAAATATTGGTATATACTTATACCATTTTACGAAAAACCCCTATTCGTAAATCGAATAGTTTTCGCGAAATATATTATTTTAATATTTAATTTCCAAAAAATAATATTTTATATTTCTGAAATCTTACAATCTTCCCTCTTAAATAAATTCGGTCCCCGAATTTAAATTTAAATCCCCAAATACTAAAACATTTCAATAACCAGCTCAAATCAACGGGGCTCCTAAATCACGGATGATATAGAAATACCACAGCGCATCATGTGCGTCTGAAAACGAGTACGAAACTCAAAATCGAATTTCATCAAGTGTCACGCAATCATCGGAGTTATAATAGAGATGCAAATCTCGAAATCCACTACCATACTCAATTATACTATACTCAAAATCATAATACGTAAATAGTACGCATACTCGTAAAATCCTCTAAAACTGAATAAAACACATGCAAAATCTTTTCCAAATCGCCGTGCTATGCGTAGCTTACTGCACAAGTGGCGGACGATAATTTGTAATGTAGTAAATATATATACTTATATATGTTTTGCTCAAATTACGTCCCGTCTTTTTGAAATATCCCAGAAGGTTCTCTTTGTAAAATTTCGTGTCACTCGCGGACACGTAGAAAATAGTGAGACTATAGCTCCTTTTTAACTTCTTGGTAAACTTTTCATGTATGCAAAGTACTCAGGTACTGTACTCAGATCAGTCCTGCTCGGCTACTAAACAGTATAGTATCCATCATCAAAACGCGATACTCATAAATAAAATCAGCCTCAAAAGGCGTATCCAACATCACATGCGTCTAGTGCGCACGGAAAACCAAATTCAATGCAAGTGCCCAAAATATGCATAAAAGCAAAACTGAGTGCAACGGATGTTCATAACAACAATATCAAGTGCATTTAGAGTGCACAAAAATCTCAACCCAGTGCAACTAACATGCACGAATGAAAATCTCAATCAAGTGCATCCGGTGTGCGAAAAATCTCATACCATGCGTCCAATATGCGCGAAAATCCAAAACAAGTGCTTCAGGTCCGTATAAAACATCCAGTGCAATTGTATGCACGATAACGAATGTCAAGTGTAGACGCTCACGAAAACATAAATCTGGTGCAACAAATGCACGAAATACAAATCTGGTGCAACCAATGCACGAAATACAAATCTGGTGCAACCAATGCACGAAAACTCATCAATATCTCAAATGATCACAAAAACAATACCAAGTACAGCAATGTGTATAGAATCATAAACGTGTGCAACTGCATGCACAAAATCCATCCCAATGCACTGCAAGCACATATAAGCTATACCGAGTGCATAAATCAAGTCAAGTGCATATGACATGCACGAAATCGAATCGACGGTATCGAATTCACGAAACCATAAATACGTGCAACGAAGGCACAAATCGATACCAAGTGCAATAGGTATGCACAAATCATAAACCAATGTAGCGGTGTATAAAACATAAATCAAGTGCAATAACTGTGCACAAAATGTAAATATCCAATAGGTGCAGCCATGGTGCACGAAAACAATATCATGAAACTCAATCATCGAAACTCAAATCCAAGCGATAAAAGTGTGATACTCGGATCACGAAACACAATCGCAAAAAATGACATTGAGGTACACCTCCTACAATGTCGAAAAAAGCCGGTATGCCCAAGATGGCAGGGCAAGATCGTCTACTTGCCTCCTGCTCACAGTATAGCGTCTTCGGTCTTAGGGTTCTCGTTTTCTCTGTGGATTACCAATCTCACGATCTTTCTGCTCGTCGACCTGGTCAGGTGTACTAACGGAACAGTTCCACTCTGGAACTCCTCTGATCACCGTTTGGCCAATCAACACGACCACTCTCAACGACACATTACTGACGGCGGCATTTGTCCCTTTGAATATGCGCGATATAACTGATCCTGAGTGCAAATCTTTATCGCTGTGGTGCCCTGGAAAAAACCAACTCAAGGTCTCTCCCTATCTCACCTATGCCGAACTATACGAAGGTTGGCACTCTTGTTTAACTCTTTTCTCATAACCGGACAGCTGTGTCCTCAGCATGGCTTCCCTTTAGAATTTAGATGTATCTAACGCCTCTGCACACATATCAATCCTATGGCATCAACGGAGCGTAACAACCGCTCGCTAACATCTCGCACGAACCTCTTGTTCCACTCGTCTTTATTATCGTCCACTTCGACGTCATCTCTTGCTGCATATTGCAATTCGTTCTCGGTTACGGTCAATCCGGAGTCTCTCACATGGACTCGAAATTACGAACTCGGTATCTTCACCACTCCGTGGAAGATATCTAGCCGAACATGTCCTCGGGAACTCGTCCAAATCATCAGAGGAATACACTTTATTCGTCCGTTCTCGATCAACTTACAACTCATCTGGATGGATGAGGTCCTTCTACCTGAAGCTGGTCAACTTACCGATTCCACATCGGAGTATCCAACGAACAATGTCATCTCTTGCTCGATTTACTCTAGATCTAAGTAAGATCCTTCGACTGAAATTCTTCATCTCAACTGAGCCTGCGTCGGCACATCAAATCTGACGAATCATATCAGTCGCTCAACTCGAGGTAGACTAGCTATCTCCTGTCACATCTTTGCCTGAAAGCTCCAGTGGTTTCAGCTCATAAGCTTTAGAAGCGACATCCTATCAATCTCAGCAACAGCTAGGTCATCTGTCTGCACGGTAGACAACATCACGATCTCTGAGGTAGGCTGTACATCAAAAGTCCTCTCAATTCAGCAGCCTCTATCAATGGCCCGATCATCTGGTGCAAAACCGAACACTCGCCTCAAACGAGAGGTCACGATACAAACACTATACCTACACATTCCCATGTCACCAGAAAACATCAAGGTCAGCCCTCGTCCGTGACGAGCTCGCTGTGACCGCATCCCTAGCAGCAGCTCTCTCTGCACTCAAACTATGGTGACATGAACCTCAAGCAGGTATCGATGAAGATAGATCAAATGAACGAAAGAAATCAACAGATCCCAAATGGATATATAATCATAGGAACGAATAGTATCACAGATCTCAAGATATGTGCATACTAAGGTTACTTAAGTGGAGTATCGTATCGTAAGTATGCCGCGGAACATACACACGGTACGTCACTCTACTCAAGCTACCTACTCCATCCATCAAGGTCAACCTATGAAACGAAAGTTCGGGTCTAATACCCTTCATCAAGTCTAAGTTCCGTAAGGTCAAGCCTAGGTTCCGAAATATATACGCCCTAAACTCCCCATAGTCAAACCCAGACTCAAACCAAGGTTAAACCTAACGCTTTGATACCAACTTTGTCACGACCCATAATTTATCACGTGACCGGTACTTAAATTACGCAACGTCTAAAAGCGTAACGTAAATCAAGTAAGCCGAAGCCCAGAAAATCTAAACCTTTTTGCGGAAAATAATGGGGGTGCAGTTTTGAAATAAAAGTATAATGAATTATGTTTTTCTTTAAATGCATAGCTAATGAAACATGCAAATGCAAGTGGATTATACTACAGTTGAAAACATGTTTCGTCTTAAAAAGAATTAGGCAGCACCTCTCTTGTATATTTTGATCCAAAAACCACATACATACAATAAAGGCATCCCTAAACGGGAGCTAGCTCTTCGCCAACTGACAGAATCACAACCACGCAATAACATATATACGACGCCCAATGGTGAAGATCAACCCAGAAAGAACAATAAATAAGCAAGACATCAAAACTCAAGAAGCGAACATAAAACGTCGCTCTAAGTCTCGCACAATACCCAAGTCTGACTAGATCTACAAATATACAATTTCTAGTTTCTGATTTGATTTGATGGAGTTTATCTAGATATAACGGAATATAAAGTACGAGAGTGGGCACGATCCAACATGTGTCCCACCTACCAAAGCAAAACACCCTGGAAGAAGCTGTGTGCCAGCGATACTGCAACCGATCCCAAACGGTCAAACCTGGAAGAACTGTGGCACAACGGGGGTGATTTGCCAACTCGTGAGTAGAAAACATCAGCAGGTAGAAATCAAATAAAACAACGATTTCCGAGGTCACTATATCCTGAAGGTAATACTATGATATCTAGGGTGACCACATATGCATATATGTCAACAATCGATCAATACAATGACATATATAAATAAACATCCGACATCATATGCCTGTATGCATGTGGATATCATCTACGTGTCCATCAACGACACAAAAAATATCATGAAACCTGAGTGTTCCACACCGACACTCGAAACATCATGAAAACATATGCCTATATATATATATATATATATATATATATATATATATATGAGGATATCAATCACGTGTGTCCATCAACGACACATCAAAATCATGGAACCTGAGTGTCCAACACCGACATTCGAAACATCAAGAAACCTGTGTCCAGCATCGACACGTAAATCCTCATATCTCGGGCTCCGTCGGTCCGGGTCATCCCATATCACGACTACGGTCGGTATCATCCAGATATCCGCCGCGCCAAACTATCCCGGGCTCTGTCAGTCTGGATCGGCCCATATCATCTCACGACTCCGGTCGATATCCTCCAGATACCCGCCGAGCCCAAAACTATCACCGGTAGGTAGTGTTCCCTCTGCCAGGCTCATCGTCCACATCACAAAAATCATTTCTTGCCCCGGGGTACCATACCGGGTCTACCATATACCCGCAGACGGTACCTACCGCTCCTCGAATCGGGTATAATCATAGCTCAGAACCGAGAAAACTCATGGTGGACGCCTCGAAATATCATATCAGGAGAAACCGTATTTTTAAAGCAATACATAATCCCCTTAGAAATATAATTGCGGTTCTCAAATTCAGAGATCTCATGAAAACAACATCTCAAGCATATAACCATAAAGTACGATGTATGCAACATAGAGTAGTGATATGAGCATATCGAGTATATCATGCAAGCATGTCAAGTGATAGTACTGAACATTGAATGCACTTTTACATTTAAGATTAATCTCATGATATGGCAGTTCTACTGTGTAAGTGGCATGGCAATTACCGATGAAGAATGTGTGTAAGCCAGCAAATCTGTGTAAGCGTAACATGCGCATCAACGGTAATTGTGCAGGGTGTACTAGCAAATGATATCATATAGTATTAAATACTGGAAACATGATATGTACATCATGAGGGGTAATATCCTACGTCGGCGATCCCGCCTCATAACATCCGATATGACAATAATTCTCGATCATCATCTTCAAATCACTAGCGCGGATCAATCATCCGGTACATCTCATCGCGTACGGTAATCTATCGTACGGTGACATCAAACAGAATAGGGATTCTATCATCCTATTCATCAATAAGGGTACAGATCTAAAATCGCGTACATCATATCACTCTTTAGCCGCATAAATAAATATGTATACACATATCTCTCAAGTCACATCTGTATCAATCTTATATCAAGTCAAATTTATATAAACGTCATATCTTATGATTTCAAGTCGTATCGATCTCGATCTCATATCATACCATTATGAACTCATACTTTTCCTCTTTCAATTCATACTTTTTCTCTTTCAATTCATACTTATCATGATTCACTTTCTCATTTCATATTCTCATAACAATCCGAGTCATCTATATCTTTCATCATAATATCCCACGTCAAGTTATCTTATATACATATATCATATTCTCAAGCCAATATATCCATTAGTGTCAACTTTTATCATATCATCTCTTACTAAAACCTTTAATCATATACGTAAGTTCGTAGCATATCTTTTATCAAAATTATAATTTATATAACAATTTTTCCATATCAATGGTTGCGGGGGTGTTATACGTCATCCACCCGACTTTCCCCGTAGATATAAATCTACTCACCTGCTAAACTTCTCGCTTAGTTGAAGTCGATGTGCTTCGTCATCTCAGAAATCCATGCGAAGGTACCTACAATCAATACACAATCGCAATTCTATTAAAACCAATATCCGAAAACCGATACGGCACATGATGCGCTCATAGGTTAAAACCTATAGCTTATGCATGCAAGATCAACCAAATAACCCTTATCCGTTGACGTACAAACGTCCAACGATTGAATCCAAGCTCAAATATAAAAGCCAAGTTTCAGAAATCGCAAAACCCGAAATCAGCAACTAAGAAAATCTATCCCATATTTTAACCTAGGTCAAACCAGAAGATTTTGCATATAGGGTTGCTCTAGATATCAGATAAGGAATCCATGGACCAAAAATCAACACTTTTCACCCCGACTTGGCCGCAAATTGCGGCCCTAGGCAATAAATCCGCGGCCAGAATGGAAGGGGAGGGGCTTGGGTTTCTATGTGCCTGCACATCTCTCTGTGTTGGGAACTTATTTTATGGTGGTTTCGGGTCATAGCAGATCCTACAGAGAAGTCACAATTCTCACAAAATACGATATCGGGGAAATTCTAAGTTCGTGTTTTGGTTTCTAGGATCGGGTCTTGGCCAGTAAAAATATCACTTAAGTCTTGCAAACACTCACTACACCTCAATTTACCACTTAACATCAACTTGGAAATTTCCAAGATCACAAAACCTAACTAAATCAATTTCTAAACTACAATAGGATATGCTAAACACAAATACTTAACTAAAAGTGTAGGGATTACCTCATTTGGCAACTTACGAAAATTCTTGAGTTGCCCAAAATCTTCAAAATCCAAACTTGAATAGTTCAAAAGGTTTAGGATGAGAGTGTGCATCTTTTTAATGACGGTGGCATGGGGTTTTAGTGATTAATTGGAGATGATACATGGAGGTAGAGGAGGATGAAGGAGATGAAGGAAATGATGAAGAATGAAGAAGGAAGAAGAATAAATGAGAAGGTAATGGAATAAGGAAGAAGTTAAAGGTCTCTCTCTCTTTTAATCTCACTTTCTCTTAAGCCCACTCTCTCTTTAAATATCTATTTTGTCTCCTGTCTCTCTCTCATCAACCATGGAATCTATTTCTTTTTTTAATAAACCAAATGAAATGAACAAATATGTAACAAAATGCACATAACATGGTGCACTAACCATGAAAAAATGTAGAAATACGGATTTGGCTTAATCGTGATTAGTAGTGCACTAATCAATTTAATTTAAACTTGCATATCATTAATTATAAAAATTCCAAAATCCGATAAATATCCTTATAATACATAAATCATTTTAATCTCCATTCATTTTCCAAATATTGGTATATATTTATACCATTTTACGAAAAACCCCTATTCGCAAATCGAATAGTTTTCACGAAATATATTATTTTAATATTTAATTTCCAAAAAATAATATTTTATATTTCTGAAATGTTACAAAATAGCTTTTTGCAATTACATTGAGGAGCTGATCCGCTCCGGTCACTTGGCAAAGTACCTGCGAGATAAACGTCAAGCATATAGAAGGAAAGCCGATCAAATTAAAGACGGAGAGTTGACAATTGGACAGATCATGGTCATCGCCGACTGACCCAAGTCCGAGCAATAAGGACACATACCGAAACCAGTCATTCAATGCAGGAGATAATTTAAACTGAATCACTTAATCTGTATTTTATTTAATAATAAAGATTCTTGTTTCCTTGCAATCTGAGCTACTTCTCTTTGTTTCCATGTTAAAACTCCCTACAGGGCCAACGAATGTCTTCCTGCTCGGTTCATCCGCAGCGGGTAGCCTCCTGCCCAACTTACGGTGTGGATCGAAAGCCCTCCTCGCGAGGCGACCGAGTAGCTTCCTGCTCGGACCATCCCTAGCGGGTAGCTTCCTACCCAACAACGCTGTGGATCGAAAGCCCTCCTCACGAGGCAATCGAGTAGCTTCCTTCTCAGTTCATCTGTAGTGGGTAGCTTCCTGCCCAACAACGCTGTGGATCAAAAGCCCTCATCATGAGGCCGCCGAGCAATTTCCTGCTGGTCCATCCGCAGTGGGTAGCTTCCTGCCCCACAACGCTGTGGATCAAAAGCTCTCATCACGAGGCCACCGAGCAATTTCTTGCTGGCCCATCCGCAGTGGGTAGCTTCCTGCCCCACGACATTGTGGATCGAAAGCCCTCCTTACGAGGTGACCGAGTAGCTTCCTGCTCGGTTCATCCGTAGTGGGTAGCTTCCTGCCCAACAAAGCTATGGATCAAAAGCCCTCATCACGAGGCCGCCGAGCAATTTCCTGCTATCCCATCCGCAGTGCGTAGCATCCTGCCCTACAACGCTGTGGATCGAAAGCCCTCCTCATGAGGCGACCGAGTAGCTTCCTGCTCGGCTCATCCGCAGTGGGTAGCTTCCTGCCCAACAACGCTGTGGATCAAAAGCCCTCATTACGAGGCCGCCGAGAAATTTCCTGCTGGCCCATCCGCAGTGGGTAGCTTCCTACCCCACAACGCTGCGGATCGAAAGCCCTCTTCACGAGGCGACCGAGTAGCTTCCCGCTCGGTTCATCTACAGTGGGTAGCTTCCTGCCTAACAACGCTGTAAATCAAAAGCCCTCATCACAAGGCCACCGAGCAATTTCCTGTTGGCCCATCCACAGTGGGTAGCTTCCTGCCCCATAACGCTGTGGATCGAAAGCCCTCTTCACGAGGCGACCGAGTAACTTCCTGCTCGGTTCATCCACAGTGGGTAGCTTCCTGCCCAACAACGCTGTGGATCTAAACCCCTCCTCATCTACCAGCAGGTAGTCTCCTGCCCAACAAACACTGTGGATTCAAAGCCCTCCTCACAAGGCGACCGAGTAGTTTCCTGCTCGGTCATCCACCAGCGGGCAGCTTCCTGCCCAACAAACGCTGTGGATCAAAAGCCTTCATCACGAGGCCGCTGAGCAATTTCCTGCTGGCCCATCTGCAGCGGGTAGCTTCCTGCCCAACAAACGCTGTGGATGTAAAGCCCTCCTCATGAGACGGACGAGTAGCTTCCTGCTCGGCTCATCTACCAGCGGGTAGTTTCCTGCCCAACAACGCCGTGGATCTAAAGCCCTCCTCACAAGGCGGCCGAGTAGCTTCCTGCTCGGCTCATCCACCAGCGGGTAGCCTCCTGCCCAACAAACGCTGTGGATCCAAAGCCCTCCTCATGAGGCGACCGAGTAGATTCCTGCTCGGTATCCACCAGCGGGTAGCTTCCTGCCCAACGTTGTGGATCAAAAGCCCTCATCACGAGGCCACCGAGAAATTTTCTGCTGGCCCATTTGCAGCGGGTAGCTTCCTGCCTAACAAACGCCGTGGATCAAAAGCCCTCATCACGAGGCCGCCGAGCAATTTCCTGCTGGCCCATCTGCAGCGGGTAGCTTCCTGCCCAACAAACGCTGTGGATCAAAAGCCCTCATCATGAGGCCGCCGAGTAATTTCCTGCTGGCCCATCTGCAGCGGGTAGCTTCCTGCCCAACAAACGTTGTGGATCTAAAGCCCTCCTCACTAGGAGACCGGGTAGCTTCCTGCTTGGCTCATCCACCAGCGGGTATTTTCCTGCCCAACAACGCCGTGGATCTAAAGCTTTCCTTACGAGACGACCGAGTAGCTTCCTGCTTGGCTCATCCACCAGCGGGTAGCTTCCTGCCCAACAACACTGTGGATCTAAGGCCCACATCACGAGGCGACCGGGTACCTTCCTGCTCCATAAAGACATGGATCCATACCCGCCAATCAACGATGGACACGTGGCCCGCCAACCCAACTGACGATCGAGTAAAACGGCGCCCTCTCATTAAAGCGCAATCATTTCACTAATCCGCTGACGTCATCGGGGATACGCGCGAAAACTTAGGTGCACGATGAGATACCGCGTGGACTCGAAGCTCGAAACGACGCAGCTGCCCTACACTATGTTGTCCCGAACAATCCACACTGCGATTCTCGGCACCCAACTGAGCAGAGAACACCAAGCGGGCCACTCTCGGCCTGACCCTTAAATAGGCCAGAACGAGAGTGGAGGGCTAATGATGATGCTCACTAGTTGGAATTCCCCAGATCATGACACGTAGCAGATGATGTGTCCCGAAGGCTACGGAGCTGGAGTAAATATGATATTTTGGGGATGTACCTCAGTACCTCGTCTCCGAGGACACACCCAACCTATCAGAGACCTCCCTGAGTACCTTCTATACTCACCTAATAAGCGGCCAACAGCTCGCCTCTGAGTAGTCCGGCTAGCTTCCTCAGCCCCCCGGCTCGTCTCCGAGCCTCCTGACATGCCGAGCTTCCTCAGCTCTCTCGATCAATCGAGAACGCGAAGCCCAAGCGCCTTCGCAACAACTCCGCGTATCTCGCCAAGGCGAGATGTCCGCCGCCTCACGCAGGCTCGTTCCCCCATTAATGAGCGGATCCCGCCATTAACGCGGGCGTAACATAAAGGCGTAACTGACGGCGAGAATCTCGCACTGGCTCGCTCCACGCGACCCCTCTATAAACCTCTTTCTCAGGCATCACAACTTTAATTCGAATACGCCGCTACTCTGCGTTTATACCTCGGCACTAATTTGATCGTCGGAGGGTCCTACGGTGGTCACCCATTCCAGGATTTCTTTACAGGTAGCTCGGCGCTCAAACACCAACCCATTGAGATCCACACTCAACAACTCCCAAACCAAATCTCAACCGTTGAAGACCGCCATCGTAGGGATTGACGGAGGACAACATCTGAAGGAGATCCAGAGCTCCATCAGCCTGGCAGAGGTGAGATAGGTTGATATTGAAGATGAGTGTTGAAAAGAGTCAAAATGATGAGTTTTACACAAAAATTAAAGAACAATACTTTACATACCGGGCTTGAAATCCTACCACAATCCATCCAAGAGACAAAATGGCGGGACCCACAACACCTTAATACCAGTGCCAAAAATGGGCCTATGGTTTTTGCCTCTTGGATGGATTGCCGTAGATTTCTAGCCCGGTAGGCTAAAAGAGACCAAGGTTTCTTAAAGAATGATAAGGATGTATAAGTCTTTTTATTCATAATCACCATCTATGCTCTAATCTATTTTTTAATTCTAATTAACATAAGAAAATGGTTGTTTTTAATGAACGGTTTCAGAGGATGGGCAGTGTTTCAGGGGTCAGAGAAAACCTTCCCTGAGATAGAAATGATGTAGTAGAAGACAAAAAAGCTGGCGGTTAATCTGAAGGACAATACAGAGAGAGCCAAAATGTTTCACATCCTTGGTACGAAAAATCAAACCTGACCCTAAAATAGATCGCTACAAATGTAAAAACCCCAACAACATCTCGATCTGAAATCTCAAAGCTCAATCGATCGCAAATCCATGGTGTTTCATCTCCCGGCCAACTCAGTGGAGCAACTGCTGGAGACGATCCGAGCACAGAGAGGGATCGAGCCTGGGATCTATATGCTCGAAGGGAGCTGCCGAGTATCGGCGAGGCCCAATCGATTCAGGTCCTCACCAGGATCGCTGGCTCGGAGGGGATCAGAAGCCTCTCAGGTTTCATATTGTTCATCATCAAGAGGCAAGAAGAAGCTTCCTTTGCTCATCAGCAGCAGCAGCTGCCGTTGGTTGAGGAGCAGAGCGTCAATTTCTCTGCTCCTTCAACCCCTAATTCTGATTCAGGTATATATTAAGCCTAGAATGCAAAAGGTTGAGAACTAATAACTGGATAATATCAATTAGAGCTCCCTTTGGCAATATTGAATCAGTTCACATCAGATTGAAGAGCGGTTTCGGTTTCATTGGGGTTGATGTAACTCTATATAATTCCCATAGTGCTACCCATAATATTCATGATAACAGCAGATAATGCAAGAGGTAAAGCAACCAATGGAGATGAGAAATGTGCAGCTGCTAAGACAACACCCAGTGAAGAATTTTGCTAGCCATCCTGTAAACATAAAAATTTAATTAGATTTAAGCGTCATTGAAGGACTATGTTGTATACAGGAAGGCCGGATTTCTTTATATTATCACAAACTATTGGTGTTTTTCAGATAGATACCATGAATAGATATTGCAAATAAATCCATAGGCTTAGACATTTGCAACAAGGATAGTAGTACATAAGAACACCATTGACTTTATTTATTTATTTATTATTATTGTAGTTTTCTATAGAATGCCAGTGTTCCCGTGATAATAATGTTGTTACCTGCAGAGTGCTGAGGGAAAGCTTAACAGCATTGACCGGGGCCTAAGCTCCGGCCAAAACTTTAGTTAAAAGCGGAGTAAGAAGCACTGTGCCTAAAGTGGTGCAAACGGTCATCACAAATTAGCGTCACCTGCAACACTACTTGAAATAACGAAGTGAAAATAATTGGAAATGCCCTAAAAATTTGTGATAACGAGCATGTAAAGGGATTATTATTATTAGGTGGAAGTGAACCGATCCTTAAAAGGATGGCTAAATTATACTAAAGTGCCCCTTAAAGTTCACTGTTTTTCATATAACTACCTTATAGTTTTAATGTCAGTAAACCCCCTTAAACTTTGATCTTAAGGTTTTAAATTTCACTGTTTATCATGAAACGACTGGTTCAAGGAAGTTCAGTGAATAACGACGACAGTTTCTAGTCTAATGTAATAAACCTAAATGCTAGGAATTCTTTGTTTCTAACACTTGAAAAGATCGTACCAAATTATCTTATAGGTAAGCCAAGCAATAACGATGGTGGAACCATGCAGTGTCGCAAGGAATTAAGGAACTTTGTGGGTTAAACACATTGAGCTCTAACAACTTTTGAAAATAAATATGTTTTAGTTTTTATTTTTTAGGAGGCCTGTTAGCCTAATCCATGCACACAACATACCCACATGTACGGACAATCACACAACACACACACCCATGGGACTCATGAATTTGCCCCTAAATCGTTAATTTGTGGTCACTTTTCCTCTTGGGGATCGAACTCCGTACTCTTCCAAGGAGGAAAGTGTCTTACCAATTGCATCGATTGCTCATTGGTAAACATGCTCCAATTTCGAATGAGGAGACGTTGTATTCATTAAAGTGACAATGCACACTTAGTCGATGTTAAATATTTGCTTGCATCTACATTGCTAACCTACAAGCCGGAAGTTCTTAACATAATATCACCGGACATAATACCAAGAGGTCTTCGATTTAAACATCATCCTCCGACAATTTAAAACTATGCATGTTTAAAAACATCGTTATCCTCTTATATATATAAATCTATGGAGATTTTATGAATGTTTTCAATGGAATAATCGTCGAAAGAAGCCTTAACACTCTATATATATGTTGTTATTTTGGGATCCAGATTATTTCCAAGGTATCAATTTTATTCCTGATCTAGTTATGACTTGCTTAAACATCAAAGCACAAATGTAATCCTAACTTGGTTTCTTACTACACATTTGATTTTGCTTAAAATGTGGTGAAATATCCAACCTGACATTACTCCATAACTCGTTAAAATGCAAACAGAATCTGAAATCTTATTTCCAAAAAAGAAGAAAGAAAAAACCAATGATTGATTGATTGACCAGACAATATTCTTGGATGCTTTGATGTTGGTTCATATAAACAAGGAGAAGAAGCGTATTTGTCTTAGATTTGAAACTAACCTCCAACTTATTTAGAAAACATTACAATCAAATGAATGAGAGAGAATTAAACAAAATGTTGGAAGGACATATAATTAAGAGTAACATGTGTTTAACCTAATATATAATAAGTTTATTACTAGATAGATATGTTAGAAGGGTTAACATGAAACCTCTCAAAAGTTTTAATGGTGAAATATAAAATAACAAGATCAAAAGGAGTTAATTTAAAATAAGAAACAATTTGACAAGAGATGAATCTTTTAATTTTTTTTAAAAATTTAGGTCAAGAGGAGCGTAATTACTTACTTTATTTAGGCTATCTATAATCTTCCCAAGATGTTTCCATTATTTGTAATGTCAATGGAGTAATCATGTCTAATTAACCTTATGCGTTGCCCCTTGATCACTATCATTATGTGCTTGAGAGATATGCTAATTTCTTACTATTAGAACTTGCCATCAACTTTAAACAAGAAACATTTCCACATCCAAGGATTTGATTGAAGAAACTATTCGATGTCCCACCAGTGGTAAGTTTGATTGTTGTGTAAATAATCTAAATTGACTACAAGAGATGGAGTGAGATGCCATGTTTTGCGCATGTTTTTGTAGTTTAATTTTTTCATAGCCTGCGGAGACACCACTTATGGTTTCACTGAACTAGTATTTATGCACGATGAGATGCATGTAAAAGACAAGAAGATTAATTGAATTGTTGAAAGGAATATGTATTGATTAATAAATATATTAGGGTTTTTTTACTAAATGGTCCCTCAAAACATGGCTGATTATTAAAACACCTCCCAATACTTGATAATTACTATTTGCTTTCCCTAAACTCTAAATGATTTCTAAAAGATCTCTCTACTTGGTAAAAAGATTCGCATTCTTTAATTCCGTTAGGCATCTAATGGAGGGATGTCTAGACGAGGGTTTTAGACCCCCAAACCCTTCTTCTATATCTAAAACCCCAAAGTTCAGTCCTAAATCAAAATTAAGGTTAGGAATTTGCTTTATCAAAACTCAGTTCGCCATGCGAACATGATCTTTCTCCTCAACCTTCTCCTCACATGTACTGGTGGAATGTGAATATGATCAGATTCGCAAGCTAAGAATAAGTGAAATATTTAATTCGGGGGAGGGAGGGTCGAGTTAATTGGGGACAGAGCTTTGAAATAGGAAAAAAAAACAATTCTTGAATGAAGTCAAAGGTAATTGAGAAGGCATTAGGTCGCAACGTAGGCCGTGTTCTTAACTTATGAAATTCGTTACACGGCACATTATCTTTGGTTGGAAATTTTGGAAGGGGGGAGAGGGGTTGTTAAAAAGTAACAATTTAAAAGTTTTGGGGGAGTAAATAGTAATATCAAGTATTGGGGAGTGTTTTAGTAATTAGCCAAGTTTTGCGAGACCATTTAGTAAAAAACCCAAAATATCAACTGGGTTGTGAAAATAATTTATGGGTTGTGAAAATAATTTCTTTTTGGATCCATGCATGGATGTTTTTTTTCTAGGGGTGGTTTGGGTGGGAGGGTGGGAGGGGAAGGGTTGAGAGTTTTAGTTATATAGCTATTTTTCTGGGGGCGGGGGCAGGAGGGAGGGAAGAGAGTTTTAGTTATATATAAGAATAGTATTTTGCACGTGCGATGCATGTGTGTATATTTTGAACATTTACATTGCATTGGAGGTGTGCATAAAAAAAATTTATTCTGGAAATTACATGAAATTTTTTGAAGATATTTATGTTTTTTCTAAATTTAAATTAAATCAATGCGGCTAGTAGTAATATTAGAATTGAAAAATTTATGTGTCATACAAAATAACAAAGATATAAAAGATTATGTATAAATTTGTAAGACATCTATTTTTGGAGTCTGAGCATGAGAGAGAATAAGTAATGGATGAGAAAGAAATATGATTGTTAACTTTTCATTTTCTTATTTTTTTCTTTCGTGATGGATGAAGTGGATATCTCCTAATCTCAACTTTGGCAATTGGAATTTTTTCATTTTTTCATCTTTTATTTTGTTGATTAATGATATTATCTAAGGACTTCTGGTTATAATGGTAAAGATTTTTGTTGATATATCAAGGGTGAATTACACTAATATACCCTAAAATATTATGATTTGTCACTGAAATACCTTAAACAGCCTTTATTATCATAAATACCTTAAATGCTACTTTTAGGGTATTTTACTGAAACCTTAAAAACTATACTTTAATGTATTTTATTCTGATTTAAAAGGCTTTAAGGTATTTTAGTGAAAAAAACACCATAATTCAGGTATTTTAGTGTAATTTACCATATGTTAAAGCACTTGTACCTAGAAGAGAAAATCCTCAACCCGTTTCACAAAATACTTTTATGGTTTGAATAGGCTAATCCTTAATTTGGACTTGAATGGTGTTGATTCCACGGTGTGAATTCTTCCACTGCACCAAAATTTTGAAGTTGTGATAAGAGTTGACGAAATATGATTTATATTCCAACACGTCTTCGCAGATCGAAGGTCCTTTGGACCGAAACTTAGGCTTTTGTGTAGCGGTATTTTTAATTTAAATAAATCCGTATTTAATACGCTCCCGATGGAAATCAAACTATGTTTGTTCTGAATTCATGTAAAGTGTCCCTTCCTACGCACCAAAACTCCGAAGTTGTGACGGGAGGAGAGAATGTGGTTTATATTCTGACACACAGAGATTAAGGGATAAGGTATCATGGTGAATTGATTTGATTTATGATTGTTTAGAAGTGGCCCAGGTTTAATATATGGCTCTACCTTCAACCACTACCAACTTGAAGCAACAATGATGCTTATTGTTCAATCAAGAATTCCAAAATTAGATGACCACAAAGAAAGGAAAGGACCATAAGAATCAATCATTCTTTCTTTTATTATTATTTATCTATTATTGTTGTTGTTATTATTATTATCGAAAGCTGGATACCATTTTCAAGCTTTTTTTCTTCTTCTATCAGAAAATTGTTGGAAAGCCCCTCATTTTTCATATATTACACACACACCTCTCTCTCTCTCTATATATATATGTGTGTGTGAAGAGAATAATGGAGAAAAGAGACGGCCTCGAAAAAATACAACCCCCATAATTTTTTTGATGATCGGCATCCATCATCATCATCATCGTTATCATCTAAGATGTGCATACACCAAATTTCATGTGATTCCACTACTTTTCACCGTTGAATCAGCAATGTAAAAAGTTCTTTTGTCGGTAAACCATTAATTTTGCACCAACTAAATCAACGGTGAAAAAACGGTATAATCACATGAAATTTGGTGTATCCACATCTTAGATGATAAAGATGGATGTGATATATGCCGATCGTTGAAAAAAATCACGGAGGGTGTATTTTTCCGACGCCATAGGAGGAAATCCCCTTCTATGGCACCTTTCCTCCATTAACCTCATATATGAACTACCTTGGAATTTTCAACCTCACTTTTGTCCTATTTTTTGGGGAAATTGCATGAAAGCCCTTTTTGGGGGAAATTGCTTGAAAGCCCTAATTTCCCGTGTGTGTGTAACTTTCAATTTTCTTGCTCTTTTTAGGCCTCTAACAGAAAATTATGCGGAAAATCCTCATTTTCACAATTTCGTCTAAACTTTCGTAAATAAACTTTAATAATACATGTTAACTTTGTCATGCAAAACTTTACCTTGCGACAATTATCTTATTGCAGCTATATTGGGAAATCGTCGTTTACTACAAAGTTCATTTAGCTAGCTTTCAAATATACAAATGAAAACTTCGGTTTTTCTTGTCTTTCTTGGCAGCTAGCGGATAATTTTATGGAAGACCGTCATTTCCAAAATTTAGTCATGGTTGCAAAATTTCGTAAATAAACTCTAACAATACACTTTAACTTCGTCATGGAAAATTACAATTTAACTTCATCATGAAAAATTTCTAATCTGCAACAGCTATCTTACTGTAATTATATTGGAAAAGCGATGCTTAATGCACTGTTCATTTTGCTTTCAAATATATATAGATGAAAATTTCGGTCATCCGTGCTCTTTATTGGCATTGAGCGGAAACTTATATGGAAGACCGTCATTTTCAAAATTCCGTCACGGTTGCAAAATTTCTTAAACAACCTTCAATAATACACTTTAACTTTATCATGAAATTTTTTTAACTTGCAGCAACCGTCTTACTGTAGCTATATTGGGAAATCATAGCTTAAAAATGTGTATTTTTCTTTCAGTATATACTGATGAAAATTTCGGTGCCCTGTGAACGTATTGAACAATATAATAGAGAAGTAAAGATTGTGAATACCGGTACCGTATTTCAAGCAGGCGATGACATTGCGTGTATTCATGGTCTTGATGAAGTAATGGCAGGTGAATTAGTAGAATTTGAAGAAGGTACGATAGGCATTGCTCTTAATTTGGAATCAAATAATGTTGGCGTTGTTGTATTAATGGGCGATGGTTTAATGATACAAGAGCGAAGTTCTGTAAAAGCAACAGGAAGAATTGCTCAGATACCTTAGAGCGAGGCTTATTGGGGGAAAACGCCTACGAAAGGATCGCTTGGATTTACGAAAAGGTTGCTTGGATTTATCCATAGTTTATTTCTTATCTTTAAAATTGGACCTGCTAGGTTCATGGTAATTTTGTGTTAATTTTCATTTCCTATCCCCAAAATTTACTTTAAAAGGGTTAGGGTTTTTGTTAACTTTTTTTTGAGCTAATTGGTTTTGTTAACTAACCACGGGCTAAAATGGTACTTTTTTTGGATGCCGTCCTTTTCGGAGTCGAGCCGGCGACTTTTCACTTTTCTCATTTTGAAAAGAAAAGTTATTCTGTATAAGCCAGGCCCAATGGGTTCGCCAGTACGGTCTTACCAAAAGTAACCGATTATAAGCCAATAATCATAGAATTTCTTTTACTTAATCTATTATTCACAATTTTCCACTTGCTTGTGGTTCTTGTTATTCATGTTAAAAGTTTGTTAAAATGTTCATAACTGCATGTTAATTTTACAGAGAGAAGTTGCTTTTTTTTCCTTTGCTTTCCTTTTGGTTTGAAAATTCATAGAGAAATGAAGTATCATTTTCTGAAAAATTTACCATTTGGGGTTATTGGTTTTGGACTTTTATTTGGATTGTATTTTACGGTATTTTTGGTTTTGAACTCGGATTTTAAAATGTAGTGTTATTGGTTTTGGACTCAGATTTGAATTTTAAAATTTAGCATTATTGGTTGTGGACTAGGATTTTAAAATTTTTTGTTATCGGTTTATTGGAGTCGGATTTGGATTAGACTCCAAAAGTCCAAATTTCACGTCCAACCATATAAATCAAAGCTACAGAAATTGAAAAAAGAAGTACAAGAAAAAATGTTGCGACTTTTTTTATGCTTGGATTTTAAGACGTTTTTATGAACTCTTTCAAACTCTAGAAAACTTATTTTTCTTTTTATTCTTAATCTCATCTCATTTTTATTTATATTTTGATTGATTATATTATATTTTTTAACTTTTTCATGGAACCATAAAAATGTGTTTTTTTTCTCTTGATCTCATCTCATTTTTATCTATTTTTGATTGATTAGATTATATATTGCAATTTTCTGCATAAAATTATGGAATATGTTTTTTTCCTAAATCTCCTCTTATTTATATTTATGTTTTTATTAATTAAATTATATTTCATAACTTTTTCATAAAACCCTAAAAAGTGTTTTGGCTCAAACTTGTTTATTAAATTATTCATTACAATTCCTTTTATAGAATATTTATATTTCTTATTTTGTATTAATCTTTATTATTTTTATTTTGATTACTTTCAAGATTTTATGTTTTCTCTTTGATTTTTAAAACATTCTATTTATTTTTCGCTTTGATAAAAAAAATCGTATATAGGGCAAATATTAGAAAAAAACTAGATTGAAATTTGACGGTATACAATTTTCACATTAAAATTTTTGGTTTTAATTATTGATAATAATGAATTTGTTGTTTATTATTAATATGTTTTTTATGTAATTATTTTGATAGATTTTACACATTTATAAAATTAAATAACAAAATTGTTATGTCACAAAAAGCACTCTAGAAATGAAAATCATAATACAAATTATGCAAGAATTTAAATAAGTCCATGCTAACAGTCCGAGTCCAAATCCAAATCTAGCACATAAGTCCGAGTTCAAATCCAAATCAATATCTAAGTCCGAGTCCAAATCTAAATCCAAAAATTTGTCCGACAATAATAATTGTCCAACTCATACATTAGAATCCAAGTTAAATATATAACACCCCCTTATGACTTCTAGAGGGCTTAGGTGTCATTCTATTATCTTTCTAAAATTTTTCAATTTTATAACCAAAATTTCTTTGCTTGAAATATATAACACCCCATTATAACCAAAATTTTCAATTTTATAACGTTTTAAAAAAATCTCTATTTACAAGTCTTATGAGTATCTTTATTATCTTAATTAAAATTGTTTAAAATCTTCTAAATCCTATATTATGATGATAACGTATACATATCCTGCGTCATACGTTGAGAACGCTAGTTTATGTATATAACTTAAACCTAATGTTATTTGCTCTAGGATGATTTGTTTGTATTCTGAGAATGCATGCATAAAGCAACCATGAATGTTCAAATCAACACTTGAACAAGAAAAAAGTTGCAAACCTTATGTTACATCTTTGATAGTATATATTTAATTAAGGGAAAGCTAAATAGATTACACACATTTCTCTCCCAAAAAATAAAAATAGATTACACACATATTTAATTATTAAGGGAAAGCTAAATAGATTACACACTACATAAAAAGGAAATGATGGTTATTTCCTTCATATTTTATGGACAAAAGGAGGGAAACAATGAACATGCTAAGGGAAAAAAAAAATACACAAATAAGAATTAATCATGAACCTTAATGAAAGTCCCAATTTGACCTCAAATTAGTTCTTCCTCCACTCCTACATTAAAATAGTACATGCAATGTTACACCTAATATTAATACAAATTACACCCTTCTTTAGATCTGATATTTTCCTTGTTTCATTCTTATTCTCATTTCAAGCAAAGAAATGATCCCCTTGGTTAAGATCATTATTGTCACATTCAACCAAAGGCGCCAAATTTGAATTGGAACATGAAGCAGATTGATCACTTAATTGCGTCGTCGACGTCGCGAGCAGATTGTCCAACATTTTCCAATCCACAAACTGCCCTCTCGATTCACTAGCCGCAAGATTCGTTGATATAGTAGGGCTATCGAGCCGAGGAATCTCGAAAATGCCATTTGATTCTCCAAATATTCCAAGAGGATGTTGTTCATAGACATTGGATATGGTGTTTGATTCTATGTTGATGCTTGTAGGTTGAATGATGTTTCGAAATTGGTTATGCTCTCTAATGTAGTAAGGGCTGCTAGTGTAAGTGTTGTAGTATGGCCTTGGGTTTGGAATCGGCTTTTTGAATGCTCTGCATACTACCCATCCTTCTTCCTGCAGTGATCAATGCCATATATATACATCAAATTCAGAAAGAAAACATAAATCATAATTATTGCAAGATAATTAGCAATTGGTACTTAATTATGTTATAATGATACAAATTAATGGCGAGGATTTCATTTTAAAAACAGCAATCAATTAGGGTAGGTTGATTAATTTGATACAATAAAAATGCAGTATTTGTTGCATGCAGAATGAGGCTTGAAGACAATAATATCTAACCCGTTGTTTGGATCGGTCGCAATAGGTGCAGGATTTGAAATTTGAAATACAATTATATATTTTGCTCTAATTTGACTTTATCAGAGATTTAATTACAGGCATTTGCTAATATTTTTGTTGAATTTCTTAATTTTACTGGACATGCAAAATATTACTTCTTGCGACAAATTAATTCTGCATGCAGCTCTATTTTAACCCAAAAAAGAAAAGAAATATCCTGGTCTCATGACGCTTTTAATATCTTAGCTAGCTAGTCAAATTCACTCCTCCTGATGCCTATATTAATCAAAATTCCATGCAAGCTCACATAACAATATATTTTTGTATGCCTATCCTTGAAATAGAGATCTCGAATATTTAAATAATGAGATTTGATATATAGGCAAATTTTTGTAAATATAATAGATGAATTTTTCCAGGCAAAATATCGATAACTCACTTGAGGGGGGCCAAGTTCGGCCGACTGCAGACGATACTCATGCATGATCCAATCGCTCTTCCTCCCATTTGGAGCACGGCCCTCATAGAACACAAGTGTCTTCCTCATGCCTATCACTTTAGATCTTGAAAGGACTGCCTTGTCTCGCCCTGTTGCCTTCCAAAACCCAGCATTCGTTGCCCTATTAGTTCTTGTTCCACTAGGGTACTTCTTGTCCTTGTGGCTAAAGAAGTACCACTCATTTTGCTCCTCATACCCTAGCTTGCATCTCTCTATTAGAAGAAGGAAAGAAGATGGTAAGTTAATTATAACAACAGTTCATAATTTTATAATCCATGTACGTAGGAGTATGATTGGATCCAAAACTTCAAAGTTCAAGAGTTTTGGTGCAGAACAAGAGATTTTAAAATTAGCTAGTATCAGAGGCATCTAAATTTAAATCCAATTGGATGCACTTAAATTAAAATCCAGAACCGAATGAAGCGGTGCTTTTTAAATTTATTATTTTAAATACGCTTTCAATAAGATTTGACTATGATTGGTTTTGATATCATCTTAAAGTATCTGATATTACACCAAAACCAGTATGAAGTTGTGATATTGACAGCGAAACAACCTTGCATATCCTAACAGCCAAGCCTTGTAAGATTAATTGTTGATCTTAATTAGTGGGAAATTACCAACCTTGGAGATCCCATGGCTCAATTTTGTAGAGGTCAATGTCTGAAATGACACCAAGGTCAATCTTTTGGGAAGCAACTTTTCTTGTGAGGTAATATCCCACAAGTTCTTCCTCTGTTGGATGAAACCTAAACCCTGGTGGGACACAACATTCCACTTCCATTTTGCCAAGTATTGTTCACACTTGAAAACCCTAGAACCTACAAAATACAATGCATTTAGAGATATATAATGTTAGTGGGGGACAAAAGCCAAATCATGAAGAAAGCCCAAAGGCACCATATATATTGTTCATTTTAGAATTTCCATAAATTAATTGCATGCTTAAAGTTGAATTTTGTTCTTAATACTTATTATTAAACCCCAGCTAGCTAGTTAACAACTCCCTTGTTATTATTATTTTGTACATATATACATTTTATAGTTATAGGAATGAGACATCCATTAGTACAATTATAAAAAAAGTAGACAAAATATTTGACTTCTTTTTTAAGTTGCAAGCATGCCCATTTATACATGTCCCTTAGAGTGCACTTCATGGTTTCAAATATGCTTTTCACATCAACTACCCAAAAATTCACCAACCCTGGTCAAAAACACCATCCAAAAATATTTCCCACAGAGATTAATTATCTCACTTCATCAAGCTTTCTCTAAACTATACAAGCTCCTCTCTAATAAATAATGGAGAAAGAGATTAAGTAGGAAGAACAATCATCTAATTAGAAACCCATGCATTAATATATATGCATGCGCGCATGAATTGAACTACGTACAAATTTATCTACATCAACCATACCTTAAAGTGATTCAAACTAAGCACACACCACGGAATATTTGATCTGGTGGCCGATGTGTTATCCGGCAATGAGAGAGCTAGGTATAAAGATATAGAAAGAGAGGAGAGAGGTGAAAGAGAGAAGAGAGAATGTTGCAGGGTGCTGTTGAAACTAGTTAAATAGAAAGAGAGAATATAGAATGTAGGTAGAGCCAGAGAGATGCAAGGATATATAATTATGTGTGATAAGGTGGTAAAAATATATATAGTAGTTTTATATACACAACATTGGATTGTAAAGCAAGAGAGAGGCTAGAAGCCATCAATTGCGCGTGGGGTGGCAAGTGAAATGGAGAGAGAGAGAGAGAGAGAGAGAGAGAGAGGGTGTTAAGGTCGATTCGATTTGGACGGCGGGACAGCAAAAGATACTCACGCCACCACCACCCCCGTAATCCCTCTCTCCTTTCTTTATCTTAGCTTACTCATATCTTGTATTTACTTTAAAAGAAGTTAAAAATTGCTTGTATATATAGCCATTTAGTTTCATTAATCAAAGAAATGGTAACTAAATAGCACATGACAATGGCTATAACAGGACTGCGGTGTTGGGGATGGGAGGAACCGTTACACGAAACAATGCTCACGACAACACAATCACGCAATCAATACAACCACGCAATTAATCAGCGAAAAATAAAATCAATAACGATACGAGAATAAATAAAAAATCAAACACAAACAAGAGAGGATTTGTTAATTAACGAGGTTCACCCAACGTATGGCTATTCCCCGGCAGAGTGGAATTTGCAAATGTCCACTAGAATTCTTGAATCAATTACAAGAACGAGCAACCCTACGAGATTTCTCTCAAATCTCTCTGGATCTCACAAACCCTAGCTGTCACTTTCTCAATACAATGATCTCTCTCTAAATTAATTTAGACAGTATCTAATACATATATGAAATGTCCCCTTATATAGGCAAGCCCTAAACCTACCCAAAATTGAAATAAATCTCAATTTACCAAATAAAGATTCGTTGCAGTTTCGCTGTCGGCAGACGTCTGACCCACGTTTGGGCAGACATCTGCCTCTGATCTACACATCTTGATTTACCTTGTGCAGACGTCTGGCTTGTCCCTAGATGTCTGGTCTCAAATCTTGGATTGGGCTTCATCTCTTCACAAGATGTCAGAACCACACTTGGTCAGACGTCTGGTCTTTAGTCTCGGGTTAGAGCTTGGTCTTCTACACACATCCGCCGTGCTGGCCTTCAGACGTCTGCCCTTACACTGTGCTTCTGACATGGGTATGTCCAGACGTCTGCTCTTGTATTGGGCAGACGTTTGACCTGAAAGAAACTCCACAATTTCTAACAATCTCCCACTTAGAGATTCTTTAGCCTTGATTCCCAATTTTAGTGGACTTTACACGACTCCGCTCTACTCTCTTCTCATCAGATTTTTATGGAGAGATTCACCAACTCGCAATAGAGCTCCAGTTTGTCTCTATCTACGATTTTGGTGAGCAAATCCGCTGGATTCTTTTCTCTTGCGATTTTTTGCAATGTTAACTTGCTTTCTTCCATCACAATGCAAATGAAATGATACCGCACCTTGATGTGGTTCGTCCTCGAGTGATAATCCGCGTTCTTTGCCAAATGTATCTCACTTTGGTTGTCGCTCCATAAGATATTGAAATCTTACTTCTTTCCTAGTTCTTTATGTAGCCCTTACAACCATATCATCCCCTTATTAGATTTCGTGATCACCATGTATTCAGCCTCCGTGGTCGACAATACCATCACCTTTTGCATGATCCATACCGTAGGGCAGAGTGCCAGTTTAGGGATATAGCGGTCTATCTTGTTTGTTTCGATCGAGGAGTTACATAACTCGTCCCTTCCGCTGCTTGCTTACTTAGGCGTTGCTGCCTAGCTTTTTCATAAATGGCCATTTCATATCTTAAACTATCTTCACCCTCTTGAACTGCTTTTATCATCGTGTCAATCGGGTTGTCTTACGGGAAATACAGAGCACTTTGCACAGTACCTGCCCCCTGCTTATTAGTGCCGCTTTCTGACACTGATGGAGTATCTTCGTCATATACGAAGGAATGAGAGATTGGCAACTTTCCACATGCTTTTCCACTCTTTCTGCTGAGTCTTCTTCTTCCTCAGCATTCTTATTTTCGAAGAGATGCAGAAGAAATTCTTCGAGTGTTTGACGAGCGCCTTCTGATTATATTCCTCCAACGCGTCGATATACTTCTGCAAATCCGTACGGCTGTCCATATATTCGGACGGCTGCACGGGTTTCTTGATCCTTATCTTCTTTTTCTTGGAAGTATTAACTTGACTTGGGGGCTTTTCTCCTTATCAACCGTTTTCGGAGAGGGACATGGCTTCTACATCCATTCTGTAATTTCTGATTCAAGCGGGCTTTTCCATTTGATTACAAGACATGCTTATAGGTCCTTTAACATCCTTTTTATTTTTGATGAAAGGACTATCTTACATGGAGATTCTTTCGCCTGCGAGCAAGATGCTCCCTGCGTATCGGCTGTCTAACAATGTGAGCTTGTCTTGTTTATACTGGCCTTCTTTCCAGTACATAACAATTCTTGATTGGGTGGCTTATCACTCGATGGTAGGGGCAGCAGTTTGTCTTATTAACTGCACCAGCTTATGCCGTCAATATGCTGTTCTTCATGGTGAGCTCGAATAGCTTTCTCGTCTTATCGTGAGAGAATGAATATTTGTGTCCCAATCTTTTCAAGGGTAAGACCTGTGCGGTCGTTGTTTTGGCGACCGGGTGTTTTAGGGCCGCTTGTTTGCTGCCGTGCATTGACGACAAACGCCGCTTTGCCTTTACCTTTGTAGTTTTGCTAGTCTCCACCTAAAAAGGAAGGACCTTGAAACATCGAATCTAGCTGAGCTAATTTATCGATAAAATCTTGAAAAGCAATAGGATTGAAAAAGGCCATGAATGGGTACACCTGCGAATGTTGGTGAATGGTAGCTACAAACATTCCGACGGCTAGAGCTTCGCCGATGCGATGTTCGCATTTAGACCAAAGGTTTCACCATTGGAACACATATTGAACCCATGTCTTGTTCGGTCTGACCCTTTCATTAATCAACGCCATCATGGTAGTGTGTTCACTCGCATTGGCGAAATTTTGGCAGAAGAGCAGTTATATATTAACAAAAGTTTTCACGGAGTCATTAGGAAGCTCTGAATACCATTCGAAAGCAGTACCTAACAGACTACCAACGAACTGACGGAAAAGTAGCATATCATCTCCTCCAGTGTTGGCGCACATGGATTTAAACTACGCGATGTGTTAGTGAGGATTTTCAGTCCGTTTATATATGTAGAATGTTGGAAATGTGTATCCTGGAGTGTACTGTCTCACGAAATATTAACGGTCGCATGAAAAATATAGGAACAAATCTATCAATTAAAAAGTAATAGGGAGTTAAGGGAAAGAGTATGGGAGTTTGAATCGAATTCTCCGAGTGTAGGGATGATATTTACACACACGTAGGGGTATATGATCAAGTTTGGAAGCAAGATAGGTAGAAAAGATTGGAAGAATGATGAAGAAGTAATTTTCGGTATAGATCAAAGTCTATTAAGGCATGGTTCATGACGACTGAAAATCTAGTGAGGTTTATACTCTTGTTTTTTTCCGTATTTATCTTATCTATTCCAATCTTTATATATAGTTTTCAATTTCTTATTTTTGTTTCCTTTATTTTCTTTTAAAAGAATAGTAGTAGGAGTAGGAGTAGGATTTAGCTAGATAGTAGTTTAGTTTAGTTTAGAGTTTGAAACTCTAGATTTGCTCGAAAACTAGCAAAAGATAAGTGTGGAAGTATTTGATTGGTGTATTTTATTGCACATTTTTCTAACCCATTTATCATTTTATTGTTATATATTATGCTGTTTTGGGTATCTTTTATGAATTATTACCGATAACAGGGCTTGTATGTAAAAACATGGAAAATTGTCCTAAAATGATGATTACGTACGTACAATGAAGATTTAAGGGAATTATTCAGAAAATCAAAAGGATAATTTGCAAATTTGGAATAAATTTGGAAATATCATTGCAAATCAGAAGGTTGTAATAAATAAAGGTGAATCAATCATTAAAATTACAAATCAGTTGGAGAAACCAAACCAAATCAAAAGAAACAAATAAATCTGCCTAATTATATATCAAATTTGGGAACAATTCGGAGATCCACGCAACTACAGAGCAACAAGAATAATTTTCATGATCTGATAACTAAAAAGAGCTCAACAAATTAAGATAATCGAGAACAAAAAAAATCGTGCCACGAAACCAACAAAGCGCTGCGGATCAGCCGTAGTTTAAGCATGGGCGCGGTGGTTCAGCAGCACAATCCGGGCCGTTCATTACCAATTTTTATGGGTACGATCGTTTTGGCTAATACATTGTTTTATTTTTCGAAAATTCTGAAGGCACGCAACAACATCCAAAAGAGCAATTAGATTAAATTATCATAATTGTTAGCATATTGAATCTCTTGTATTTTCTATTACTTGTTCTCCAAGTTTTATTAGCCCTATATAAGCACCTGTATAGATTTAGGGTTTCATATCTCTCTCTTGGCAATAAACTTTAGAGTTTTCTTTTGCGAGATCAACTGCTTGTAAGTTCTTCTATTTTTTTAAAATAAAGATGTTTGGTTTATTTTTAACCATGCTTGGCTAAACTTTGCATCTAGGGTTTTGATTCGTGATCTATTGTGGTGGGTATTTCAATTGTTTTTTTTATTCTTTTTTAAAAAAATAAATATCTATTCTGATCTATGTTATTCTCTCTTTATTTTTAATCTAAAAATCTAAACTTTACAATGAAAAGTTGACACCTTTAACTAATAATTAGAGATAGATAAGAAACTTAGAAACTAATTAGGTTCATGATAGTTGACACCTAGAAATCTAATTAGGGATGGTAGAGATAACTATAAATCATAGATATTCAAATTGGTTATTAATTTGATTTAGGAGAAAATCTAAAATATGGTAGTTGTAATTTTTAGACCTACAAATATATATAGACTGTTAAACCTAGGTTAAATCTAGTAAACTAGAATTAGGGTTTTAATTAAATCTACGTGATATAATATAATTGATGGGATAAGGTTAAATCAAATAATTTATTCTTTACTTTTATGTTATTAATAGATCATTAATTAAACCTAGAAAAAAGAATAGAAGTTTTATCATATAAACTACCACATTAGAAAAACAATTCAAAAACCCTAGATCTTCTTTTTATTATAAAAAAAACAACCTTTTTAACTTAGTTTAAAAGTAGTTAACACACCTTTCTGTAGGAATGATTCTCAAGTACAACTGCGATAAGTTATATACTTGCGGTTAAATTTGGAGACTAATAAAATCCGTATCAAGTTTTTGGCCCCATTGTCGAGGAGGTGTAGTTTAATTACATTTAAATTTAAGTTTTAGATTAAATTAGATTTCTTTTAGTGCGTTTGATTCTGCAAAATTTCTGTTTAAAATTCCAAGAATCGAGACAAAGTTGCTGGAAGAGAAGATCAAGACGAACAGGAGGCAAATCTAGGTAAGTACCCGTTCTTCCCAAAATCTCGATTTGATTCCAACTAACAGATTTTTGCAGGATTCTTTGCGTTATGAAAAAAATTAGTTTAGATTTTTTATCTTTGATTATTTTAGATTGCATTGCATATTTAAAAAGATTCTAAAGGGCAACAACCCAAATCCAGATTAGGTGGGGATTTCATCACCCTTTCTAGGCCCCATAATCACAACCGAGTATCTGCATTGACCTACAATAATTTAAAAAATATCTAGACTTCAGCCTTAAGGACATATCGCGCTAAATAGGACAAGAGGAGATTGTAAGTAATCTAATGGTTATTTGATTCAATCTAGAGGTGTCTAGTGACGCGTGACTAGTTGTGGTCATTTAATTAAGGCCTGCTATTTCGGTGATTCGTATAGCGGAACCTTCCCACTTAACTGGCGCTGATCTGGTTTCAAGATTGTTAAAGAGCTGTTAGAAAATCTATCCTACAATTTGTCTCTTGACAGTTATGAGCGGGTCTAATAACTTGACCTAAGAAACCGTAGATCTAGGTTGTTTGCCCATTTTTTATTGTGATTTGTTATAATTTCTAGTTTAGTTTCTGCATCTTAGTTTTTGCATAAAAAAATTACGGTGTATGCACATTTGGGATCGAAACGAAACAAACCATTTGACTTGTCTTAATTTTATAGATACTATTGCTGAGCTTGTTCCTGCTACACCTACCATACAGGATATATGTTATCCTGTTCGCACATCTCTACCTTCTTGCATAATCTTACCTCTAGCCACCGGTGATTATGAGATTAAACCTGTTTTTGTTAATTCACTTCCCAAATTTCACGGTTTAGAATCAGAAGACACTTTCGTCTTTATTAGAGAATTTGAGGATATATGCCAATTATTTAAATTAAAGCAGTTAAATACCGATGCTGTTAAACTTAGACTTATTCCTTTCGCCCTAACTGATAAAAATAAACATTGGCTTTACAGCGTACTGGCCAACACTATCAAAACATGGGAGGAATTTACTAAAATTTTCCTTAAAAAATTTTACTCTCATTTTAAAACTGCTAAATTTCGAAATGAAATTAGAACTTTTTCACAAAAAACGGGGAAATATTTTTGGAAATATTTTGAACGTTTTAAAACCTCCTAATTAAATGCCCACACCATGGTGTTGCAAAATGAGAGTTGTGTCAAATAGTATACGATGGGCTAGAGTCTAAGTTTATGATAGAATCAATGTGTTAGGGCGACTTCATGATGAAGCAGAAAGATGATGCATGGAATTTCTTACAAGAATTATCCAAAAAGACCATGCAGTGGGAGAACACTAGTGAGAGAAGGTCAATGAATTCTAGGGGTGGGATAGATGCAGTGGAAGCAAAAATTGGATTGCAAACCCAGTTGGCTGCCATTAAGAAATCAATAGAAAAGCTAACAACTACACCTTTTCCCGTTCAACAAGTCAGTCAACTCTCTCGATGTTTAAATTGTCATGACTCCTTTCATCTTTATGAAGAATGTCCCTTTAGGTGCAGCCATCAAGGTCAAATTTCCACTAATTTAGAAAAGCAATTGGCCACCTTTATGCAAGCTATAGCTGCAAATCAACAGGCAATTGCAAGACTAGAAAAGAAAATTGACCAAATAGCAGATAACCAAATTCACCATGTAAACGTTATTACTGCTATACCTAACAATGAGCTCTCAACACACTCAAATCCGATTGAGCCTAACCCTTGATTGTTATTAAATGAACTTGATGAATTTCCTAAACCAAACCATTCATCATCTAAAGTTGAACAATCTACCGAGTCTAAAGTTATTTTCCCAAAATGATTGCAGGAGAAGAAACGAGCTGCTAAGATAAAGAAGGTAATGGAAAATTTCAAACAAGTCAAAACTAACATCCCACTTCTTGATGCAATCCAACAAGTACCCAATCATGCTAAATTTTTAACAACTATGCGTACCGAGAAGAGGCACAAAAGCGTACCTAAGAAAGTTTTCATGGTAGGAACTACCTGTGACATCTTGCGTAATAATAAGCTCATGAAATATAAGGATCCCTGTTCTCCGTCGGAAGATGCGATCGGGACGTTGGGACGTCGGGGTCTGAATTCCGAGGGAAGATGCAAATTGGTGCTATCCGTCCACCTCTCCGAATATGTCAAGTTGATTTATGGCACCATGTATCGAAGGTTTAAACGGATGCGGCCGATATAGCAGACTTCGTCAGATTCCCCCTCATTTGAGGGGGTTTTGATTGTGGGGACGCTCTTCCCTGCAGGCGCAAGCCTCTGCAGTTAATTACGCTACCGCATCACGGTAACCATTTTCTCCTTCTCTAGATGGTCACTTCGTGTCGTAAGTGTTTGTTTTGTTTTTGGTTGCCCGTGGATTGTATACGGTTGCCCGTGGATTGTATATGGAGACTAATTTATGTTGTCGCCCGTAGGACGTGGATTGGTCCAAATCCGTATCTTCTTAGATTTGAGTTTGGGGGTTGGGTTTAAGGATACGTTAGTCTCATTTGAGACTAAGATCAACTTAAACGTTTGTTAAGGATACGTTAGTCTAATTTTAGACTAAGATCAACTTAACGAAATCGCTTAGATCCAACAAAAGAGCTTGTGGGCTCCATTGTTTTGTTTAGGGACATTGCGGTCGATTACCAGTTTAAGGACATGGTGGTCCAATACCAGTTTAAGGACGTGATGGTCCATTACCAGTTTAAGGACATAGTGGTCTCATACCATTTTAAGGACATAGTGGTCCAATACCAGTTTAAGAACATAGTGGTCCATGAGTTTAAAGACCTCACAGTCAAGGTTAAGGACGTCATAGTCCGTGAGTTTAAAGACCTCACAGTCAAGGTTAAGGACATCATAGTCCGTGGATTTTTAAAGGACCTCACAGTTCATAGAATGTTTGGTTGTCGGGACCCGTCACCTCTCTGAAGACGTTGAAGGATTACAACGACAGATATCAGAGGAGTAAAGAGATGTACCCTCGAACCGATATGAGTTGGTTGAAAGATCTGTAGTCCAATTTGGGGCTAAAATATGTTAACATATTTGTGAGCAGATGAGCTCAATTAATATGAGTTAAGGACTTATGTCTAATCTTGGGCTAAGTCCAATAAAACATTTTATTTTAGGCTGTTGAGCCTTTATTTGGGATTGCCCCTTTTAACAATGCTGAGCATTGATTTATATCTTGATATTGTTTTGTCTTTTATTGAATGCTGAGCATTCATTATAGCCCTGGGCTTATTAAAGAACAATTTATGTTCTGTCAGCGCTCACGTGAGGGACACGTGGTGCGCTTGGCGCTTTACGCCAGTTAAAGAGTGCAGTGCGCTTCTGCTGAGTAGCGCACACGTGAGTGACACGTGGCGCGCTTGGCGCTGAGCGCTAGATGATGAGCGCATTGCGCTATTAATTCAGTTGCGCACACATGAATGACACGTGGTGTGCTTGGCGCTGAGCGCCAGTCCATGAGCGCAATGCGCTATTTCAGAAGTGCAAAGCGCAGGTTGTCAATTGGCTCATACGTGATTAATATGAGGCGCATTTGGTGCTGAGCGCCAATCCAGAGAGCGCAGAAGCGCAGGTTGTCAATTGGCTTATACGTGATTAATATGAGGCGCATTTGGTGCTGAGCGCCAATCCAGAGAGCGCAGAAGCGCAGTTCATGAGCGCAAAGCGCAGCTGATCAATTTTATGATCTGGGAACAAATTTATGTTCTTTTAAAAGAGACTTTATCTCAAGATTTAAGAACAACAGTTCTTATCTTGCAGGAGAGATTTTCAATCTCTTATTTTAATGAAAGACTTTGCCTTTATAGATCCATAATCTGTGAGAAGAATTATGTTCTTCTTCTATTTTATGGTGAGATTTTTTGATCTCTTTTTGTGAAAGACTTTTTTGTCTTGTAGATCTATGATCTTTTTAAAGAAATAAAATTTTCTTTCTATGAGATGATTTCATCTCTGTGTTCATCATCCATCATTCTTACCTTGAAGAAAAATCTTCTTGCAAGAGCTTGCTCTTTTTCTTTGAGTTTTTTCAAAGTTTATGGGGGGGGGGGGGGTTCTCTATATCAGATTTGAAGTCTTGGGGCCTTTATATAGGGCAAGCTGATTTGTTGGATCAGTTAAAGAGATCTTTCTCTGATTGATTTGGGGATTGATTTGGGGATGTTTCCCACCATTGGATCTTTGATCCTAGGGCTTCTGTTTTACAAAAGGCAATTTTCTTGTTTTTAACAAGATTGAAAAATCTTTCCATGACAGAATTTAATTCTGATTAATTAATGATTTATCATTATTATTAGATCTTTTGATCTAACGGTGGAGAGTTTTTTAATTCCAGCGCTAGCGCACCTGTGCTTTGCACGTGGTGCGCTGCTTAGAGTGCAGCGCACCTTGCGCTGCTTAGAGCGCAGCGCACCTTGCGCTAGCGCACCCGTGTTTGACACGTGGTGCGCTGCTTGGAGCGCAGCGCACCCTGCGTTAGCGCACACGTGGCGTGCTGCTAGGAGCACAGCGCATCTAGCTCTAGCGCACATGTGGCGTGCTGCTTGGAGCGCAGCGCACCTAGCGCTAGCGCCCACATGCTTTGCACGTGGTGCGCTGTTTAGGATGCAGCGCACTTAGTGCTGCATCTGAAGCGTTGCCTCGTTTCAAAAATTTGAATTTTAAACAGAGTTTTGCTCTGATTGGGGGAAACAAATGCCCCCCACAGTTGCGCTCACGTGGCCCACACGTGAGTGCGGCGGTGGAAGAATCTCTGCCCTTGGATCAACTCAGAAGTTGAAACGGCTATTCATGCCTATAAATAGGACCCTTAGCCCTTTAGATAATTCTGTTCATCTTCTTCTCTTGAGAATTTTTATTCAGAGCATAGCTCTTTTGCTTAAGAACCTTTTAAGAGTCAAAACTCTGCTAAAATCTAGGTAAAGATTTGATCTTTTAAAAGATTATTTAAGAATCTAGGGTTTCACCTATTAATAAAGCCTTGCTCTTCATAGATCTTTGATCTTAAGAAAGTCCCTTTTAGGGTTTCATTACTAGAGCTTTGCTCTCTTGAACCCATAGATCTAATGAGATCTTTCATGGGGTTTCTTAGCCCATGAACAGAGCTTTGCTCATAAAGAGCTCTTAGAGTTTGTTCATAGATCTTGAAGATCTCAGAATTTTTAATTGATTTTAATTTTTTCCTGATGGGTTTTTCCATTACCTTTACAGAGCCAGGCTCTTGAGGAATTTTTATTCCTTCATGATCAGAGTTTGACAAGTGTCACTCTGTCACAGAGCATTGCTCTCCAAAGGGAGATTTACTCCTCTTCCCGAGAGATCTCTCATTTAATGAGAATTTTCTTGAGGATCTCCTCATTTAAATAACAGTCTCATCAAATGATGAGACTGTTTTATTAATTGATGCATTATCGTCTAGATTTTGTGGGTCCCCCTTTTGGTCCCCTTTCCACTGCATTGCAGTGTGGTACAAATTCTAAAGTATCAAGTGCCAGAATTTAAATTAAATTATAGCACCAACAGTTAACTTTTGTTTCTTTTCACGCAGACGATATGTCTTTCGACACTTCTTTTCCGTTCATCCGATCAGAAGGCAGATTTCCTGAGGCACCTATAGACCGAGAGGTTCTCGCGCTGATCAAAGACCATGACCCGGAATACAAGAATCTTCACCTATGGGGTAGGTGGTGTGATCAGATTATCAGAGGCCGCCAGAGCTTTTCTTGTGCGATGCCTTCGGAGCCTATCTCAGCGATCCCGTATGCAGATGCACCCCCGGTGAACTATGCCGTGGAGGTGGTTAATTGGACTTCCGAGGGTCTCCTTCAGCCTTCTATTGCCGTAGTACCCATGCAGCCGGCGGCGGGTTTGGACACCCTAGGACGGAGCATATGTCAGGGCGAGTCGCGCCCTTGGGGACAGCCCTACAACATCGGGCTAACTCCCCGCCATCCGGCCGGGCACTTGCAGTGGGCCCGGTATATCTTATCGGCAAAGAAATCGTAGCTGCTAAATCTTGGCTTATACCCTGCGGTCTACGCTTCCTTATTCCAGTATTCTGCACCCCCACATGGTGGATCAAGACGTTTTTGGAGCAGTGGAACATCCCGACCCATACCTTCCTCCTATTGTATAGAGAGGTCTCCATTTCCTTGGAAGAATTTGCCGAGGTTTATGGTTTACCAGTTAGGGGGGAGCACTACGAGGAGCTGCTTCCTCCGGATGAATATGTTTTTGCCACCAAGCCAGTGGTGATGGACCTTACCCTAGAGAACGCCATTCAGTACCAGTTTCCAAGTCTGATAAAGGTGTTGAACATGTATGAGAGCCTCTTTCTTGAATCCGGAGGCCGGGGGGTTAGCTTTGCGGACTTCATTGCTCGTTTTCTTCGCCCAGAAATTTTGTCACGACGAGGCAAAAAGTTTGCTAAACTTGATGATCCTTTCGGCTTTGGCTTGGACCGTCGGCCAATAGTGGAAGTTGATCAAAAGGGTTTCTTTCTTCCTGACGTCGCGATCGTCCCCCTGTCAGAAATCGCCGCTCCGGACATTGATGAGGAAGCGTTCTTTCTTGGGTTTCTCAGTTTATGGTTAAGCTGGTTCGCGCTTCCTATGCATCCTCGTTACATGAGGCCTTCTGTCTTCTACCCTCCGCATCGCATGGTTGCCGGAATACAAGTGGCCATCGGGATCGCCGAGTTAGCCCACCTATATCACGGCCTCAGCTTAGCAGCGGATGCCACTGAACCAGGGGTGCATCCTGCCAACTTCCCAATGTATTACTTCACTTCATGGATAGAGTTGCATGTGCTTGGGGTCTTTGGCATCCACAAAAGACCTTCTTTTTACGACAGATGCAAGCTTCCTCGGATAATGCGGCTGGTTGACGCCTCCATCGTGAGTCCGTCACCGCGGGAAGCTAGGGGCTTGCTCCTTCGTCCACGCACGGTTGGAGCTGGTATGTCTTTCACAGACAAAGTCTTGACCATCGGCCAGGAAACTTCAAAAGCGGTGTTGCCATTGCAAGACATCTTTAAAGACGGGGCCTCCGTATTGAAAGCCCAGGAGATTCTTCATTGGTACTCCATCAGGCCGGGCTTTCTTGTATTCAGGCAAAATGATGCGGCGCTATTCATGAGATACAACCCACATCGTTTCGCCCAGCAGCTGAGTTACAATTAGGGCGTCCCACTTGAGGCTTTCCTGGCAGAACCTGTTGCTACCGAAGAGGGAATGCGGAGCGCGCTGCATCATTTCATGCGCTTGAACACAGGGTCCAGCTTCTTTATCAGCAAACCGAGCTGTGTCCTGAAGGCCCTTACTGTACATGTGGCCTGGTACCAACATTCAATGGGCGCCGTTATCAGGAAGGAGAAGCGACTGCTGCTCGATCGCAAAGGTGCACCCCGTGCTGGTGATCGAAACATCCTTTTGAAGCGACGGACCATTGTCCCCCCTCCGCTAAGAGAAGCTGCCGTGATTGAAGTCCCTCACGACAGGCCTGAGCTACCGATACCCCGGGCTCCTGTAGAAAAGGTGACTGCAGCCTTTCCCGATTCTGGCGTGGGTTCAGATATCGGGACTTGTCGTCCCAAAGTGCCCACCAAGCGTAAGCTAGTGCTGGCTGCGATCGGAGCTCGCTCGCAGAAGAGGAAGAAGAAGTCGATCCTCTCTGTAGACGTTGTACTCGGCCAGGAGCCTCACGCTCCTTATGGCGAGGGTCTGAGCGAGTATGGGACAAACGAGGCTCTATTCGTGCCGCCAGATGATACCGATCTGGCGGCTTCCATTGCAGCTTCTGAGCAATTGGCAAGCCATGAAATGGGGCTAGCCATCCTCGCGCAATCAGGTAACCATCAGCTGTATCTTTCGTCATTGCATCATATTTTTATCATCGTGTTTTGACTGATACTTTTCTCTTTTTTTTAACAGGCATTTCCACTGAAGAGGCTCTTGCGGCCTCCCTCATGACTTTTGAGGAGGAAGAAAGGCTTCGCGCTTCCTTAGGCATCGGTACATTTCGGTTCACCGCGTCTCCGTTCCCGTTTCTTATGGGTAATCTAACCTCTCCTTTTCATTTTATTACAGAAACTACCTCTACTCGGGTTATTCCAGGCGTGGCACCGACTTCGCAGGGCAGCGCGGAGACGCTTCTCGGGTCGGCTATCGAAGTTTTAGTTCCGCTGGTATTGCCGAAAGAAGCTTTACTTAAGTAACCGATGACGGATACCATAGCGGTTCCAGAGGTAACTAGTGGCGCGGACGATGACGTCCCATTGACGGAGGTCATTAGAAGATCTGCCCTCACGGCCCAGGCGGAGAGAAAGCGTAGGATGCGTGCGGCAAGGGAGCGTACCGCCGCCTTGGATGCGGGTCTAGGTTCAAGCGCTGTTACCCCTGCCCCTACTCCTTCAAAGGATGCTCCGGCTGCCTTGTCTACCGTCTACAGATAGGCAGCTCGTGCGGCTCGGGAGGCAATCGAAAATCCGACCCAAGGTAACGTAACATTGGTTTCTTTTTTCAAAGTTTTAATTTTTAAATCCTGTCACGTCCCGAAAGTACGAAACATGACCGGCACTTAAACTACGAAACGTCTTGAGGCGTACGTAATCTAAGTTAGCCGAAAACCCAGAAATCCAAACCAAGAAAAGTAGTAGAGTGAAGGAAAATTAATTTAAAATCAAGTAGTTTTAAAAGCATAAGCCGAATTATGCGGTTTTAAAAACATCAAATATTTCCTGAAAATTTCGGCAGAGTCTCCTTTGTAAATACTGGCTTCCAAACGGGATACAACATGAATAGTATACGAAATCAATAAAAGACATCCCCAAGCGGGAGCTAGCTCTTCGTCAATCGACGGTCACAACCACACAAGCAATATAATATACAACGCCAATGGCGAGGATCAAAAACTCAAAAGGAAACTCAAAACCACAAGAAATCCACAGAAATATATTACGCGACTCTAAGGTCGAAAGAATAACATCACTGGTCTCTATCTCAAAATAAATACATATTTGGTTGATGGAACTTCTAGATACAACAGAATAATGATATACAAGATATAATGATGGGTGCGATACAAATAAACCCACTTACTAGCAAGTCATCCGGAAATGGAAGTAGTGCCAGCAAGCCGTAATGAAACCTGTACGGCGAAACCTGCAAGAACTGTGGCACAACGGGGGTGAGTTGCCAACTCGTGAGTAGAAAAACATCTACGCACAGAAATCGCATAAATAACGCAATCCTAGGTCAATGATCATAATATATCCTCAAATATGTATATAACATGCAGCCTATAATAATGGCTAGGGTAAATATCTAACCCGAGTGTAATCTCATGTGCCCGTGTCAGTGCCTCAGGTAGAAATATATCATATGAATGAGGTATGAATGCATGAAAACAGAATACATGTAAATGAAGAAACTATTTTCATAATTTAGTGAGATTTCCTTTGTATTTTTAAAATGAGGTATCATAATGAAATCAGCATCAACAGTGTCTAGCATCGACACAAAACATAAATCTCAAAATCTCAAAATCTCAGGTTCCGGTTATCCGGACTGGCCTGTATCATCAAATCTCAGTACCTCAATATCTCGAAATCTCAATGTCTCAATCTCAATATCTAGGGCGCCGTCAGTCCAGACCGGCCCCTACCATCCATCTCAAGACCTCGACAGTATCCTCCGGATATCCGACGCGTCGGGTAATATCACCGGTAGGTAGTGCTCCCCTGCACAAGCTCAATGTCAACAACACGATCTTCTTGCCCCGGGGTACCGCACCGGGCCCACCATGTACCTGAAACGGTTCATCCATCTCCTCGAATCGGGTCTCGAAATCCATCAGCAAACTCATGGTGGACGACTCATACATCATGGGAAAACCGCACTTTTTATTTAAAAGAGAGGAAAGAAACTTATACAAGTTTTGCGGTTTTCCCCCAAATCCAGAAAATCTCATGGAAATCCAAATCCAAATCATCAATATCATGTGAAACCATGAATATAGGCATGAGAATCCATCGAAACGGCATACGAAAATCAAATCGGTACGTGTATCACGCATAGATCAAAACCTATCGCCTACGCATGCAAGAATAGTCAAACCAACCCTCGATGTCGATGTACAAATGTCAAACCATCGAGAAAACCCAAACACTCTCATTTGCGCATTCACGAACACTAATTATAATATAAAATAGGTTAAAATTCACAAAACCCCAAATTCACTTTAAAAGCCATTTTTCCGAAAATCTAGCAAGCAAAATTAACCGTTTTAGTACAAAACTCGATGTTTAAATAAATCTAGCAGCCCCAATATCCACTAAATATCATAACTAAGTCACATAAACCATTTCTATAATTTATTCTCATAAATTTGCATAAATTCCAAAATCCCAGTTTGCAAAAATATCAATTTTTAACACCTTTTAAAGCAAAATTCACAATTCATCAATTAAGCTGGGTTTTGCATGATCCAAAGTCATTAAACCACTAATTATAATATTAATAATGACATGAAACCTTAATTTAGATTTTAAACCCAAATATAAAACAATTTCAAAAAAACCTAGTTAGCAAAATAGCACATTTATCACAATTTCCAACTAACAATTTGAAATTAGTAACTGGATTAGGTTTTAGCAAGAATTAACATGTTAATCTACTCATGGAAACCTTAATGATGTGATAAAACCCTATCTTGATTTTAATCTCACATATAACCATTAATTCCACAATTCAAGTTTGCAATATGAACACAAATTAAATACCAAATTTAGTTAAATTGGAGTAATTAACCAACAATTAAGACATGGTTTAAGATTTATACCTCCCAATTAGAGATCTAGCAAGGATCTAAGCCTCCCAAATTGCTCTCTTTTCACCAAGATCCATACTACATGGGATAAAGAATAATGGGTAAGAGTTGGATTTTGATTTTGTGGGATTTTTGTGTTGGTTTTTGGGCATTTTGTTGAATTTTTTGATGCAAAATGAGAGAGGAAGAAAGAGGGGCTGTTGTGGTGCAGGAAAAAAAAGAGGGCTCGGCCAAATGGGGAGGAGAAGAGAGTGTGAGATGATTGGAGAGAGAATGGGGTCAAAAAGTCCACCTTTTACTTCTATCATTCTCTTTTCTTTCTTTTCTTTTGCAACACAAGTGGGGACAATTGAGGGGGGGCTGCTGCATTCAGCCAAGGGGAAGGAAAAATGGGGGTGTGTGAGTGTGGGTATGGGTGTGGGGTGATGAAAAATGATAAATAGTATACCCCAAACATCAATTTACACTAAATTCACTAAAAAAGCCTTTTTTCTTCAATAATTTCTAAACCGTTTTGGCAAACGATTTCGTTTCAAAAACAATATTTTACATGTCAGTTTAGTATGTCAAGAATTATAAAATTTGTATCAACCCATTCCAATTTGTAATTTTCCCTAATTAAATGTATTAGTGACGGCTTAAAATAATATTAAAATATTTTTTTTTTCAGAAAATTTGAAATTTCGCCAGTGGCTCAATAAACACCAAATACCAGCAATTACATAGCTAAAATATGTATATTTAATTTTAAAATAAAGATATTTGTATTTTGATTTTTTACAGAAAACCCCCTTATTTTACCGATTTTCCGAAATTTCACCGAAACGATTTTCAAAATGTTACAGATCCTCACATATCTTATCTTGTAGGGCGGATTCTTGCCGAGGAAGTGGTGGGTGGCATGACGACAATTGCCGAGCCTGAAGTAGCGGTAGGTGAGACGGCTACAATCGTCGAGCCCGAGGTAGCGGTATGTGAGATGATTATAACCACTGAGCCCAAGGTAGCCACTCTTTCTCAAGAGTCGGATATTGCTCCAATCATCGCTCTTTCCCCTTGCGGCTCCTTGCCGTTGCCGGGGGCCGCGAGTGTCACGACGATTCTCGTGGAATCGAGAGATGAGGTTACGGGCGGCGAGACCATTCCGATGGAGGAGGGTGAAGCATTCACTGCATCCAGTGACGCCCTTGTCGCGGTCTCGACCGGCGACTCACCAGGTAGATTTTAGGTCATCGCCTTCCCCTTTATTCTGCAATCCCCTTTAATTTTTTTTTGACAGCGTTTCTCTTATTTCTAATACAGGTGTGATGAGCGTTGGGGTTGTGCTACCCGAGTAAGCCTCTCCAGTTGTTGCTTTAACGGTGACCGCTCCTCTTCCTTCTCTCGTACCATCTCAAATGCTGGAAGGTGCGGATTTGTGACCCATCAGTTTTATTGTAGGATGTATACTTTATGTTTGCATTACTGCATCCTTGTAGGAGTCCTTTTTTATCACCTGTATCAAGTGCTACACCCACACGTCTCTTTTCAGTCAGAGATTGCCTCATCTAGTGGCGCTCATGAGTACAGCCTTTAGCTAATGTCTTTTCTTTTACGGGCAGCCAAATCGTTTCTAATTCTTCTTTGTTTTGATTGTAGCACTACAGATCGAAGGAGGAGACGAAAGAACAGTTGCTCCATTGGTACTCCCAGCCTTGCCACCTGCTGCAGCCGATATAGTAAACTCCGTTGTTCATGAAACCCCTTCATTTCTTGAACCGTTATCTGAGTGTGATTTGTTTTGCAGCGGTGATATCAACTTCAGCTTTGTTCGAATCTCAAGTCGTAATTCCTGTAGGCCCGTTTTCTCGACGTTCATCTTCCAAAGGCGCTGTGAATAGTCTGCGTATATTGAGCGACTACATCGAGGAGCTTGACGTGGAGGCTCCCACATTCGCTGCGGATTTTGCCGTGGAGGTTAACCCTATGCTGGAGACGCTCATGAACTTTCATAGTGAGGGCGTCGTTGAGTCTTAGGTTAATCATTGCAGGGAGATTGAGGCCTGTCTGCATGAGTTCGAATTCGGATGTCCTGCTCCTGAGGTCCTGGCTGCGAACTCTCAACGGGCTGCGTGGGTTGAGCAAAGCACTCCCTACTTCCGCCGTCTTGAACAAGAAGTGGCCTTAAAGCATAAGGAGAGTGAAGAGATTTCAAGCAACTCTGCTCAACTGCATGCTCAGGTTGATACCAATGCTGTGCAGTTGAAGACTATCTTTGAAAGCCTTCTACAATGTATTTCCGACGGGCTAACGCTGAGGCAGAAGCTCGACTTCATCGAGCGAGATGCACAGAATCGTGGGGCAGCTCAGCAGGCCATCGAAGAGCAACTTTCGTCCTACCTGCAGCAACGAGCCTAAGTCGAAGCAGAGTTGGCCGCTGCAGTTGACCGAGAAAAGGGGCCGAGGGAAGTGCGCGAGTGGCTGATTGGACTATTGAAAGTGCTTCCCTCTCAATAATTGTTTTTATACCATTTGTAATTTTGAATAAAAATGTATCCATTTTTTACATGATGTATTTTGTACCCAATTGAATTTATGAATAAAAGATACATCTCTTTCGTAATGTCTTGTGTCATTTCTTTGTTTTCTTCTTTTCTTTGTTATCAGCATATCACTTTAGTAAGCATAGTCTGCAGATGATAGAGTGAGCATTTCATTTTGAGTTCTTCGAGAGACAGTGATGACTTAGAAAGCAGATTCAGATCTGCTGTCTAAGACTTTTCAACTTCATGAGCCGTGAGGGTCTCATAAAGACGTTTCTCCCTACGAGTCGAGGGGATCTCGTAGGTGTATTATCTCCTTAGGAATCGTGAGGATTCCTAAGCGTGTTTTCTCTCATAAGTCGGAAGGATCTTACAAGAGAGTTTTCTTCCTTACGGGTCGAGAGGTCCCATAAGTGAGTGATGGTGTTGCCATTATCCGTATTTCACGGAGTCAGGAGTTGCTCTGGGCGTTTTCCACGGGGTCAGGATCGACTTCAACCGTGTTTAACGTGACCAGGAATTTGCTCTGGATGCTTCCCACGGGGTCAGGATCAACTTCAACCGTGTTCTGCGAGGACCAGGCTCCGCTCTGGACGTTTCCCACGGGGTCAGGATTGACATAGGCAGTGTTCCACGTGACCAGGAATTTTGCTCTGGATGCTTCTCACGGGGTCATAGCCGTATTCTGCGAGAACCAGGCTCCGCTCTGGATGCTTCCCACGGGGTCATAGCCGTGTTCTGTGAGGACCAGGATCCGCTCTGGACCTTTCCCACGGGGTCAGGATTGATATAAGCCGCGTTCCATGTGACTAGGAATTTTGCTCTGGATGCTTCCCACGGGGTCATAGCCGTGTTCTGCGAGGACCAGGATCTGCTCTGGACATTTCCCACGGGGTCGGGATTGACATAAGCCGCGTTCCACGTGACCAGGAATTTTGCTCTGGATGCTTCCCACGGGGTCATAGCCGTGTTCTGCAAGGACCAGGCTCCGCTCTGGATGCTTCCCACGGAGTCATAGCCGTGTTCTGCGAGGACCAGGATCCGCTCTGGACGTTTCCCACGGGGTCAGGTTTGACATAAGCCGCGTTCCACGTGACCAGGAATTTTGCTCTGGATGCTTCCTATGGGGCCATAGCCGTGTTCTGTGAGGACCAGGCTTCGCTCTGGATGCTTCCTACGGGGTCATAGCCGTGTTTTGCGAGGACCAGGATCCACTCTGGATGCTTCCCACAGGGTCATAGCCGTGTTCCACGTGACCAGGAATTTTGCTCTGGATGCTTCCTACGGGGTCATAGCCATGTTCTGCGAAGACCAGGCTCCGCTCTGGATGCTTCCCATGGGGTCATAGCCGTGTTCTGCGAGGACCAGGATCCGCTCTGGACGTTTCCCACGGGGTCAGGATTGACATAAGCCGCGTTCCACGTGACCAGGAATTTTGCTCTGGATGCTTCCCACGGGGTCATAGCCGTATTCTGCGAGGACCAGGCTCCGCTCTGGATGCTTCCCATGGGGTCATAGCCATGTTCTGTGAGGACCACGATCTGCTCTGGACGTTTTCCACGGGGTCAGGATTGACATAGGCTCTGTTCTACGTGACCAGGAATTTTGCTCTGGATGCTTCTCACGGGATCATAGCCGTGTTCTGCGAGGACCAGGATCCGCTCTAGACATTTCCCACGGGGTCAGGATTGACATAAGCCGCGTTCCACGTGACCAGGAATTTTGCTCTGGATGCTTCCCACGGGGTCATAGCCGTGTTCTGCGAGGACCAGCCTCCGCTCTGGATTCTTCCCACGGGATCATAGCCATGTTCTGCGAGGACCAGGATCCGCTCTGGACGTTTTCCACGGGGTCAGGATTGATATAAGCCGCGTTCCACGTGACCAGGAAGGGTTGACTTTATCCGCATTTCATGGAGTCAGGAGTTGACTTTTGGTTGTCTGTGCACCGCCGAGTCATGGAACTGGGAATTGCTACGGTTCCGCTTTGCTTGATGTTGCGTCTGTTATAATGAGACAAATGTTGAGATGTTCTTCAGGCTGTCTGTGAACCGTCGAGGCTTGGCTCTCCTTCTGATGGAGCCTGGTGGGAAGGTATGGTTCCCTCTTTGTTTGCGCCCCTGGATTGTATACAGGGATCGATGTGATCTCATCTGTAGGGCAAAAAGTTTCATTTTATATATTTTTCTTTCCGCGATACTCTATCATTTCAGCTTTTATATCGCGAGAGTCGCGATAGCTCAATCATTTCGCTATTTTTTGCGGTGCCCAATCATTTCGGCTATTTTGTATGCATACATTTTTACTTGCTGAATTTGTTGCAAGTTGCCCCATCATTTCGGCTATTTCATATGCATTTGTGGCTCGCTGGCTTTTCGCTACGAGTTTTGACACTGATTTCGGCATCAGCATCGCTACAACTGGGATATTGCCAGGAGCGAATCATCATTTGCTTCTGTCGATGTCGAACAAAGGCGGCTTAGCAAACAGGGTTAAGATCCTGTCGACTAAGGCTTTTAACTTCATGAGCCGTAAGGGTCTCATAAAGTTATTTCTCTCTACGAGTCGTGAGGATCTCATAGGTGCGTTTTTTCCTTAGGAATCATGAGGATTCCCAAGTGTATGGCTTCTCGTATGTCGTAAAGATCTTACAAGAGTGTTTTCTCCTTATAAGTCGAGAGGACTTACAAGTGTCTTTTTCCATATGAGCATATTCCCAGTCTCTGGTGGGACTTTGTTAGGGAAATGTTTATTCGCGCCCGTGGATCGTATACAAGGGTCAATACTGAACCGCTTGTAGGGCAGCATTGGAGGTTGTGATGGCTGCTTAAGAATAGGTTTAGATCCCTGTAGCTTAAGGCTTTTGAATCCTATGAGCCGTGAGGGTCTCATAGGAGAGTTCTCCTTACGAGTCGTGAGGATCTCGCAAGTGTAATTTTCTCCTTAGGAATCGTGGGGATCCCTAAGTATGTTGCTCCCTTGTGAGTCGTAAGGATCTCACGCAGGTGGTTTCTCCTTACAGGGTTGAGAGGACCTTGCAAGTGTCTTTTAACGAGCTTGCGCCCTTTCGGGTTTTCACAAAACTCGCCGGTAGCCCTGCTGTTTTTACTCACGAAGCCTTTTCGGGTTTTCATCCGTGCCCATTTTGCTTATGGACATACCGTTTTCCTCTTTTCTTTATTTTTTTTGTGTCAGCCTTGGGATGCTGTGGTCCGTAGTAGTTTATCGACGTCTCGGTCAATTGCCAGTTTTAGAACATAACGGTCCATCGTTAGTTTAAAGACGTTTCGTTCCGTCGCCAGTTTTAGGACATAATAGTCCATTGTTAGTTTAAGGACGTTTCGGTCCACTGTTAGTTTATGGACATTTCGGTCCGAAAGCCGGCTACTACTTATAGAGTTTAGGATTAGGAAGATAGCGAGCGGACATAGGCATCGTCATCTATCGTTAACCTAGGCCGTGACTCGTTAGGTATAGTACTTTTTCAGGAAGCGACCATTTATTGGCCTGAAGGGCCTTTCGCCATGCATGTCCATGAGTAGACAAGCTCCACCCTGATAAACTTTGTCTATGATATACGGGCTTTCATAGTTCGGCTCAAATTTCTCCCGTTTAGCACGATTGGGGATCATAGGTCTTTTGACCACTAGCTTGAGTTCGCCTTGGCGGAATGTTCTCGGCCTAGTTAATCTCTCATATGAGCGCGTCATCTTTGCTTTATAAGCCTCCAGATTTTGTTGCGCCATGAGCCGGGTTTCGTCAAGGGCGTCGAGCTCCTCAAGCCAAAGGTGAACATTCTTTTCGTCCGTTAGCTCGTAATGAACTGCCATTCGTAGAGAGGGTAACTCTATCTCGAGGGGGAGTACAACTTCTGTGCCGAATACCAATGCATACGGCGTTGTGTTTGTGACTGTCTTGAACGTAGTTCGATACGCCCAGAGAGCTTCATGCAGTCTCTCGTGCCAGTCCCTCTTATTTCGAGACACCATCTTTTTCACGATCTTTGTCAAGGTCTTGTTGAAAGCCTCGCCTAGACCGTTAGCTCGAGGATTATAAACTGAAGAGTATCTCCAGTCTATGTTATGCTGTTGTGCGAAGCGGCTGATCTTATGGCTTCTGTAGGCTGGCCCGTTATTGGAGATGATCCGTCGCGGAGTTCCAAACCGATAAATGACGTGCGTCTTGAAGAAATGGAGAATATTCTCCGTCTTTACTTCCCTCAGCGGTACTGCTTCTGCCCACTTAGAGAAGTAATCAGTTGTCGCCAAAATGAACCGATGTCCTCTGGACGATGCTGGTTCGATGGGCCCGATTATGTCAGTTCCTCACATTTCGAACGGCCAGCTGGATACCGTCGGATGTAGCGGATTTGGATGCTGGTGGATGAAGTCCCGTGAATCTGGCACGAGTGGCACTGCTTCGCATATTCAAGACATTCTTGGATCATCGTGGGCCAATAGTAGCCCATCCTTTTGAACTTCAGCTTCATCTTTGGCCCGGCTTGGTGAGAACCGCAGAGTCCGTCATGAATTTCTTGAACGACCCTCTTTGCCTTTTCAGGTCCCAGGCATCTTAGCCATAAATAATCAAATGATCTCTAATACAGAGTATCATTGACGAAGGCGAAAGACAGAGCTCGTTTTATGAGCTGATGGCTTGAGGACACATCTTCAGGCGTTCGACGGGATTTGAAGTAGTCTATAAATACTTCTCTCCAATCCTTAGCCTTTCCCTGGTCTTTTATTTGTAGGGCCGTTTGCTCAGTCACTTCCTTTTCTTTGGACGATTCTGGAGATATTTCTTCTGGTGCAAGAACCCAACGGCTTTGCACAACGATCCTCACGTCATCGAGATTCTCGTCGGCCAATTCTTTAGCGAGCTTGGCTAGTGCATCCGCCTTGCTATTTTCCGCACGCGGTATGCTTTTCAGGGCGTACATGGGAATTTGAGCCAGCAATTGCTGTACCCTTTCGCCGTACCTCACCAACTCTGGCTTGTACGTTTGATAGTCGCCGTTTAATTGACTAACGATCAGTTAGGAGTCTCCGTATATGAGGAGGTTTTCGATTCCCATGTCGACAGCGATCTCAAGACCTGCTATCAAAGCTTCATATTCGGTTTCATTGTTCATCCTCGGCTCTGTCAAGGAGAAGGAGAAGCGCATTATCCCCCTTTGTGGAGTTATGAAGATGAGGCCTCCCCTGATTTGACCGTGACGATGTTGGCAATCATTGTTCATCCTCGGCTTCATATTAGGTTAATGCGCTTCATATTCGGCTTCATTGTTCAGATCCCGAAAGTCATCCCTTTGAGAAGGATACCCCTTAAGGCAGTGACCGGCACTGGAAAGTCGTCCTTCGGGCAAGCTTTGTTTAGATCCCGAAAGTCCACGCATATGCGCACCGTCCCATTTTTCTTCATCACCGGGACGATGTTGGCAATCCAGTCAGGATACTGCACCTCTTGGATGAAGCCGGAGTCGATTAGTTTCTTGAGCTCGGCATTGATGCTCATCTCAAGCTCAAGCCGCATTCTTCTCGGTGCTTGTTTAATCAGCTTGATGTCCGGAGATATCGCCAATTTGTGGACGGCTATTTCTGGATCCAATCCGGGCATCTTGGAATAGTTCCATACGAAGCAATCTCTATGCTGCATGAGCACATCCTTTAGCGTAGCCACCCTTTCTTCAGACAACAGCTCACTGACGAATGTCGGCCGCGGGTCACTTGCCGTCCCCAAATCAATTTTCTTGAGGTTATCTGCTGTAGTATGTATTCCATCTTCCAGCTCTTTTGGCGCCGGTGGAAGTTCTGAGATCACATCGTTATCATCATTTTTGAAGCACCCATGGTGGTCATACGTATTCTCGGGCTCTTCTTCCGACAACGTTATTACATGACAGGTACGAGATCGCTTCCAAGACCGATGTTGATCTGGTTCTACTCTCGTGGCTTTGGGTTCATGCTTCTGCGGAGGGGTTACCCTTCAGCTGCTGGATAAAGTGAACTTGCCGAGTTGATATTGGTCTTCGACCCAATTCTTGAAAGTGAAGCAGTCTTCGAGAGGATGTCCTACTACTCGGTGATAGGAGCAATAATCCGGGTGATTAACTTCACCTGCTTGCTCGGAGTGCTTGGACTCCGGGAGGGTAATCATTTGATATTTTACGGCAAGATCAAGTATCTTCTGTGTTTTGTCTTGAGGAAAAGAATATGCTCGACCCATCTTCTTTATAAGAGACGAATCTGGATTGCTCGATTCTCGATCGCGTGGCTTCTTGGTCCCGCTTTGTCGATGTCGAACGCCTTTCCCGCTCTTTGATTTATTTTTGCCTCTGTGTCGGGCTTTTTGTATGACGGGTTAGCGACAATGAGCATTATCATTCTCCATGGCCTGTTTAAGGAGGCGCTGCATCCTAGCTCTCTCGTAGATGGCCATCTCGCGATTATGATCGTCTCGAACCTTTTGACCCGCTTCTCTTATGAGCTTGTTCATCTGTTCTTCGAACGACGGGCTTGGTATTTTCACGATGAGAGCTCGTTTTGGTTCAGGGTTAGCATCTTCCCACAGAGCATCTCCTTCTTCATCGAAGTCATGTATGACGTAGCTGCCATGGACTCGCTCCCGTCCCTTGGATTGAACATATCCAAGCCCGATCGTTTCCATTCTCCCATTTGGAAACTTTCGTTGAGTTTCGGAAACGTTCCAGATCCTGTTGTAGAACTGAGCATGTCGAGCAGTTTGCTTAAGGAGCACACCTTAGCGTCTCAAGAGTCTCTTTAGTACGTCTGTGTAATATCTAGGCAAACGGATGGGCTGGAGCTTGTCAATTGTAGAATCCGCGCCATGCCAGATTTCTTTCTCCACTTTGTTTTCCCCGGATCGGTAGAATAGGATCACCTGTTCACCTCTTCTCCTGGGGGGACGTAGAATGTCTGCAGTTCTTCCACACTATAAGTTTCAAGTGCATCGAGCTTTTTATAATGCTCTTGTGGAACTATGGCAACTTGCAAACTTTGATCTTCATCAGCGAAGGTTTGTATCGATGGCCGAGCAGAGAATACGGCATTGACCTCATCTTCCGAGTCGCTGCCGAAGATCAGAATAGGGGTTGACGGTCGCGGCTTGTTGTATTGGGGCGGCCCTGAGTAAATTATCTCTTCGTCCTTGTTCCCGCCAAAAATTTCTGCGCAAAAGAGCCAAAGGTATCAAATGGCAGCAATACGCTTAAGAAAATGTGAACCACTATTTTCTGGGCTGTATTTTGACAATCTCCCAAATGAGAAACAGCTAAATTCCGATGGTATTGAAAGCGTCTCGAAAAACCCTTCGATTTGATATATTGTAGGCCTCATAATTCATCCGGGATCAAAAGTTATGAGCAAATGTGATACGCACGTGTAATCTAAGAAAGAAAATGCGAACCAGTATTTTCTGGGCTGTATTTTGACAAACACCCAAATGAGAAACAGCTAAATTCTGATGGTGTCGAAAGTGTCTCGAAAAATCCTTCGATTTGATATATTATGGGCCTCATAATTCATCCGGGATCAAAAGTTATGAGATATCACGTGCCCACACGTGATCGGGCATCACGTGCCCACACGTGACTATTTACAGGCAAAGCCTATAGGCACTGAATAAAATAAATAATTAAATGGGGTCACATGCCAACACGTGATGGGCTCTTAAACCCTCTGAAACAATAGAATTAAATTCTAATTAAATAATCAATCAGTAAAGTCACGTGCCAACACGTGATGGGCCTTTTAAACCCACTAAAAAGAATTAAAAGTATAATAAAATAACAAAGAAAAACCCCAATGGGGCATCACGTGCTCACACGTGACCAAGGGTCACGTGCTGACACATGATAATTCCTGAGTGCTTTAAAAACGACAGAATTAAATTCTGGTTAAAAGCTTAAACAGTGGGGTCACGTGCTCACACGTGATAGGCATCTAAACCTTCTGAACTAATAGAATTAAATTCTAAATTAAGGGACATCAAAAACCCTAATATTTCTTTAGATCTTTCCAAACAAAAAGATTGCGCTCTGTAAAGAGAAGCACCGTTGGATTAAAAATCTAATGGTGATTAAAAATCACCAATTTATGGAAAGATTTCATACAAGGAAAAATTTTCCTGAAATTTGTCAGGAATAACAGATAAAATATCTTTTGGATTAAAAATCCAATGGTGAATAAAATTCACCGAGTGATCTAAAAGATCATGTTGGTTACAAAAACAACTAAAATCTTTCAATGAAAAATTCACTAAACAAATTGATTCTTTTCTTTCTCTTATAAATAGGAGCCAAGAAGAGAAAAGGGGGGATCGACTTTTTTTTGGGAAGAAGAACAGAGAGAAAAAAAGTGAGGAGAATTTAATTCTTAAGAGAGAAAAGAAGATTTCTTCAAAAGAGAAAAGAAACTCTAGGTGAGAAAGGGGAAAGAGATCTAAGCTCCATAAAACAAAAAAGAGAATTTAATTCTCAATTTAAGAGTTTAACTCTTCTGAATAAGAACTTAGTTTTTCCTTTGCTTGAAGATCTGCAGAAGCATATCTCCCCACAGGTTGAGAATTTAATTCTCATCAGGGAGATCTGCCATGCAGATCCAAAATTTAGAGGGAGAATTTAAGTTTAAGGAATTTAATTCCCCCAAATTCATAGGAAATTAATTCCTCAAAATGAAACTAGGGTTTAACCCTATATGAGAATTTAATTCTCCCAAATTCATAGAAATTTAATTCCTCAAAATGAAACTAGGGTTTAACCCTACATGGGAATTTAATTCTCCCAAATAAGAATTTAATTCTTCCACATACATAGGAATTTAATTCCTCTAAAACAGAATTAGGGTTTAACCCTACAATGAATCTAATTCTTAAAATAAGAGAATTAAAGCTCTCCATACACGTAAAGAATTTAGTCACGTGGTAACACGTGACCCCCATCCTCAATGATCAGAAAAGAAAGAACAAGACTGGGTCACGTGCCCCCACGTGACCCCTAAAACAGATCCCTCAAAATGAGAAAGAAAAACTTGGAGGCAATGCCCCACGTGTTCCCACATGACCCTCAAAATAAAGGGAACAAAGCCAAAGGCAGAATCAATTTTGGGCGCCCTCACGTGTCCCCACGTGACCCCTTAATAAACACTTTAATAATCAATACATGGATACCCATCACTTGCCAACACGTGATGGCCTGAAGACCAAAAGTGTTTAACACTTATTTGCAGATTTGAGGGTAAAATAAAGGAGGTTTGGCCCAATTCTCAGGCACCTCACGTGACCCCACGTGACCATCCTATTTTTAGTGTTTAACACTGTTTTGAGCATTTTGTCCCCAGTGTTTAACACTGTTTTAAAGCGCATCACGTGGGAACACGTGATCGCCAAAATCTTCTAGTGTTTAACACTATTTTAAAACCAATCTATCCCAAATTGGCTAAGTCTTCCAGAGGCAAGACTTCCCTTTGAATGAGCCTCAAATATATCCTTGTCTTCCAAAATTGATCATCCCATATGGCATATGAGTGCTTAGAACTCAATAAAAGATAAAGACATGGTCAGAACCCAGACTCATGTTTAGCATTGTTAAATAATAGGGGGCTGAACCCAGATAAATGTCCAACAGTCTAAACAAAGGTCCAACATTTTAAACCTAATTGGACTTAACCCAAGTTGGCCATAAGTCCTTAATCCAGAATTAACTGAGCCCATGTGCTCATAATCTAATTAATTGATCTTAGTCCCAAATTGGACTACAGATTTCCAATCAACATTGGTTCAAGGGTACATCTCTTCACTCCTTTGATATTTTTCGTTGTAATCCTTCAACGTCTTCAGAGGTGACGGGTCCCGATAACCAATCATTCCATGGACTATGATGTCCTTAACCTTGGACTGTGGGGTCCTTAAACCCATGGACTATGACGTCCTTAACCTTGAACTGTGGGGTCCTTTAAACCTACGGACTATGATGTCCTTAATCTCGGACTGTGGGGTCCTTTAAGCCCATGGACTATGATGTCCTTAACCTTGGACCACCATGTCCTTAAACTGGTAATTGACCGCAAAGTCCCTAAACTAAAACAATAGAGCCCAAACGCTCTTTTGTTGGATCTAAATGATCTTGTTAAGTAGATCTTAGTCTAAAATTAGGCCAACGTATCCTTAACAGATGGTTAAGTTGATCTTAGTCTAAAATTAGACTAACGTGTCCTTAACAAACTGTTAAGTTGATCTTAGTCTAAAATTAGACTAACGTATCCTTAACAAACATTTAAGTTGATCTTAGTCTCAAATGAGACTAACGATCCTTAAACCCAACCCAAACCCAAATCTAAGAAGATACGGATTTGGACTAATCCACGCCCTATGGGCGACAAGATAAATTAGTCTCCGTATACAATCCACGGGCAACCAAAAACAAAACAAACACCCACGACACGAGGTGACATCTGGAGAAGGAGAAAGTGGTTACTGCGATGCGGTAGCGTAATTAACTGCAGGGGCTTGCACCTGCAGGGAAGAGCGTCCCCACAATCAAAAACCCCTCAACAAGGGGGAATCTGACGAAGTCTGCTACATCGGCCGCATCCGTCTAAACCTTCGATACATGGTGCCGTAAATCAACTTGGCATCTTCGGAGAGGTGGACGGATAGCACCAAATAGCATCTGCCCTCGAAATTTAGGCCCGGACGTCCCAACGTCCCGGTCGCGTCTTCCAGTGGAGAACAGATTCTGGCACGCCCGGTGGGACATTTTCCTCTTTCCACTCCACACTTCGTGTGTCGTGTTTCACGAACGAATCGCGATTTGCTATGGTTGCCCCTGGATTCAAGGTACTAAGATTTGGTGTCTTGCTCCGTGCAGAAAATGGAAGATTAATGGCTTCAAACTGCACTCATTGCAACAACTCCCACTCTATCCTCGCCGGAGGAGTGACCTACGGGCCTCAAGCGGCCTCCCTTTTCAAGATGCCAGTGGAGCAGGTAACTCAGGCCACCACTGGGTTGTTCTTTAGGACTATGCTCCTACCAATGAGCTTCAATACCCCTTTGCCATTGCAAGAAGCCCCGAAGAAGTCGTTCTTTGATCGGCTTATCACTACCGCTGCCCCTTTCAGCGGGTCGCCCAAACCAAGCGCCTCGGTCTTTGACAGGTTGGGCCAAAACTCATGTGGGCCCATGAAGAAGCCTGCAATACCAGAAAGGGTTATCCCGAAAAGGATAACCATTCCTGCTCCCGAAGTCGTCAAAGCGGCTTCTCCTGCCAAAGGGTCGGTCTTCACAAGACTGACTGTTTCAACTCCCGTTCCAGGCAAAATCGTCAAGGTTGCTTCCCCTGCTCGGAAGTCTGCCTTCGATAGGTTGGCCATCCCCACTCAGCGGACATCAGTCTTCAATAGGCTGACAACGACAATTTCTGACCAAGACAGGGGGCATGATGAAGCCACCCCCATAGCTGAGCCAGTACCGTCGGCTCAACACGCTCAACGTTGCCACTGGCACCGAGTAAGGAAGGCTGGGGGCAGCTTTCCTTCTGGACTGGCTCCGCCGGCTCCAATGGTGGAAATTGATGCTGCTGTTCCAACTGGGAACAGCTTTGAACCACGTAAGAGGGTACGCAAGAACTCTTTGAAGACCGTGCTAAAAAGATCTCCTCCACCTATGGAGAGCGCTACAAAGGTGAAGCCAAAACAACCCTCTCAGCGGCTGTCCTCTAAAATTCATAAAGTTTGGCGATAGTTCCAAGACTCCGTGGTTAATCAAGACTACTCCCGCCGACAGAAAAAGATAAAATTTCAGCGAGAAGAGGACCACCCTGTTGAGCCACAGAAAGTGTCATCTACTTGGATGCCCGCTGCAACAGCCCCCTCTACTTCGATCGCCCACAAAAGGAGGAGGCCGGAGAAAATCCCTATGTCCGCGATGAATTGTAAGGGCACTGAACCCGAACGCCCTAAGTCTGGGGGCATGGTGGTGCACACTGTTTATATGGCTTCCGGAAAAGAGGAAAGCCGTGCTTCTACGGGTCACCGACCACTTACACGGTCCGTGACTATGGCTCAGGAGCAACAACAACAAAAGCTCCAAGAGATGCTAACAGCCATGGCCACACTCACCGGACCAAAAGCAAGCCCGTAGACGTCGTTGGAGCAACGTCGTGAACAAGAAACTGATGCCAAATTCCTCCGCAAAATCCTCGAAAAGAAGGACAAAGAGGTTGCGGAACAAGCGGCCAATATAAAACAAATGGCCCTTCTGTTCCAAGATATGGTGGGCATGATGATCTAGCCGAACCCTCCAGCCGAAGATCCTCCAATAATAATTGAAGATGATAGAGCAGAGACATCAAATCCTCCTCAGGCTCTTTCAGCAGTTAAGGAGGAGACCATCTCCAAGGCCACTCTGGATGATTACATCGCTCAGCAAATACGAGCTCACCAGGCGAATGAAGCGGCTAGGCAGATCTTCAAAATAGGACGACCCTATCCGGGCTGGTATGACCAAATAAGGTACCCGTCAGGATATACGATTCCCAAATTCCACGTATATAAGGGGACGGGAAATCCGCATCAGCATGTTGCTCAATTCAGGGCTCTGTGCGGCAACACTGGAGGTGACGATAAACGACTGCTCATCCAGTTTGTTGGCAGCTTGTCGGAGACGGCATTCGAGTGGTATTCAGAACTCTCGAATGACTCTATCAAGACATTTGCAGAGATGGAGCTGCTATTCACCCAACGTTTTGCGAGCGCTAGCGAACGTACCCCAATCACAGCGCTGATCAAGTCCAGGGTGAAGCTGGGAGAAACTTGGGTCCAGTACACGATACGGTGGCGAAATCTATGGTTGAAGTGCGAACAGCGCATCGAAGAGGCTCCTGCAGTGGGCATGTTTGTGGGAACCCTCGATCCGCAGGCGACTATATCCCAATTCATGACGTTCTTCAAGCCGACCACCTTCCAGGTCTTGATTGACAAGCTGGCCCAAATGGACCAGATGGGCCATAGGCCTTCCTTTTCAAAGACGGAGCCTTGGAATGAAAAGGGCAAAGGGAAAGCAACCTTCGTCGCCAACGCTCAACAACAAACGAGTGGCCCGAGACCGGTTGTTCGCCAAAGCAACAAGCGAAATCCCTCGATGAGAAGTTGAGACGTCCTTACTCGTTTCCCCGAGATAAAACAAGGAAACTGTTTAAACTAGCAGTGCGCAATGGGCTCATCATTCTACCGGAGTCGAGACACCCAACGCGACCGAATGACGTCAACGATCCTAATTACTGTCCCTACCACCGAGTATTGGGCCATCCGATCGAAGACTGCTACGTCTTCAAAAATTGGGTTGAAGACCAGTATCAACAGGGCAAGTTCGCGTTGTCCGAAAATTGGAAGGTAAACCCGCCACAACAGCACACTCCTAAAAGGGTAGACACACCAGGGGCATCATGCTCTTTTATAGAGGAAGCTCTATGGGAAGTCGTTCTTTCGGCAAAAACTAAAAGAATACTGAAAGATCTTCAAACATGTTCGGCGATCAGGTGGAAAAGCCCGCTAGAGCCGGAGATCATCAAGGGGATGCTGAAACCATGCCCAACATTGGGAGTTAATAATGATGGTGGAAAAAACATTCGGGCCCAGCCGTCAAAGTCTTCGAAGAAAAAGAAGAAGACCAAAAAGCCCATGCAGTTTGATGATAAGCGCACGGATCCGCAAAAGCATATTGATGCGCTGGAGGAATATAACCAGAAGGCGCGGACCCCAGTCACACTCCAAGAATTTCTCAACAATATCCTTGAGAGCGGAGATAATGACAATAACGACAGGGATGACTCGTCAGAAGAATTTGAGGACTATGTGGCAAGTTGCCACATGATCTCTCATTCGGCGTTAACTAACGAAGAAACTCACTCGGCGATAAAAGACAGCATAAAAGAGCTGGGGGAAGGATCGAAGCCAAAACCCTTGGAACCGTCTGACGAGATGATTGACTTTCTACTGAACGAAGCCCGTTAGAAAAGCAAAGCTAATCGAGAGCGCGAACTGGCTATATTTGAGAAAGCCAAATGCCGACGACTGAATGAAAAGGTCGAGGTACCACAACCGGATCGAAGCATCCCTATCGCCAGCAAAAGCAAGCTTAAAGTAAGGAAACGATTCGCTAGGGCCCTATCAATAGGAATGAAGTTGCTCTCTTTCAGAGAAAATTCTCCTGGAAGTATACATCTTGATGAAGCGGACATACATCCTAACTTCTGTTTATACCATCAGAGGATTGCATACCCTACCGAGGAGTGCATAGCCTTTAGAAACCGGCGGCAGGGATATATTGCCCACCGACAACACGTTCAACGAGTGAAGCGCAAGGCTCGTCGGGAACAGAAAAGCACAACAGATGAGCGCAAAAGAGCTGCTGGCAACTGTCACATAGTCGACACCAAGGGATCGCAAGTTATCACCTTTGGAAGCGACTCTGACGAAGAAATCGCCCTCAGCCCTCTCTTCAAAGAATCCATGTCACGCCCCGCTTCCCAGAGTACGCTAAAATGGGCACGTGACATAGCCAACCATGCTACCTGTGGGTAGGAAGCATCCATCCACAGTCACATTACGACTGTAGAGATATCAAGAACAAATAAAACTATCTAAAAACATGTCCATAATCCAGAATAACAGGAGTCAATAATAAATAAATGCGGAAGCAAATGATCTAATACAAATAACTGAAAGTATGTCCCATAATGCGGGCTCACATCAGGAAATAAATGCAGGAAATAAAACTAACTACTACTGAACTCACAGCTCAGCCTACTGGCTGAAGTACTCCTGCTCGGACTGCGGCAGCGTTACGGAATCTGGGCCATGCAAAACCCAGACGTCAGCGCGTCGTGTCATCAAGTAATATAATATAAACAGGGTAACAGGCAATGCAATATTACATGAATAAAACAAGGGTAACGATAATATGAATCAAAGCAGTGCAGGGTAGTGTGCAGTGGGTAAACTAAACTGTTCTATCAGGTTTTCTATTCTAAAGTCTTTGAAATCGATTGCTGAATCGTCGATGTAACTCAATAGTATCCCGTGTGTGCCCGGGACCACGGTCAAGATTCTCGGGGCTGAATCCGAGACGTGCCGCTAGGCAGTAACAGGTAGCAGGATGGGCGAGTGATGTCAGCATCATCACTCCGGGGCTGGCCTAGCCCGTAAGACTGATCAGAACAGGTAGTGGACTGTTGAGTTACAAGTCAGGTTTCACCTTTGATTTCCCCATATCCCCAAGTTATGTATGTCGAGTCAGGTATTCAGTAATCAAGAACTAATGCCAACACAGGATCAGGTAAAAGCAGGTTTGTTTGGATAGACAACAGGAATGGTCCATGAGGACTACATGTCAGGTTTGTTGGCATTAGACACAAGATCAGGTAACGGGTCGGGTCATCGTACATCAGGTCAAGTCAACAATATACGGTACCATGTCAGGTGTATCAATATATACATGTGTAGCAATGTCAGGTCAAGATGCAAACAATATCGTGGGTGTGCTCACAATCAGATATATAATCAACATGGGTATTAACAACATGATATAAGCAATGAATTGCATAATAAGCAGTTTCATTCAAATTACAAGAGTGCAGTAAAACGACATAGCCGTTTAGTCATGTTAACATGTTTAAGCACCTTGAGCGGTGCAATAATTTATGTAACGGTTCAATACAGTTATTTCAGGTTAAATGCATGCGAGTGTCCGAATGTAACAGAACTACAGGGATAATTTCTACCAGCTATTTTAACAGTAAAATGTGATTGAACAGGTAGATATGATTATTAGGTTCAATTTACAAACTGTGGGTTCCATGTTTAACAGTAAAATGATATAATGCAATATTGTACCCGAAAGTGGGAAACGATTGTACCAAGTTAAATTTACAGGTTTAGGGTGTCATAATATATATGTAAATATAGTATAGCATGTAGCAAGGGGTACTTGCCTCGACGGGTCCCGAACCGGGAAAAACGGAACGTAAACGTCGACGGGGAAACTCGCGACGGACGCACGGTTCACGGATTGAACCCAAACAACGAACAAAGGAACCACGCGGGTCGGGGTACCTCGCTGGATCGTCGGGACACGTCACCGGCATGGCCGGATTCCGGCGAGCATATGAATAGTAAACCGTCAAGATATGTCGTTCAAGAATACAAGGAACCGGAGGAGAAAGAAAGGAGGAAAAGAAGTAAAAGGCTTACAGTGGGTCGTACGAAGGCCGGGGAGGCAGGTCGAGATCGCCGGCGGCGACAGATCCCGCGATCGAATCCTATGCAGTGGGTGTGCGCAGGCTGCGGGTGGCTGCGGCTGGGTGCAGGGGTGCGGGAAAGGAGAAAGGAGGGGAAAGGAGAGGGTCGGGGGTGAGAAGGGTGAAGGTGGTGGTGCGGGTGTCGACGATGATGGTTGCGGCGGCAAGGGCAGTGGTCGCGGCTGAGGGTGCAGGTGGTTGCGAGGGTGGAAGAATGAGGATATGGGTGAGACGAGGAAGAGGGGGCGAGGGTGCTGGTGGTAGCGGCGTCGGCGTCGGGGCTGCGACGGCGAGGATGGAGGCGGCTATGGCTTGCTGCTGTTGGGTTTCTCGCGAGGGCTCGTGGGGTTCTCTGTTCTCGTCATGAAGAAAAGTGAGGAGGGAAATATTTAAAAGGGGAGATAGAGAAATATTATGGGGGAGAGAGAGAGATTGAGGGGTAGAGAAAGAGAGAGATAGAGAGAGTTATGAAGGAGAGAGAGGGAGAAAAAAACCGTGATGGGGCCCACGAGATATATAGATCTCCTGATTGGCTGAAAGAATGATTTCAAACGTTTAAAAAACAAAAAAAGATTTAAAGATTTAATACTAACAGTAAAGATTTATAAGGTTAATAGTAATATTCGTTGGTTTTAAAATATATAAAATTTGGGATTTTGGCGCTAAATAAAACATTTTCAAATCGCGCCCGGGTTGGGTCCAAAAATTTGAAATTTAAATAATAGGATTTTAAGCGGGTTCCAAATTTTAAAATTAAGCGTCTTATGATTAAAAAGTATACCCCCAAAACGGACACGTGTACACGCGCGTAGCCGTCCAAACTCGCTCGTTTCACTGAACGGGACGAGAACACAATACACGGACGCTACCACAAGGCTAGGGGTGTCTAGTAGGCCAAGATGGATATTTTTAATTTTATTTTAGATGCCAAAAATTGTTATATGCAGAAATGACTTTGCCAGGTAAAATTTTACAGTAAGCCACAAACAAGCAAGATAAATGAAATGAGTACCACATTATGCTTAAACAGTAACTGAAAATAGTAGCATTGGGCTCGGGTGTTACATCAAACCCAACTACAAAAAGAATTTCGTCCTCGAAATTCTAAGAATACAAAAAAAACTACAAGAAGAGGTGAGGAAACTTCTGCCGGATTTCATCTTCTCGTTTCCAAGTGGACTCTCCATGCGAGCGATTACCCCAAGAAACAAGCACAAGGGGGATAACCTTGTTCTTAAGAACCTTTTCCCTTCGATCCATGATTTCAACCGGTTGCTCCTCAAAAGTCAAGTCTTCCCGTACTGTTAACTCCGAATGATCCAAAACGTGTGTTACATCTCGAACATACTTACGGAGTTGAGATACATGAAACACATCGTACACACTTGCCAAGGTCTGCGGTAACGCCAAACGGTACGCTATCTCACCAACACGCTCCAAGATCTCAAAGGGTCCAACGAATCGAGGGCTAAACTTTTCTCGACTCCCAAAACGAATCACCCCTCTAGTCGGTGATAACTTCAAGAATTCCAAAACACCCATGGCAAACTCTAGAGGTCTTCTTGACGTGTCTGCCCAACTCTTCTGTCGGTCTTGTGCTGCCTTCATATGATCTCTGATAGTGTTAACCTTCTCAACTGTCTGCATAACCAAATCTGGTCCCAATAATCTTCGTTCACCGACATCATCCCAACACACAGGTGAACGGCATTTACGATCATACAAAGCTTCAAACAGAGCCATCTGGATAGTTGCCTGAAAACTATTGTTGTAAGAAAACTCCACCAAATGTAGATGATCCTCCCACGAACCCTTGAAGTCCAACATGCATGCTCTCAACATATCTTCAAGAGTTTGGATCGTTCTCTCCGACTGACCATCAGTTTGAGGATGATAAGCTGTGCTAAACTTTAATCGAGTCCCCAAACTTTTCTTTAAACTTCTCCAGAAGTGTGATAAGAACCGAGTGTCCCGATCGGACACGATGCTCACCGGTACTCCCTGCAATCTTACAATCTCCTGCATGTACCGCTCCGCCAAAGTCTCTGCTGATTGACCAACCCGGAAAGGAATAAAGTGATCTACCTTGGTCAATCGATCAACAATTACCCATACCGCATTGTTGCCTTTTGGACTCCGCAGTAAATCCGTCACGAAATCCATGGTTATATGTTCCCACTTCCATTGAGAAATCGGAAGTGGTTGCAATAAACCAGCAACCCTTTGATGTTCAGCCTTAACTTGCTGACACACCAAGCACTTAGCCACAAAGCGAGCAATCTCCCGTTTCAAGCCTTCCCACCAGAAATGCTGTCGAATATCTCGGTACACCTTTGTGCCTCCTGGATGTACAGAATAAGCTGAACTGTGTGCCTCCTTCATAAGCTCTTCACAAACCTCACCCTTTGGCACACACAAACGGCTACCATACCTCAACGAACCATCTTCGTGGATCAGTAAATCTGTTCGTAGCCCGGCTTCAACCTGCTCTCGAAACTTTTGCAGTCTAGGATCCTGCAATTGTGCTGTCTTAATATTCTCAATCAAAGACGACTGCACTTGCAGCTGCATCAACTGTCCCGTAGAACGCGGTAGCACAACCTCCAAGTCAAATCTTCGAAAATCTGCAACGATCTCCTTCTGTGTAGTTAACACCTGAATTGCTGGTAACCGACTAAGCGCATCCGGCACAACATTAATCTTTCCCGGATGGTACTTAAGGTCAAGATCGTAGTCAGCCATCAGCTCCAACCATCTACGCTGCCTCATATTCAGCTCCTTCTGTGTGAACACATACTTCAAGCTCTTATGATCTAAAAAAACTTCGACTCTTTCGCCCAAAAGGTAGTATCTCCAAATCTTCAAAGCGAAAATCACAGCCGCAAGCTCCAAGTCATGAGTTGGATAATTCTTCTCATGCGTCTTCAATTATCTCGATGCGTATGCTACAACCTTCCCATGCTGCATCAAAACACATCCCAATCCTTTCCCAGATGCGTCGCTGTGAATCACCAATTCTCCGGAATTGTCTGGCACGGTCAGAATATGGGCGGTTATCAACTTCTGCTTCAACGTCTCAAAAGCTAACGCACTTTTATCCGTCCATACAAAAGGTACCTCCTTGCGCGTAAGCTTGGTCAACGGCTCTGCCAGACGAGCAAAGTTCTCCACAAATCTCCTGTAGTATCTGGCTAATCCAAGGAAACTTCTTATCTCAGCAACATTCTTTGGAATAGGCTAATCTCGAACTGCTGCAATCTTTTCTGGATCGACGACGATTCCATCGCCCAACACAACATGCCCCAAAAACTTCACTTCCTCTAGCCAAAACTCGCACTTACTCATCTTCGCATACAATTTCTCCTGTCTCAACGTCTGCAGTGCGATCTTTAAATGCTCAGCATGCTCCTCAAAACTCTTCGAGTAAACCAGAATATCGTCAATGAACACCACAATAAACTGGTCCAAAAACGGTGAAAAGATTCAGTTCATCAAGTCCATGAATACTGCCGGCGCATTCGTGACTCCGAAGGGCATCACTAAGTACTCGTAATGTCCATACCGAGTTCGGAACACCGCCTTGCAAATGTCTTCTGTTTTCACTCGGACCTGATGATATCCGGATCACAAATCCATCTTCGAGAATACCCTTGCGCCACTAAGCTGCTCAAAAAGTTCTCCAAAGCGAGGGATCGGGTACTTGTTCTTAATAGTCACCCGGTTTAATTCTCGATAGTCGATGCACATCCTTCTTGTGCCATCCTTCTTCTTTACTAGAAGAACTGGAGCTCCCCAAGGCGAGTTACTGCTCCGAATCTGTCACGCCCCGCTTCTCAGTGTACGGCGAAGTGGACGTGACGAGACCCGCTACGTATATACTCAGAAGTATATACGCTAAGCGTAACTAAGCAATATAAAGTAAATCACAAGAGACGAATAATATAAAAATAACAGCAACTTTTATTAATAACATTCTTTTTACAATGCAGGAAAAGAAAATACAACTGGAATGAAAAAGCAATGCCTAAACAGTGGCATAACAGGAAATGAAATAAACTGGAAAGAACAAGATACAATTATCTAGAGCTCTGGGTCTGCCTGGAACTACTCCAAATCTTCACTGATGGGCTCGATCTCAGCTTGGTCCAACGCACCTGACGACATTCAAAGAAGAAAGAGATAGAATGTCGTCAGCGAACTGGTCGCTCGGTAAGTCCCACAAGAATAAGAAGAATGAGAATGATAGAGTAACAATATTTTCTAAAGTATTATAATGTTGAATATTATGGAACATTGTGTAACGCTGTTGTTTGTAGCTTGGTACAGAAGGATGCCAGTGTATACGAGGGGGATCTCTATATGCTAGAGATCAGGGCAAACGGAAAGTACAAGGAACCGTTATGCCACGGTACAACAGCAACAGGATTCAGGTTAGGTGTCTTAATCTAACCACCTCGTGCCACCTTTAACATTTTCCGTACCAATCTACCCCTTAAACCCCGTAATGTTTTAACAGTAGTGTAGTATTGGAATATGTAAGTTGGTTGACTGACCAAAACCATGATATCAGTAAATATGTTGCAACTGTATAATCAGGTAAATGGAATATCAGGATAATGGATGAATATCCATGGTTTGATTCAGTCAAAATGAATATATTGTTAACTGGGTTCATGGATTCATGTATTCAAATTGTATTGGAATATAAAAGCATATAGATTGACTTGAATCATATTCGAGTCAAGAATAGTCAGACTCTAACCCGAGTCAGACTAAAAGAAAAGAATTTGAAGTTCAATATTAGCTAGGGGCCTTATTGTAATTTGTGAAACTTGAGGGGGTTTTATGTAAAAATACTTTTGTATTGTTTTCAAAATACACCTCAAGTATTTAACATTCATATTTAATTGTTATAATGAATGTGAAATTTATTTGTGTTATTCTAGTGAATATATCCTAATAAAAGTATTATTTGTTTTATCTGAAGTTAATGGTATTTTAGTGTAACTTTTAATCTTGTAATTTTTTAGAAAAATGTGGAAACTTTATATTAGGATAAAATAGGTGTTAAAATGATAATTATATATATATATATATATTAACACATGAATAATTTTTAAACGAGTATTTTATCTTTAAAAATCTCATTTTCCTTAAATATCGTATTTTAAACCTTTCGAGACCGAATGCTCCTTGCGGAGGTCTGAATCTCGCACTACTAGCCTGCGGGTGCACGATGAACCGTACTTTCCCTAACAGGTTCCCCAAAAGTGGGTTGTAGCGGAGCTTTGCTTAGGTTTATAAATACTTTTCATTTGGGAAAACGGTTTTATTAATATAGGGTATTTATTTGCAAAAAGTATAGTTTTCCGTATTTTTAGTTATTAGGGTTTCCTAAACCAACTAGCCGATTTCTAAGGTCTAAACGATGAGTCATTAGAAGTCTCAAATCGCCTCTTCACCGTCAATTGCGGCCAGGTAAGTACAAGTGAGGAGGGAGGGATCCGTTCACAAATCGTGAAACGGGCCTTTTAAAGTTACCCAAGCTCATTTGCCTAGCCTAGACACCACAAGACAGTTTAGATAAACGATCGATGTCCATGACCAATCGTGTTTTCATTTTATTAAAATATTTTATTTAAAAAGTTTACAACTTAAAGCTTTAAATAAAAGTTATAAAGATTATGGTATTTTAGTGAAAAAGTCCTGTAATTCCGTATTCTGTATTTTGACATTTATCAATTAGGGTTATATTGAGTGTGTGTAGGGGTAGGTCATTACCCCATGACTTATATTAAGTTTTGGTGAAATTTAAAGGTAAAACATGCTATGTTAAACTTAAAGGTATTATAGCGCAAGAATACGGTATTCGGAAACGTTATCATTTTATGTGTGAAATTTCATTCAAAGTGGGTTCTACAAGTTTAGTGATCAAGATAAACCTATTTAGGAGTGAAGGAATTAATTAAACTAAGAAAAATGAACTTCATGGTAATTTTATGAAAAGAATACGGTTTTGCAAAGAAGTTATCATTTCATGTGAAAAAGTTTGATTAAATTGGTTTATGGGTGATTAATAGTCAACAAGCATATGGGTAGATAATATGTATTAGGTGACAAGTGGAAATTTAGAGAAAAACCGAATCGAAAATCGGTTTATCCGATTTCCGTCGGGTTCCAAAAAGTCGTATTTTTATCTTAAAGAAAAGAGAGATAGAAGGAGGTGGGACTTACGATTTGGACAAGCTAAGGAAGCTAGAGGTCGTGGTGGTTGTCGATTCATTGAAAACGTCGCGAAGGTCCTGATCCGGTCGCCGGAATCCGTCGTCGATTTCGGCAGCGCTTCGCTTCTCGCTCTTCGTACCGAGTTCTCGAGAATTTGAGATAGTGGACTTAGAGTTGTGAGGGGAAAAGGTAGAGGATAGGGGTCTTTATATAGGGCTAGGCTAGGGTTAGGGTTTGGATTAAAAATATTTAAAAAATATATAAAAAACATTAAAAATTCATTAAAAATCATTAAACCTAGGAGTAAAAGGGATTTATTGGCCAAATCAAAACCGATCCAGGTATAATAAGTGTGCAAGAGGGTTGACCAAGTCAAGAGACAACTTTTCTCAGTTGGTGACTCGGCCGTCCGGCCAAGTCCGGCCGGCGGCGCCTGACCGAGTCGGCCGAGTCGCCGGCCGACGGCGCCGAGTCGGGCCGAGTCAAGGGTCCAATGGCCGGGGGTTTTCCTGAGGAACAACTTGGTATTTTTACTTTTTGTTGTCCAGTACATATTTTGGGAGTTATGGCCTTTTTACCGTTGACTTCCAAAAAAAAATAAAACAAAATAAATACAAAAATAATGTGGGGCATGGGATTTGAACTCCGGTGGCTTGGTTTAGCAGTGCAAGGTATTACCAATGAGCTACAAGCTTCTTCTTATAATTATTGTAAGGAATTAGATACTTAAATTGTTTCCAGCAACATTAATACTCCAAGTATACACTATATTTAAAGCAAATTTTTGGTATACAAATTTGGAGTTGTTACAATCTACCCTCCTTACAAAAATTTCGTCCTCGAAATTTACAACTTTTATTTAAGGACTAGTTTACAAAAAGGTGCGGATATCTTGCACGCATCTCATCCTCCCTTTCCCACGTGGATTCTCCTGGAGTGTCTTTCCTCCACATTACCCGGACCAAATTAACTTCTTTGTTCCGAAGTGTCTTCACTTTCCTGTCGAGGATCTCCACAGGTTGTTGCTCACAAGACAAATCGGGCTGTATCGTGAGTTCGGAATGATCAAGTACATGGCTGGGGTCACTCACATACCTTCTGAGTTGGAATATGTGGAACACGTTATGCACTCCTTCCAATGAGAGTGTAAGCGCTAAACGATATGCCACTTCATCGACTCGTTCGAGTATATCGAACGGTCCAATGTATCTCGGACTCAACTTTTCCCGTCTTCCAAATCTGATCACTCCGCGGTTCGGAGAGATTTTCAAGAATACATGCTCTCCTGGCTGGAACTCCAAGTGTCGTCTCTTCGCATCAGCCCAGTGTTTCTGTCTATCTTGGGCTATGCGCATTCTTTCCCTGATAGTACGAACCACATCAACGGTTTCTACTATCATCTCTGGTCCAAGGAGTTCTCTATCTCCGATGTCGTCCCAACTTAATGGCGATCGACACTTCCTTCCATATAATGCTGCAAAAGGTTCCATTCCTATGCTTGCTTGGTAGCTGTTGTTGTACGCAAACTCCACAAGATGTAGGTGATCTTCCCACAATCCTTTGAAGTCGAGCATACATGCTCTGAGCATATCCTCCAAGATCTGAATTGTTCGTTCCGACTGACCATCTGTTTGTGGATGATAAGCCGTGCTGAAGTTCAGACTTGTTCCCAAGCTAGCTTGCAGACTTTACCAAAATTGCGATCGGAACCTGGTGTCACGATCGGAGACAATCCAGACCGGTACTCCATGAAGTCTCACAATTTCCTGTATGAGTTCATGGGTATCAGAGATAGTACGTTATGAAGAGTTTAAATCTTAATTTAGATTATTACCTCCATGTACTTCTTCGCTAATGTCTCAGTTGATTGGCCAACTCGAAATGGGATGAAGTGAGCCGATTTTGTGAGTCGATCCACAATGACCCAAATCGCATCGTTACCCTTTGTGCTGCGAGGAAGAGCAGTTACAAAGTCCATCGTGATGTGCTGCCACTTCCATTCTGGGATTGGTAACGGTTGAAGTAGTCCAGCTGTCCTGTGATGTTCAGCCTTTACTTGCTGACACACCAAGCATTTTGCGACACTCCTGGCTACTTCACGCTTCATTCCATGCCACCAATAATTCTGACGTAGATCTTTGTACATTTTGGTACCTCCAGGATGTACTGAATAGGGAGAGCTGTGAGCTTCTTTCATTAACTCTTCCCGAACAGGACCCTTTGGTACACACAATCTGCTGCCGTATCTCAAAGATCCATCTTCATGGATGATGAAATCTGTTCTGAGTCCATTCTCCACTTGTTCTCTGATCTTTTGCAACTTAGCATCGCTGGCTTGAGCTGCTTTGATCTGATTGACAATAGTTGATTGGATTTGTAGATTCATCAAATTTGAAACATCACCTGGCATGACTAGTTCAATCTCCATCTGATGTAGGTCCTGCTGAAGCTTCCACTGGGCGGTGAGATTCATTGATAATGGTTGGTGACTAAGAGCATCAGGTACTACGTTCACTTTTCCTGGATGATATTGCAAATTGATGTCGAAGTCCGCCATAAGTTCTAACCATCTTCTCTGCCGCATATTCAACTCCTTCTGAGTAAACACGTACTTCAGACTTTTATGATCTGTGTAGATGTTCACTCGTTCACCAAGTAAGTAGTGGCGCCAAATCTTGAGAGCAAAAATAACGGCTGCCAACTCTAGATCATGCGTCGGATAATTGCGCTCATGAGTCTTCAGTTGTCTTGATGCATAAGCCACAACCTTACCGTGCTGATGTAGAACACATCCTAGTCCCTTACCGGATGCATCACAATGTACTTCGAATCCTCCGGTTTGATCCGGTATGACGAGAATAGGTGCAGATGTCAGTCTTGACTTGAGTTCTATGAAAGCTTGCTCGCATGCTTCTGACCACACAAATTCTTCATCTTTTCTTATGAGCTTGGTCAGGGGTGTTGCTATCTTCGAAAAGCCTTCAATGAATCTTCTGTAATACCCAGCTAAGCCCAAGAAACTCCGAATATCCTTTACTGATTTTGGTGTAGGTCATTCGCTGACTGCTGAAACCTTTGCTGGATCTACAGAAATCCCTTCTCCTGATACGATGTGTCCAAGAAAACCAACTTGTTTTAGCCAAAACTCGCACTTGCTGTACTTGGCATAAAGCTTATGTTGTCGAAGTGTTTCCAGGACAATTCGTAAGTGCTCCGCATGCTCTTTCCGATTCTTAGAATATACCAGGATGTCGTCGATGAAGATGACAACGAACCTGTCTAAATACTCCCAGAAAACTTGGTTCATAAGGTTCATGAAGATTGCTGGTGCATTGGTCACTCCAAATGCCATTACTAGAAATTCGTAATGTCCATAACGAGTTCTGAAAGCTGTTTTGTGAATATCAGCCTCCTTGACCTTCACTTGATGATATCCTGAACGAAGATCTAGTTTAGAGAAGACACAAGATCCACTTAGCTGATCGAATAAATCGTCGATGCGCGGGAGTGGATACTTGTTCTTTATAGTAACTTTGTTCAAGGCCCTATAGTCGATGCACATTCTGTATGAACCTTCCTTCTTCTTCACCAACAGTACAGGTGCTCCCCAACTTGAAGTGCTGGGACGAATCCATCCTTTCGCCAGTAATTCGTCCAACTGTGTTCGAACTTCCTTCAATCCTTCCGGACTTAGTCTATACGGTGCTTTGATCACTGGTTGTGCTCCTGGTACTAAGTCAATACTGAATTCAAGAGCTCGATCGGGAGGCAAACCTGATATATCGTCAGGGAATACGTCGTCGAACTCTCGAACTACCTCCGGTCTTGATTCTTCCTCTTCATGAGCTGCTGCAACTACTGCTTCCTTTGGCTTCGCTTTGTAAGTACTTGGCTCCAATGTACGATCTCCACTCTTGAAATAGAAGACCGGATGATCTGGAATCTCAAATACTACCCTCCTTTGACGACAGTCGATGGTAGCATAAAAGGTTCCAAGCCAGTCCATTCCTAGAACCACATCGAAGTTTGGTATGTCCAGTACTTTGAAGTTGGCGTAAAACTCTCGTCTGCAGACGATGACTGGACACATACTGTATCCCATAGTTGTCTTTAGAACACCATTTCCAGAACTGACGTTCCAGCTGGATACAAACGGTGAGACTGGAATCGCATGGGTTCGGACAAACCGTTGCGACATAAAGCAGTGGGATGCCCCAGTATCAAACAGTGCAAGTGCAGGTAGTGAAGCTACTAGGATTGTACCTAAGGTATATGGGATAGGTTCAGGTATAGGGAAAGTGTGTAGGTAACCAAACTAAAAGATAAGTTTGAGAAGGAAATTTACCAGTAATGACTTGGCCAGTGGCCTCAGCTTCTTCCACAGACATCATGAAAGCCTGGCGCTTCGGCACATTCCTCCTGGCCTGAGGAGCATTCCTCTGAACGTTCCTTTGAGCTTGATGGAACTGTCGAGAAGGTGGTGCAGCTTGTGGTCCCCTAGGTGGTGCAGGCAGTGCAAGTCTGGGAGCAGGTGCCGGAAGAGCTGGTCGCTGCTGATAAGTATTTGCTGGCCTGGGTGCAGCAACTGAGTTCTGCCTTTGGGGACAAGATCCAATATCATGAGTGGCTGAACCGCAGATTAAGCAGAGGCGGTTGGCTCGACGGCAGTCCTTCATCATATGTCCAGTTCTCTTGCAGTAAGTGCAAAAGGCTGGGCTAGGACGATGAGTTGGTACTCCGGGTCGCCTCGGCACGAAAGATGGTCTGGACGTGGCTCCACCTGCCATCTGGTTGGCAGGGCGTTTGACTCCTGCAGACTGAGGTCTGCCCCTCTCTTTTATGACTGCCTCATAACTGCGGGCAGCTTCTAGGGCTTCTTCATGAGTCAAAAACTTTCCTGTGGCTAGAGCAGCCTTGATCTCTGTGTCCAAACCTTGCTGAAAACGACGGGCTCTGATCTCGTCCGTCGGTATCAGGTGTGCCGCGAATCTGTTTAAAAATTGTGTTAGCTGTGTAATATGTGATATTTCAAAAATTGAACTATTGTGACATATCTTACCGGCTCAACATAGTGAACTCAGCACCGTATTCATCTACCGATTTCTCCCACATTGATCCTTGCTGTAGATGAATAAACTGCTGCTCCATAGCGAACCTGGCAGTCACTGGGAAATATTTCGCGTCAAACTTCTCGCGAAATGTCTTCCATTCAATCGGCTGCGCTAGACGGGTTTCTTCCGCCTTCCACCAATTTCGAGCATTATCCGTGAGCTGTAGCTTCGCTACACGGACCCAAGCGTTATCTGGCACTTGAGCTGCTGCCAGATCGTCTTCGATGCTTTGTGCCCATTCTTCTGCTTCGAGAGGGCTTCCTTTACTAGAGAACTGCTTTGGGTGCAAAGCCCGGAATTGCTTTACTCCCGGTGCATCGTTATCAGGACGGCTCAGAAGTTGTTGTTGTCCCTCGAGAAGACTACGAATCGCATCAAATAACAACGTCTGCTCAGTGGGTGGTGCGGGAACAGCTGGTGTGAGAGGTAGTGCTGGTGGGGTGTTGTTGATGTTGGTGCTGGTGTTGTTCGAGGAATCCATAATCCTGAAGAAAAATTTGGATTAGGACAGAATCAAATACATGAAATGATAAGATTCAAGAAATAGAGATTTGCAAGTTTCAAAGAACATGAATTGTAAAGAATGTTTTAGTTGCTGGTTCTTGTGTTATATTGCTTAGGTTGTTCATGCAGATCAGAACTGCATGACAGGGATTCATACAGCTCCGGACCTGCATGGGCCACCAACAAAACCTGTCACGCCCCGCTTCCCAGTGTACGGCGGAGTGGACGTGACGAGGCCCGCTATGTATATACTCAGAAGTATATACGCTAAGCGTAACTAAGCAATATAAAGTAAATCACAAGAGACGAATAATATGGAAATAACAGCAACTTTTATTAATAACATTCTTTTTACAATGCAGGAAAAGAAAATACAACTGGAATGAAAAAGCAATGCCTAAACAGTGGCATAACAGGAAATGAAATAAACTGGAAAGAACAAGGTACAATTATCTAGAGCTCTGGGTCTGCCTGGAACTGCTCCAAATCTTCACTGATGGGCTCGATCTCAGCTTGGTCCAACGCACCTGACGACATTCAAAGAAGAAAGAGATAGAATGTCGTCAGCGAACTGGTCGCTCGGTAAGTCCCACAAGAATAAGAAGAATGAGAATGATAGAGTAACAGTGTTTTCTAAAGTATTATAATGTTGAATATTATGGAACATTGTGTAACGCTGTTGTTTGTAGCTTGGTACAGAAGGATACCAGTGTATACGAGGGGGATCTCTATATGTTAGAGATCAGGGCAAACGGAAAGTACAAGGAACCGTTATGCCACGGTACAACAGCAACAGGATTCAGGTTAGGTGTCTTAATCTAACCACCTCGTGCCACCTTTAACATCTTCCGTACCAATCTATCCCTTAAACCCCGTAATGTTTTAACAGTAGTGTAGTATTGGAATATGTAAGTTGGTTGACTGACCAAAACCATGATATCAGTAAATATGTTGCAACTGTATAATCAGGTAAATGGAATATCAGGATAATGGATGAATATCCATGGTTTGATTCAGTCAAAATGAATATATTGTTAACTGGGTTCATGGATTCATGTATTCAAATTGTATTGGAATATAAAAGCATATAGATTGACTTGAATCATATTCGAGTCAAGAATAGTCAGACTCTAACCCGAGTCAGACTAAAAGAAAAGAATTTGAAGTTCAATATTAGCTAGGGGCCTTATTGTAATTTGTGAAACTTGAGGGGGTTTTATGTAAAAATACTTTTGTATAGTTTTCAAAATACACCTCAAGTATTTAACATTCATATTTAATTGTTATAATGAATGTGAATTTTATTTGTGTTATTCTAGTGAATATATCCTAATAAAAGTATTATTTGTTTTATCTGAAGTTCATGGTATTTTAGTGTAACTTTTAATCTTGTAATTTTTTAGAAAAATGTGGAAACTTTATATTAGGATAAAATAGGTGTTAAAATGATAATTATATATATATATATATATATATATATATATATATATATATATTAACACATGAATAATTTTTAAACGAGTATTTTATCTTTAAAAATCTCATTTTCCTTAAATATCGTATTTTAAACCTTTCGAGACCGAATGCTCCTTGCGGAGGTCTGAATCTCGCACTACTAGCCTGCGGGTGCACGATGAACCGTACTTTCCCTAACAGGTTCCCCAAAAGTGGGTTGTAGCGGCGCTTTGCTTAGGTTTATAAATACTTTTCATTTGGGAAAACGGTTATATTAATATAGGGTATTTATTTGCAAAAAGTATAGTTTTCCGTATTTTTAGTCATTAGGGTTTCCTAAACCAACTAGCCGATTTCTAAGGTCTAAACGATGAGTCATTAGAAGTCTCAAATCGCCTCTTCACCGTCAATTGCGGCCAGGTAAGTACAAGTGAGGAGGGAGGGATCCGCTCACGAATCGTGAAACGGGCCTTTTAAAGTTACCTAAGCTCACTTGCCTAGCCTAGACACCACAAGACAGTTTAGATAAACGATCGATATCCATGACCAATCGTGTTTTCATTTTATTAAAATATTTTATCTAAAAAGTTTACAACTTAAAGCTTTAAATAAAAGTTATAAAGATTATGGTATTTTAGTGAAAAGTCCTGTAATTCCGTATTCTGTATTTTGACATTTATCAATTAGGGTTATATTGAGTGTGCGTAGGGGTAGGTCATTACCCCGTGACTTATATTAAGTTTTGGTGAAGTTTAAAGGTAAAACATGCTATGTTAAACTTAAAGGTATTATAGCGCAAGAATACGGTATTCAGAAACGTTATCATTTTATGTGTGAAATTTCATTCAAAGTGGGTTCTACAAGTTTAGTGATCAAGATAAACCTATTTAGGAGTGAGGGAATTAATTAAACTAAGAAAAATGAACTTCATGGTATTTTTATGAAAAGAATACGGTTTTGCAAAGAAGTTATCATTTCATGTGAAAAAGTTTGATTAAATTGGTTTATGGGTGATTAATAGTCAACAAGCATATGGGTAGATAATATGTATTAGGTGACAAGTGGAAATTTAGAGAAAAACCGAATCGGAAATCGGTTTATCCGATTTCCGTCGGGTTCCAAAAAGTCGTATTTTTATCTTAAAGAAAAGAGAGATAGAAGGAGGTGGGACTTACGATTTGGACAAGCTAAGGAAGCTAGAGGTCATGGTGGTTGTCGATTCGTTGAAAACATCGCGAAGGTCCTGATCCGGTCGCCGGAATCCGTCGTCGATTTCGGCAGCGCTTCGCTTCTCGCTCTTCGTACCAAGTTCTCGAGAATTTGAGAGAGTGGACTTAGAGTTGTGAGGGGAAAAGGTAGAGGATAAGGGTCTTTATATAGGGCTAGGCTAGGGTTAGGGTTTGGATTAAAAATATTTAAAAAATATATAAAAAACATTAAAAATTCATTAAAAATCATTAAACCTAGGAGTAAAAGGGATTTATTGGCCAAATCAAAACCAATCCAGGTATAATAAGTGTGCAAGAGGGTTGACCAAGTCAAGAGCCAACTTTTCTCAGTTGGTGACTCGGCCGTCCGGCCAAGTTCGGCCGGCGGCGCCGGACCGAGTCGGCCGAGTCGCCGGCCGGCGGCGTCGAGTCGGGCCGAGTCAAGGGTCCAATGGCCGGGGGTTTTCCTGAGGAACAACTTGGTATTTTTACTTTTTGTTGTCCAGTACATATTTTGGGAGTTATGGCCTTTTTACCGTTGACTTCCAAAAAAAAAATAATTACAAAAATAATGTGGGGCATGGGATTTGAACTCCGGTGGCTTGGTTTAGCAGTGTAAGGTATTACCAATGAGCTACAAGCTTCTTCTTGTAATTATTGTAAGGAATTAGATACTTAAATTGTTTCCAGCAACATTAATACTCCAAGTATACACTATATTTAAAGCAAATTTTTGGTATACAAAATTGGAGTTGTTACAGAATCCAACCCTTCTCAAGCAATTCAGCAACCTGTTTCTTAACTTCTTACAATCCTACTGGTGCCATTGGATAATATGCTTTGGATACTGGCGCTGCACCAGGAATAAGATCAACTGCGAACTCCACGTCTCGCTTCGGTGGTAAACCGGATATATCTTCAAATATGTCCATAAAATCGCGAACAACCGCCGGCTCTTCACTATTATCAACTTCCATCGATGCAAGGATATCATTTGTCGGCCTAGCCCTAAACTCGACTAGCCCGACAGAACTGCTTCCTTACCGCAACTGCTGTCTGCTGCAAACTCCCTTTCATCCCAGATAAACTCTGCTGCTTCCGGCTGCCGCAAGTACTTGTGAGAAAGTGGTCAAACCCAGGGAGACAATCTGCCTCTGGATGTCCACGTCCAGGCTGCGCATGAAACTCCGTGCCCTGTCTGCATCGTTGGCAACTAAGGTCCAGTGAAACTACTGAGTCTCGTCCATTCTGCTGCATGCACATCTACGGGTGCTCCCTTCTGCTTAAGTCCGATGAACTTCTCTTCCATTTCCTCCCGTGCAGTCTGCGGGAAGAAATTCTCTAGGAAACTCTTCGAAAAAATCCGCCCACTTGATCGGCTTGGGCAAACGGTTCTCTTCTCCAAGCCACCATTCTCGGGCGTAATCCACTAACTGAATGCGTACCACATCAACTCTTTCTCATCTGGAATCTGTGCCGCAATCAGCAAATTCTCCGTGTCAACTAGCCACTGCTCGGCTGGCAACGGGTCCTCCAAACCAGTAAATGTAGACGGACCCAAACGCCTGAAATCTGCCATGGTCCCTACTCGGTCAACTGGTTTAGCTCCAACGTTGTTTACAGACTGCTGGACGGTCCGCAAACCTTCCTGGAATGATTCTGCTTGCTGCTGGATCGGCCCGGTCTGTCTCTTTTGATTCTCCAGCGTTCCCCTTATCACTCCAAGCATGGCGGCTTCGTCCACACGCCTCTGGTATGTCTTCAATTTCTTACCGGCCAAAATCCTGAACTCAAAATACCCAACATTAGCATGATGATAGATTCTGAACATAGATCAAGGCTAGAACTCCAAGATACTTAAATAGAGTACCGCATTGTAACTATGCCGCGGTATCATAGCCACAATGTCACGACCCGAAAGTACGGAACGTGACCAGCACTTAGATTACGAAACGTCTAGAGGCGCAACGTAACCTAAGTAAACCGAAGCCCAGAAATCTAAACCATAAAAGAAGAAGAAGAAGAAGAAAACATGTAGAATACAAGTTTAAAAGCAACATCAAATTTTTCCAAAAATTTCGGCAGAGTCTCCTCTGTAAAAACTGGCCCCCAAACGGGCTACAACAGGTATAATATGCATAAACAATAAAAAGCATCCCCAAACGGGAGCTAGCTCAACGCCAACAGGCGGAAACAACCACAACAAGCACAATAATATACAACGCCAAAGGGCGTGGCTCAAAACTCAAAAGAAAACAAATCCACCAAATCAGAATAATACATGCGCGACTCTAAGGTCGAAATAAAAGACTGGTCCAATAAACTTATCAATTAATACAAGTATGGTTGATGGAGCTTTCTAGATACAAATGAAATAATATAGATACAATGGTGGCTCAGATACAAGTGAACCAACCTACCGTGCAAATCACCCGGAAGGAAATCATGTGCCAGCAATCTGCCAAGAAAACCTGTACATCGAACCTGTAATAAAATTTGGCACAACGGGGGTGAGTTGCCAACTCGTGAGTAGAAGACATCTACGAAAAGAAATCGAATGCACGACGCTATCCTAGGTCATAGTAATACACCACTAAGTCCCAATCACCTAGTAATAGCAGGGTAATACTACGTGTAAAAGCAAATACTCCGTGCTCGTGTCAGTGCCTCATATAGTACTATGTCATATGAATGGATATGCATGCACCATGAATGTAAAATAACCAAATCCTGAAATCCAGATATGTCTGTATAAGAAATGTTTTAGCTGTTATCACAGTAAAATGTGTATAAGAATCTGAAATCTCAACAATGAAATCCATAGAAATCCGTGTCAAGCATCGACACAAACATGTAAATCTCAAGTCTCATAGTCTCAATATCTCGGGCTCCGTCAGTCCGGATCGGCCCATATCATCAAATCTCACGACAACGGTCGGTATCCTCCGGATATCCGCCGCGCCAGACATCACCGGTAGGTAGCCTTCCCCTGCCAGGCTCATCGTCTACAACTCGATCTTCTTGCCCCGGGGTACCATACCGGGCCCACCATGTACCCGAGACGGTTCATCCACTCCTCGAATCGGGTCTCGAAATCCATCAGAAAACACGAAATCTCATGGTGGACGACAAATACATCACGAGAAAACCGCATCTTATTTTTAAAAAGAGAGGAGGAGAGAGAGAGAAGTTTTTATATATATTCTTGCGGTTTTCCCCAAAAATCCAGAAATCTCACAGAAATCCAAATCTCAAAACCATGAGTAGTATATGATAAATGTCGGCATATGCTCATAATACTGTGCGATAACATGAAAATATGAATGCAGGAATGTCTAAGTAATGAATATCATGTCTATACTAACATCAGAGAGTAATCACAATATTATATCGGTTTAGTTGTTAACTGATTTTATCAATAAAAGATAATATGATCTAAAGTGTACGTGACATAGCAATTACCGATGATGATGTGTGTGAGCCGGCAAATAAGTGTGCGTGGAATATGCGCATCATCGGTAATGGTGCTGGTGTCCTAACAGGTAAGGTTTATACTGTTTATAGCAACATATGTATGAACATGCAACATTATGATACAATGCGAAAGTAAATACGAATGTATATTACATACTCATTTAATATACTAATACTACTACCACTATATGACTCGAACCTAACCTAGTGTCCATCTAACCTCCTAAGGAAAACTAAACCTAAGAACTAGTCAATAGAAATAAGAGTCTACCTAAGGTCTGAATCAATATCCCTAATAGTCGGCGATCCAGCCTTAATAGCGTCACATACGTAGTACGGCTTCCTCGAATCAAGAGTGCGGATCAATCATCATATCCATGCCTCGTACGGTAAAATCTATCGCACGGCATCCCAATATCGGGGTACGGGTCAAGTATCTCCTAGGTGCCTCATCATTCGTATAATGTCATCATCAACACATCTCATGATCAAGGTGCTAAACTGTAATCCCATACATCAATCATATATCATTGCCATCGTAATATGCATCATTAGTTTATCCTCAGAAATATTATGTCACATGTTTCATATTGTGATTAAGTCATACTGAAATCATGTCGTCATCAAGTCACACCTATATGATATCGGCATCAGGTCATACCTATATAATATCGGCATCAGGTCACACCTATATAATGTCGTAATCAGGTTGTACATATATCATATCGTGATCAGTCACAAGTTGCAGTCCGGGTACTATTTTAGAGTCCCATGTATCTCAATATTATCACTACCCATTATAATTTATATATACCTGTTCATCATCTCATTCTCTAATGATCCGCTAACACTTAATACGACTGCATAGTCAAGAATCACGGCATCAAGCCCAGTTATACTGTTTCATCATACCTCAGATATCATATCGCAACAATGAATCCCATGTACGTGTTGTATATATATACCTATACCTAGTTCTATATATATATACAGATGCACGTATACACCATGACGTGTTCCAGTGTGTGCGTGTGTGTTTCTATCTGAAACCTACGAACCTCCTCCAAGGTATTCATCCTCTGGTATGCTTTTCCTAAATCGGTCTAGTCCAGCCTAGGGTCATTACTAGGGTCCTACTCATTAAGAATCTAGGGTCACATCTGGTTTCCTAATGTCAATAAGTACTATTCCTATTCTATGTTGCGGGGGTGCTAAACGCCATCCACCCGACTTCCCCCCGTAGATATACATCTACTCACCTGGTCCATGTCTGCCGACGACGGTGTCGCGATCCTCCTCTTCATCGCCCGTAGTCCACTTGAAGGGTACCTAAACGCAAACATATAAATAACATCGTAAACCGAATCACATACAAAAGTCAAACGATACAAGGAACAAGCATAGGTTAAAACCTATATCCCGTCCACGCAAAAGAACCAAATACCGCTCGAGATCGGCGTACAAACTCCGATGGATCGAGATAAACATCAACAAACAACTTGTAGTTTTAAAACACATTACTTATACTATAAAACATGATTAAATCTATCGAAACACTAAAATCTATCAAACCGTCCAATTTTGTAAAACCCGAAAATGCCAGTTTACCGTTTTTCATCAAAACTTGACATTTAAATGAAACCAATGGTCATAAAAACTTATTAAATAGCATAACTAGACTATACAAACTATTACTATATTTTTATTACACAAATTTATATAGATTTGAAATTTCTAGTTTGCACCCTTTAACAATTTTCAACATTTTTCAAGCAAAACACAACAATTCCACCACAAAACATGATTTTGCATAAATTAGTGACTTAAACCACAATTCATGATGATAATGATATAATGAAACCATAATTATATTTTTAATCTCATTTATTTAGGAATTTCTAAAATCTAGTTTACAAAAATAACAATTTTTATCACAATTTATCAATTATCCATAGAAACTAGCAATCGATTTAAGTTTTCCATTCCACCAACAAGTTAAAACTCTTATTAAGACCAAAATATAGTATTACAAATATTAATTGAGATTTATTTCACCAATAATTAGGTTTTATAGAAACCTAGTTAGCAAAAATTCCTAATTTAAACAATTTTCAATGAAAAATTTACAATTCAACAACCATGCAATATTTTCCAATTCTAAAAGTGTTAAACTAACTATTATAACCCTAAATAATTAAAAAAAATCATAACTTGAATTTACAAACCCTAACTTGAATTTTTTAAAAAAAACATAGAATTAATTCATTAAATCTAATTAAGCTTAATTGAACATCTAATAACAATAAATCAAAAGAAAGAAATTATACCTCCAAAAATATGAAATCCAAACAAGAAATGAGCCTCCAAAATGTATGCTATCCCACTCCAAAATCCATGTAAATATGAGCAAGAATAGAAGGGTAGAAAAATATATAGGATTTTGTGGAATTTTAATTGAATTTTTGATGTATTTTTGATGATTTTTGAATAAAAATGAGGTGGAAAATGGGGGGGGGGGGGAAGCCATGGTGATGGGGAGGCCGGCCACAATAAGGGGAAGAGGGAGAAACACATGAGAAATGGTGTAGAAACTTCTCCAAAATGTCATCATCTTAATGTCTTTTCATGCTTTATTCATTTCTTTTAATTCTTTTCTAAAATAACTCAAGAAAGATCTAGAAACAAGGAAAAATTTGCAAATAAATTTTGCATGATACACACTAAATTCTAATATGCCATGGTTCATTTTTATAAATTAAAACCATTTAAATTTGTAATTTACACTAATTTAGTGTAAAAATAAAGCTTATGTTAATATTTAAAATAATTAATTTAGGAAAAATATTTTATTAAACTAAAAATTTATAAGTGGCTAAATAAACACCATTTACTAGTAATTTCATAATTAAAATAGATATTTTTAAAATTATAATGAAAAACAATCCCGGTTTGGTTTTACGAAAATTACATTTTACTTTACCGAAAATCCTAAAATTCACTTAAACACTTTTATTCATTTAATTATTTATTTAATTACTTTTAAAACGTTACACACAATTACTTAACTCTACCCAAGTCGCCTAAGTCCTAGAGATAACAAGAAATCAGGGTTTTCGAGCCGATATGCAAAGGAAGTTTGCACATCGTAAAAGATATGATCAGGAAGAATGTGATTCAAGAATGGTAAACAGCAAAGTGGCAGGACATGTTTCCTAATCACGGGCATTCTGATTCGTGTATTGGGTACAATACCCAACTACAAAAGAATCAACCCAACTAACCTATGGCGCTCTGATACCAAAAGAATCATGTCACGCCCCGCTTCCCAGAGTACGCTAAAATGGGCACATGACATAGCCAACCATGCTACCTGTTGGTAGGAAGCATCCATCCACGGTCACATTACGACTGTAGAGATATCAAGAACAAATAAAACTATCTAAAAACATGTCCATAATCCAGAATAACAGGAGTCAATAATAAATAAATGCGGAAGCAAATGATCCAATACAAATAACTGAAAAGTATGTCCCATAATGCGGGCTCACATCAGGAAATAAATGCAGGAAATAAAACTAACTACTACTGAACTCACAGCTCAGCCTGCTGGCTAAAGTACTCCTGCTCGGACTGCGGCAGCGGCATGGAATCTGGGCCATGCAAAACCCAGACGTCAGCACGTCGTGTCATCAAGTAATATAATATAAACATGGTAACAGGCAATGCAATATTACATGAATAAAACAAGGGTAACGATAATATGAATCAAAGCAGTGCAGGGTAGTGTGCAGTGGGTAAACTAAACTGTTTTATCAGGTTTTCTATTCTAAAGTCTTTGAAATCAATTGATGAATCATCGATGTAACTCAATAGTATCCCGTGCGTGCCCGGGACCACGGTCATGATTCTCGGGGCTGAATCCGAGACGTGCCGCTAGGCAGTAACAGGTAGCAGGATGGGCGAGTGATGCCAGCATCATCACTCCGGGGCTGGCCTAGCCCGTAAGACTGATCAAAACAGGTAGTGGACTGTTGAGTTACAAGTCAAGTTTCACCTTTGATTTCCCCATACCCCCAAGTTATGTATGTCGAGTCAGGTATTCAGTAATCAAGAACTAATGCCAACACAGGATCAGGTAAAAGCAGGTTTGTCTGGATAGACAACAGGAACGGTCCATGAGGACTACATGTCAGGTTTGTTGGCATTAGACACAAGATCAGGTAACGGGTCGGGTCATGGTACATCAGGTCAAGTCAACAGTATACGGTACCATGTCAGGTGTATCAATATATACATGTGTAGCAATGTCAGGTCAAGATGCAAACAATATCATGGGTGTGCTCACAATCAGATATATAATCAACATGGGTATTAACAACATGAGATAAGCAATGAATTGCATAATAAGCAGTTTCATTCAAATTACAAGAGTGCAGTAAAACGACATAGCCGTTTAGTCATGTTAACGGGTTTAAGCACCCTGAGCGGTGCAATAATTTATGTAACGGTTCAATTCAGTTATTTCAGGTTAAATGCATGCGAGTGTCTGAATGTAACAGAACTACAGGGATAATTTCTACCAGCTATTTTAACAGTAAAATGTGATTGAACAGGTAGATATGATTATTAGGTTCAATTTACAAACTGTGGGTTCCATGTTTAACAGTAAAATGATATAATGCAATATTGTACCCGAAAGTGGGAAACGATTGTACCAAGTTAAATTTACAGGTTTAGGGTGTCATAATATATATGTAAATATAGTATAGCATGTGGCAAGGGGTACTTGCCTCGACGAGTCATGAACCGGGAAAAATGGAACGTAAACATCGGCGGGGAAACTCACGACGGATGCACGATTCACGGATTGAACCCAAACAATGAACAAAGGAACCACGCGGGTCGGGGTACCCCGCTGGATCGTCGGGACACGTCACCGGCACGTCCGGATTCCGGCGAGCATGTGAACAGTAAACCGTCAAGATATGCCATTCAAGAATAAAAGGAACCATAGGAGAAAGGAAGGAGGAAAAGAAGTAGAAGGCTTACAGTGGGTCGTATGAAGGCCGGGGAGACAGGTCGAGATTGCCGGCGGCGACAGATCCGGCGATCGAATCCTATGCAGTGGGTGTGCGCAGGCTACGGGTGGCTGCGGCTGGGTGCAGGGGTGCGGGAAAGGAGAAAGGAGGGGAGAGGAGATGGTCGGGGGTGAGAAGGGTGAAGGTGGTGGTGCGGGTGTCGACGACGATGGCTGCGGCGGCGAGGGCAGTGGTCGCGGCTGAGGGTGCAGGTGGTTTCGAGGGTGGAAGAATGAGGATATGGGTGAGACGAGGAAGAGGGGGCGAGGGTGCTGGTGGTAGCGGCGTCAGCGTCGGGGCTGCGGCGGCGAGGATGGAGGCGGCTAGGGCTTGCTGCCGTTGGGTTTCTCGCAAGGGCTCGTGGGGTTCTCTGTTCTCGTCATGAAGAAAAGTGAGGAGGGAAATATTTAAAAGGGGAGATAGAGAAATTTTATGGGAGAGAGAGAGAGAGATTGAGGGGTAGAGAGAGAGAGAGATAGAGAGAGTTATGAAGGGGAGAGAGAGAGAGAAAAACTGTGATGGGGCCCATGAGATATATAGATCTCCTGATTGGCTGAAAGAATGATTTCAAACGTTTAGAAAACAAAAAAATATTTAAAGATTTTATACTAACAGTAAAGATTTATAAGGTTAATAGTAATATTCGTTGGTTTTAAAATATATAAAATTTGGGATTTTGGCGGTAAATAAAATATTTTCAAATCGCGCCCGGATTGGGTCCAAAAATTTGAAATTTAAATAAAGGGATTTCAAGCGGGTTCCAAATTTTAAAATTAAGTGTCTTATGATTAAAAAGCATACCCCCAAAACGGACACGTGTACACGCGCGTAGCCGTCCAAACTCGCTCGTTTCACTGAACGGGACGAGAACACAATACACGGACGCTACCACAAGGCTAGGGGTGTCTAGTAGGCCAAGATGGATATTTTTAATTTTATTTTAGATCCCAAAAATTGTTATATGCAGAAATGACTTTGCCAGGTAAAATTTTACAGTAAGCCACAAACAAGCAAGATAAATGAAATGAGTACCACATTATGCTCAAACAGTAACTGAAAATAGTAGCATTGGGCTCGGGTGTTACAATCCACCTCCGACACAAAAGATGCGAACATTTGCGAGAAAATCTAGCTGCGTAATCGTACGTTGCCCGAAAAATCTCGGACCTATGAACGCTTAACCGAAACGTCGTTAAACTAGTACAAACCGCGGTGTCCCCAGGCTGACGTTGTAATATAAAAAAATGGTACGCCCACAAACGAAATGGGCACGGATGAAATCCCGAAAGGGCTCCGTGAGTAAAAACAGCAGGGCTACCGGCGAGTTTTGTGAAAACCTGAAAGGGCGCAATCTCGTTAAAGGCACTTGCAAGGTCCTCTCGACCTTTTGTAAGAAGAAATCACCTGCGTGAGATCCTTACGACTCACAAGGGAGCAACACACTTAGGGATCCCAATGATTCCTAAGGAGAAAACACATTTACGAGATCCTCACGACTCGTAAGGAGAATTCCCCTTTGAGACCCTCACGGCTCACAGGGTTCAAAAACCTTAAGCTACAGGGATCTGAACCTGTTTTTAAGCCATCACAATCTCCAATGCTGCCCTACGAGCGTTTCAATATCGACCCTTGTATACAATCCACTGGCACGAATAAACATTTCCCTAATAGATTCCTACCAGCGACTAGGGATATGCTCACACAGTGAACGACCCTTATAAGTCCTCTCGACTTATAAGGAGAAAACACTCTTGTAAGACCCTTACGACTTATAAGAGAACATACACTTAAGAATCCTCACGATTTTTAAGGAGAAAACACACCTACGAGATCCTCACGACTCATAGGGAGAAATACCTTTATGAGACCCTTACGGCTCGTAAAGTCAAAAAGTCTTAGTCAATAGGATCCTAACCCTGTTTGCTAAGCTACCTTTGTTCGACATCGACAGAGGCAAATGATGATTCGCTCCTGGCAATATCCCAGTGGTAGCGATGCTGATGCCTAAATCGGTATCAAATCCCAAGTCCTTTCACGGCAAATGATGATTCGCTCCTGGCAATATTCCAATTGTAGCGATGCTGATGCTAAGACTAGCATCAGATTCCAAGTTCCATACTCGCGATAAAAAATCAGCGAGCCAAAAATGCATATGAAATAGCCGAAATGATAGGGCAACTTGCAACAAAATTAGCAAGTAAAAATATATGCATACAAAATAACCGAAATGATTGGGCAACTCGCAATACAAAAAACAACGAGTAAAAAAATATATAGCCAAAATGATTGGTCGGGTCGAGAGTGGTATGATCGGGCCCCCAGGCTCAGTTCGTAGTTAAGGACCTCGTCAGCGCGGATTTCCGAGGCGGTTAGGCGTATCCTTCGATGACGTCAGCGGATCAGAAAGGAGATCGTGTATTAAAGAGGGAGCGCCGATTTTATCGTACGTTCGTTGAGGAGCAGACCACGTGTCCGACGTCGGTTGGCTGACGTGACGGGTCTTTGCTGTCTTCTGTGCTCGAAGGGACGTTTCCAATGGTCACGCGACACGTGAATGTCGACGGATGGCGAGCGCGAAGCGTTGCTTTGGCGGGAAACGATCTGCGCCATTGGATGCGTTGCCAGAGTACTATAAATAGAGGTGGGATCCCCCCAGGGTCCTCACTTTCGCCATCATTTCCTCATTGCTGCGAGAGATAGCTCGGCGCTTTTTCTTTTAGGTCGGATCTCTCGCGCTCTTTCCTCGGATGACTCCTTCTTTGAATCAGGTTAGATGTCTTTCTCTGAGTAGTTTGTTAAGATAGTTAGGGTAGAGTCTAGGGAGTCTTCTTTTGCTTCCTCCTCTGCCCCATCCGAGTCGGATTCCCCTCGTAGAGTTAGGGTTACCCGCGTCGCTCGTGGTCAGACGACGGGAAGGGTCCCCAAAGCGCGCATCGGGAATGCGCGCGATGCGCCCTCTCTCCTAAGGAATGTGGACGAGCTCACCACAATCCGGGCTTGTTTCCACATTCCCTCTAGCTATTCACTTCATTTGGCTAGGGAGGACGAGAGGGCGGAACAGGTGCACGGCAAGGAGATCGCCTTGTACCTGGATGCGTTCTGGGCTGGGATGCGTCTGCCCTTTTCCCCCGAGGTATGCGGGGAGCTACGTTGCTTCCAACTAGTCCCGGGCCAGCTAGTGCCGAACTCATAGAGAATTCTCCTCGTGTTCCTGGTCCGGTTGAGACTTGATGAAATCCTTTTCAGCTTGACCCTTCTCCTCTCCTCTCTTTGTTATAAAAATCACCTCGGCACCCGTAAGGACGAGCTGAGCTGGGTGTACGTTTCCTTTAGAAAACGCAGGGGAGAGGCAGCCTGGTCGGGGGTCGTGGTAGTTCCTTCTTCCATCCACGAATGGATGGAGAAGTTTGTATTCGTCGGGCCACCCAAGGGCAAGGGTTGTCCTGTGCCTGTACAGTGGCACAGGGCCGACTGCCCGTAGGTGAAGCGGTCGTCCTCTCTCGAGGCGAGGGCAGTGTCGATGTGGGAGCCAATCCAATGGGCGGATGTTTTGCTTTCCGAGCAGGCCCTCAGTTGGGCCGGGCTCGGCCCCGCTCGATTCATGTGTAAGTTAGGAGTTTAGCCGACCTGTTTAGACTTGCATACTTTTCTTTCGCCCTTTTCAGCGTCACTAACTCCCTTTGTGTATTCTCCTTTTTGCAGAGCAAATGGATCAATCTAAATTCCTGGCTGCCATGGCCGTTAAGAAGGGGAGGAAGACCGGGGGCGCTAGCTCGTCATGCCCTGGCTCGAGCCCGGCCTCGAGGGTAGCCACACCGGCTAGGCCTTCCTCCACACCCCGAGCCTCGGAAACCAGGCGCGGGGAGAGCCACAAGCATGCTCGAGAACCGGAGCCCCGGGCGAGGGAGATGGAGGATGAGGCCTACTCCCCAGGTCCTCCTAAATAGGTACAAGAGGACGGTATCTCGACCTCCGTCCTCCCCGATTTTAGTGCAGGAGGGGGACGTTTGCTTCGAGGTGCCCTCAGGGATTTCTGTCGCCGATAGCTAGCTTTCGGAGATGGAGCGATCGGCCGAGGGCAAAATTCCCCGGGGGACCTTCAAGGCCCAATTCGCCGCCATTGCTCAGGAGGCGGTACAGGTCAATATCTGTTTTCCGTTGAGGTTTTCGTCAAGCATTTTTTTTCCGGATCGGATGCTTTTTAACCCCGCCTTTTATCTTCCTCAGGTCCTCCAGCACTGCGCCCTCATCGCCAACATAAAGCATAGGGATATTGCCCCGGTGATGCAAAAGGAGGGCGAGTCTTCCTCATGGGAGGATGATCTGCGGCTGGCGAAGGAGAGGATCGCCGCCCTCGAAACCCGGGTGGCTGTTGAGGAGGTGGTGAACTCCAAATGCAAGGAGTCCATTCGCCTCCTGAAGGAATCCAACAAGGGCATCAAGGCTAAGTTAGAGAAAGACAGGGTGCACAACGCCACTATGAAGAAGACGTGGGACACCCTTAAAAGGGAAACCGAGGCGGCGAAGGAGGCGGTGAAGATCGCCGACCTCCGGGCTACGAAGGCGGTGGAGAGGTACAAGACATCGTAACAATTCTACACCGACCTTACCGACACCTTGGCCATTGTTTGGCACTAGGCCTTCGACGCTGTCAAGGCGTTGATGCCGGGGTTTGCTGATGGCGAGCTTCGGCTCGAGTACCCCCTCTTCGACGATGAGGCGCAGGGGAATGCCGACGGAAGTGCCGCCGGTGGGAGTGCCGCCGGTAAGACTCCCAGTGGGAGCACCGATCCCAAAGTCGTCAGCCCAGCTGCCGGCGCCAAGGCTCCTGGTGGGAGCACTGACCCTAAAGCCGTCACCCCGGCTCCCAGCGCTGAAGCTCCTGGAGGTAGCGCCGACCCTAGAGCCGTCACCCCTGCTCCCGACGCCGGCATAGAGCAGGTCGAGATCCTCCCTGGTCCTAAGGCCTGAGCCTTCCAGCCTCCTGCTTTTTCCTTTTTTTTCGAATTTTGTAAGCCTTCGGGCAATTTTGTAAGGACTTTCAGACCGTGAATAAAGATGTTTTTGATTTTTCTTCATAGTAATGTTTTCTTGTATGAGCTTGTTGGTGTTTTCCTCATCCCACGAGTCAGGCCGTAGGTCGGTAACCGGTCTTTTAGATGGCGATAGCTATAGGTTGATAACCGTTCTTTTAGATGGCGATGGCACATCGAGTGAAAGCCCAATATTTGTTAAGTATAGAAAGGCCAGTGTTCTGGTGCCCCCGAAGTCGAGGTGACGATCGCTCATATAAAATACATCAGCAGACTCCATCGAGTAGAAAGGTATAGCTTTGCCTGTCTCTTCGAGTTGGACCGGGACCACCTCCTTTAGTGTACCTAGCTTGAATTGGTCGGTGTCGGCCGATAAGTAAAGCTGTTTAGTGCGTCTGAAAGATGGCTTTAGACCCTTAGCATAGATGGGTAGGAAGTTAGCCGTTAAGGATGGACCGAGCAGGGAAGCTGCTCGGTGGCTTCTTGAGGAGGTTTTTTTATCCTTGGCATCGGTGGGTAGTGAACTACCATCCATGGATGGATCGAGCAGAGAAGCTGCTTGGTGGCCTTTATTGAGGGCTTTCGATCCTTGGGATGGATGGGTAGGAGCTACTCGCCAGGGATTGACCGAGCATGGAAGCTGCTCGATGGCCTCTTGATGAGCGCTTTTGATCCTTGGTGTCGGTGGATAGTAAACTACCAGCCAGGGATTGGCCGAGCAGGGAAGCTGCTCGGTGGCCTCTTGTTGAGGGCTTTCGATCCTTGGCATGGATGGGTAGGATCTACCCGCCAAGGATTGACCGAGCAGGGAAGCTCGGTGGCCTCTTGTTGAGGGCTTTCGATCCTTGGCATGGATGGGTAGGAGCTACCCTCCAGGGATTGACCGAGCAGGGAAGCTACTCGGTGGCCTCTTGATGAGGGCTTTCGATCTTTGGCATGGATGGGTAGGAGCTACCCATCAGGGATTGACCGAGAAGGGAAGCAACCCGGTGGCCTCTTGATGAGGGCTTTCGATCTTTGGCATGGATGGGTAGGATCTACCCGCCAGGGATTGACCGAGCAGGGAAGCTGCCCGGTGGCCTCTTGATGAGGGCTTTCAATCCTTGGCATGGATGGGTAGGAGCTACCCGCCAGGGATTGACCGATCAGGGAAGCTGCTCGGTGCCCTCTTGATGAGGGCTTTTGATACTTGGCATCGGTGGGTAGTAAACTACCAACCAGGGATGGACCAAGCAGGGAAGCTACTCGGTTTTGCGAGGCGTCGTTCGATCTCCCCCGACGTGTGAAAATCGGGAAGAGTGACCGTCGCGGGTGCACGTGGTTGAAACGCATAGGCGATCACGAGGCGTTCCAAGATCCGCGTCGTTCCTACTTTGGTTGGCCATGAGATATGGGATGCACGTCACGTGGTAGTCCTGTATTGGAAAATCTGAAAATATCCTAAAATTAGCGCCCATGCGCGCGCAAATTTCGGCCCCTGGGATTCTGTTGAGGCTATAAATAGGAAAGGAGCGTGGGTTTCTTTTAACGTTGCTTTTCAGAGATGGCCGGATGCATCTGCACGAGGAGATCGTCACTCCCGATGATGTCTATTTGTACAACCAGTCCCTCTTCGAGGAGACGTACCGTGGGGTGGTACAGCACATCGAGGACCATTTCGGCCGTCTACTTCCTCGTCGGTCTTCCCTCCTCCAATTGCTGATGTATGCAATTAGGAGGAGCTCCCCGGGGATATACAACCCCCTCTCCGAGGAACTGCAGGATGAGGCGCTCGATAAGCTGCACACGCTCTATGTCCTCGGCCTCATCTCGAAAAACAGGCATGATCGATCGGCGGCCCTTCTTTTGGAGTGTTTCCAAAAGAGGCAGATCGCGGACTCTTGCCCGGCGGATGGACGTTCCGGTGCTTCCGTGGCATCCCAGGTATGTGGGTGGCATCAGAAGGAGCGGGCTGAAGAGGTTAGGGCTCGGCTGGCGGAGATCTCCACGGAGTACCATCAGCAGTGTTTTCTCGATCCCCTGCCCCCTTTGTTGTAATTTTAACTTTTGTATAAGGATGAGGAGCCATAATACCCATGATAAATAATATTCTCCTTTTGCGACGTACTATTGTTTTCTTTTCGTCTTCTTTGCGTGTTTGAGTATGTTCATAAAACGAAACTCGTGACCTTTGAACAGGGGAAGAGGGAAACACATAGGAGAAGTTTCTTCAAATTCAAAAAACTTAGAAAAATTTACATCGCTTTGGCAAAGAAGAAACATATATTCACAGATACAATTTTTAAATTCACTTGTACAACTTGAGCTTCTCGGCGTTGTAAGGCCATGGAAACTTACGACCCGCCGCATCCTGCAAGCGATAGGCCCCGCCGGGCAATACCCCGGAGACGAGGAATTGGCCGTTCCACTTCGGGGAGAATTTGTGCAGCTTGCCTTGGTCCATGAATTCGTTTCTCCTTAGGACCAAATCTTCGGTTTTGAAGGCACGATACTTGACTCGTGCGTTATAGTAGCGGGCATTTTGCTGTTGATAAGCGGCGGCTTTGATCTGTGTCCGGTCCTGCTTCTCCAACAAGATGTCCAAATTAGTCCGGAGTGCCGAGGTGTTTGCTTCGTCGTCAAAGTGCTCGACTCTGTAACTGGGCAGTCCAATCTCTGCTGGGACCATCGCCTCAGTGCCGTAGCAGAGGCTGAAGGGGGTCTCTCCAGAGGGGGGTTTTCTTCGATGTGCGTAGGGCCCATAAAAACCGGGGAAGTTCGTCGACCCAATTGCCCTGCCTTCCTTCCAGACCAGTTCGAAGACCTCGAATGACGTCTCGGTTGGAAACCTTGGCCTGCCCGTTGCATTGAGGATGCACGACCGCGGCAAACTTTATCAGTATATGGTACTTGCTGCATAATCCTTTGACTTTGTCATTTTCAAAATTCGTCCCGTGGTCGGTAATGATACACCTCGGGATCCTGAACCGGGATATTATGTTGTTCTGCAGGAATTTGATGGTCGTGGTGGCATCTGGTTTTCTGATGGGGACGGTCTCGATCCACTTCGTAAAGTAGTCTACCGCGATGAGGGCGTATTTGTGCCCGCCCGTACCAGTTGGGAGTTTCCCTACTATGTCCATTCCCTACTGGGAAAACGACCATGGGGATGTCAGGGCCATTAGCTCGGTAGCCGGAAGGCGGGGTATGCTGCCATGGAGTTGACAGCTCTTGCATCTCCTGATGAGGTTCTGAGCGTCTTGATGAATGGTCGGCCAATAGTACCATTGGAGCAGCGTTTTATGGACTAGGGTGCGGGCCCCTTGATGAGCTCCACCGACCCCTTCGTGTATCTCACACAGGACGTAGTCGGCTTCGCGGGGGTCGACGCACCGAAGCAGAGGCGGCGTGAAGGACTTCTTGTAGAGGTTTCCATTGCTCCAGACGAAGTGGCGGGCTTTGGCTCGGAGGCGGCGTGCTTCCCCTCGATCTTCTGGGAGCGTACCCTCCTTCAGGAACTCTACGAGGGGATTCCTCCAATCCCGGCCTTCCTCCTGGGCAGCGTAAACTTGAAGCGCTGTCTCCCTGCCTTCCACGCTAGGCCGTGGCAAGACCTCGAAGAGGATATTCCTCTTATTGTTAGCTGTATAGGAGGATGCCAGCTTTCTCAGAGCGTCGGCCTAGGCGTTAAGGTGCCGAGGAATCTTCTCCACTTGAACTTCGTCGAAGTCTTTTCGTAGTTTTTTTTACCTTGGCTAAATATTTCACCATCAGAGGCTCCCGGGCCTTGAAACGGCCGGTCACTTGGCCTACGACAAGGGCGGAGTCACTGCAAATTCGGATCGTCCTCAGCCCCACTCCGGAGGTGATTCGTAGTCCAGCTAGAAAGGCCTCGTACTCCGCGGCGTTGTTTGAAGCTTTGAACCCGATCTTTAAAGAGTACTCCATCTCTGCCTCATTTGGGCCTCGAATAATGAGGCCGGCACCGCTCCCATCCTCGGTAGAGAGTCCATCGACGTAAAGGACCTAATCGGGGACGGAGTCAGGCCCTTCCTCGATCGAGGCTTGGGACCTGGGGGCTGGCTCCGACACTGCCTCCTTGTTGGGGATAGTGCATTCGACAATAAAGTTGGCCAGGACTTGTGCTTTGATAGCCTGCCTCGGGCAGTATTTAATGTCGAATTGTGATAACTCCCACCTCCATTTCTCTAAACGACCAGACGACTCGGGGGAGGCGAGAATAGCCCCTAAGGGACGCTCGGTGAGGACGAGGATGGTGTGTGCCTGGAAGTGGTGTCATAGTTTCCTTGAGGCCATGATAAGCGCCAAGACAATCTTTTCTATGGCTGGGTACCTTGTTTCCGCGTCCTTAAAGATGTGGCTTATGTAGTAAACCAGCTTTTAGACTGCTTCGACTTCTCAGACGAGCACCGAGCCGGCAGCCTGATTGGACACCGCTAGATACAGTGATAGCTCATCTCCTTCAATCAGTCGGGTGAGTAGTGGGGGAGTTTCCAGGTGCACTTTCAGTTGCTCAAAAGCGACCTGACACTTTTCCGACCATTCAAACCTTGGGATCTTTCTCAGGGTTTTGAAGAATGGGAGGCACTTTTCTCCGGACCTCGACATGAAGCGACTCAGAGCGTCCACTCTTCATGTGAGTCGCATTATTTTGACGTTGCTCTTTGGCGCGGCCATGTTGAGGATGTCGCTGATTTGCAGGTTAGCTTCGATTCCTCGGTGGGTAACCATGAACCCGAGAAATTTTCCACTAGTGACTCCGAACGCGCACTTGGCGGGATTCAGCTTCATTTTTTGCTTGCGGAGGATGTCGAATGTTTCACCGAGATCTTTGGCATGCTCGTCCGAAGAGGTCGACTTGACAAGCATGTCGTCGACGTAGACCTCCATGTTCCTCCCGATCTGCCGTTTGAACATCCTATTGACCAGGCGCTGGTATGTAACTTCGGCGTTTTTAAGGCCGAAGGGCATCACCTTAGAGCAGTATACCCCCTGGTCCGTTGTGCATGCGGTAAGCTCTTCGTCTGTCGGGTTCATACGGATCTGTTTGTAGCCGGAGAAAGCATCCATGAAGCTGAGCAATTCGTGGCCTGCCGAGCTGTCTCCAAGCTGATCTATCCGAGGGAGGGGATAGTTGTTTTTCGGATAGGCCTTGTTGAGATCTGTGAAGTCGACGCACATACGCCACTTCCCGCTTGCTTTTTTAACCATGACCATATTCGCCAGCCATTCTGAGTAGGCTACGTTTCGAATGAAGTTGGCTGCAAGCAACCTGTCAACTTCATCCTCGATCGCCTTTTGTTTGATCGAAGCGAACCTTCGTTTCTTCTGCCTGATGGGTTGGACCGTCGGGTCGACCCCGAGCTTATGTGAGATTACTTTAGGGTCGATCCTGGGAATGTCGGCAGGAGTCCAAGCGAACACGTCCGAGTTTCCTCGGAGAAAGTGGATCAAGTTTTCACGCCGGGATCCCGTTAAGAGTGACCCGATCTGGACGGTTCATTCATTATTCCCCTCGACGAGGGGGACCTCTGTCAGCGCCTCCACTGGAGCTCCTCGGATCTCTTTTTGTTCGTCACGGGTATCCAAAGACCCCATGGAATCACTCTCGCTTTCAAGGTCGTCGCTTCGATCCTTAGTGGTGGATGTCGCTGTGAAGAAAATCTTTGCGATTTGCTTGTTCCCGTAGGCCCAGCCTATTCCCCCTTGATCCAGTGGGAACTTGATCGCGAGGTGGTAGGTCGAGATTTGGGCCCGAAAGGAGCTTAGTGTCGGGCGTCCCAGGAGGATATTGTAGGACGATGGAATTCTAGCGACGATGAACTCCACCGGTATGGTTCTCGTGCGGCCCGCCTCCCCGATGTTAAGGAGGAGGGTAACCACTCCCTCAGCCGGGATGGAATGGTTAGTAAACCCTGATAGAATGTGGGCAGTTGGCCTCAGGTCCGACGGGCCGAGCCCCATGTGTAGGAAGCAGTCATAGAAACGAATGTCCGCCGAGCTTCCCGAGTCGACCAGTATCCTTTGAACCTCGTAGCGGTGGACCCGGGATGTAATCATGAGGGGGTCGTTATGAGGCAAGGATATCCCGTGGTGGTCTTCGTCGATGAAGGTGATGGGCTAGGCGTCTTTGTTTTTCTTCTGGGGCTGGCCGCTAGTTCCCTCGACCGGCAGTAGGCGGCGAATCTCACCGGTTCCAGGCGCACCCCCCGTTGATATGACCATGGTTTGGCCGATCGTCAATTCGCCGGGAGAGGGATCGTTCTCATTCTCCCAGTCTGCTTGTCGCTTTTCCCGCAAGTACTTTGCTAGGTGCCCCGAGCGAATCAACTCCTCGATATAGTCGAGGAGCTGTTTACAGTTCTCGGTGGGGTGTCCCTGCGACCTGTGGAAGGCGCAGTACGGGCCTCGAGTCCGTTTAGCCGCTCTATTGGTGACCGAGGGGGCTTGAAGAATCGCTCGCCCTTCGCCTCTTCCAACAGCTCAGTCTGAGAGATGTTGAGCGGAGTATACTCTTGAAACTTCGGGGAGCATGGCTTTGGCCGGTCAACCTTCTTCTTCTCTTCTCTACCCCTCTTCTTTTGGTCGGCCTGGTCGCCCCGGGGTAGGTTCGCGTTCACCTCGGACTCGAGTTGGATTTCCCTCTCGGTCTAAACCTTTATCTCGGCCATGGTCTTAGGTTGCGCTAAAGCAAAGGAGCGGAGCCACTCCTTGTGCCTAAGACCCGACATTAGAGCCGTGATGACCGTCTTATCCCGATGCTCGGGAACCTCAAGAAGAGCGTTGTAGAAGGGAGCAACGTATCCTTTGAACGATTTCTTATCCCCTCTCTTTATAGTGAAGAGGTAATCGACGATCCGCTTCTGCCGTCTGTTCCTGACGAAATGCCCGAGGAACTGGGTGGCCATCTCATCAAAGGTAGAGATGGAGCATGGCGTGAGTCCTCGGAACCAGTCTTGTCCGGCGCGGATGAGAGTGGCGGGGAACGCTCGGCATTGGTCGGCATCAGAGTGGTCCTGGAAGCTCATGCCCGCCGTGAACGAGTCCAGGTGGTTTTTCAGGTCGGAATTCCCGTCAAAGAGGGCCACCTTTGGAGGCATGTTTCTGGATGAGACACGAAAAGCGAGCCGCTCTTCAGTGAAGGGCTTTGTAAGCAAGTCGGCGGAATACCTGGCCTCTTCACTTCGGGGACGACCCTCCCGATGTATACTCTCGATTTTCTTCTCGAGGACGTCGAGACGGTCGTGGTACCCTGAGGATTCGGAGTATTCAGAGTTAGGGCCCCTCCCGCTGGCGGCCCGCGCCTGGCTGCGGCTCCGGTTCCGCTATATCAGGTTTCGTAGGTCCGCTGGCGAGGTCGTTCTCGAGTCACCGTGGTGAGTGCCGTTCGCGCGACCCCGTCGAGGGAGAGGGTGTCGGCCATGCCTGGGAGCAGGCGAGCTGACCGACACCTCCTTGGAAGGGACAGGAGCGCGATGGGCCTCGGGGTGGGATGCTCTTTTACGAGACCTCGGCGTGGAGTTGGGAGGCGCTCAGTGGGTCATTGAATTGGTCGCCGCGGGGGACCTGTGGCCGCCAAAGATAGCGAATCGCTGTTCAGTGGTGCCAGCGAGGGCAGTGTCATCTCCCCCTCTGTAGAGGTCGCGTTCCCGAGGTGGGGGAACGACGACTTAGGGGGTTTGTCCCGCTGTTTGGACGCGGACAAGGGGATCCACGATGGACGCGAGCCTAACGATTCGTGCAGACAGGACGTGAACGGCGTTAGGGGAGGAGAAGATCCGTCCACGCCTCCGTTGTGGGGAGGGCGGCGGCTTGTGCTTGGATCGTCGCAGTGATCACTTGCCATGAGTTCAAGATTAGAAGATCAACTTTCGATGAGTGGAACCTTAAGTTACCACAGACGACGCCAACTGATGGAGGGATCGATCTCCTTCAGATGTTGTCCTCCGTCAATTTATTACGAGCGTTGATGAATGGCTGAGATTGGGTTTGAGGGTTGCCTCCTGGAGCGTGTGTATCTCAGTGGGCTTGATTTGGAATGAAGCCGAACTACCTGCAAAGAAGTCCTGGGGTGGTTGTATCACCGTGGACCCTCTGAAGATCAAGTTAGCCGAGATATTTGAGCAGAGTAGCGGCCTATTGGGGTGAAATTGCTTTACCTGAGTCGTCTGAGAGATGAATTTATATAGCGGTCGCCATGGGATAGCTGGTGCGAGATCGATGCCGGTCATTACGGCCCTGGCGTTACGCCTGCGTGAATGGCGGGATCACCCATTAATGACGAAATACGCTCGCTAATGGGGGAATGCGACGGCTTGAAACGCGGGATCATGGGGTGGCCGATATCTCACGTCTGGCGAGATTTGCGGAGCCGTGGCGGAGACGTCTGTGATCTGCGTTCTAGGTCGCTCGATAGAACTGAGGAGGCCTAGCTCGGCGAGAGGCCTAAAAGAGGGCGGGAGGCCGAGCCGGTTCGGTTCTGTGATAGCCCAGAGGCAAAGGGCCGAGGAGCTTGGCGTGTAGGAGGGCTCGGAGGCGAGCCAATGGTTGTTTACATGGTGAGCACAGGAACGTTCAGGGCATCCCCGGAGGTCGGGTCTAGGCAGCGGGGAGATATCCCGGGAGACGCTCCCAATGTGTGGTGCTTGCCATGTTTCCATGTGTCTCGGAACACGTCATCTACCACGTGTCATGATCCGGAAGTTCACAATTATGAGCATCATCAGTTCATATATATCGATCTTCCGCCACGTGGAAGGACACATACCATCTAGCATGTTTAGCACAATGCCAATCATTAGTGACCTAATTTCTTGCCTCTTCTAGTTATATAGTGGTGTGCATATGCTACTACTCTTTTAATTAATTCTCATGCTTCAAGTGTAACAAGAAAGATTTCGAACTGGAGTTCTCTCTTTTTAGTTGTATATATTCTAGGGTTTTTTTTGTTTTGAAATGAGAGGATAGGATCCATGACTTGAAACTTAAGACATCTAGTTGCACCAAAGAAGTAGACATAAAATTTATGTACACAAAGAATAAATTTGTAAAGCCCTACGTACACCTTTTGTGTAGACCACTCACCATACAAAGAATTATAATATAGAGGGGCATCAACTTTAACTGAATCCTACAGGTATCATCATAATTTAAAATTAGGTTTTAGTTTTTATGTTATGGTTTGATTATATAATTAAGAAAGTACGTGTCATTCTTCAATGTATCTCTTAATTTGTCCAAGTTTTAAATTCTTTATAGCATATGAACTAAAATGGACAGCTGGATATCCATGTGATATAGCCTCATGTATATGTTTCATTCTTCAATTTATTATTGGTGAGTAGGATATATAAGTTTGTTGAGGAAAGGTATAGGGCTAGCTAGCTAGCTATATATACTCTCAATAGTGACTTTCCTCCTAAATTATGTAGACTTATGTTGAAACTTCACCAAATATATATGAGGAGAAAGTATATTATAGATCTCATTAAATACTATAAACTAGAAAAATGTATTTTTTGATTGTTAAGCCTTAAATTAGCTTGATACGACTGTCTGGTAATATGCATGCAGTTCGATAATATGCTACAATTTTCTGGGCATAAAGGTTTTCCACATTTATAAGATATGTGGATTCAAACTTCCTAAATATTCTCTCTAAATTAGACTCAAAAACTTTAATTTTAAAAAAAGTGTTAATTTTTTTTTTACTAATGTCTAATAAAGTTGGAAGTAAAGATACAACCTGTCTTTACGCAATGCTCATAACATAGTGATCATGAATAAATGATACATTAGTTAGTTATTATGAATAAACTATTAATCATAGCTTAGTGAATATAAATTACCATAATTTGTTTTTCAAAGTTGCTCTATTAATCAATACTCACAACTAACTAATTATTATGGGAAGTTGACTAATCAAAGATCAATGAGACTAATTAAGCAATCTTAGCTAGTACATAAATTAAATTTCCCTACATAAAGATGATTTGTAACCACTAGCTTGACATAAATCATGCATGCTATTAGTCAAAATTAAGCAGCTAAAATAGGAGAGCACACCAATCTTAAACTAGTCAGGAGAAACAAATACATTTCTGTTTACTCTTTTTAGGACCTCTTATGAAGTTGAGATTCAGAACGTGTAGAGTTTTAAAAAAACAAGTTTGTTTATTAGAAATTGATCAGAAGGTCCTGAAGTTCGAGACATCCGATGGTGCAAACACATATCGTTAATTACACCATACAGTCTTAAACAAAACCTTAGACAAGATACCGTATAGATATATAGATACTTGCAAATGACAGAGAGAAAGAAAATTAATAGTATTTTATTCATAAATTTCATATCTGTATACATGTTTGAATGTAAATTACATCAATTTTGTACAAAAAATATAAATACATGTATAAGCTTTATTTTAAAGCTTAAAGTTACATTTGGAGGTATTTTAATGTCAAATTAGACATGTATGTATGGGCACTGCCCTATGTGGGAGCCACATAATAGTAAAAATGAGGAAATTGAGCCTCCCGAGATGGGGGCTACCATTCATACAAAACAAACATGTTTCATGCATGTTTGTGCATGAAGATGGGACCTCCTGAGTTCGGGAGGGGGAAGGGGTCCCGATGCCCATCGGGAGGTGGTCCTGATGGTGCACAGAGGCCAAATATGGCTCTCATGGCTTGTTTTAGCCAAAGGAAAGAAGCTTCTTTTACGAAACTTCGTCAAATATAAAAATTAATATATTGAATTTCATGCACAATATAAAAAATGATGTATTTTCATCATTTCTATAGTTTATGTGCAATATAAACATATATTATTGTGTTCACGGCAGAATATAAAGGAAATTTGTTCTAAGACAGAATACAATGTGTTAAACACACTGGATTCCAAGATTAGAGATATAAATTTTATATCTTGAAGAAATGAGTAAGGTTTTCCTACTCATATGTGTTTTATTTAGAAACTATGGGATTTTGATCCATAATTTCCATTACTATGAATAGAAATGAGTTTATTTTCATTTCTTATGAATATGAAAAAGAATTAGTGCGGTCTATTTTATTTTATGCAGACCATAGGATGTCTCATATCCTAGATTTTTTTTAATTTTTCAAGAACATGTGAATATATGTTCTGAGAGTTCTTCATCTTCATCTTCTTCATCAAAAACAGATGAAGAAGGCATGACCATGGCCATCTTCTCTGTTAAGGAAGAAACTTGAAAAGTTTCTATGGATCAAAGGCAAATTTTTGATATAATCTGATAGATAAATGTAGATAGAGAGAGAGAGAAGAAAGATTTGAATTGAATTGATAGCGGAATAGAATTCCCTTCCTCAATTTCTCACTTCTTTTTCTTTCTCTTCTTTTTCAAGCCGAGCACTTCAGGAATTCTCGTAGAAATTCTCTTTAAAATCTTGATCCCTCTTCCTTATTCTGTTGAATTAGAACTATTTAAAATTCTTTAATAGCGAGAGTGGTTAAACACCACCCCACGTTCTTCGGATGAGTGGGGTTGAAATAACCCTCCACTCATCCTTAAAAATAGACTTGAATTGTCTATTTTTAGAGGGATCCCGATGCCTTTTATTAATAGGCTCGGAGCACCCAAAACCGTGCCTCCCATTAGCGGAAGGGAGGTCCTGATGGAACGAGAAGGGATCCCAATGGTTCGAGAACCCTAAAAAAAACAACTCAGATTGAGTTGTTTTAAAGGGGGAACTCTACATATGGGTCCCTTTTCTATGGCCAAGTCTTGAACTTGTTCATAATGTTATTTACATAAATTTTGATCTGATTTGTTCAAATTATTAATCAAAGATCTATTTATTTGATTAAATACTGTACAGGTATTTATAAAATACTTTATAAGCATTTACTTCGTTTAGGAGTTAATTTTTTAACTCCAATAAATGCCCCCCAACAAGAGTTATGCATAATTTTTGTGCATATTTCCTTTGTTGTATATATGCGCGCGCACGCTTAGACCATATATTTAAGTCAATAGACTTAAATTAAAGGCCCAATGGCCCAAACCATTGTTGGCCCCGGTAGGGGGCATGCGGTTGTGATCCAGCGGCTTATTGGATCACCTCTTCGTTTCCTGCTCTATTTAAACAAAAGAGGAGAGAAGTAAACCACCGGTTTCCAATTTTTCAGAAGAAAAAGAATTCGAACAAGAATTCTAGGGTTCTCCTTCTCTTCTTCATCTTCTTTGAGTCCTTAAGCCTCGTCACTGTCATCATCAAGGTAGAACTTGATGATCTCTGTCGTCATGGCCTTTGAACTGAACAAGGAGGAGTCCTTTTGGACTTCTCTAGCAACCTCATGCTCGATCTCCATTGGAGATCAAGATTTGAGGGCGCTGAACCCTCATGGGTTCATCTAGCCATCAAGAACAAGAAGAAATTCTTGTTCTGTATCCACTGGGAATAGCCTTTGGCTATTCCTCTATATAATTAAGATTTCTTTTTACTTAATTCTTATTTAGAAACAAGGTTTTCCTTAGTTCCTAAATTCTTGAAAATTGACAAATCCAAGAGAATTCTGTCAAATTTTCTCAGAATTCTTAAAAAGAATTCTCTGGAGAAGAATTTCCCGAAGGAAATTCTACTGAATTTCCATGAATTGATCACCTCGGGATGTCTTCTGATGTCTTTGGGAGGTCTCCCGATGGTTGAATTGGGGGGTCCCGACCAAGCTTTATTTTGGTTAGGACCTCTTTATTTGACCAAGTTTTTACTTAGTTAAACCCCTATCTGACCAAGCTTTTACTTGGTCAGGGTCTTCATTTTATAATTAGCCAAATTTACGCTAAGTATTTTTTAAAGATTATATTATAATCTTCTTAAATTTATATTCTACAGAGAATGAAGTATTTTAAACATACCATTCTCCTTTTTGGGGGTTCGTCAAACTTTTAAAGTCTTTTAATCACAATCAAAAGGTATAGACTTTTAAAGTTTATCTTTCGAAGTCAGTACATATATATACATATATCATACGTGTTAAATTCTTACACATGCATCTTGCATTCTTACAGTTTAAGATGTCCTCTGGAAACACAGCTGACTGCAGGGTTGTCTAGCATGACAGCAAGGTTTCGGGAGGCATCATCCATGCCAATTTCAAATTTTGCCATTCTAGATAACCCTAAAATCGTTACTAGAGAATCCGACGAAACGATATGCAAACAAATTTGCAAAGAAGTGAACAAGGAATACAACCTTTGTAAACCGGTCATTCACTTCAATAGCTCCATGTTGTAGTCCCTTCGCTGCGAATGGTGAACTCCCAGACACTAGGGAGGATTCACTTGAAGAAACGAACAAACTTTCTCAATGTCTTCGAAGCCGAAGATGATCTACGTCGAGGAGACTCGAGCTCATGCTATCTCTTCACTAATGTGTGAAATTAGTAAAGTAAATGTAGGGTTCCTAGGCACTCTTGTGAAGGTTCATAAGGCATCAAACATGCCCGGATAAAAATTTAGACGTGCCGAACAACCCAAAGTCGGGATCTTTGCTAGATTATTAGGGTTTAACATGCAAGATGATAACTTTTATCTAAGTGTGAGGGATTACAACCTTTGTAGTCCGCTCCTTCGCTTCACAAGCTCCGAGTAGAAGTCCCTTTGCCGCGATCCACGATCTCCCGGACTCATGAGAGGCTCCACGACTCGAACGATCCATGCTAGCTCGAAGTATTCCAAATCTCCGATGATCTACCTCGAAGTTGCAAAGACTCAAGCTATCTCACTCTAAAGAGATGAACACACTAATCTCATGGGCTAGATGAGATGAGGATGAGAGAGTAGTATTTTTGCTTTCTTTTTAAATCATTTTCTCATATTATTTCATCACATAAAGAAAATCTAGTAAGCTTTCTTCAAGAGAGAAGAAGATGATAATGGAAAAGATAATGAATTATTTTCTTTTGTGATGAATAGAAAGAAAGAGTATATGATTGATTATAAACCATGGTCAATGATGAGTGGCTAGGATTTAGTAGAGAATAAACTAAAGTTAGGGTTTGGTTGGGTTAAGAATGTGTCATCCTAAAATATCTTAAGAATGACAAAAGAAAAAGCTTCTAGAAGGTGCATGAAGCATCTAACCCTAATCAAACCCTAACCTCAAGTAATCATCCTTAAACATGTTTAACAATTAATCATATCATGTCACAATAATATATATCACATATATATTATATATTTGCAACAAAGGAAAATAATACAATTAACATATATCGCATATATATCAATGTATCATCCACTGAGAAAATGAAATATTAAAGCGAGCCAATATTAGATAATGTAATACAATATATCATATATATTATTATACACTAAATCATCGAATCAACACTTGATCCGACGATCCGGCTATATCGAATATTGCCGACTAATATATCATGTACCGATTCATCGAATCAACACTTGATCCGATGACCCGGTTCATAACTAATTATCGCGAGAATATAATACGGTATCCCATATCGCATTATTCTCGTTCCTGCGCATATCACATATGTGCCACTACTTCGTTTCGCCTGAGCCAAGAAACCTCTATGTAGGACTCTAAAGAATCGTCAATACGCCGGTAGCAGGTGATGATCATATCAAACACCCACAAGCTGCAAGCGGTCAGCTAAACGTAACAGCCATCCAGGTATTGAACGATCAGAAGATCAACAAGCTAGTCTGTGCGTTCTCCTGTGAATCCAACCAGTAACACTCCCGTACAGTCCGGTCTGTTCGTCTGATATGTCGCATATCAAGTCTAGGGGTGGTATACGTCAGACCCCAGTAACCGATAAGTCGTGTCGATGTGTGGCTCATAACGGGTCGAGAAACTACTAGTAACACTTACCAGTAAATCTCCATATCAGCCCTGGCCAGGGACTTCCAGTTATAGCCAATCGAACACAGCACAAAATCAACTCCCTATACCGGGAGAGACGAATCCCCTCTATCGCTCATTGCCTCCATGTGATTCGGGACTGTACCCAAAAGCCACCGTTTTGCACGCCCTCTTGGACGTGGTAAGGTGGAAATCAAAGCACAGTGGGAATCACACAAGACTCCATGACGATCTCGGGTCTACAGACTACCCTGTACCAATGTCACCGGAGAACTGCCATCTGACGTGTGGTATAACACCATCTGGGAGTTCTCGGCGAGTCTGTTCAGTGTACCCAGTCTCCACTGAGCACCCGTACACCATCTCTGATGTCTAACACCGATGGATATGGGATCATCCATCGCCCATCATATGGGTTAAGATGCGTATACGCTAGTCTACTCTGGTGTATCGATGCCCTGTCTCGATATACCCTCGACTAGGAACAGTTATAGGATGTACTCATCGACTACCGCGGCTCCACTAGTATGATCTCATCATAGTCCCAGTAGTCGAGTACAGATCCTAAGGGCTTTATCAACATGTGAGAGTAAAACAGTAAACCAATACAAGTCAACATGTTAAGATAAAGTGAAACCAAATAGCATACTATCATGACGAGCAAGAAAGTCTTCTCTATATATATCCAAGCATCCATTATAATATACATCATATGTACAACAATGGCCTCTAGGGCATATACATAACTAACAATCTCCCACTTGCACTAAGGCCAGCTGCTGTAGTATCGCATACCTAGCATTCCGAATAATCTCTCAAACTATATCTGGGGAATAGCCTTCGTGAATGGATCCGCAGTGTTGTCCTTCGTATCTACTCTCCTGACCTCGATCTCCCGGCGATCAACTATCTCCCTGATCAGGTGATACCGCCTCAGAATATGTCTGGACTTTTGATGGGATCTGGGTTCCTTGGCCAAAGCCACAGCTCCATTGTTATCGCAATACAGAGGTATTGGATGCTCAATAGATGGAACCACACCAAGTTCACTAATGAACTTCTTTATCCAGACAGCCTCCTTGGCAGCATCGTTGGCAGCGATGTATTCAGCTTCCATCGTCGAGTCTGCAGCAGTATCCTGTTTGGAACTCCTCCAACATACCGCCCCTCCATTGAGGGTAAAGACAAAACCCGAATGCGACTTAGAGTCGTCCTTATCACTTTGGAAGCTGGAATCGGTAAAGGACTCCACCTGGAGTTCTCCGTTACCATACACCAAGAACATTTCCTTAGTCCTTCGTAAGTACTTGAGAATGTTCTTCACTGCTGTCTAATGACTCTCTCCAGGATCTGCTTGATACCGACTCACTACACTTAGTGAGTATGCTACATCGGGTCTGGTACATAGCATTGCATACATGATAGAGCCTACTGCCGAAGCATAGGGTATCCCTTGCATGCGAGCTCTCTCCAAATCAGTCTTGGGAGACATCTCTTTGGAGAGAGTGAGTCCAGAGATCGTGGGCTGGTTCCCACGCTTGGATTCTTCCATACTAAACCTCTTTAGTATGGTGTCAATGTACCTGGATTAGGACAATCCCAGTATTCGTTTAGATCTATCTCTATAGATCATGATTCCTAATATGCAGGAGGCATCACCTAGATCTTTCATTGAGAATCTCTGTGATAAGAAGAGCTTGACTGATTGCAGCATAGGAATATCATTTCCTATCAAGAGTATGTCATCCACGTACAATACGAGGAAGACAACCTTACCCTCTGCTACCTTCTTATAGTTACAAGGTTTATCTATATTTTTGATGAAGTCAAACTCTTTGACTACAACATCAAAACAGATGTTCCAACTTCACGATGCTTGCTTTAACCCATAAATGGATTTAAGCAGCTTGCACACCTTTCCGCTGCTCCCACTATCTACGAAGCCCTCTGGCTGAGTCATGTACACGCACTCTTCTAAATCACCGTTTAGAAAGGCGGTCTTAACATCCATTTGCCAGATTTCGTAGTCATGGTATGCAGCAATGGCAAGTAAGATCCGGATGGACTTAAGCATAGCCACTGGAGAAAAGGTTTCGTCATAGTCCACACCTGGTCGTTGACGAAAACCCTTTGCTACAAGTCTAGCTTTGAAAGTCTCAACCTTTCCGTCTACACCAAATTTCCTTTTAAAAATCCACTTGCTCCCAATGGGTTTTACCCCTTCAGGAGCATTTTCCAAAATCCATACTTTATTGGTGTACATGGATTCCATCTCAGATCACATTGCATCCAGCCATTTCACAGAGTCACTACTCGTGATGGCCTGCTCGAAACTAGTCGGGTCATCATCATCCATGATGCAATCTTCGCTTCCACCATCAATGAGAAAACCGTAGTATCTCTCAGGTGGACGAGAAACCCTACTAGATCGGCGGAGAGGCTGAGGTTCGTCGGGTACTATTGAATCCTCTGGTTCCACTAAATCATCTGTTGTAGTTTGTGTTGCTGGAACCTCTTCCAGTTCTACCTCATTGCCCTCAATTTCTTTTGCAAGAAATTCCTTTTCCAAAAAGGTGGCATGTTTAGAAACAAACACCTTTTGTTCCTCAGTGTGGTAGAAGATATACCCTTATGAGTTCTTGGGATATCCTACAAACTTACATAAGACAGATCTTGCCTCGAGTTTGTCCGGATTTTGTCTTTTGACATAGGCTGGACAACCCCATATCTTAACATACTTAAGAGATGGTCTCTTCCCTTTCCATATCTCATACGGAGTGGCAGGCACTGATTTGGTAGGAACCATATTCAATAGGTGTATGGCTGTCTCAAGCGCATACCCCCAAAAGGAAATAGGTAACTCAGCTGTACTCATCATAGAGCGTACCATATCTAATAGGGTGCGATTCCCCCGCTCCGATACACCGTTGTGCTGTGGTGTATAAGGAGGAGTAAGCTGAGAGAGAATCCCATTATCTTTTAGATAATCTAAAAACTCACCGCTTAAGTATTCACCTCCTCGATCAGATCGAAGAATCTTAATACTTTTGCTCGTTTGGTTCTCTACTTCGTGCTTATATTCTCTGAATTTCTCAAAAGCTTCAGACTTGTGTTTTATCAGAAACACATGTCCGTATCTAGAGAGATCGTCAGTGAATGTAATGAAGTAGGAAGAACCGTTCCTGGCATGCGTAGACATGGGACCGCATACATCACTATGTATTAGTCCTAAGAGTTCAGTAACTCTTTCTCCGTGTCCACTAAACGGAGCTTTGGTCATTTTTCCTTTGAGACATGAATGGCAAGTATCATAAGATGATAATTCGAACGGATTCAAATAACCATCTTTATGTAACTTAGCCAGTCGTGTCGCATTGATATGACCAAGTCTACAATGCCACAAGAAGGATTCGTTCATATCTGAACTTTTCCTCTTGTGTGTGTTTTGTATATTCAGGACTGTATTCTGATTTAGAATGAATATGCCATTATGTAACAAGCCTGATGCAATCAACTTTTGATCTAGGAATATGTTCATAACATTATCCTTTACAACAAAATTATATCCCTCTTTACTCAATAAAGAAACTGATATAATGTTGCACATCATGTTCGGTATATAATAGCACTCATTTAGAATCAGTGTATTACGACTCGGCAATACAAGGTGATATTCGCCAACTGCTTTGGCTGCAACATTTGCACCGTTCCCTACTTGAACGGAATGATCACCTTTTCCTAGTTCTCTACCTCTCCGTAGCCCATGTAACAATTTACATATGTGGGATCCTGATCCGGTATCTAATACCCAGGACGTAGGGTGAACTGAGAAACAGTTCTCAATAACTAACACACCCGAAGAAGATGCATCAACATGCATGTTCTTTTGGGCGGCGTGAGAATCCAGATATTCTCCTGTTTCCTGTTCAGTCTTATAACTCTTATAAGAAAGAACGGGTCTAACGTTCCCTTACTCAGTACAATAATTAGGTTTAGTCAATACATCCATATTATTATCTTGATTATGGCCTGACATGGTCTCTACCTGGAGAGAGAGAGAAGAAAAACACTTTAGCGTATGCTCTTGCAAGATTAGATTGGTTATTATCTTATCTAATCAGGATGTCTCCCACTGTTTTTTATCAAATCTACTTTAAAACCCTAAAAGGTAAGATTAGCCGGGATTAATTACACCTTACAATTTCGTCAATCTTTCAGCCAGATCAGTGTCGGTACTTTGAGGGAGGTTCCCCGTGCTTTCGCACGGACCTAATTAAAGTAAACCTCGTTTTCCTAGAGGCGTAACCCCGTTAACACTTTTCTAGACACCTACTTGATCGGCTAATTGTCCTGTGTAAAACTCTCCCAGGAGTAACACTTACTCGTAGTGGGTATCGGGATCCAACTATCTCATAGGAGGTATGTAATCTCATTGCAAATTTCAACACTTGAAATTCCCGATAATATTTTTTTGCCCCTAACGTTCTATGACCTTGACGAAAGCCAACAAACCATAGTCCGCTAGTCAAGTTCAACCCGAACATTTCTTGATTGAATTAAACCCAGCCGTACGTCCCTTGACGAAAGCCAACAAAGCCGCACGACTACCCTAACCCAATCTCATCATATGTAACAGATAAGTAATAATTAGCTACCGCACACTACGCCTTGACGAAAGCCAACAATCGTAGCACGAATACCAAGTATTACCTATCTGAAATGTCGGAGGGCTACGCAGGTTTTTCAGAAAACCCTGAGCGTAATGAACTTGATATCGTCGTAGAATCGAGTGAAGTTTTGAAAAGGAGTGTTTTTGAGGCTTTTCTTAGTTTCGCTAAAGGGGTCACTCCCGGTGAAGGGATCGTCGGCCCTTTCCTCATCGAATAAGGTGCAGGATATATCATATATACCGCTGTGCAAAGCAAAACACTAAAGGCAATCAAAAGACAAACAGCGTTTTGTAGCATCTGCCAGTTTTGCTAAAGGGGTCACTCCCGGTGAAGGGATCGTCGGCCCTTTCCCCATCGAATAAGGTGCAGGATATATCATATATATCGCTGTGCAAAGCAAAACTGTAGCTACCCCTTTTATAAAGTTTTGATTCTACAACATCTTTTAGGTTTCTTTTTCTTTTATTAATCTCATTAATAAATATCCCATCAGCTTATGCTTCCTAAGTATCACAGAAGAAACGAAAGCAGTAATATTTATATATCGGCATATATATATAGTATAAGCATTCGTCTCAGGCAGTAATATGATCTCATCACAGAACATTGCAGCAGAAGAATATATATGAAATATTGGATATACTAGGACGTCCGTGTTTTCAATACGAGCCTGTATAAAACACGGATTCCACGGTCGCGACGAATAGCCAAACCCACATCTCAAGACCCCTACGAGAGCGGCAAGTAACACTACCAATTCTAGGCTTAGGAGACCCGGTCTCGACTCCTCGAGATGGCCTCCTACTGGACCCTAGAACCCGGTTACTTGTGCTCCCCACCTTGAGTCTACTTAATGCGGAAAAGTAAATAATATACACTGGTGACAGCAACCGCAACCTGGAAGTGCCCCAAATAAAAGAATATTACATTACATATGAATTTTACATGAATGAAAATAAAAACCCTCATCTCACAGAAAACCCTCGGCTATTCAGAACGCGACGATCCAATATAACATATCACAGCAACACATAATATCTCATATCATCAACGTAAGTAAATATGCGCATCCCAATTGTCGTTGACATATAGCAACGAAACCGGCGATATCACATATTACACTTACGGTCACAGAAAAGAAAGTGTAAAACTACAACATTTGGAATCCACAATCACTTTAGACATCGTAAATCCGAAATATCACATACTTCGCATTTCATGCCTAACTCTATGAATTCCACATATTGTATCACATTCCAGATAAATAGACAGTATTAAATTTTTCGAACAGATAATCAAATACCCAAAACTTCCCAAAGTGCTCAACTCTTGAGCGGAGTTCAAATAATCCAAGAATATGTCACAGTACCGGTGATCCAGCCGTAGAAGGGTCAAGCCAACGCCTCACATGTGGCACGCCGTACTGCCCCAAACCCGAAGGTTCAAAAGGCAGTTCAAGACGGTCACACAATCAAGTTAAGGTTTGTTGTCTTCTAGAGGGTCCACCGCTTAACTTGTACAATTTTTCCGAAAGATTTAAACCCGAAAAAAATTTCAACACTTGAAAGTTTGCCGTACCGGGAAACAGTGAGTTAATGATATCCGTTCAAATAGTTTAACAGTTTCTAAATATCCGGAAAGAAATACGAATTTAAATATTCCGATCGAATCTACGATTACTAAATAAACCCCAGATTTAAAGAACACTGGAATCACTTTTAAAAATATCCAGAAGTATCAACAAGCACCTACGGACATTACCCAAAAATCCACGTGTCGCCAATCCAATAATCCGCCGCGGAACCGCCGCGCAAGCATGCTTGAGCCGCGGTTCCGCCGCCGTTTGGATGAATTGGGGGCTCGGGTTTTATGGTAATTCTTAGAATTCCCTGCTGATTTTTTTACATATTTTTAATTCAGAAAAATCCCAAATTTTAAAAAATTTCCAGAGAGGGGTCTAGTTTTGTCGTTTCGGGTTCGATCGGAGTTTTAACTTCGTAAACACATCGCCTAATGCTCTAGCTAGGCTCTGATACCACTGTAGGGTTCCTAGGCACTCTTGTGAAGGTTCATAAGGTATCAAACATGCCCGGATAAAAATTTAGACGTGCCGAACAACCCAAAGCCAGGATCTTTGCTAGATTATTAGGGTTTAACATGCAAGATGATAACTTTTATCTAAGTGTGAGGGATCACAACCTTTGTAGTCCGCTCCTTCGCTTCACAAGCTCCGAGTAGAAGTCCCTTTGCCGCGATCCACGATCTTCCAGACTCATGAGAGACTCCACGACTCGAACGATCCATGCTAGCTCGAAGTATTCCAAATCTCCGATGATCTACCTCGAAGTTGCAAAGACTCAAGCTATCTCACTCTAAAGAGATGAACATACTAATCTCATGGGCTATATGAGATGAGGATGAGAGAGTAGTATTTTTGCTTTCTTTTTAAATCATTTTCTCATATTATTTCATCACATAAAGAAAATCTAGTAAGCTTTCTTCAAGAGAGAAGAAGATGATAATGGAAAAGATAATGAATTATTTTCTTTTGTGATGAATAGAAAGAAAGAGTATATGATTGATTATAAACCATGGTCAAGGATGAGTGGCTAGGATTTAGTAGAGAATAAACTAGAGTTAGGGTTTGGTTGGGTTAAGAATGTGTCATCCTAAAATATCTTAAGAATGACAAAAGAAAAAGCTTCTAGAAGGTGCATGAAGCATCTAACCCTAATCAAACCCTAACCTCAAGTAATCATCCTTAAACATGTTTAACAATTAATCATATCATGTCACAATAATATATATCACATATATATTATATATTTGCAACAAAGGAAAATAATACAATTAACATATATCGCATATATATCAATGTATCATCCACTGAGAAAATGAAATATTAAAGCGAGCCAATATTAGATAATGTAATACAATATATCATATATATTATTATACACTAAATCATCGAATCAACACTTGATCCGACGATCCGGCTATATCGAATATTACCGACTAATATATCATGTACCGATTCATCGAATCAACACTTGATCCGATGACCCGGTTCATAACTAATTATCGCGAGAATATAATACGGTATCCCATATCGCATTATTCTCGTTCCTGCGCATATCACATATGTGCCACTACTTCGTTTCGCCTGAGCCAAGAAACCTCTGTGTAGGACTCTAAAGAATCGTCAATACGCCGGTAGCAGGTGATGATCATATCAAACACCCACAAGCTGCAAGCGGTCAGCTAAACGTTACAGCCAGCCAGGTATTGAACGATCAGAAGATCAACAAGCTAGCTTGTGCGTTCTCCTGTGAATCCAACCAGTAACACACCCGTACAGTCCGGTCTGTTCGTCTGATATGTCGCATATCAAGTCTAGGGGTGGTATACGTCAGACCCCAGTAACCGATAAGTCGTGTCGATGTGTGGCTCATAACGGGTCGAGAAACTACTAGTAACACTTACCAGTAAATCTCCATATCAGCCCTGGCCAGGGACTTCCAGTTATAGCCAATCGAACACAGCACAACATCAACTCCCTATACCGGGAGAGACGAATCCCCTCTATCGCTCATTGCCTCCATGTGATTCGGGACTGTACCCAAAAGCCACCGTTTTGCACGCCCTCTTGGACGTGGTAAGGTGGAAATCAAAGCACAGTGTGAATCACACAAGACTCCATGACGATCTCGGGTCTACAGACTACCCTGTACCAGTGTCACCGGAGAACTGCCATCTGACGTGTGGTATAACACCATCTGGGAGTTCTCGGCGAGTCTGTTCAGTGTACCCAGTCTCCACTGAGCACCCGTACACCATCTCTGATGTCTAACACCGATGGATATGGGATCATCCATCGCCCATCATATGGGTCAAGATGCGTATACGCTAGTCTACTCTGGTGTATCGATGCCCTGTCTCGATATACCCTCGACTAGGAACAGTTATAGGATGTACTCATCGACTACCGCGGCCCCACTAGTATGATCTCATCATAGTCCCAGTAGTCGAGTACAGATCCTAAGGGCTTTATCAACATGTGAGAGTAAAACAGTAAACCAATACAAGTCAACATGTTAAGATAAAGTGAAACCAAATAGCATACTATCATGACGAGCAAGAAAGTCTTCTCTATATATATCCAAGCATCCATTATAATATACATCATATGTACAACAATGGCCTCTAGGGCATATTCATAACTAACAGTAAACACCCTAAACTAAATGGCTAATAGTATAGGATGATGAAGTAGGAAGTGGTCTCCCTTTAATTTTATATTTCTCACAAGGTTTCATCACTTAGAAAAAACTAGCAAGATTTTTCTCTTTAGGAAGAAGAAGAAGTGATGAAGAGATGAAAGAACTCATGAGGTTAGAATGCAACCATGGTGAGTGTATGTCATGCACTAACCATTGTAGAGACTAAACCATAGCTATGAGTTAAGGGGTTAAGTTAAAAAATATCTTAAGCTAGACAAACAAGTGGACTAAGTCAATGAAACATACAACCTTCGACAAGCTTTGAACCATGACTAATTCCAAATGTTTAAATTTTATTAAAACAAATAAAACCCTAATATTAACCTAGCATGGTGTGAGTCTCATACTTACATATTGCATGTGTAACCTAGCATGACACAACAATATATATCACATATATATTTTGTGTGCAAAAAAAAAACAATACATTTAACATATATCACATATATATCAATGTATCATAAGTAAGAAAAATGAATACTTAAGTGAGCTAATATTAGTTAATGTAATATAATATATCAAATATATAATTATACATTAAATTATTAAATCAACTCTTGATTTAATAATCCGGCCATATCATATATAACCGACTAATATCAAATGAATCAACTTATCGAATCAACACTTGATCCGATAACCCGGCTATATCATATAAAACCGACCGATATCACATATCGCGAGAATAGAATACAGTATCACATATCGTATTAATCTCGGTCCCGCACATATTACATATGTGCTCTTACTCCGTTTCGCATGAACCAGGAAACCTCTGTGTAGGACTCTAAAGACTCGTCAATACGCCGGCAGTAGGTGACGATCATATCAAACACACATAAGCCGCAAGTGGTCTGCTAAACGTAACGGCCACCCGGGTATTGAGCGATCAGAAGATCAACAAGCAAGCCTGCTCGTACTCCTGCGAATCCAATCAGTAACACTACCGTACAGTCCGGTCTCTTCGTCTGATATGTCGCATATCAACAGCCTGGGGGTGGTATAACGTCAGACCCCAATAGCCTGATAAGTCATGCCGATGCAAGGTCCATAACGGTTTGAGAAACTACTGATAACACTTACCAGTAGATCTCAGCAACCCTGGCCAGGGATTTCCTGTTATGGCCAATCGAGCATAGCGCAACATCAACTCCCAATACCAGGAGAGACGGAACCCCTCCTATCGCTCATTACCTCCATGTGACTCGGGACTGTACCCAAAAACCACCTTTTTGCACGATCTCTTGACCATGGTACGGTGGAAATCAAAGCACAGTGGGAATCACACAAGACTCTATGACGATATCGGGTCTACAGACTAACATGTACCAGTGTCATCAGAGAACTGCTATCCGATAATAGGTATAATACCATCTAGGAGTTCTCGGCGAGTCCTTCCAGTGTACCCAGTCTCCACTGAGCACCCGTATACCTTCTCTGATGTCAAACACCAATAGATATGGGATCATCCATCGCCCATCACATGGGTCGAGAAGCGTATATGCTAGTTTACTCTGGAGTATCGATTCCTTGTCTCGATACTCCCACGACTAAGAACAATTATAGGGTGTACTTATGGACAACCCTTGGCCCCACTAGTATGATCTGCATCATAGTCCTGATAGTCAAGTACACATCCTAAGGGCTTTATCAACATGTGAGAGAGAGACAATAAGTGTATATGTTAAGATAAAGAGCAACCATATAGCATACTATCATGTCGAGCAAGAAAGTCCTCCCTATATATATCCAAGCATCTACTACAATATACATCACATGTACAGTAATGGCCTCCAGGGCATACATATAACTAACAATCTCCCACTTGCACTAAGGCTATCTGTTGTAGTATCCAATACCCAACAATTTAGCAGTGGTTGTAGTATCCCAAACTCAATCATCCCAAAAATCTCTCAAATAGTATTTGGGGAAGCAGACCTTGGTGAGTGGATCCGCCGTGTTATCCTTCGTGTCAACTCTCCTAATCTCGATCCCTTGGAGATCAACCATCTCCCTGATCTGGTGATACCTGCCTCAGAATATGTCTGGAACGCTGATGGGACCGGTGTTCCTAGGCCAAAGCCACAACTCCATTGTTGTCATAATAACATTTATTGGACGCTCAATGGTAGGAACCTTGTTTATCTCATGAACAAGAAATGCCGAGACAACCACTTTGGCAGCATCAATGGTAGCATTGTATTCAGCTTTTATCTTCTAGTATGTCACGGTATCTAGCTTGGAACTCTTCCAACATACCGTCCTTCTACTGAGGGTAAAGACAATGCCTGTGACTGACTTTCAGTCGAACTTATCACTCTGGAAGCTTGAACCAAGAACATTCATTTAGTGCTTCTCAAGTACTTTAAGAATTTCCTCCACAGCTTCCAGTGATTCTTCTAAGATCCGATTGATTCCTGATCACTATACCTAGTGAGTAAGCTATATCTGGTCTGCTACATAACATCGCATACATGATAAAGCCTATTGCCGAAGCATAGGGTATCCCTTGCACGTGAGCTCTCTCCAAATCAGTCTTGGGGGACATCCTTTTAGAGAGAGTGATCTATAAGTAAGTGGGAAAACCATCACGTTTAGAATCATTCATACTAAACCCCTTTAGTATGGCTTTAATATACCTGGATTTGGGACACTCCCAACATCCACTTAGATCTATAGCTATAGATCATAATTCAGAAAATGTAGTAGGTATCATCCAGATCTTCTATTGAAAATCCTCATGATAAGAGGAGCTTGACCGATTATAGCATAGGAAACCCTTTCCCATCAAGAGTATGTCACCTACGTACAATACGTGGAAGACAACCTTACTCTCTACAACCTTCGTGTATATACAAGGTTCATATACCTTTTTGATGAAGTTAAACTGTTTAACTGCCACATCAAAATAGATGTTCCAACTCCGCGATGCGCGCATTGATCCTGATGGACTTAAGCATAGCTTTGAAAGTCTCAACTTTTCTATTTACACCAAGAATCTTCTCAAGATCAATTTGCTCCCAATGGGTTTTACCCCTTCAGGTGCAACATGCAAAGTCATACTTTGTAGGTGTACATGGATTCCATATTTGATCGCTTAGCATCTAGTCATTTCACTGAGTCCCCACTCATGATGGCCTGCCTAAACCTAGTTGGGCCATTATCAACCATGATGCAATCCTCACTCCCACTGTCACCGAGAAGACCGTAGTATCTCTCGAGTGGATGAGGAACCCTACCAGATTAGTAGAGAGGCTGAGGTTCGTTGGAGACTATTTAATCCTTTGGTTTCACCAAATCATCAGTTGTTAATTTGTCTAGCTGGAACTCCTTCCAGTTTTACCTCATGACCGCTAATTTCTTCATAAGAAATTCCTTTTCTAAAACGGTGGCATGCTGAGAAACAAAACACCTTTTGCTCCTCAGAGTGGTAGAAGATATTCCCTCACAAATGTTTGGGATATCCTAACAAACTTATATAGAACTGACCTTGCCTCGAGCTTGTCCGGATTCTGCCTTTCAACATATGCCGGACAATCCCATACATTAACTCATTTAAGACATGGTCTCTTCCCATTCCATATCTCATATGTAGTGGTAGACCCTTATTTGGACGGAACCCCATTCAATAGGTATGCAGCTTCTCAAGTGCATAACACCCAAAAGGAAACAGGTAACTCAGCAATACTCATCATAGAGCGCGCCATATCTCATAGGGTGCGATATCTCTGCCCGATACACCGTTGTGCTGTGGTGTACTCGAAGGAGTAAGCTGAGAGAGAATCACATTCTCCGTTTAGAAACTCTAGGAACCCCATGCGCAAGTATTCTCCTCCTTGATCACATCGAAAGACTTAATACTTTTACCCGTTTGGTTCTTAATTTCAAGCTTATATTCCTTGAATTTCTCAAAAGTTTCAAACTCGTGTTTTAACAGGAACACATGTCTGAATCTTGAGAGATAGTCGATGAATGTAATGAAGTACAAAAACCAACCCTGGCATTTGTAGATATCGGACAGTATACATCATCATGTATGCGTCCCAAGGGTTCAATAATTCTTTCTCTGTTTCCAGTAAACAGAGTATTGGTCACTTTACCTTTGTGACAAAACTGGCAAGTATCATAAGATGAAAATTCGAACAGATTCTCATATTCATCCTTATGTAATTTAGCCGGTCGTGTCGCATTGATATGACCTAGTCTACAATGCCACAAGAAGGATTCATTCATTTATGAACTACTCATCTTATGTGTGTTCTATATACTTTGAACTGTAGTTTGATTTAGAACGCATATGCGATTATATAACGTGCCTGATCCAATCAACTCTTGATTCAGGAAAATGTTCACAACATTATCCCCTATACAGAATTATATCCTTCTTTAACTTAATAATGAATCTGATGTAATGTTGTATTTCAGGTTCGGTATCTAATGTCATTTGTTCAGAATCAGTGTATTTATGCAAGGTGATATCTGCCAACTGACTTGGCTGCAACAATTGCACCATTCTCTAACTCTTAGAGATATATCACCTATTCTCAGTTCTCTATCTTTATGTAGCCCATGTAACTCTTACATGTGTGGGATCCTGATCCGGTATCTCATACCTAGGACGTAGAGAACACTGAGAAACAGTTCTTGGAAATGAACACACCCAAAGAAGATGCATCATCATGCACTTTCTTCGATTGGGTGGCATGGGAATCCAGATATTCCCCTATTTCCTACTCGGACTTATAACAGTTATAAGATAGAGCGGAACCAACGTTCCCTAGCTCAGTATAATAAGCAGGTTCAGTCAATGCATCCATATTATTATCTTAATTAAGGCGTGACATGGTCACTACCAGGAGAGAGAGAGAAGAAAACACTCTGCGTGCGCTCTTGCAGGATTAGATTGGTTATTAGTTTATCTAATCAGGATGGCTCCTACTATTTTAGTCAAATCTACCTTCAAATCCTAAAAGGTAAGACTAGCCGGGATTAATTATACCCTACAAGTTCGCCAACCAGACTAGTGTCCGTACTTTGAGGGAGGTTCCACGTGCTTTCGCACGGACCTAATTAAAATAAACCTCATTTTCCTAGGGGCGTAACCCCGTTAATAACTTTCTAGACACCTACTTAATCGGTTAATTGTAATGCGTAAAACTCTCCCAGGAGTAACTCTTACTCGCAGTGGGTATCGGGATCCAACTATCTCATAGAAGATATGCAATCTCATTGCAAATTTCAACACTTGAAATTCCCGATAATACTTTTACCCCTAGCGTCCTATAACCTTGACGCAGGCCAAACAACCAATAGTCCGCTAGTCAAGTTCAACCCGTGCATTTCATGATTGAATTAAACCCACCCGCTCGACCCTTGACGTAGGCCAAACTACGTCGTACGAATACCCTAATCCAATCACATCGTATGCAGCAAATTAGCACTAGTTAGCTACCGTACACTATGCCTTGATGCAGGCCAAACTACCACAGCACGAATACTAAGTAGTACTTATCTGAAATGACGGAGGGCTTCACAGGTTTTTAAGAAAACCATGAGCGTAATGAACTTGATATCGTTGTAGAATCGAGTGATTTTGAAAAGGAGTGTTTTTTAGGCTTTTACTAGTTTTGCTAAAGAGGTCACTCCCGGTGAAGGGATCTCGACTCTTTCCTTATTGAATAAGGTGCAGGATATTTCACAAATACCGCTATGCAAAGCAAAATCTATAGAAGCAATCAAAAGAAAATTCGAGTTTGTAGCATCTGCTAGTTTCTCTAAAGAGGTCACTCCCGGTGAAGGGATCTCGGCTCTTTCCTTATCGAATAACGTGTTGGATATTCTACAAGGAATACCGCTATGCAAAGCAAGAACTAGAGCTACCAGTTTTTAAAACAAGTTTCTACAACATCTTTAGGTTTCTTTTATTTCATTAATCTCATTAATGAAGTCCCATTAATTATGCTTCCTAAGTATCACCGATGAAACGAAAGCAGCAATATTAATTATATCACATATATATAATATAGGCATTCGTCTCAGAACATATCAAGTGATCACATCACAAAATAACAGCAACAGAAGAATCACATATGAAATATTGGATATACTGGGAATTCCGTGTTTTATTTAAGCCAGTAAAAACGCGGATTCCACGGTCGTGATGAATAGCCAAACCCACATCCCTGTACCCCTACGAGAGCGGCAAGCAACCCTCCCAATTATAGAGTTAGGAGGCCCGGTCTCAACTCCTCGAGATGGTCTCCCACTGGACCTTAGAACCCGGTTACTTGTGCTCCCCGTCTTGGGTCTATCCTAATACGGAAAAGTAAATAATATACATCAATAGTGACATCATCCTCAACCCGGAAATGCCCCAATAAAAGAATATTACATACAAGCTTTTCCATGAATGAAAATGAAAAACTCTCATCTCACATAAAACCCCCCGGCTATTTAGAACACGACGATCCAATATAACATATCACAACAACACATAATATCACATGTCATCAACGTAAGTAAATATGCGTATCCCAGTTGTCGTTGACATATAGCACCGAAACCGGCGATACACCATATATTACACTTACGATCGCAGAAAAGAATGTGAAAAACTACAACAGTTGGAATCCGCAACCAGCTTAAACATCATAAACCCAATATATCACATATATTGGATTTCATGCCTAACCAAATGAATTCCTTAGACATCACATGCCTAAAAATTATAAACCCTGCATTTTAGTCTCGATATTGAAAACACTTTCCAGTAACCTGTCGGGTAATTTAATAAGATTCCGATAACCTGATCGAATGCTCTTCGAAAACTTTAGTAGACGGCCGCACCCCCCGATGTCGTCGACGAAGTGCACTAAGGCGGAACACCGCGGCCGCGAGCACCCGAACGGATGCTTTTGGCGACGGGGTTCTCCTACAGTCACTTGGTCGGAGTTATGGGGCGCGGCTATCTAGTAAGGTTACCCGGCGAGTATCCGCGTACACTATGTAATTGCGACGGACTTTTGATCAACATCAAAATCCCGTGGCAACCGATCAAATGAGACTAAACTGCTAGATTTATAAAATTCAAACTAGTTATCACATAACCAATTTTGTGGATTCTAAATATTGTATCACAATCACAGATAGCTAGACGAAGTTAAACTTTTCGATCGAATAAGTAAGCACCCAAAATTTCCCAACAAGCTCAACACTTAAGCGGAGTTCAAAAAGTACCCAGAACATGCCGCAGCTCCTAGGAACCAGCCGTACAAGGGTCAACCAATGCCTTACCTGTAGCACCGCTGAACTACCACAAACCCTAGGGTTTGATGGCGGTTCTGACGGTCACGGAATCGAGTTAGGGTTTCGTTCTTCTAGAGGGTCCACAGAATCTCTTGCAAGATTTTCTAAAAATTTTAAACTCGGAAAATATCCAACTCTTGAAAAATTTCCAGCAGGGAAAAATTGGGTTATTGATATCCGTTCGAACTTTTTAACATCGTCTAAATAACCCGAATACATGTTAGAATTACGATTACGAAACACTCCGAATTGCCTATGCAGAAAGTTAACATCACATGCAAATTTAGCAAAAATAAACAACACCTGAAACCCTAAAACCCAGAGACTGGAACACCATGAAAATTTGAAGTCAAAACTCCAAATTTAGGCCGAGGTGGCCGGTTTTTCTCCCTATGTCGCCGGCCATATTCACAAAAAAAAACCTCAAATTTTCATGGTGTTCATGTCATATCTCATATAACATTCCGCGGTTGTTTAAAATTTTTTGGAAGACTTTTTAAATTCGACAGAAACCAAGTTTTTGTATCGGGTGTTTCGGAGTAGTTTCGGTTTCGTAATCCTAGCAAACATCGTCTAATTTTCTAGCATGGCTCTGATACCACTGTAGGGTTATCTAGCACGGCAGCAAGGTTTTGGGAGGCAATGTCCATGCCAATTTCAAATTTTGCCGTTCTAGCTAACCCTAACCCTAGAATCGTTACTAGAAAATCCGACGAAACGATATGCAAACAACTTTGCAAAGAAGTGAACAAGGAATACAACCTTTGTAGACCGGTCCTTCACTTCAATTGCTCCATGTTGTAGTCCCTTCATTGCGAATGGTGAACTCCCAGACTCTAAAGAGGGTTCACTTGAAGAAACGAACAAGCTTGCTCAATGTCTTCGAAGCCGAAGATGATCTACGTCGAGGAGACTCGAGCTCATGCTACCTCTCAACTAATGTGTGAAATTAGTGAAGCAAACACCCTAAACTAAATGACTAATAGTAGAGGATTATGAAGTAGGAAGTAGGCTATCTTTAGTTTTATTTTTCTCACAAGGTTTCATCACTCAGAAAAAACTAGCAAGCTTTTTCTCTTTAGGAAGAAGAAGAAGTGATGAAGAGATGAATGAACTCATGAGGTTAGAAATGCAACCATGCTGGGTGTATGTCATGCACTAACCATTGTAGAGACTAAACCATACCTATGAGTTAAGGGGTTGGGTTAAAAAATATCTTAAGCTAGACAAACAAGTGGACTAAGTCAATGAAACCCACAAGCTTCTATAAGCTTTGAACCATGACTAATTCCAAATGTTTGAATTTGCTTAAAACAAATAAAACCCTAACATTAACCTAGCATGGTGTGAGTCTCATACTTACATGTTGCATGTGTAACCTAGCATGACACAACAATATATATCACATATATATTTTGTGTGCAAAAAGAAAACAATACATTTAACATATATCACATATATATATCAATGTATCATAAGTGAGAAAAATGAATACTTAAGTGAGCTAATATTAGTTAATATAATATAATATATCAAATATATAATTATACATTAAATTATTAAATCAACTCTTGATTTAATAATCCGGCCATATCATATATAACCGACTAATATCAAATGAATCAACTTATCGAATCAACACTTGATCCGATAACCCGGCTATATCATATATAACCGACCGATATCACATATCGCGAGAATAGAGTACGATATCACATATCGTATTAATCTCGGTCCCGCACATATCATATATGTGCTCCTACTCTATTTCGCATGAACCAGGAAACCTCTGTGTATGACTCTAAAGACTCGTTAATACGCCGGCAGTAGGTGATGATCATATAAAACACCCACAAGCCGCAAGCGGTCTGCTAAACGTAACGGCCACCCGGGTATTGAGCGATCAGAAGATCAACAAGCAAGCATGCTCGTAATCTTGCGAATCCAATCAGTAACACTACCGCACAGTCCGGTCTCTTCGTCTGATATGTCGCATATCAACAGCCTGGGGGTGGTATAACGTCAGAACCCAATAGCTTGATAAGTCATGCCGATGCAAGGTCCATAACGATTCGATAAACTACCGATAATACTTAACAGTAGATCTCAGCAACCTTGGCCAGGGATTTCCTGTTATGGCCAATCGAGCATAGGGCAACATCAACTCCCAATACCGGGAGAGACGAAACCCCTCCTATCGCTCATTGCCTCCTGTGACTCGGGACTGTACCCAAAAACCACCTTTTGCATGATCTCTTGACCATGGTGGAAATCAAAGCATAGTGGGAATCACACAAGACTCTATGACGATCTCGGGTCTACAGACTAACCTGTACCAGTGTCACCAGAGAACTGCTATCCGACGATAGGTATAATACCATCTAGGAGTTCTCGGCGAGTCTGTCCAGTGTACCCAGTCTCCACTGAGCACCCGTATACCTTCTCTAATGTCAAACACCAATAGATATGGGATCATCCATCGCCCATCATATGGGTCGAGAAGCGTATACGCTATTTTACTCTTGAGTATCGATGCCATGTCTCGATACGCCTACGACTAGGAAAAATTATAGGGTGTACTTGTGGACTACCCTTGGCCCCACCAGTATGATCTGCATCATAGTCCTGGTAGTCAAGTACACATCCTAAGGGCTTTATAAATATGTAAGAGAGAGACAATAAGTGTACATGTTAAGATAAAGAGCAACCAGATAGCATACTATCATGTCGAGCAAAAAGGTCCTCTTTATATATGTCCAAGCATCCACTATAATATACATCACATGTACAGTAATGTCCTTTAGGGCATACATATAACTAACACTGACAACATCAATATCACTCCTGAGAGAAATCAACCTGTAGCTCAAGTTGAAACAGTAGATCAACAAATGGTAGTTCAGATTCAAGACTTGGCCATCTTTACTCCCCAGGAATAAGACTCGATCATCATTCGAATGAGGAGTCCATCTCCAATCTATATAGTAGAAGTGGAACAAGTAGATTTCAAGGCTTTGGATACCGAGGAGGCTCAGCCCACATCCGAAAATGTTGCAGTTCTTGAGGAGATAGAAGCAGCTCCTACCGACACCACTTCTCAAGCATCCGAGGAAATACAAGCACCTACAACAGCGATTGACTTGAAAGCTGCGGCAACTGGGAGACTTTATTGCCCCGAGGATTCTTATCTTTGGATCCATACTTATGCGGTTCCTTTTCATAAGCCTCATGAAGCTTTTTTGGAGTAAATTTGTGCCACTGCCGAACCACCAATCTAAAGGAGAGAGCAAAACTTCATAATTTCTTATTAGCGGGGGGCTTAAATTGGTGTGGATACTTTGCACGCCACCCTATTTTAAAGACATATGAAGCACCAGTAGCTGACAAAGACCATCTCTTTTCTGGCCAATTGGATTTGTGCATGAATTTACGGCTCTCTAAGACCAAGATTGTGTTGGAGATAGTGCCCTCAGAGTCAATTATTAGGTCACAGGTACGTGATTGCAATGATTGATGGGGGACTTATCCCGGTAGGACAGTCTTACTCGAGATGATAGTATGCTATCTGGTTTACCTATATCAGCGTGTACTGCTTTAGGTGACCTTACAGGTCGCTATTACACGTTGGTAGAGCCCCTAGGATTCTTGCTTGACCACCAGCAGTATGAGGGCGATCATATAAGTGGGAGCTGGTAGTCTATAAGCACATCCTTAAAAGGTCCCTAGTCGTGAGAGTTTCGAGACAGGGCATCGATACTCCAGAGTAGACTAGTGTATACAGTCGAGACCCCGACGAGGGGCGGTGGCCGGTCTCACAAGCCACTGGTGTCAGTTGGATCACCTAAGATGTATACAGGTGCTTATTGGGTTATGAGTACACCGGACAGGACTCGCCGGGAACATGCCAGTTGGTCATATACCAGACGTCAGATGGCAGTTCCCTGGTGACATGTGTATAGGTTAGTTCATCGACCTGGGGATCGTCATTTGTCTTGTGTGAGTTCCCACTGTACTTTGATTACTACCCTACCACGTCTCAAAGGAGTCGTGCAAACAGGTTTTAGTTGGGTACAGTCCCGAGCCACATGGAGGCAGTGAGCGTATCTTCAGGGGTTCGTCTCTCCCGGTATTGGGGGTGAGGTCGTGCTGTGTCTAGGAGAGCCATTACACGAAGCTCTCGGCCGAGGTAAGGAGATTTACTGGTAGTTATTCCAGTAGTATCTCAGGGTGTTCTGGGCTACACTCCGACACGACTTATACCGCTTTTGGGGGTCTGACTTTTACCAACCCTCTAGGCCCGCCATGCGATACTCATAGACGAACGGACCAGACTGTACGGATATTGTCACTGACAGGCTCAGTAGGGTTGTCAGGCTGAGTTCACTCACAGACGTCCCTTTTAGTCTATACCTGGTAGCCCGTTACGTATTGGCTTATACCTCTGACGTGCTAGTGGTTAAATCCACAACCAAGGTGTTGACGAGTCTTTAGAGTCCCCCACATTCAGTTACTCAGCTTTCGGGCGAAAAGTTGTAGAGGCCGTATGGAGATATGGCAAGGTCCGATTAGATACGTGCTGTATTGCACGGATCAGGATCGGACAGTTTGTACTACAGACCGTATGGAGATATGGCAAGGTCTGATCAGATACGTGCGGTATTGCACGGATCAGGATCGGACAGTTTGTATTACAGGCCGTATGGATATATGTCAGGGTTCGATCAGATACGTGCGGTATTGCACGGATCAAGATCGAACGGATAATACTAGCCGGCTTTGGTTTAAGCCGGATCCTAGTATAGTACAGTGTAGATTTTGTCTCATTGCATTTGTATTTCGGTCGGAATAAAAATGTGGGTGTGTATGCACAGTATCGGGGTTTTCCTATAATTTATTACGGGACCAGTTTCATGGAGTTGCCAGTTTGCTTTCCGTTTCGGCCAATTTCCTTTGTATCGTTCATTGGCCGAAGATTGGTGGAGGAGGGCTTATTTGCATTTGTGCAAATAAGCTTTTGTGAAGGGTGTTATTTGCATATCCTTGTGTCATGATGGTTCCACCATGCATTGACTTGTTTACTTCATCATTGATTGACTTTGGGTTCATGATGGTTGATTTGGAGTGTTGGTTTTTGTTTGTGATGATATTGTTTTTAATCATCACTCTTTATCCATGCTTGCATGATAGCTTCCCCACTCCCTTGACTTTCCTTGACTTCACTCCATTCCTACCTACCACCATTATGCATGGCCGGCCACTAGTGAGGGAGAGGGTTCTCTTTCTTTTGGTTGTGAGAAAAATGTCACTCTCATTCTTTGTATGCTATATTTTTCCTCACCTCTCTCTAAGTTCTTTTTCCTCCACCACAAAGGCAATTCCACAACCCCAAAGTGAGACTTGAGTACTACACATTCTACAGCAAATCTTGGGCACGTCGACTAGCCAGCTTCGTGCCCGAGTTGCCTCGGCATTGAGGTGGGAGCCCGTAAAAGAAGTAGGCGATGTGGTGCACTTCCGGCGACGAGGTGGAGACCGGAGCTTCCGCAGGAGATCGGGACGACGACGAGAAGACCGGAGGACTTGGATCAGTCGGTATATCTCTCTTCCCCATCTTGTTGTTAGCTAGGACTAGTTAATGGTTCGATCCGGGTATTAGTGCGCGGCGGTTTGCCAGTTCAAGAAAAATTTAAGTTTATCACCGCTTCCGCATTTGGCCGTCGGATTGACGGCCGGGGCGCCGCCGTGCACTTACACTGGTATCAGAGCCTCGCCATTAAGTTAGTCTAGCTTTGTCTAATGTGTTTTGCATTTTCGATCGATCAAAAATTCTAAAATCTGCGTTTTCTCATGCATCAGTTTCTGTCAAAATTTTTTGGTGTCCAAAAATTTTTCAGGTTGTAAAATAGTGATGTACTGGAATATCTAAGGGTGCTGTAAAAATTCGATACAGTAATTCGTCTATGGGAGCGCGGAATTGCGGCCAAAACCACCTTTGGGCCGCGGTTCCGCCGCACAATGATGAGATGGCTGCACCAAATTTCTACAGTATCTTTCTGGGGTGAAAATAGGGTTTTGGTATAATAACATTGGGCCCAGAATTTCTTGATCTGCTACAGTAATGCTTGGGGGGCCCACTTGTTAAAATTTGATCGATCGGATATTTTAAACACATTATTTCACAGTATTTACATTATATCTGCGACCGTGAATGTCACTTGATCGGTAAATCCGGTCTAACTACTATAGCCCGGTTAGACGGATTTGCGAACGTGACTTTCACGTTGATGTTCTGTTTTTGCTGTGATGTTGCGGATCGGTCGTGGGGGATAGCCTGGATGCAATGCTAGTACAGTTGTGGTTGTATTATGTACATTTGATATTGCGGGGCGAGCGTCCGACATGTGGACTGCCGTCACTGCCTGATTGTATTATTATTTTGGGGCACGGCCAGGTTGCGGTCGATGTACCCGTTGTATGTATATTTTACTTTATGTACTAGGATTACCCCGCGGTGGGGTGCATGGATAGCCGGGTTCTAGAGGGCAACAAGCCCGCATCTCATAGCATTGAGACGGAGGGGGCTTCACTCTAGAATTGGCGGGCTATTCGCCGTACTCGTAGGGGGTACAGGTTGACCCAGGAGGGGTACCCAAGTTACCGGATTCCGTGAAGTGCTGGGTGGTCCATTCACGGTGCTGAAGGGGGCTGCCTCACTTCAGGTTTTGGCGGGTAACTTGCCGCGCCCGTAGGGGTCTAGGATTTCATTGCGCAGGCTATCCACACGACCAGGGGAACGTCGGGTTTCAGTAGTGGCTCTGTGAAACCCGGGGATCCCAGATATCTGTATTGTTTCTGTGATGCTGTACATTTCTGTGATGTTGCATTTTTTATCACGCCTTGAGCGAATATAATATATTGGTATATATATTAGTAGATGTTGTATATGTTTTGTATCCGCGCTAGTCCAGTCCCCGCTCTGTCGTTAGTTAGCTAACCTAACGGGTAATGACGGGACCCAGTGGCGAATGCGGATGGCATATATGTATGTCATATTATTTTCGTTCTTTGTGGTGTGATCAATTGATGGGACTGCGTTGATTCGGATCAATGCAAGTTAAAAACAAACATAATCTGATGTTGTTGGAACACTTTTCAAAAAGCTGTTATTGCAAGGACGTTCACTTTTGTTTAGCATCGTGGTATTCGGTTGGAATATCCTGCTCCTCAGTCGACGAGGCAAGGGCCGAGATCTCTTCACCGGGAGTGACCCCTTGGACAAAAGTTTGCGTCAGGGCAATGACTTCACTATAGCCGATTACTTTTGCTTTGCACCGTGGTATTCAGTTGGAATATCCTGCACCTCATTCTATGGGGAAAGAGCCGAGATCCCTTCACCGGGAGTGACCGCTTTAGCAACGGTTTTCGTCACTATATTTTTAAAGCTATCCGTTCCTTCAACGATATCAAGTTCTTTACGTTAAAGGTTTTCGCCAGAAACCATTCGTAGCCCTCCGTCGTTTCATATGGATAGTCAATAGTATTCAAGCTGTGTTTGTTGGCCATAGTCAAGGCACAGTGTTTGGTAGCTATTGGGTGTTCATATGCTGCATAGATAGATGCGTTGGTTTGGGACAGTCGTATAGCCTTATTTGCCCTAGTCAAGGGCTTGTATGGGTGGATTCAAATCAACCTGGACAATGACGGGTAGAACTTGACATGTGACTTATGATTTGTTGGCCTTAGTCAAGGTCATAAGAGCATGGGGCAAAAATCCACATCGGGAGTTTCAAAAGAACTGAAACTTGCCAGATATGCGCATACCTTCTGGAGTGTGATACCGTGAGTGGATTCCGTCACGTTATCATGCGATGATAGTTGGATCCCGATTCCCACTGATGAGTTAGTTTACTCCTCGGGTGACCCCGACTAATTCTTCTTTCAGGTTTGGAGGAGAATTTGACGGTACAGTGGGAGGTTTCCAGATTAGATAAATTGGTAACCATTCTGATCTAGGTTAGAGTGCACGCTGAGTGTTTCTTTTCTCTCTCTCTTTGGCAGCGATCTTTGACCCGACCCTAAAACTATGACTCAGTGACCAAGTTGACCGAACCTTCTTAAACACTGGCTTTTGGATTGTCTGAGTTGCAAACCTCATTGCCACTTCTACTTTTACCCTTTTCTCCAGAACACCCCGTATTACTACGAACGTCCACTTCCATTGGACAAAACCATCGTATGGTTAGATACGAACTCGAAGGAATTTATTCGAGGATGGTTTCTGGTTCTGGAGAAAATGGATAGGATTATTCAGTTGTCTTTTCCTTTTACCTTCTCTCAAGTTGTGAGTACTCCTTGGTTTAGGAGATAGTACACCTATTACGCAAATTGGATAGTCTTCTTCCAAACCTTAGGCTGGTGCCGACCGGTAGGGAATGAAGAAAACCAATTAGCATAACGATGGTGTGCAGAAAGTATTAAGTTAAGACAAAGCAAGGGATTAGTAAAGATGGCAAAGTAAATTGCGACTGATATTCACGACCAAACCAAGTATTTCTTCGCCAATCCTAAAATCACCTTTGTATTTCTCCAGGACACTCCGTATCACTACGAAGATCCACAGTTTATTGGATACTCCATCGTATGGTTATATACGAACTCGAAAGGAACTTGTTCCAGTTCGGGGATGGATTCTGGTTCAGGAGAAATAGGAATAAGATTTATTCAGGTGTCTTTTATCTTCACCTTCTCTCGCTTTGCGAGTGCTCCTAGGATTAGGACAGTACACCTATTATGCTTATTGGATAGTCTTCTTCCAAACCATAGGCTGGTGCCGAACGGTAGGGAAGGAAGAAAACCATTTGGCCTATAGGGGTGTGCAGAAGGTAATGACTAAAGAAATATGAAGGGATTTGGAGAGGTGGCAAAGAACTATACGGTTACAGTCGTGAATCTGGAAGAAGCATTACTAGGAATACCGGGATACCCCATCGAAACATTTCAATGTTTCAGTCTCACTGCGTACTGTTAAAGGAAAACTGATTTCCCGATAAGATACTTACTCCAGGGTATGTATTTACCAGGTACGATTCTCACATCTGTATGGTTTTACAGATGATGAGTGGGAGTAAGTTATTGGGAATTGGGTGATCGTCCTCATTATATCGGGATTCGTTGTAATCGGTGATATTTGAGGAGATCACCTGGGTTGTTTGTCGGTCGGCAAATATTTGGTTTTGAATATCCGCTGTTGTGCACCAATTTCAAATTGATATATCTGTACGTCTATTTTCATAGAGTGAGATATAACTTTTTTAAATTATGTTTATGACATTTACCTATATCAGTGGATGATTAGGTAAGGAGCATTAAATAGCGGTGTAATTCTTCTTAACCATAAGTACAGTTTTCAACCTACGACACGCAGTGAATGAGTTATCAGACTCAAGGGATTTATACAGAGTATTGTATGTTGTCCAGGGTCCATCAGGACAGAGGGGTTGGTCCTCGTACTATATTCGGTTTACTTATGACTTCTCTAGTTTTTAGACAGGTGTTTCGTGGAAACACAGGGTCCGAATTTTGAGAAGTTATAGGTATTTGAATAGAGTAGAGAACCAGGTGTAGCAAGTATCGGGATTCTTCAAAGTGATCGAAGATGTAGATACTTGTGTATGGTATTCAGTTGATAGTGATGATTAAGAGAAATTGCTTCTCTTTCAGGTTACTCATAATTGGAAATGCTCCTAAGTTGTGTAACGCTGATCGGCCTTCTTCCATTTAGTTGACATGCACTGGAGACAGCTGCATGATTTGGATCTGGTTCAATTAAATCAGTGCCTCTGTTTCTATATTGGATATAGAACAGTTCATATCTTAACGATGTTAAGGTACGGGGAGTTGTCCGGCTTATGATTAAAACCAGACTCTGGATAACTCAAGGCACGTTTCTGTAATGGCTGTTTGTGGGTTGACCCAGGCTATGACGAGGGTTGACTTTCTACCATCTGGATGAACAATAGCAATATTGTTCTAGACTCGCCACAGTTTTATTAAAAATGGATTTTTTCAGAAAACAGTAGTGGGAGTATGGTAGAACTGGAAGTGATTCCAGAACCACAAACGATTACTGAAGATTTGATAACGAACCTAAAGATTCAATCTGGATTGACATTCCATTGGCCACTCCGCAGATACGGTGGGTAACTTCAGGCACCCGAGAGGTACTCCGGTAGCCTCAAGGACGGTGACAGGGAAGTTCTTGTTTACCCACAATTACCATTGCTGTTGTTCCAGGCTGCGAGACCCGGCGGGAGGATGAGTTTAGCGTCGTTCTAAACTAGTTTTAGAAGTGTACGTCTATATGACTCTGCCAGAGGGTTGTCATAGTCAGTGGGAGCAGCGGAAGCATTGGTGGACAGGTAGCTTATGTCTATTTATAGACTAAAGCAGATGTAGCGGAGATAGATCATCTATTTCTGACGTGACAGTCATGGGTTTGACTTCATCAGAATAGGGGATGGATCTGTTGAGAAGGTAGTAGGGTGTGATATCCTGGTATTTGGATGACATACACAGAGTAGGAAAAGAAACTCCTATACTACAGTCGGTTATACTTTGGTCGTCACACAGTGGTTTCTCCACAAAGGAAATGGATTTTATATCAGACATACTGGTTACTAGATCTATGGTTTTAGATCTAGGTTTGGGTGGTTTCCCAATCAGGGTACTTTGACAGCATTCTAAGAGTATTTAGGATGGACGACTCCTGGCACGGTAGTGTACCTGCAGGTGATGGAGTCACCCTCTCTAAAGGTGTCTTACAGACTAAAGTAGAGAGGGATGTGCATGATTGGCAGATCACTTGCTCAGGCAATTGAGTCAATTATGAGATGTCAAGTACCACACCACATGTTGTTCTTGCACTAGATGCAATAAGTTGACATTAATCCAATCCTGGAGAAACGGTCGGAAGCAGTTTTAGAACATAAGTGGATGTTCTAGGGATATGATAACGACAGCCTCATTCGGGAGACAGTTATCATTCCAGGCTTCCAAGGTGACATGGACGACAAGGAGGTTGTTAGAGTTATAGTTTTCCTTCTGATGAGGGGCAGTATTTTGGACAGGTGGTCCAAGGCAATACTGAGGGTGGCATGGCGCAGGATACTGATTAAGTTCAGTTGACGATACAATCTAAGAAGTTTGGATTTGGAGTTCATTTATGAGCTATGTCCCATCAGACATCCAGACACATTCTAAGACAGGTATTGCTCATTTCGGGAGATGGGTTTCTCCGCGAACTTGAGATATAGAGAGACATGGAAAGAGACAACAAAGCAGATCCACACACTGAGGCTATTCCTCGAACGCAATAGTTTCGCAAACGAGCTTTGTGAGACTGATTAGTAGAGGAGTTGGGTGTTCGGTATCACACGGGCTGTGAGTATGCGACATCGCAATAATTAGCCTTGAGTGCAAGTGGGAGATTGTTGGAGATAGTGCCCTCAGAGTCAATTATTAGGTCACAGGTACGTGATTGCAATGATTGATGGAGGACCTATCCCGGTAGGACAGTCTTACTCGAGATGATAGTATGCTATCTGGTTTACCTTTATCAGCGTGTACTGCTATAGGTGACCTTACAGGTCACTATTACACGTTGGTAGAGCCCCTAGGATTCTTGCTCGACCACCAGCAGTATGAGGGCGATCATATAAGTGGGAGCTGGTAGTCTATAAGCACATCCTTAAAAGGTCCCTAGTCGTGAGAGTTTCGAGACAGGGCATCGATACTCCAGAGTAGACTAGTGTATACAGTCGAGACCCCGACGAGGGGCGGTGGCCGGTCTCACAAGCCACTGGTGTCAGTTGGATCACCTAAGATGTATACAGGTGCTCATTGGGTTATGAGTACACCGGACAGGACTCACCGGGAACATGCCAGTTGGTCATATACCAGACGTCAGATGGCAGTTCCCTGGTGACATGTGTATAGGTTAGTTCATCGACCTGGGGATCATCATTTGTCTTGTGTGAGTTCCCACTGTACTTTGATTACTACCCTACCACGGCTCAAAGGAGTCGTGCAAACAGGTTTTAGTTGGGTACAGTCCCGAGCCACATGGAGGCAGTGAGCGTATCTTCAGGAGTTCGTCTCTCCCGGTATTGAGGGTAAGGTCGTGCTGTGTCTAGGAGAGCCATTACACGAAGCCCTCGGCCGAGGCAAGGAGATTTACTGGTAGGTATTCCAGTAGTATCTCAGGGTGTTCTGGGCTACACTCCGACACGACTTGTACCGCTTTTGGGGGTCTGACTTTTACCAACCCTCTAGGCCCGCCATGCGATACTCATAGACGAACGGACCGGACTGTACGGATATTGTCACTGACAGGCTCAGTAGGGCTGTCAGGCTCAGTTCACTCACAGACGTCCCTTTTAGTCTATACCTGGTAGCCCGTTACGTATTGGCTTATACCTCTGACGTGCTAGTGGTTAAATCCACAACCAAGGTGTTGACGAGTCTTTAGAGTCCCCCACATTCAGTTACTCAGCTTTCGGGCGAAAAGTTGTAGAGGCCGTATGGAGATATGGCAAGGTCCGATTAGATACGTGCGGTATTGCACGGATCAGAATCGGACAGTTTGTACTATAGGCCGTATGGAGATATGGCAAGGTCTGATCAGATACGTGCGGTATTGCACGGATCAGGATCGGACAGTTTGTATTACAGGCCGTATGGATATATGGCAGGGTTCGATCAGATACGTGCGGTATTGCACGGATCAGGATCGAACGGATAATACTAGCCGGCTTTGGTTTAAGCCGGATCCTAGTATAGTACAGTGTAGATTTTGTCTCATTGCATTTGTATTTCGGTCGGAATACAAATGCGGGTGTGTATGCACAGTATCGGGGTTTTCCTATAATTTATTACGGGACCAGTTTCATGGAGTTGCCAGTTTGCTTTCCGTTTCGGCCAATTTCCTTTGTATCGTTCATTGGCCGAAGATTGGTGGAGGAGTGCTTATTTGCATTTGTGCAAATAAGCTTTTGTGGAGGGTGTTATTTGCATATCCTTGTGTCATGATGGTTCCACCATGCATTGACTTGTTTACTTCATCATTGATTGACTTTGGGTTCATGATGGTTGATTTGGAGTGTTGGTTTTTGTTTGTGATGATATTGTTTTTAATCATCACTCTTTATCCATGCTTGCATGATAGCTTCCCCACTCCCTTGACTTTCCTTGACTTCACTCCATTCCCACCTACCACCATTATGCATGGCCGGCCACTAGTGAGGGAGAGGGTTCTCTTTCTTTTGGTTGTGAGAAAAATGTCACTCTCATTCTTTGTATGCTACATTTTTCCTCACCTCTCTCCAAGTTCTTTTTCCTCCACCACAAAGGCAATTCCACAACCCCAAAGTGAGACTTGAGTACTATACATTCTACAGCAAACCTTAGGCACGTCGACTAGCCAGCTTCGTGCCCGAGTTGCCTCGGCATTGAGGTGGGAGCCCGTAAAAGAAGTAGGCGATGTGGTGCACTTCCGGCGACGAGGTGGAGACCGGAGCTTCCGCAGGAGATCGGGACGACGACGAGAAGACCGGAGGACTTGGATCAGTCGGTATATCTCTCTTCCCCATCTTGTTGTTAGCTAGGACTAGTTAATGGTTCGATCCGGGTATTAGTGCGCGGCGGTTTGCCAGTTCAAGAAAAATTTAAGTTTTATCACCGCTTCCGCATTTGGCCGTCAGATTGACGGCCGGGGCGCCGCCGTGCACTTACAGATTGAATAGTCTGGTGGTTTGTTGCAGATCCGAGATAGTGTTGAACATTTCGCTGTGATTTCTCCCCATTTGATGCGAAAATATCTCAAGTATCCCGATTTTCTGGACAGTCTTATTGCAAGTGAATTGCAAGAGCGCGGGTCTGCTTCTTTCAAATTCAACAACGTCCCTAACATCCTCTGTGGCTATATAGAGTGGACCAAGCATATCATTTCGAATATGAGAAGCTTCACACGGCTGGTATATACGAAGGCATATACTGCTCTTTCTTCGTGTATGCGCCTGTGGCAGACTATTTAAGGGGTTTCCTCGAGAATTTCAACACCCAAACCAATACTGCGTACTCGGCGATGGGAAAAATTGGAATAACTCTATTAGATGTCTGTGATTGTTTTGGGCTTCCAATCATGGGTAATATCTATGACGAATGCAATTTGCCGGAGGAACTCCTTTTCAGACGCGACCTAAATTATCGACGTTATGTCCATCCTTTATACAAGAATTTATATAATATTTATCATATGATCGCTCGTGGGGAGTCACAAGCCCCCTACAGGCTCGTTTCCTTCGTACTCTGGATAGAGTATTTCTTGGACACGGAGAATTTGAAGCTTACAGATCGTCCCCTGAGCACCAAGCGTTCATTTACTGATAGTGAAATTCCCCCACCAAAAGGAAAGTAACGTTAAAAAAGGATAGCTCAGACAGAAGAGGAGAGCAGGGACTCTGATCCTCTCCCTGACAACGACTACAGACCGAAGGCCTACCAATTCTCAGACACAAAGTTCCGTTTACTCTGTCCTAACGAATTAGTTGATAGAGAAACTTTTTAAGTGCTTTTATAGCGCTCTGGATGTGCTATTTCATTTCTCCTGCCGAGAATGCTAAGGTGTTCCTAATGGCCTCGCAAATGGCGCAGGGGATCAAGCATGCAGTGGGGGTTACATGTGTATGCCCACATTCACATGAGCATACACACATTCCTAGGTGCCAGCTGCATGGTCATACTGATTGAATTCTTAGGCATACATATAGAGATTATGTATGGGAGGAACACTCCTAAGGAATTCTATATACATCATTGGCCTTCAATGTTAACCACAACTTCTGCGATGCCTAACAACTATGATGAGGTTCACAAGGATGCTAGAAGGGCGTTCTTGTTTTCCCGTTCCAAACATCTCTTTGGGCGAAAATTAATCGGAAGGGTTTTTCTATGGATGTGGACTGCTCTACGGACTCCAAATCCTTCAAGAAGTTAAGAGCTCCTGTGTCCATGCACTATCATGAATTTCTGATGTCAATCCAATGTAAAATGATCTATTACAGGAGGAAGAACCTCTTAAGTCTCGAACCCTATTATCCGAATTGACTCGGACGTCAATTAGGCTTGGACCAGCATTTTCCTCATGACTTTCCTCCGATGCAGAGGCCGGTAACTCTGGAGCTTCTAGGACAGTGTTGGTATGAACTCTGACATTGTCGCCCGGAGGTTAAGTTTTCTATTCCTGCAATCTCGCGTGTGCCGATAGTCTCTCTTGGATATTTACGGCCTTTGCGAGATTACTATCAGCCTATCAAGTTTATTTCTCCTATGTCCTTTCTGCACTCACGTGATATGGAGAGAGTTTAGGGCACCGACCAATCGTGGTTCCTTCTTCCATCAGATCTTTTCTGAGGCATCTGATGACGAGTACACTTGAGTCTATTTCTTGGACGGGCCATGCTTCTCAAGGACAACTAAATCCAACAGCTGTTTTTTCTATGGCCAATCTCAAACGTCTTGTTGATGACTGGTGCTTTATCTAAACGCTTTCAAGATTTTGTAGTTCGGCAACAATTATAATATCTTGAGATTTCAAATGAACAAATAAAGAGAGAATCTGCTCAATCTCTGAACATATTAAGAATATACGATATAATGTTGGCTCAAAATCAGGCTTTTCAATCTAAAGTACAACTCGAGCTACATGACTACCGGCGACATCAGAGGAAGCTTGACAGTAGTGGTGTTGAGTCTGTCATATACCAATGGATTCAAGATGCGGAGCGATGGTGTAACGACCCTAAAATCCCTGTACAATTATATTGTATTCAATGTATATATAAAGGTGTATTTTAGCCCCGACTATGAGTTATAAGTTAAGTTTGATAAATAAAAATAAGAAAAAACTTGTAGCTTACTGGTTAAGCCTTTCCACCGCAATTCTTTAGCCTGCGTGTTCAAATCCACCAGCCCCAATTATTTTAATATTTTTCTTTTTAACTTTTTAGAAGCCCAAGAATTTGCACGGTCATTACACGAAGAAATGAAAAGTTGCAACAAAATTAAAATAGATAAATGAGGTGTTAAAGCCAATTAAAACCCTAGGCACGAACTTCAAGGCCAATGCTCCAAATCTGGCAGCCCAAAATCCTTATGTAGCCACTTTCGGAGACCTAGATGCATCCATTTTTCCCCGTGCTCTGCCCGTGTGATCTTTAGACTCCCTACTACCCCTTTTTACGCTTTGAATTCTCTGAATTTAACCAGTGAGCTGCCAGTCCCTTCATCTACCCTATTAACACATTTTAATTCATTTTTTTATTCGCACGCTCCCATATTCTTCCCTATAAATACCTAGCTATCCTATCATCCTCCTCATTTATGAAAATCACTCTAAATCCTTCTCAAAACCCTTAAAGAAATTGCTCAAGTGAAATGCCCAAGATCCCAAAATCGAAGCGCCGTCGATCAAACCATTCCGTGCATCTTAGTCTCGAATCTACCTACCGAGACATCTTCTTCCTTTTGTTTAGAACACAAACCGTAAGTCTCTTAACTATCTCTTCTCTTCCTTGAATCAATTCATCTGCTAAGTCACCTAATCATAGCCTTGTCTCTTACAAACACCTTGTACTAAAGATAATGCAAATATGTAAAAACATACAATAAACAAATTAATGAACCTTTAAGGCTTTAGATTAATAATGGGTTTAAGTGGTACCAATTCTCTAGGCCTCGGAAGCCAGAGAAAGTGTGTGCTTACCTATCTAGCCTAGATAACATTAAGGAAATTATCAATGGCAATCGTCTTTGAAAAAAATACAAATTCTGTCGTCTATGTGCAGCGGTTATCGATATTTCCCAAACTTAAGAATTTCAAAAGTTAAATATTTTAATAAGATATGTCTAGAACCTGAACTCAAATTCGAACTTGATTTGAACTCGAACTCAAACATAAGCTCGAATCCAATTTGAACTTGAACTTGACTTGACCCGAACCATGAATATGACTTGACATGAATACTTGAACACAACTTGAACCTGAACTTATACTTTTTATATTCATGGATTCGGTCAAGACCTGTAAACTTGCTATATACAATAAAATACGCGGGAATAAGTGGTAGATTGATAACGAATGTATGACGTGGCACAAGAGTTCACTAAAAGACACCTAACCTGAATATCATGTGCTTTTGTCTCGTGGGTTTGACGAGGCTTTTTATTCCCGTACCTTTGGTCCGTGGGGTACGTCGAATTACTTTCGTATACACACATACCTTCCTTATCAAACTACAAACAACAATGTTAAAATAGTTAACCTTATATATATAACTGACATGCTTAAGATACTTTACATACAATCTTACTTGTTCATTACTACTTGGTTTTATGTTCATTTTACATATTGTCAGTCATCATTACTTATTTCTTTTGGAGACTTATCGAGTACTAGTTCACTGACGACATTCCTCTCTGATTCTTTTCTTTGGAATGTTCATCAGGAGGACAGGATTCAGAGGAGATCGACCAGCCAGGAGGACTTCGATCAGCTCACCACTCAGCTCGATTACTAGTTTTATTTCTGCATTATTTCCAGTATGCCATTATTGAGTCATATTTTAGTTATTATATCTTTTATTTCAGACATTTGTACTTGAAAGTGAAAGTAAATAAAGTTGCTGTTAAATTTTAATTACTCTTGTTAATTCTTGCATATTATTATATTGCTTTCTTAAGGAAAATGACCTTCTCCAAGAAAATATATCGCGGGCCTTGTCATGTGCCGTCAACGTCTTCTAAGAAGTGGGCGTGACAGGTTTTATTGGTGGCCCATGCAGGTCCGTTCTGCATGAAGTCTCAAGCAATATACCACAAGAATTATAAGATTCAGTAACTTTACATTCCTTACATTTCAAATCTTTTGAATCTATTCTAATCTATCTTTTCTATTAAGGTAACGGATTCTCCCAACAATACCAGCAGCAACATCAATGGCAACACACCCCCGCCTACACTAACACCTCCACTTACCGTTATAGCTCCTATCAATGAATAGATGGTGCTTCTCGAAGCTATCAAGAGTCTTCTGGAGAGCCAACAGCAGAAGGCTACTATCCTTTTAGCCCATCCCAAAGCTGAGGCACCAGGTGCGAAACAATTTCGGGCATTACATCCAAAGAACTTTTCAGGGAAGGAGAGCCCCTAGGAGGCTGAGGAGTGGTCTGAAGGCATCGAGGACGATCTTGCAGCAACTCAAGTTCCAGAAATAGGTTGGGTCCATGTTTTAAAGCTCCAGCTGACGGACAGTGCAAGAGTCTGGTGGAAGGCCGAGGAGAGCCAGCTTGCACAGCCAATAGAGTGGAATGCGTTTCGCAATCTTTTCGATGAAAAATATTTCTTGGAAACCGCTCGATTTGGTATGAAACAATAATTCATCCACCTGTAATAAGGCTCTATGTGGGTAAATCAGTAGATGAGTATGATGCCAAGTTTACTATGCTCAGCAGGTAAAGAATTCGTCTCAAGTTTTGTTCCTTAAGCACGTAACTGTTCTGACATCAACATCATATCAGGTCCGTGGCATACTTGATTCATACCAATGAGATTCAGGCTAGACATTTCCAACGGGGCTTAGACCCAGAGATTCAGGCAACATTAGCAATTGGAGATTATCCGACTCATGAACTCGCATTGAAGGCAGCACATCGTTATGAAGCTGTGGCAAGAAGAAGAGTAAGCTACCGTCAGTCGGAATTAGACGACCTATGAACCAGATGATCGGAGGAACCTCTTTATGGGCAGCTTTCACATCCAAGAGGCCAGGAGGATCATTTAACACGGGCAGTTCAGATTCCTGCCATTACTGCAAAAGGGTCGGACCCTTGGCGAAGGACTGCAGGTGTAAAAATGGCCTGTGCTTGGTTTGTGGAGCATCTACTCACTCTATAGTAGTGTGCCCATATCGAAGTAACATATTTCCTGCATAGAGACCCGCTATACAAGAACCACAAAGGCCAGCTATTCAGGCACCTGCACCCTACCTAGCTCTTTCTGCACCAGCTCATTGTGGACCGCCAGCACAACTCCAGTGATAGTACCACCAAGCTTAGAGAAACGTGTCATAAGGACATATGAATGTGCTTCATGAAAGGAGGAATATACTGAGATGTTAGGCTTTTACAATGTCGATCGAAGAGGCCGAAGCCACAGTACAAGTCATCACCGGTAATTTATTCCCATGTTTTTAACCTTTCAATACTAGTACATCATTGTCTTTTCCTATACCTAAACGCAACCTCATACAACTTAGGTACTATACTAGTAGCCACCCTTGCTGCACTCGTACTTTTCAACACTGGAGATTCATATTGTTTCATTTCATAACGGTTCGTAAAAACGCATGCGATCCATGTTAAGCCACTCATTTCATGCTGGAACGTTAGTTTAGGGAATGGAGTTTTGAAAGCAACCATAGGATATGATCAGTGCCCAGTTGTAGTTTGCGGTCGAGAATTCTATGCAAATTTCAAAATGCTGGACATACCCAATTTCGACGTTGTGTTGGGAATGGATTGACTGGAGTATTTTATACTACCATTGACTACCGTCAAAGGAGAGTAGTTTTTGAGATGCTAGATCACCCAGTTTTCTATTTCAAAAGTGGAGGCAGAACCTTGGAGCCAGGAAGCTACCGAGCCAGACCGAAGACCGCAGAAGTGTCCTCTCTATAAGCTGAAGGAGACAAGCCCGAAATAGTTTGAGAGTTCGAGGATGTTTTACCTGAAGATATATCAAGTTTTTTTCCCCATCGAGCTCTTGAATTTAGTATTGATTTACAACCCGATACACAACTTATAATAAAAGCTCCATATCGATTAAGTCTGGAAGGATTGAAAGAACTCTGTATCTATTTAGACGAACTTCTAAAGAAAGGTTGGATCAGACCTAGTACCTCAACTTGGGGATCTCCGGTGTTGCTAGTGAAGAAGAATGAAGGTACGTACTGGATGCGTGTTGACTATTGGGTGCTGAACGAGGTTACTTTTCAAAACAAGTATCCGCTATCTGGCATCGATGACCTTTTCGATCAGCTGAGTGGATCGTGTGTCTTCTCCAAGTTAGATCTTCTTTCAGGCTATCATCAAGTGAATGTCAAGGAGTCCGACATTCCGAAGACGGCATTCAGGACCCGATATAGACATTATGAATATTTTTGATGCCATTCGGGGTAACCAATGCACCAGCTATTTTTATGAAACTGATGAACCTAGTCTTCTGCGAATACTTAGACAAGTTTTTTGTCATCTTCATAGACGACATCTTGGTCTATTCGAAGAATCGGGAAGAACTTGCTAATCACCTATGTATAGTTCTGGAGACGCTACGACTGCATCAACTCTACGCCAAGTATAGAAAGTATGAGTTTTGGCTAGACAAGGTTGATTTTCTCGGGCACATCGTATCAGGAGAAGGTATTTCAGTAGACCCCGCTAAGGTGTTAGCTGTCAAGGAATGGCCGGCACTAAACTCAGTCAAGGACATCAGAAGGTTCTTAGGTCTAGCCGAGTACTATCGACGTTTTATTGAAGGATTCTTGAAGATTGTTGCACCTTTGACCAAGCTTACTCGTAAGGATGAAGCCTTCGTGTGGTTGGAAGCATGTAAAAAAGTTCTTGTGGAGCTGAAGACAAGACTAACTTCTGCACTTGTTCTTATTATACGAGACAGATCCGGCGGTTTTGAAGTTCACTATGATGCCTTAGGGAAATAATTAAGATGCGTGCTACATCAACTTGGAAAAGTTGTTGCTTTTGTGTTAAGGTAGCTAAAGACACACGAGCGCAATTATCCTACCCATGATCTAGAATTGGCAACGGTTATCTTCGCTCTCAAGATCTGGCGACATTATTTGTTGGGTGAGCGAGTTAATAACTACACCGACCACAAGAGTCTGAAGTATATATTTACTCAGAAGGAGCTTAACATGCGGTAAAGAAGATAGCTAGAACTCATGGAAATCTTCGACATCAACCTTCAGTACCATCCAGGGAAGGTAAACGTAGTTCCAGATGCCTTGGGTTGCCAACCGTCCGCGAAGAATCTCACTTCACAGTGGAAATTACAATTGGTGCTTCATGGATTGGAGATTGAAGTGTTTATGCCAGGTATTATATCATTCTTGATGAATCTACAGATTCAGTCCATACTTGTAGATCAAATAAAAGCAGCTCAAGCAGGTGATGCCAAGTTGCAGAAGATCAGAGAAAAAGTAGAGAGTGGACTTCAAACTGATTTCATCATTCATGAGGATGGATCCTTACGGTATGGGAGCCGTTTATACGTGCCAGCCGGCCCTGTTCGAGAAGAGTTAATGAAAGGAACTCACGGCTCTCCTTCTTCTGTACACCCCGGTGGCATAAAAATGTACAAGGATCTAAATCAACATTTCTGGTGGCATGGAATAAAGCATGAAGTAACTCGGTGCGTAGCTAAGTGCTTAGTTTGTCAGCAGGTGAAGACTGAGCATCACAGAACTGCTAGTCTACTGCAACCGTTACTTATCCCAGAATGGAAATGGCAGCACATTATCATAGAATTCATAACTGCACTCTCTTGCAGCACAAAGGGTAACGACGTAGTTTAGGTTATTATGGATCAACTCACCAAGTTGGCTCATTTTATTCCATTCCGAGTTGGCCAGTCAACAAAAGTTTCAGCAAGGAAGTACATGGAGGTAAATCAAATATAAACCATGATTTAAACCTTCAGATTTTACCCCACTTGTTATGATACTCATGAATCATGCAGGAGATTGTGAGGCTTCATGGAGTATTAGTTTGCATCGTCTCCAACCGGGACACCAGATTTCGATCCCAGTTTTCGCAGAGTCTTCAAACCATCCAGGGCACGAGTCTGAGTTTTAGCATTGCATACCATTCGTTAACTGACAGACAGTTTGAGTGGACAATTTAGATTCTAGAAGACATGATCAGAACCTATACTCATAACCCAATGAGCACTTGTATACTATCTTAGGTGACTGACTGACACCAATGGCTTGTGAGACCGGCCACCTCCCCTCGTCGGGGTCTCGATAAGTATACACTAGTCTACTCCGGAGTCTCAATGCCCAGTCTCGATACTCTCTCAACTAGGGAAATTTAAGTATGTGCTTATAGACCACCTAGCTCCCACGTATATGATCACCATCATAATACTGGTAGTCAAGCAAGAATCCTATGGGCTCTATCAACATATAATACCTCATAAAGTATGTACATGATGATAGAGACTGTAACAACCCTAACTTTCTGTATGAATTTTTTTTTAAAATACAGAAAGGGATACCTAAGCCTGAGCATGAGTTATAAGTTTGTTTTGCTTTAGAACAGCAAGAAAGAGCTTGTAGCTCATTGGTAAGACCTTGCATTGCTGAGACATAGCACCAGAGTTCAAATCTCATCAGCCACATTATCCTTTTAGTTATTTTTTCTTTTAATCTTTTAGAAGCCCAAGAGTCTACACGTGCACAACACGTAAACTGAACAGTCACACTTAAAACAAACAAGTGCACTGTGGTATTTGGACCAACCCTGACACGTGGCACAAATCCAGACCCTAATCCCAAGAATCCGACCGGCGAGAATGTCCCATAGGTCGTCACCACCGGTTTTCATTGTCCCTAACCCAAAAATTTTCTTTTGCCCTAGACCTTTGGATTCCCCCCTTAACTCCTATATTGCTTAATTACTCTGCACATTTTCCAGAGGCAATAAATCGCTCATTTACATCATTTTTAATACATATTTTAATTCACTCATTCATCACCCCTAAACCCTAACGTGTCCTATAAATACCACTCCATTTCACACCCCTCCTCACTCATAAATCCCTGGCAAAACTCTCAAGAATTCCCAAGTCTTATATTATGCAAGTGGATTTAGAAAAGGGCGAAGCTCCGATGAAGTTCCGGTGACAATACGAGCAGTTTCCGGCAACGAAACGAAGTACCGACGAATCCTAGAACTTCTTCTACCTCCCCCCTCTTATCAAAGCCAGTAAGTCCCATTCCGCCCCTATCTTCATCTTTAAAAAGTTCCATTTCTAAAACCCGACGGAAGCGGAGTTAATCCGACTTCCGATTCGGTTTTCTTTAAAAACTACACTTTTCTTTAATAAGATAAAACCATATTCTCATATGTTGATTAATAAACAGTAACAAACTCAACAAAAAAAACTTTCACATCAAAATAATCATTTTTGTAACTTTTATCATATTTTTTCAGAAAAATGCCATATAGTTTAATTTCGACATAAACCGTCATAATTCCTTGCTATACCTTTAGATAGTCCACAAGGTAATGAACTACCTCCTCACAACACACATCTCTATCATAGAACGATGAATTTTAGGACAATAGAATACGAGAAAATACGACTTAACAAATAAATACCCTAAACTTACAAAACCGTTTTCTATAAAAAGGTGTATTAAACATTTCCATGCAATTACGCCTCTATAACCAATTTTGGGGACTCCATTCGGGATGGTGCGGATTATCGGACATCCTCAGGCCGAGTAGAGCGAGATGCAGACCTCCGCAAGGAGCATTCGATCTCGATGGAATTTTTATACATTTTTCTTTAGAAAATGATATTTCTACAAGAAAATAAATAAATTATTTTCATTAAATATATATATATATAACTATTATCAAAATATCTATTTTAGTTACATAAATATTCTAAGTTTTCTAAATCAAAGGAATCACTATTATATGAAAATACCATCCAAATACAACACAAGTACAATATTTCAAGAAAATACCATATACTATTAAACTAGGTTCTATTCACTAGAAATTTCATATTTATAAAATATTCATCTATGAAAACCCAAAAGACGATAATAAAATACTTGAGGTGTATTTTGAAATTATGCCAAAACTATTTTTACATAAAACCCCTTCAAGTTATACTAAATTACAATAAGGTCCCTAGTAAACATAGGTTTAAGCGGGATCAGTCTCTTGAGCCTCAAGGAGCCGAAGATATGGGTGTTTGCCTATTTAAGATAGACAACCTAACAAACGGTGTTATCAATACTGTAATTGTCTTGGAAAAAGACACAAATCCTGCCGTCCATGTGCAGCAGTTACCGATAACATCAAAACAATCAGGATTTCAAATTCTTCTTAAAAGTGTCTGACTCAGACTGAGTCTCAATATAATCAATCTGACTTGAATATGATTCAATTATAAAATCCGATTCAATTATAAAATCTAATTCAATATGAATCTATATATTCAATCTATTCAATCTATACAACTTGACTGAACCGAACCATGGATATACTCCATTTATATGTTCATCCATTATATCCGTTCCATTACTGATATCATGGTGTCGGCAAGTCATCCGTCTATAAAATTCATAATACATGACAATACAATCAATACATAAACACTACGGGGTTATAAAGAGGTAGACTGGTACGGAACATGTTAAAGGTGGCACGAGGTGGTCACTTAAGACGTAATTACATACATGTCGTTGTTCCGTGGTATTATCGACGGAGCCTAGTACTACGGGTTACCAAAGTCTTCGGTGTAAATGGGACTCCTCTCGTATACACTGGCATTTTCTGTACCATGCTACAAACCATTGCGCTAACATTATAATAAAACATTATAAAACTGTACTCTCTCTCTCTGTCTATTATACTTCTCCCTCATCTTTGGGACTTACCAAGCGATTGTCCACTGACGACATTCCTATTTCTCTTCTTCTTTGGAATGTTGTCAGGAGGACCCGACGCTGAGGAGTACGAGACCAGTCAGGAGCATTTGGAGCAGACCCCTGAGCAGTACACCGAAGACCCAAAGTTGTAGCCACTTGTACTTATTCCATTTTCATTTCTGTTATGCCATTGTTCAGGCATTGCTTTCATTCCATGTATTTACCTTTCATTGTATTGTAAAAAGAATGTTAATAAATAAAGTTGATGTTCATTTACATCTTGTCTCTTGTGTATTTTACTTTATATTGCTTAGATACTCTTAGCGTGTTTTCTTCTGAGTAAATACGTAGCGGCCTCGCCATATCCTTTCCCCGTACACTGAGAAGCGGGGCATGACAGAGACAAACCAGATAGCATACTATTATCTCGAGTAAGATTGTTCTACCCGTATAGGTCCTCCCTCAATCATCACAATCGCGTGTCTACGATTACAATAATTGGCTTGAAGGCACTATAGCCAACAATTTTCATGTGATTGTTATGCTTCTTGAGTCACTAACCAACCGATTACTGAATATGATTACTTATTAAGGCGTAAATAGCTTTATACATATAAGCCTAGTCTTGTAACTATCTCGGGCTCAGCAGTGACTCCTAGACCAGTTGGTCTAAGGCACTGGGTGATAAAGCACTCTCGCTGTATATTTTTTCCTACTTTTATGCTTTTTTATAGCCTTAAGTGAGTTACGACCCAAACTTATATATAAAAAAATTCAGTGATGTTTTTTTTCTGTGGTTGGTTACAAATACCGTTTTCAGGCAAGAGTATTTTCTCTTTCATACTATGGTTTTCTCTTTCATACTATGGTTTTCAGGCAAGAGTATTTTAAAGTATCCTATACTATCCCAAGTTTCAAGATGTGTGTATATGCAATTTGTAGGGTATATACTCTCAATTTAGACTCAAGAATAGAAACTATTTTTCAGACTTACTTTTATCCTCATATTCCATAATTCCTTCATCTCACTCAACCTTTGGGAATCAAGTTCACGATCACCTATTACTAGCTTATTCAAAAACATATCTATTTTTCTTTCTCTTCTTAAATCTCTTCCTCTCTTTTATATACATTTTTCACTCTCTAATTTTCATTTTCAAAATTTTCATAATATATTTTTTTCGAAAGAAAACTTAAAAAGAAAATGAAAGAAACTATAGAAAAAAAATAAATGAAAAAAATAAAAAGAAAAATGCCTAAAAGAAAATAAAAACTTTGTACAAAAACCAAACCACCTCACCCCACCCCCCACCCCCACACACTTAAATTAAACAATGTACATATTGTGTTAGAGTATGTACCGTGTTATACCTGCATAGTTGTTTTTACCTTTGTTGAGATCTTCCTAATTTCAAATTCTCAATTCCTATAAAAGAAAATGTGGGTGTGCATTTTGATACCCAAACTAACTTGGGTTTATGGAGGTTAGTTTTTGGGACCCATTTCAAATTGGTATATAAAAATATATTTCTTTTCAACTCACAAGAATATGTAAAGTGACCATGTATACCACAATAGTGACAAGTGTGATTAGATATACGCATGGGACTAGATTTATATTTAGAATAGTGGTTGACAAATTTAGATGAAGAGAGTTTTTGAATCTTTGAAGTTTTAAGATCAACATATCATTTATTTAAAACGTTCATCCCATTGCTTGGTAAAAATTCAATCTTTTTCTTTATTTTTGAAAACTTAGCAAAAGAAACTGTTGAATCATTATTTTGTTTCTTGAGGGATGCAATTTTCTCGATCAACGTTCCTTGAGAAATATAGGATAATTTCAAAGAATCAATTTCGCTTTTAAAAGATGAAACCAAATTTTCATGATCATTCCTCAAAATATCATATGACAAAATCAAATTTTCATTTTCAGTTTTTAAAGCATCAATAATTTTTGATTGAATATCAATTTGTGAAAGAAACTCATGTTTCCCCCAATAAAAAAGAGAGCAAAGCTATGTTCAAAAATCTAAGGCAGCGCCTCACGTGCCTTCCACGAGGGCGCCGGCGCCAGAGTTAAAAACTCTTATATGAGCAGCGCCCATGTGCAAAACACACAAAATCTAAGGCAGCGCCTCACGTGCCTTCCACGAGGGTGCCAACGTTAGAGTTAAAAACTCTTATATGAGCAAAGCACATGTGCAAAGCACACAAAAATCTGAGGCAGCACCTCATGTGCCTTCCATGAGGACGCCAGCGCCAGAGTTAAAAACTCTTATATGAGCAGAGCCCATGTGCAAAGCACACAAAACTCAAAAGGCAGCGCCTCACGTGCCTTCCACGAGAGCGCCAACGCCAAAGTTAAAAACTCTTAATAAGCGCCCACGTGCACAGCACGTAAGCGCCGGTGCCCTGTAGAATTAAATTCTACTCTCTGTTAAACAGAGCTATTGGATCAAAGATCCAACGGAGACGATAAATCAATAGGATGCAGAATTAAATTCTGTTTAGAAGAAATATTCCTCGAATCTTTCTAAATAAGAAAGATTGCCCTCTGTAAAACAGAGTACCGTTGGATTAAAAATCTAATGGTGATTAAAAAATTACCAATCTACAGAATAAACTTTGTATGAGAAAATATTTCCCTAATATTGTTAAAAACAAGAAAATACTTTCTGTAAAACAGAAGATCTTGGATCAGAGATCCAACGGTGGATAAAATCCCCAAAATCAATTAGGATCTCTAAATGAGAGATTTTTTCAACTAATCAACAGACTTGCCTCTACTATATAAAGGACCTAAGACTTCAAGTCTGAGATAGAGAAACCCTCCTATAAGTTTCAGCAAGAACAAAGAATTAAATTCTCGAGAAAGAAGATCTCCTTCTTTAAGAACTCTAGGTAAACAAAAATCATAGAGATAAAAAAACATCTCATTTACATATCTAAAAGGTTTAACTCTTCTCAAAGAACTTAGTTATTTCTCTGGATCTGAGATCCACAAGACAAGTCTCCCACAAGTTGAGAATTTAATTCTCATCGGGAAGAACTTATTGTTGAGAATCAAAATTTCAGAAAAGAACTAGGAAATCGAACTCCTCAAAACAAATAAGAGAAACCTAATTCTCATAAAATAACTTAGTTCTTAAAAATGAAGCCTGATCCTAGGTCTACAAAACGAAGATCCGATTGATCATTAATAGGCAAAAAGGCCATAAGCAGAGGAGAAAAGCGCCCAGCGCCTCACGTGTTCCTCACGTGGGCGCCACCGAAGAGAAAAGTGCTTAGCACTCACTGAAAGCGCCCAGCGCCCTACACCGCACGTGTTCCTCACGTAGGCGCTACAAAATAAAAGAGTGCCTAGCACTCATTGAGCAGCGCTTAGTGCCCAACGCCCTATGTGTCCCTCACGTGGGCGCCACAAAACTAAAAAGTGTTTGACACTCATTAGGCAGCGCCTAGCGCCTCACGTGCTCCCCACGTGGGCGCCATAAAGAATGCTTAGCACTTTATGTAAAGACAAAAGGGGTAAAATTTTTAACACTTATTGGGCAAATCCCCATGACTGAAACCCCACATGGCTATGTGTGAGCGTCAGAACTTACATAAGTGCACAACACTTTTTGCACAAAAAGATGACTGAGCCCAAACAAGTGCTTAGCACTTCTTTTCAAATAAAGAGAAAACTGAGTGGACCAAGTCCAGGTTGGCTAAGTCCCTAACTTAGATCAACCGAGCCCATGGGTTCACTATCCAAAGTGATGTTCATCCCACATCTCCTAAGTTAATCTTAGTCTCCAAAAATGACTAATGATTCTTAAATGATCCACCACGATCTTTTCCCTCAAACACGGGAATTGGTTCAAGGGTACATCTTTATACACCTCTGATACATGTCGTTGTAATTCCTCAAAGTCTTCAGAGAGGTGACGGGTCCCAACAACCAACAGCTTTTTGGTGCACTTCCAAAACCGATGTGCACATCCCAAATCAAACCACATCCCAAACTGGATGCATCCCATATCATCGTTGCTCATCCCGTCACGTAATAAATGCACGTGCACGCAAGATGGACAGCGGAGTGAAACGTCCTTAAACTACAACAGACCGCAATGTCCTCAAACTAAACTTTGTCTCCAAAATGGCGACAACGGACTGAAACATTCTTAAATTACAACACACCAAAATGTCCTCAAACTAAACCTCACCTCTAAAACAGCAACAACAGACCGAAACGTACTTAAACTACAACAGACCGAATGTCCTCAAACTAAATGTTGTCTCCAAAATAGCAACCACGGACCGAAACGTCCTTAAACTACAACAGACCAAAATGTCCTCAAACCAAACATCGCCTCCAAAATGGAGACAACGGACCGAAACATCCTTAAACTACAACAGACCAAAATGTCCTCAAACTAAACGTTGTCACCCCCAAATGGTGATCAACGGACCGTAACATCCTTAAACTAAAATATCACCTCAAAAATGGTGATCTACTGACCGAAATGTCCTCAAACTAAACGGTTTTTTTTTCCAAAATGGCAACATCGGACTGAAACGTCCTTAAACTACAGTGGACCGAAACGTCCTCAAACTAAAACCTCACCTCAAAAATGGTGATCTACAGACTGAAATATCCTCAAACTACAACTTCGCCTCCAAAATGGCGATCTACGGACCGCAACGTCCTCAAACTAAAACCTCGCCTCAAAAATGGTGATCTACAGACCGAAATTTCCTCAAACTACAACTTCGCTTCTAAAATGGCGATCTACAGACCGAAATGTTCTCAAACTACAACTTCGCCTCCATTATGGCGATAAGGGACCGAAATGTCCTTAAACTAAAACAACAGAGCCAAAGAGCTCTCTTGTTGGATCTGAAACAAAAATAATCCTAACACCCCTATTAAGTGGATCTTAGTCTAAAATTGGACAAACATATCCTTAACAAAAAACCAATTAAGCCCCCAATTGCTCGTATACATTTAAGTCAATCTTGGTCTCAAAACAGATCAACGATCCTTAAATCCACCCAAATCCAAATCTAAGATATACGGATTTGGACTAATCCATGCCCTACGGGCGATGACACAAATTAGTTTCCGTATACAGTCCACGGGCAACCAAAAATAAAACAAAAACACACAACACGAAATGAACTTTTGGAGCAGGAGAAAGTGGTTATCGCGGTGCGATAACGTAATTAACTGCAGGGACTTGCGCCTGCAGGGAAGAGCGTCCCCACAATCAAAAACCCCTCACAAACGAGGGGGAATCTGACGAAGTCACGCTACAACGGCTGAATCCATCCAAACCTCCGATATACGGTTCCATAAATCAACTTGGCATCTTCGGAGAGGTGGACGGATAAATCCAAATAGCATCTGCCCCCAAATTCAGGCAAGACGACCTAACCCGGTCCATCTCTGTTTTCGGCGGTAAACAAATTATGGCACGCCCGGTGGGACAATTTTCTCTTTCCACTCAACACTTCGTGTGTCCTGTTCGCGAAAAAAATCGTGGTTTGTTATGGTTGCCTTTGGATTCGAGGTACTAAGATTTTGTGTCTTGCTCCTGTGCAGAGAAAAGAAGATCAATGGCCTCTAAGTGTACCTGTAACAGCAACCCTCACTCCGTCCCCGCTGGAGGAGTGACATACGCGCTAGATGTGGCCTGCATCTTTTGAATACCAGAGGAATGGGTAACTCAGACCACCACTGGACTGTTCTTCGGGACCATGCTCCCGCCAACAAGCTTTGGTGCCCCAGTGCCATCACAGGAAGGTTCAAAGAAGTCGATCATTGATCGAGTTGCAACTACCATGGCCCCACTCAATGGGTCGTCCAAATCTGCCACCTTAGTCTTCAAAAGGCTGAGCCAAAGCTCAAATGGGCCCGCAATACCTGAAGGGGTTATCCCGAAATGGATAGTCATTCCAGCTCCGGTAGGTGAAGTCGACAAAAGGGCTTCTCCTACTAAAGGATCGGTCTTCGTAAGATTGGTCGTGCCAACTGTTCATATCAGAAAACTGCATTTTAATACCGCTAATTCATTATCTATTTTGTTAGATGTCGGTGCTATTAACCAGTGTCTGCTCAGTAATTACAGATTACAGGTATTCGTTTTACAACACTGAAGACACACTCAAGATCACAGATATAGCATTTGGGAGCCCACACTGCAATCAGAACAGAAAACCGACCGATATCCAAAGAGCTCTTTTGCAATAACAAGTGTGCACATAATTTTTGGTCCAACACAATACATGTGTGACACTAGCTCTTTGACATGGACCATGGATCATATGGGGGCTGCCCTTGCACAAATCATGCAAGTAGGCACATGTGTGGGTGTGATGTGCATTGATTGTGCATTGAATGCTATAAAGTTTTGATGTGATATTGGCATCAAATTTCCCTCCAAATCTCTGCATGCAAACCAGGATTAAAATGATAAAACAAGCAGCACCAGAGTGCTGTTGGAGTGCACACAAATCCACACAATGAATACGAGCCTCATAGCTTGGATTGAGACCGGCCAGACTACCCTAGGATCCGAGCTCACCAGCCCCACTAGCTCAAAACGACCCCATCTTTTACCTGTCCCTTCCTTGCTGCCACGTCACCTTATTTTTACTGCTTGTTTATTTTTCTTTTCGTGCCTATAAAAGCAGACCGGTGAGAATGGGAAGGGCTCTCTCTCATTCATGTATATTCCATAGTTTTAGTTTAGTTTGTTTTTGGTTTAGCTTGAGAGTGAGTGGGCTATCACTTGGTTTCTTCTTCTTTTTCCCTCTTGAAGCTTTCTTTGGAAAGCTTCATTAAGGAGGTTGAACAAGTAACCAAAATCTTGTATCTCTTTCTCAAGTGTTAATAATATTGTTGTTTCTTTTATTACTTGCTTTTTTTTCTTATTTGCTTTTCTTTTATTATGCTTAACTAATCTTTTTTTGGTTGTAGTATTGGTGAGGAAGTGAGATGAAAGGCTTTCCCTCCTCCTCCTCTTGTTAATGTTTAATGTGCTTTAATATGATTATAAACTTAGTATTGTAACTTGGATGGATTGATATGGTATGTTGATTTCATAGTTACTTTATAACCTCATCACATACCATATTCTCCCCACAAACCCCATCTTGCAAGTCTAAGGTTAGAATCAATTCGGTGTTAAGTTTGCTAAGCTTGGATGTGGTATTTTGTGATTAATTGACTTGATAAATCTTTTGGTTTCATATACCATATACCATCACAAACTCTTAGCACACCTAACACTGAAATCATTTGCTCTCACTCACTAACTTGTGTTTTCGATGGTGTGGTATGCTTGCCAAACCTTGTGTTTAGTATTGATATCCCAAGCTTGGACATACAAACGGTAAGTGATCAAAACAGATTTGTTTCGTGTTTTGCGAAGAATATTGGAATTTGACGACTTGTACTTCGCAACCGCTTTGATGAGTCGTGCTTCATGCCGAGATCGACGTAAGGGCGGACAACTCATGATCAATGGAGTGTAGAGGAAATCGTCGCGATTCGATCTTCCGAGCCAAAGCCACGACCATTCTTTCTTAACTTGTTTTCCTTGTTTCTTTGTTTTCGTATTCTTTCTATTTTTTGTGACAACTAACTCAATTCGTTAATTTGCTGAACCTTAAATCATAAAACCTAATACACAATTCCCTATGGATCGACCCGTACTTGCCGGTTTGCTACAACGCGCTGTGCATTTATGGTTTATAAATATTTAAAACGAGAACGATCTCGCGTGCGCATCCATTTCCTTAAAACGTTTCCATTTCCAAAACATACGTGTTTGCACGCGCGAGTAAATTCCCAACAAGTTTTTGGCACCGTTGCTGGGGATATTGGTAGTATTGGGTATTGTTATTTCTGGTTCTTACTAACAAACTACTACTAACTCAATTTTTTCAAAACTAACACAAGCAAACAATTCTTTTTATTTTGTTCTCTGTCCTTGCAACCTGCAAGCACTCTGTGATTCAACTAAAAAATCAAGTTAGACCATTAGAATACTAATATAGCCAAGAAAACCCACACAAAATTTCATCCCCTCTCCTCGTATTTTGACCGGCGACAGTGCCTAAGAATACGAGCTCGCCGGCCTTTTGAGGGTATTTTTGATTTTTTGTTTTTGTGTGATCTCCAATGCAGTGTTGGAATTCTAGTGGTATTGTTCGATTTTTCTAATTTTATGTGTGCAGGAATTGGGGCATATATATCGCTTTTTGACACTAAATATCGTATTTTCCGACATTTCAGGTTTTTTACGGAATTATGACCAGCGATCGTGCGGAGCGAGGCTCAAACTCAATTTCAAGACGTTAGTGAAGTATAGTGCTAAAGATCCAGGTAGTTTGACCCGCGCCAGCGAACAATCAAAGACTCGGATCACTTTCACAGGGGTTTTCTTAAACCAAATCACATTGGTACGTATTCCTAACACATTCCTCTTGTATCCGACGCGTTCCACTATTTCTATCTTCTGCAGGATTCTTCGCACAAGATTGCCGCCAATTGAACAGAGAACTGACCGTATTTGTTACAGCGCTTAAAACTTAAATGAAAAAGAATTGCTTTATTTGATTAAATTCTTGAATTCTTTTATTGAATTCACATTTACACCTTAATACGGATATTAAGGGCAAAAAGACCAAACAAGATATGGTAAAAGATTTCATCACCTTTTTCCGTAGCCCACAAATCACATAACTGCATTCTTGCACACCCACGGTAATTTAAAATCAACTAGAACTTTGACTTTAAGAACTTCACGCTCATTAGGAGAAGTTAACTGTATTTAGAACACCGCTTAACGGTATATCGTTCATGGGGTGTCTAGGCAAGTGTTCAAGAGAAAGGGTTATCTAATTAAGGAAATTCACGAAAGCGTTGGAAACTCTCCCCTTCTCTATTGCACTTACCTGACTTCGTGATCCATATATCTTGAGCTCGTTTCTCGACACAGTTTTATTTCGACAATCGGGTACTTGAGCAGGTCTAGTTGACTAGCATACCATAGACTGCTGGGGGTGTGATATTCTTTGTTGTTGTTGTGATTTTTGTGATTTCTTGTTAATATGGGTGATACACGATTTAATTCATTTTCTCATGATTCTTATTCTTTTGTTTATACTCATTCTCAATTCTTTTGTTCAAACTGCCACGCTTCTTCCCACATTCACGAAAATTGTCCTTTTCTAGGGGTTGACCAACCGTCCCAAATTTTTGATAATGGTCACCCACCTAACACATTTGAACCCAGTCCCACTTCAATTAGAGACCTAATGATTCAGTATTTAAAGAAAGAGGTCGACAAATTGACTGCTTTAGCATCACCACCGTCACAACCCTCCTTACCTGAAACAACTGATACATCCTTAGGGAATGATGATGAGATAGATGTTAGATTGACCGCTTTAGAAAAAGGTATTGAAGTGATGATTGCGGTCGAGAATCAAACAGCTGCAACGCTAGCCCTGTGTATACAACAGTCTGAGCAATTGTTTCACGCTCAAGCCCAATATTTAGCTAGAATTGAAGAGCATGTAGCTGTTGTGATTCTAAAGAGTGAACACGGTCAATTAGAACCACATAGTGTTGATATCTGTCATCTAGGAAGTCACCCGAGTGAAATAAACGATCAATTGAATTTTGATGATTTCATAGATAACAATGCAATTGAATTGACTAAGTGTTATCAGGACACACAAGAAAAACCTCTGGCTGATTTGTGCATTCCAATTTTAGAAGAGGAATCTTGTGATTTTGACGGGTATGGTTTGGAGAGATTGTTAGAAGAGATCAATGACCAGGAACCCACAATTTTTGTACCTAGTGATATTGTTTCGGAAGAAACATTAGTGTGGGAACCTACTTTTTTAGATGTCATGAACCTACCCATTTGTGAATGTGATGAGAGATAAATTGTGTTGGGAGAGTCTGTGGGCTATAATGATATGAATAAGATTGTGAAAAATCATAGGGAGGAAGACAACATTGAAAAACATTCTTTCATTTTAAGTTTTGAGGAAATTTTTGCTGATGAACTTGATATTCTTGGTGAGTTTGAGTCAGGGTCAATTTGGGAACATCTTAGGAACCCTTTTTTGCCGAACTTTTTGCGGATGAACTCTAGTTTTTAAACGAACCTGGCTTCGGAACTCAACATGTGCTTTATGAACCTTCAATTCACTCAGAAAACAATTTGTTGACCTCTTCAAAATTTCATTTTTACTTTCAATGTCTTCTGATCCCAACACACACACCCATGCCCGTCACTAACATCTAACATATTCTTTTTCTTTTTATTTTTTATATGCACATTCTTTTACCAGACACTACATTATATCGACAAATTTTTTTTTGTGGCCGGTATTAATTTCTGGACTAACCATGCCGTTTAGCTTGTAAATACTGTAGTTAATCTTTTTTTTTCCTAGTTTTTTTTTTTAAAAAAATAAGATCTCACCCGTTAGAGGGCGAGTGCTGATTTTTGGGGACAAGGATGATTTCACTTTTTGTTTGAGTATGATTGTAAATAAATAGGGTTTTCTTATTGTGGTTTTTTTTTTGTAAAGTGCCCTTTATATGTTAAGCAGCCCCTGACCCTGACCCTCTATCCTCATTACTCAAACAGCAGCCTCTTCTTTATCTTCTATCCCCGCAGCCTCCTACCAAACCCTAGCCCATCTCCTCAGTTTTGGACCGGCGATCTCCTCAGAAATTCCAGCGACGCCAGCCGTTCTTCCTCCGATCATCGATTTTCTTCCTCAGTGCTGTAAGCTTTTCTCTTCCCCCCTCTCCTGTACTGTTAATTTTTTGGAAAATTCCCCAGCCCACAGAAAAATGGCCCCTTTCGAATTAGAGCGAAATTTTGTCAATATATTTACCCATGAGGTGTTCGGGAGCTATTTCAACGATGCGATCCGACAGTTGGGGTGGGAATTCCTGTTGTATGGGGAAGAGGGTCTATGCGCTTGCGAACATTTGTTTGATGAGTTCTATGATGCGCTTAGAAATGGGAAGATACTACAAGATCGGATTAGATTTCATTTTCAGGGTAGACGTAGGGTATTTTCAGCTGACACAATATCCAGCGTCACCAATATCCCTATCCGATCTGGTTTTCAAAGACCATTAGAACTGGCCCAGTATAGGACGATTATGGGTGACAAGTGCGAGCTATGAGATGCTGGGCTGAATGCCCAGCAGATTTATAGGAACGTCTATACGGCTTGCCGTTGGGCGTACCACAACGTCAGGGGGATCCCTCGAGTTTCATCTTTTCCTGCGATTGTGGTGTACATGGTTCATTGCTAAATGACCAGGGACTATCAATTTTGAATGGAGAGCATGCTATTCGCCACGATCAAGGAAAGTGTCACCGAGCATAAATCTTTACTTCCCGTCCTCGTTACACAGATTTGTCGATACTATATGGAGGATGATGATTTCGCAGCCTGCCTCACGATGTATGACACAGTCCCGGTGGAGATAGAGAGGATCTCACCAGGCTACACAGACCCCAGGAGTGAGCAGTAGATTTGGTCCCCCACCGACCACAGCGAGCACGCGGCTCCGCAGACTTTATCAGATATCTAGTTGGGAGAAGACGTTCCGACAGATCCCTATGAATTACACAGGAAGGAAGTCCGTGGCATCAAGACTTTGATCAGGCAAAATAAAGAAATCAAAGAACAGTTCAGCCAGATCTTAGCAAACCAAGAAAAAGCGAGCGGAAGCGGCAGAGCCAAGGGCAAAGCCAAGCGACGAAGTGGACATCGTCAGATTCAGTTTGGGGGTGGAGCTTTTTGGTTGTATTTTGTATCTGCATATAGTTTGCATATGCATATTTCCTCTATTTCAGTACTTACATTATGTATTTTTTTTTGCATGTAGTTGCATTTCATATCTGCTTTTGTATTGCATTGTATTGAAAAACTAATAAAAATTGAAAAAATTCTTGAAAAATATAAAAACTTTGTCATGTTAGCTAGTGGGGGAACTTTGATTCAAAGTCTGATAGTTCGGTTGATAAGTTGAAATAACTAAATCCTTTTTATGAGACTGACAACCCGAAAATTAACCCTCCATTGTGTTTAACCATAACTGATATACGTCTTTTATAACACTTTACACGTGTCATATGCGTTTTGAGAATTTGATAAATATCTAATATGTCTGAAAACTTTTAAAATTGATAAATATCGTTAGGATCAAGCAGGTTTGTTCTAAGTTAAGCAAGATATCAAGAAAAGTTTATACAGTGAAGAAGATATGAAGAATTTTATAGTGCTTTTAACAGAAGCTATAAGTCTAAAAAATAACACATCTGAAACCTTGTTGGAGTAATTACACACCTTATACACATGTAACGTCTTCGGATTTAAAAGAAAAAGCTGGCTATATCTCCGTTTTCACTGAGTACAGAATTATTTAAAATAAAACGAGTCTTTTGTTTTGTGGCCTTGGTAACTTGGGTAATTAAGTCCTTGGGGTGTCTCCACACCTAATGCCCTAAAACCATCTGGTTTGGGAGTTATTGACTCAAAACTCGCTATGTTTCCAATCGCCAGATAAAACAAGCTAAGCAAGGGTAGTCTCTGAGTTAAAAGCCCTAACGGTTCTTTGTGGGAGAATAATCTTGGCGGAGACGAATTTTCTATTAAAACAGTTTTTTTCGCGGAGATATGAAGGTTTGTAATTATTAAGACGTTTTGCACAATAAAGAAGGGTGTGTATGAACAAAAACAGGTAAAAGGGTGGAGTGAAGTATAAGACTTATGTCCTCTGTTAAAATTGATATATATTCTGACTTGAAACCTAACTGGAGAATAAAACTTGAGAAAATCTTAACTCCTTTCAAACTCGTGTGATCCTCCAAAATTTTATCCTGGTCTATAATTACGACATGATGACCCTAATCATAATTCTTAAAACCTTATGGACTTAATTCGCACAATCACGTAAAGACGCGTATTAGCTTATGTTAAACAAATTACGAGGTGTGAAAAATAGGGTTTAACGTTTCTGACTTGGGTAATAGAACTTCTAACTTTGATCTCTAACCTTAAGATTAGAATCAACAGTTTTTCCGCAACGCTAACTTGACTGGATTTTGTGGGTGTAATCCGCTGAAAACCCTCAGGAGAAAACACTTCTCCTACTAGGGACACCTAGAGGTTTAACGGCTTATTGCACATGCTCAGTGCGATCGCGATCCCTGCGAAAGTGAGGATAGGATTTTTTGTTTTGCTCGGGACGAGCAAAAGATAAGTTTGGGGGTATTTGTTCATATCAGAAAACTGCATTTTAATACCGCTCATTCATTATCTATTTTGTTATATATCGGTGCCATTAATCAGTGTATGCTCAGTAATTACAGATTACAGGTATTCGTGATACAACACTGAAGGCACACTCAAGATCACGGATATAGTATTTGGGAGCCGACACTGCAATCAGAACAGAAAACCGACCGATATCCAAAGAGCTCTTTTGCAATAACAAGTGTGCACATAATTTTTGGTCCAACACAATACATGTGTGACACTAGCTCTTTGACATGGACTATGGACCATATGGGGGCTGCCCTTGCACAAATCATGCAAGCAGGCACATGTGTGGGTGTGATGTGCATTGATTGTGCATTGAATGCTATAAAGTTTTGATGTGATATTGGCATCAAGTTTCCCTCCAAATCTCTGCATGCAAACCAGGATTAAAATGATAAAACAAGCAGCACCAGAGTGCTGTTGGAGTGCACACAAATCCACACAATGAATACGAGCCTCATAGCTCGGATTGAGACCGGCCAGACCACCCTAGGATCTGAGATCTCCGGCCCCCTAGCTCAAAACGTCCCCATCTTTTCCCTGTCCCTTCCTTGCTACCACGTCACCTTATTTTTACTGCTTGTTTATTTTTCTTTTTGTGCCTATAAAAGCAGACCAGTGAGCAAGGGAAGGGCTCTCTCTCATTCAAGTATATTCTATAGTTTTAGTTTAGTTTGTTTTTGGTTTAGCTTAAGAGTGAGTGGGCTATCACTTGGTTTCTTCTTCTTCCCTCTTTAAGCTTTCTTTGGGAAGCTTCATTAAGGAGGTTGAACAAGTAACCAAAATCTTGTATCTCTTTCTCAAGTGTTAATAATATTGTTGTTTCTTTTATTGCATGCTTTTTTTCTTATTTGCTTTTCTTTTATTATGCTTAACTAATCTTTCTTTAGTTGTGGTATTGGTGAGGAAGTGAGATGAAAGGCTTTGCCTCCTTCTCCTCTTGTTAATATTTAATATGCTTTAATGTGATTATAAACTTAGTATTGTAACTTGGATGGGTTGATATGGTATGTTGATTTCATGGTTACTTTGTAATCTCATCACATACCATATTCTCCCCACAAACCCCATCTTGCAAGCTTAAGGTTAGAATCAATTCGATGTTAAGTTTGCTAAGCTTGGTGTGGTATTTTATGATTAATTGACTTGACAAATCTTTCGGTTTCATATACCATATACCATCATAAACTCTTAGCACACCTAACACTGAAATCATTTGCTCTCGCTCACTAACTTGTGTTTTTTATGTTGTGGTATGCTTGCTAACCCTTGTGTTTTGTATTGATACCCCAAGCTTGGACATATAAACGGTAAGTGATCAAAACAGACTCGTTTCGTATTTTGAGGAGAATATCGGAATTTGACGACTTGTGCCTCGCAACCGCTTTGACAAGTCGTGCTTCATGCCGAGATCGACGTAAGGATGGACAACTCATTATCAAAGGAGTGTACAGGGAATCAACGCGATTCGATCTTCCGAGCCAAAGACACGACCATTCTTTCTTAACTTGTTTTCCTTATTTCTTTGTTTTCGTATTCTTTCTATTTTTTGTGACAACCAACTCAATTCGTTAATTTGTTGAATCTTAAATCATAAAACCTAATACACAACTCCCTGTGGATCGACCCGTACTTGCCGGCTTACTACAACGTGTCGTGCACTTGTGGTTTATACATATTTAAAACGAGAACGATCTCGCGTGCGCATCCATTTCTGTAAAATGTTTCCATTTCCAAAATATACGCGTTTGCGCACGCGGGTGAATTCCCAACACCAACTCCTGCTACGGGCGAAGTCTTCCAAAGAGCTTCCCCTACCAGAAAGTAGGCCTTCGAAAGATTGCATGTCCTCTCTCAACGGACGTCCGTCTTCAACAGTCTGACCCCAGCAGTAGCCCCTAACCAAAGCAGGGTGCACGACGGTGCTGCTTCCATGACTGAGGTGGTCCCATCGGTGAGGCATGCTCGACGTCGCTACTGGCGTCGAGTGAGAAGAGCTGAAGGCAACTCCCCCACTGGACATACTCCACCAGCCCCAACGGTGGAAGTTGACGCTGATGTTCCAACTGGGAATAACTTTGAACTGCTCAGGAGGGTGTGTAAGAACTCCCCAACCACAGTGCTGAAGGAATCTCCTCCACCGGATGAAACTATGAAGCAGGCGAAGCCGGAGCAGCCCCCTCAGCGGCTGTCCTCCCAAATCCATAGGGTCCGGCGGAAAGTCCAAGATTCTGTGATTAACAAGAACTACTTTCGTCGACCGGAGAAAATGAAGGTTCGACAAAAGGAAAAATCATCCCTCCACAATGCAACGAGGGACTTCTTTCATGCAGGTGCTGGTTACAATGGCTCTTTCGACTTCTCACAAAAAGAGAAGGACGTAGAACCTCCCACCTCCGACGGCAAATTCCAAGGGCGCTGGAACAAAACACCCCAAAGCTGGGGGCATGATCGTGCACACAGTTTACATGGATTCCGGAAAAGAGGAGAGTCGTGCTTCTATGAGTCATCGGCCGCAAACTCGATCGTTGACGAAAGCTCAGGAGCAGCAACAAAGGCTCCAGGAGATGCAGACGAAAATGGCAGCACTCACCGGGCAGAAAGAAAGCCCGGAAGCAGAGTTTGAACAGCGCCAAGAGCAGGTGACCGATACCGAGTTCTTGCGAAGGGTGCTGGAGAGAAAAGACAAGGAGGCCACAGAACAAGCTGCTAATATAAAGTAGATGGCACTTCTATTCCAAGACATGGTTGGAATGATGATTCAGCCAGAAGCTCTAGCCGAAGACCCGCCGATAATTATCGATGACGATAGAGTGGAAATATCAAACCCTCTTCCGGCTTTATCGACAGCCAGGTGTAGGGTGTTTTTAGTCACCCCATTGAGATGGGAATACACGCGTACTTGTCAGGCGTATACTACAGATTCCCCCTGCCAAGGGTAGGCCGGGGTTTATTGATTGTGGGGATCCAAATCTCCGGCAGCCGCGGACTAAGCTGCCGTTAATTACCCCTCGCCTTTGGGGAGAGGGAACCTCCGATTAACGGGTTAAACTGGTCATGCGAACTCAATGTGCAGTGTACGTGTGTTGTGTTTTGAAAGGGGGGTTTGGATATATCGTGAGCCACGCAGAGTTTTTACGGGGGTCCCGCTACCCGGATAGCGGGCTGGGGGTCAAGGGGACGAGCAGCCCCCTTGCGTGGTGCGGGGCAGCGCTCCGTTAGAAATTTTTTTCTAACAGGGGCAGTGTCGTGGAGTATGTGTACATATGATTAACGGGTTAAAGGATGCGTGGGGGCCAGCGCCTCGAGCGCTGTGAGCTTAGGCGCAAGCGCGCCACGTGTCAGCACATGGGTGCTTTGCGCATGAGCGTTGGGCGCTCGAGCGCAAGCACGCCACATGTCGGCACGTGGGCGCTTTGCGCTCGGGCGCAGAGCACAAGGGTAAGCGCGCCACGTGTCGGCAGGTGGGCGCTTTGCGCTCGGGCGCAGAGCACAGGAGCGCTACGTGTCGGCACGTGGGCGCTTTGTGCTCGGGCGCAGTGCGCTTGAACGCAAGCGCGCCACGTGTCGGCACATGGGCGCTTTGCGCTCGGGCACAGAGCGCTGGAGCACAAACACGCCATGTGTTTGCACGTAGGCGCTTTGCGCGCGCCATATGTCGGCACGTGGGCGCGGTGCGCTCGAGCGCAGTGCGCTCGAGCGCGGTGCGCTCGAGCGCAGTGCGCTCGAGCGCGGTGCGCTTGAGCGCATGCGCGCCACGTGTCGGCACGTGGGCGCTTTGCGCTCGAACGCAGGGCGCTGGAGTGCAAACGCGCCACGTGTCGGCACGTGGGCTCTTTGCGCTCGAGCGCTAGCGCGCCACGTGTTGGTTCGTGGGCACTTTGCGCTCAAGTGCTAGCACGCCACGTGTCAGCACGTGGGCGCTCGGCGCTTGAGCGCTTGGGCGTCGGTGAGGAAAAAGGGGCTTTAGGTCCCAGAAACAGAAGCTATGCTTCAGAAAGGAAATATTTGTTATATATATATATATATATCTGTGGAGTTAAACTCCTAAGATGTGTTGAAGCTGATTAAGGGGGTTCTTCTTCTTCCTCCTGTGGTTTGGCCGGATCTTGAAGATCAAGAGATGTGAGATCTAAAAATCTCTTCTTTTGGGATCTAATGAAAGATCCAAGCTCCCCTTGGTGGGTTTTATGGTGAAAAACTATTTAGTTTTGAAAAAGGAAGAGTAAAACTCTTGATTTAATTCACAAAAAAGGAAGAAGGTTTGAAACCTTCAGAAAGGGGAAAGAGGCACAAACCCTAGGTTTTTAAGAGAATGGAAAAAGTGTTGCTTTATTCATCATCATGTTGCCTTTTATAGGCTTACATATTTACATATAGCCCCTTGAGCTTCACAAAATGGCATTTTAGCCATTCCATGGCTCATGTGTCATTTCTTTTTGCACATAACCCATGGGCTTACAAAATATTGGCTTTACGCCCATTTTGCATGCATTCATGTATAAAAAATTACATAAAAATTATTTATTACATGATCTATATTTTGGCATGGAGGAGGCTGGCCGCGGGCTCGACGTGGGTATGGGCCCGCTTGACCTGGGCTTGGGCCCGCTTGACCTGGGCTTTGACTCGGTCAACCGGGGTGTAAATTTTTACCCCAACAAATTGCGCCCCATCAATGAATGCACACCGCACATGTGGGTCGTGTGCATGAAATTGATGGAGCTTCTTTTGCGTGGAGGCGACTTGCTTTGGTTCCCACTTTTTGGGACGCACTGCCCTTTTTATGACATGAACGGCCGACGCTTGACGCGTCTCCGAGACAGAGTGTCCGTGGTAGACGTTTCCCTAGCCCGGAGTGATTTCGTTGACGTGCCCCCGGCGCGGAGTGTCGCTGGTCGATGTTTCCCCAAGGCGGAGTATCGGCTGGTTGACGTGTCCCCGAGATGGAGTGTCTGCTTGACGTTTCCCCGAGACGGAGCATCGCTGGTCGACATGTCCCCGACGTGGAGTGTCTGCTGGTTGACGTATCCCCAAGACGGAGTGTTGCTGTTGGACGTTTCCCTGATGCGGAGTGTCTGTGTTGGACGTTTCCCCGATGCAGAGTGTCTGTGTTAGACATTTCCCCGATGCAGAGTATCGCTGGTTGACGTGTCCCCAGCACGGAGTGTCTGCTTGACGTTTCCCCGGCACGGAGTGTCGCTGATCGACTTTTCCCCGGCGCGGAGTGTCGCTGGTTGACTTTTCCCCGGCTCGGAGTGTCTGCTTGACGTTTCCCCGGCACGGAGTGTCGCTGGTCGACTTTTCACCGGCGCGGAGTGTCGCTGGTTGACTTTTCCCCGGCACGGCGTGTCGCTGATCGACTTTTCCCCGGCGCGGAGTGTCGCTAGTTGACTTTTCCCTGGCATGGAGTGTTGCTGATCGAATTTTCCCCGGCGCGGAGTGTCGCTGGTTGACTTTTCCCCGGCACGGAGTGTCGCTGGTTGACTTTTCCCCGGTACGGAGTGTCGCTAATCGACTTTTCCCCGGCGCGGAGTGTCGCAGGTCGACTTTTCCCCGGCGCGGAGTGTCGCTGGTCGACTTTTCCCCAGCGCGGAGTGTCGCTGGTCGACTTTTCCCCGGCGCGGAGTATCGGATAGACTTTTCCCCGGCACGGAGTGTCGCTGATCAAAATTTCCCCGGCGCGGAGTGTCGGGTTGACTTTTCCCCGGCGCGAAGTGTCGGGTTGACTTTTCCCCGGCACGGAGTGTCGCTGATCGACTTTTCCCCGGCGCGGAGTGTCGCTGGTTGACTTTTCCCCTGCATGGAGTGTCGCTGATCGACTTTTCCCCGGCGCGGAGTGTCGGGTTGACTTTTCCCCGGCACGGAGTGTTGCTGATCGACTTTTCCCCGGCGCAGAGTGTCGGGTTGAATTTTCCCCAGCACAGAGTGTCGCTGATCGATTTTTCCCCGGCGCGGAGTGTCGCTGATTGATTCTGAGTCAAAGCATAATTCCGACATCGAAGACAGATGCACCTAAGGCGAAGCATGATTCTGCCGCAGGGACTGTTGGTTTGATTTGTTTGATTTGAGTTGACATCAGCATCGCTATACTGGAATATGGTACCAGGAGCGAATCATCATCCGTCTTTGAGAGGATTTAGGAACTGGGGTTTTTGTTTGGCATCTGCATTGCTGCACTGGAATAATGCCAGGAGCAACTCATCATTTGCCCCGGGAGGATTTGGGAATTGGTTTTTTTTTGTTTGGCATCTGCATTGCTGCACTAGAATAATGCCAGGAGCAACTCATCATTTGCCCCGAGAGGATTTGGGAATTGGTTTTTCTTTTTGTTTGGTATCAGCATCGCTACACTGGAATATGGTACCAGGAGCGAATCATCATTTGCATTTGCTTATTAGGGAACGATGGCTTAGGAAACAGGTTTTAGGTCCCTATCACCTAAGACTTTTCAATTTTATGGGCCGTAAGGGTCCCATAAAAGCATTTTCTCCCTACGAGTCGAAAGGATCTCATAGGTGTATTTTCTCCTTAGGGTCGTGGGGACTCCTAAGGGTGTCGCTTCTTTGTGAGTAGTAAGGATCTCACGCGGGAATTTTCTCCTCACAAAGTCGAGAGGACTTTGCGAGTCATTTCATCTCTTTTTTACGAGAGTGCGTCCTTTCGGGTTTTCACAAACTCACCGGAAGTCCTGCTGTTTTTACTCATGGAGCCCTTTCGGGTTTTCATCCGTGCACATTTTGCTTGTGGACATGCCTTTTTTATTTCTATTCTTTTTTTATTTTTGGTGGGACTTTGAATGTGGTCTCACCGGTAGGACTTGGGAGGGACTGGGATTATTTTATGCCCGTGGATTGTATACGGTTTTGCAGGATGTATGATCCAGACCGTAGGGCCAAAAGCATTTTGGGACTTTGTTGGAGTCTGCATCGCTGCACTGGAATATGGTACCAGGAGCGATTCATCATTCGCCGTTGGGATTTAGAATTTGGCTGGCGTCTGCATCGCTGCACTGGGATATGGTACTAGGAGCGACTCATCATTCGCCATATAGGAATTGGGGAGCGATAGCATAGGAGACAGGTTCAGATCCCTATCGCCTAAGACTTTTCAATTTTATGGGCCGTGAGGGTCCCATAAAAGCATTTTCTCCCTGCGAGTCGTAAGGATCCTGCAGGTGTATTTTCTCCTTAGAAGTCGTGAGGACTCCTAAGTGTGTTTTTCCTTTGTGAGTCGTAAGGATCCCACAAAGGTTTTTTTCCTCATGTATCGTGAGGACACATGAGTGGATTTCCCTCGTTCCCAGTTTAATGACTTAGAGATCGACTGTTTCCAGTTTAACGACTTAGCGGTCATCTGTTTCCAGTTTAAAGACTTAGGGGTCTGTGGTGCCCAGTTTAACGAGTTAGCGGTCATTTGTTTCTAGTTTAACGACGTGGTGGTCATTTGTTTCCAGTTTAACGACTTAGAGGTCATCTGTTTCCAGTTTAACGACTTGGTGGTCATCTGTTTCCAGTTTAGAGACTTAGAGGTCTACTGTTTCCAGTTTAACGACTTAGAGGTCGTCTGTTTCCAGTTTAACGACATAGAGGTCATCTGTTTCCAGTTTAACGACTTGGTGGTCATCTGTTTCCAGTTTAATGACTTGGTGGTCATCTGTTTCCAGTTTAACGACTTGGTGGTCATCTGTTTCTAGTTTAGAGACTTAGAGGTCTACTGTTTCCAGTTTAACGACTTGGTGGTCATCTGTTTCCAGTTTAGAGACTTAGAGGTCTACTATTTCCAGTTTAACGACTTAGAGGTCTATTGATGGCGAGCTTGGAATTTTGGGGTAGGGGCCGGCATCAGCGTTGCTAACACTGAAGCAGAGGTGCCAGGAGCAATTCATCATTTACCTACTCTTGTTGGCGGAGCGATGGCTTAGGAAACGGGTTTAGGTCCCTATCGCCTAAGGCTTTTCAATTTTATGGGTCGTGAGGGTCCCATAAAAGCATTTTCTCCCCGCGAGTCGTGAGGATCCCGCAGGTGTATTTTCTCCTTAGGAGTCGTGAAGACTTCTAAGTGTGTTTTTCCTTTGTGAGTCGTAAGGATCCCATAAAGGTTTGTTCTCCTCATGTATCATGAGGACACATGAGTGGGTCTTCTCAATGGAGCATAACTCCAAAGGCGGAGACCAGCCGCGTAACCGGTGATTACGGTGGGGCATGGATATGATGAGAATTATTTGAGCCCATGGATTGTATACGGCAGTCAATTTGGGGACTGGCCATAGGGCCAGAAGAATTTTGAAAAAATGGGTTTTTGTTGGCGTCTGCATCGCTGCACTGGAATATGGTACCAGGAGCAACTCATCATTCGCCAGTTTTTTTTTACCGCGATTGCTCTATCATTTCAGCTTTTCTTATCGCGAAAGTCGCGATTGCCCTATCATTTCGGCTATTTATTCGCGGTTGCCCCATCATTTCGGCTTTATTTTCATGTTTATCTTTATTTGCTGATTTTTTTTTGCGAGTTGCCCCATCATTTCGGCTTTTCTTTATTTTTATTTTATTTACACATTTTTTGTTTATTTACATACATATATATTTTTTTTACATTCCCAGTTTAACGACTTAAAGGTCGACGGTTCCCAGTTTAACGACGTGGGGGTCATCTTTTCTTATCCCAGCTCCTTGAACTTTGATTTTGGCGGAGCTGTATTGATGACCTAGCTCCGTGGCTTGCCGATACATCCGAGGATTGTGAGGTTTTTCCAAGCTTATATTGGTCCTCTGTCCAATCTTTGAAAATATAGCAGTCTTCGATGGTATGACCCACCACTCTATGATATGGGCAATATACGGGATTGCCGGTCATGTTCATTTCCTGTGGCCTCTTTGGAACAGGCAGTTGCAGACCGTTGTTTAAGGCGTCCATGAATATTTTGCGGACTTCATCCCTCCTGAAGGAGTATAACTTCTTCTTTCTCTCCATTGGAATAGGTGCCTTTACTGATGCTGGTCCTCGAGGCCGATCGGTCTTTGGTTCGCCCTTTTTAGATAATGGCGTGTCTGGGAGGATTAGGTTCCCGAAAGGCTCCGGTCTCCATCTGCATGAAATCGGCGGTCGTAGCTTAACTGTTTGCTAACGCACCTTTAGACAGTTCTATCTCTCCCATCTTGTATTGCCTTTCGACCCAATCTTTGAAGACGAAGCAGTCCTCAATGGCATGACCTATCATCCTGTGATAGGGGCAATATTCTGGGTCGTCGGTCATATTCGCTTCTTGCGGTCTCTTTGATTCCGGCAGTTGTAGACCGTTTCTTAGGGCGTCCCTGAATATCTTGTGGACTTTTTCCCTTTTGAAGGAATAGACTTTCTCCGGTTTCTCTTTCAGAGGCGATTCCCCCCGGCGTATGTGTCGGAGGGACTGGAGGTTGATTGCAGCCGTTTTCTGTGAAGGCGCTCCACCCTTAGGTTGAAGGGGGTATCAGTTGGCTGCCATCGAGTATCAATCCCTGGCTCATGAACCAAAATTTGATTCTGTTGTAATTGCAATCGGACGACTTGGGTCGCGAGATCTGCCACGACGTTTGCCAGCTCATCTACTTTGGAATAGACCTCGGCCATCTTCTCATCCCTGTCCTGAAATTGCCTTTGAAGCCATTGGAATAATGCTTGTTCTGTAGTTCCGGCTATGACAACCGGGTAATCTTTATTGCCTTAGCTCAATTCCGCAGGAACCATGGGCTCCTCTGGCTTATCGGCCTTTGCGGGCTCTTCATCATTTAGATCGAGCCGATGCTGGGTAGCGTCAACCATATCATCACCATAGCTGTGAAGAAGAGGAGGGTTCGTTTCTTCATATCTAGCCATGTAGACAGTGTGGATAACACATTCAGCCATTCTTTCAGCACTGGCAGCTGGTTTCGCGGAGCGGTCCGGGCTTTGGAAATTCATAAATTTTAACATGGCCAGAGCCCTAGCCCTTTTTTGGCTCTATATCTGAGCCTCTTCTGCCTCAGCTTCTCTGCCTTAAGCGCTTGGCAAGCTTCTGCTCTTCGGGGAGCCGCCATAGGCTGAGTGATGGGGAGTCTTGAGAAGACACCCAATCGAGCAATTGTCGGAGGCACCGCTGGAGATTGCTCAAGACACGTTGTAGCTTTTTTGGTGTTGATGGCCTTGCCCCCAGTTGGGGCCAAGGAAAGTCGTTCAGACACCGACTTGCGTTTGGGTTGGGGCACCCTCGAGATCACCACATTTGGTCTCTTTCCTTTCCAGACCGGTCTGTCTGTTGCTGGAAGGAGCGGGAATGGCGTTAGTGAGCACGGACAGAATAGAGCCGAATGGTGGCAGCGGCTCCTCCCACTGTCGCCCATGACTGGCTGGGAGGACCATCCTGGAGTCCATCTTCATCGTGTAAGAGATGGGAGCTGAGTTCATCATTGGAGACATTGTTGAAAGGCGATTGCTTGAAAACCTGCATGAAAGAGTATTATTTTAATATAAATATAGACATGTAAATTGATTGAGTTCGCATGAACGTTTATCCCGAAATATGGGAGGAGAGATTGGTCCCACCGGGCGTGCCAGAATCTGTAGGGTGTTTTTCGTCACACCATTGAGATGGGAATACGCGCGCACTTGTCAGGCGTATACTACAGATTCTCCCTGCCAAGGGTAGGCCGGGGTTTATTGATTGTGGGGATCCGAATCTCCGGCAACCGCGGACTAAGCTGCCGTTAATTACCTCTCGCCTTTGGGGCGAGGGAACCTCCGATTAACGGGTTAAACTGGTCATGCGAACTCAATGTGCAGTGTACGCGTGTTGTGTTTTGAAAGGGGGGTTTGGATATATTGGGAGCCACGCAGAGTTTTTACAAGGGTCCCGCTACCCGGATAGTGGGCTGGGGGTCAAGGGGGCTAGCAGCCCCCTTGCGGGGTGTGGGGAAGTGCCCCGTTAGAAATTTTTTTCTAACAGGGGCAGTGTCGTGGAGTATGTGTATGTGTACATATGATTAGCGGGGTAAAGGATGCGTGGGGGCCAGCGCCTCGAGCGCTGTGCGCTTAGGTGCTGTGCGCTTAGGCGCAAGTGCGCCACGTGTCAGCATATGGATGCTTTGCGCATGAGCGCTGGGCGCTCGAGCGCAAGTACGCAACGTGTCGGCACATGGGCGCTTTGCGCTTGAGCGCAAGGCGCTGGAGCGCAAGCGCGCCACGTGTCGGCACGTGGGCGCTTTGCGCTCGGGCGCGGTGCGCGTGAGCGCAAGTGCGCCACGTGTCGGCACGTGGGCGCTTTGCACTCGGGCACAGAACGCTGGAGTGCAAACGCGCCACGTGTCGGTACGTGGGTGCTTTGCGCTCGAGCGCAGTGTGCTTGAGCGCAGTGTGCTTGAGCGCAAGCGTGCCACGTGTCGGCACGTGGGCGCTTTGCGCTCGAGCGCAGGGCGCTGGAGTGCAAACGCACCACGTGTCGGCGCGTGGGCGCTTTGCGCTCGAGCGCTAGCGCGCATCGTGTCTGCTCGTGGGCGCTCGGCGCTTGAGCGCTTGGGCGCCGGCGAGGAAAAGGGGGCTTTAGGTCCCAGAAACAGAAGCTATGCTTCAGAAAGGAAATATTTGTTATATATATATATATATATATATATATATATATATATATGGAGTTAAACTCCTAAGATGTGTTGAAGCTGATTAAGGGGGTTCTTCTTCTTCCTCCTGTGGTTTGGCCGGATCTTGAAGATCAAGAGATGTGAGATCTAAAAATCTCTTCTTTTGGGATCTAATGACAGATCCAAGCTCCCCTTGGTGGGTTTTATGATGAAAAACTATTTAGTTTTGGAAAAGGAAGAGTAAAATTCTTGATTTAATTCACAAAAAATGAAGAAGGTTTGAAACCTTCAGAAAGGGGAAAGAGGCACAAAACCTAGGTTTTTGAGAGAATGGAAAAAGTGTTGCTTTATTCATCATCATGTTGCCTTTTATAGGCTTACATATTTACATATAGCCCCTTAGGCTTCACAAAATGGCATTTTAGCCATCCCATGGCTCATGTGTCATTTCTTTTTGTACATAAATATTGGCTTTATGCCCATTTTGCATGCATTCATGTATAAAAAATTACATAAAAATTATTTATTACATGATCTATATTTTGGAATAGAAAAGGCTGGCCGCGGGCTCGACTTGGGCATGGGCCCGCTTGACCTGGGCTTGGGCCCACCTAGCTTGGGGGTTGACCTTGACTTTGACTCGGTCAACCGGGGTGTAAATTTTTACCCCAACACCAGGGAGGAGATGATCTCCAAGGATGCCCTCGATGACTACATAGCTCAGCAAATACGAGCTCACCAGGCAAGCGATGCGGCTGGCCAAGTCGTCAAGACCGGGCGATCGTACCCAGGCTGGTATGATCAAATCAAGTACCCGTCGGGGTATACGATCCCCAAGTTCCACATGTATAAGGGGACAGGTAACCCGTATCAACACGTCTCCCAGTTCAGAGCTTTATGCGACCATACTGGAGGAGACGACATACTGCTACTCCGCCAATTCATTGGAGGCTTGTCAGAGACGGCGTTCGAATGGTACTCGGAGCTCCCAAATGACTCCATTAAAACGTTCATGGAAATGGAACTGCTATTCACACAGTGGTTCGCAAGCGCAAGAGAGCGCACCCCGATCACAGCATTAATCAATGCCCGGGTGAAGCCGGGAGATACCTGGGTTCAATACGCAATTCGATAGCGGAACCTATGGTCGAAATGCGAACAACGCATTGATGAAGCTCCGGCCGTAGACATGTTCGTATGGGACCCTCGACCCTCAGGCAACTGTATCCCAGTTTATGATGTTCTTAAAGGCGACCACCTTCCAGGCTTTGATCGACAAGCTGGCCCAAATGGACCAGATGGACCATGGGCTGTCCTCTTCAAAAACGGACCCTTGGAATGTAAAGGGCAAAGGGAAAGCGACCTTTGTTTCCAACACTCAACAACAGCCGAGCGACCAGAAACCGGTTGCTCGCCAAAACAACATGTGTCCGCGCCAATCCATTGAAGAGAAGCTAAGACGTGATTACTAGTTTCCACGTGATAAAACGAGAAGACTGTTCGAACTGGCGGTGCGCAACAATCTCATTACACTGCCGGATCCGAGACTTCCACTGCAGCCCAGTGACGTCAATAATCCCAACTACTGCTCCTATCACAGAGAAGTGAGCCACCCAATTGAGGATTGTTACGTCTTCAAGAACTTGGTCGAGGACCAGTACCGTCAAGGGAAATTCGCGCTGTTCGAGAACTGGATGGTGAACCCGCCATAGAGGCACACTCCTAAAAAGGTAGACACGCCGGCGGCATCATGCTCGTTTGCAGAAGAAACTCCTTGGGAGGTGGTCCTTTCAGCTAAAACTAATAAAATGTTGAAAGATCTTCAAGCGTGTCCGGCGATCAAATGGAAAAGCCCGCTGGAGCCCGATATCATTGAGGGGTTGCTTAAACCGCGCCCAACACTAAAAACTGGTAACGATGGGCAAGACCTCTAGGCCAAAACTCCGAAGTCCTCGAAGAAAAAGAAGAAGACCAAGAAGCCTGTGCAGCCTGCCGAGCCTGGCGACAAGCGCACGGACCTACAAAAATACATCGATGCGCTGGGAAAATACAACCAGAAGGCGCGGACCCCAGTCACTCTCGAAGAGTTTCTTAACCATATACTCGAGAACGGAGATAGTGACAATGATGATGAACATGACTCATCAGGAGAAACTCAAGATCATGTAGCAAGCCGCCATATGGTTTCTCATTCGTCGTTAAATGAAGAAGAAACTCTCTCGGCGTCGGAAAGCAACGCAGAGGAACTGGGGGCAGGAACATCGCTAAAATCTTCGGAACTGCCAGAAGACCCAATTGACAGGCTGCTAAATGAAGCCCTTCAAAAGAGAAGAGCTGACCGAGAACGTGAAACGGCCATATATGAAAAGGCCAAGCATCGGGGTCAGGCTAAAGAAGTTGCGGTAAGGATGAGTCGTAAAGTACTCCACCCAAGCCAGGGCACACCTGCTACAAACAAGGGCAAGATCAAAGCAGAGAAGCCGTTCGCCAAAGCCCTGTCAATGGAAATAAAGCCGCCCCCTCTCGTGGAAAATACTCCTGGGATTACGTGCCTCGGCGAGCTGGATATACATCCGAACTACTGCTGATACCATCGGAAGGTTTCACACCCTACCGAAGAGTATAATGACTTCAAGAAGTGGTGGCAAGGATACGTTGCTTACCGGCAACACTTCAAGCGAATGAAGCGCAAAGCTCGTCGACAACAAAGAAGCGTGACAGACAAGCGTGAAGGAACGGCTGGAAATTGTCATATGGTCGATACCAGGTCAACAAAAGGAAAATCTCATGTTCTTACATTCGGGAGTGATTCTGAAGAAGAAATAACCCTCGGCCCTCTCTTCAAAGAATCTACCTCCGGAAAAGAAGAAGAAGAGAAGAACTGTGAGAACATTTATCTGCTCGCATGTTGCCTAAAAAGAACCTCGGGCCTACAAAAAAAGGTTCGAACAAAAGAAACAAGGGGAAGGAAAAGGCCCCTGAGAAAATTGCCATCGATAATAGAGTCGTCAAAGAGCTCGCAGCCAAGGACCCGCCTAAGAAAAATAAGTTGGATTACAATGTCCTGGCATATTTGAGAAATATACCCTCACAACTGAGCATATTGGATGCTCTCCTCCTGTCCAAAGAGGCACGAGATTCTCTGATCAAGGCATTGCAAGAGCCTGATCAGTTCTAAGCTTTCCTTGCAGAAGAAAAGATGAAGGACGAACTGGTAGAGGTTCATACTGCTGACATTACATTCGGTGATGAAGATCTTCTCCTCGAAACGTGCGAGCACAACCGTCCTCTATATGTTACCGGGTACTGCCATGACATCAAGATAGGAAAGATCTTGGTCGAAAACGGGTCCTCTGTCAATCTTCTCAATGTGAAGGTGCTGAAGGAGATCTGCATGAACGTTCAGCACCTGGCTCGGGATAGGATTACCATCTCCGGGTTTGACTCCCAGTCATCACGGACGCTGGGGTCCGTATTACTGACATCAAATTTCATGTCATTGACGCCAAGACTTGCTACAACGCCCTGCTCGGCAGGCCTTGGTTGCACGAGTACAACGTCATCTCTTCTACAAAACATCAGTGTATGAAGTATTTCAAAGATGGCCTCGAGTACACTGTCACTGGGTAGCTAAATCCATTCTCTGTAAATGAAGTCCGAAAATATGAAGATGCAAAGTACTTTCTACCTGACTTCAAAGACACGGAAAGATGTCATAAGCAGGAGAATAAACAAAAAGCTGTCACCACTATCCCGATCTTTGGGAGCGATACCGAAGAAGATGAGGAAATAGTCTACTCGCTATCTTCCTGAGTCACGACTTAGGTCAATGATAGATGACGACGCTCGTGTCCGCTCGCTATCTTCCTGAGTCAAAACTCTAAATGGTATTCGGAAAATCTTCACCTCAAAAATGGTGATAATGGACCGAGATGTCCCTAAACTAACAATGGACCACTACGTCCTTAAACTGGCAGTGGACCGTAATGTCCTTAAACTAAAGCTTCACCTCAAAAATGGTGATAATGGACCGTGATGTCCCTAAACTAACAATAGAACACTATGTCCTTAAACTGACAGCGGACCGTAATATCCTTAAACTAAAGCTTCATCCCAAAGATGGTGAGCAATTGACCGAAATGTCCCTAAACTATTACTTAGCCTCAAACATGGTGCATCTTCCCAAATACGGCGATATCTTCTCTTAGGATTTATGTTGCAATCAAATCTCCAACGGCAAAGACTGCAGCCCAAAAATAAAAAATAAAAATAAAAATAAAAAAACGGTACATCCACAAGCGAAATGGGCACGGATGAAAATCCGAAAGGGCGCCATGAGTAAAAACAGCAGGGCTACCGACGAGCTTGTGAAAACCCGATAGGGTGCAATCTCGTAAAAAACGGTACGTCCACAAGCGAAATTGGCACGGATGAAAACCCGAAAGGGCGCCGTGAGTAAAAACAGCAGGGCTACCAGCGAGCTTGTGAAAACCTGAAAGGGCGCAATCATAAAAAATTTTCACTTACGAGATCCTCTCGACTCGTAAGGAGAACTCCCCCTATGAGACCCTCACGACTCATAGAATTGAAAGTCTTAAGCTGCATGGACCTGGACCTATTCTTAAGCCATCGTATTCCCCAAACTTCCCTACAGGCGGTCCAATATTGGCCCTTGTATACAATCCACGGGCATAAATGAACGTTTACCCCCACAAAGTTCCACTAATAGCGAGGAATGTCCTCATATTGTGAACGACGCTTATAAGTCCACTCGACTTGTAAGGAGAAAACACTCTTATAAGATCCTTACGACTTGCGAGAGAAAATATCACTTAGGAGTCCTCACGACTTCTAGGGAGAACCTACACCTACGGGATCCTCTCGACTAGTTGGGAGAAAACCCTTTATGAGACCCTTACGGCTCATAAAGTCAAAAAGACTTAGTCGGCAGGATCCTAACCCTGTTTGCTAAGCCACCATTGTTCAAATCAGCAAAAGGCAAATGATGATTCGCCCCTGGCAATATTCCAGTCGCAATGGTCTGATGCCAAGATTGGAATCAAATCTCAAGTTCCATACTCGCAACAAAAAATCAGCGAGCAAAAAAAAATGCATATAAAATAGACGAAATGATGGGGCAACTCGCAATGAAAATCAGCAAGCAAAATATATGCATATAAAAACAGCCGAAATATTTGGGCAACTCGCAATAAAAAGCAGCGAGTAAAAAAAATATAAATAGCCGAAATGATTGGGCACCGCGATAAAAAACCAAAATGATTGGGCAATTGCGACTTTCGCGATATAAAAAGCTGAAATGATAGAGCATCGCAGAAAGAAATGAAAAAAGATGACGAAACTTTTTCCCTGCAGGTGTATCTACACCAACCCCTGTATACAATCCATGGGCACAAACGAAAATGGGAACCATATTTTTCTACCGGGCGCCGTCAAAGGGAAAGCCAAAGCTCGACGGCGACAACCACAGACGCAATGTCAACAACGGCATTTCTTTTCACTCCAGCAGGATGCAGATGCAACGTCAACAAATGAACCCAGGGTCAAAACAAAATAGAGCCATGGCAAAGTCCCTAGTTCCAAGTCTCGACGGTTCATATACAACCTAGAGACAACAACGGCGTTTCTTCTCACTCCAGCAGGATGCAGACGCGACGTCAACAAAGAACCAAGGGTTGAAACAAAACGGAGCCATGGCAAAGACCGTAGTTCTAAGTCTCGATGGTTCATATACAACCTAGAGACAACCCGGTCGTACCTTCTCACTCCAGTAGGATGTAGACGCGACGTCAACAAAGACCCAAGGGTCAAAACAAAATGAAGCCATGGCAAAATCCCTAGTTCTAAGTCTCGACGGTTCATATACAACCTAGAGATAACAACGGCGTTTCTTTTCACTCCAGCAGGATGCAGGCACGACGTTAACAAACGACCCCAGGATCAAAACAAAACGGAGCCATGGCAAAGTCCCTAGTTCCAAGTCTCTGCGGTTCATATACAACCTAGAGACAACCCCGACGTACCTTCTCACTCTAGCAAGGTGCAGACGCGACGTCAACAAAGACCCAAGGGTCGAAACAAAATGGAGCCATGGCAAAGTCCCTAGTTCCAAGTCTCGACGGTTCACAAAATAACCTAGAGATCAACTCAACATTTTTCCCATTACAGCAGACACAGTGTCGACAAAGGAAGGGAAGGCCAAATTCCTAGCTTCAAGGTCTTAACGGCAAAAGGCTCGAAAGACTATCGGAGATCATCCCATATTAGCGCGGAGTGGTTATGACTCATCGAGGCTCCTAAACTGAGCCTAACCTCAAGTAAAAAGCGACATGGCAAAATTCTTAACGCTTGCTCTCTTGACGGTAATATCAGCTAAGGAGATTACTTGAAGACGTCTTGTCCAGCCCCTGAAGGGATCAGAGACACAACGATCGCGAGGCTACTCGAACAGCAGCATAAAGTCTGCATATCGGAGAATGCATCAGCCAACGCGACGGTACCACAGACTAAAACCCTTGTACCACAGACCCTAACGGGCCTCTATCGTAAAGAGCAGGGGTTAACTGTAACGTAAGGACAAGTTTTCCTACAAGCCCAAGGGAGGCAAAATAAAAAACTCCAAAATGAGTTCATAAACTAGAGACTCTGAAATGAGTGAATAAACTACAAACTCCAAAATGAGTATATAAACTACTTCACACCAAATCAAGACATCGAAGAAAAGAGAAATGCCAGTATGAAATAAAATATGTCTTTTATTCATGAATTTAAGCGAATACAAGATACATTTCGTTCACGAATCAAAATGAATACATGTTATTCATGAATCAGAATGTTTAAAAAATTACAATTTGTAGAAGAAGGGGGTACAGTGACACTTATAAAGGAGGAGGCGTTTTCAAAAAACCGACAAACTGCTCGTGTGCTCCCCTCAAATCTTCCTCATGGTCAGCTACGGCGGCCAGCTCCGCTTCAATTTGAGCTCGTTGTTGGAAACATGATGAGGGCTTCTCAGCAACTTCCCGTTTGACAGCTTTGCAACTTTGCGTAACCCGCTCAGTGGAATCAAGCTTATGCCTTAGCACCAGCCCGTCAGAGATATATCGCTGGAGGTTTTCAAAAATAGCCTTCAGCTGCGCAGCGTTCGTTTCAACCGGGGCATGCAATTGGATGGACTCGCCGGAAGCCGCCTCATGCTCCTTTCGCCTCAGGGACGCCTCTTGATCAAGATATCGAATGAAAGAGACACTCTGCTCGATCCACGCGGTTCGCTGAGATTTCAAAGTTAATGCTTCAAGAGCGAGGTGCTTAAGCTCAATCTCATGCAGATATGCCTCGATCTTCCTGCTATAATCAATCCAAGAACCGATGAGATCTTCGCTGTGAAAATTCGCGAACGTCGCCAGCATTGGATTGACTTCGTCGGCAAAGTCCGTAGCAGTGGTGATAGCCTCGGCGTTAAGATCCTCGATAAACTCGCTTAACGTTCGCCGGCTATTCACCGCGTCCCTGGAGGATGGAAGTTTAGAAAAAGGCCTCGTAGGCATTGTAATGCAGGACTCAAAAGGAGCTGAAGCTGGTGTAATTGCTGCAAAATAAATCACGGTCTGATTTCAACTCGAAAGACAAAGAAAACACCCGAGGGACGGAATCTACCGTACCGGCTGTTGAAGGTGGAAAAACAGGGAGCACCGGAGGCGTGGCTACTCTTTTGCTTTCTCCTCCGAGCCGTGATACCGAGGTCGGTATAAGGAAGGCTTAGCAACAAGAAGTCTACTCATAAAAAAACTAAGTGAAGAATATACTGACCAATACCTGAAGGTGGAATGACTTCCGATTGAAAGGAAAAATGTGGGTTCAGCACATGGTATAAATGGTCGAAAAGTACCCCTGCAGAGTCGTGACAATATGCAGTCAATACAAAGATAATTGTATCCACAGTAAAGGAACTAAGTGAGAAGCCCTTGCCTTCCAAAATTTGAGGGGGAACAGAAGATAGCGAAGGAACCGTGACCATCAAAGTTGCGGCCGGCGATAATTCTTCAGCCGGCACAGCTTCAGGGTTCACCGCGCTTATGCTTAAGACAAACGAAATATAGTTAAAGGGGCTTAACAGGATTAAAAACTCAAAGATAATAACCCAAAGAGTTCCTGATAGGTCAGAGGCCGAAGCCGAGCCAAAAGCGTCACCAAGTGTAATGGCTTCCTCATTCTTCTTCACGGGAATAGATTCCACACCCATAACTTCATCCCCTGACTCGACAAGGGCCGTCGAAATGCTTGCGACACCCGCTGATACCAAAGAGACATAAGGAGAAAGAGCAACAGTCTGGATAGTCCAAGATTTCCGAGAAAGAGTGGCCACTTCGGGCTATGTAATCATCAGCGTTTCACCTGCCATGCTACAGTCAAGACTCGTCCCTGCTTAAAAGAAAATGCCTATGTCATGATTTGAGGACTAAGTTCTAATGAGGGACTGGGCGTTATGTTACCTTGAAGTAGCTTTTCAGCTTCCTCCCGAGCTGCACACGCGAGTTGTCTATGGACGGTAGACAAAGCAGAAGGGGCATCTACCAGGGGGATGTTAGAAGATGGGACAGTGCTCGAACCTGCACCCGCGTCTAAGACAGCTTCACGTTCCCTAGCGGCACGCTTTCTACGCTTCCTATCGGCCTGGGACTTGTGAATCGACCTCCTTAACACTTCCAACAGAGGGACATCATCGTCCAAACCGAGCTCTACCTCCGGAGCCTCTACGGCGTCCACTATCGGCTGCTTCAGCAACGCCTCCTGTGGTGACTTTGGGATGGCCACGGCCGTGATCGGTGGCTCTGTAAGCTTTACTGCATCACTTCTTGGGATTGGCACTACACTTGAAACGACTTGGGTTGTGGTAGTTCCTGCAATAAGGTGAAGGAAAGGATCGGATAAAAATGGCGGGGTAAACGTGTAATGAAATGAATTATACCAAGGCCCAAAGAAGCGCAGAGCCTCTCTTCCTCCTCAAATGTCCTGAAGGAAGCCGTGAGAACCTCTTCAGCAGAGATACCTATAAAGGAGGAGAGCGTTAATAAGACATGATGAGGAAGGGGGAGATAGGTGCAGTAGAATGTAAATTAAGTATACCAGACTCCGCAATAGTGATCAATGTCGCTTCCTCACGAGTCAGCCGTTCGGAAGCTGCGAGGGCAGCCTGTAGATCAGTATCGTCGGTTGCAGGCATGTCGAATAGACCATCATTAGTGCTATATTCACACAAGCCCTCAATGTAGGGAGCATGGGGCTTCTGGCCGAATACTACGTCGGTAGAGAATAAAGATTTCTTTTTCTTCTGTGAACTGACACCAATGGCCAACGATAAGAACTTTCGCTTGACAGGCCTCTTTGGATGGCAGGTTTCGATCTCTGAACCGACGCTCGAGTCTGGAGACACCAGAGCTACCGCAGTTGCGGGAACATCCGGTTGAGGCTTATCGGGAAAAGTTCGTGGGACCACAGCCGTAGTTATTTCCCTTAAAGAAGGACGAACAGGGGCCCGTCGCTTCAGTGGGACTAAAGGCTTACTGGTTAGGATAGCTTCCTTGTGATCGAGCAACAGCCGCCTTTCCTCCCTGATAACAACACCCATCGCATGCTGGTACCATGCCACATAAGCATTCGAAGCTTTTGGCACATAACTCGGCTCGCTGACGAGGAAATAAGACCCCATATTTAATCGCATAAAGTGGTGCAGCACGCTACGAATACCCTCCTCCGTAGCAACCGGTTCGGCCAAGAACGCCTCAAGAGGGACGCCCTGATTATAGCCCGACTGTTGAGCGAAGCGGTGCGGGTTGTACCTTATAAACGGTACTGAGGGGTTCTGTCTAAATACTAGAAAGCCCGGCCTAATAGAATACAGGTGCAAGATTTCTCGAGCCCTCAGCGTGGAAGCCCCGTCTTTGAAATTGTCACGCAACGGTTGCACTACCTTAGTAGATTCCTTGCCGATAATTAAGACTCTATCGACAAAGGTCATACTATCCCCAACCATGCGCAGGAGAAGGAGCAGTCGCCGAGCCTCTCGCTGCGACGGATCTAGCGCAGAAGCGTCAACCAGATACATGACCTAGGGAAAGTTGTAGCTTTCATAGAAGCGGGGTCGTTTGTGAACACCGAAAGCACCCAGCATGTGCATCTCGATCCATGATGTGAAGTAGTGCAATGGGAGATACACGGGCTTTACCCCGAGCTGAGTAGTGTCGCCGCTAAGCTCAGACCATGATATAGATGAGCCAGCCATGTGATCCCAACAGCCACACACGTCCCTGCAACAATGCGATGGGCCGGATAAAAGATTGACGGCCTCATATAGCAGGGGTGCGTCGGAAGCACAAACCAACTCAACCACAGGCCGATGAACCCCAGAAAGAACGTCTCTTCGTCGATGTCTGAGGCGGCAAGCTCTACAAAAAGGATGACCGGAGTGTCTAGAATGAAGAAATTCTTTAAATCCGCCTCCACCGTTGGCAAGTTATCCAAACCAAACCCGAACGGGTCGTCAAGTTTGGCGAATTTCACAGCTTGATTAGGCTTGGGAATCGGTGTTGAATGACATTCTCTGGAGTGAGGCCCATCACCACTGATTTGGTGGCAAAGATATACTCATCAGGAGGAAGTATCTCCTCGTTATGTTCCCCTCTGACGAGTAAGCCGGAAATTTCCGCAAACTCCTCCAAGGAAATTGAGACCCCCCGATCCGATAAATGAAATGTGTGGGTCGGGATATTCCATTGTTCCAGGAAATCCTTGACCCACCATACATGAGGCACGGGATAATGGAAAAAGGGACGCATAGATTGCAGAATACAGCCCAAGCTTCAACAGCAGCGACTTCTTGGCCGACAGGATATCCCGAGCCTACTGCATGTAGCCAACTGAATGACGAGGAGTTAATCCTGCCATATAAACTTTCCCCTAAGGGTGCGAATCGCCTTGGCATATGCGCCACCCCAAAATGTCCAAGGCCATCGGTGGCTGTACGGGTATTGATGCCATGGAAGGCTGAAGGCGACCTTCCGAGGTCCAGTGGACCTCTTCTACGGCATAAGTCACTTGAGGCGAATCAGCGTAATGAATCGCTGAAATTGGCTCCGAAGGCGCTGCACAAGAAAAACTGCGCCGATCCCGGATAATCTGATTATACCATGACCCCTACAAATGAAGTGATTTTTTCTCTGGGTCATGATCTTTAGTGAGCGCGAAAAATTTCCGGTCCACAGGCGCGTCGGCAAAAGCGCTCTCTGAACGTACGAAGGGAAATGATGGATCAAAAGCCATAGTACCTGCACAAGAGAAGAAGCGTTAGCTATTGACACTACGTTCAGGATAACACTTTTTGGTACTTACAAAATTGTACAGCACTGCAGTTCAAAAGAAAAGGACAAGGGTGTCCACAAAATTAAGGTAACGCCCCATCAACGATAGGGCACTCACTCATAGAATCCAAAGGATTCTCATTTAATGAGAAAACATCATTGGACTGAGGAGTTAAACTCCCTCAGGAGCTGTGTTCTGCAAACAGATTTCACATCTATCAAGAAAATTAAGAAGGGAATAAAATTCCCCAAAAATTTTCAGAGCCAAGCTCTGTAAAACAATGGGATAACATCCCAGAACCTTGCAAAAGCAAAGTTAGATCCTAAGATCTACAAGAAAACTCTTAGAACTCTAAGAGATCTTTATGAAAAAGTGCAAAGCTCTGATTAACGGGTTAAGAAACCCTAAAAACTTTTTTAAGATCTACAAAAGAAGAGCAAAGCATTGTTTAACGGGTTAAGAAACCCTAAAACGTTTTTTAAAAAGAAGAGCAAAGCTCTGATTAACGGGTTAAGAAACCCTAAAACAATTCTTAAAATTTACAAAAGAAGAGCAAAGCTCTGTTAATGGGTTAAAAACCCTAGAACATGAAGAGATTCCTTCAAGAATTTGGCCTTAATTCTTACTAAATTTTGACAGAATTTTGACTCTAAAAGAGTTTTCTTAGGCAGAGATCTGAGCTCTGGAAAGAAAATTAAATTCACAAAAGAAAGAAGAAAGTTAGGGAAGATGAACAGCAGTCATCCTAAGGGCCAAAGGCCGTACTTATAGGCACAGAAGAACGATTCGACTTCCGAGAAAATCAAACGGTGGAAAAGGAGTCACCCTTGCACTCACGTGTGAGCCACGTGAGCGCAATGGGGGGGAGAATTTGTTTCCCCCAATAAAAAAGAGAGCAAAGCTCTGTTCAAAAATCTGAGGCAGCGCCTCATGTGCTTCCACGAGGGTGCCAGCGCCAGAGTTAAAAACTCTTATATGAGCAGCGCCCGTGTGCAAAGCATACAAAATCTGAGGCAGTGCCTCACGTGCCTTCCACGAGTGCGCCAGCTCAAGAGTTAAAAACTCTTATTTGAGCAGAGCCCGTGTGCAAAGCAAACAAAAATCTGAGGTAGCGCCTCACGTGCCTTCCATGAGGGCACCAACGCCAGAGTTAAAAACTCTTATATGAGCAGAGCCCGTGTGCAAAGCACACAAAACTCAAGAGGCAGCGCCTCACGTTCCTTCCACGAGGGCGCCAGCGCCAGAGTTAAAAACTCTTAATAAGCGTCTATGTGCACAGCACGTAAGCGTCGGTGCCCTGTAAAATTAAATTGTACTCTCTGTTAAACAGAACCGTTGGATCAGAGATCCAATGGAGACAATAAATCGTCAGGATGCAGAATTAAATTCTGTTTAGAGGAAATATTCCTCGAATCTTTCTAAATAAGAAAGATCGCCCTCTGTAAAACAGAGTACCGTTGGATTAAAAATTCAATGGTGATTAAAAAATCACCAATCTACAGAATAAACTCTGTATAGAAAAATATTTCCCTAATCTTGTTAAAAATAAGAAAATACTTTCAGTAAAACAGAAGTCCTTAGATCAAAAATCCAACGGTGGATAAAATCCCCAAAATCAATTAGGATCTCTAAATGAGAGATTTCTTCAACTAATCAACAGACTTGCCTCTACCATATAAATAACTCAAGACTTCAAGTCTGAGATAGAGAAACCCCCTATAAGTTTCAGCAAGAACATAGAATTAAATTCTCGAGGAAGAAGATCTCTTTCTTTAAGAACTCTAGGTAAACAAAAATCACAGAGAGATAAAAAAAAACATCTCCTTTACATATCTACAGGGTTTAACCCTTCTCAATGAACTTAGTTCTTTCTCTGGATCTGAGATCCACAAGACAAGTCCCCCACAAGTTGAGAATTTAATTCTCATCGGGAAGAACTTGTTCTTGAGAATCAAAAATTCAGAAAAGAACTAGGAAATCGAACTCCTCAAAAAAAATAAGAGAAACCAAATTCTCATAAAAGAACTTAGTTCTTAAAAATGAAGCCTGATCCTAGGTCTACAAAACGAAGATCCTATTGATCATTAATGGGCAAAAATGCCTTAAGCAGAGGAGAAAAGTGCCCAGCGCCTCACTTGTTCCTCACGTGGGCTCCACCGAAGAGAACGGTGCTTAGCACTCATTGAAAGCGCCTAGCGCCTTACGTTGCACGTGTTTCTCACGTGGGCGCTACAAAATAAAAGAGTGCCTAGCACTAAGTGAGCAGCGCCTAGTGCCCAGCGCCCCACATGTCCCTCACGTGGGAGCTACAAAATTAAAAAGTTTGGACACTCATTAGGCAGCGCCTAGCGCATCACGCGCTCCCCACGTGGGGGCCATAAAGAGTGCTTAGCACTCTATGTAAAGACAAAAGGGGTAAAAATTTTAACACTTATTGGGCAAATCCCCATGACTGAAAACCCCACATGGCTATGTGTGAGCGTCAGAACTCACATAAGTGCACATCACTTTTTCACAAAAAGAAGACTGAGCCCAAATAAGTGCTTAGCACTTCTTTTCAAATAAAGAGAATACTGAGTGGACCAAGTCCAGGTTGGCTAAGTCCCTAACTTAGATCAACCGAGCCCATGGGTTCACTATCCAAAGTGATGTTCATCCCATATCTCCTATGTTAATCTTAGTCTCCAAAAATGACTAATGATTCTTAGATGATCCACCATGATCTTTTCCTCAAACACGGGAATTGGTTCAAGGATACATCTCTCTACACCTTTGATACAAGTCGTTGTAATTCCTCAACGTCTTCAAAGAGGTGGCGGGTCCCGACAACCAACAGCTTTTTGGTGCACTTCCAAAACTGACGTGCACATCCCAAATCAAACCACATCCCAAACTGGATGCATCACATATCATCGTTGCTCATCCTGTCATGTAACAAATTCACGTGCATGCAAGATGGACAACGGACCGAAACTTCCATAAACTACAACAGACCGAAATTTTCTCAAACTAAATGTTGTCTCCAAAATGGCGAAAATGGACTGAACGTCTTTAAACTACAAAATGGCGACAACGGACCTCGCCTCCAAAATGGTGACAACTGACCGAAACATCCTTAAACTACAACAGACCGAAATGTCCTCAAACTAAACGTTATTTCCAAAATGCGACAACGGACCGAAACGTCCTTAAATTACAACAGACCGAAATGTCCTCAAACTAAACCTCACCTCCAAAATGGCGACAACGGACCGAAATGTCCTTAAACTACAACAGACCGAAATGTTTTCAAACTAAACGTTGTCACCCCCAAATGGTGATCAACGGACCGTAACGTCCTTAAGCTAAAACCTCACCTCAAAAATAGTGATCTACAGACCGAAATGTCCTCAAACTAAACCTCGCCTCCGAAATGGCGACAACGGACCAAAACGTGCTTAAACTACAACAGACCGAAATGTCTTCAAACTAAACTTTGTCTCCAAAATGGAGACAATGGACAGAAACGTCCTTAAACTACAGCGGACCAAAACGTTCTCAAATTAAAACCCCACCTCAAATATGGTGATCTACAGACCGAAATGTCCTCAAACTACAACTTCGCCGCAACGTCCTCAAACTAAACCCTCACCTCAAAAATGGTGATCTACAGACCGAAATATCCTCAAACTACAACTTCGCCTCCAAAATGGCGATCTACCGACCGAAAAGTCCTCAAACTACAACTTCGCCTCTAAAATGGCGATAAGGGACCGAAATGTCCATAAACTAAAACAGCAAAGCCCAAGTGCTCTCTTGTTGGATCTGAAACAAAAATGATCCTAACACCTCTGTTAAGTGGATCTTAGTCTAAAATTAGACTAACGTATCCTTAACAAAAAACCAATCGAGCCCCCAATTACTCGTATACATTTAAGTCGATCTTGATCTCAAAACAGATCAACGATCCATAAATCAACCCAAACCCAAATCTAAGATATACGGATTTGTACTAATCCACGCCCTACGGACGAAGAAACAAATTAGTCTCCGTATGCAATCTACGGGCAACCAAAAATAAAACAAAAACACACGACACGAAGTGAACTTCTGGAGCAGGAGAAAGTGGTTATCGCGATACGATAACGTAATTAACTGTAGGGGCTTGCGCCTGCCGGAAAGAGCGTCCCCATAATCAAAAAACCCTCACAAACGAGGGGGAATCTGACGAAGTCACGCTACAACGGCTGTATCCGTACAAACCTCCGATATACGGTGCCATATATCAACTTGGCATCTTCGGAAATGTGGACGAATAAATCCAAATAGCATCTGCCCCCAAATTCAGGAAAGACGGCCTAATCCAGTCCATCCCTGTTTTCGGTTGTAAACAACTCAATTTTCTCCTTCTCGAATTTATAAATTTGTGCCAGAAAATCATTTTACTCTTTTTCTAATCTATCAATCAAAATATTATTTCTCAAAACTTCTTGTGAACTATTAGATGATTTTAAAATATAAATTTCACTAGTAAAAATTTCAATCAAACTATTATTTCATCTATCAAAGAATTGCAAGATAGAATCAAATTCTCTTTTTTGCTTTTTAAAGATTCATTAAAAAAAGTCAATTCCTTTTTCTCTTTTTCTAACAACAAAATTTGATTTTCAAGAAAATTATTTCGAAATCTTACCATATTAAGTTTATCATGAAAATTAGGAGAAGTATCAATAAGTTAATCATGTGTACCATCAAATGAAGAATCGCATTCCTTAAAATCAAATAAACACTCATCATCGTCATTTGTTTTCTCATTAGACAATTCAAATAAAGCGTTGATGTCACAAGGTAAGTCATTAGGAGTATTGGTTTGGCTTCTTAGATTGAAAATATTTAGATCAACTGTCATGTTCTCAAACAAAAGTTTCATTAGACCATTGTGACAGTTAATCAAAGCGTCAGCGGTAGCTAGGAATGGTCATCCTAAAATTACTGGAATTTGGTTTTTAGGATTAGAGACAGGTTATGTTTCTAAAACGATGAAATCTACATGGAATATAAATTCGCCTAGTTTGATTAACACATCCTTAATCTCTTCCTTTGGCTTCTTAATGGAACGATCTGCCAACTGTAAAGTGATTTTTATGAGTTCAAACTCATCTATCCCTAACTGTTCATTGACCGAAAAAGGAAGAAGTTTCACACTAGTACCTAGGTCAAGTAAAGCTCTATTAATGATCTTACCTACGATAATGCATGAAATTGTAAAACAATTAGGGTCCTTATACTTTAAGGGTAATGCATTACGTAGGACGTTACTAACATTACCGGCTAGAAAAACCTTCTTATGCACATGTGTTTGCCTCTTTTTAGTGCAAAGGTCTTTAAGAAATTTAGCATAGGATGGAATTTGGTCAATTGCATCTAGTAGAGGAATGTTGATCTTGACTTGTTTAAACGGCTCCATCATCTTCGGTACTTTAGTATCATACTTCTTATCATTTAAACGCTTCAGATATAGTGCTCTAGGCTCAAAAGGGTTATTGCTAGAAAATGGTTGGCATGTAGAATCGGTTGTGGAAGTGGATGTTGGTTGTGCAAGTGGATTGGGAGTCTGCTGCTCCTCATTAGCCAGGATCTCTTCCGAATTATCGGGCATCCTAACCTGGTTATCAACTTGTTTTCCCGACCTCAAAGTAATTATAGCATTTATTTGAGCGTGATTTATACATGTATCTTTTGGATTTGTTACAGGTAGGCTAGGTAAGGTGCCCATCTCTCGTCTTCCCAATGTTGCAACTAGCTGAACAATTTGCCTTTCAATATTAGTTATGGATGTTTAAGTGGTGTAATTTCATTTTGCAAAAATATGGCCAGCTTCTTATCATTATTAAGGTATGTATTCCCATACCTAACCCTATTAAATGTGTATTATTTGTTAGGCTGCATAGGGTTAGGTAGAGGACTTTGTCTTTGGTTTTGGAATTATTGGATAGTGTTGCCTTGATTCCATTATAAATTAGGGTGATTCTGTAAGTCCACGTTACCCACCCCGGTGCTTACGGGAAGGCGAAATAGGTAAAAAACGGTTTTTTAACACTAGGTAACATGGACTAGAACTAGAGGATCTTTGCTATACAAAAACTAACAAACTAACTACAAGTTTTAGCTACTCGGTTAGAAGGTTATACCGAGGTCTTGAACTCCTTCTCTTCTTGTAGTGGTCCTCCTCCTTGCTTGCTTCTTGGAGTGATGTAGACGGCTCCTCCTCCTCGTCTTCTCTTTGCCGAAGAAAAATCCACCCGAAGGCCTCTACCTTGAGCTTCTACCTCAACCAAGAGGTAACTAGAGTGCTTGGCTTGCTAAACCTAGAACCCTAGAATGAGTAGAGAGAAGTCTTGATGGTTTTATCTCACAAGCTCATGGTTCTCAACACATGAGAGATGAGAGCTTTGAGAGGAAGAGGAAGAGCTCAAAAACATGAGAGAGAAAGAGCATGAGAGAATGAGAGAAAAAATAACAACCATCTCTTATATGAGAGAAAATGATAATAATAATAATAATAATTTAAAGAAATTGTGATGGTTAGTATGGAATGACCATTATTATTTCACATTAAATGCATTTTGTAAGAAACAAGAAGCATCTTGCAAATGAAATGACGATGGTCAAAAGGTCAACAAAAGTCAACCGGTCAACCAAAGTCAAAAGGTCAACAAAAGTCAAATGGTCAACCTAACCATGGCACAATTATCCTTAATTAATATTATTAATCATATTTCTCATTCTCATTAGGGTTTAGAAAAAGTCAACGGTCAACAACCCTAATGAGATTCCTCTGCCTCCGTCAACTGTGTATACACTCCCGCATCCGTGTTCTGAGGAACACGAATACAATGAGAGAAAACCAATACCAAAACAAATACTAGGATCTAGCTTAAACCAAAGCCCGCTAGTAATAACTGCCCGGACACCAAACGTGCACAAGTGCACGGATGTGAACGAACCCTGTCGCAAAACCATGCGACCTCTACTCTGTTTTGCCCAAAGGCGAACAACCCTCTGTATGGGACTCTAAAGACTCGACACTACGCTGGCAATGGGTTTAACCACAGGCCGCAAGCGGCACTAGCTGTACTTAACGGTCCCCAGGTAGATGCCGATAAGAAGACCGATGGGGTAAACCCATCTGAACTCCTACTGAGCCTGAATGTGACAATTTTCCGTACAGTCCGGTCTGTTCGTCTAAGAGTATTGCATGGTGGGCCTAGGGGAGGTAAACGTCAGTCCCCTAATAGCGGTACAAGTCGTGTCGGAGTGTAGCCCAGAACACCCTGAGATAACACTGGAAACGCTACCAGTATATCTCGCTTGCCCTTGCCAGGGACTTTGTGTAATGGCTCTCCTAAACATAGCGCGATATCAACCCCCAATACCGGGAGAGACGAATCCTGTCTAACCGTCACTGCCTCCAAGTGCTTCGGGACTGCACCCAACTGCTACCTGTTTGCACGACTCATTTGAGCCGTGGTAGGGTAGCAATCTAAGAACAGTGGGAACACACTCGAGGCGAAGTGACAGTGTCAATTCAACGGACTAAGCTGTACTCATGTCACCTGGGAACTGATAACTGACGATAGGCATAATACCAACCAACAGTTCCCGGTGAGTCCTGTCCAGTGTACTCGTAACCTAACAAGCACCTGCATACTATCTCCCGTACGACGTACTGATGGCTGTGGGACAGACCATCTCCCCTCCTGGGATGAGAAGCGTATAAACTAGTCTACTCTGGAGTATCGATGCCCCGTCTCGATAATCCTACGACTAGGGACCTGTATAAGGATGTGCTTGTAGATTACCCAGCCTCCACTAGTGTAACTGCCATCACAACGCTGGTAATCAAGCAAAGATCCTAAGGGCTCCACTAATATGTATAGGCGATATGCTAAAAGAAACACATGCACATATTAAAGTAGAAACAAACCAAGTAGCATACTACCATTTTGAGCAAGATTGTCTATACAACTGTGAATATCCCAAGCTTCCATTAAGTAATATACAAACTGGTATAATACAGTAATGGCCTCTAGGGCATATACACTAACAATCTCCCACTTGCACTAAGGCCATGTACTGGCGTATCGAAGACCTATCATCTCGATCAGCCGCTCGAACTAAGTCTGGGGTATGGCCTTCATGAATGGATCTGTAGTGTTATCTTCTGTAGCAACCCTCCGAACCTCAATCTCTCGGCGATCCACGATCTCCCTGATCAGGTGATACCGCCTCAAGATGTGTCTGGACTTCTGATGGGACCTGGGTTCCTTTGCTAAAGCTATATCCCCGTTGTTGTCACAATACAGAGGTATTGGATCAACAATGGACGGAACCACCTGAAGTTCTGTTAAGAACTTCCTCATCCAGACTGCGTCTTTTGCGGCATCAGATGCTGCGATATATTCTGCTTCCATCGTCGAGTCAGCAACGGCTTCCTGTTTGGAACTCTTCCAACACACCGCCCCTCCATTGAGGGTAAAGACATAACCTGACATGGATTTGGAGTCATCCTTGTCACTCTGGAAGCTGGAGTTAGCAAAGGCCTCCATCTGGAGGTCTTTTCCGCTATAAACCAAAAACATATCCTTAGTCTTTCTCAGGTACTTCAGAATGTTCTTTACCGCTATCCGGTGCTTCTCCCTAGGGTTTGACTGATACCGGCTTACCACACTCAGTGCATAAGCTACATCTGGTCTGGTACACAACATCACATACATTATAGAGCCTACCGCAGAGGCATAGGGTATAATAGACATGCGATCCCTTTCCAAATCAGTCTTGGGAGACATCTCTTTGGAGAGGGTGATCCCATGACAAGCCGGTAAATTACCGCGCTTGGAATCTTCCATACTGAATCTTTTCAGTATGGTGTCGATATACCTGGACTGTGAAAGTCCTAATATCCTCTTGGACCTATCACGATGGATCCGGATCCCCAGAATGTAAGAAGCATCACCCAGGTCTTTCATGGAGAACCTGTGTGACAAGAACCCTTTGACAGATTGTAGTATAGGAATGTCATTTCCTATCAAGAGAATGTCATCCACATATAAAACGAGGAATACGACAGTTCGTGCTACAATTTTACTATAAATACATGGTTCATCTGGATTTTTGATAAAACCAAATTCTTTGACCGTCTCATCAAAACAGATGTTCCAACTCCGCGATGCTTGCTTTAGTCCATAAATAGACTTAAGCAACTTGCACACCTTCCCGCTGCTCCCACTCTGAATGAAACCCTCTGGCTGGTCCATATAGACACACTCCTCTAAATTTCCATTTAGAAAAGTGGTTTATTCGTCCATCTGCCAAATCTCATAATCGTGGAAGGAAGCAATGGCAAGAAGGATCCGAATGGATTTGAGTATAGCCACTAGAGAAAAGGTTTCGTCATAGTCCAAACTAGGTCTTTGATGAAAACCCTTTGCAAAAAGTCTAGCCTTATAGGTCTCAACCTGTCCATCTACACCAATCTTCCTTTTGAAGATCCATTTGCAGTCTACGGGTTTTACCCCTTCTGGAGCAACGTCCAAAGTCCATACTTTGTTGGTGTACATGGACTCCATCTCGGTCTGCATTGCATTTAGCCATTTTACCGAGTCAGTGCTCTGAATGGCCTGCTGGAAGCTAGTCGGCTCATCATTATCAATGATGCAATCCTCTCTATCCCCGTCTATGAGAAAACCGTAGTATCTCTCGGACGGATGAGACTTCCTACTACTCCTGTAGAGTGGCACAGGAATGTCCTGTTCTTTTGAACCCTGTTGTTATACTAAGATTTCAGTAATAGCTTGTGGTTCTGAAATTTCTTCCAGTTCTATTGCGCTCCCACTTATCTGATTTTCCAAAAATTCAGTTTCCAAGAAGCAGGCATGACGAGAAACAAAAACCTTTTGTTCCTCTGCGTAATAGAAGAAATATCCCTTGGAGTTCTTTGGATATCCTACAAACTTGCACTGTACTGAGCGTGCCTCGAGTTTGTCCGTATGCTGCTTTTTGACAAAAGCTGGACACCCCCATGTCTTAATGTGTTTAAGATAGGGTTTCTTCCCACTCCACATCTGATATGGTGTAGTAGGCACTGTCTTAGTTGGAACTCGGTTCAAAAGATATGCAGCTGATTCTAGTGCATATCCCCAGAAAGATCGCGGCAACTCAGCGTTACTCATCATGGAACGTACCATATCCAATAGGGTTCGGTTCCGTCTCTCCGATACACCATTATGTTGTGGGGTGTATGGAGGAGTAAGTTGAGAGAGAATTCTATTCTCCTTTAAGTAATCCAGGAACTCGGCACTCAAGTATTCACCACCTCGATCAGATCTCAGTGTCTTGATACTTTTGCATGTTTGTTTTTCTACTTCATTCTTGTATTCCTGGAATTTTTCAAAGGCTTCAGATTTATGCTTCATTTAGAAGACATATCCATACCTCGAAAAATCATCCGTGAAGGTAATGAAGTAAGAATAACCACTTCGCGCATGTGTAGACATTGGACCGCATACATCGCTGTGTACGAGTCCCAAGAGCTCGCTCGCTCTTACTTCGTGTCCAGTGAACGGAGTCTTTGTCATCTTTCCTTTGAGACATGATTGACAAGTTGCATATGATTGATATTCGAACGGATCCAAATATCCTTCTTTATGCAACTTAGTTAACCTTGTCTCATTGATGTGACCCAGTCTACAATGCCATAAGAAAGCATGATTTATTTCTGGAGACTTTCTTTTGTGTGTATTCTGGACATTGAAAATCTGCGGTTGGTTCAATACGTATATATCGTTGCTTAATATACCCGACCCAATCAGAACATGATTAAGGTGAATGTTTACAGCATTGCTTACAAATGCAAAATCATAACCTTCTTTAGACATTAAAGATGCAGATATGATATTACAAGTCGCACTGGGTACAAAATAACAGTCATGCAAAACCAAAACATGTCCATCTGACAATCCCAGGTGATAGTCCCCCACGGACTCAGCATCCATGCCAACTCCGTTTGCAACTCTGAGGGTCATATCGCCTGCCTTCAAAACCCTACGCTTTCTCAGTGCCTGCAAAGAATTACAGATATGAGATCCTGATACGGTATCCAATATCCAGGAAGTAGATTTTATTGATAGACGGTTTTTAATAACATACAAACCTGAAGCCGAAGCCACAACTTGCTTCGGGTCCTGGTTCTTGGCCTTCCAAGCCCTGCAATCTTTCTTCCAGTGTCCTTTCTTATGACAATAAAAGCACTCTTCCTTCCCCACAAGCTGTCCAGCTACCTTTGCTACCTTTGCCTTTCCCTTGGCTTCCACTTTACTAACACCGCCCCTTGGTTTGGTAGGGGTCTTCTTCTTCTTTCCCTTGGCTTTCGCCTTGGACCTAGAAGAGGAAGGTCCTCCAACAGACAAAGTGGATGTTTTCCTTACTTTCTATAGGGTGCCCTCTGCACTCCTCAACATGTTGAGGAGTTCCGGAAGTTCAACTTCTTTTCTTTGCATGTTGATGTTCAGGATAAACTGGGCGTAAGTGGAAGGAAGGGACTGAAGAATCAAGTCAGTGTAGAGCTCGTTCTCTAACGTGGTCCCGAGGTCCGCGAGCTCTTCAATGTAGCTAATCATCTTAAGCACGTGTTCCACTACAGATGATCCGACGGCCAATCTTGCCGAAAACAACTTTTTTGAGACTTCGTATCTGGCGATACGGGATTGTTCTCCATACAGATCCTTTGTGTGGAGAAATATGGATTCAAGATCCATATCCCCATGCCTCTTCTGATGTTCATTGTCCATAGAGGCAAGCATAAGGCACTTGGCCTTCGCGCAATCAATCTCCCAGGTCTTACGGATTTCCTTATCCGCGACGCTGGATTGAGGACCTGGGACAGGGGGAGCTATAGTGGTAAGGAGATACCCCAACTTGTCATAAGTGATTGCCATTTTGAAATTCGTGAGCCAATCTTTGTAGTTTGGCCCTGTCAGTATATTTTTATCTAGTAGTAACTTAAGGTCGGTCATGATGTTTCGTCGCTGCAATTAGGAGAGAGAGAAGAAACACTTTAGCATGATGCTCTTGCAAGTTTAGAGTGGTTTTTAGTTTGTCTAAACAGGATGGCTCCCACTGTTTCTTGAATCCTTCCTCAAACCATAAAAGAAGAATTAGTCGGGATCAATCTCACCGTACAATACTTGCTTAACCGTTCAGCCAGGCCAGTATTAGTACTTCGAGGGAGGTTTTACGACGCTTTCGCGAAGTTCCTTAATTAAATAACCTCTTTTCCCTGTGGGTGTAGCCCCGCTAACATCTTTCTAAACACCTACTTGGTTTATAGCATTGATCGTTAAGTGAGAAGGTTTCCCGAGGAGTAGCATATACTCACAGTAGGATCGGGATCCAAATATCATCGTGTGATAAAGCTGAAGGAATCCTACCAGAATCATCACACTCCAAATGGTATGCAACACTAGTAAGTTTCAGTTTTTTTAGAAACTCCCGATGTGGATTTTTGCCCCATGCTCCTATGACCTTGACTTTGGCCAACAAATCATAAATCACATGTCAAGTTCTACCCGTCATTTTCCAGGTTAATTTGAACCCACCCGTACCTACCCTTGACTTTGGCTAACAAGGCAGTACGACTGTTCCAAACCAACGCATATGAATATCCAATAGCTACCAATCACTATGCCTTGACTTTGGCCAACAAACACAGCTTGAATACTATTGACTATCCATATGAAATGACGGAGGGCTACGAATGGTTTTGGCAAAACCGTGAACGTAGTGAACTTGATATAATCGAAGTAACATGATAGCTTTTAAAAGGAGTGGTTTAAGCTCCGCGTTTTTAAAAGGTTTCTGTTTTGAAAAGAAATCGAGTGGTTTTGAAATTGTTCCAACGATTTAACTTTGGTTTATTTTCTTGCATTAATTTAATGCGTCCCATCAATTAAACCTGCCATTGCAGAAAACAACGAAAATATGACGTACGCTTATGCCATCCGCATTCGCCACGGGGCCCCGTCATCACCCGTTAGGTTACTTAACTAAGGACAGAGCGGGGGCTGGACTAGCGCGGATGCAAAACATAAGCAACGCCTACTAGATATCATATATAGATATATACATTCGTCAGATGCAATGATAGCCATTCCAGATCACAGATGAACACATTGGATATGCTAGGAACCCGTGTTTCGTTCGAGCCTATAACGAAAGACAGATTACACGATCGCGATGAATAGACAAACCCCACCCTAGATCCCTACTGGTGCGGCAAACTACCCGCCAAGTACCCGAAGTGAAGCAACCTCCCTCAACAACGTGAGTAGGCCACTCGGCACTTCAAAGTACCCGGTAGTTTGTGCACCCTACCTTGGGTCTATCCTAGGAGCAAAAACAGTAAAAGAAATAATATACAATAGAGGCTGCAACTTCATCACGGATGTGCGGCCATAAAAATAATATTACATCAATTTACATATTACATCAAATAAAAGATAAAGAAACTCTCATCTCACAAAACCCCGGCTGTTCATCCGCGACAGTCCAACAAGTTCATATACACAATCCAACGTTACAGATCACAGATATGCACAACCCCCACTAATCGACGTATAGCGATTAGTCGACGTTCAGTGCATATATCACATTACAGATATAAACATTTAGCCAAAGTTTGTAGAAGTTCGATCAAAATACCAATTTGTAACTACCCCAAACACAACATTGTTCTTTGGATAATCTGGGCAGAAACAAAGTATCTTAAAAATCACAAAACATCGAACTGAGAACACTGCAGGAAAAACGAGTCGCGACCGAGTCAACTCGGCCGCGGATCCACGGAGAAACGCTTGGTTTCGCCGCGCTTCCGCGGTGAAACGCTTGGTTTCGCCGCGCTTCCACGGTGGCTTGATCGACTCAGGAGCTCGTTTTTCTTGGTTGTTCCTAAAATACGCTGCACAGATTTTTAAAGTGTGTGGAAATATTTTTAGGGCTGTTTTTAAAATCGGCAGAAAGTATAAGATTTCGGACATAGCGCGATATCAACCCCCAATACCGGGAGAGACGAATCCTGTCTAACCGTCACTGCCTCCAAGTGCTTCGGGACTGCAACCAACTGCTACCTGTTTGCACGACTCATTTGAGCCGTGGTAGGGTAGCAATCTAAGAACAGTGGGAACACACTCGAGGCGAAGTGACAGTGTCAAGTCAACGGACTAAGCTGTACTCATGTCACCTGGGAACTGATAACTGATGATAGGCATAATACCAACCAACAGTTTCCGGCGAGTCCTGTCCAGTGTACTCGTAACCTAACGAGCACCTGCATACTATCTCCGGTACGACGTACTGATGGCTGTGGGACAGACCATCTCCCTTCCTGGGATGAGAAGCGTATACACTAGTATATTCTGGAGTATCGATGCCCCGTCTCGATAATCCTACGACTAGGGACCTGTATAAGGATGTGCTTGTAGATTACCCAGCCCCCACTAGTGTGACTGCCATCACAACGCTGGTAATCAAGCAAAGATCCTAAGGGCTCCACTAATATGTATAGGCGATATGCTAAAAGAAACACATGCACGTATTAAAGTAGAAACAAACCAAGTAGCATACAACCATTTTAAGCAAGATTGTCTATACAACTCCGAATATTCCAAGCTTCCATTAAGTAATATACAAACTAGTATGATACAGTAATGGCCTCTAGGGCATATAAACTAACAGATTCCTCCATCCTTGATTGTAGGTTTGAGAATATGGATTATTACTATTATTTTGATATGCAGCATTTGCAGTCTCTTGCCCTTAAGGATCTCTTAGAAGGGGACATTCTTTAGAAAGGTGGAAAGAGTCTTGACAGTTTAGATAAGGAGAGAGTTTTCTAACTTGTTGGACGGGGACAGTTGTAGTTGATAGTTTTTCTACTGATTTTCTTATTGCTGATAGATCGGCTTGCATCCCTATAGTAGTTTCAAATGCGTGTAACCCTTCCCTAGATGTGGTCGAACCTCTCTCACTAGTACTCTCTCATTGCATGGTTTTATCAGATAATTCTTCTAGAATGTTTCATACGTCATCTTCCTTTTTCATCATAAATTCGTCTTGACACATCGACTCTATCATAAGTTCAGACTCCATACCATCATACACTATCTGGTATAAATCCCACTTAGCTATATTGTGATGTGGGCCTTTAATGAGAAGGTTTTTAAAACGTTCAAAATATTTTCAAAAAGATTCCCCCGGTTTTTGTGAAATGTCCTAATTTCATTTATGAATTTAGCGGTTTTAAAATGCTGGTAGAATTTTTAAAGTAAGTTTTAGTAAACTCTTCCCATGTGCGAATAGTGTTGGTCGGCACACTGTAAAGCCAATACTTAGCTTTATCAGTGAGGGCAAATGGTATAAGTCTAAGTTTTACAGCGTCTTGATTTAAGTGCTTCAATTTGAACAATTGGCACAAGTCTTCAAATTCCCTTATAAAGACATAAGCGTATTCTTACTCAAGACCGTGGAATTTGGGAAGCGAGTTTATGAAGGCATGTTTAATTTCATAGTCACCAGTAACAAGTGGTAAGACTATGCAAGATGGTAAAGAAGTACGCACAGGATAGCATCTATCCTGTAGCGTTGGTGTAGCGGGGACAATATCAGCCATAGTGTCTAATAAATTAAGACGAGCCAATCTATGTATTTCTTCTCGACCTCAAGCGTGGATACACCAAAAGAAAAGAATATTAAGTTATATTCTTTAAAGTTTTTTTCTTTTATGAAAATAAAAATATATGTCATAAACAAAGATGCGCAAGCAAGCTTAGATCTAGGGCCACCTGGGTCAAGTCACCAGACCCACTCCTAAATTTCCAAGGGACAAGTTATAAGATAGATCCTCTACTGTCTCTTTACCAATCTTGCATCCATGTAAGTGCCAGGTAAGTGGGAGGTATTCGCTATACGAATCATCGAAATATCGGGCCTAATTAAGTAAACCACTTACCTTAGACACACTTGGCTTAGACACCACAAGAAAAATACGGATAAACAGTAAATTGCCCACAACCTTCTCTTGTCCTATATGAGCACGAATGTCCTCAGAGGATGAGTCTATATATTTTTTAATTAAATGGTATGCTAAGTTTTTTATTTGTGGGGCCTAGGATGGGTTATGAAATCCCCACCTAATGTTGATTTGAGTTGTTGCCCCTTAAAATATTTTTAAATATGCAAAATAAAATAAAATAAAACAAAATCTAAAACAATTTTAGAAAATGTAAAACTATTTTTTTTAAAAAAATTTTAACAGCGCAAAGAAATCTGCAAAACTGTTAGTTGGAAAAAAAAGATTAGGGAAGACGAAAATGTACCTAAAGTCTAGACCTAAGATCCGTCTATAGGCAAGCAACAACGAGAATCCTAGACCAAAGACGTTGGAAGTGCGTATCACTACAAACAGGTAGGTGAAAGCAGTTGGGATTTGCCTCGTTTCTGTTGCAAGCTTGACACTTCATCAAAATCAGAATAAACTTATAGGAAGTACTAGAAAAGTGCTCCAACTTGCAACAAACAGTATCTGGATAAGCAAAAAAAATTCGGTCAAAATTGTATAAAAGGTAGAAACGGCAAAAAAAAATTGATTTGGGTCCCCAGTTGATTTTCCTTCTGTTCGTCACGATCTGATATTCCTGGAAGTTTGTCTCGATTCCTGAAATTAAACAAAGAATTTGCAGAATCAAATCTAATAAAACTAAACTAAACTGAACTAATTAACTTAAATTAAAACTAACTAAAATACTAAATCTCTCCGGCAACGGCACCAAAAACTTGATTGATATTTTATTAGTCCATCAACTTTAATTGCAAGTACACAGTTCTATCATACTAATACTTGCGGATTGATCCACAGAGAGGTGCGATTTAATTAATTCTAACTAAGTAAAGAATATAATTATTGTTTAAACTAAGAATTAAATTGAAAATAAAATAAAATTGAGTTTTTTATGAATATAAAAGAATCTAGGGTTTTGTGTTGCTTTACTCTTGTGTTTAGTTTAAAGGATTCTACATCTTTTCTTTTTCTAGTTTTAATATGTCATCTATTAATTATATAAAAGTATAGGTTAGATTAATGTGATTAAACACATCCTATCAATTATATAAAATCATTAGAAAATATTTAAAACAAATAATTCTAATTAATTCAAAAGCAACTAGTTTACCCTTTTATTAAATAACTCGTAAGTTATCAATCTACGAATCATCAAATTATCGGCGTAATCTATACTGCCCTAATTAATTAGGTTGAATTATCTTGATTAAAAACCATCTCTTATCTTCCCTAATTAGAGTTCAGGGTGTCAATTTTCATTATAAATTTTTTTTCATAGATTAGAAACTTAAAAGAAAGGTATTAGATCAATAGACATTCATAATAAAAACATAGAAAAGATGAGATTAATAAAAATATTCAACCATTAAAGTAGAAAACACAAACCCTAGAAAAATAGATTAGTTACTCATATTATAAAAAAGAAAAACTTTATTCATAATAAAGAGTACTTAAAAAATTATTGATCTTTCCTCTCAACTTGAAAACTAGAATAATTGCTATGAGAGATATGAAACCCTAATTCGATATACAGAGCCTTTTATAGGTCTTTTAGAGAATTGAAACAAACTTTCTAAAATATACAGAAGATAAAACAATATAGTAAAAATCTCATCCCCGGATCTTTCAAAATTTCGGCCAAATTAGACACCACCATGGTTTTGGCCGAAATTTTCCAAGTATAGGCTTCCGTATTTTTTTCATCTTCTGGGAATTGATCTCGAGATTCCTAAAGTTTGTTTCAATTATGATAATTGATTCCCTGATTTTCTGAACAACTCTATTAAGTCTCCATTGCACGCACGTGGTCTATTTTTTTTGCACATTTTTCCATCTTTTTGCGTTTAAGCCCTGTAATCTGCAATAATTCACAAAACACCCGGAACAACATAAAATATGAAATATTAAAGAAAGGTTAGGCTTATATATGCAATAAATTGTATCAATCAAATACCATTAAATCTAAAATATACTTTTATTAAACCTTGACATTCTAATTAATACGTTTTTACCAAAAAACACCCTCGTGTTTTCAAGAACTATTTTACACAGATGACCTAAGAATATATTATCTAATTAATCTCTAAGGTATTTAGGTAACAAATAAGGTATTTAAGTTATTTGCGATTTTTATAGATTGGTGTTCTTATTTATCTTATTTTCTATGTTTTGATTGTGAAACTCTTATGTCTTTATTATTATTATCTTTGTACTTATGCATCTAATAAATTAATCTAATAATGAAAGATAACGCCTTTAACGAAATTAGAGAAAAGTGATAACACCGATAATTTAATTAAGTTGATGATAATTGATACTTAGAAACTTAATTAAGGAAGATAAGATACTGATTTAAATATAAAAGATTTAACCTAGATAATTTAAAGGGATCTAAATTAATCGATAAGACATAATTGTAGACTCATGACCTACATATTTTTGTAAAAGATTAAACCTAGGTTGCTTTTAATTAACTAGAACCAGGATTTTAATATGATCTAAATGATGTTATAATTTTGATAGGCTATATTATAATTTAAATATAAGCCATGCTTAGTTATAATTAATGGAAACATATTAGAACTAAATTAAGAAAAAAAGATGAATCCTTTAAACCAACTATAGAAATAAAGCAAATAAAAACCTTCGAACTTTCTCATTCATAAAAAAACCCAATTTTATTAGCACTTTTAAAAGGAAATCTAACTCCTTAACTTAATTTAAAAGTAGTTAACACAGCTCTCTGTGGAAACGATTTTCAAGTACAACTACGATAAACTATATACTTGCGGTTAAATTTGGAGACTAATAAAATCCTCATCAAGTTTTTGGCGCCGTTACCGGGGAAGTGTAGTTTAATTACATTTAAATTTAAGTTTTAAATTTTAGTTGTAAATTAAATTATATTTCTTTTAATGCATTTGATTTTGCAATATTTCTGTTTAAAATTTCAGGAATCGAGACGGACTTACTGGAAGAGAAAATCGAGATGAACATGAAGCAAATCTAGATAAGATCTCGTTCTTCCTAAAATCTCAATTTGATTCTAACTAATAGATTTTTGCAGGATTCTTTGCACTATAAAAAAATTAGTTTAGATTTCAAATTTTAGATTGTTTTAGATTGCATTGCATATTTAAAAAGATTCTAAGGGGCAACAATCCAAATCCAGATTAGGTGGGGAATTCATCACCCTTCGTAGGCCCTACAAATCATAACTGAGTATCCGTATTAACCTACATTAATTAAAAAATATCTAAACTTCAGCCGCCTAAGGACATATCGTGCTCAATAGAACAAGAGCAGTTTGTAGGTAATCTAATAGTTATCCGATTCAATCTTGAGGTGTTTAATGACGTGTGACTAGTTGTGGTTACTCAACTAAGGCCCGCTATTTCGGTAATTCGTATAGCGGAACCCTCCCTGTAACACCCTAGTTCATTTATACCAGTTCTAGTTCATGTATTTCTTTATTTATGGTATTTTCCTGATTTACTGTATTTTGGGTGCGAATGGTGCTTTGACATTTTATTTCATCCGACCCAACCCGCTTGCTTGAAACCAGTCTTGATTCATGTCTATAATTTATCCTGACTTGTTACGTAGATTTGTGCACTTTCATTTTAATTTATACATCTTGCATACTGGTATTTTATCTGGCAATTGCATTTTACAATATAACATTTTTAAGTCACATAAAATATTTTAGAAATATATTGCATGGCCTGCGTGATACCCCTAACCCCATGGTAGCATCCGCGCATTTTGTTCTCGTCCCGTTCAGTGAAACAGACTTTTTTGGATGGCTACACACACGTACGTGCATCCGTTCTTGGGGGTATGCATTTTCGTTATCCGGACATCCAATTTTAGTTTTGGTCGACACACATATTTTCATATTTTGGAACTAAATTTTTAGACCCGACTCGGGCGTGTTTTGGACTAAGTTTGTATTTACTAGAAAATCAAACTTTATTGATATAATATTTTTATTAAAAAATAAATCGACAGTTTAAAATATGTATAACTTACAAATCTTTTTTAAATTTAAATCCTAACCTCATTAACAACCCTATCTCAGTCTCTCTCCTCTCCCGCAGACCCCACCTCTCTCTCTCTTTCTCTTTCTATCTCCGCCTCGCTCTCTCTCTCTCTCCTCTCGCGCTTTCTGTCTCCTATCGCGAGTACTGTGCATTCCTCGATTGTGGTCACCGCCTCCTCCTTACACTTACCTCCCTTCTTTCTTTTCTTCTCCTTCTTCTTTAAAACCCCGAGCCCTCGTCACGAGAACCCACGGCCTCCTCAAACCCTAACCCTAAAACTCCTCACTGCCCTCGATCTCGACCTCAACCCTCGTCTCCATTCCCTTCTCCTCCTCCTTCTCATCTCCTTCTTCTTCTTCCCGAGCACCCTGCACCCACAGAACCGAGAACCCATCACCACCACCCTGCACCCACAGAACCGAGAACCCATCCTCCATCGCCGCCGATCACCTCCACCGCCGCCGATCACCTCCACCTCTCGTCTCCACCTTCATCACCTTCTCCTTCTCCTTCTCCTCTCCCTCTCTTCTGCACTTCTCCCTCCTACACCAAGGAGCCTGCACACCCGACCCCAACTGTACCATCACTACAAACCCTAATCCCAGCCTTCTCCTCACCGGCGCACCTCACCGTCGTTGATCTCATCGCCACCATCTTGTCTCCCTAACCCCAGTGCACAACCCCAGTAAGCCTCATTCCTTCCCTCTTCTTCTTCCTCTTCTTCTTTTCTTTTTCTTTTCTTTTCTTGTTATTGAATCTTAGAATTGCAGCGATCGCCGGAGTTGCGAGGTCACTGTCATTCCAGACGACCCAGTGGACGTACCTTACATGCATGATCACCCTCTTGCATTGTTTAGACCTGTCCCGTGTGACGTGCGTGCGTTGCGATATTTTACCGACGTCGGACGTGCCGTACATATCCGTTTCGTGATCCATCGAGGCAAGTTAATCTTGCTATATGCTATGTTACTGTATTTACATCTATTTGAATAAATATAACGCTTGTATTTTAAATCATGCGTCCCATGTTATAGTTTTATAGTTTTACGACGTCCGTTTGCATCCATATCGTTACTTACATATCTAGATGCATGCTAATTCATCTTGCTACATGCTAGGTATAGTATTGTGCATCCATATGAGTAAAGTGTTACCCGTTTATCACATTGTGCATCGATATTACAATTTTACAGTTTTTGGATACCCGTTTGCATCCATATCATTTAAAATATATATATAACTGCATTTATAGATCACATTAATTCATATTATTATCGTATATCACCCCATACTTAATAATGTGCATCCCACTTAGTAATGGAACTATAAATGTAACCCTAATCGGTGTTTGTGCATCCATACCTTTAATTGTATACCTATTTGCATTCCATGTCACATTATTACATATTATTGTTTTATTAGTACCCCATGCTTGATATTGTGCATCCTATATAGTCATGATGTAACCCCTGATAAATTTTTATGCATCCATGCTTTTATTTGTGCACCCGTACTTGCTACAGTTTTATTATAAGCATCCGCTTGACACATGTGCACTACCTGTCATGACCTGATATACCATTGCTTGACTCGATACCTGATCTTGTTACTAATACCGACAATCTTGACTTGTTGTCCCTATGGACATATCCTGTTGTCTATTTAGACAAACCTATACCTGCTTGATCATGTGTTGGCATTAGCTCTAGATTTATCAATACCTAACTTGAACACATAACCTTGGAGGTATGGGGAAATCAAAAGTATAAACTAAATTGTAGCTTAAAAGGGTATTACTTGATCCGTGGTCCCGGTGGGTAACGGGACAGAGTTATTCGTGACTCTTACATATTCTTGATCCGTGGTCCCACGGGGTAACGGGACAGAACCACTCTTGGTTCACATATTCCTAATCCGTGATCCCGGGGGGTAACGGGACTGTTCCCCTCCGAACACGGAGACGCGACCGCGTAGGTCCGACTTGCCTGAATTCGGGGCAGATGCTAATTGGTGCTATCTGTCCACCTCTCCAAAGATGCCAAGTTGGTTTATGGCACCGTATATCGATGGTTTAAACGGATGCGGCCGATGTAGCAGACTTCGTCAGATTCCTCCTCATTTGAGGGGGTTTTGATTGTGGGGACACTTCCCTGCAGGCGTAAGCCCCTGCAGTTAATTACGCTACCGCATCGCGGTAACCACTTTCTCCTCCTCCAGATGATCACTTCGTGTCGTGGGTGTTTGTTTTGTTTTTGGTTGCTCGTGGATTGTATACGGAGACTAATTTATGTTGTCGCCCGTAGGGCGTGGATTAGTACAAATCCTTATTTTCTTAGATTTGGGTTTGGGGTTTGAGTTTAAGGATAAGTTAATCTCATTTGAGACTAAGATCAACTTAAACGTATGTTAAGGATACGTTAGTCTAGTTTTTAGACTAAGATCAACTTAACGGGATCGTTTGGATCCAACAAGAGAATATTTGGCCTCTGTTGTTTAGTTTAGGGACATTGCGGTCGATTGCCAGTTTAAGGACATGGTGGTCCAATGTTAATTTAAGGACATCTCGGTCCAAGGTTAAGGACATCATAGTCCGTGGGTTTAAAGGGACCCCACAGTCCGAGATTAAGGACATCATAGTCCGTGGGTTTAAAGGGACCCCACAGTCCAAGCTTAAGGACATCATAGTCCATGGGTTTAAGGACCCCACAGTCCATGGAATGATTGGTTATCGAGACCCGTCACCTCTCTGAAGACGTTGAAGGATTACAACGACAAGTATCAAAGGAGTGAAGAGATATACCCTTGAACCAAAATTAATTGGGAAATCTGTAGTCCAATTTGGAACTAAGATCAATTAATTAGATTATGAGCACATTAGCTTAGTTAAATCTGAATTGAGAATTTATGGCCAACTTGGGCTAAGTCCAATTTAGGTTTAAAATGTTAGACCTTAGTTTAGGCTGTTGAACATTTATCTGGGTTCAGCCTCCCATTATTTAGCAATGCTAAACGAGGGTTTGAGGATCTGACAACATTTTTTCTTTTATTGGGCACTGACCATTCATCATGGCTCTAGGGGTTTACTTTGAATGTCATATGAAATGATCAAGTTTGGAAGAATGCAGTTGGGGTTCAATCAAAGGGGAGTCTTGACTCAGAAAGACTTAGCCAATTTGGGCTAAGACTGGTTTGAAAATAGTGTTAAACACTAACACATATTTGACGATCACGTGTTCCCACGTGATGCACTTAAATAGAGTTAAACACTAAGGACAGAACACTCAATATAGTGTTAAACACTGAAAAGATGAAGCGCTCACGTGAGGACACGTGAGGCGCCCTAGGATTGGGCTAAACTTCATTTATTTTATTCTCAGAATATTCAAATAAGTGTTAAACACTTAATTCTTCACGGTCATCACGTGTGGGCACGTGATAGGTACCCATGCACTGATTTATCAAAGTATTTATTAGGGGTCACGTAGGGACACGTGAGGGCGCCCAAAATCTGTATTGGCTTTGGCTTTATTACCTTCATTTTTTAGGGTCACGTGTGAGCACGTGAGGCATTGCCTACAAGCTTTGTTTTTCTTATTTTGAAGAATCTGTTCAAGGGTCACGTGGGTGCACGTGACCTAGTCTTGTTCATTCTTTTTTGCTCATTGAGGATGAGGGTCACGTGTTACCACGTGACTAAGTTCTTTACGTGCATGGAGAAGTCTCTTGTTTTAAGAATTAGATACTTTTGTAAGGTTAACCCAAATTCTGTTTAGAGGAATTAAATTGCTATATATTTGGAAGAATTAAATTCTTATGTAGGGTTAAACCCTAGTTACATTTGGAGGAATTAAATTCCTATGAATTTGGAAGAATTAAATTCTTAAGTAGGGTTAAACCCTAGTTTTATTTGGAGGAATTAAATTCCGATGAATTTGGGGGAATTAAATTCCTTAAACTCAATTCTCCCTCTAAGTTTTGGATCTGCATGGCAGAATCTCCCCGATGAGAATTACATTTTCAACTTGTGGGGAGATCTGCTTCTGCAGATTTTCAACCAAAGGAAGAACTAAGTTCTTATTCAGAAGAGTTAAACTCTTAATTTGAATTCTCTTTTATTTTATGGAGCTTAGATCTCTTTCCCCTTTCTCACCTAGGGTTTCTTTTCTCTGAAAAGATCTTCTTTTCTCTCTTGAGAATTAAATTCTCCTCTTTCTTTTCTCTCTGTTGTTGTTTTTCTCCAAAAAATCCAAAGATCCTTCTCTCCTCTTCTTGTCTCCTATTTATAGGAGAAAGAAAAGAATAAGTTTGTTTAGTCAATCTTTTATTGAAAGATTTTAATTGATTTTGTAACCAATATAATCTTTTAGATCACTCAGTGAATTTTATTCACCATTGGATTTTTTAATCCAAAAGATATTCTGTTTGTTATTCTTTGTGAATTTCAGGAAAATCTTTCCTTGTACAGAATCTTTCTATAAATTGGTGATTTTTAATCACCATTGGATTTTTAATTCAACGGTGCTCCACTTTACAGAGCAAAAAAATTTTGTTTGGAAAGATCTAAGGAAATATTTTCCAGTTAGGGTTCTTGATTCCTTCTTAATTAGAATTTAATTCTATTAGTTCAGAAGGCTTAAAGCCCATCACGTGTTGACACGTGATCCCACTGTTTGATCATTTAAATTGAATTTAATTCTATTAATTAAAGAGCTTAGGAACCTATCACGTGTTGACATGTGACCCCCTTGATTAATATTTTAACCAGAATTTAATTCTGTTGTTTTAAATAACTAAGGAATCATCACGTGTCAGCACGTGACCCTTGGTCACGTGTGAGCACGTGATGCCCCATTGGGGTTTTCCCTTAGTTATTTTATTATACTTTTAATTCTTTTTAGTGGGTTTAAAGGTTCATCACGTATGGGCACGTAACTCATGTTGATTGATTGTTTGATTCACTTCTATTATAACAGAGTCCCAAAGAAACCATCACGTGTGAGCACGTGACCCTTGGTCACGTGTGAGCACGTGACCCTTGGTCACGTATGAGAACGTGATGACCTATTGGGGTTTTTCCCGATATTTTCATAAGGGAAAAAATGCCCCCACAGCGTTGTTTTCACGTGTTTGCACGTGAATGCAACGCTGTCATCTTTTGTAGCCGTTGGATCTGCCTAGGGAAGGGGGAAGATGAACCATTTTCCATCACATCCTATAAATGCAGGGGTCTCTTCAGAAGCGCCTCCACTTTCTATATTCTTCCTTGCTTGTTCTTGCCTAGAGAATTTAATTCTCCCTCTCAGAGCTTAGTTCTCTGTTTCAAAACTTTCCATAGTTTAACTCTGTTAACAAAAGATTTCCTTTTTCAGGTAATGATCTTGAACAGCTGAAGAACATCTTGTAAAAATTTTCTTTGGATTTTAAATCCACACCAAGGGTTTTTCCTTTAACAAGAACCCATCTTTCCAAGTTAAAATAATGTCCAATCTTTAGATAATAAACTCCTTTTGTTAGGGCTTCTCTGATCTCAAGGATCGGTGGTGATACTTGTCTTCTCTCTAGAATTTAATTCCATTCCAAAGAGCTTTAGCTCTGAAAATGTTTTCTGGGAATTTAATTCCTCTATTCAAAGGGAATTTTATTCCTTTAATGAACTCAGTTCTTCACAAAGAACTTCTTGGGATTTTCTTGCCCTGAGTTGTTCTTTACAAAAATGCTTTCAGGGAGACCCTTCATGATTTGCATAGAGTTCTGCAGTAGGTTTTCTCCTTGGGGAATGTGTAGAGTTGTTTGCAATCCACTGTTCATTTATTGAGAATATTCCTTTTATTCCCATAATGATTACCCTGTCTCATCATTAGTGAGCCGCCATTTTGATTTTATGGGGCCCCTGTGTTTTGTAACCAATGGTCCCATAATATAAGTTTTCTGTCGCTTTCTTCTATTGTCTTTCTTTACACACACACACACACACACACACACACACACACACACGCGTGTTGGCTTCACTTAATAGTTTTCCCTTCTTTTATTTCAGGAACAATGGCTTCTCTTCCGTACTATACCCTTTCACCCGCTCGGAGACTGCCTTTCCTCAGTCACCGTCTGGTGAAGAGGCGATGGCGATGATTAGAGCTCACGATCCTAATTGCACCCACTTGCTTTTATGGGGGACCTAGTATGGGCATATCATCCGCGGTCACCGCAGCTTTCTCTACGAGATACCAACAGATCCTACCTACCCATTTTTGTCGATGGAGCGTCCACGAACCGCCTTTGCTGTGGAGATGTTGAACTGGACCTCTATGGGATGGCTTGAGCCGTCAACAACTGGAATTCTAAACCACCCTGTGCCAGCAATAGACATCTTAGGGCGTCGTATCTGCCAAGGTGAAGCCCAGCCCTGGGGTCAGGTTTACAAAATAGGGCTTACTTCTCGAGAACCTACGGGTTACCTTCTTTGGGCTCATTATATCCTGTCCGCCCATCGTGCGCGACTGCAGAGGGTCGGACTCTATCAGGCGGTGTACGCGTCTCTCTTCCACTATCAGTCTCCCCATGTCTAGTGGTAATGGAATCTTCCCACCAACACTTTCTTTTTAGGGGACCGCGAAGTTTCAATTTCTCTAGAAGAGTTTCGCGAGATCTCGGGGTTGCCGGTCAGGGGGATGCTCTATGAAGAACTGTTGCCTCCTAATGAGTATGTTTTCGAAACCGAGCCTGCTATGCTCGACGGCCTGTCGACTAAAAATGTTGTTCGCCATAAGCACCCAAGTTTAATCAAGACTCTGAGCAATTTTGAGAATCTATTCACAGAGTCAAAGGAGCAGAGCGTCACTTTCAAAAGCTTTATCGCCTGCTTTCTTCGCGAGGACATTCTATCAAAGACGGATCCAAAGTTTGCGAGTATCAATGGCCCCTTTGGGTTCAGTTTAAATAAGCTGCCGGATAAAGAAGAGGATTTTCGCAGTTCTATACTCTAATCCTGTCGGCTGTACCTTTTGAGTCGATCGCAGCTCCTGGAATAGATGAAGAGACTTTCTTCATGGGTTTTATCAGTGTCTGGCTCAGCTGGTTCGTCATTCCAACGCACCGTCGATTCATGAGAGCTTCAGTCATTTAACCTGCTCATCGCTGTAGGGTTCCTAGGCACACTAAGGAGGTTCCACAAGGCATCAACCATGCCAAATTCAAAAATTTCCGGTGCCGAGAAACCCTAATGTGATCGTTAACTAGAGTTTAAGGCGATAACAATACAAGTAAACAACTTTACTCTAAAGTGAACCGAAAATACAACCTTTGTAGATCCGGTCCTCCACCTCCATAGCTCCGTGTTGACGTCCCTCCACTACGATCATCGGATCCCGGACTCTAGCGATGGTATCGTCGAAAAAATGATCGGGCTAGGTCGTCGACTTCGATGCCGAAGATGATCTACGTCGAGGCAACTCAAGATCAAGCTCCAACTTCACCAAGTCATGAAACTTGTGAAGAAAACACCTTATACTACTTGGCAAGTGGTAGAGGATGAAGAAATAGAAAGTGGGTTCACTTTAGAATTGGATTTCTCACTCTTTTTCTCAAGTCACCATTGAAGCTAGCAAGCTTCTTTCTTCTTGAAAAAGAAGAAGAAGATAATATGATAAGAATAAGAATAATAGAAAATAAAATGATTCTTATCATATTAGCAACCATGGTTAAGTGTAGAGAATGAACTAGGGTTTAGTTAAAGGGTTAGAGTTTAGGAAAGAAACAAAATGGCTTTGACTTTCAAAGCTTCATGAAGCTTCAAGTGAAATCCAAATAAAGTCACCATTTTATTTCTCACTAAAAAGAATAAATACATGAATGAATAAGTAAATAAAGAAAATGAAAATGAAACCCTAACCATTTACTAAACATGGTTTAATTCAAACATACACCCAAGTTTGCATGTATCATCAAACATGATACAATCTTGTGCACAAAAATATATCACATATACAATGTGCACAAACAAGTGAGAAAAATATCTTAAGTGAACCAATATTAGTTAATGTAAAGTGATATATCAAATATATAATTATACATTAAATCATTAAATCAACACTTGATTTAACGATCCGGTCATACTGCATATAACCGACTAATATCAATAGTAACAACTTATCGAATCAACACTTGATCCGATAACCCGGCTATATCGCATATAACCGATCAATGTCACAAATCGCGAGAATCGAATGCAGTATCACATACTAGTATTATTCTTGGTCCCGCACATATCTGATATGCGCTCCTATTTCGTTTCGCTTGAGCCAGGAAACCTCTGTATAGGACTCTAAAGACTCGTCAATACGCCGGCAGCAGATGATGATCATATCAAACACCCACAAGCCGCAAGCGGTCTGCTAAACGTAACGGCCACCCGGGTATTGAGCGATCAGAAGATCAACGAGCAAGCCCGCTCACACTCCTGTGAATCCAACCAGTAACACTTACCATACAGTCCGGTCTGTTCGTCTGATATGTCGCATATCTTGCCTAGGGGTGGTAAACGTCAGACCCTAGTAGCTCGATAAGTCGTGTCGATATGAGGTCTATAACAGTTCGAGAAACTACTGGTAATACTTACCAGTAAATCTCAGCAACCCTGGCCAGGGATTTCCGGTTATAGCCAATCGAACACAGTGCAACATCAACTCCCTATACCGGGAGAGACGAATCCCCTCCTATCGCTCATTGCCTCCATGTGATTCGGGACTATACCCAAAAGCCATCGTTTTGCACGCCCTCTTGGACGTGGTAAGGTGGAAATCAAATCACAGTGGGAATCACACAAGACTCTATGACGATCTCGGGTCTACAGACTAACCTGTACCAGTGTCACCAGAGAACTGCCATCTGACGTAAGGTATAATACCATCTGGGAGTTCTCGGCGAGTCCGTCCATTGTACCCAGTCTCCACTGAGCACCCGTATATAATCTCTGATTTCAAACACCGATGGATATGGGATCATCCATCGCCCATCTGTATGGGTCGAGAAGGTATACGCTAGTCTACTCTGGTATATCGATGCCCCGTCTTGATACACCCTCGACTAGGGACCTTGAAGGATGTACTTATGGACTACCATGTCCCCACTAGTATGATCCGCATCATAGTCCAGATAGTCAAGTACACATCCTAAGGGCTTTACCAACATGTAACAGAGAGACAATCAGTATACACGTTAAGGCAAAGAGTAACCAGATAGCATACTATCATGTCGAGCAAGAAAGTCCTCCCTATATATGTCCCAGCATCCACTACAATATACATCCTATGTACAGTAATGGCCTCTAGGGCATACATATAACTAACAATCTCCCACTTGCACTAGGGCCATCTGTAGTAGTGGTTGTAGTATCTCATACTCAACCATCCCATAAAAGTCTCTCTCTGGGAATAGGCCTTCGTGAGTGGATCCGCCGTGTTATCCTCTGAGTCTGCTCTCCTAACCTCGATCACCCTGGAGATCAACCATGTCCATGATCAGGTGATACTGCCTTAGAATATGTCTGGATCACTGATGGGACGGACGTTCCTTGGCATAAGCCACAACTCCATTGTCATACAATGAGAGGAACTAAGTTCATCTCATGAACTAATATACACCCAGACTGCCTCTTTGGTAGCATCTTAAGTAGCGATGTATCCAGCCTTTATCGTCTGGTATGCCACGGTATCTAGCTTGGAACTCTTCCAACATACCGTCTCTTTACTGAGGGTAAAGACAATACCTGTGACTGACATTCAGTCGTCCTTATCATCCTGGAACCTTTCCAGTGATTCTGCCCAGGATCAATTGATACCATCTCACTACGACTAGTGAGTATCCTAAGATCCAATTAGATCTATCTCATAGATCCAAAATCCAGGATTTAGTAGGTATCACTTTGATCTTATATGGAGAATCATTGTGATAAGCGGAGATTGACCGAGCGTAGCATAGGAAACTCCTTCCTTATCAAGAGTATGTCATCCACGTACTCTACGAGGATCACCACCATACTCCCTACTACCTTTTTGTATATACAAGGTTCATCTACCATTTTGATGATGTCAAACTCTTTGACTAACACATCAAAACAGACGTTCCAACTCCGCGATGCCTGCTTTAATCTGTAAAGCAACTTGCACACGTTTTCGCTGCTCCCACTATATACGAAGCTCTCTGGCTGTGTACTTATAGATGTTCTCTTCTAAAACATCATTTTAGAAAAGTAGTCATGACACCCAATGACCAGATATCGTAGTCATGGTATGTATCCGTGGCAAGTAGGATCTGGATGGACTTAAGCATAGCCACTGGAAAAAAATTTTCATCATTATCCACGCCTGGCCGATGACGAAAATCTTTAACAAGTCTAGCTTCGAAAGTCTCAACTTTTCCATATACACCAAGTAATCTTCTCAAGATATACTTGCTCCTGTTGGGGATTTAACCCTTCAGATATAGCATCCAAAGTCCATACTTTGTTGGTGTACATGGATTCCATCTCAGATTGCTAAGCATCCAGCCATTCTTACAGAGTCCCTACTCTTGATGGCCTGCTCGAAACTAGTTGGGTCATCATCTCATGATGCAATCCTCGCTCCCACTGTCATCGAGAAACCAAAGTATCTCTCAGGTGGGTGAGAAACCCTACTAGATCGACGGAGAGGCTGAGGTTCGTTGGAAACAAATGAATCCTTTGGTTCTACCAAATTATCAGCTGCAGTTTGTATAGCTGGAACATTTCATGTTCTACATAACAGACTTTGCCTCGAGCTTATCCGGATTTTGCTTTTGACATAGGCCGGACAATCCCAAATCTTAACTTAGTTAAGAGATGGGCTCTTCCCATACCATATCTTATATGGAGTGGTAGGCAACTGATTTGATTTGAACCCTATTCAATAGGTATGCAGCTTCTCAAGTGCATAAATCCTAAAAGGAAATAGGTAACTCAGTAGTACTCATCATAGAGCACACCATATCACATAGGGTGCTATTGCTCCACCCCGATATACCATCGTGCTATGGTGTATTCGGAGGAGTAATGTTGAGAGAGAATCTCATTCTCCTTTAGAATAGTCCAGGATTTCCGTGCTCAAGTATTCTCCTCCTTGATCTCATCAAAGGATATAATACTTATACCCGTATTGGTTCTCTACTTCTAACTTATATTCTGTGAATATCTCAAAAGGTTCGGACTTGTGTTTCAATAGGAACATTTGTCTGAATCTTTAGAGATCATCAGAGAATGTAATGTAGTAAAAAGAACCAGTCTTGGTATGTGCAGACAGGGGACCTTCATACATCAACATGTATCATCCCAAGAGTTCAACTAACTCTTTCTCTGCTTCCGGTAAACAGAGCTGTGGTCATCTAATCTTTGTGACATGACCGGCAAGTTTTCACAAGATGTAAATTCAAACAGATTTAAATATGCATCTATGTGCAACTTAGCTAGTCGGGTCGCATTGATATGACCTAGTCTACAATACCTCAAGAAGGATCCGTTCATTTCTGAACTATTCATCTTGTGTGTGTTCGGTATACTAAGAACTGTAGTTTGATTTAGACCGTTAATGCTTTTAGATAACGTGCCTGAACCGATCAACTTTTGATATAGGAAATGTTCAAAACATTATCCAACAATACAAAATTTTATCATTTCTTTACTAATAAAGAGACTGATATGATTTTGTATATCAGGTTCGGTATCTAATAACATTTGTTCAGAATCAATGTATTAGTAATACAGGGTGACAGTGACCAACAAACTTGGCTGCAACACTTGCCCCGTTTTCTGTCTCATGAAACTTATCATCCGTTCTCAGTTCTTTACCTATCTGTAGCCCATGTAACAAATTATATATGCGGGATCCTGATCCGGTATCACATACCCAGGACGTAAAGAATACCGAGAAACAGTTCTGTATAATGAACACACCCGAAGATGATGCATCAGCATGCACACTCTTCATTTGGGCGGTACGGGAATTCTGGTATTCCCCTATTTCCTGCTCTGTCTTATAACAATTATAAGTTGGAGCGGGACCAACGTTCCCCAGCTCAGTATAACAAGCGGGTTCGGTCAATATCTATATTATTATCTTGGTTAAGGCGTGATATGGTCGCTACCTGGAGAGAGAGAGAAGAAAACACTCAGCGTGCGCTCTTGCAAGAATAAATTGGTTATTATTTTATCTAATCAGGATGGCTCCCACTGTTTTTATCAAATTTTCCTTCAAACCCTAAAAGGAAAGACTAGCCGGGATTAATTACACGCTATAAGTTCGCCAATCTTTCAGCCAGGCCAGTGTCGGTACTTTGAGGGAGGTTCTCCGTGCTTTCGCACGGACCTAATTAATGTAAACCTCGTTTTCCAAGAAGCGTAACCCCGTTGACACCTCTCTAGACACCTACTTGATCGGCTAATTGTAATGTGTAAAACTCTCCCAGGAGTAACAATTACTCGCAGTGGGTATCGGGATCCAACTATCTCATAGAAGGTATGAAATCTCATTGCAAATTTCAACACTTGAAATTCCCGATAATTTTACCCCTAGCACCCTATGACCTTGACGGAGGTCAACAAACCATAGGCTACTAGTCAAGTTCAACCCGTCATTTCTTGATTGAATCAAACCCACCTGCACGACCCTTGACGGAGGTCAACAAGGTCGCACGACTACCCTAATCCAATCTGCATCATATGCATAAACAGATAAATACTAGTTAGCTACCGCACACTACGCCTTGACGGAGGTCAACAAACGTAGCACGAATACTAAGTAGGACTTATCTGAAATGACGGAGGGCTACAACAGGTTTTTTCTGAAAACCTATTGCGTAATGAACTTGATATCGTTGTAGAATCAAATGATTTTAAAATGGAGTGTTTTTTAGGCTTTTCTAGTTTTGCTAAAGGGGTCACTCCCGGTGAAGGGATCGTCGACCCTTTCCTCATCGAATAAGGTGCGGGATATATCATATATATCAGTGTGCAAAGCAGAAACTATAGAAGCAATCAAAAGACAAACCGAGAGTTGTAGCATCTGCCAGTTATTGCTAAAGGAGTCACTCCCGGTGAAGGGATCTCGGTCCTTTCCTTATTGAATAAGGTGCAGGATGTTCTACAAGGAACACCGCGATGCAAAGCAAGAACTGTAGCTACCTGGTTTTGTAAATTCGATTCCACAACATCTTTAGGTTTCTTTTATTTTCATTAATCATATTAATGAAGTCCCATCATTTAAGTACCTAAACATCACAGATAAATATAACGTACGCTTATGCCATCCGCATTCGCCTCGATGTCCCGTCTGCACGGTTAGGTTAGGTAACTAACAGCATAGCGAGGCAGGGCTAGCGCGAGTGTAAAACATAAGCAACGTCTATATAATATATCATATATACTATATACTATATCTATCTAAACATATCACATGATCACATCACAGATAACGCAGCAGAAAATATCATATGAAATATTGGATATACTAGGACGTCCGTGTTTTCAATACGAGCCAGTATAAAACACGGATTCCACGGTCATGATGAATAGCCAATCCCACACCCCTAGACCCCTATGAGAGCGGCAAGCAACCCTACCAATTCTAGAGTTAGGAGACCCGGACTCGACTCCTCGAGTTGGTCTCCCACTGGACTCCAGAACCCGGTTACTTGTGCCCTCCTCCTTGGGTCTATCCTAGTGCGGAAAAGTAAATAATATACAATGGGTGACATCTTCCGCAACCTGGAAGTGCCCTAATAAAAGAATATTACATACAAGTTTTTACATGAATGAAAATGAAAAACACTCATCTCACATAAAAACCCCCGGCTATTCAAACACGACGATCCAATATAACATATCCAGCAACACATAACATCACATGTCATCAATGTAAGTAAACATGCGTATCACAATTGTCGTTGACATATAGCAACGAAACCGGCGATATCACATATTACACTTACGGTCATAGAAAAGAAAGCGTAAAACTACAACAGTTGGAATCCGCAACCTCTTTAGACATCGCATGCCTAACCAAATGAATTCTTTAGACATCGCATGCCTAACAATTATAAACCCCGCATTTTAGTCTCATTATCGAAAACACTTTTCAATAACAAGTCGGGTAATTCAACAAGATTCCGACATATGAACGAATGCTCATCGCAAACTTTAGTAGACGGCCGCACCCCCAATACCGTCGACGAAGTGCACCAAGGCGGAACACCGTTACCGCGAGCACCCGAACGGATGCTTTCGGCGATGGGGTTCTCCTACAGTCACTTGGTCGGGGCTATAGGGTGTAGCTGTCTATTAAGTTTACCGGAGAGTATCCGCGTACGCTACGTGATTGCGACTGACTTTTCATCGCATCAAAATTCCGTGGCAACCGATCAAGTGAGACTAAAGTGCTATGTTTATAACATTCAAATCAGTTATCTCATAACTACTTGTGGATTCCAAATATTGTATCCCATTCCAGATAAATAGAAAATGTTAAACTTTCCGATCGAACATTCAAACACCCAAGTTTTCCCAAAACAGCTCAACACATGAAACAAGTTTAAAAACATCCAGTTCATGCCTCAGTACCAACGGTCCAGCCGTTGAAGGGTCAAGCCAACGCCTCACATGTGGCACGCCGTACTGCCCCAAACCCGAAGGTTCAAAGGGCAATTCAAGACGGTCACATAATCGAGTTAAGGTTTGTTGTCGTCTAGAGGGTCCATCGCGTTACTTGCACTACTTAGAACGTATTTAAACCACGGAAAGATCCAACACTTGGAAATTTTCCGACAGGGGAAAAAGTGGGTATTTATATCCGGTCGAACTTTTCAACTTTTTCTAAAATTATCCAAAAAACACATAGACAAAGTTAAAATTTTCGATCGAATTATCGAGGCCCCAATACAACCCAGAAAACTCAACTCTTGAGTAGAACTTAAAATATCCCAGAAAATACAGCACTAAAATATAGGAATTACTGTGCAAAAATAATTGAAAGATGCTGCCGTACGGCCGCGGAACCGCCCCACGAGCAATGCTCTTGCCGCGGTTCCGCGGCGGTTTGATCGATTTAGCCGCTCGTATTTCACAGTAACTCCTAAAAACACCTGCTGATTTTTTTGCATATTTTTAATTTGGAAAAATGCACAGTTTTGAAAAATGTACAGAGAAGGGGTCGGATTAGGGTTTTGGGGTTTGTTCAGATTTCTAACATCGTTTACACTTCGCCTAAGGCTCTAGCTAGCCTCTGATACCACTGTAGGGTTCCTAGGCATACTAAGGAGGTTCCACAAGGCATCAACCATGCCAAATTCAAAAATTTCCGGTGCCGAGAAACCCTAATGCGATCGTTGACTAGAGTTTAAGGCGATAACAATGCAAGTAAACTTTACTCTAAAGTGAACCGAAAATACAACCTTTGTAGATCCGGTCCTCCACCTCCATAGCTCCGTGTTGACGTCCCTCCACTGCGATCATCGGATCCTTGACTCTAGCGATGGTATCGTCGAAGAAATGATCGGGCTAGGTCGTCGACTTCGATGCCGAAGATGATCTACGTCGAGGCAACTCAAAATCAAGCTCCAACTTCACCAAGTCATGAAACTTTTGAAGAAAACACCCTATACTACTTGGAAAGTGGTAGAGGATGAAGAAATAGGAAGTGTGTTCACTTTAGAATTGGATTTCTCACTCTTTTTCTCAAGTCACCATTGAAGCTAGCAAGCTTCTTTCTTCTTGAAAAAGAAGAAGAAGATAATATGATAAGAATAAGAATAATAGAAAATAAAATGATTCTTATCATATTAGCAACCATGGTTAAGTGTAGAGAATGAACTAGGGTTTAGTTAAAGGGTTAGGGTTTAGGAAAGAAACAAAATGGCTTTGACTTTCAAAGCTTCATGAAGCTTCAAGTGAAATCCAAATAAAGTCACCATTTTATTTCTCACCAAAAAGAATAAATAAATGAATGCATAAGTAAATAAAGCAAATGAAAATGAAACCCTAACCATTTACTAAACATGGTTTAATTCAAACATACACCCAAGTTTGCATGTATCATCAAACATGATACAATCTTGTGCACAAAAATATATCACATATACAATGTGCACAAACAAGTGAGAAAAACATCTTAAGTGAACCAATATTAGTTAATGTAAAGTGATATATCAAATATATAATTATACATTAAATCATTAAATCAACACTTGATTTAACGATCCGGTCATACTGCATATAACCGACTAATATCAATAGTAACAACTTATCGAATCAACACTTAATCCGATAACCCGGCTATATCGCATATAACCGATCAATGTCACAAATCGCGAGAATCGAATACAGTATCACATACTAGTATTATTCTTGGTCCCGCACATATCTGATATGCGCTCCTATTTCGTTTCGCTTGAGCCAAGAAACCTCTGTATAGGACTCTAAAGACTCGTCAATACGCCGGCAGCAGATGATGATCATATCAAACACCCACAAGCCGCAAGCGGTCTGCTAAACGTAACGGCCACCCGGGTATTGAGTGATCAGAAGATCAACGAGCAAGCCCGCTCACACTCCTGTGAATCCAACCAGTAACACTTACCGTACAGTCCGGTCTGTTCGTCTGATATGTCGCATATCTTGCCTAGGGGTGGTAAACGTCAGACCCCAGTAGCTCGATAAGTTGTGTCGATATGAGGTCTATAATAGTTCGAGAAACTACTGGTAACAATTACCAGTAAATCTCAGCAACCCTGGCCAGGGATTTCCGGTTATAGCCAATCGAACACAGTGCAACATCAACTCCTTATACCGGGAGAGACGAATCCCCTCCTATCGCTCATTGCCTCCATGTGATTCGGGACTGTACCCAAAATCTACCGTTTTGCACGCCCTCTTGGACATGGTAAGGTGGAAATCAAAGCACAGTGGGAATCACACAAGACTCTATGACGATCTCGGGTCTACAGACTAACCTGTACCAGTTTCACCAGAGAACTGCCATCTGACATAAGGTATAATACTATCTGGGAGTTCTCGGTGAGACCGTCCAGTGTACCCAGTCTCCACTGAGCACCCGTATATAATCTCTGATGTCAAACACCAATGGATATGGGATCATCCATCGCCCATCTGTATGGGTCGAGAAGGTATACGCTAGTCTACTCTGGTATATTGATGCCCCGTCTCAATACACCCTTGACTAGGGACCTTGAAGGATGTACTTATGGACTACCATGTCCCCACTAGTATGATCCGCATCATAGTCTAGGTAGTCAAGTACACATCCCAAGGGCTTTACCAACATGTAACAGAGAGACAATCAGTATACACGTTAAGGTAAAGAGTAACCAGATAGCATATTATCATGTCGAGCAAGAAAGTCCTCCCTATATATGTCCCAGCATCCACTACAATATACATCCTATGTACAGTAATGGCCTCTAGGGCATACATATAACTAACAATCGCATCGCTGGAGGGACGCGACTAGCCGTGGGTGTCACGCCCCGCTTCCCAGTGTACGGCGAAGGGGACGCGACGAGGCCCACTACGTATATACTGAGAAGTACATACGCTAAGCGTATCTAAGCAATATAAAAGTAAATCACAAGAAACAAGAGATATAGAAATAACAGCAACTTTATTAATAACATTCTTTTGTACAATGCATGAAAAGTAAATACAACTGAAATGGGAAGCGATGCCTAAACAGTGGCATAACAGGAAATGAAAATACTGAAAAGAACAAGGTACAATATCTAGAGCTCGGGGTCTTCGTGAAACTGCTCCAAGTCTTCACCGGTGGGCTCGATCTCTGCTGGGTCCAAAGCACCTGACGACATTCAAAGAAGAAAGAAATAGAATGTCGTCAGCGAACAAATCGCTCGATAAGTCCCAAAGATAAGAGAGAAATAGACAGAAAGTAAGAAAGAGAGAGAGAGAGAGAGAGCTTTTAATATTGTATTATAATATTGTAATATTGTATTAACGTTGTTGTTTGTAGCCTGGTACAGAAGATACCAGTGTATACGAGGGGAGTCCCACTTACACCGGGGACCTTGGTAACTTGTAGTACAAGGCTCCGTCGATAATGCCATGGAACAACGGCATGGATGTAATTACGTCTTAAGTGACCACCTCGTGCCACCTTTAACATATTCCGTATCAGTCCACCCCTTAAACCCCGTAGTGTTATGATTGTATTGTAGTATTGTATTGTATAAGTTGGATGACTGATCAAAACCATGATATCAGTAAACATGTTGTAACTGCATGATCAGGTAAATGGAATAACGGAATAATGGATGCATATCCATGATTTGATTCAGTCAAGTTGTAATGATTGTTAACAGGATTCTGGGATTCATGTATTCATATTGAGTTGGAATATTAAAGAATATAGATTGACTTGAATCATTTTCAAGTCAGAAATAATCAGACTCAAACCCGAGTCAGACTAAAAGAAATGTAATTTGAAGTTCTATAATTGTTAGGGTCTTTATTGTAAATTATAAAACTTGAGGGGGGTTTATGTAAAAAGTACTTTTGTATAGTTTTCAAGATACACCTCAAGTATTTATTATTCGTCTTTATAGTTATAATGAGTGTGATTTTATTTTGTCTTATTTCTAGTGAAAATATTCTAATTACATAAATAAAGGTATTAATTTGTAATATTGATTTAATTCAAGTTCATGGTATTTTAATGTAACTTTTAATCTTGTGATTTCTAGGAAAAAGTGGAAACTTTATCTTATAATAAAATAGGTTTGTAAATGATAAATATACATATTTTGATACAAGAATAATTTTAACTAAATATTTTATTCTCCAAAATCTCATTTTTCTTAAATGTCGTATTTTAAACCTTTCGAGACCGAATGATCCTTGCGAAGGTCTGAATCTCACACTACTAAGCTCAAGGGTGCACGATAAACCGTACTATCCCTAACGAGTTCCCCAAAGGTGGGTTGTAGTGGCGCTTTGCAAAAATTTAATAAATACTAATCATTTAGAAAACGGTTTTATAAAGATGAGGTATTTATTTGTAAAAGGTGTAAATTTCCGTATTTTAGTTTCTAGGGTTTCCTAAGCCAACTAACATATTTCTAAAGGGTCTAAACAATAAGTCATTAGAAGACTCAAATCGCCTCTTCACCGTCAATTGTGGCCAGGTAAGTGCCAGGTAAGTGGGAGGCTCTCCACTACAAGTAGTGGCCCTAATTAAGTAACCACTTGCTTTAGACACACTTGCCTAGACACCACAATATCAGGTTTAGATAAACGATCGATGTCCATGACATATCGTATTTTCTTATTAAAAGATTTTGTTTTAAAATTGTAAACAACTTAGAACTTTTAGAAAAGGTTTATAAAGAAAATGGTATTTTAATGAAAAGTCTTGTATTATCGTATTCTAAGTTTTGATGATATCAATTAGGGTTGTATTTGCATGTGTGTGGAGGTAGGTCATTACCTCGTGATCTACGTTAAGGTATAGCAATTGTTAAGGGTTAAATGTGATAACTAAACATGGTGGTATTTAAGTGTGAAAATACGGTGTTTTGTAAAAGCTATAATTTCATGTGTGAAAACTTATTCAAATTGATTTTTACAAGTTTAATGGTCAAGATAAAGATGTTTAGGAATGGTTGAATTGATTAGAAGAAGAAAAATAAACATTATGGTATTTAAGTGAAAAAGAATACGATATTGCAAAAGTTATCATTTCATGTGAGAAATTTTATCCAAATTGATTTTTAAGTGATTAATAGTTAACATGAATATGTTTAAGCATTATGGAATTTGTGACAAGTGAGTTTTGATAGAAAACCGAATCGGAAATCGGTTTGTTCCGATTTCCGTCGGGTTTTAAAAAGTCGTATTTTTTTTAAAAGAAAAGAAAGATAGAAAGAGGGGGACTTATGGGTTTTGGACACGTTAGAGAGTGAGAGGGAGGTAGAGGGTTTGCCGGGCGTCGAATCGTCGTGAAGAGTCCTAGCACGATCGCCGGAATTCGTCGTCGATTTCGGCAGCGCTTCTCCTTTCGTTTGTTTTCTAATGTACCGAGTTCTCTTGAAATTTCTAGAGAGTGGACTTAGGAATGTAGGGTGAGAGGGTAGAGGATAGGGAAGTTTATATAGGGTTAGGCTAGGGTTAGGGTTTTAATTAAAAAAATATAAAAATATATTAAAAAATTCATTAAAAATCATTAAAATTGGGAGTAAAAGGGGTTTACTGAGCATTTGATAACTGATCAAAGAATTTAGTGTATACAGGGGGAAAGACCAGGTCAACACGAAGAAATTCCGTGTGGACGACTCGGCCGTCCGGCCGGCGGCGCCGGCCCGAGACGGCCGGTCCGCCGGCCGACTCGGCCGAGTCGGGGTACCATCGGGTGGGTCATCACCTGGGGGGAATTTTGGTATATTTAACTTTTTGGGTTCAGTATAAATTTTGAGAGTTATGACGGTTTGACTGTTGACTTTCCAACAATTTAAAACAAAATAAATATAAAAATAATATGGGGCATGGGATTTGAACTCTGGTGGCTTGGTTCAGCAGTGCAAGGTGTTACCAATGAGCTACAAGCTCCTTCTTGTAATTATTGTGGTATTTAATTACTTAAACTGATAGCAGCAAGAATAAATACTCCTAGTATACATTAAATTTAAAGTAATTTCATGTACACTAAAAATGGAGTTATTACATTCTTGTAGCTTGTAATTAAAAACAAAATAATTACCTATATCTTGTGATCATGCTAAAATACCCCTTTGAGGATTTTTGAAAAAATATTTGAAAATTTTGTATAGGAAATTTAGGGTTGTTACATTCTACCCTCCTTATAAAAATTTCGTCCTCGAAATTTGTAAAAGGAAAGTGTAACAGTTTGGTGACAGAATTAAGGATTGTAAAGAAGTTTTGGTCAAAGTGGTGAGGAAGTTACCTGGGTTACCTTAGTTCACAGTTTCAGGTTCTATGGCTGCTAAGGTGGAACCCTATCGCCGTGGCACGTTCCTCCTAGCTGGAGGCATATTCCCCTGTACTCGAGGCATGTTTCTCAGTGCCTGATGGAATTGGCGATTTGGCTGAGCAGGGAATCCACGTGGAGGTGGTGCTGGGAGTGCAGGACGAGTTGTAGGATCCTGGATAGCTGGTTGCTGCGGGTAGTTGGCGGGTGTGTGTGCTGAGTTGCGTCTATAAGGACAGTTTCCAATTCCGTGATTGGACGCGCCACAAACTAAGCATAGGCCTTTTGCGCACCTACAGTCCTTCCATAAGTGTCCTTCCCCCTTGCAATAAAAACAAAAATCGGGTCTTGACCGATCCTTAACTTCTTCCAGTCTTCTGAGTTCAACAGCTGGCCTTGAAGAGGCCCCTCCTGCCATTTGAGTGGCAGGACGTTTCACTCCTACAGACTGCAGTCTGCCCCTTGCCTTTATCACTGCTTCATAACTGCGGGCAGCTTCCAGAGCATCTTCATGAGTTGGAAATTTTCCCGTGGCTAGAACAGCCTGAATCTCCATGTCCGGTCCTTGTTGAAAGCGACGGGCTCTGATCTCATCCGTCGGTATCAAGTGTGCTACGAATCGTCTTAACATGGTGAATTCAGCATCGTATTCATCTACTGATTTGTCCCACATTGAACCCTATTGTAGATGAATAAACTGCTACTCCATTGCAAACCTGGCAGTCACAGGGAAGTATTTCGCGTCGAACTTCTCGCGAAAGGTCTTCCATTCAATCGGCTGTACCAGGCGGCTTTCTTCCGTCTTCCACCAGTTGCGAGCATTATCCGTGAGCTGTAGTTTTGCTACACGGACCCAAGCGTTGTCTGGCACTTGAGCTGCTGCCAGATCGTCTTCAATGCTTTGTGCCCATTCTTCCGCTTCAAGAGGGCTTCCTTTACCAGAGAACTGCTTGGGATGTAAAGCCCTGAATTACTTTACTCCCGGTGTGTCAGTCTCGGGACGGTTCAGAAGTTGTTGCTGTCCCTCGAGAAGGCTGCAGATCGCCTCAAATAGCATTGTTTTCTCGGTGGGTGGTGCAGGAACAGCTGGTGCAAGAGGTAGTGCTGGAGAGGTGTTGTTGACGTTGGTGCTGGTGTTGTTCGTAGAATCCATAACCTTGAAGAAAAATTTAGGTTAGGACAGATTCAAATACATGAAATGATAAGATTCAAGGAACATGAATTGTAAAGAATGTTTTAGTTGCTGGTTCTTGTGTTATATTGCTTAGGTTGTTCACGCAGACCAGAACTGCATGATAGGGATTCATACAGCTCTGACCTCCATGGGCCACCAACAAAACCTGTCACGCCCCGCTTCCCAGTGTACGGCGAAGGGGACGCGACGAGGCCCACTACGTATATACTTATAAGTACATACGCTAAGCATATCTAAGCAATATAAAAGTAAATCACAAGAGACAAGAGATATAGAAATAACAGCAACTTTATTAATAACATTCTTTTGTACAATGCATGAAAAGTAAATACAACTGAAATGGGAAGCGATGCCTAAACAGTGGCATAACAGGAAATGAAAATACTGAAAAGAACAAGGTACAATATCTAGAGCTCGGGGTCTTCGTGAAACTGCTCCAAGTCTTCACCGGTGGGCTCGATCTGTGCTGGGTCCAAAGCACCTGACGACATTCAAAGAAGAAAGAAATAGAATGTCGTCAGCGAACAGATCGCTCGGTAAGTCCCAAAGATAAGGGAGAAATAGACAGAAAGTAAGAAAGAGAGAGAGAGAGAGAGAGCTTTTAATGTTGTATTATAATATTGTAATATTGTATTAACGTTGTTGTTTATAGCCTGGTACAGAAGATGCCAGTGTATACGAGGGGAGTCCCACTTACACCGGGGACCTTGGTAACCTGTAGTACAAGGCTCCATCGATAATACCACGGAACAACGGCATGAATGTAATTACGTCTTAAGTGACCACCTCGTGCCACCTTTAACATATTCCGTACCAGTCTACCCCTTAAACCCCGTAGTGTTATGATTGTATTGTAGTATTGTATTGTATAAGTTGGATGACTGATCAAAACCATAATATCAGTAAACATGTTGTAACTGCATAATCAGGTAAATGGAATAACGGAATAATGGATGCATATCCATGGTTTGATTCAGTCAAGTTATAATGATTGTTAATAGGATTCTGGGATTCATGTATTCATATTGAGTTGGAATATTAAAGAATATAGATTGACTTGAATCATTTTCAAGTCAGAAATAATTAGACTCAAACCCGAGTCAGACTAAAAGAAATATAATTTGAAGTTCTATAATTGTTAGGGTCTTTATTGTAAATTATAAAACTTGAGGGGGTATTATGTAAAAAGTACTTTTGTATAGTTTTCAAGATACACCTCAAGTATTTATTATTTGTCTTTATGGTTATAAAGAGTTTGATTTTATTTTGTCTTATTTCTAGTGAAAATATTCTAATTACATAAATAAAGGTATTAATTTGTAATATTGATTTAATTGAAGTTCATGGTATTTTAATGTAACTTTTAATCTTGTGATTTTTAGGAAAAAGTGGAAACTTTATCTTATAATAAAATAGGTGTTTAAATGATAAATATACATATGTTTATACAAGAATAATTTTAACTAAATATTTTATTCTCCAAAATCTCATTTTTCTTAAATGTCGTATTTTAAACCTTTCGAGACCGAATGCTCCTTGCGGAGGTCTGAATCTCGCACTACTAAGCTCGAGGGTGGACGATAAACCGTACTATCCCTAACGAGTTCCTCAAAGGTGGGTTGTAGTGGCGCTTTGCAAAGATTTAATAAATACTAATCATTTAGAAAACGGTTTTATAAAGATGAGGTATTTATTTGTAAAAGGTGTAAATTTCCGTATTTTAGTTTCTAGGGTTTCCTAAACCAACTAACCTATTTCTAAAGGGTCTAAACGACATTAGAAGTCTCAAATCGCCTCTTCACCGCCAATTGTGGCCAGGTAAGTGCCAGATAAGTGGGAGGCTCTCCACTACAAGTAGTGGCCCTAATTAAGTAACCACTTGCCTTAAACACACTTGCCTAGACACCACAAAGTCAGGTTTAGATAAACGATCGATATCCATGACATATCGTATTTTCCTATTAAAAGATTTTGTTTTAAAATTGTAAAGAACTTAGAACTTTTAGAAAAAGGTTTATAAAGAAAATGGTATTTTAATGAAAAGTCTTGTATTATCGTATTCTAAGTTTTGATGATATCAATTAGGGTTGTATTTGCGTGTGTATGGAGGTAGGTCATTACCTCGTGATCTACGTTAAGATATAGCAATTGTTTAGGGTTAAATATGATTACTAAACATGGTGGTATTTAAGTGTGAAAATACGTTGTTTTGCAAAAGTTATCATTTCATGTGTGAAAACTTATTCAAATTGATTTTTACAAGTTTAATGGTCAAGATAAAGATGTTTAAGAATGGTTGAATTGATTAGAAGAAGAAAAATAAACATTATGGTATTTAAGTGAAAAAGAATACGATATTGCAAAAGTTATCATTTCATGTGAGAAACTTTATCCAAATTGATTTTTAAGTGATTAATAGTCAACATGAATATGTTTAAGCATTATGGAATTTGTGACAAGTGAGTTTTGATAGAAAACCGAATCGGAAATCGGTTTGTTCCGATTTCCGTCGGGTTTTAAAAAGTCGTATTTTTCTTAAAAGAAAAGAAAGATAGAAAGAGGGGGACTTACGGGTTTTGGACACGTTAGAGAGTGAGAGGGAGGTAGAGGGTTTGCCGGACGTCGAATCGTCGTGAAGAGTCCTAGCACGATCGCCGGAATTCGTAGTCGATTTCGGTAGCGCTTCGCCTTTCGCTCGTTTTCTAATGTACCGAGTTCTCTTGAAATTTCTAGAGAGTGGACTTAGGAATGTAGGGTGAGAAGGTAGAGGATAGGGGGTTTATATAGGGTTAGGCTAGGGTTAGGGTTTTAATTAAAAAAATATAAAAATATATTAAAAAAATTCATTAAAAATCATTAAAATTGGGAGTAAAAGGGGTTTAATGAGCATTTGATAACCGATCAAAGAATTTAGTGTATACAGGGGGAAGACCAGGTCAACATGGAGAAATTTCATGTTGACGACTCGGCCGTCTGGCCGAGTCCGGCCGGCGGCGCCGGCCCGAGTCGGGCCGAGTCGGGGTAACATCGGGTGGGTCATCACCTGGGGGGAATTTTGGTATATTTAAATTTTTGGGTTCAGTATAAATTTTGAGAGTTATGACGGTTTGACTGTTGCCTTTCCAAAAATTTAAAACAAAATAAATATAAAAATAATGCGGGGCATGGGATTTGAACTCTGGTGGCTTGGTTCAGCAGTGCAAGGTGTTACCAGTGAGCTACAAGCTCCTTGTTGTAATTATTGTGGTATTTAATTACTTAAACTGATAGCAGCAAGAATAAATACTCCTAGTATACATTAAATTTAAAGTAATTTCTTGTACACTAAAAATGGAGTTATTATATTCTTGTAGCTTGTAATTAAAAACAAAATAATTACGTATATCTTATGCTCATGCTAAAATACCCTTTTGTGGATTTTTGAAAAAAATATTTGAAAATTTTGTATAGGAAATTTAGGGTTGTTACAGTGGGCATTACGGGGCTAGCGTATTTGTATCATGGGTTAAGCGCTGCGGCCAATACCTCAACACTAGGAGTGAACGTAGTGAGTTTCTCTCCCCATTACTTTACGTCATGGATTGAGATGCATGTGCTAGGGGAATTTTCTGCGCATCAGAGACCTAGCTTTTATGATGCCTATACTTTTTGGCGGCTTATGAGGTTGGTGGGCGCCTCCGCTCCTGATCCGACTCAGTCCGGAGCTATTCGTGTGCTGATTACCCCCTATGCCAAAACGGGCGGGATGGTATTCAACGATCGAGTCCTCTCTGCTCCTTCAGGACCGATTCAACAGCTTTGTGACTCGTCGAAAGAGGGAGCACCTTCCCTGAAGCCCAAGGAAGCCATGGACCTATATTCGATCAGACCGGGTTATCTGGTACTTCGTCAGAACGGTGCGTCCATTTTTATGCGGTACAACCCACACCGCTTTGCTCGACAACTAGGATATGACCAGGGTGTCCCCTTTGAGGCGTTTACAGTGGAGCCCAGCCCATCATCAGAAGTCGTTCTTGACGCCGCTCATCACTTCATGCGGCTGAAAACCGGCTCTCGCTTCGTGATTCCTGAAGCTGACTATATTCTTCGATGTGTGGGGTCTTTCACGGACTAGTACCTCCACCGAGTCAGCCCCATTATTGCCGAGGAGAGGAGGATGCTCCTCGGATATAGGACTCCTACTCCGATCCAGGCTATGGGAGTCCCGCCGCGACCGCGGGCAGTGGTTCGCCCTCCCCTGAGAGATACTGGTATCATGATTATTCCGGAGGCGGCGGAAGTAGATCTGACTCCCATAGCTGGTATGCCACCGCGAAGTAGAGCTCAATCAAGGGCCAATAGGGCGCCAGTAGCAGTATCATCAACTGCGGCGTCAGCAATGGCAGTGTCGTCGTCGGTAGCACCGCCGAATGAGGATATTGAAGGCGAAGTAGGTCAACGTCGCACTAAAGCACTGAGGGAAAAGAAGCGATCGTCTTCTGCAGTTAGTTCTGGGTCCAAGAGGCGAAAGAAGACGGTCATCAATCTGCTCGACTTTTTAGTGGAATCAGAGCCTATCCTTCAAGATGAACCACTATCCATGCAAGAATCAGATGGTGGCCTGCTTTTCCCGGGTTCATCTACCGAGGAAGCCGCACAACTGGCTGAGGCCATAAGACGCTCAAAGAATGAATCTGAGAATGTAAGGATCCCGAAGAGGCCTTATCCTGCCGTCATCTTTTATGAAGATCCTCCATCGATACGGCGGATATTCATAGGTCCTTTGGAAGAAGGAGGCGAGAGAGCCCTTAAGCATCCTATCTCAGTTGACGCCGAAGATGTGCTTTCGTTGTGGACCGGTGGCCACGAGTCTACCCTCGATCCCCGGCGAGCATACCTCCTCTGGAAGGAATGCCGGCTTGAAAAAGCCATACTAGAGGCTCCTTTGCGCATTGGTATACTTATATATCTTTTTATAGTATTTTGCACTTTATGTATATATCCTTATCTTCGTGAAAACTTTGCATGGACTTTGGCAATGGCAAAGGATCTGAGTTCGAGTCGTGCTTTGACTGTGGACTCCGCAAATATCCCCGATAAGACACTAATCAGTGTGGAGGGGGTCGATACAACTGTTGTTCCTGCCACGGAAATCCCCTCGGTGGCTCCCATTCCCCAGGTGCCTGCTCCTCCGGAAGAGGCATCTTCATTGGCCATGGATTCCATGGATCTTTCTGGGGATGGCCCGGAGACTGTGGGACAGGTAGTCGAGGCCACCGTCCTTTCATTGGAGGCTGCAGCGATGGTCACTGCTCCTCAACCGGAAGTTATTATACCGGCCCATGTCCCCGATGAGGTGCCTGGGGGCGTGGAGGAGGCTGCCAAAGCTGCTATCCCTCCAGCCCAAAGTGGGAGAAGCATCGAATGTATCCTTCTATATTTTATATTAATAATCTCTCCATTATCTGAACCTTTCTGTCTTTTTAGAATTGCGCGGGTTGGCGGCGTCTATCGCTGATCTATCTCCTAGGAAATCTTTTCAGCGTCTGCTAAAGATGGCCGCTCCGCAAGCGATATCTCCTCAACGCATCGTCCTCTCTTCCGGGCAAGGTTAGTGTCATTTACCCTCTCCTCACGGCATTATTATTATTTCATATAATGACACTGATGTCTTCTACAGTTCTGGAAGCTGATGAAGAAGTCGAGATTCTTGACGAGCCTGGGGACCCTTCAGTCCCTCTTGCATGACCGTGGGTAAGTAAAGTTTCGATGTTGTTCCACCCGTTCTTTACTTGTGAGTCTCGCTGATTGTTTTCTACGAATCTTAACAGCTTTGCCAGTTCTTACCACGCTGGAATCTCACATCATCATGCCACCCGGCGCCTATGCTCTACGTGCCTCGGAACGGATGGCAAAGCTAAGCCTTCACTCCTTGTCAGCTCTGATTGAAGACCTTCATGCTGGCAGTCTGATCACGGCCGAAGCATTTGACACTGAAGCCAACGGTTCTCTTCCCTTTCTTGCTACATACCATAATGAAACATTGGTGCAATTCTGGGTTGAGTTCTGTCGTCAGGTGGAGGCTTGCTTGCATATCGTTGAATGTATATGCCTTCCTTCAGAGGTTGTGGTCGCGAAGGTGAGCTTACGGGGGCTGATCGAGCGGTACGCTGCGAACATGCTATCATGCGAGAAGAGGCTCAGCCGAAAGTTTTCGGAGAGGGAGCTGGCTTCCAAAGCGCTGAGGAAACTTTAAGCCAATCTTACGGCCAAGACCACTCGGGCATATGAACTATGGCGGGTGCTTCAAGAGGCTATCAAGGAGGTGGTAGCCATTGATAAGGCCGTCATTTTCACTCGCGATATGGTCGAAGCTCATAAGGTTACCGAAAAAGAGCTTGAAAGTCGGCTTGCCTCATACCAGGCTCAACAGGCTCAAGCGGAGGCCTGTCTCTTAATGATAATGAATCATGAAGCTGAGGCCCAGCGGAAAAATGATGAATTGGCAAATCTATTGAATCGTCCGCCGGCTTGAAGAATTGTATATTTTTTTATTTTTCTTTGTACATACTCCTGAATGAGAGTATTTTTTTTATTCTTTCATAAATTGTACTTTTGTATTCATTTTGATTCATGAATAAAAGACATATTTTGCTTCATGATAGTGTTTCCCTTTTAGTAAATGCATTTTGTGGATAATCTATTTTGATTTGCTTGTAGGACAGCGATGGCTTAGGAGTCAGGGTTAGGATCTGCCTCCTAAGACTTTTCAACTTTATGAGCCGTGAGGGTCTCATAAAAAAATTTCTCCCCACCGGTCGAGAGGATCCTGTAGGTGTATCTTCTCATTAAGAATCGTGAGGATTTCTAAGTGCGTTTTCTCTTGAGAGTCGTAAGGATCTCATAAGAGAATTTTCTCCCTTACTAGTCGAGAGGAGCCGTAAGTGATGGATGAGGTTGACACTATCCGCATTTAATGGAGTCAGGGGTTGCTCTGGCCATTTCCCACGGGTTCAAGATTGACTTTTAGCCGTGTTCTATGAGACCAGGATTTGATCTGGATGTTTCCCACGGGGTCAAGATTGACATAAGCCGTTTCCACAAAGACCAGGTTCCGCTCTGGACGCTTCCCACGGGGTCAGGATTGACATAAGCCGTGTTCCACGAAACCAGGATTTGCTCTGGATGCTTCCCACGGGGTCAGGATTGACATAAGACATGTTCCGCGAGGACCAGGATCCGCTCTGGACGTTTCCCACGGGGTCAGAATTGACATAGGCCGTGTTCCATGAAACCAGGATTCGCTCTGGACGCTTCCCATAGGGTCAGGATTGACATAAGTCGTGTTCCGCAAGGACCAAGCTCCGCTCTGGACGTTTCCCACGGGGTCAGGATTGACATAGGCTGTGTTCCATGAAAGCAGGATTTGCTCTGGATGCTTCCCATGGGGTCAGGATTGACATGAGCCGTGTTCCGTAAGGACCAGGATCTGCTCTGGACATTTTCCACGGGGTCAGGATTGACATAGGCCGTGTTCCACAAAACCAGGATTTGCTCTGGATGCTTCCCACGGGGTCAGGATTGACATAGCCGTGTTCCATAGGACCAGGATTTGCTCTGGATGTTTCCCACGGGATCAAGATTAACATAAGCCGTGTTCCACAAGGACCATGTTCCGCTCTGGACACTCCCCACGGGGTCAGGATTGGCATAAGCCGTGTTCCACGAAACCAGGATTTGCTCTGGATGCTTCCCACGGGGTCAGGATTGACATAAGCCATGTTCCGCAAGGACCGGGATCCGCTCTGGACGTTTCCCACGGGGTCAGAATTGACATAGGCCGTGTTCCACGAAACCGGGATTTGCTCTGGACGCTTCCCACGGGGTCAGGATTGACATAAGCCGTGTTCCTCAAGGACCAGGATCCGCTCTGGACATTTCCCACGGGGTCAGAATTGACATAGGCCATGTTCCACGAAACCCGGATTTGCTCTGGACGCTTCCCACGGGGTCAGGATTGACATAAGCCGTGTTTCTCAAGGACCAGGATCCGCTCTGGACGTTTCCCACAGGGTCAGGATTGACATAGGCCGTGTTCCACGAAACCAGGATTTGCTCTGAATGCTTCCCACGGGGTCAGGATTGACATGAGCCGTGTTCTGCAAGGACCAGGATCCGCCCTGGATACTTCCCACGAGGTCAGGATTGACATAGCCGTGTTCCACAAGGACCAGGTTCCGCTCTGGACGTTTCCCACGGGGTCAGGATTGACATAGGTCGTGTTCCACGAAACCAGGATTTGCTCTGGATACTTCCAACGGGGTCAGGATTGACATAAGCCGTGTTCCGCAAGAACCAGGATCCGCTCTGGATGTTTCCCACGGGGTCAGGATTGATATAGGCCGTGTTCCACGAAACCAGGATTTGCTCTGGATGCTTCCCACGGGGTCAGGATTGATATAAGCAGTGTTCCACAAGGACCAGGATTCGCTCTGGACATTTCCCATGGGGTCAGGGTTGACATAGGTCGTGTTCCACGAAACCAGGATTTTCTCTGGACGCTTCCCACGGGGTCAGGATTGACATAGGCCGTGTTCCACGAAACCAGGATTTGCTCTGGATGCTTCCCACGGTGTCAGGATTGACATAAGCCGTGTTCCACGAAACCAGGAGGGGTTGACTCTAGGTTGTCTGTACATCGTCGAGTCATGGAACTGGGAACTTCGCCGCAGCTCCGATCTGTTGATGTCGCGTCTCTTGTAATAAGACGAATGTTGAGATGATCTCCAGGCTGTCTGTGAACCATCGAGATGTGGCTTCTTTTTCTGATAGTGCCTGGTGGGAAGATATGGTTCCCTCTTAATTTATGCCCCTGGATTGTATACAGGGATCGATGTGATTTCACCTGTAGGGAAAATGTTTCATTTTATATTTTTTCTTTCCGCGATGCTCTATCATTTCAGATTTTATATCGCGAAATTCGCGATCGCCCAATCATTTCGTCTATTTCTCGCGGTGCCCAATCATTTCGGCTATTTGTTTTTATTTACTCGCTGCTTTTTATTGCGAGTTGCCCAATCATTTCGGCTATCTTATATGCATACATTTTTTTTTACTTGCGGATTTCGTTGCAAGTTGCCCCATCATTTCGGCCATTTCGTATGCATTTGTAGCTCGCTGACTTTTCATTGTGAATTTGGGATTTGGGATCTGATACCGATTTAGGCATCAACATCGCTACAACTGGGATCTTGCCAGGAGCGAATCATCATTTGCCTCTGTCGATGTCGGACAAAGGTGGCTTAGCGAACAGGGTTAGGATCCTGTTGACTAAGGCTTTTAACTTTACGAGCCGTAAGGGTCTCATAAAGGTATCTCTCCCTACAAATCGTAAGGATCTCGCAAGTGCGTTTTCTCCTTAAGAATCGTGAGGAGTCTTATGTGTATGTTCTTTTATAAGTCGTAAGGATCTTACAAGAGTATTTTCTCCTTATAAGTCGAGAGGACTTACAAGTGTCGTTTGTTGTGCGAGCATATCCCCAGTCTCTAGTGGGACTTTGTTAGAGAAATGTTTATTCGCGCCCGTGGATTGTATACAAGGGTCGATTTTGAACCGCTTGTAGGGCAGAATTGGAGGTTGTGATAGCTTAAGAACAGGTTCAGATCCCTGTAGCTTAAGACTTTTGAATCTTATGAGCCGTGAGGGTCTCATAGGAGGGTTCTCCTTACGAGTCGTGAGGATCTCATAAGTGTAATTTCTCCTTAGGAATCGTGGGGATCCTTAAGTGTGTTGCTCCCTTATGAGTCGTAAGGATCTCATGCAGGTGGTTCCTCTTCACAAGGTCGAGAGGACCTTGCAAGTGTCTTTTAACGAGGTTGCGCCCTTTCGGGTTTTCATAAAAACTCGCCGGTAGCCCTGCTGTTTTTACTCACGGAGCCTTTTCGGGTTTTCATCCGTGCCCATTTTGCTTATGGATATACAGTTTTCTTTCTTTTTTTTATATTTTTTGTGTCAGCCTTGGGGTGTTGCAGTCCGTAGTAGTTTATCGACGTCTCAGTCAACGGCCAGTTTTAGGACATAGTGGTCCATTGTTAGTTTAAGGACGTTTCGGTCCGTCTCCAGTTTTAGGACATAGCGGTCCATTGTTAGTTTTAGGACATTTCGGTCCATCGCCAGTTTTAGGACATAGTGGTCCATCGTTAGTTTAAGCACGTTTAAGTCCGTCATTAGTTTTAGGACATAGTGGTCCATTGTAGTTTTAGGACATTTCGGTCCATCGCCAGTTTTAGGACATAGTGGTCCATCGTTAGTTTAAGGACGTTTCAGTCCGTCGTTAGTTTTAGGACATAGTGGTCCATCGTTAGTTTAAGGACGTTTCGGTCCGTCGTTAGTTTTAGGACATTTCGGTCCGTTGTTAGTTTTAGGACATTTCGGTCCATCGCCAGTTTTAGGACATAGTGGTCCATCGTTAGTTTAAGGACGTTTCGGTCCGTCGTTAGTTTTACGATATTTCGGTCCGTTGTTAGTTTTAGGACATTTCGGTCCATCGCCAGTTTTAGGACATAGTGGTCCATCGTTAGTTTAAGGACATTTCGGTCCGTCGTTAGTTTTAGGACATTTTGGTCCGTTGTTAGTTTTAGGACATTTTGGTCCATTGTTAGTTTTAGGACATTTCGGTCCATTGTTAGCTACTACTTATAGAGTTTGGGCATAGGAAGACAGCGAGCGGATATAGGCGTCGTCATCTATCGTTAACCTAGGCCGTGACCCGTCAGGCGTAGTATTTTTTTCAGGAAGCGACCGTTTATTGGCCTAAAAGGTCTTTCACCATGCATGTCTATAAGTAGGTTGGCACCACCCTGGTAAACTTTATCTATGATATACGGGCCTTCATAGTTCGGCTCGAATTTCCCCCTTTTGGCACGATTGGGGATCATAGGTCTCTTGACCACTAGCACGAGTTCGCCTTGGCGAGTTGTTCTCGGCCTAGTCAATCTTTCATATGAGCACGTCATCTTTGCCTTATAAGCCTCCAGATTTTGTTGCGCCATGAGCCGGCTTTCGTCGAGGGCCTCAAGCTCCTCAAGCCGAAGGTGAGCATTTTCTTCGTCTGTTAGTTCGTAGTGAACTGCCACTCGTAGAGAGGGTAACTCTATTTCGAGGGGGAGTACCGCTTCTGTGCCGAATACCAATACGTACGATGTTGTGTTTGTGGCCGTTTTGAATATAGTTCGATACGCCCAGAGAGCTTCATGCGGTCTCTCGTGCCAGTCCCTCTTATTTCGAGACACCGTTTTTTTCACGATCTTCGTCAAGGTCTTGTTGAAAGCCTCAGCTAGACCGTTAGCTCGGGGATTATAGACTGAAGAGTATCTCCAGTCTATGTTATGCTTTTGTGCGAAGCGGCTAATCTTATGACTTCTATAGGCTGGCCCGTTATCGGAGATAATCCGTCGTGGAGTGCCGAACCGGTAAATGATGTGTGTCCTGAAGAAATGGAGAATATTCTCCGTCTTCACCTCCCTCGGCGGTACTGTTTCTGCCCACTTGGAGAAGTAATCAGTTGTTGCCAAAATGAATCGATGTCCTCTAAATGATGTCGGTTCGATGGGCCCAATTATGTTAGTCCCCCACATTTCGAATGGCCAGCTAGCCACTGTTGGATGTAGTGGATTTGGATATTGGTGGATAAAGTCCCCGTGAATCTGGCACGAGTGGCATTGCTTCGCGTATTCGAGGCGGTCGTGGATCATCGTGGGCCAATAGTAGCCCATCCTTTTAATCTTCAGTTTCATCTTCGGGCCGGCTTGGTGAGAACCGCCGGGTCCATCGTGAGTTTCTTGGACGACTCTCTTTGCCTCTTCAGGTCCCAGGCATCTTAGCCACAGAGAATCAATTGATCTTTTATACAGAGTATCATTGACGAAGGCGAAAGACAGTGCTCGTTTTATAAGCTGATGTCTTGAGGACGCATCTTCAGGTGTTCGACGAGATTTGAAGTAGTCTATAAAGACTTCTCTCCAATCCTCAGCCTTTTCCTGGTCTTTCATTTGTAGGGCCGTTTGCTCGGTTGCTCCTTTTTCTTCGAATGACTCTAGAGATATTTCTGCAGGTGCAAGAACTTGACGACTTTGCACAACGATCCTTACGTTATCGAGGTTCTCGTCATCCAGTTCTTTAGCGAGCTTGGCTAATGCGTCCGCCTTGCTATTTTCCACACGCAGTATGCTTTCCAGTGTGTAGGAAGGGATTCGAGTCGGCAGTTGTTGCACTCTCTCACCATACTTTACCAACTCTAGTTTACACGTTTGATAGTCGCCATTTACTTGGCTAACGATCAGCTGGGAGTCTCCGTATATGAAGAGATTCTCAATTTCCATGTCGATGGCAATCTCAAGACCTGCTATCAAAGCTTCATATTTGGCTTCATTATTCGTACTCGGCTCTGTTAAGGAGAAGGCAAAGCGCATTATCCCTCCTTGTGGAGTCACGAAAATGAGGCCTACCCATGATTTGATTATAGGGGTGTTTTGTTTGCGCTTCTTCATGGAAGATGCTCCATCGAAATAGAGTTCCCACCGAGTATCATTCTCTCCTTTCTCCTCGTCGATCATGTCAAACGCGTGTTCGTCTGGCAATTCGCAGTTCAAAGGAGAATCGGCGAGTATCGGATGCTCAGCGAGGAGGTCGGCGATGGCCTGGCCTTTCACTGCCTTGAGAGGACGGTAAGTTATCAAGAACTCCATCAAGAGTAGGGCCCATTTAGCGAGTCTTCCTGTTAATATGGCCTTTGACATCAAATATTTGAGGGGATCCACCTTTCATATGAGATGGACCTCATGTGCCAACGCATATTGTCTGAGCTTCGTTATTGCGAAGATCAACGCCACGCAGTGTTTTTCAATGGGGGAGTAATTGTTTTCTTCCCCCAGTAGAACTCGACTCAATTAGTAGAGGACTCTCTCTTTCCCTTGGTCATTTTCTTGTGCCCACAGCGCTCCTAAAGAACCATCGAGGGCAGTTGTATACAGAATGAGGGGTTTTACCTTGACTGGAGCGGTTAGCACCAGAGAATTCTGTAGGTATTGCTTGATTTCGTCCAGTGCGCCTTGGCATTTGCGATCCCAGACGAACGGGGTTCCCTTCTTCATCAAGTGACTGTAGGGACGACATTTTCCAGAAAGATTGGGTATGAATCGCCGGATATATGCGAGCTTTCCTTGGAGAGACCGCGGCTGTTTAAGTGTTCTTGGAGGAGGCATTTCTATGATCGTCTTGATCTTCGAAGGGTCTATCTCGATGCCTCGGTGCCGGACGACGAATCCTAGGATCTTGCCCGAGGAAACTCCGACGCGCATTTGAGAGGGTTCATCTTCAAGTTGTATTTCCGAAGACGCTGAAACACGATGCTCAGATGCCCTAAATGTTCCTCATATGATTTGCTTTTTACTACGAGGTCGTCGATATAGCATTCGAAGATTTCATGTATGAGGTCATCAAAAATCTTCGTCATGGCCCTCTGATAGGTGGCACCGGCGTTCTTTAGACCGAAAGGCATCACCTTGTAGCAGAATATGCCCAAAGGGGTCCAGAAAGCGGTATGCTTCTGATCCTCGGGATGCATATTTATTTGATTGTATCCTGATGAGTCGTCCATGAAGGAGAAAACTTCATGAGTGGACGTATTGTCTATTATCGGCTCGGTAACCGGTACTGGAAAGTCGTCCTTCGGGCAAGCTTTGTTAAGATCCCGAAAGTCCACACATATACGCACCGTCCTATTTTTCTTCATCACCGGGACGATGTTGGCGATCCAATCAGGATATTGAACCTCTTGGATGAAGCCGGAGTTGATTAGCTTCTTGACTTCGGCATTGATGCTCATCTCAAGCTCGAGCCGCATTCTTCTCGGTGCTTGTTTGATCTACTTGACGTCCGAAGATATCGCCAATTTGTGCACAGCAATCTCTGGATCTAGTCCCGGAATCTCGGAATAGTTCCACGCCAAACAGTCTTTATACTGCATGAGTACGTCTTTGAGTGTAGCCACTTTTTCTTCAGACAACAGCTCACTGACGAATGTCGGCCGTGGGTCACTTGCCGTCCCTAAGTCAATTTTCTTGAGGTTATCTGCAGTAGTATGTATTCCATCTTCCATCTCTTTTGGCGCCGGTGGAAACTCTGAGATCACCTCATCATCATTGTTTTCGAAGCACCAGGGGAGGTCATCCATATCTTCTGACAGCGTTATTGCGTGACAGGTACGAGATCGTTTCCAAGACCGATGTTGATCTGGTTCTACTCTCGCTATACATGTCGCTTTCGGTTCATGCTTCTGTGGCGGGCTTACCCTCCAACTGCTGGATAGAGCGAACCTGCCTTGTTGATATTGGTCTTCGACCCGGTTCTTGAAGGTGAAGCAGTCTTCGAGAGGATGTCCTGTTGCTCGGTGATAGGAGCAATAGTCTGGGTGAGAGACCTCGTCTGCTTGCTCGGGGTGTTTGGACTCCGGGAGTGTCATCATCTGATGTTTTATGACAAGGTTGAATATCTTCTTTGTCTTGTCTTGGGGAAAGGAATATGCTCGACCCATCTTCTTCATAAGAGACGGATCTCGGCTTCTTGATTCTTGATCGTGTGGCTTCTTGGACCCGCTTTGCAGCTGTCGAACATTTTTTTCGTTCTTTGATTTATTTTTGCCTCTGCGCCGGGTCTTTTGTATGACGGGTTGGCGCCGAGGAGCATTGTCATTTTCCGCGGCCTGTCAAAGAAGGCGTTGCGTCCTAGCTTTCTCATAAATGGCCATTTCGCGGCTATAGTCATCCCGGGCCTTTTGACCCGCTTCCTTTATTAGCTTGTCTATCTTTTCTTCAAACGACGGACTCGGCATTTTCATGGCGGGACCTCGTTTTGGTTCAGGGTTAGTGTCTTTTAACAGAACATCTCCTTCTTCGTCAAAGTCATGTATGACGTAGCAACCATGAAATCGCTCCCGTTTCTTGGATTGAACATATCCAAGCGCGATCGTTTCCATTCTCCCATTGGGCAATTTTCGTTGAGTTCCGGGTACGTCCCAGATCCTGTGATAGAATTGTGCTTGTCGAGCAGTTTGCTTAAGGGGTACACCTTGGCGCCTCAATAGCCTTTTTAAGCCTTCTGTGTAATATCTGGGCAGTCGGATGGGCTGAAGTCTATCAAGCGTCGAGTCATCACCATGCCAGACTTCTTTCTCCACTTTGGTTTCCGTGGATTGATAAAAGAGGATCGCCTTTTCATCTCTTCGCTTGGGAGGGATGTAGAATGTCTACAGTTCTTGCACACTATAGGTACCAAGCACGTCGAGCTCTTTGTAATGTTCTCGCGGAACCATGGCGATTTGCAAATTCCGATCATCGCCAGCGAAGGCTTGTATTGATGGCCGAACAGAAAATACGGCATTGACCTCATCTTCCGAGTCGCTGCCGAAGATCAACATAGGGGTGGACGGTCCCGGCTTATTGTATTAGGGTGGTCCTGAATAAACTGTCTCTTCTTCCTCCTCGGTATCGCTTCCGAAGACTAGAATAGTGGTGATAGCTTTGTTCTTCGGTTTGTGACATCTCTCCGTGTCTTTGAAATCTGATAAGAAGTATCTTGCATCTTTGTACTTCCGGACTTCATTTACGGAGAATGGGTTCAACTCCCCTATCACAGTATACTCGAGACCATCCTTGAAATATTTCATACACTGATGTTGTGTAGAAGGGATAATGTTGTACTCGTGTAATCAAGGCCGGCCGAGCAAAGCGTTATAGCAGGTCTTAGCGTCAATGACGTGAAACTTGATGTCAGTGACTAGCGGCCCAAAGCGCAGCGTCAGTATCACAGACCCGAGCGTCCGTGATGACTGGGAGTCAAACCAGGAGATGGTGATTTTATCATGAGCGAGGTGCTGGATGCTCATGCAAATTTCCTTCAACACTCTTACATTGAGGAGGTTAACGGAGGACCCATTGTCAACCAAGATTTTTCCTATCTTGATATCATGACAGTATCTGGAGACATAAAGGGGACGGTTATGCTCGCACGTCCCGAGGAGGAGATCTTCATCGCCGAAGGTGATATCGGCTGTGTACACTTCTTCCAGCTCGTTCTTCATCCTTTCTTCGGCGAGGAAAGCTTGGAATTGCTCGGGCTCTTGCAGTGCCTTGATCAAAGAATCTCTCGCCTCTTTGGATAACATAAAGGCGTAGAGAATGCTCAGTTGTGAGGGTAGCTTTCTCAAGTGTGCCAAAACGTTGTAATCCACCTTGTTTTTCTTTGGCGGGTCTTTGGCTGTCAGCTCTTTGACGACTTGGTCATCTAGAGAGATATCCTCAGGGAATTTTTCTTTCCCCTTATCTTTTCTATTCGACCCACTGTTCGCGTGCCCGAGATTCTTTTCTGGCAGCGTACGATTGCGCAGCTGAATATTTTCACAAGTCTTCATTTCTTCCGTTTCGGATGTGGGTTCTTTGAAGAAAGGGCCAAGGGCTATTTCTTCATCAGAATCGCTCCCGAAGGTGAGAAATTGCGATCCCCTGTAGTCAACCATATGATAGTTGCCGGCAGTTCTTTTGCGCTCCTCGGTCGTATTTCTTTGTTCCCGACGAGTTTTGCGTTTCATCCGCTTGAAATGTTGTCGGTGAGCAACATATCCTTGCCACCAGCTTTTAAAAGCGTTGCACTCTTCGGTGGGGTGCGCAATCTTTCGATGATATAAGCAGTAGCTAGGATGTACATCCGCTTCATCAGGAGTGTTTCCTTCAGAGGGTGGCAGCTTCATTCCCATCGATATAGCTTCGGCGAACCTTTTCCTCGTCTTGAACCTGCTTTTATTTGCAGCGGATGTACCTTGATCTGGTGGGAGTGTTTTAACCCTTTCGTCTAGTCGCCGGCATTTGGCCTTTTCAAATACGGCCATCTCGCGCTCCCAATCAGCTTTACTTTTAAGAAGAGCTTCGTTCAGGAATGCATCGATTATTTCGTCTGATGGCCCTAGAAGTTCCGGCTCAGGATCTACCCCCAGTTTCTCTGCGTAAGGAGCTTATTCATCATTTATCGACGAGTGAGAGATCACATGGCAACTTGCCACATAATCTTCAGACTCATCCGACGAGTCTTCTCCATTGTCATCATCTCCGTCCTCACGGACATGGCAGAGAAATTCTTGGAGCGTGACTAGAGTCTGCGCCTTCTGATTATATTCTTCCAGCGCGTCGATATATTTTTGCAGGTCCGTGCACTTGTCACCAGGCTTCACGGGCTTCTTGTCTTTCTTCTTCTTCTTTGAAGACTTTGACGGCTGGATGTGAGCGCTTTGGTTATCACCACCAATTTTTAGAGCTGGGCGTGGTTTCAGCATTCCCTCGATGATCTCTGGTTCCAGTGGATTTTTCTACCTAATCGCCGGGCGTGTTCGGAGGTCCTTCAGCATTCTTTTAGTCTTGGCTGAAAGAACGACCTCCCATGGAGCTTCTTCCACAAAAGAGCATGATGCCCCCGGTGTGTCCGTCCTTTTAGGAGCGTGCGGCTGCGGCGGGCTTACTTTCCAATTCTCGGACAGGGTGAATTTGCCATGTTGGTATTGATCTTCAATCTAGCCTTTAAAGACGAAGCAATATTCAATTGGATGGCTTACCGCTTGATGGTAGGGGCAATAATTGGGATTATTAGCCTCACCGAGATGCAATGGGCGTTTCGGATTCGGCAAATTGATGAGCCTGTTGCGCACCGATAGTTCGAACAGTCTCCTCGTTTTGTCCCGGGGAAACGAATAAGGGCGCTTCATTTTCTCATTATAAAATCGACGTCTCTCATCTAGGCGATCAGTTAATTTTGGACCGCTAGGCAGCTGTTGAGCATTGGCGACGAAGGTCGCTTTCCCTTTCCTTTTTTCATTACGCGGTTCCGGTTTCGAAGAGGAAGGCATGTGGCCCATCTGGTCCATTTGGGCCAGTTTGTCAATCAGGGCTTGGAAAGTGGTGGGCTTGAAAAACATCATAAATTGTGAGATGGTCGCTTTAGGGTTGAGAGTACCCACAAACATGCCTACCGCAGGCGCTTCTTCGATGTGCTGTTCGCACTTCGACCATAAATTTCGCCATCGTATTGCTTACTGGACCCAAGTTTCGCCTGGCTTCTTCCTGGCATTGATCAGTGCCGTGATTGGGGTGCGTTCGCTAGCACTCGCGAAACGCTGGGTAAATAGCACCTCCATCTCTGCAAAAGTTTTGACGGAGTCGTTGGGAAGCTCCAAATACCACTCAAACGCTGTCTCCGACAAACTACCAACAAACTGGCGGAGCAGAAGTTTATCATCACCTCCGGTGTTGCCGCACAAGGCTCTGAATTGAGCCATATGCTGATGCAGATTTCCCGTCCCCTTATATACGTGGAATTTGGGAATCGTATATCCTGGCGGGTACCTTATTTGGTCATACCAGCCTGGATAAGGTCGTCCAGTCTTAACGATCTGTCCAGCCAGTTCATTCATCTGGAGAGCTCGTATTTGTTGAGCAATGTAATCATCCAGAGCGGCCTTGGAGATGGTCTCCTCCTTGGCTGCTGAAAGAGCCGGAGGAGGGTTCGATGTCTCCCCTCTGTCGTCTTCGATGATAACCGGGGGGTCTTCAGCTGGAGGTTCCGGCTGTAACATCATCCCCGCCATATCTTGAAACAAAAGAGCCATTCGTCTTATATTGGCCGCCTGTTCTGCGGCCTCTTTTTCTTTCCTCTCGAGTATTCTTCGGAGGAATTCAGTATCAGTTTCTTGTTCTCGACGCTGCTCTAAGGTTTCTGGATTTTCTTTTGGCCCAGTGAGTGCAGCCATTACAGTCAGCATCTCCTGAAGTTTTTGCTGCTGTTGTTCCTGAACCTTCGTTATCGATCGGGTAAGCGGTCGATGACCCTTAGAAGCACGGCTTTCCTCTTTTCCGGAAGCCATATAAACGGTATGTGTTACCGTTCTCCCAGACTTGGGGCGTTTAGCTTCAGCGTCCTTACGGTTCGCCACGGTCACAGGGGCTTTCTCTGGCCTCCTTCTCTTGTGAGCGGTTGACGTTGAGGGAGCCGTTGCAGCGGGCACCCAGACGGATGACATCTTCTGTGGTACTACGAGGTGGCTCTTTTCTTGATGAGCTTTAATCTTCTTTGATCGGCGAGAGTAATCCTGTTCAATCACCGATTCCTGGACCTGTCTCCAAACTTTGTAAATTTTGGAGAACAGCCGCTGAGGGTGCTGCTTCTGCTTCTTTTCTGAAGCAATCTCCATAGGTGGAGGAGATCTTTTCAGCACGGCAGTCGAAGAGTTCTTGCGAACCCTCCTAAGCGGTTTAAAGTTGTTCTCAATTGGAACAGCAGTAGTGATTTCCACCATGGGAGCTGGCGGAGTCAGTCCGGAAGGGGAATTGCCCCCAGCCTTCTTTACTCGGTGCCAGTGGCGACCTCGAGCGTGTCGAGCGGATGGGATTGTCTCAGTTGTAGGGGTGACTTCATCATGCCCCTTGTTTTGGCAAAGGGTTGTCGCCGGCGTCAGCCTCTTAAAGACCGATGTCCGTTGAGAAGCAATGTCCAATCTGTCAAAGACAGACATCTGGGAAGGGGAAGCAGCTTTGAGGTCCGCTCAGAGCGGAAGCCGGAATGGCCAGCCTTGTGAAGACTGACTTCTTGGCAGGAGAAGCCTCTCCGATGATTTTGTCCACTTGAGCCGGGATGGCTATCCGCTTCGGGATGGCTGCTTCAGGTATCGCAGTCTTGTTGACGTTCTGGCCCAGTCTATTGAAAACTAAGGCATTGAAGTTGGGCGACCCGTTGAGAGGAGCCGCGGCAGTGGTAAGTCGATAAAAGACCGACTTCTTTGGGGCTCCTTGCGACAACAGCGGGGCACTGAAGTTCATCGGTGGGATCATAGTCCTAAAGAACAGCCCGGCGGTGGCCTGAGTTACTTGCTCCACTGGCATTGTAAAAACAGAGGCCGCCTGAGGCCCTTTGGTCATACCTCCAGATGAGGTGGAACGTGAGTTACAGTTGCAGCTGGAGCAGTTAGAGGCCATCTCTTTTTTCTGCACGAAAGCAAAACCAAATCTTAGTACGTCGATCCCAAGGGCAACCATATTAAACCGCGATTCATTCGCGAACACGACACACGAAGCGTGGAATGGAAAGAGGAAGAAGTCCTACCGGGCGTGCCAGAATATGTTCCCCTCCGAACACGGAGATGCAACCGCGTAGGTCCGCCTTGCCTGAATTCGGGGCAGATGCTAATTGGTGCTATCCGTCCACTTCTCCGAAGATACCAAGTTGGTTTATGGCACCGTATATCGAAGGTTTAAACGGATGCGGCTGATGTAGCAGACTTCGTCAGATTCCCCCTCATTTGAGGGGTTTTTTATTGTGAGGACACTCTTCCCTGCAGGCGTAAGCCCCTGCAGTTAATTATGCTACCGCATCGCAGTAACCACTTTCTCCTCCTCTAGATGATCACTTCGTGTCATGAGTGTTTGTTTTGTTTTTGCTTGCCCGTGGATTGTATACGGAGACTAATTTATGTTGTCGCCCGTAGGGCGTGGATTAGTCCAAATCCATATTTTATTAGATTTAGGTTTGGGGTTTAGGTTTAAGCATACGTTAGTCTCATTTGAGACTAAGATCAACTTAAACATCTGTTAAGGATACGTTAGTCTAGTTTTTAGACTAAGATCAACTTAACGGGATCGTTTAGATCCAACAAGAGAATATTTGGCCTCTGTTGTTTAGTTTAGGGACATTGCAGTCGATTACCAGTTTAAGGACATAGTGGTCCAATGTTAGTTTAAGGACATCTCGGTCCAAGGTTAAGGACATCTCGGTCCAAGGTTAAGGACATCATAGTCCGTGGGTTTAAAGGGACCCCACAGTCCGAGATTAAGAACATCATGGTCCATGGGTTTAAGGACCCCACAGTCCGTAGTTTAAAGACGTCATAGTCTATAAAGTTTAAGGACATCGTAGTCCATGGGCTTAAGGACCCCACAGTCCATGGAATGATTGATTATTGGGACTCGTTACCTCTCTGAAGACGTTGAAGGATTACAACGACAAGTATCAAAGGAGTGAAGAGATGTACCCTTGAACCAAAATTGATTGGGAAATCTGTAGTCCAATTTGGAACTAAGATCAATTAATTAGATTATAAGCACATTGGCTCAGTTAAATCTGAATTGAGGACTTATGGCCAACTTGGGCTAAGTCCAATTTCGGTTTAAAATGTTAGACCTTGGTTTGGGCTGTTGAACATTTATCTGGGTTCATCCTCCCATTATTTAGCAATGCTAAACGAGGGTTTGAGGATCTGACAACATTTTGTCTTTTATTGGGCACTGACCATTCATCATGGCTCTGGGGTTTACTTTGAATGTCATATGAAATGATCAAGTTTGGAAGAATACGGTTGGGGTTCAATCAAATGGGAGTCTTGACTCAGAAAGACTTAGCTAATTTGGGCTAAGACTGGTTTGAAACTAGTGTTAAACACTAACACATATTTGACGATCACGTGTTCCCATGTGATGCACTTAAATAGTGTTAAACACTAGAGACAGAATACTCAAAATAGTGTTAAACACTGAAAAGATGAAGCGCTCACGTGAGGACACGTGAGGCACCCTAGGATTAGGCTAAACTTCCTTTATTTTATTCTCAGAATATTCAAATAAGTGTTAAACACATAAGTCTTCACGGTCATCACGTGTGGGCACATGATGGGTACCCATGCATTGATTTATCAAAGTATTTATCAGGGGTCGCGTGGGGACACGTGAGGGCGCCCAAAATCTGTATTGGCTTTGGCGTTATTCCCTTCATTTTTGAGAGCCACGTGTGAGCACGTGAGGCATTGCCTCCAAGCTTTGTTTTTCTTATTTTGAAGAATCTGTTCAAGGGTCACGTGACCTAGTCTTGTTCATTCTTTTTTGCCCATTGAGGATGAGGGTCACATGTTACCACGTGACCAAGTTCTTTACGTGCATGGAGAAGTCTCTTGTTTTAAGAATTAGATTCTTTTATAGGGTTAACCCTAATTCTGTTTAGAGGAATTAAATTCCTATATGTTTGGAAGAATTAAATTCTTATGTAGGGTTAAACCCTAGTTACATTTCGAGGAATTAAATTCCTATGAATTTGAAAGAATTAAATTCTTAAGTAGGGTTAAACCCTGGTTTCATTTGGAGGAATTAAATTACTATGAATTTGGGGGAATTAAATTCCTTAAACTCAATTCTCCCTCTAAGTTTTGGATCTGCATGGCAGAATCTCCCCGATGAGAATTAAATTCTCAACTTGTGGGGATATCAGTTTCTGCGGATCTTCAACCAAAGAAAGAACTAAATTCTTATTCAGAAGAGTTAAACTCTTAATTTGAGAATTAAATTCTCTTTTATTTTATGGAGCTTAGATCTCTTTCCCCTTTCTCACCTAGGGTTTCTTTTCTCTGAAAAGATCTTCTTTTCTCTATTGAGAATTAAATTCTCCTCTCTTTTTTCTCTCTGTTTTAGTTTTTCTCCAAAAAATCCAAAGATCCTTCTCTCCTCTTCTCGGCTCCTATTTATAGTAAAAAGAAAAGAATCAGTTTGTTTAGTCAATCTTTCATTGAAACATTTTAATTGATTTTGTAACCAACATGATCTTTTAGATCACTCAGTGAATTTTATTCACTATTGGCTTTTTTAATCCAAAAGATATTCAGTTTGTTATTCTTGGTGAATTTCAGGAAAATCTTTCCTTGTATAGAATCTTTCTATAAATTGGTGATTTTTAATCACCATTAGATTTTTAATCCAACGGTGCTCCACTTTGCAGAGCACAACCTTTTTGTTTGGAAAGATCTAAGGAAATATTTTCCAGTTAGGGTTCTTGATTCCTTCTTAATTAGAATTTAATTCTATTAGTTCAGAAGGCTTAAAAGCCCATCACGTGTTGACACATGATCCCATGTTTGATCATTTAAATAGAATTTAATTGTATTAATTAAAGAGCTTAGGAACCCATCACGTGTTGACACGCGACCCCCTTGATTAATATTTTAACCAAAATTTAATTCTGCTGTTTTAAAGAACTAAGGAATCATCACGTGTCAGCACGTGACCCTTGGTCACGTGTGAGCACGTGATGCCCCATTGGGGTTTTCCCTTAGTTATTTTATTATACTTTTAATTCTTTTTAGTGGTAAAGGCTCATCACGTGTGGGCACGTGACTCCCGTTGATTGATTGTTTGATTCACTTCTATATTAACAGAGTCCCCAGGAAACCATCACGTGTCAGCACGTGACCCTTGGTCACGTGTGAGCACGTGATGCTCTATTGGGGTTTTTCCCGATATTTTCATGAGGGAACAGGGACATATCATTTGAGTTACATGGAGGATTACATTAATTGATTTCAAACAACTTTAGAATAGATAACCCAGTAGCACAGTTTAGATTTATCCCTGCACGACACATATATTGATACACTTCACTGTTCTATATCTGTGTTTACTTATTACATTCATGTTACTGTTTATGATTCATGCCTGCATATCTCGTGTATCCTGTTCACTTATTATTGTTTGATATCATGACACATTGATGTCTGGGTTTTGCATGGCCCAGATCCTTTATCTCTGTCACAGGCAGTTCAGGAGTATTTTGACCAATAAGCCGAGCAGTGAAAATCTTGTTAGTTGCTAGTTAGTTTAGTTTTATTTCGCATTTTCATTCCTGATGTGAGCCCGTATTATGGGACGTACTTTCCAGATTATTATTGTTTATTGGATCTATTGCTTCCGCATATTATTTCTTGACTCGTTATTTCTGGCCCATGGACATGTACTAGATAGTTTCTTTTATTTTTCCTGTTCTTGATATCTCTAGACAGTCGTAATGTGACTGTGGAGGGATGTTTCCTAGCCACAGGTAGTATGGTTGGCTCTGTCACATGCCGATCTTAGCGCACTCTGGGAAGCGGGGCGTGATAGGGTTTGTTTGGTATCAGAGCCATAGGATATAGGTTAATCGGGTTTGATTCTTTAGTAGTTGGGTATTGGACCCAATACACGAATCAGAATACTCGTAACTAGGAGCATGTCCTGCATTATTGCTATCTTGCCGTCCTTGAATCCATAACTATCTTGCTTCTTGTATCCTGTATATTGAATCTTGTTCATCTTGCTAATCATCTTCGGTGTTTTGGCATCAGAATCATGGAGGACAGAAATCTGAGATCGTACCAGAGGCGTGTTGATGACGCCGCTTTACTTGGAGTATTTCGTGGGATGCTGGAGAACCGGAAGCGGCAGACCGAGCTGAACCAACGGCAGGCTGAAGCCTTTCAGGAAGGTTTGCGGACCGTCCAGCAGTCCGTAAACAATGTTGTGGCCAAACCAGTAGAACGTATGGGTACCGTGGCGGATTTCAGGAGACTTGGTCCGTCCGTCTTCACTGGTCTGGAGGAGCCGTTGCCGGCGGAGCAGTGGCTGGTTGATACGGAGAATTTGCTCGTTGCGGCACAGATTCCAGAGGAAAAGATAGTGGATGTTGTACGCATCCAATTGGTTGACTATACCCGTGAATGGTGGCTTGTGGAAGAGACCCGCTTGCCCAAGCCGATCATTTGTACAGTTTTTTCGAAGAGTTTCTTGGAGAAGTTCTTCCCGCAGACTGCACGGGAGGAAATGGAAGAAAAGTTTATCAGTTTGAAGCAGAACGGCATACCCGTGGATGTACATGCGACTGAGTGGACACGGCTCAGTAGATTCGCTGGACCTTTGGTTGCCAACGATGCTGATAGGGCAAGGAGGTTCATGCGCAGTTTGGACGTGAAAATCCAGAAGCACATCATATCTCTTGGATTGACCACTTTTTCGCAAGTGCTTAAAGCGGTCCGAGAGCAGCAGAGCTTATCGATGAAGACTGGGGGTACACAGCAGCAGGAAGTTGCAGTGCGGAAGCCGGCGTTTGCGCCGAACCGAGCGCCTATACGTAGAAGTATTCCGGTGAACCGACGTGGCGTAGTACCGATGAAGAATCCCGTCGTACCCGAGCAGAGAGGAAGAATGATGTGTGACTTTTGCCATCTACCCGGACATCAGCAGAAGGATTGTCGGAGGAAGCTTGGACTTTGTTTGGTTTGCGGATCAACTGACCATACTATCAGTGTTTGCCCGTCAAAGCTTCGTTTGAAGGATGATGTTCAGAGGCCACCGCAGAGGCAGTTTCAGGGGTAAAAGCAGTTAACTTAGGGACCCAATCAAGCTCGAGCCTTTACCTTGACGGCTGAAGAGGCCAAGGCTTCAGAGGAAGTTGTTTTAGGTATCCTACTTGTTCATGATTTTCCTGCATTAGCATTATTCGATTTTGGTGCATCCCATTTTTTTTATGTCGTCCAAGTTTATTGCTGCACACTCAATTCCTTGCACGACCCTATCTAGTTGTTGGGACATACACACTAGGAATGGGAAGATCATAGCTAGTAGAGAATGTAAGGATTGTTCAGTTGTTGTTTGTGGACGGGAGTTATTTGCAGATTTCTTGGTGATTGATACCGGCAGTTATGAAGTTGTCTTGAGAATGGATTTTCTCGGCACTTTCCACGCTCACATTGATTGTAAGGCAAAGAAAGTGATTTTCCAGATTTCCGAACACCCGGAGTTTGTTTTTACTGGACGAAACAGTTTTGTTGGGCCAATCGAGTTTAGGGCTAGGCCGATAAGCAATGTTCTTTCGTCAATGGAAGTTGATAAGGAGGAAGCGCCAGCTATAGTTTGAGAGTTCATGGACGTGTTCGAGGAAATCTCGGGTTTACCACCAAAACGAGATGTGGAGTTCGCGATCGATCTTGTTCCTGGTGTAGCGCCAATCTCAAAGGTGTACTATCCAATAGCACCAGTGGAGTTAGAAGAAGTCAAGAAGCAGGTTACCGAATTAATTGAGAAGGGTTGGATTCGCAGCAGCAATTCACCTTGGGGAGCTCCAGTTCTTCTAGTAAAGAAGAAAGATGGCACAAGGAGGATGTGCATCGATTATCAAGAATTAAACCGGGTGACTATTAAGAACAAGTACCCGATCCCTCGCATTGGCGAATTGTTCGAGCAACTCAGTGGCACGAGGGTATTCTCGAAGCTGGATTTGCAGTCCAGATATCATCAAGTTTGAGTTAAATCAGAAGATATTTGCAAGACTGTGTTCCGAACTCGGTATGGACATTACGAGTATTTTGTGATGCCATTCGAAGTCACGAATGCACCGGCGATATTTATGGACTTGATGAACCGAATCTTTTCACCGTTCTTGGATCAGTTTATAGTGGTGTTCATTGATGATATTCTGGTCTACTCGAGGAGCATAGAAGAGCATGCAGAACACTTGAAGATCTCATTGCAGACATTGAGGCAAGAAAGATTATATGCGAAGATGATCAAGTGTGAGTTTTGGTTTGAAGAAGTGAAGCTTTTGGGGCATGTCGTATCCGGAGATGGAATCGCAGTTGACCCTGAGAAGAATGCAATAGTTCAAGATTGGCCGATTCCGAAGAACGTAGCAGAGATCAGAAGTTTTCTTGGACTTGCCGAATATTACAGAAGATTCGTGGAGAATTTTGCCCATTTGGCTGAGCCTTTGACCAAGCTTACGCGCAAGGAAGTACCGTTTGTATGGACGGATAAGTGTGAGTCAGCTTTTGAGGCATTGAAGCAGAGATTGATAACCGCTCCTATTTTGACCGTACCAAACAGTTCCGAAGGATTGGTGATTCACAGCGACGCGTCTGGAAAAGGTTTGGGATGTGTTTTGATGCAGCATGGGAAAGTAATAGCTTACGCATCGAGACAGTTGAAGACTAATGAGAAGAATTACCCAACGCATGATTTGGAGCTAGCAGTTGTGATTTTCGCTTTGAAGATTTGGAGACACTACTTATTGGGTGAAAGGGTCGAAGTATTAACTGATCACAAAAGCCTAAAGTACGTGTTCACACAAAAAGAGCTTAATATGAGGCAGCGTAGATGGTTGGAGCTGATGGCTGACTAATATAGTGTTGAATGCGCTTAGTCGGTTGCCAGCAATTCAGATGTTGACTGCACAGAAGAAGCTTATCGAAGACTTTCGGAGATTTGATTTGGAGATTGTGCTACCGCATTCTTCGGGACAGTTGATGCAGCTGCAAGTACAGTCATCGTTGATCGATAATATTAAAGCAGCGCAGTCGCAGGACCCAAGATTGCAGAAGTTTCGAGAACAGGTTGAACCTGGATTTCGAACGAACTTGTTGATTCATGAAGATGGTTCGTTGCGATATGGTAGCCGTTTGTGTGTGCCAAAAGGAGATATTCGCGAAGAAGTAATGAAGGAGGCACACAGTTCCGTGTATTCCGTACATCCAGGAGGCACGAAGATGTACCGCGATCTACGACAGCATTTCTGGTAGGAAGGCATGAAAAGGGAGATTGCTTGCTTTGTAGCGAAGTGCTTGGTGTGTCAGCAAGTTAAGGCTGAACATCAAAGGGTTGCTGGTTTATTGCAACCACTTCCGATTCCTCAATAGAAGTGGGAACATATAACCATGTATTTCGTGACAGCTTTACCGCAGAGTCCAAAGGGCAACAATACAGTTTGGGTGATTGTTTATCAATTGACCAAGGCAGCTCATTTCATACCATTTCGAGTTGGTCAGTCAACGGAAGCGTTGGCAGAACTGTACATGCAGGAGATTGTGAGATTGCATGGAGTACCTGTAAGCATCGTGTCCGACCGTGACACCCGATTCTTATCGCCCTTCTGGAGGAGTTTACAGGAAAGTTTAGGGACGCGATTGAAGTTTAGCATAGCTTATCATCCCCAGACAGATGACCAATCGGAGAGAACGATCCAAACTCTTGAAGACATGTTGAGAGCTTGCATGCTGGATTTCAAGGCTTCGTGGGAGGATCATCTACACTTGGTGGAGTTTTCATACAACAACAGTTTTCAGGCGACTATTCGGATGGCTCCATTCGAAACTTTGTATGGTCGCAAGTGCCGTTCACCTGTTTGTTGGGACGATGTTGGAGAACGAAGATTGTTGGGACCGGATTTGATCGTGCAAACGGTTGAGAAAGTTAATACTATCCGGAATCACATGAAAGCAGCAGAAGATCGACAGAAGAGTTGGGCCGACACATCGAGAAGACCTCTAGAGTTCGTTGTTGGTGATCTTGTGTTCTTAAAGATATCACCGACTAGAGGAGTGATTCGTTTTGGGAGTTGAGGGAAGCTTAGTCCTCGATTCGTAGGGCCTTTCGAGATTTGGAGCGTGTTGGAGAAGTGGCTTATCGATTGGCGTTACCACCATCTTTGGAGAATGTTCATGACGTGTTTCATATATCTCAACTCCGTAAGTATGTTCGAGATGAATCACATGTGCTGGATAATTCGGAGCTGACTATAAGAGAGGATTTGACCTTTGAGGAATAACCGATATCGATTGTTGATCGAAGAGAAAAGGTCCTTAAGAACAAGGTTATCCCTCTCGTACTTGTTTCTTGGGAAAATTGCTCGCACAGAGAATCGACTTGGGAACGAGAAGACGAGATTCGACAGAAGTTTCCACACCTATTCTTGTAGATTCTTGATTCTTTATCTTTTCTTGTTCCTGGAATTTTGAGGACGAAATTCTTTTTGTAGTTGGGTATAATGTAACATCCTAATTCATTTATACCAATTCTAGTTCATGTATTTCTTTATTTATGGTATTTTCCTGATTTACTGTGTTTTGGGTGCGAATGGTGCTTTGACATTTTATTGCATCCGACCCGGCCCGCTTGCTTGAAACCAGTCTTGATTCATGTCTATAATTTATCCTGACTTATTACGTAAACTTATGCACTTTCATTTTAATTTATACATCTTGCATACTGGTATTTTATCTGGCATTTGCATTTTACAATATAACATTTTAAGTCACAAAAAATATTTTAGAAATACAATGCATGGCCTGTGTGATACCCCTAACCCCGTGGTAGCATCCACGCATTTTGTTCTCGTCCCGTTCAGTGAAACGGACTTGTTTGGATGGCTACGCGCACGTACGTGCATCCGTCCTTGGGGGTATGCATTTTCGTTATCCGGACATCCAATTTTAGTTTTGGTCGACACATATATTTTTCATATTTTGAAACTAAATTTTTAGACCCGACTCGGGCGTGTTTTGGACTAAGTTTGTTTTTGCTAGAAAATCAAATTTTATTGATATAATATTTTTATTAAAAAATAAATCGACAGTTTAAAATATTTATAACTTACAAATCTTTTTTAAAATTAAATCCCAACCTCATTAAAAACCTTATCTCAGTCTCTCTCCTCTCCTGCAGACCCCACCTCTCTCTCTTTCTCTCTCTCTCTCTCTCTTTCTCTCTCCGCCTCGCTGTCTCTCTCTCTCTCACTCCTTTCTCTCTCCTCTTGCGCTCTCTCTCTCTTATCGCGAGTATTGTGCATTTCTCGATTGTGGTCACCGCCTCCTCCTTACACTCACCTCCCTTCTTTCTTTTCTTCTCCTTCTTCTTTAAAACCCCGAGCCCTCGTCATGAGAACCCGCAGCCTCCTCAAACCCTAACCCTAAAACTCCTCGCTGCCCTCAATCTTGACCTCAACCCTCGTCTCCATTCCCTCCTCCTCCTCCTCATATCCTTCTTCTTCTTCTCGAGCACCCTGCACCCACAGAACCGAGAACCCATCACCACCACCCTGCACACCTCCATCGCCGCCGATCACCTCCACCTTCATCACCTTCTCCTTCTCCTTCTCCTCTCCCACTCCTCTGCACTTCTACTTCCTACACCAAGGAGCCTGCACACCCGACCCTAACTGCACCATCACTACAAACCCTAACCCCAGCCTTCTCCTCACTGGCGCACCTCACCGCCATTGATCTCGTCGCCACCATCTCGTCTCCCTAACCCCAGTGCACAACCCCAGTAAGCCTCATTCCTTCCCTCTTCTTCTTTCTCTTCTTCTTTACTTTTTCTTTTCTTGTTCTTGAATCTTGGAATTGCAGCGATCGCCGGAGTTGAGAGTCACTGCAGTTCCAGACGACCCAGTGGACGTACCTTACCTTCGTGATCACCCTCTTGCATTGTTAGACCTGTCTCGTGTGCCGTGCGTGCGTTGCGACGTTTTACCAACGTCGGACGTGCCGTACATATCCGTTTCGTAATCCATCGAGGCAAGTTAATCTTGCTACATGTTATGTTACTGTATTTACATCTATTTGAATAAATATAACACTTGTATTTTAAATCATGCATCCCATGTTATAGTTTTATAGTTTTACGACATCCGTTTGCATCCATATCGTTATTTACATATCTAGATGCATGCTAATTCATCTTGCTACATGCTAGGTATAGTATTGTGCATCTATATGAGTAAAGTGTTACCCGTTTATCACATTGTGCATCCATATTACAATTTTACAGTTTTCGGATACCCGTTTGCATCCATATCATTTAAAATATATATAACTGCATTTATAGATCTCATTAATTCATATTATTATCGTAGTAACACCCCAGACTTAATAATGTGCATCCCACTTAGTAATGGAACTATAAATGTAACCCTAATCGGTGTTTGTGCATCCATACCATTAATTGTATACATATTTGCATTCCATGTCATATTATTACATATTATTGTTTTATTAGTACCCCATGCTTGATATTGTGCATCCTACATAGTCATGATGTAACCCCTGATAAATGTTTATGCATCCATACTTTTATTTGTGCATCCGTACTTGCTACAGTTTTATTATGAGCATCCGCTTGACACATATGCACTACCTGTCATGACCTGATATACCATTGCTTGACTTGATACCTGATCTTGTTACTAATGCCGACAATCTTGACTTTTTGTCCCTACGGACATATCTTGTTGTCTATTTAGACAAACCTGTACCTGCTTGATCCTATGTTGGCATTAGCTCCATATTTATCAATACCTGACTTGAACACATAACCTTGGGGGTATGGGGAAATCAAAAGTGTAAATTAAAGTGTAACTTAAAAAAGTATTACTTGATCCGTAGTCCCGGGGGGTAACGGGACAGAGCCATTCATGACTCTTACATATTCTTGATCCGTGGTCCCAGGGGGTAACGGGACAGAACCACTCTTGGTTCACATATTCCTGATCCGTGGTCCCGGGGGGTAACGGGACATATCCTTTGAGTTATATGGAGGATTACATTAATTGATTTCAAACAACTTTAGAATAGATAATCCAGTAGCACAATTTAGATTGATCACTGCACGACACATATATTGATACACTTCACTGTTCTATATCTGTGTTTACTTATTACATTCATGTTACTGTTTATGATTCATACCTGCATATCTCGTGTATCCTGTTCACTTATTATTGTTTGATATCATGACGCACTGACGTCTGGGTTTTGCATGGCCCAGATCCTTTATCTCTGTCGCAGACAGTTCAGGAGTATTTTGACCAACAAGCCGAGCAGTGAAGATATTGTTAGTTGCTAGTTAGTTTAGTTTTATTTCTCACTTTCATTCCTGATGTGAGCCCGTATTATGGGACGTACTTTCCAGATTATTATTGTTTATTGGATCTATTGCTTCCGCATATTATTTCTTGACTCGTTATTTCTGGCTCATGGACATGTACTAGATAGTTTCTTTTATTTTTCCTGTTCTTGATATCTCTAGACAGCCGTAATATAACTGTGGAGGATTGTTTCCTAGCCATAGGTAGTATGGTTGGCTCTGTCACGTGCCGATCTTAGCACACTCTGGGAAGCGGGGCGTGACACTCCCACTTAACTGGCACTGATCTGGTTTCAAGGTTATTAAAGAGCTGTTAGAGGATTTATCCCGCAATTTATCTCTTGGCAGTTAGGAGCGGGTCCAGTAACTTGTCCTAGGTAACCCTAAATCTAGGTTGTTTGCGTAGTTTCGTTTGTGATTTGTTAGAATCTTTAGTTTTAAAAAAAAGGTAAAAAAAGAATAGGTGACGAACATGCTAAACCAACTTTATATGAACTATATTATCCAGTTAATCCAACACATGCCGATCATATTAGAATGAATAAATATAGGAGCGGTTACAATTCACCTTAGACATCCACAACCGAACCAACATTCACTTATTCCAATTTCATAGACCAATACTAATTTCAATCATACTCATACTATTGTGTTGGACCTCCTTATAACAATATCCAATTAGATTCTTATCAACCATACCAAACTTTCACACTTTCATTAGATATTGATAATGATGACTTGTCACATCCCGGTATACGAAAAGGGGGCGCGGCGAGGCCCGCTACGTATTTACTCAGAAGTAAACACGCTAAGTGTAACTAAGCAATATAAAATAAAGTACACAAGAGACAGGAATGTAAATGAACAACAATTTTATTTATTAAACATTCTTTTACAGGTACAACTGAAATATAAATACATGAATAGAAAGCGATACTTAAACAATGGCATAACTGAAATGAAATAAATATGTACAAGTGTGTAAAGCTCCGGGTCGAAAGTAAACTACTCCAAATCCTTAGTACTGAGCTCGGTCTCTAATGCGTCCAAATCACCTGACAACATTCCACAAAAAGAAGAAAGGAATGTCGTCAGCGAACAATCGCTCGATAAGTCCCAAAGATGAGTAGAGATGGAATAGACAGAAAGAGAATAAGACTAGTAATGTTTGATTATATTGTTAACGTGGTTGTTTGTATCTTGGTACATAATATGCCAGTGTATACGAGAGGAGTCCTACTATTCCGGAGACTAAGGTATACGGAGCACAAGGAACCGTTCAGCCATGGTACAACGGCAATGGATATTCAGGTTAGGTGTATTAAGATTACAGTCTTGTGCCACTTCTAACACATTCCGTACCAATCTACCCCTTATAAACCCCGCGATATCTTTTTTTTTTATTTTATTATTTTGTTATTTAGATGGATGACTTACCGAAACCATGATATCAGTAAACAGAATGGATATAAATAGAAAGTCATGTAGACGGGGTATATCCATGGTTCGGTTCGGTCAATATAGATTGAATAGACGGATTCATGGATTCATGTTGTATTTTAGTTTATACTTGAATCATATTCAAGTCAGATTGATTAGATTGAGACTCAGTCTGAGTCGGATACTTTGAAAAGAACTTGAAATCCTGAATTAATTTTGATGTTATCGGTAACTGCTGCACATGGATGGCAGGATTTGTATCTTTTTCCAAGACAATTACCGTGTTGATAACACCGTTTGTTAGATTGTCTACCTTAGATAGGAAAGCACCCACATTCTTCGGCTCCTTGAGGCTCAAGAGAATTGGTTCCGCTTAAATCTATATTTACTAGGGTCGTTATTGTAATTTAGCATAACTTGGGGGAGTTTTATGTAAAAATAGTTTTGATATATTTTCAAAATACACCTAAAGTATTTAATTATCATCTTTAAGGGTTTCATAGATGTATATTTTATAAAAGTGACATTTCAAGTGAGTAGAACCTAATTTTCATTGTATATAGTATTTTATTGAAATATTGGAATTGTTTTGTATTTAGATGGTATTTTCATGTAATGGTGGTTCTTTTGATTTAGAAAACTTGGAATATTTATATACTATAATTAAAATAAATATTTTTATATATTTAATATAAAAAAATTATTTATTTTTTTAGAAATCTCATTTTCTAAAGAAAAATGCATTAAAATTCCATCGAGGTCGAATGCTCCTTTCAGAGGTCTGCATCTCACTCTACTAGGCCCGAGAATGTGCGATAACCTGCACCATTCCGAATGGGGTCCCCAAAAGTGGGTTGTAGAGGTGCAATTGCAAGGAATTGATTAATACACTTTTTAAGAAATGGTTTTGCAAGTTGATGGTATTTATATATAATGTTGTATTATCCCATAACTAATGTCCCAAATTTTCATCATGCTATGTCAAATATGTGTGTTGTGATAAGGTAGGTCATTACCTTGTGAGTTATCTAAAGGTAATACAAGTATTATAATGATTTATGTCGAAACTAAAGTATGTGGTATTTTACCGTAAAAATACGATAAAAGTTGCATAAATTATTCTTTTGAGATGAAACTTGTTTTAATATGTTTGTTAATGTTTTTTTAAACATTATATGAGAGTATGGTATTTTATTGATTAAGAAAAATACAATTTTTAAAGGAAAACCGAATCGGAAGTCGGATTAACTCCGCTTCCATCGGGTTTTAGAAATGAAGGTTTTTATAATAGGAGAAGAGAGGGGGGAGGGGACTTACTGGCTAGAGAACAAGATAGGAGAGAGGGGAAGGTAAGGAAGGCGTCAGGGCGTCGTTTCGTCGCCGGAATCTTTTCGGAACTTCGCCGGAACATCACCCTTTACTAACTCCACCTGCACACTATAAGGACTTGAGAATTTTTAAGAGTTTTGGCAAGGAATTTCTAAGTGAGGATGGGTGAAATGGAGTGTGGTATTTATAGGAAAAATTAGGGTTTAGAGAGTTAAAGAATGCATTAAAATTTGCATTATAAATTGGATTAAAGGATATTTTATTGTTCTCTGGATAAATTCAGAGCAAACAAATAACATGAGGGTAGTGGGGTAGGCCAAGGGGTGCTCGGGTGAAAATATGAGGAGCATCCCCTAGGGAAGGCCCGGCGGTGCCGGTCTAGGAGGCCATCTCGTCGGTCCAAATCCGGTGGTTGGTGTTTAGATCGTCGCCACGTGTCCCCGTCGCCTCATATACCCTAGTGCACATGTTTATTTATTCTGTAACTTATCATATTACGTGTAGTGCACGTGCAAACCCTTGGGCTTCTAAAAGATTGTAACAACCCTAAACTTTCTGTACAATTTTTTTTTCAAAAATACAGAAAGGGGTACTTTTGCCTGAGCATAAGTTATAAGTTTGATTTGCTTTTTAACAGCAAGAAGGAGCTTGTAGCTCATTGGTTAGACTTTGCACTGTTGAACCAAAGCACCAGAGTTCAAATCACATCAGCCACACATTATTTTTAATTTGATTTCTTTTAATCTTTTTAGAATCCCAAGAGTCTACACGTGCATAACTCTTAAAAACCAATAGTCACACATAAAACAAACGAGTCCAGGAGGTAGACTAAAAGACAAACGACACGTAGCGACGACCCCAGCCCTGACTCGGCCGATTCGGGCCGGCGACTCGGCCGGTCCTACTCGGTCCAAACTCCAATTTTCTTCAACTCCTGTGACCTTTGGCCTACCCCTATTAACCCTGTACTATTTAAAATTTCTGCACATTTACAGAGCAATTTAAAACCACATTTAATCCATTTTTTAATACAATTTTATCATATCCTTTCATCTACCCTAAACCCTAATTTTTCCTATAAATACCACACCTAAACTCATCCTTCCTCACTTCCAAATCTCTGTCCAAACTCTCAAGAAAATTTCATAGACTTTTTGTGTGCAAGTGGAGTTAGCAAAGGGCGAAGCTCCGGAGAACTTCAAACGGCGATCCGAGAAGATTCCGGTGACGAAACGACGCACCGGTGCCTCCTACTTCTTCCTTTTTCTCTTCTCTTGAATCTAATCCAGTAAGTCCCTTCTCCCCCTTCTTCTTACTATTCTAAAAATTTAGAATTCTAAAACCCGACGGAAGTAGAGTTAATCCGACTTCCGCTTCGGTTTTTCCTTAAAAATAATATTTTTCTTAAACACAATAATATCAAACCCTCACATCATGATCATTAAACATTAACAAAACATATTGACAAGTTTCATACCAAAAGAATTCATATTTCAATTTTTATAGCACTTTTACAGAAAAATACCATATAGTTTAGTTTCGACATAAAACATCATTACCCTTGCTATACCTTTAGATAGTTCACGAGGTAATGACCTACCTCCTCACAACACTTATATGTAACATAGCACGATGATCTTTAGGAACATGGTTTTGGGAAAATATGATTTTACACAAAACTACCTCAAACTGATAAAAAAACATTTTTCTACAATATATGTATTTTTAACAAATCTTTGCAATGTGCCGCTACAACCCGTTTTGGGGAACCCGTTCGGGATGGTGCGGATTATCACACATCCTCGGGCTTAGTAGTGCGAGATGCAGACCTCCGCAAGGAGCATACGGTCTCGAAAGATTTAAAAGTACAAATATCTTAAGAAAATGAGATTTCTAGAAAAATAATAAATTATTTTATAAATATATATATGTATCATCAAAATATCTATTTTTGATATAGTATAAATATTCCAACTTTTTCTAAATAAAAAAGAATCACTTTACATGAAAATACCATGCAATTCCATACAAGTTCAATACTTTACAATTAAATACCATATATTATAAAAAATAGGTTTTATTCACTAGAAATGTCACGATGATAAAATATTCATCAATGAAAACTTTAAAGATGATAATAAAATACTTGAGGTGTATTTTGAAAATTATACAAAATTATTTTTATATAAAACTCCCTCAAGTTATACTAAATTACAATAAGGACCCTAGTAAATATAGGTTTAAGAGGGACCGGTCTCTTGAGCCTCAGGGAGCCGGAGATATAGGTGCTTGCCTATTTAAGGTAGACAACTTAACAAACGTTGTTATCAATACGGTAATCATCTTTGAAAAAGACACAAATTCTGCCGTCCATGTGTAGCGGTTATCGATAATATCAAAACTTAATTCAGGATTTCAATTTCTTTTCTAATTGTCTGACTCAGACTGAGTCTCAATATAATCAATTTGACTTGAATGAGATTCAAGTGTATATATAACAATTGAATATGAATCAATGAATCTATATAATCAATCTGTTCAATCTATTCAATCTGTATTGACTGAACCGAACCATGGATATGCATCCATCTATATGATTCTCCAGTTACATCCATTTACTGATATCATGGTTTCGGCAAGTCATCCATCTATACAATCTATAATACAAAACAATACAATTTGCAATACAATACAAACAATACAATCAAAGTATCGCGGGGTTTAAAGGATAGATTGGTACGGAAGGTGTTAAAAGTGGCACGAGACTGCAACCATTAAGACACATAACCTGAATTCAATTGCCCTTATTCCGGGTTTTATCACGGAGCCTTGTACTCTTGATTCCGTTCACCTTAGTCTCTGGTCTATTGAGATTTCTCTCGTATACACTGGCATCCTCTGTACCAAGTTACAAACAACAGCGTTAACACTAAATACAACATTATAACAATATAATACAACTTTAAAAGTTACACACTCTCTCTCTCTCTGTCTATTCTATTTCTCCCTCATTTTTGGGACTTACCGAGCGATTTGTTCGCTGACGACATTCTCTTTCTTCTTCTTTGGAATTTCGTCAGGTGTTTCGGACTCACTGGAGATCGAGCCTAGCAGTGAGGATTTTGACCAGCTAGCTTTCGACCTAGAGCTTTAGATTCATTATACACATTTACATTCTGTATTTTCCATTTCTGTTATACCACTGTTTAGGCATTGCTTTCCATTCCATATATTTACTTTTCAGTTGTATTGTAAAAAGAATGTTAATAAATAAAGTTGATGTTCATTTACGTCCTGTCTCTTGTGCATTTTATTTATATTGCTTAGATACGCTTAGCGTGTTTACTTCTGAGTAAATACATAGCGGTCTCGTCGCGTCCTCTGCCCGTATACTGGGAAGCGGGGCGTGACAAAGATTAAAAGAAAATCAAATAAAAAGATAATGTGGATGGAGGGATTCGATCACAGGAGCTATGTCACAGCAGTGCAAGGCTTTACCAATGAGTTACAAGTGCTTTCTTGCTGTTCAAAAGTAAAACAAATACTTATAGTGTACACAGGATTGCAAATACTCCATTTGTACATTAACTTTTAAACAATTTTCTGTACATTGAAATTGGAGTTGTTACAATCTACCCTCCTTACAAAAATTACGTCCTCGAAATTTACAATTATTTTAAAAGACTAGTTTACAAATAAATGAGGGTATCTTGCACGCATGTCGTCCTCACGTTCCCATATCGATTCTCCTGGTGAATCTTTTCTTCACATCACTCGAACCAAGTTGATTTCTCTGTTCCGAAGTGACTTCACCTTTCTATCCAGGATCTCAACAGGTTGTTGCTCACAAGATAAATATGGTTGTACAGTGAGCTCGGAGTGATCAAGAATATGGCTGGGGCCACTCACATACCTTCTGAGTTGGGATATGTGGAACACATTGTGCACGCCTTCCAATGAAGGTGGAAGTGCAAGATGTAGGTGATCTTCCCACGATCCTTCGAAGTCTAGCATACACGCTCTTAGCATATCTTCTAAGATCTGAATAGTTCGCTCAGACTAACCATCTGTTTGTGAATGATAAGCTATACTGAAGTTCAGACTTATTCCCAAGCTCGCTTGCAGATTTTGCCAAAATTGCGATCGAAATCTAGTGTCACGATCGGAGACAATGCAAACCGATACTCCATGTAATCTCACGATTTCATGCATTAGTTCATGGTTATCAGAGATAGTACATATTTGAAGATTTAAAATCTTACTTTGATTCTTACATCCATGTACTTCTTTGCTAATGTCTCGGAAGATTGGCCAATTCGAAAGGGAATAAAGTGAGCCGACTTTGTAAGTCAATCCACAATAACCCATACCGCATCGTTACCTTTTGTGCTGCGAGGAAGTGCAGTCACAAAATCCATTGTGATTTATTGCCACTTCCATTCTGGGATAGGTAACGGTTGAAGTAAACCAGCAGTCCTGTGATGTTCAGCTTTTACTTGCTGACACACCAAGCATTTTGCGACGCTTCTGGCTACTTCACGCTTCATTCCATGCCGCCAGTAATTTTAACGCAGATCTTTATACATCTTTTTACCTCCATGATGTACTGAATAAGAAGAGTTGTGAGCTTCTTTCATAAACTCTTCTCGCACAGAACCTTTTGGCACACACAATCTACTGCCGTATCTCAAAGACCCGTCTTCATGGATGATGAAGTCTGTTCGAAGTCCACTTTCAACTTGTTCTCTGATCTTTTGCAACTTAGCATCACTTGCTTGAGCTGCTTTGATCTAATTGACAATGGTAGATTGAACTTGTAAGTTCATCAAACTTGAAGCGTTACCTGGCTTGATCACTTCAATCTCCAGCTGATGCAAATCTTGTTGAAGCTTCCACTGTGCGGTGAGATTCAACGCTAATGGTTGGCGACTAAGAGCATCCGTTACTATATTCACCTTCCCTGGATGATATTGTAGGTTGATGTCAAAGTCCGCCATGAGTTCTAACCATCTTCTCTACCGCATATTCAACTCTTTCTGAGTAAACACATATTTCAGACTTTTGTGGTCCGTGTATATGTCCAATCGTTCACCAAGAAGATAATGGCGTCAAATCTTGAGTGCAAAGATAACGGCCGCCGACTCCAAATCATGTGTCAGATAATTGTGCTCATGAATCTTCAGCTGTCTTGAAACATAAGCTACAACTTTACCATGTTGATGTAGAACACATCCTAATCCCTTACCGGATGCATCACAATGCACTTCGAAGCCTCCAGATTCATCCGGTATAAAGAGAATAGGTGTTGATGTCAATCTTGACTTGAGTTCTACGAAAGCTCGTTCGCATGCTTCTGACCACACGAATTCTTCATATTTACGTGTGAGCTTGGTCAGGGGTGTTGCAATCTTCAAAAATCCTTCAATGAACCTTCTGTAATATCCTGCTAAACCCAAGAAACTTTGAATGTCCTTTACTGACTTCGGTGTCGGCCATTCGCTTACTGCTAATACTTTAGCTGGATCCACAGAGATTCCATCACCTGATACGATATGTCCAAGAAAACCGACTTGATCTAGCCAAAACTCGCACTTGCTGTACTTGGTATAGAGTTGATGTTGTCGTAAAGTTTCCACGACAATTCATAGGTGCTCGGCATGCTCTTTCCGACTCTTATAATACACCAGGATGTCGTTGATGAAGATGACAACAAACCTGTCTAGGTACTCTCGGAAAACTTGATTCATTAGGTTCATAGTCGGTGCGTTGGTCACTCCAAATGGCACCATAAGAAATTCGTAATTTCCATAGCGATTTCTGAAAGCCGTTTTATGGATATCAGATTCTTTGACCTTCACCTGATGATAACCCGAACGAAAATCTAACTTGGAGAATACGCAAGATCCACTTAGCTGATTGAACAGATCGTCGATGTGTGGGAGTGGATACTTGTTCTTTATAGTTACATCGTTCAAGGCTCTATAATCAATGAACATTCGATATGAACCTTCTTTCTTCTTCACAAGTAGAACTGTAGATCCCCAACTTGAAATGCTGGGACGAATCCATTCTTTCGCCAATAATTCGTCCAACTGAGTACGGACCTCCTTCAAACGTTCAGGACTTAACCGATACGGTGCTTTGATCACCGGTTGTGCTCCAGGTACTAAATCAATGCTGAATTCAAGAGCTCGATTGGGAGGCGAACATGATATGTCTTCAAGTAATACATCGTCGAACTCTTGAACTACCTCTGGCTTCGATCCTTCCTCCGGTTGAAGTGTTGCAATAACCGCCTTCTTCGGTTTTGCCTTATATGTGCTTGGCTCCAGAGTACGGTCTTCACTTTTGAAATGAAAGACCGGATGTTCTGGAATCTCAAACGCTACCCTCCTTTGACGATAATCGATGCTAGCGTAAAAAGTTCCGAGCCAATCCATACCCAAAATGACATCAAAATTCGGTATGTCCAGCACCTTGAAATCAGCATAGAATTCTCTGCTGCATACGACCACTGGACACAGATCGTATCACATTACTGCCTTTAGAACGTCGTTCTCTGAACTGATATTCTAGCTGGATACAAGAGGTTTGACTAGAATCGCATGAGTTCGGACGAACCGTTGCGACATAAAGCAATAAGATGCTCCAGTATCGAAGAGTGCTGGTGCAGGAAGTGAGGCTACTAAGATTGTACCTAAGTTATGTGGGATATGTTTTAGGTATAAGGAAAAGATATATAGGTATGTATATAGACTGAAAATAAGGCTTGAAGAGAAAGTGTTACCAGTGATGACTTGCCAGTGGCCTCAGCTTCTTCCACAGTCATTGTGAAAGCCTGTCGCCTCGGTACGTTCCTCCTTGCTGGAGGTGAATTTCTCTGTCCGTCCCTTTGTACTTGAGGTATGTTCCGTTGAGCTTGATGGAACTGACAAGGAGGAGGTGCAGTCGGTCCATGAGGAGGTGGAGCAGGTAGTGCGAGTCGTGGAGCAGGTGTCAGGATGGCTGGGCGCTGATGATAAGCGATTGCTGGCCTGGGTGTAGCATTTGGGTTGTGTCTACGAGGACAAGACCCAATATCATGAGTAGCTAAGCCGCAGACTAAGAAAAAGTGATTTGCACGCCGACAGTCCTTCACCTGATGTCCATCCCTCCTGCAGTAGGTACAAAAGGCTGGGTTGGGCCAGTTGTTCGGTACTCCCGGTCTCCTGGGTATAAATTGTGTCCTTGAAGAGGCTCCTCCTACCATTTGAGTGGCAGGGCGCTTCTTCCCGGCAGATTGAGGTCTGACCCTTATCTTCACCACTGTCTCATATCGGCGGGGAGCTTTCAGGGTCATTTCATGGGTTGGGAAATCCCCTGTAGCTAAGGCAACTTCGATTTCCGAATCTAACCCTTGCTGAAATCTTCTGGATCTGATCTCGGTAGTCGGTATCAAATGTGCCGCGAACTTGATAAGGTCTTATGTTAGGTGTGTAATATGTGATATTTGAAAATCGAACATTGAGACACATCTTACCTACTGAGCATGGTAAACTCAGCGTTATATTCATCTACTGATTTGGCCCACATAGAACCCTGTTGTAGGTGGATGAACTGCTGCTCAATGTCGAATCGGGTAATCTCAGGGAAGTATTTCACGTCGAACATGTCGTGAAAAGTCTTCCATTCAATCGGTTTGTCAAGACGGGTTTCTTCCGCCTTCCACCAAACTCGGGCATTGTCGGTGAGCTGCAGCTTCGCAGCTCGAACCCAAGCAATCTATGGTACTTGTGTTGCTGCCAGATCATCTTTAATGCTTTGAGCTCATTCTTCAACTTCTAGAGGGCTCTCTTTTACCGAGAATTTCTTAGGGTGCAAAGCCAGGAATTGCTTTACCCAGGTGCTTCCGCTTCTGGGCGGTTCAATAAGATAGCAGTCTGCTGCTGCTGTCCCTTCAGGAGGCTGCAGATCGCCTCAAGAAATACCATCTGCTCATTAATCAGAGCAGCGATGGTAGGTGTAAGCGGTAGAGGTGGTGGAGTGTTGATGAAGTTGGTGCTGGTGTTGTTTGGAGAATTCATAACCTTGAAAGAAAAATAGGGTTAGGACAGATTCAAAATATATGAAATTGTAAGATTCAAGAAATATGTAAAGAATGTTTTTAGTTGATGATTCTTGTGTTATATTGTTTAGGACTTCATGCAGAACTGACCCACATGTCCATGCAGAACTGACTTGCATGTCCATACAGAGCTGACCTGCATGGGCCGCCAACAAAACCTGTCACGCCGCGCTTCCCGGTCTACGAGAATGGGACGCGGCGAGGCCTGCTACGTATTTACTCAAAAGTAAATACGCTAAGCGTAACTAAGCAATATAAAGTAAAGTACACAAGAGATGGGAATGTAAATGAACAACAACTTTATTTATTAAACATTCTTTTACTGGTACAACTAAAATGTAAATACATGAATAAAAAGCGATGCCTAAACAATGGCATAACTGAAATGAAATAAATATGTACAAGTGTCTAAAGCTCTGGGTCGAAAGTAAACTGCTCCAAATCCTCAGTACTAGGCTCGGTCTCTAATGCGTCTGAATCACCCGACAACATTCCAAAGAAAGAAGAAAGGAATGTCGTCAGCGAAAAATCGCTTGGTAAGTTCCAAAGATGAGTAGAGATAGAATAAATAAAAAGAGAATAAGACTAATACTGTTTGATTATATTGTTAACACAGTTGTTTTTAGCTTGGTACAGAATATGCCAGTATATACGAGAGGAGTCACACTATTCCGGAGACTAAGGTATACGGAGCACAGGGAACCGTTCAGCCATGGTACAATGGCAATGGATATTCAGGTTAGGTGTATTAAGATTACGGTCTCGTGCCACTTCTAACGCATTCCGTACCAATCTACCGCTTATAAACCTCGCGATGTCTTTGTATTGATTGTATTGTTTTGTTATATAGTTGGATGACTTGCCGAAACCATGATATCAATAAACAGAATGGATATAAATGGACAGTTATGTAGACGGGGGTATATCCATGATTCGGTTCGGTCAATATAGATTGAATAAATGGATTCACGGATTCATGTTATATTGTAGTTTATACTTGAATCATATTCAAATCAGATTGATTAGATTGAAACTCAGTCTGAGTCAGATACTTTGAAAAGAACTTGAAATCCTGAACTAGTTTTGATATTAACAGTAACTGCTGCACATGGACGGCGGGATTTATGTCTTTTTCCAAGACAATTACCGTGTTGATAACACCATTTGTTAGATTGTCTAGCTTAGATAAGCAAGCACCCACATTCTCCGGCTCCCTGAGGCTCAAGAACATTGGTCCCGCTTAAACTTATATTTACTTGGGTCCTTATTGTAATTTAGCATAACTTGAGGGAGTTTTATATAAAAATAGTTTTGATATGTTTTCAAAATACACCTCAAGTATTTAATTATCATTTTTAGGGTTTTCATAAATGTATATTTTATAAAAGTGACATTTCTAGTGAGTACAACCTAGTTTTCATTGTATATGGTATTTTATAGAAATATTGAAATTGTTTTGTATTTGGATGGTATTTTCATGTAATGGTGATTCCTTTGATTTAGAAAACTTGGAATATTTATATAATATAATTAAAATGGATATTTTGATAATAGTTATATATATATATATATATATATATATATTTAATAAAAATAAATTTTATTTATCTTTATAGAAATCTCATTTTCTAAAGAAAAATGCATTAAAATTCCATCGAAATCGAATGCTCCTTTCGAAGGTCTGCATCTCGCTCTACTAGACCCGAGGATGTACGATAACCCGCACCATCCCAAACGGGGTCTCTAAAAGTGGGTTGTAGAGGCACAATTGCAAGGAATTGATTAATACACTTTTTAAGAAAATGGTTTTGCAAGTTGATGGTATTTATATGTAATGTCGTATTATCCCATAACTAATGTTCCAAACTTTCATCGTGCTATGTCAAAGATGTGTGTTGTGATAAGGTAGGTCATTACCTCATGAGTTATCTAAAGGTAATACAAGTATTATGTTGATTTATGTCGAAACTAAAGTATGAAGTGAAGAGAAGGAAGGAACTGACGGAGCGTAATTATTTTACCGTAAAAATACGATAAAAGTTGCCTAAAATATTCTTTTGAGATGAAACTTATTTTAATGTGTTTGTTAATGTTTTTTAAACATTATATGAGAGTATGGTATTTTATTGATTAAGATAAATACAATTTTTAAAGGAAAACCGAATCGGAAGTCGGATTAACTCCGTTTCCGTCGGGTTTTAGAAATGAAAGTTTTTATAATAGAAGAAGAGAGTGGGAGAGGGGACTTACTAGCTAGAGAACAAGAGAAGAGAGGGAGGAAGGTAAGGAAGGTGTTGGGGTGTCATTTCGTCGCCGGAATCTTCTCGGAACTTCACCCTTTGCTAACTCCACTTGCATACTATAAGGACTTGAGAATTTTTATAATTTTAGTAGGGAATTTTTGAGTGAGGATGGGTGAAATGGAGTGCGGTATTTATAGGAAAAATTATGATTTAGTGGATTAAAGAATGCATTAAAAATTGGATTAAAGGGTATTTTATTGTTCTCTGGATAAATTCAGAGTAAACAAACAACATGGGGGTAGTGGGGTAGGCCAAGGGGTGCTCGGGTGAAAATATAAGAAGCATCCCCTACGGGGGATCCGGCGTTGCCGGACTAGGAGGCCATCTAGCCGGTCCAAATTCGGTGGTTGGTGATTGGATTGTCGCCACGTGTTCCATTCGCCTCATATACCCTAGTGCACATGCTTATTTATTCCGTAACTTATCATATTACATGTAGTGCACGTGCAAACCCTTGGGCTTCTAAAAAATTAAAAGAAGATCAAATAAAAAGATAATATGGCTGGGGGGATTCAATCATAAGGGCTATGTCACAGCAGTGCAAAGCTCTACCAATGAGCTACAAGTGCTTTCTTGTTGTTCAAAAATAAAACGAATACTTAGAGTGTACACAGGATTGCAAATACTTCATTTGTACATTAACTTTTAAATAATTTTCTGTATATTGAAATTGGAGTTGTTACAATAAGGAGACGAGACTTGCTAAAGTTGAAACACAGTTGGCCACTTTTATGAAAAACGCTAGTGCTACCAACCAATCAATGACTAATATTGAAATTTTTCTTGGCCAAATAACTGCTGCAATCACTAATAAGAAAGAGCAAGAGACCATCTCAATGCAAACTCACCCAAGCCCGATTGTTCCCAATAACTTAGAACATCATAACAAATCTATTGAGGAAGTGGTTGAGAATAACAATGGTTTGGAATGTATAACCGAAGAACGTTTAAATCATAAGTGTCCTATGTGTGGGTGCAAATTTACGTCAAGAAAGATTGAGCGATATAAGGAGCGCCCAATTTGTGAATTCACATTTGAATCTTATGGCTTAGATGAGTCTGATTTATTGGTGTATAAGGGAAGTGATAAAGAGTCACTTTCTAGTAAGTTTGAAACCTATCCTCAAAATTTTAAATATCCAATTTAGGCTCCAACAACAAATTTATATGAAGATAATTTAATTGATGATACGATTGAAGTTGAGATATTTGATTTAACTGATTGTAAAAATTTTGAGAAAAATATTTCTGACGAATTAACAGTAGCAGATATAAATTTTGGATATAAAAACCGCTTCTGTAAAGAAAACTTGTGATTTTGATGGCGTTGGCGTAGATATAATTTTTGATGAAACTATTGATAGGAAACTCACACCTTCATTAGGAACGAATAATGAAATTTTTGAAGAAAATTTAGAGTGGAATCCCATATTTTTAGAAGATAAAAGTCAACCCATAAGTCAATTTAAGGAGGAGGTGAAAAAATTATTGGACGAGGGATTTGATGAAGAAGATTCACCTATTATAATAGAAGTGAATGATGAGGAGATAGTTAATTTTGAAGAAGATTATTTTGATCAAACTTTTGAAGAAATTTTTAAGGATGAACTCAATCTTATAGATGAATTAGATTCACTAAACTATCCAATAAATTGTGAATATTCTTTTGAGCCTTTAACAGTCGAACCAAACCCTCCACCACTTTCGGTCATTATTAAATCTAATCCTATTAAAAAGCAAAATGAAGTTGTGCCTTTAACTCCTATAACTGGATCACTTATTTATACTCCGTATGTTCATGTTTTAGAATTTGATCCAATTAGCCAATACTTCGACAATGTGGTGTTACATAATTCTTTGAGAATTTCATTATTTATTTCTGTATTAGTTTTTTCGGCAAAACATGGATCACAATTTTCTCCACCCACATATAAACACCATACCAATATTTTGCATAACTATTTTAGGATGATTATTGATTCTTACCGCTACAACTTATTTTACTACTCTTACATGATTAAAGATAAAAATTTTGAGTGGTTAATATTAACCTATGAGTTAACAAAAGTATTGTGTAAATTAGTTTTTTGAGTGGTTAATAATTTCATGAATACGAGATAGAAAACAGTATGGACACTGTCAAGTTTAAGTATGGGGGTAGTTTTGTACATAGTTTTTAGCCTTTAAAAAAATTATTAGAAAATTTTGAAATGGAAATGAAAAAGTGAAAGATATATATAAAAGAGAGAAAGGGATTTTAAGAAAAATAATAAAAAGAGATGGTTAAATGGATCTAGTAATAAGTTATCATGAGCTTATAACCAAAAGGCTAGTATCACGAAGGAGATACTAGGTTTGAAAAGATATAAGTGAAACCTATTTTTTGAGTCCAAACATTTAAACGTTGATACCCTACTATATATACATGCACACATCTTGAAACTTGGGATATTAGAAGAGACATGTCATGCTCTTGTCTATAATGTCTCAGTACGAAAAGAATTATTAATATCACAAAAAAATGAACATTATCTTGCAATTATCAATGTAGCATAAAAAAAATTCAACGAGGGTGCTTTATCACCTAGTGATTTAGACCAGCTGATTTGAGATCATTTGTTGTGTCTTAGGTGTTGAAAATTTAGAATACTGTTATTTACACCCAATAAGTGATCACATTCGGTAATTGGTTAGTTTGTGTCTTACAAGTATTAACGGTCGTATGAAAAAAGTGGGAACAAATCCATCAATTTGATTCGCCAATTAAAAAGGTAATAAGGAGCTAAGGGCAAGACTATGGGAGCTTGAATTGAATTCTTCGAGTGTAAGGATGATTTTACTTACACATATAGATATATGATCATGTTTAGAAGCAACATAAGTAGAGAAGATTGGAAGAATGATGAGAAAGTAATTTTCGGTATAGATCAAAATCCATTAAGGCATGGTTCATGACGACTGAAAATCTAGTAAAGTTTAAACTCTTGTTTTTCGTATTTTTCTTATCTATTGCTATCTTTCTATATAATTTTCATTTTCTTATTTTTTCCCCTTTATTTTCTTTTATAGGAGTAGGAATAGGAGTAGGATTTAACTAGATAGTAGTTTAGTTTAGTTACAGTTTGAAACCCTAGATTTGCTCCAGAACTAGCAAAATATAAGTGCGAGGGTATTTGATAGGTGTAATTTATTGCACATTTTTCTAACCCAATTCTCATTTTATTGTCATATATTATACTGTTCCGGGTATTTTTTGTGAATTATTATAGATAACAGGGTTTGGATGCAAAAAAATGAAAATTTGTCCTAAAATGAGGATTACATATGTACAATGGAGATCTAAGAGAGTTATGCAGAAAATCAAAATACAATTTGCAAATTTGGAACAAATTTGGGAATATCATTGCAAATCAGCAAAGCTTGCAGCAAATAGAAATAAATCAATCATCACAATAACAAATCGGTTGGAGAAATCAAATCAAAATCAACAAATAAATCTGTCTAATTATATGCCAAATTTGGGAACAATTCAGAAATCTACGCAACTGCAGAGTAACAAGAATAATTTTCATGATCTGGTAACTAAAAAGAGCTCAAAAAATCAAGAGAATTGAGTACAAAAAAAATCCTGTCACGAAGCCAACAAATGGCTGCGGATCGGCCGCGGGTTAAGCGTGGGCGCGGCGGATCAGCCGCCCAATCTTGGCTGTTCATCTTCAATTTTTATGGGCAAGATCGTCTTTGCACATACATCGTTTCGAGCTGCATCATTTTATTTTTCGATAATTCTGAAAGCTCGCAACAGTATCCAACAGAGCAATTAGATTAGATTATCATAGTTGTTAGCAAGTTAATTTTTTTGTATTTTCTATTACTTGTTCTCCAAACTTTCTTAACCCTATATAAACACCTATATTGCCTTAGGATTTCATTTCTCTCATATATCTCTCCCATAGCATTCAAGTTAGGGTTTTTAAAGAGTAGAGATCGAGTTATATTATAAGTTTCTTATGAATATTAATAAAACTTTAGTTTTCTTTAATATCATGAACAATTATTTTTTTTCTAGATGTTTTTATTTACAATTTTTATAGGTTGATATTCTTATTTCTCTTATTTTCTAAGTTTTGATTGTGAATATTTTATATCTTTATTATTATCTTTGTAATTATACATATAATAAACTGATCTAGTAATGAAAGATGACGCCTTGAACGAGATTAGAGAAAGACGATATCACCGATAATTTAATTAAATTGATGATAATTGATACTTACAAACTTAATTAAGGAAGTAAGATATTGATTTAAATATAAGAGATTCAATCTAGGTAATTTAAAGGGATCTTGATTAATCGATAAAATATAATTGTATACTCATGAACTACATAATTTTTTGGAAGATTAAACGTAGGTTGCTTTTAATTAATTAGAACTAAGGTCTAAATATGATCTAGATAATGTTATAATTTTGATAGACTGTGTTATAATTTAAATATAGGCCATGCTTAATTATAATTAATGAAAATATATTAGAACTATATTAAGCAAAGAAGATGAATCTTTTAAACCAATTATAAAAATAAAGTAAATAAAACCCCTAGAACTTTCTCTTTCATAAAATCCTCATTTTTATTTGCACTTTTAAAAAAAATCCAACTCTTTAACTTAGTTTAAAAGTAGTTAACACACCTCTCTGTGGGAACGATTCTCAAGTACAACTGCGATAAACTGTATACTTACGGTTAAATTTGGAGACTAATAAAATCCCAATCATACTACTCGCAGATTGAAACCCAGGCCGACTATTAGTTTTCCGCGGTTATTTCTTTTCACTCCAATATGCCGCTGTTTAGGCACTTTCCTGTTATTTTACTTTTTGTTCAGACAATCATATATGTACTTTGAAGTTTGCAGGTAAATAAAGTTGTTGAATTTAAATTACTATTGTTAATTCTTACATGTTATTATATTGCTTTTAAACGCTTAACATGTTTATTAAGGGAAATGATTTTCTCGTAATAAATACGTTGCGGATCTCGTCACGTGTCGTTACCGTCTTTTAGGAAACATGCATGGCGTGATAATTTTAATAAACCACTCTATAGAAATAAAGTTTGATTTTTAATTTTAAATCAAAATAGTTGATATAATAGGTTATATATGATTATTTCAAATAGACCGTAATTTTTTTATAAAAATAATTTTATTTGAGATAAATATAGTTAAGACACGACGGACGAATAATTTCATCAATTTGCTTATAAGAGTACTATAAATATAGATATAGATAGATTTGTTAAAGAAAATTCTACATTTAATTTTTTAAGTGTTGATGTGGCGTTATTTAAGGATACGTTAGACCATCAAATTGAAATCAATTTGGGGACCCTCAAGTTTTGTGGTTACAATAGTATATATATGTGTGTGAGTTTATTTCAACCGTGTAGTTTTTTTGTTTTTAAAACTTGGTTTTGGACATGCAATACATCTCCGATCGACATTATTTTTCATCCATACACTATCTAAAATGTGTAGATCAACTTGAACGGAGCGGATCGTCGAAAGGACGTCACATGAAAAACTTCGTGCATCTGAAAAAAAACACGAACTCGCACAAATCCGAGTGATCTATTGCAACATATTTGAAAGATCCGAACCGTTCAAGTTGAACACCCTACACTCATGTATATGTGTATGTAAAATGAAAGGATTTGAAGACCCTCAACACATGCATGGAATGGGTGCAAAATGAACGTCTTTCAATATAGCAACATAAACTTCATCCGATACATGGTTAGGGGTCTTCAAATTCTTTGATTTTTTATACACACACAAAGGGTAGGATGATCAACTTAAATGGTTCGGATAGTTTAAATATGTCGTGGATCGAGGGTTCCCGTTCTTAAAAAATGCGGACCGATTTACAATGCAGCGCTCGGCCATATACACACGTGTGTGTTTGTTTTCTGGAATAATCAAAAGGTGACTCCATCAAGGACAATGACATGCAAACCATCCCCCTTTTGTCTTTTTGTTTGTTTAGCTTTGTCTCTCAACAAATAAATAAAATATTTTATTAATTTGAGACTGAATTTGTTGGTGGGCGATGGGTCGGTTTGTGGGGGGTGGACCTCCCCCTACTCTATAAGATCCACTCACACCAATCTTTGATTTATTATAAGCCAATCTCTAAAATTAAAGAGAGGTGTGACACAAGTTTCGAGTGTGTTAATGATTGTATATGGCCCTTCTCCTTGCTCTTCTCATTCTTTGGCAAATGCTTGTTATGGTTTGGGATTTGATGATCTCCCATACTTCCATACTTCATTTGTAGGCCAATATGATTATTTATTAACAACTTTTTGTTCAAGTTGAGGGCTGTTACTGTTCCAATGATGAGTGCTACATACGTGGACTTTCTAAGCTTTCTCAAACAGGGGTTTAGGCCCATCTTAATCTGCTTAAAACGTTTTCGTGAATACTAATTTTGTCGCTTTAGTTCAACTTTAATAAGTGTTGAGAGTTTAAAGTTCAGGTTTAAGCATTCAAAAATTAAATGGCCTATAATTTAACTAGCAAAGCAAGGCATTAAGGGTCTGCGCGATATTATCTGTCTATTCTATTTTATTACTCCGGAATTTTCTAAAACCTTTACCTCTACACTCAACTACAATCGATTATGGTGGTGCATTTTAAAGAACAATCTAGGCTGATAAAAAGTGTTTTCAAGTTTTAGAAATAACCGTTTATATCATTTTTAATACGAGCACAAGTTAATAAACCATAGATTTTGGATGAATGATATTGTAAATAGATAATAGAAACATGAATTTTGAGTATACAAGACTCGAAACAGTTTGATATCACGACGACAGCTGCTAGATTGACAAAGAATTATCCCAAGAAAAGAGTTAAAGAATATATATGTTTGTACTATTTTTTTCCCACCAAATTAAGATTCTTATATTTTTTTTCCCTAGTAATATAAGGCAAGCATTCAGATTTTTCATGCACATTGAAGAGATGGAGTATGGTTGGTTCAAAATATTTTTGGGGCTCATGTTTGGTCTTCTTTTTCGTTGCTTTGTGGGCCCACTTTAAAAGACGGAGGATTTGGGCCCAGCCCATCAACATCAGAGTATTAGAAGATGGTGGGCATGATGGCTTGAGGATTTGTGGGCCTATCTGGGATCTGGTGTCAATGATAGAACACCAAACAGCGATACTAGGTGATGTGGCAAAATTTATTTGGGTGAGTTGTGGGACCCAGGATGATGCATAATTGAATCCTCATCTCAGCATCTATATCCAATGCACCACATGTTGTATTTAGTTAAAAGTTGTCCTAGGGAGCTATTGTTAGCTACGCGGTTCTAGAAATGTTCATAGAGGTGGTATATATTATTTTCTTAAATTTCAGGATTTCTTTTGTAAAAATGGTTTTGATCAGGAAAAAATACCGGAACAAAAGATGATTATGTCTATAACAATTTACCTGATAAAAGTTTATTATACTCAACCAACAATAACATGATATGTAGGAGGAACGACTTTCTCTTTAATCATAAAGCATACTATGATTTTTTTTCTCCTCAAAAAACATGGAAGGAATCTAACTCTTAACTATTTTTTTTAAAGGAAGCAGGGCCTCAAAAAGTGCATGTCACATATAAAAGCAAACAAAATTGTGGCGGGTACAAAAACTTACTAATAGAGGGGGAAAAAAAGAACAAAACATATACAAGAGCACTACATTCACTTCTCAGCATAAAAAAGAAAGACAAGTGAAAGAAAAATAAAAGACAGTAGAAGAGAATAGGATTGTGATGTGAAGAAGATGACCTTTTGAAATCTTTTTAGTGAAAGATAACTATTTAATAAATTACCACAATTTTCAACTAATCAGCATTTTTATGATAAAAATAAATATTCAATTAAATTGATTTTTTTTTTTTGGCCTAGGACATCTGATAGGGATTTTATAGTTCTCCAAATTTAACCGTAAGTATATGGTGGTGCAATCGTAATACTCAAGGGTCGATCCACAGAGAGGTGTGTTAATTACTTTTAAATTAAGTTAAAGAGTTAGAATTTTTTAAAAGTGCGATTTTTATGATTATAGAAGAATCTAGGCTTTTGTATTTATTTATCTCTATTGGTTAGTATAAAAGTTGTTACTTCTTTTCTAGATCTATATTTAATATATTTTCTATTAAACCTATAAAAGCACAGGTTAATTTAATATTATTAAAGTTAACCTATCAATTATAAAAATATCATTTAGATGGCATATTAGAACACTTTTTCTAGTTAATTAAAAATAATCTACGTTTAATTTTCGATTAATAGCGGTAGATGATTAATCTACTTCTATCATCTTATAGAATAATCTAGATCACCCTTAATTACCTAGTTTTAATTTCTTTTAATTAAACATGTCTCTTACCTTTCCTCATTAGACCTCTAGGACATCAACCTATCTTTTAACCTAATAAATTTCTTGGTGTTATTATCTTCCCTTAATCTTCTTTCTAGACGTCAACTATCATTAAAAAGATTAGATTTTTAGATAATAACTTAATGAGAAGAATTTAAATAATAAGATATTAATATTTAAGCACAAGAAAAGAAAGCAATAATACATCCAACCAAATAGAGTAAATAAATACAAAAACCTAGAAAAGAAATTAGTTATGCTTCATATTAATAGAAAGTGAAAATTTATTCATAGAAGGAAAAAAAACTTACAATGGAGTTGATCTTTCAAAAGAAAACCCTAAAATTTATTGTCTAGAGAGAGAGATGAAATCCTAATGTTATACAAGTTTTTATATAGTCTTTTATGAGACTTAGAACAAACTTTATAAATAAACAGAGAATAAGAAAACTACCCTAAAAATCCCAACTCAAACACCAAAATCCGACTGAATCTTCTGGAAATAGCATTTCGGCAGAAATTTTGACACCTGGAATATTTTGGCTTTTTTCAGAAAATTTGATTTTATCTCATTGTCTCCAAACTTTGTTTCAAATCATCAAATTTGTTCTCGAATTTTCTGTATATCTCCAATTTGATTTCCATCGCAAGAACGTGATCTTCTGTTATTTTGTGATTATCTCATTGATTTTGATTTAGCTCCATGTAATTCACATTTTACACACGTAATCCATCTTTTAGGATAATTTTCCGTATTTTTGCATCCAAGTTCTGTTATCTGTAATAATTCATAAAAGATACCCGGAACAGCATAAAATATGATAATAAAATGATAAATAGTTTAGAAAAATGTGCAATAAATTGCACCAATCAAATACCCCAACACTTATCTTTTACTAGTCCTCAAGAAAATCCAGGGTTTCAAAAACTAAACTAAGCCACAATCTAACTAAATCCTACTCCTACTCCTATTCTTACTCCTATGTACCTTTCGCGGGCGTGCGATTGCATTGAGTGCATGCAACAAGCCTTTAAATCTCTAGACGACTCTGGTAGGAGGAGTGTTGTCTCCTGAGGGTTTCTAGTGGACAATACCCACAAAATCCATAAAAACTAAAGAAAATAGAGGAAACAAAAATAAAAACTATATATAAAGATATTGATGGATAAGAAAAATATGAAAAACAAGAGTTTAAATTTCATTAGATTTTCGGTCGTCATGAATCATGCCTTAATAGATTTTGATCTATGCCGAAAATTACTTCCTTATCATTCTTCCAATTTTTCCTACCTATCTTGCTTCCAAACATGATCATATAGCCCTACATGTGTGTAAAATCATCCCTACACTCAGAGAATTCAATTCAAGCTCCCATACTATTGCCCTTACCTCCTTATTACTTTTTAATCGGCGGATCAAATTGACGGATTTGTTCCCATATTTTTCATGCGACCGTTAATACTTCATGAGGCACTAACCAACCGATTACCGAATGTGATCACTTATTGGGCATAAATAGCAGTATCCTGATCTTGCAACACTTAAGGCACAACAAATGATCCCAAATCAGTTAATCTAAGTCACTAGGTGATGAAGCACCCTCGCTGAATTTTTTTATGCTATCTTAATAATTGCAAGACAGTGTTCAATTTTTTGGTGATATTAGATTTTTTTCGTGACATTTGTCTTTTGTTAAAATTTATGTTTTTCCTTCAAACTAGGGCATTGCAGATAAGAGAACGACATGTCTCTTCTACTATCCCAAACTTCAAGATGTGTGCATATGCGTATAGTAGGGTGTCAGCATTCAAATGCTTGGACTCAAAAATAGGCTCCACTTATATCTTCTCAAACCTAGTAACCCGTTCATGATACTTGCCTTTTAGGAACGTGCTCATGACAACTTATTACTAGGTTCATTTAACCATCTCTTTTTCTTATTTTTCTTAAAATCTCTCTCTCTCTCTCTCTCTCTCTTTTATATATATTTTTCACTCTTTCATTTCCATTTTCAAAATTCTATAATAATTTTTTTTCAAAAAGAAAAAAAAATTGTACAAAAACCAAAACCCCCCTCACCCCACACTTGTTTTAGACAGTGTCCTCACTATCCTCTACCCCTTATTCTACCTTAAAATCATAAAATTACCTGTGATCAACAGAGCAATTTCCCAAAATAATTACTGGAATTTAGAAAGGAGAAGAAAGATTTACCTCCCCCAGAAATCTGGGGGGATTTGTTTCTCTTCAAATTTCAAGGGTTGCCCTCTCTCTTCTCTATTGTTGCTTAACCTCTCTTTAGTTTTTCTGGAAATTAAGCCACTGTTTGACTATATATAAGGGGTTAGGTAAGTTTGCACAAAAGTTCTTCAAGAAATTGAATTAGCAACTAAATCTATAAAAAGAAAAGGTTAGAAAAAATAATTTACACAATGCTTTTGATAACCTATAGATTAATATTAAACACTCAAAAAATTTATCTATAATCGTGCAAGAGTAGTAAAATAAGTTGAAGCAGTAAGCATCAATAAACACCCTAAATTTGATAAGTATGATATGAATATGGTGTTTATGATTAAGTAAAAAAAATGGAGATCCAATTTTTGTCGAAAAAACTAACGCGGTAATAAAAATTTTAAATCTAAAAGAATCGTGCAACTGCGCTATCTGGTCAAAATATTGTCTTATTGGATCAAAGGTTTCAACATGCGAAATATAAATAAAATATCCATCAGTTAAAGGCTCAACTTCAACTTACTTTTCAATAGGATTGGCTTCAATAATGACCGAAATTGGTGGAGGATTTGGTTCAACTGTTAACGGCTCAACAGGATACTCACAATTTCTTAGATAGTTTGGGAAATGTAAATCATCTATAAGATTAACTCCATCCTTAAAAAATTTCTCAAAACTTTGATCAAAATATCCTTCTTCAAAATTAACTAACTCCCTATCATTCACTTCTTCTATTATAATAGATGAATCTTCTTCAAAAATATCATCAAATCTTTCGTCCAACAATTCTTTCACCTTCTTCTTAAATTGACTTATGGGTTGACTTTTATCTTTTAAAAATATTAGACCCCGCTCTAAATTTTCTTCAAAAATTTCATTATTCGTTCCTAATGAAAATGTGGGTTTCCTATCAATAGTTTCATCAAATAGTATATCTAGGCCAACCCTATCAAAATCACAAGTTTCCTTAACAGAAGCGGTTTCTATATATAAAATTTTCTCAAAATTTATATCCGCTACTTTTATTTCGTCAAAAGCAACTTCCTCAAAATTTTTATAATCGGTTAAATCAAACTTCTCAAGCTCAAACGTATCATCAATTAAATTATCTTCATATAAATTTGTTGTTGAAGGACAAATTGGAAAATCAAAATTTTGAGGGTATGTTTCAAACTCACTGGAAGGAGACTCATCATCATTTCCCTCATGCACCAATAAATCAGTCTCGTCTAAGCCACATGATTCAAACATAGATTCACAAATTGGGCACTCCTTATATCGCTCAATCTTCCTTGACGTAAATTCACACCTACACATAGGACACTTATGACATAAACGTTTTTCAGTTATACATTCCAAATTATAGTTATTCTCAACCACTTCTTCATTAGGTTTGTTATGATGTTCTAAATTACTGGGAACAATCGGGCTTGGGTGGATTTTCATTTGTATGGTCTCTTGCTCTTTCTTGTTGGCTATTGCAGCAGTTATTTGGCCAAAAAGAATTTCAATATTAGTCATTGATTGCTTGGTAGCACTAGATTTTTTTAGAAAAGTGTCCAACTACATCTCAACATTAGTAAGTCTTATTTCCTCATCATTATCAATGTCTAATGGCGGAAAAGTTTGGTATGGCTGATAATAATTTGATTGGGTATTGTCATAAGGAGGATAATAATATGGATCTGATCGGAATTGTTGTTGGTTTATAAAATTGGAAGAAGTGAATGTTGGTTCGGTTGTGAAAGGTGAATTGTAACTGCTCATATATTTATTTATTCAAATGCAATCAGAAAGTGTTTGGATTAACTGGATAGCAAAGTTCATATAAAGTTGGTTTAGCATATTCGTCACATTTTTTTTTTAAAGTTAAAGATTCTAACAAATCATAAACAAAAATGCACAAACAAACCTAGATCTAGAGATACCTAGGTCAGGTTACCAGATTCGCTCCTAACTGCCAAGAGACCAATTGCGGGATAAATCCTCTAACAGCTCTTTTTTCAACCTTGAAGCCAGATCAGTACCGGTTAAGTGGGAGGGTTCCGCTAAACGAATCACTGAAATAGCGGGTCTTAATTAAATAACCACAACTAGTCACACGTCACTAGACACCTCAAGATTGAATCGGATAACTGTTAGATTACTATAACCTCCTCTTATCCGATTGAACACGATATGTCCTTAGGGGGCTGAAATCTAGATTTTTTAAATTTAATGTAGGTTAATGCAGATGCTTAGTTGTGATTTTTTTGGGTCTAGAAAGTGTGATGAAATCCTTACCTAATATGGATTTGGGTTGCTGCCTCTTAAAATCTTTTTAAATATGCAATGCAATCTAAAACAATCAAAGATCTGAAATCTAAACTAATTTTTTTTAAATGGCGTAAAAAATCCTGCAAATATCTGTTAGTTGGAATTAAATCAAGATTTGGGAAGAACAAGATCTTACCTATAGCCTAGATCTGAGAACAGTTTATGGACGGGCAACAGCGAGGATCCTTGACCAGAGGCACTGAAAGCACGTGTTGTCGAGAATTGATCCAAACCGCAACAAACCAATTTTCAAAACCCTAGAAATTTTTGGCCGAGTTTATGATTTAGTTGGATTTGGCCAAAATTTTTTGAGCTGGGTGCAATCGCTAAGTTGCTTCCTGTTCGTTTCGATCTGCTCTTCCTGAAATTTTGTCTCGATTCCTGAAATTTTAAACAAAAATTTTACAGAATCAAATTCACTAAACTAAATATAATTTAATCTAAATTAAAATCTAAAACTTAAATTTAAATATAATTACACTACACCTCCCATACCACAGCGCCAAAAACTTGATAGGTATTTTATAGTTCTCCAAATTTAACCGTAAGTATACGGTGGTGCAATCGTAATACTTGACAGTCGATCCACAGAGGGGTGTGTTAGCTACTTTTAAATTAAGTTAAAGAGTTAGAATTTTTTAAAAGTGCAACTAAAAGTGTGCTTTTTATGAATATAGAAGAATCTAGGGTTTTGTATTTATTTATCTATATTGGTTAGTTTAAATGTAACTACTTTTCTAAATCTATGTTTAATATATTTTCTATCAATCGTATAAAAACATAGGTTATTTAATGTTATTAAAGTTAACCTATCAATTATAAAAATATCATTTACAAAGTATATTAGAAAACTTTTTCTAGTTAATTAAAAATAATCTACGTTTAATCTTAGATTAATAGCATTATGTGATCAATCTATTTCTATCATCTTATTGAATAACTTAGATCACTGTTCATATCAGATTTTTGCATTTTTATATCGTCCATTCTTAATCACATTGCATATAAGTAGGTACTTTTGATCCATTTCTGCTAAATAGTTGTAGCTTACAGGTTCTCAGCTCTTTACAGTGAAATTCATGAAAAGTCACAACAAATGCAGGACTACGACCAACAAAAGATGAATACTGATTTCCGCTAACCATCCGTATGATACCGCCTACCAGTTCAAGGGACAAATGGAAAATCATTAGGCACTTGCACAAAGCACAAAGGCGGCACAAGATCCAAGACTTCAACGCGGAGCTCAAGGCAAAAGTCCACATCATTCTGCACTATTGGAAATCTGGAAGGAAATTGAAGAGATTCTGAGAAACCAAGTGAATAAAACAGAAGATATAAGCAACATGGAGAAGCCCTGAAAAGATGGCCCCATGATTCCACCAATTGACCGCGGAACCGCGGCCAATCAGGCACTTCTGCCGCGTTCTGCGCATGTCGGTGGCAGTGTCGGTGCTTTGACTCGGCTCTCTTGGGGTAGTTTTGTAATTTCATGTATGGATCAGAATGTAAACATAAGGTTTTTCTATCTATAAATAGGAAAGCTCAAAGCCAAAAGTACCATGCCTCTTTTTATTTTTATATCTAGAATTTAAAATTCTCTATTGTAGTAAGTTTTTGAGAGGTTATCAATAAAAGTAAGTTTTTTTTATTTTTCTCGCATTTGTTTATCGCATTTTTATTATCTGCAATTTTCATTTGTTAACTTAGTCGTAGAATTAAATCAGTGTTTTTTTCTTTTGTTATCTCCTTTTCTATTTTTTTTACAACGATGATGCTTGAGTAAGATCCTTGCCTAGATGAGATCTCAAATAACTAGTTGTAATTCCTCTTAACCTAAAAATTCTTTCTACCTTCCCTTTTGTTTTATTTTTATCTTTTTAATGGGTGAGTAATTTCTCACTTGTTAGGGCATGAGAAGGAAGGTTTGAGAGAAGAAAATCTCTCTCACTCCTTTCTTTGCCCAACACCTTAATTCAGACTCTCTTTAATTGAACCACAATCCGCTCACTATGGCACCCTATCCTACATGATAGCGGTGATTTCCTAGTTAGACCGGTTGTGGTTGAATTAATTGGAGGTTAGGGGTAAGAGACAAGAACGGACGGACAAGGACCAAAAGGAAGAAACTAAGCATGGAAAGCCTAGCTTATACTTACAAGTTCTTTCCTAGTCGTACTAATCCCCGTTGTTGCCGATTACCTTAACACCGATATTAAAAAGGGCATTGAAAGAGGTGAGATATTCCTAACTCGAACTAACATAATCCTAACCCCTGGCAAGTCTTTTATCATCTTTTATCTTGTTAATAGATCTTAAAACAAAACTCGACTTAATCGGATTTAACTCGTTAAAACATAAAGAAAAAGATTTCATCTCCCTGTGAATCGACCCGTACTCAACCGGCTAGCTACCAAGCGAAACCGTCTTGATTGCGGTAATTAAAAATACGCAAAAAAGCGAACAATCAAATGACGCCGTTACCGAGGAGACGGTAGTCTCTTTCTTTGTGAAATTTCGGGTTAATTAAAAATATAAAAATTGAAAAAATATATATATAAAAAAAATCATCTTGTTATTTTTGAAAAATCTTTGTGCAAGTGCAGGATTGGAAGAAGGCCTGATTCAGATCTGGAGCAAACTCAGTAAACAAATCCAGAATCAGGGGATCTAAACAGAAAGAGGAGAACCAACTCAGCACAGGAAAAAAGTCAGAAGATCCAAATCAACTGTTCAACCGCGGAACCGCGGCAGAATCAAGGGTTTGACCGCGGAACCGCGATCAACTGGTGACGTCAGCACCCAATTTTCTCTGTAAGCATCTCTTTTCTCCTTTCCTCTCCTCTGAACTCCACTGAAATATTTTTCCTGCAGGTTTCTTTCCACAGATTCTCTTTCTCTTATCCAATAAATTGTTTTTGTGCAGGATTCTTTGCACTGCCAAATAAAAAAAAATTGCAAGTATTTTAGATTTTTGGTGTGTTACTGCTTTGCATAATTAATACGGAATCTAAGGGGCTATAACACCAAATAAGATTGGGTGGGGATTTCATTACCCTTCTTAAGACCCCAAAAATCACTAAAAGTATATGCATCGCCCTTGAGATTAATTAAAAAATATCTAGACTCGGCCAATTAAGGACTATCGTGCTCAATAGGACAAATGAAGGTTGTGGGCATTCAATCGTTTATCTAAACTTGACTTTGTGGTGCCTAGGCTAGACAAGTGAGAAAGGTAATTTTAAAAGGACTGTCTCACGGTGATTCGTGAGCGGGACCCTCATTTCTTCATTTGTGCTTACCTGACCACAATTGGCAGTGAAGAGACGATTTGAGGGATATCTCACAACTTATCACTTTGGAACGGTTATGAGCAGTCTAGTGGGCTTAGAAGACCCTAGCTCTAGGTATTGTTTATGCATATTGTGATTGTGATTGTGCTTGTAAAAAGTTAGTCCCATAATTCCGTATTCTTTAAAAAACAAACAATTTCAAAACTCCAAAAACAAACATTTTAAATAATAATAATAATAATAATAATAATAAAATTAAAAAAAACACTTCATTTCCCCCTACCTTTTTCACTCTTCTAACATGGGTACCCCACCTCGCAAAACTCTTGCCGAACTTTGGTACCCACAACCAGACATTTCTTTATACGGTTCTTGTTTTGGTCGAACTTCGAACGATACCTCCATGCCAAAAATCTCTTTGAAAGATCGAATAGACGCGTCTAGGACAAACAATTGGACTCAGCAATCCACTTCTTATCAACCGTTTCAAACATTCACCCATTTTCATGTTGATACCCCTTTTGAGAGTTCGGATGTAGCTCCGAAACCCATGTCTATTGCTGAACGTATTGAACAATCTCGTAGCCGATCTTTCACTCCTTTCAACACTACCAGTTCTTGGGATCAACAATTCCATTCACCTTCTTATCCAAATGTTGATCCTACAACTGTCCAACCATTCAATTCCTATCTATCATACCCAACTGTTGCACCTTCTCTAGACATTGCTTCTACACAGCCATTTGGGAGTTTCACATATCCAAATAACTTTGAATTTTTTTACTGAAACCCCTTCACAACCCATGTCTGGTCTTGAACAGTCGTTGGAAGACTTTCGGGTAGCTTCGTACCAACAGATGATGGATTTGAATGCGTCCATGGCTGCCCTCATACAACCTAGTGACCGGTAGCTAGTTTCCAACTAGCTCCAAATTTTCCAATATATGATGAGGCGGTTGGACAGGTTGAGAATTTAAGTGGAGAAAGGGAGCTGTATACCTTTCCAAATCAAACCTACCCATTTCAACTTGAATCCCACAACTCCGGTTTTGAATGTCTATCAAGTGTTCCAAATGATTCACCAGTTGAAAATAGAATGTTTAATGAGTTGTGCGACTTTGTAGTGTTTGATTTACCTGATTGTGAAGGGACCCTGTCAAGTGAAACCAATCCCAACACTTTTGACCTCTACACCTCCATTCTAGAACCTGAATTGATTGAAATCCATGCTTTTGCTGAGGTGTCTGAGAAATTTGATTTTCACTTGATTGAGAATATTGACGCTGAGGATATTTTGGATGATGAACCCACAGTTTTGGATGAGTTTGTCTCTCCAATTCATCATGTCTTTTCACTTCCATGTGTACATCATCCCGAGTCATTAACTGTTTTTCCCGAACTCTATATGCGTCTTGATATTGATGATGATAAATGCATGGATGAGCAGATTTTTTAGGAGAATTTTGAGGATAGTAGTGAGGATGAACCAGTTTTACTTGATAAGTCGGATTTTCCAATTCATCCTGTCCGTTCCATTGACTGTGTACACCCTCATGAATCTTTAACTAATACCCTTCCTCGATCACTCCTCTCCATCCTTTCCATCGTTCCGACCTTGCAAGAGACCGTCTCACTTTCACATCCTTTGTCTGGTTTACCAAGTTCGGTCTACCCATGTTTTCTCACGAATCTTGAGGGATTTGACCATATTTCTCGATGGGTTGATAGGTTAGCACAATTTCTTTTTACACATCGGTCATCACAATTTGTGCTAATTTATTCACTCAATTTACACCCTCAAGTTCGTACTACACTTCTTTCTCCCTTCAGTCATTCTTCTCCTAATATACCGAGACTGTTTTTCACCTCTCTTCCCATACGGTCTCGCGTATTCTCCATTTCTTTTCTCTCCGTATTCTTTCACCAACCACACCATTATAACGATAAAAAATTTGAATGGTTGGTGTTAACGTTTGGCCTTTGTAAGGCCCTGTATAGCTTGATACTGTTTTCTCCCCCTAACTCTGAAGTTTAACGTTTAAACAGTGGAAACACTGTTTCACTTAACTTTGGGGGGCCTTTTTTTGTATATATATTTTTTGGTTTGCTTTTTGTTATTTTAGGGAGCACCGACAATTTTGACCCTCTTGGTGTAGCCTAATAGTGAGGGCACTGTCAAGTTTAAGTTTGGAGGTGAGAGTTGATTGTAAATAGTTATCTTTGTATTGCATCTGCATGTTTTTATTTCTTTGTACATATTTGTTTTTCTTTGCATATTTAATTTCGTATATTATTTTTCTGCATTGCATCTTTATAAAAAAACGAAAAAATATATAAAAATATATAAGAAAATATAAAAATTGAAAAAATTTAAAAATTAAAAAATTTTAAAAGTTAAAAAATTGAAAATTTCAATTTTGGCCATATTTAACTCAAGTTCAACATGACGATTGACTAGTTGGGAAAAAATATATCCTAAACTTAGTAAATTAAAAACCCTAAAAATAACCTTTCTTAAAGTTTAACTGTAGAAAATATACGTCCTTATAGTTTATTTGGAAATAAGCAAATTTTGAGTTCAGTTCTTGGGCTAAATCGAAATAAGGGAAGAATATTGAAAGCTCTATTTGAAATATAAGTCTGAAAAATAATTCTGAACCTTAAATCCAAATTCTGAAAATATATACCCTACTTCACGCGCTCACACACATCTTGAAACTTCGGATAATAGAGGATACCTTGAAATGCTCTTGTCTAAAATCCTTAGTATGAAGGAAAATAAAATAAAAGTATAAGTGTTGAATAAAGAGATAAAAAAAATGAACACTGGTTTTATAATTGCTTAAGGCCGCATAAATAAAAAATATAGCGAGGGTGCTTTATCACCTAGTGCCTTAGACCAACCGGTTTGGGAGTCACTGCTAAGCCTTAGGTATTGCAAGACGAGGAATTACGTCTAAATGCGCAAGCACATTTTGTAATCGGTCGTTTAGTACCTTAAGAAGTATTAACGGTTGCATGAAGGATGTGTGAGTAATTTCATCTAAAATTCACCAACTAAAAGTATTTTGGAAGATGGACAAGAGTATGATAGCTTGAATTGAATTTCCAAGTGTAGGGGTGATAATTACACACACGTATGGGTATATAATTAGAGTTTAGAGGAGAGATAGGAATAAAAGATAGGGCTTATATATTCAGTAAAGATGATAAAAATTCCTGAGTTAAGATTGCGCCTTAGGAGGAAAACTTAGGATATGCTGAAAGCTTTTTAAAATGGCAAAACGTATATGATCTAAGGTTAAATGAAAAGGAAGTGTGAAAAATACGGGTTGATGATTTCTAAGTTGAAAATAATAGAATTTCTTGCTAGAATACTGAATTGAAGAATTAAAGTCAACGGCCAAATTGATTGGATTTTGTGGGTAGTAGCCGCTGAAAACCCTCAGGAGACAACACTCCTCCTACTAGGGACACCTAGAGGTTTAACGGCTTTTTGCACGAGCTCAGTGCAATCGCGTTCCCTGTGAAAGTGGGTTTAGGGCTTTTTGAGAATAAAATTGGTTTTGCTCGGGACGAGCAAAAAATAAGTTTGGGGTATTTGTTCATATCAGATTTTTGCATTTTTATATCGCCTATCCTTAATCACATTGCATATAAGTAGGTACTTTTGATCCATATCTGCTAAATAGTTGCAGTTTACAGGTTCTCAGCTCTTTACAGTGAAATTCATGAAAAGTCACAACAAATGCGGGACTACGACCAACAACAGATGAATACTGATCTCCGCTAACCATCCGTATGATGCCGCCTACCAGTTCAAGAGACAAATGGAAAATCATTAGGCACTTCAATGCATAAAGCACAAGGGCAACACAAGATCCAAGACTTCAACGCGGAGCTCAATGCAAAAGTCCACATCATTTTGCACTGTTGGAAATCTGGAAGGAAATTGAAGAGATTCTGAGAAACCAAGTGAATAAAACAAAAGATATAAGTAACATGGAGAAGCCCTGAAAAGATGGCCCCACGATTCCACCAATTGGCCGCGGAACCACGGCCAATCAGGCACTTCTGCCGTGGAACCGCGGCCGCGTTCTGCGCATGTCGGTGGCAGTGTCGATGCTTTGACTCGGCTCTCTTGGGATAGTTTTGTAATTTCATGTATGGATCAGAATGTAAACCTGGAGTTTGTCTATCTATAAATAGGAAAGCTCAAAACCAAAATTAGCATGCCTCTTTTTATTTTTATATCTAGAATTTAAAATTCTCTATTGTAGTATGTTTTTTAGAGGTTATCAATAAAAGTAAGTTTTTTTTATTTTTCTCGCATTTGTTTATCGCATTTTTATTATCTGCAATTTTCATTTGTTAACTTAGTCGTAGAATTAAATCAGTGTTTTTTCTTTTGTTATCTCCTTTTCTATTTTTTTTACAACGATGATGCTTGAGTAAGATCCTTGTCTAGGTGAGTTCTCAAATAGCTAGTTGTAATTCCTCTTAACCTAAAAATTCTTTCTACCTTCCCTTTTGTTTTATTTTTATCTTTTTAATGGGTGAGTAATTTCTCACTTGTTGGGGCAGGAGAAGGAAGGTTTGAGAAAAGGAATCTCTCTCACTCCTTTCTTTGCCCAACACCTTTAATTCAGACTCCCTTTAATAGAACCACAATCCGCTCACTGCGGCACCCTATCCTACATGATAGCGGTGATTCCCTAGTTAGACCGGTTGTGGTTAAATTAATTGGAGGTTAGGGCTAAAAGACAAGAACGGACGGACAAGGACTAAAAGGAAGAAACTAAGCATGGAAAGCCTAGCTTATACTTGCAAATTCCTTTTTAGTCGTGCTAATCCCCGTTGTTGCCGATTACCTTAACACCGATATTAAATAGGGCATTGAAAGAGGTGAGATATTCCTAACTCGAACTAACCTAATCCTAACCCTAGCAAGTCTTTTATCATCTTTTATCTTATTAGTTGATCTTAAAACAAAACTCGACTTAATCGGATTTAACTCGTTAAAACATAATGAAAAAGATTCCACCTCCCTGTGGATCGACCCGTACTCAACATGCTAGCTTCCAAGCGAAACCGTCTTGATTGCGGTAATTAAAAATACGCAAAAACGCGAATAATCAATCACCTTTAACTACCTAGTTTTAATTTCTTTTAATTAAACTCGTTTCTTACCATCCCTCATTAGATCTCTAGGGCTCAACCTAGCATTTAACTTAATAAGTTACTTGGTATTATCATCTTTCCCTAATTTTCTTTCGAGGAGTCAACTATCATTAAAAATATTATCTTTTTAGCTGATAAACTTAATCTGAAGAATTTAAATAATAAGATATTAATATTTAAGTATAAGAAAAGAAAGCAATAATACATCCAACCAAATAGAGTAAATAAATGCAAAAACCTAGAAAGGAAATTAGTTACACTTCATATTAATAAAAAGCAAAAATTTATTCATAGAAAAAATAACTTATAATGGAGTCGATCTCTCAAAAGAAAACCCTAAAATTTATTGCCAAGAGAGAGATATGAAACCCTAATACTGTACAAGCATTTATATAGTCTTTTGTGAGATTTGGAGCAAACTCTACAAATAAACAGAGAATAAGAAAACTACCCTAAATATCCTAACTCAAATCTCCAATAAAAACCGACCGAATCTTCTGGAAATGGCATTTTGGCTGAAATTTTGACACCCGGGATATTTTGGCTTTTTTGCCAAAAATTTGATTTTATCTCATGATCTCCAAACTTTGAGTTCAAATCTTCAAATTTGTTCTTGAATTTTCTGTATATCTCCAATTTGATTTCCATCGCATGCACGTGATCTACCGTTATTTTGTGATTATCTCATTGATTTTGATATAGCTCCATGTAGTCCACATTGTACACACGTATTCCGTTTTTAGGACAATTTTCCGTCTTTTTGTATCCAAGTCCTATTATCTATAATAATTCATAAAAAATATCCGGAACAACATAAAATATGACAATAAAACAATATATGGATTAGGAAAATGTGCAATAAATTGCACCAATCAACATCGATTAAAGTTTTACCATGGTAAAGCTTAACTTTTATAAAGTTTGAGGGCTTTGGCTTTCATTTTCTAGCCATGTTCTTATTGTCATATTCTTCTCCTTTTTGCACTGTACTTATTATGCATATGTTAAAAAAAGTTTAAATTTTGTACCATCATGACTCCTTACCATTAGTAATAGAAAAGATAATTAGGCCAATACAAAACTACTTTAATCATCCATCTAATATTAAACACTCTAAAGTTCTGATTTATAAATACTTTTCAGCAACAAAAAATATATCCATAATTTAATAATTGTAGCAGTTTTATTTTGCATCTTGGGAAGTATATTTCATGATTTTTAAATATATTCAGATATCTCCCAATGCCAGGTAATTTTATTTTTATTAAAAATTTATAGGTAATCAAACATTAATAAAAATCTTGTAACCATACAAATTTTCTTAAAATGGGTACTAGGAAAAGGTTGAGTTGAGATCGATGTGACAAAACAAGTTTCATGTAAAGATCGCCTATAAGAATAAATCTAGGGGTTCGTTGAAATGCTTGAAGTAATTAAGAGAAAAGAACTCTAGCAATAAAAATATATACTTCAGTTAAATATCAATCCATAAACATGATAATTTTTCTACTAATGATGAGGGAAAAATTATAAAGCCAAAGGAAAACCTTCTCATGTCATTAAAAAAAAAGGGAACGAAATCCCTTTTTATAATATAACTCTAAAAATTTTGAGAAATGGGACAAAAAAGAGTGTATACCTGATGATGATTTTCTCTCAAGACAGTGCTGTGATCTTTAATTTCAACCCAAAAACATCAAGATAGTGCTATGATCTTTAATTCCAACGAAAAAGCATTTGATTGAGCCCTCATCCAATGAAAAAAGAAATTAGCATTGCTAAAATAGAGGGTTACCCCTACGGATATTGAAATCTGTAGAGGCGGATTTATTTTGGCCCTACGGATTAGTCCGTAGGACCAGACGGTTGCCCCTACGGTCCAAGACGTTTAATTTAAAAATATTAAATTTTAATTTGTTGTTTGCCCCTACGGAACCGCAAACCAAGGACCCACGGACAAATCCGTAGGGGCATCTAAATATGATTTAATAGAAAAGGCACATAATTTCCCTACGCGCTGACTATCTCTCCTATCTCTCGCTCGAGCGCGCAAAACTCCCAAATCCCCTTTTCTCGTCGCCGCGTTGCCGATCTTGCCGATCTCGTCGCCGATCTCACTGATCTCGTCGCCATTCTCTCTCTCTCGTTCCCGATCTCGTCGCTGTTCTTCCTCGTCGCCGATTGTCGATTGTCTCCTCCACCGAACAGGTAAGTAATTAAATCTTCAATTAAAGAAATTTTTGATTATTTTAGGGGTTGGGGTTGCGGTTGCGGTTGGGTTCGGCTAGGGTTGCGGTTGGGGTTGGGGTTGGGGTTGCGGTTGCGGTTGGGTTCGGCTAGAATTGCGGTTGGGGTTGGGGCTGGGGTTGCGGTTGGGGCTGGGGTTCGGCTGGGGCTGGGGCTGGGGCTGGGGCTGGGGTTAGGGCTAATGAGATATTGGTGGAGGGAAATGGAGTGGATGAGAGACCAGAGAAATCCATAGAATCAGTGAGTATATAATTCACTGCTCTCATACCATAAAAGGAAGCGATATTATTTCTCTATTTCTTAATTCTTAAAATGACATAGATTACACCTTTTGATACAATTACAAAGGCACCACCCTATATAAAGAAGTTACAACAACTCTATCTTATCTAATTTCATTCATGATCTTACATGAGATGGAATAACTTAGTTAAAATATGATCCTATCTTATAGTACCAGCTCAAGGATGAGCATCAGAGAAGGCATGATTTGTTAGGATCCATTTGCACCAAATTTATTACTAGCTGTAACTTGTATCGAGAATGTGGTTAACATTTAGTCCCAGATTGGATAAACCTCCATAAGGCTAGAGTATTTTGGATGGAGTCCCACTATATTAAAAGCTCATGTGCATCCATATGTGGGCTCATATGTTGTGAGCCCAAACCGAGTTTTATATGGTATCGGATCTCGGGTGTCTATTGTTTGTTCCACGTTGCACATGAGCTTTAAGCCATCGCACGTAAACTCCTCTTTGTATGGTGGAGTGTCACGCCCCGTTTCCCAGAGTACGCAAGATTGGGCATGTGACATAGCCAACCATGCTACCTGTGGGTAGGAAGTATCCATCCACAGTCACATTACGGCTGTAGAGATATCAAGAACAAGATAAATAAACTATCTAACACATGTCCAAATCCAGAATAACAAGAGTCAAAATAAATAAGTGCGGAAGCAAATGATCCAATACAATAAATAGAAAAGTACGTCCCATAATGCGGGCTCACATCTGGAAATGAAATGCAATAAATAAACTAATCACTACAGAACTCACAAATCAGCATGCTGGCTGAAGTACTCCTGCTCGGTCGGCGACAGTGGAAAAGAATCTGGGCCATGCAAAACCCAGACGTCAGCGCGTCATGTCAACCAATAATATAATATGAACATGGTAATAAGCAATGCAGGGATAAACATGAATAAAGCAATAATATGAAACAACAGTTCAGGGTAATGTGCAGTGGGTAACTAAACTGTTCTATCAGGTTTCTATTCTAAAGTCTTTGAAATCAATTGATGACTCGTCGATGTAACTCAATAGTATCCCGTGCATGCCCGGGACCACGGTCAAGACCCTCGGGGCTGAATCCGAGACGTGCCGCTAGGCAGTAATAGGTAGCAGGATGGACGAGTGATGTCAGCATCATCACTCCCGGACTGGCCAAGCCCGTAAGACTGATCAGAACATGTATTGAACTGTTGAGTTACAAGTCGGTTTCACCTTTGATTTCCCCATACCCCCAAGTTATATATGTCAGGTCAGGTATTCAGTAATCAAGAACTAATGCCAACACAGGATCAGGTAACAGCAGGTTTTGTCTGGATAGACAACAGGAATGGTCCATGAGGACAACATGTCAGGTTTGTTGGCATTAGGCACGAGATCAGGTAACAGGTCGGGTCATGGTACATCAGGTCAAGCCAGGTAATGTATAAAGGTGTCGTGTCATGTCAAGAGTGTACGGTACCATGTCATGTCAAGTAGGAAGTGTAACAGGTCATGTCAGGAAGCACAAGATGTCGTGTGGGTGCTCATAATCAAACTATCATAAACATGTGTATAAATAAACAAGCATGAGTACTATCAGAACAATAAACTGGAACATGTAATATGATATGCAAATAGATATAATTTCAAGGATATGGATGCACAGTTATCGATTAGGGTTACACTTATAGTTTCAATATTAATTAGGATGCAATTTATTAAACATGGAGTGTTAATATCACATTATTATGCAGTAATGTGATCTATGGATGCAATTATATGTATCTTAAATGCGATGGATGCAAACGGGTATCCGAAAAGTTATAAAACTATAAAATGGAAACGTGGGATGTACAACTAAGCAATATGTGATATAAATATTAATATGGATAGCATATTCAAAGCGATTAATAACTATAAAAGTGGTATTGATTAACCAACACAAGAAAGTTCCGTTCAGAAATTCAGCGTCACCCTAATTTGTAAAATAGCTTAAAAATAACAAACGTTCTCCAAAAGGGACGTGTCTTATACCAAAACGAAGATAATTCAATAAGATTTTCAGTTTTATAAGTATAAGCACCTCAGGTTGTCCCTACAAAAAGTTATGAATATTCGAAGTTGAAAGTTTGCTGCTGGAATTTCCCTGGACAGCAGTTTGGAGACATTTTCATTTGCATTTTACGTTATTTAAACAATTTATTTTGCAAGTAAATATTTCATACATTTATAGTATTCTGAGTTAGCTTCGTAACGAGCTAAAGAACGTATACTAAAGATTTTTCTATGATTTATAATGAATTTTATAAGATAAGGTGTACAGTAAATTTCAGATTTGTCATATCCGATTTTCCAACGACATTTCTTGTGTAAACTATAAGATTTTCAAATGTATAACATTATAAAATGAAGATTATAAAATAATTAAAGATAATAATAATAAATATTACGACGATATATATTTTAAATGATATGGTTGCAGTATAATGTAATCTAGTATGTCACAAGATAAGTTTTCATGATCTAGATTTAATATGATATAAACGGATGCCAACGGAACATCGAAACGTTATAAAATTAAACATGAGGCACTAGATTTAAACTATAGGTATGGTATTTATTTAAATAGGTATAAAATGAATTATATAGCATGTAGCAAGATTAACTTGCCTTGATGGGTCGCGAATCGGGAAAACGGAACGTTAACCGTCGGCGGGGAAAACTCGCGACGGGCGCACGGTTCACGGAATGAACCCAAACGACGAACAAAGGAACCACACGGGTCGGGGTACCTCGCTGGAACGTCGAGAAGCGTCACCGGCACGACGGAATTCCGGCAACAAAAGAACAATTAAAAAAAAATGAGAAACGAGTCATGAAGGAAGAAGAGAAAGAATGATAAAGAGAAGTACGAGAGGATATATGAGAGAGAGAGAAAAAGTGGAGAGAGAGAAAGTGGGGAGAGAGAGAAAGTGGGGCCCACGGGGTTAAAGGAGAGGTTGCGATTGGCTGAGAGAATAAATTGAGAAGGATATAAAAGATTGTAAAAATATTATATGGTTAACTTAAAGATTTAAAAGATAGGTAATGAACAGTAAGATATCAGATTAGTTAGAAAAAATATATGCGAAGGTTTTAATAATATTAAAATTTGGGATTTTGGCGCCAAATGAAACATTTCCAAATTGCGCCCGGGTTGGGTCCAAAAATTCGAAATTCAAATAATAGGATTTTAAGCGGGTTCCAAATTTTAAAATGAAATGTTTTATGATTAAAAAAGCATACTCCCAAAACGGACACACGCACGTGCACGTAGCCATCCAAACTCGCCCGTTTCACTGAACGGGACGAGAACACAATGCACGGACGCTACCACGAGGCTAAGGGTGTCAAGTAGGCCAAGATGAATATTTTCAATTTTATTTTAGGTGCTAAAATTTGTTATATGCAGAATGACTTAGCCAGATAAAATTTTACAGTAAGACCCAAACAAGCAAGATAAATGAAATGAGTAATATCTAATTCTCAACCAATAATAGAAAATAGTAGTATTGGGCTCGGGTGTTACATTATACCCAACTACAAAAGAATTTCGTCCTCGAAATTCCAAGAATACAAGATAGAAAACTACAGGAAAAGGTGAGGAAACTTCTGTCGGATCTCGTCTTCTCGCTCCCACGTGGACTCTCCATGCGATCGATTACCCCAAGAAACTAGCACAAGGGGGATAACCTTGTTCTTAAGAACCTTTTCCCTTCGATCTATGATTTCAACCGGTCGCTCCTCAAAAGTCAGGTCTTCCCGTACTGTTAACTCCGAATGATCCAAGACGTGTGTTTCATCTCGAACATACCTTCGTAGTTGAGATACGTGAAACACATCGTGCACATCTGCCAAGGACTGCGGTAACGCCAAACGGTACGCTACCTCTCCAGTGCGCTCCAATATCTCGAAGGGTCCAATGAATCGAGGACTAAGCTTTCCTCGACTCCCAAAACGAATCACCCCTCTAGTCGGTGATAGCTTCAAGAATACCAAATCACCCACGTCGAACTCTAGAGGTCTTCTTGACGTATCAGCCCAACTCTTCTGTCTATCTTGAGCTGCCTTCATAAGCTTTCTGATAGTGTTAACCTTCTCAACTGTCTGGACTACCAAATCTGGTCCCAATAATTTTCGTTCACCAACATCATCCCAACAAACAGGTGAACGGCACTTACGACCATACAAAGCCTCAAACGGAGCCATCTGGATAGTTGCTTGGAAACTTTTGTTGTAAGAAAACTCCACCAAGTGTAGGTGATCCTCCCATGAACCCTTGAAGTCCAACATGCATGCTCTCAACATGTCTTCAAGAGTTTGGATCGTTCTCTCCAACTGACCATCAGTTTGAGGATGATAAGCTGTGCTAAACTTCAATCGAGTCCCCAAACTTTCCTGTAAACTCCTCCAGAAGTGTGATAAGAACGAGTGTCCCGATCGGACACGATGCTCACCGGTACGCCATGCAATCTTACAATCTCCTGCATGTACCGCTCTGCCAAAGTCTCCGTTGATTGACCAACCCGGAAAGGAATGAAGTGAGCTGCCTTGGTCAATCGATCGACAATCACCCATACTGCATTGTTGCCCTTTGGACTTCGCGGTAAAGCCGTCACGAAATCCATGGTTATATGTTCCCACTTCCACTGAGGAATCGGAAGTGGTTGCAACAAACCAGCAACCCTTTGGTGTTCAGCATTGACTTGCTGACATACCAAGCACTTAGCCACGAAGCGAGCAATCTCCCGTTTCATGCCTTCCCACCAGAAATGCTGTCGAATATCTCGGTACATCTTTGTACCTCCTGGATGTATAGAATAAGCTGAACCGTGTGCCTCCTTCATAAGCTCTTCACGAACATTTCCCTTTGGCACACACAAACGGCTACCATACCTCAACGAACCATCTTTGTGGACCAGTAAATCTGTTCGTAGTCCGTCTTCAACCTGCTCTCAAAACTTTTGCAGTCTAGGATCTTGCGATTGTGCTGCTTTAATTTTCTCAATTAAAGACGATTGTACTTGCAATTGCATCAACTGTCCCGTAGAACGCGGTAGCACAACTTCCAAGTCAAATCTTCGAAAATCTGCAATGATCTCCCTCTGCGTAGTTAACACCTGAATTGCCGGTAACCGACTAAGCGCATCCGGCACGACGTTAACCTTTCCCGGATGGTATTTAAGATCAAGGTCGTAGTCGGCCATTAGCTCCAACCATCTACGCTGTCTCATATTCAACTCCTTCTGAGTGAACACATACTTCAGACTCTTGTGATCTATAAAAACTTCAACTCTCTCACCCAAAAGGTAGTGTCTCCAAATCTTCAAAGCGAAGATCACAGCCGCAAGCTCCAAGTCATGAGTTGGATAATTCTTCTCATGGGTCTTTAGTTGTCTTGATGCGTATGCTACGACCTTCCCATGCTGCATCAAAACACATCCCAATCCTTTCCCAGATGCGTCGCTGTGAATCACCAGTCCTCCGGAATTGTCTGGTACGGTCAGGATAGGGGCGGTTATCAACTTCTGCTTCAACGTCTCAAAAGCTAGCGCACAATTATCCGTCCATACAAAAGGTACCTCCTTGCGCTTAAGCTTGGTCAACGGCTCTGCCAGACGAGCAAAGTTCTCTATAAATCTCCTGTAGTATCCGGCTAATCCAAGGAAACTTCTTATCTCAGCAACATTCTTTGGAATAGGCCAATCTCGAACTGCTGCAATCTTTTCTGGATCGACGGCAATGCCATCGCCAGACACAACATGCTCCAAAAACCTTACTTCCTCCAGCCAAAACTCGCACTTACTCATTTTCGCATACAATTTCTCCTGTCCCAACGTCTGCAGTGCGATCTTCAAATGCTCAGCATGCTCTTCAAAACTCTTCGAGTAAACCAGAATATCGTCAATGAATACCACAATAAACTGGTCCAAGAATGGTGAAAAGATTCTGTTCATTAAATCCATGAATATTGCCGGCGCATTAGTCACTCCGAAGGGCATCACCAGATACTCGAAGTGTCCATATCGAGTTCGAAACGCCGTCTTGCAAATGTCTTCTGCTTTCACTCGGACCTGATGATATCCGGATCGCAAATCCAGTTTCGAGAATACTCTCGCGCCACTAAGCTGCTCAAAAGTTCTCCAATGCGAGGGATCGGGTACTTGTTCTTAATAGTCACCCGGTTCAATTCTCGATAATCAAACCACATCCTTCTCGTGCCATCCTTCTTCTTTACTAAAAGAACTGGAGCTCCCCAAGGCGAGTTGCTGCTTCGAATCCAACCCTTCTCAAGTAATTCACCAACTTGCTTCTTAACTCCTTCCAATTCCACTGGTGCCATCGGATAATAAGCTTTAGATACTGGCGCTACACCAGGACTAAGGTCAATCGCGAACTCCACGTCTCCTCGGTGGTAAACCCGATATATCTTTACTACTTCCATGAGATCGCGAACTACCACCGGTTCTTCACAACCATCAACTTCCATAGCTGCGAGAACACCTTGTGTCGGCCCAGCCCTAAACTCGATTGGCCCGACAGAACTGCCTCCCTACCGCAACTGCTGTCTGTATCGTTGGCCGCGAAAGGTCCAGCGAAACTTCTGAGTCCCGTCCATTCTGCTGCATGTACGTCCACGGTTGCTCCATTCTGCCTTATTCCGATGAACTTCTCTTCCATTTCCTCCGCGCAGTCCGCGGAAGAGCTTCTCCAGGAAACTCTTAGAAAACTTCGCCCAACTGATCGGCTTGGGCAAGCGGGTCTCTTCCACAAGCCACCACTCTCGGGCGTAATCCACTAGCTGAATGCGCACCACATCAACTCTTTTGTCAACTGGAATCTGTGCCGCAATCAGTAAATTCTCCGTGTCAACTAGCCACTGCTCGGCTGACAACGGCTCCTCCAAACCAGTGAATGTAGACGGACCCTAAACGTCTGAAATCTGCCACGGTCCCTACTCAGTTAACTGGTTTAGCTCCAGCGTTGTTTACAGACTGCTGAACGATCTGCAAACCTTCCTGAAATGAATCTGCTATTGCTGGATCAGCTCAGTCTGTCTCTTTTGATTCTCCAGCATTCCTCTTATCACTCCAAGCATGGCGGCTTCGTCCACACTCCTCTGGTACGTCTTCAAATTCTTATCGGCCATAACAAAACACCCAACATTAGCATGATGATAGATTCAAAATAAAGGTCAAGGCTAGAACTCCAAGATACTTAAATAGAGTACCGCATTGTAACTATGCCGCGGTATCATAGCCACAATTACATAACTCCATCCAAGTCACCTAAGTCCTAGAGATAACAAGGAATCAGGTTTTCGAATCGATATGCAAAGGAAGTTTGCACATCGTAAAAGATATAATCAGGAAGAATGTGATTCAAGAATGGTAAAACGGTCAAGGTGGCAGGACATGTTTCCTAAACACGGGTATTCTGATTCGTGTATTGGGTATAATACCCAACTACAAAAGAATCAACCCGACTATCCTATGGCTCTGATACCAAAAGAACCATGTCACGCCCCGCTTCCCAGAGTACGCAAGATTGGGCACGTGACATAGCCAACCATGCTACCTGTGGGTAGGAAGTATCCATCCACAGTCACATTACGGCTGTAGAGATATCAAGAACAAGATAAATAAACTATCTAACACATGTCCAAATCCAGAATAACAAGAGTCAAAATAAATAAGTGCGGAAGCAAATGATCCAATACAATAAATAGAAAAGTACGTCCCATAATGCGGGCTCACATCTGGAAATGAAATGCAATAAATAAACTAATCACTACAGAACTCACAAATCAGCCTGCTGGCTGAAGTACTCCTGCTCGGTCGGCGACAGTGGAAAAGAATCTGGGCCATGCAAAACCCAGTCGTCAGCGCGTCATGTCAACCAATAATATAATATGAACATGGTAATAAGTAATGCAGGGATAAAAATGAATAAAGCAATTATATGAAACAACAGTGCAGGGTAATGTGCAGTGGGTAACTAAACTGTTCTATCAGGTTTTCTATTCTAAAATCTTTGAAATCAATTGATGACTCGTCGATGTAACTCAATAGTATCCCGTGCATGCCCGGGACCACGGTCAAGACCCTCGGGGCTGAATCCGAGACGTGCCGCTAGGCAGTAATAGGTAGCAGGATGGACGAGTGATGTCAGCATCATCACTCCCAGACTGGCCAAGCCCGTAAGACTGATCAGAACATGTATTGAACTGTTGAGTTACAAGTCGGTTTCACCTTTGATTTCCCCATACCCCCAAGTTATATATGTCAGATCAGGTATTCAGTAATCAAGAACTAATGCCAATACAGGATCAGGTAACAGCAGGTTTTGTCTGGATAGACAACAGGAATGGTCCATGAGGACAACATGTCAGGTTTGTTGGCATTAGGCACGAGATCAGGTAACAGGTCGGGTCATGGTACATCAGGTCAAGCCAGGTAATGTATAAAGGTGTCGTGTCATGTCAAGAGTGTACGGTACCATGTCATGTCAAGTAGGAAGTGTAACAGGTCATGTCAGGAAACACAAGATGTCGTGTGGGTGCTCATAATCAAACTATCATAAACATGTGTATAAATAAACAAGCATGAGTACTATCAGAACAATAAACTGGAACATGTAATATGATATGCAAATAGATATAATTTCAAGGATATGGATGCACAGTTATCGATTAGGGTTACACTTATAGTTCCAATATTAATTAGGATGCAATTTATTAAACATGGAGTGTTAATATCATATTATTATGCAGTAATGTGATCTATGGATGCAATTATATGTATCTTAAATGCGATGGATGCAAACGGGTATCCGAAAAGTTATAAAACTATAAAATGGAAACGTGGGATGTACAACTAAGCAATATGTGATATAAATATTAATATGGATAGCATATTCAAAGCGATTAATAACTATAAAAGTGGTATTGATTAACCAACACAAGAAAGTTCCGTTCAGAAATTCAGCGTCACCCTAATTTGTAAAATAGCTTAAAAATAACAAACGTTCTCCAAAAGAGACGTGTCTTATACCAAAATGAAGATAATTCAATAAGATTTTCAGTTTTATAAGTATAAGCACCTCAGGTTGTCCCTACAAAATGTTATGAATATTCGAAGTTGAAAGTTTGCTGCTGGAATTTCCCTGGACAGCAGTTTGGAGACATTTTCATTTGCATTTTACGTTATTTAAACAATTTATTTTGCAAGTAAATATTTCATACATTTATAGTATTCCGAGTTAGCTTCGTAACGAGCTAAAGAACGTATACTAAAGATTTTTCTATGATTTATAATGAATTTTATAAGATAAGGTGTACAGTAAATTTCAGATTTGTCATATCCGATTTTCCAACGACATTTCATGTGTAAACTATAAGATTTTCAAATGTATAACATTATAAAATGAATATTATAAACTAATTAAAGATAATAATAATAAATATTACGACGATATATATTTTAAATGATATGGTTGCAGTATAATGTAATCTAGTATGTCACAAGATAAGTTTTCATGATCTAGATTTAATATGATATAAACGGATGCCAACGGAACATCGAAATGTTATAAAATTAAACATGAGGCACTAGATTTAAACTATAGGTATGGTATTTATTTAAATAGGTATAAAATGAATTATATAGCATGTAGCAAGATTAACTTGCCTTGATGGGTCGCGAATCGGGAAAACGGAACGTTAACCGTCGGCGGGGAAAACTCGCGACGGGCGCACGGTTCACGGAATGAACCCAAACGACGAACAAAGGAACCACACGGGTCGGGGTATCTCGCTGGAACGTCGAGAAGCGTCACCGGCACGACGGAATTCCGGCAACAAAAGAACAATTAAAAAAAAATGAGAAACGAGTCATGAAGGAAGAAGAGAAAGAATGATAAAGAGAAGTACGAGAGGATATATGAGAGAGAGAGAAAAAGCGGAGAGAGAGAAAGTGGGGAGAGAGAGAAAGTGGGGCCCACGGGGTTAAAGGAGAGGTTGCGATTGGCTGAGAGAATAAATTGAGAAGGATATAAAAGATTGTAAAAATATTATATGGTTAACTTAAAGATTTAAAAGATAGATAATGAACAGTAAGATATCAGATTAGTTAGAAAAAATATATGCGAAGGTTTTAATAATATTAAAATTTGGGATTTTGGCGCCAAATGAAACATTTCCAAATTGCGCCCGGGTTGGGTCCAAAAATTCGAAATTCAAATAATAGGATTTTAAGCGGGTTCCAAATTTTAAAATGAAATGTTTTATGATTAAAAAAGCATACTCCCAAAACGGACACACGCACGTGCACGTAGCCATCCAAACTCGCCCGTTTCACTGAACGGGACGAGAACACAATGCACGGACGCTACCATGAGGCTAAGGGTGTCAAGTAGGCCAAGATGAATATTTTCAATTTTATTTTAGGTGCTAAAATTTGTTATATGCAGAATGACTTAGCTAGATAAAATTTTACAGTAAGACCCAAACAAGCAAGATAAATGAAATAAGTAATATCTAATTCTTAACCAATAATAGAAAATAGTAGTATTGGGCTCGGGTGTTACATGGAGTGTTGATAATGTGGTTAACACTTAGTCCCACATTAGTAAAACTATGGGATTCATATGAGTATAAGATATAAAATGGGATAAAGCTCCATAAGGCTTGAGTCTTTTGGATGGAGTCCCACTATATTAAATTCCTATATGCATCCATATGTGGACCCATGAGCAGTGAATTATAATCTTTGTTTTTCTGGTAACATCTTCAGCATCATCGAGACTTAATTGCATTTGAAAGAAGGGTATATATTCTTTCAACTTGAATTTATATTATATTCATCGTGTTTATTGATTTCTTTTCTATGTTGAAGGTATGTATCTCAATCTCAAGTCTAATGCATCTTAGTTCTTTAATGCTCAATTCTTCATATATCTTATTCTCAAGTTGCAATTTGCAAGTAACTAAGCAAGTATTATTTCATAAGTTTAAAATCATGTTACACATATAACAAGAATACACAACAAACGCATCATTAAAGAGTGATTCAAGATGTTCAAGTTAAAACCAATATATGATACTCGATGATAATACGAAATTTTCATATTCTTATCGATACTCATATATGAAACTTAAAGCGCCACTTAGTCCCCGTCTATCGGTTAACATACGTTCGATATTCGTCGTGACACAGAACTATACGAAGGTTGTTAAATATCAGACGGTATAGCTCGATACTAACAACCGCCGTATAGTCTATGTAACGAGAAGATTCAATCGTATGATAACCGTCGTATAGTGCATGTATATTGATTTAGAATGCTATATCATAAATATACACACATTCCTTTTGCTCTTACTTAGATAATAATTTTTTTTATTGTCTAGCTGTAGGTGGTGACACCACCGCACCTGCGGGTATATTTATATATCCTATAGTGCATGCATATTGATTTAGAATGTTATATTATTGATCTACACATTCTTTTTGCAATTACTTATATAATCTATTTTTAATTGTCTAATTATAGGTGGTGCGTCCACATCTGACGCAGGGGCCACTCCTGCCACTTCCGTACCCTCCGCATCGTCTGTAGGTTAGTATGCATAAATATAAAATATTTATTCATTTTACATATCCTCTATAGAATAAATATGAACTTCATGGAAATTTAGCGTCAATGTTTATTTTCTAGTTGGAGGGGATGCGTCCGCATCCGGGACACCGGTTGTTCCTCACCGGAGGAACTATCATCCCGCTCGTGCTGCTGCCCGGGCCCAGACTCGTGCTTTAGTCACCGGAGGTATATATCACACTTCAATTTTCATTTAACCTTGATTTCTTAATACAACTTTGTCATAATATTGATTGTCTTGATATTTCTTGCAGACGCAGGACCTCCCCATCCCCAGAGGGGGACTTGAGGCCCGAATCAGTCTCACAGGCTGAGGCCTGATAGAGCTAGGGGGAGGCAGGATTCCCCTTATTTTTTACTCCTTATTATCGCTATACCAGTGATCATGCCGAGAGGTTCGGCCGGTATATGGGGGATGAGAGCCGGCTCGTGAAGAACTATCCACTTCACGCTGAGTGGGGCGACCAGCACCGGCGCTCATTCGCCCTCTTCTTTGATCAGGCTCGGGTATTAATATATATTTTCATTTGATTTATCCAATATATTTATTATTAACACTTTCAATCTAATGACAATGTTTTTTTTTGTATTTTCAGTTGGATTACGATTTTCAGCCTGTACCCGACCCTGATCATCCTGGGAGGGTGCTTGACCTTCATGCTCTCTACAATGGCCTGATGAAGAACATGCAGACCAAGGTCCGACACAACAGGAATGAGCTGAAGGCCGAATGCTACTCCCTGTGGATGGAGACCCCCGAGGCAGAGAGAGCGGCCCTCCTATCTACTCCGGCCTTTGCGAGAGTCGACGTAGAGACATGGCCTCTATTGTGCGAATATTTCGACTCTCAACGCAAACATGTATGCATTTTAAATGTAATTCATTGTTTAGTATATAATTTATTTTTTGTGTTCCTTAATTAGAAAACTAAATATGAATGTGTTGTGCAGAAACATGCCGCTCAAAGTATAGAGAATAGGAAGTCGGCGAAGAGGGGTCACATCACTTATACAGGTGGCTCGAGGAATATTACTCGAGCCATAGAGTTATCGGTAAATTACAATAGACCGGCCTTTGTGATATAATGCAATATTAAGAGTTGTTTTCTAATATATCTAATATTAAGAGTTATTTTCTAATATTGCAGAGAGCTCAAACCCTGGCACAAGGTGGTACACCGAGCGTACTGTCCGCATATCTTGCCATCCACGGCACCTCGACAGATCCCGCCACGGGCGAGCTTTAATGCCCCGACGTCGCTACCCAGGAGTATTGCGTAAGTGTTAATATTTATTCAACCCCTATTTAAAATTTTAGTTTTGAAAGGTTCAAATTTAAATGATATACTTATATTTTACGGTTAATGTGGGTGTAGGAGCGGGTGGTTAAGCAAGCCGAGGCATCGGGGATCGATTTTACCGGACAGAGCGATCCGATGCTGCTAACCCCAGTCCTGGACGTCGCACACGGAGGGCACCACAGAGGTTGGGAGAGAGGCCGGGGACTGGGCCTTAGCAGGGCCCATATGAGGTTGGACTCCACCCCGGCGGTTACTTCCTCCGTCTCCGGTGAGCGACGTTTCCAGCAGGAACTGGAGGGCTTGAAGGCCACCGTTCAGGAGTTGAAGCAGATGCTGGTATGTATAATACTTAATAGTAAAATATTATGTCATATTATAGATAGCAACATATCCAATATTAGTACGTAGCCTGAGCTTATTTGGTTGTAGACTTAATTTTGATTAATCATACATACATATCTAATTAAAATAAACTACGGTTTTCCAAACTAGATATCCAAACGAGGCCTAAATCCCTAAGTATATATAGATTGGGGTTTCGAAATAACTTGATAATGATACGAATTCGAATAATACACAGTTCTTACTCGCTTATTACACACGTGGGTCCAGACGCGACAGGGTACATCGGCCGAGCCTCCACATGCATCTCCTTCGGCTGCGGCTCCGCAAGCCACTACATCGGCTGCGGTTCCGCAGACAGCTCCTATAGCTCCACCGCCCGCTCAGACTCCCGCAGCCGCGGCTCCGCAAGCCACTACCTCGACGGCGGCTGTGCAGACCACATCGCCAGCTACACAGCCCGCTCAGACTCCCGCACGCTCCGCATTGCATGATTTATTGACCAAGGAGCAGGCACGCCAGATTCTGGTGTTTATCAGAAGTGGAGCTGGACCGAGCTAGGGTAGCTTTTTGAATCTTATATTTTAAACATGTATTTATTTATATGATACATATTGTACTACATTTTGGACGATATTGATATTGGTGGTGTTTGCGTGTTTATATTGATATCATATTCTGCTTGTTGGTTTCTTTTGTATATTATGCGTGATGTGATTATGAATACTGCGATATATGTTCTGCGTGATGATTAATTTTATATATGATGTATATATTATTGTGCACAGGGCGAGAAAAAAATAGGCAGCCCTTTTTTTTAAAAAAACCCTGATAATATGTACCTACGGATTTAACCGTAGGGCCCACCATTGCCCCTACGGATTAATCCGTAGGTCCCAACTATGTACCTACGGATTTATTTGTAGGGGCAAAATATCAGGATACCTGATATTTTGCCCCTATGGTCTCAGTATTAGGGGTTAAGATTGCCCCTACGGATATATCTATAGGGACAAACAAATGCCCCTACACAGGTATCCGTAGGGACAAAATATCAGGATACCTGATATTTTGTCCCTACGGATTTATACATACGCACTTATCCGTAGGGGAAACTAATTGGCCCTACGGATATGTCCGTAGGGACACTTAATTTATTTTATAAAATCATAAATTAAATAAATTTTTTGTCCCTACGGCCTAATCCGTAGGGCAAATTGGACCTACACATAACTCCGTAGGAACAAGTTTTAGTCCGTAGGGGCAAGTTCAAGGTTTCGACTTGTATCTACGGCGTTTGTACCTACAGGGATTTTCTTGCCCCTACGGATATATTCGTAGGGGTAGTGGTTTGCTCCTACGGATAAATCCATAGGGGCAACCCTTATTTGTAGTAGTGTAGGGTTTCATGAAAGCGAAATGATTTGAGATTAAAAAGAAAAGTATAGAAAATATTAAGATTTTCTCAAGCTATTTTTTGAAGAGGGAAGACGAATGGAGCACGGAGCAGTTGGAAGACGAGGCCATAAACGAAAGAAGGTCGTACGGGAATTTGAGATTTCCTGGGGTACGACATGTATTATCAATGATCCATTTTTGATATTTTCTTTTTATAGTTTTCATCTTTGGGAATTACACGATAACTAGTATTTTGCACGTGCGTTGCACGTATCTGGTTAATGAAATTTATACTTTCCACTAAACAAAGAGATTATACAGTCTTTCCAAATGTTTAACGTAGAACCCCAATTTCCATCTAATTTAATGAAATTATATTTTCATAAAAATATATCATATTTATGGAATTCGGTACTTTTTCACATTAGACTGTTTTTCCATAGGAAAGTATTTTGAAAATATTTCATTTTGTAAAAGTATTAATTGACAATGATTCTTCGGTTGGAGCCATGGGTATAAAATTTTGATATGCAAATATTCTGAAATTATAAAAACAAGAATTATTATAATAGTAAACCTATCAAGTCTACTAACAATCCATTGTTAGTAGACTTGATAGTTTTACCATCATAATAATTCTTGTTATTATAATTTCAGAATATTTGCATATCAAAATTTTATATCCATAGCTCTAAGCGAAGAATCATTGTCAATTAAACCTGAAAGATTTAATAGGATAAATGGGTTTAAGACTTGGCGAACACAAGTTAAATGTTGGCTGACAACACTTGGACTTGTTTTCGCTATCTTTGATGAACCGGCTGCATTTTCTACACAATCTCAAGATTCCACTGTTTCAACCATACAAGTGATGAAACAGTTTGTCTTGCATTTTCCACTAAAACGGCAAAACCCAAAAGTCTTTCAAATGAAGAAATTGATTATCATTGTAGAAATAGAATTTTGATCTCTTGACAAAACACTTTATGAAAACTTTATTTCTTTTAAGAGTGCTAAAGATTTGCGAAATGCTTTGGAAACTCAATATGGAATGGATAATGCAGGCGTAGACCGTTTTAACACTACTTCTTTTCGTCATTTCAAATTAATTGATAACAAACCTATAAACCCTCAACATCATGAATTCTAAGAGTTGATTAGAAAAGTTCAAAATTCTGGTACTATTCTTTCTGAAGACTTTAAAGTCCCCACTCTTATCGATCTACTACCTCCTTCTTGGGATAATTTTGCAAATTATCTTAGAATAATCCAACACTCTTTATCATTTTTTGAAGGTCTTAATTCTATTTGAGTGGAAGATCAACATAGGTCCAAATTTATACCTATAAAGGAAAATGTTCCAAAAATCAATCTCACCGAAAATTTTTCATAGTCCAATAATGGTCATGCCAATAATTTTAATCCCAAAAGAAACAAATTTAAAAAGAAAAAGCAATGTCAAATCCAAGCTCTAAGCCACTTTAACAATCTAAAAATCAAGAGGGGAAATATTGCTTTGTATGTGGAAAGGCGAACCATTTGGCTCTGAAATGTTTCTTCAGGAAGAAAGGTCCTGTTAAGAATATAAATGGAATCACAAACCGCAAGTAAATGTGCTTGATGGTGGTGAAAATTCATCACCAAGGTCTGTCTCTAAAAATTTTATATATTTTACAACTCCCTCATTTGATTGGTGGGTTGATTCCGGTGCTAATGTTCATGTTTGTTATGATTTGGCATGGTTCACCACTTTTTAGGATAAATATGATGGAGGTGTAACATTGGGAAATGAATCGGCGGCACTTATCGAGAGAATTGGAAATATATCACTAAAATTGGCTTCGGGCAAAATAGTTACCTTGAAGGATGTGCTATATGTTCCAGATATTAGAAGAAATTTGATTAGCGGTTCTGTACTTGTGAAGATGGGATATAAATTAGCATTCAATTTGTAATAGGTAAAAATAACATGTTTATTGGTAAAGGTTATATATGTGACGGACTGTTTAAATTGTATGTAATCCATTGTAATATTTCTAATAATACAAATAAATATCATATTGTTTTAAATATTGAAAATTCTAGTTTATGGCATGATAGATTAGGACATATAAATTATCGTACTTTAATGCACATGATGAAATTGCATTTAATTCCTACTTACAAAATTGATATGAATCAGAAATGCCAAATTTGTGTTAATGCCTGTCACGCCCCGCTTCCCAAAATACGGAATATGAGGGGTTGACAAGGCCAGCCATGCTCCTACGGTCGAGGAAATATCCTGTCGTAGTCACACTTCGGCTTCTAGCTTTACGTGGTAATCAGTAATCAATGCACAGGTAATGAGAAATGCAGTCACTAGATCAAAACAAATACAAAACACTAACCAGATAGAGATCAAGGAAGTATAGCTCTGAGTCACTGATCAAGATGTCCGCAATGTCCTCGAGGTACGTCAGGTCCTGGTCCAAGCTAAATCCACTTCTCCCTCTGAGCATGCATACTCGGGTCGTCAGAGAGACACAATAGCAATAAATATAAATACATATGTAATAAGTGCAATAATGATGAATATGAAACAGTAAGCTTAGAATGATGATATGAGCATGAAGGAGCCAGTACAGGTAAACAGTAAAGCGGGTAAACAGTAAGCCAGGTGTATCAGTCAGTAATCAATGCATGTCGCTAAACCTATCAGTCTCTAAGTCTCACTATCTAGGTCGCTAAACCTATCGTCAGTCCAAGTGTGAGAGTCAACCACTCAGGAGTATCCCCCACCCAAGGGTAGGGCCCCAGGGGCAAGGGAACACGGGCCCGAGTCGCTCGCTAATAATTAGTAATATCACCCATATAACTCCCAGAATCGCTGTAGGTGCCGGCAGTGGGACTCCCGAGATTCCGTTGAACTCACACTCAAACTACCCCACACCCCGTGGTCTACATCAAACCCCAACCATAAACCCAGATACTAGTCGGTCCATGACAAGTCTACGCGAGAACTGGAGAAATGATCTCCATCAAGCATGTCTCGACCGGTACCCAAGACAAATGGACAGTGTTTGGTGCCTTACCCATGACACTAATATAAGTGTTCCATAACCGTCCCATTCCAGTTATAGTTACACTTATATATGTCCCATAGACGTCGACAATGCAATAAATCAACCGGGTCCACTGCTTGTGTACAAGTACGTGTCACTTTCACTTATTCATTCATACTTTATCACTATGCACTTGCCACAATCAAAACACTAATATTTAACACTGGGTAATGTACACGATCACTAGGTTACCAATGTATATGAGCTCTACATGATGTGATGAGAATGCATTAATTAAGATATGAATAAGATATCATCAGTCAGTGCCCTACCACTTGCATAATTCACAATAAATCATACATGTAGAATTAGGTGAAACAATGCAAAAGGGGTAAACAGTATGTTTAATTATCTAGTCATAAAAATTGGTTTAGCGTCAATCGGGTTTCAGGTTTGCTAGATACGGCCATTTCAATTTAAGTGTTCACTGCTGGAAATCCGGTTTCTGAACTGGAATGTCCATTTCATAACACATTTTACTCCCAGTTGGGAGCATAATTAGGCGACGCTACAGTTCAACTAATTGTAGATTTTACTATTATGTATCTAACACATCAAACGGATCATCAATAGAAGTTCTGTATTAAAAGTTATGTTATGTTCAAGGTGTTGGTGTAAGAGAGGTCACTGCAAAAACTGCAGAAGACAACGGTATTCTAAAATACAAATTAAATATCAAATGACGGTGAAACGACACGGGACTAGATTCAGGGGTTAGCTAACTAAATTGTCTATGCGACCATATGGGGCTCCATGCAATTTCAGTTTAAGGAAAGGGTGTACAGGTGTTCCCAAGGCCAGGCATCCAAAACGAACGCTGCCCCGGACTGCAGTCCAGAGTTGTGTTCCTCCTCATTTTTCAGTGTCATGAAATTGCAATATTCAATAACTAATTACATAGGGTTATAGGTTATATAGTTAGATTCGATACGAGCCCTGGAACACCATGATTGGATTTATATTTAATTAACTACTAATTTTACGACATGATGGGTGCAGTGATTTTCAGAATTTATGTAACCAATTGGGATGTCAGATTACGTGTGAAACGATATTAATTAAGATAACTATAGCATGTTAAGAAAGTGAGGGGGAGTTCACTTGCCTTCATTCGCTTGATATAGAAGTGACGCCGCTGCAAAGTTTGTCTCGACACACGATACAACGCGATGTTGGAGATTCGGTACTGGGCGCGGTGGCGACGCGGGCGTGATACGGTAGAGGACCTGGTGATGACGCAGGCGCGACACGGTAGTGGACCTAGTGATGAAACGGGCGCGGCACGGTGCTGGGCATGGTGATGATGCGAGTGTGATACGGTAGTGGGCGTGGTCCTGGCTCGGTGCGTGACACGGCATGACACGGTACGGAGCACGGTCTGGACTCAGGGCGTGGTGCAGGAGCGACACGACGTGTGCACTGGATCGGGCACGGTGTGGCACGGGAGCTGGCACGTCGTGGCACGGGAAGTGAGTCCGACGTGGCACGGGAAGTGAGTCCGACGTGGCACGGGGCGCGACACGCGAGTGGGTCCGATGATGGCACGGAGGTGGGCACGATGTGGCACGGCTACGACACGGCTACGACGGATGTGTACGGTGTTGCGATGGTGACTGCGTTGACGACCGTGACGGCTACAGGGACCGAGGCCACGGCTTGGCCGTTGACAACGGCGACTGGGGAAACGGCGGCGGCGACGGTCATAGGTGTTTGATGAAATACCACGCTCGGCTTGGTTTGGTTTTTGGCTCAGCAGCGGCTAGGGCAATGATGATGACGACTTCAATGGCGATGAGGGGTCTATTGAATAGGCGATAGTGGTTCGGAAACGGCGGCGACAGCACGACAACGCTTGGACAGCTAGGGTTTGGCCTCAACGGCGGTTTGGCCTTGACTAGAAGTGGAGTTTGGGGGATCTGCTGTGCAGCGGGTGATGACGGAGATGGCAGGGAGGAGGCCGGCGGCGTTGAGGCTCCGGCGGCGTCGCGGTGGAGCTCCAGTGGTGCTGCAGGTGTTGGGTGAGCTCGGTTGGTGCTATGGGCCGTTGTTGGAGAAGCTGGAGGTTAGTGCTCGACGGTAGGGGTGACCGTGGCGGTTGCAGTCGGCGGTGGTCTTGGGTGGTGGTGCCAGTCGTGGATGGTGGCTCCGCAGTGACGGGTGACGCAGCGAGCTCGGGTGGCGGCTGGAGGCAGTGGGTGCAGGGGCTCAGTGGGTTCGGGTGTAGGGGCTTGAGGGATGGTGAGCAGGAGGAGGAAGTCGATGGCCGCGGTCGGTGTTGATGGAGTTGTTGGGAGGTTGTGTAGGCGAGGGGAAAGCTGGTGGTGGCGAGGTGGTCTTTGGCGTAGGGACTCGGTGGTCACGGCTACAGAGGAGGTGAGGGTTTTGTAGGGGGAGAGAGAGAGCGACGAGGTCAAGGAGGAAAGGTCGGGGATCGGGTGCAGCGACGTGGTGAGGGCTGTTGGGTGTGAGGTTGCCGGGGAGAGGTTGCATGGAGGTCGGAGTTCAGGTGAGGGTGCAAGCGAGGGTGAAGGGAGAGAGAGAGAGTCGTTGAGAGAGGAGCGGGTCATGGGGGGTAGCGCGAGGGAGATGGGGTCGCGGGGTCAGTTGGCGTGGGTCTTGGGCGCGAGAACGAGATGATATGGGGTGAGAAGGAATGGGTCGTGGCTGGGAAACTGGCAGGAAAAAGAATGAGGGGGGAAGGAGAAAGAGTGGAGTGAGGGTTCGGGTCGGGTTCACTTGGGTTGGGTCGGGTTTAGGGTGTTGTATTCGTGTGCTTGGGCTGGGAACGGGCCATGGAGAAATATGACTTGGGTAAAATAGAATCAGGATATTAAGAAATTTATAGTTAGGTTTAAGGAAATAAAATATTTAAATTAATTAGAAATTTTGTTTTGAAATACGGAAATTATTCAAAAGGGACAGGGTATTACAATGCCAAGCAAACCAAAAAGTCTTTTAAAGATGGGTATAGAAGTACTTATTTATTAGAGCTTATATACTCAGATGTTTACGATTCTACTAGTACTCCTACTAGAGGTGGAAATAATCTTTTGTTACATTCATCGACGATTATTCCAAATTTTGTTGTGCATATCTTATTAAAACAAAGGATGAGATTATGAATAAATTTAAAATTTATAAATCCAAGGTTGAAAATCAAAAGGATAAACCATTAAAACTCTTAGGTCGGATCGTCGGGGTGAATATAGCTCTAATGAATTTACTATATTTTGCGAAGAGCACGGCATTAGGCATGAGGTGACTGCACCTTACTCTCCTCAGTCTAATGGTACAGCGGAACGTAAAAATAGAATCTTAATAAATATTGTAAATTCAATGTTTCTAAGTTCTGGTGTTCCTAAGAATGTGGGGGGGAAGCTCTTTTATCCGCATGTTATATTCTAAATAGAATATCTCAAAAATTCGGTAACCGTACTCCTTATGAACTTTGGAAAAATCAACCACCTAATATTAATTATCTTAAGGTATAAGGTTGTTTAGCAAAAGTTTCAATTCCCGAAAAGAGAGAAATAGGTCCAAAAATTATAGCTTCTGTATTTTAAGGTTATTTCCTAAATAGTAATATATATAGATTTTTGGTGGTTAAACCCGATATATCAAATATATCCAATAATACCATTTTAGAATTTTGTGAAGCAACTTTTTTTGAAAATATTTTTTCTTTTAAACCAAATATTAATAACCATTTACCTATAACACCATCTAACTTAGGCGAATCTTCTCATTCTAGTGAACATTGTGAGACTAATATTCCTTTACATCCTACTCCCGAACTTCGAAGATCAAAGAGAACAAGGATAGAAAAGAATTTTGGTGAAGGTATGTTCACTTATTTGACTGAAGGAGAGCCATCTAGTTATGCCGAGGCTATGTCTAGTGACGAAACCCCGTTTTAAAAAGAAGCCATTCAAAGTGAGATAAACTCTATTATTCAAAATATTACATGGGATGTGACTACCTTACCATAGGGAATAAGGCAATAGGATGCAAATGGATTTTCAATAGAAAACTTAAAGCAGACGGATCTATAGAAAAATTAAGGCTAGATTGGTTGCTAAAGGCTATACATAAAGAAAGGGGATTGACTTTTGCGATACATATGCTCTTGTTGCGCGTATAACAACTATGTATGTTCTGATTACATTTGCTTTTATTAATGATCTTTTAATTCATCAAATGGACGTTAGAACTGCATTCTTAAATAGAGATTTAGAAGAAGATATTTATATGGAGCAGCCAGAAAGCTTTATTGTTAAAGGTCAAGAACATAAACTTTGTAAATTAATTAAATCACTTTACAGTCTTAAACAAGCTCCAAAGTAATGGCATACTAAATTTGATCAAGTTATTTTAAATTATGGTTTTGTTATTAATCAATATGATGAATGTGTTTATTTTAAACATTTTGAAAATGATTATGTTATTTTATGCTTATATGTAGATGATAGTTTATTATTTGGCACATCACTTAAAATAATAAATCATGTAAAACAATACTTAACTTTTAACTTTGACATGAAATATTTATGTTATGCAGATTTTATTCATGGTATGAAACTAATTAGATGTAATAATGGTATCGTTTTAACTTTATCACATGTTATTGAGAAAATTCTTAAGAAATTTAATTATTTTGATATCAAACATTTTTCCATGCCTTTTGATTCAAACCTACATCTTACTATAAATAGTGGTGAATCTGTATTACAAAATAAATATGCACAAATAATTGGTAATTTACTTTATGTTGCTAATCGTACTGGACCCAATATTTTTGATGTTGTTTCTAGATTTAGTGGATACACTAGTAACCCAAATAAAGATCATTGGTGTGCTCTTGAAAGAATTTTTAAATACATAAAAGGAACTTTAGATTATAGTTTATTTTTTCCAGTTTCCCTAATATAATTGAAGTATATAGCGACGCCAACTGAGTAACTGAATCACTTGATATGAAATCCACCAGTGGCTATATATTCTTACTTGACGGTGCAGCCATCACTTGGGAATCTACAAAACAAACTGTTATTACTAGGAGCACACTAGATTCCGAATTAATTGCATTGGATACTTCTTATAAAGAAGCAGAATGGATCAAAATTTTAATCTCGCAATTACCTTGTGTTCCAAAACCTGTATCTGCCGTAAGTGTATACTGTGATAATAGATTCTTATTGGATTTATTAAATCAAGAAAATTGAAATAGGAAAATGAATCGACATTTGCAAATGAGATATACGATAATAAAAGAACACAAGGATAATAATGTTGTATTATTATTATTTGTATATTCTTAGAAAAATTTGGCAAATAATTTGACCAAGGGTCTTAATAAGAATCAGATCTTACTTTCATCAGGGGATGGGCTAAAAGCCTATATATATATATATATATCACCAAGAGCAGGAACCCAACCTCTTTGACTGGAGATCCCACGATTAAGGTTTTCAATGGGGAAAACAAAACTCTTGATGTGACCTGAAGAGTCCAAATTTTATTAAGGATTTATTTCCGACTCATCCTTATGGTGAAGAAATGTGCTCTATTGGTGACGTTAGGATAAGTATACACTTTTAATGGTGTCAAAGACATAACTTTGTTGAGGTATCTTTCGCACCTTGGTAGCTCTTGAGACATCACCTAAGTGAAGCTCCGTGAGGCCGCGGTTGGAAGATTTAGGCTAATCTATAGTTGCTTCATGAGAATCAAGGTTCTGCGCATAGCCATTAATAATGCACACCCGCATACTAAGATATCGTATGTTTCTTATTGTGTGTGTGACATATAAATGACCGGCAAAAAAGAATAGTTTCCAAGGTCAAACTTATGACTACCGCCATCCTTCGGTCAGGCATAGTCAACACTAAAATGCTTGTTCAAGTTACGTACACTTGCATTTATGCACAATGAGTTAGTATATGTTTTGTTTTGTTTTATCATTTCTCTTATACCATTTCATCTTTTAAATAAATATATATTATACTATATATTATAATTTTGAACCTATGTGGGGAACGTTATATTATTCTGATTTAATCTATATATTTTATAAATAGTTTAATATCAATTATTTTGTTTCTGATGAATTTATTAAATCGGATTATTAAAAGATTCAAAATTTCAAAAATAAAGTTGTGAAGATATCAAGGGCTAAGTTGCAAAGGCAATATTGTAAAGGGCTTAATTGTAAAGACAAGATCATTCAAATAGTCTGCTTTAGAGTTTTTGAAATACCAGACGTCTGGTGAAAGAAATCACCATTTTCAAATCTCTGTTTCTATTTTAGAGACGACTAAGCAGATATTTCCTTAAGAAGTTTTTGAACTACAGACGTCTGGTACATACGTCTGCTAAAGGAAATTTTGAATATGTCTGTTTCAGTTTTAAAAGGAAACGTCTGGGGCAGACGACTGTAGGAAATTTTTGAACTGCAAGTCATCTGGCACCAGATATCTGACAGCAGACGTCTGACATGGCAGTTTCTGGCAGTTATTTTTAGTTTGAATTTCAAATCGAAGAGGTGCTCTCAACCATTGAGGATTGAGATGCGACCTTTCAAAACAACGGTTTAATATTTAATCCATTGCTTAAACAGTTACTTATGAAGTCTATTTAAAGAATTCAACAGAGAAGTCAAAGAGAATAATCCAAAAACATATAAAGCCTTGAATTGTTCTCTGTATGTAACTTTCTGTAAATAGAGAGCAATTCCTTCACTGAGTCTTCCATACAAACTCTGATTTGAGTAAATCTCTTGCATTATTTATTTTCATCGGATACTAATTGACAACAATATCAAAACTAATCTTCTCTTATGATTCGTACTCAACGGGGGAATTGGACGGGCCAAGAATGTTGTATCTTGGAAACGTTTACGTTGGCAAAACCTATACGAAGGGTGTCTATCTGTTTTAGGACAACACAGTCAACTCATGCCTCACATCTACAGGCTCGCATTCTAAACTATTTCGATTAATAGTTTATATTATTTTATGTGAGTGTTTTTCCATAGGAAAATATTTTGAAAATATTTCATTTTTTAAAAATATTAATTTTAACAATTATTTCAGTAATTTATCTAACAATGCATGTATACGTCCTGCACTATATGTAAATAGAAAATATTAAGTTTCGTTGATATGATTATTTCATATCAAGTTTAAAATACATAATTTGGTTTTAAAATATAGGCAGTGGCATTCAACATAAATATAAATATAGAAATAAAAAATAAAATACAATTAGGAAAAATTTGAGAAATTCCAAAAAGAGAAAAATAATAAAATCGAGTCCTCTAAGAATTTTAAAAAAGAACTCAAATTTTTTTAATGACTAAAATGAAAACTTTGGGCTTGATGCCCAAAATTCTAATTAAAGAGGTCTTGACTCTTAAATTTTGATCGAAGATGGTATTGATACCATAGTATCAATCAAGGTCCGAGTAAATGCTAAAAAATTCAACAATATTAGAGTCTGATAATATCAAATATGGCTCCATAGATTACGTATAACCTAGAATTGATGCCTGATCATCAAATGAAAACATGATTAGAATGTCCCGTTGTATATTCGCATAACATATTTATTATAAATTTTTTTACAATAAATTTAGAACCCGCAATAAAATTCGTTCCCTTCACTCTTTCTTTCAGCCATTGCCATGCCCCGCTTCCCAAAATACGCTAAAATGCAGAACGCAACAAAGCCAAGCATGCTACCTAAGATAAGGAATCATCCTTCCATAATCACATTAAGGCTGTCGTGCAGTAATTAAGCAAACAAATATATATATATATATATATATATATATATATATATATATATATATATCCAATGCCACAATAACAAATAATAGAATCAGAAATGGAAACAATAATAAATGATCTGGTCTCAAAGATCTAAGGATAAATAAGGAACAACCATACTTGTCCCTTACGGGCTCACAACTGATCCAAGAAAATAATCAATACTGGAGATAAATCTAAACCATCAATAACTAAATTAATTGACGCTTCTCACTGCTCGGCGATCTTCTCGAAATATTCCATGTCCAGCGGTGCTAAAGCCAAATGATTCGGGCCATGCAAAACTCAGACATCAGAGTGTCATAGATATCATAATCATAATAGAGATATAACCGGACTAGGATATAATATATCATTAACTTGTACGAGTGTCACGTGAGTAAATAGTAACAATAGGAATATTCGTGATATAACAAGCAAAGTATAACAAGAAATTAGGTCATGTGGAACCTAATTGTCCTTGTCTCTAAGTTATCTATCCTACAGGTATCTAAAACCAATCAATATAACGTGGTAATCAAGATATACAAGAAGAAATCATATTCAAGACGGATAAAGAATGTCATAAGTCAGATACATGCATGTCAATGTACAGATGTCCTTTGACTATATTACAAATGTCCTTTTGACCATAAGACATGTCATGCTCCGCTTCCCAAAATACACATGAATACGGAAACGTAACAAAACCAACCATGCTACCTACAGTAAGGAAATATCCTTCCATAGTCCATTAAGGCCGTCAATCAGTAATCAAAACAATATAATAATTTATCTATCTATCACATGTCCAATTTGTCACAATAAAGAATAACAATAATCGATAATCAAGAGTTAATAGAGGAAGTAATGAATAAATTCAATCTCAAGATCTAAGGAAAATAAGAAACAATATCCAAATTCTGTCTCTTTAGGGATTACAATTAAAACCTGTAGGGTGTTTTTCGTCACCCCATTGAGATGGGAATACGCGCACACTTGTAAGGCGTACTACAGACCCCCCTGCCTAGGGTAGGCTGGGGTTTATTGATTGTGGGGATCCGAATCTCCGGCGGCTGCGGACTAAGCTGTCGTTAATTACCCCTCACTTTTGGAGGGAGAGAACCTCCGATTGACGGGTCAAACAGGTCATGTGAACTCAATGTGCAGTGTACGTTTGTTTTGAAAAGGGTTTTAGATATATCGGGGGGCTCACAGAGTTTTACGGGGGTCCTGCTATCCGGATAGCGGGCTAGGGGTCAGGGGGCTAGCAGCCCCCTTACGGGGTGCGGGACAGCGCCCCGTTAGAATTTTTTCTAACGGGGGAAGCATTTTTAGTGTGGAGTGTATAAAAAATGAGGGGGAAAAGGGCGTCTAAAGGACGCGTGAGCGCCAGCGTCTCACGTTCCTAGAACGCGGATGCGGGGCGCCCGGCACGGGGGCGCCGGGCGCCTGGGCGCTCGCGCATCACGTTCCCAGCACATGGGCGCTAGGTGCCTGGGCACTCGCGCCTCACGTGCCGGGAGCGCTCGTGCCTCACGTGCCCGACACGTCGGCGCTGGGCGCCTGGGCGCTCACGCCTCACATGCCCGGCACGTGGGCGCTTGGGCGCCATCGAAAAGAAGGAGATTTTAGCCCCGAAAATAGGAGTTAAACTCCAAAAGAGGATTTTAAGTGAAGTTAAACTCCAAAAGATTTAGATTTGGAGTTAAACTCCTAAAGGATCTGGATTAGGAGTTAAACTCCTTTGAGGATTTGGGTCTTGGAGTTGAACTCCACAAAGATCTTCAGAGGTTCTTCTCTCTTAAGCCTTGGATCTTTTCTTGAGCCTTGGATCTTTTCCAAAGTGGGATTTTCGGAGATGGGTCTCCTTGTTTCTCCTCTTTGTTGGCCGGATCTTGGAGGAAAAGGGGGTGAGATTCAAAATCTCCCCTTTTTGAGATCTAATAGAAAATCTGAGTTCCCCTTCAAGGGTTTGATGGTGAAAAACTATTTATTTTTAGAAAAGGAAGAGTTAAACCCTTGATTTAACTCAAAAAGGGGAGGAAGGTTTTAGAACCTTGAGGAAGGAGAAGGAGGCACAAAAACCCTAGAGTTTTAGAGAATAAAAAAGTTATGTTTTTGATATTTTCATCATGTTTGCCTTTTTTTCTCCGCCGAACACAGAGACGCTACCGCGTAGATCCGTCTTGCCTGAATTTAGGGGCAGATGCTATTTGGTTTTATCTGTCCACCTCTCCGAAGATGCCAAGTTGATTTATGGCACCGTATATCGAAGGTTTAGACGGATGCGGCCGACGTAGCAAACTTCGTCAGATTCCCCTTCATCTGAGGGGTTTTTGATTGTGGGGACGCTTTTCCCTGCAGGTGCAAGCCCCTGCAGTTAATTATGCTACCGCATCGTGGTAACAACTTTCTCCTTCTCCAGATGGTCCCTTCGTGTTGTGTGTGTGTTTGTTTTATCTTTGGTTGCCCGTGGATTGTATACGAAAACTAATTTATGTTGTCGCCCGTAGGGCATGGATTAGTCCAAATCCGTATTTTTTTAGATTTGGTTTTTGGTTTGGGTTTAAGGATACGTTAGTCTCATTTGAGACTAAGATCAACTTAAACGTTTGTTAAGGATACGTTAGTCTAATTTTAGACTAAAATCAACTTAACGATTTGCTAAGGATACGTTAGTCTAATTTTAGACTAAGATCAACTTAACAGGATCATTTAGATCCAACAAAAGAGCATTTGGACTGTATTGTTTTAGTTTAGGGACTTTGCGGTCCAGTTTAAAGACATCTTAGTCTGTAAAGTTTAAGGACATCATAGTCCATGAGTTTAAGGACCCCATAGTCCGTGGTAGTTTAGAGACGTCATAGTCTGTAAAGTTTAAGGACATCATAGTCCACGAGTTTAAGGACCCCACAGTCCGTGGTTTATCTGGTTGTCGGGACCCGTCGCCTTTCTGAAGACGTTGAAGGATTACAACGACAAATATCAGAGTAGTGAAGAGATGTACCCTTGAACCAATATTGGTTGGGAGATCTGTAGTCCAATTTGGGACGAAGATCAAAGATTTGTGAGCACATGGGCTCAATTGATCTGAAGTAGGGATTTGTGGCCAACTTGGGCTCGACCTATTCAGTTAGAATACTGAGCATTGGTTCTGACAATTGTTTTTGTCTTTACTGAGTGTTGAGCACTCATTATAGCTCTGGGGCTTTGTTATAGAACAGTTTATGTTCATTTAGCGCACACATGAGAAGCACGTGGCGCGCTTGGTGCTGTGCGCCAGACAATGAGCGCATTGCGCTTCTCAATGAGCGCATTGCGCTTCTGGTGAAGTAGCGCACACGTGAGGAGCACGTGGCGCGCTTGGCACTGAGTGCTAGTCAATGAGCGCATTGCGCTCCTGGTGAAATAGCACACATGTGAGAAGCACGTGGCGCGCTTGGCGCTGAGCGCCAGTCAATGAGCGCATTGCGCTTATGGTGAAGTAGCGCACACGTGAGGAGCACGTGGCGCGCTTAGCACTGAGCGCCAGTCAATGAACGCATTGCGCTTCTGGAGCGCTAAGACTCTGCAACGATATGCGTTAGTTTTGGAGCGTTGAAGCGCTTCTTTTGATTGGAGCGCTAGGGTTCTGCAACGCTGTGCGCTAGATTTGGAGCGCTGAGGCGCTGGATTTGGAGAACTGTGCGCTGGATTTGGAGCACTGTGCGCTCGATTTAATTAGAGCGCTAAGGCTCTTTTTAGACGGCTTTGCGCTCTGAGAATTAAGTTCTCTCTTATAAGAGACTTTGTCTCATGGATTTAAGAACAAAGTTCTTATCTTTTATAGGAGATGTTTCAATCTCTTATGTTTTTTGATGAAAGGCTTTGTCTTTTTGGATCTGTGATCCTAAGAGAATTGAATTATTCTCTCCCCTTTTATAATGAGATATTATAATCTCTGAAAGACAATTTGTCTTATAGATCTATGATATGAAGAAGATTAAGTTTTTCCCCTTATTTTTTATGATGAGATACTTTGATCTCTGTTGTGAAAGACCTTGGTCGTATAGATCTATGATCTTAGAAAAAGAAGTAAATTCTTCTTTTTATATAAGATGATTTCATCTCTCTGTCCTTTTTACCTTGAAGAAAATTTTCTTCTTCTGAGAGCTTACTCTTTGTCTTTGAAATTTATCAAAGTTTATGGGGGGGTCCTCTCTATGAGACTTAAAGTCTTGGGGCCTTTATATAGGGCAAGCTGATCTGTTGAATCAGTTGAAGAGATCTTTTCTCTAATTGATTTGGGGATATTTCCCCCGTTGGATCTTTGATCCAAGGGCTTCTGATTTACAAAAGGCAATCTTCTTGTTTTTAAAAAGAGTGGGAAATGTTTTCCCATACAGAATTTATTCTGTATTTTGGTGATTTTTAATCACCATTGGATCATTGATCCAACGGTGCTCTGATTTGCAGAGCAAAATCTTTTTTGTTTGGAAAGATTATGAGGAATGTTTCCTTAACAGAATTTTATTCTGGTCAACTGATGATTTTTAATCATGTTCATTGGATTTTTGATCCAACGGTTGAGAACATTTAGTTCCAGCGCTAGCGCTCTCGTGCTTTGCACGTGGTGCGCTGCTTAGAGTGCAGCGCACTTAGCGCTAGCGCTTACGCGCTTTGCACGTGGTGCACTGCTTAGATTGCAGCGCTATTAGCGTTAGCGCTCATGTGCTTTGCAAATGAGCGCCGTCTTAGAGTCTTTGACTCTCTCAGCACTGGCGCTGCTATGAAGCACTGCTTTATTTCAAAATTTTGAAATTTGAACAGAGTTTTGCTTTGATTGGAGGAAACAAATGCCCCCCACCGTTGCGCTCACGTGGCCCACACGTGAGTGCAGCGGTGGCAGCATCTCTGCCATTGGATCATCTCAGAAGTTGAAACGGCTCTCTAGGCCTATAAATAGGACCCTTGGCCTTTTGAGATGATCTCTGTTCATCTTCTTACTTTTTTCTGAGAATTATTTCTCTTTCAGATCACAGCTCTTCGTCTTAAGAATTTTCTTAGGGACAAAACTCTGTCAAAAATTTAGGTAAAGATTAAACTTTCTAGGGTTTAGTTAATAATCTAGGGTTTCTCCCATTAACAGAGCTTTGCTTTTTTCAAATCATATAGATTTTTAGGGTTTCTTAATAGAGCTTTGCTCTTCATAGATCTAAAGAAAACTTTCCTATGGTTTCTTAACCCATTAACAGAGTTTTGCTCTTTTCAAATCATATAGATTTGTTAATCTTTCATGAAAACTCTTAGAGTTTGTTCATAGATCTTGAAGATCTCGGAATTTTTGATTCATTAAAAAGCTTTGCTTTAAATTTTCTGATGGGTTATTCCATCATTTTACAAAGCATGGTTCTTCATGATTTTTGAGGAATTTTATTCCTTTCATCATCAGAGTTGACAGATGTCACTCTGTTGTAGAGCGCTGCTCTTAATGGGAGATTTACTTCTTGGCTCGAGAGATCCTCATTAAATGAGAATCCTTTGAGGATTTTCTCGTTTAATGACAGTCTCATCAAATGATGAGACAGTTTTATTAATGATGAGTTATCATCTAGATTGTGTGGGTCCCCTTTGGCCCCCTTTTTACTGCATTGCAGTGTGGTACGGATTTAAAGTACCAAGTACCGAACTTGACTTGTAGCATTGATGGCTAACTTTGTTCTTTTCTGCGCAGGTACTATGTCTTTCGATACTCCGTTTCCCTTTTTCCGGTCAGAAGGCGGATTCCCTACAGCGCCAGTGGATAGGGAAGTCTTCGCATTGATAAAAGATCATGATCCAGAGCACAAAAATCTTCATTTATGGGGAACATCGTATAACCAGATTATCAGGGGCCGACGGAGCTTTTCTTGCGCGACACCTTCGGAGCCTATCTCGGCGATCCCTTATGCAGATGCACCCCCAATAAACTATGCCGTGGAGGAGGTCAATTGGACTTCGGAGGGTCTCCTTCAGCCTTCTATGGATGCAATACCCATACAGCCACCGGCGGCTTTGGATACTCTAGGACGACATATATGCCAGGGCGAATCGCGTCCTTAGGGACAGCCATATAACATAGGCTTAACTCCCCGTCACCCAGCCGGATATCTGCAATGGGCCCGCTATATTTTGTCGGCTAAGAAGTCGCAACTGCTGAAGCTTGGGTTGTATCCCGCAGTTTATGCGTCTCTCTTCCAGTATTCTATGCCTCCTGCCTGGTGGGTCAAGGCTTTTCTGGAGCAATGGAACATTCCGACCCATACCTTCCTTCTGTTGGATCGAGAAGTTTCAATTTCTTTAGAGGAGTTTGCCGAGGTTTCTGGCTTACCGGTTAGAGGAGAACATTATGAGGAGCTGTTTCCTCCGGATGAGTATATTTTTGCCACCAAATCAGTGGTAATGGGTCTTACCCCAGAGAACGCCATTCAACACCAATTCCCAAGTTTGATAAAGGTGTTGGATATCTATGAGAGCCTCTTTCTCGAATCCGGAGGCCGCGGGGTTAATTTCACAGATTTCATCGCCCGTTTTCTCCGCTCGGAAGTCCTGTTGAAGGAAGTCGCGAAATTTGCCAAACTCGACGATCCTTTTAGTTTTGGTTTGGACAACCAACCGGCAGCGGAAGCGGATCAGAGAAATTTCTTTCTCCCCAACACCCTGGCCATCTCTTTCACAGAACTTGCAACTCCTGGCATTGACGAAGAAACATTCTTTTTGGGGTTCATCAGGCTATGGCTAAGCTGGTTTGCACTTCAGATGCACCCTCGCCATATGAGGCCATCCGGTTTTTATCCAGCTCACCGAATGGTTGCTGGGATACAAGTGGCCGTCGGGATCGCTGGGTTAGCCCATTTATATCACGGCCTTAGCTTAGCAGCAGACACTACCGAACCAGGGGTGCAGTGCGTGAACTTCTCGATGCATTATTTTATGTCTTGGATCGAGCTACATGTACTTGGCGTCTTCGGTATCCACAAAAGTCCTTGCTTCTATGACAAGTGTAAGTTCCCTCGGATCATGCGGCTAGTCGACGCATCTATTGTAAATCCAACACCGCGGGAAGATAGGGGTATACTCTTTCGTCCGCGCACGGTTGGAGATGGCATGACCTTCACCGATAAAATTCTGACCGTCGGCCAGGAATCCACAAAAATGATGCAGCCAGCGTTGCATCATTTTATGCGGTTGAACACCGGCTTTAATTTCTTTATTAATGAGCTGAGTTGTGTTCCAAAAGCCCTAAACGTATATGTGGCGTGGTACCAGCATTCGATGGGCACCGTTATTAGAGAGGAAAAGAGACTGGTGCTTGATCGCAAGGGTGCAGCGCCGACTGGTAATACAAATGTTCCTCTGAAGCGACGGATCATTGTTCGTCCTCCCTTAAGAAAAGCTGTTGCGGCTGTGGTTCCACGTGCTATACGTGAGCTGTCCCTACCCAGTATGCCTGAAAAAGAGGTAACTGCCGCTTCTCCCGAGTCGGGTGTGGGTACAGAAATTAGGACTCGTCGCCCAAAGGTGCCCACCAAGCGTAAACTTGTGCTAGCGGCTACCGGCACTTGCTCGCAGAAGAGAAAGAAGTCAATACTCTCTGCAGACGTTGCATTCGGCCAGGAGCCTCATGCTCCTTACAACGAGGGCATAAGCGAATACGGGACCAATGATGGCTTATTCATGGCGCCGGATGATACCGACCTCGAGGCTGCTATTGCAGCTTCCGAGCGATTAGCAAGCCACAAACCAGGACTGGTCACCCTTGCACAGTCAGGTAAACTTCAGTCGTATCTTTTCGCTGTTACGTTTTTATTATCATGCCTTGACTGACACTTCTTCTTCAACAGGCATCTCCACTGAAGAAGATCTCGCGGCTTCTCTCAAGACTTTTGAAGAGGAGGAAAGGCTTCGTGCTTCCTTAGGCATTGGTATATTTTGGCTCACTGTGCCATTCCCGTTTTTATGGTAAACTAACTCTTCTTTTCCATCTTATTGCAGGAACTAGCTTGACTCAGGTTATCCCAAGTGCAGCGCCGATCGCGAGTGGTGACGCGGCGACGCTCCCAAGGCCGGCTGCCGAAGTCCCAGCCCTCCCCAGTACTGCCGAAAGAAGCCTCGCTCAAACAGCCGATGACGGATGTCGTAGAGGCTTCAGAGGCAGAACTTGGTTCGGACGATGACAACTACTTGTCGGGGGTCTTAAGAAGATCAACTCTCATGGCCCAAGCAGAAAGGAAGCGCAGGAAGCGTGCAGCAAGAGAACGTAACGCCGCCTTAGCTGTAGGTGCAGGCTCGAGTGCTGCTTCCCCTGTCCCTGCTTCTTCAGAGGGTGCTTCGGTCACCCTGTCTACCACTCATAGACAGGTGGCACGCGCGGCTCGGGAAGCAATTGAAAAGCCGACCCAAGGTAACGTAACACTGGGTCCTTTTATTAGAGTTTAATCTTTAGATTCTCATATATCATACCCTGCAGGGCCAAGTCCAGGTGAGGAGGTGGCAGGCGAGATGACGGCAACTACCGAGCCCGAAGCGGCTACTCCTTCTTAGGAGTCCGGGATTGCTCCAATTGCCGCTCTTTCCACCTGTGGTTCCTTTCCATCGCCTGACATTGCGAGTGTTACGACGTCCCTCGTGGAATCAGGGGACGAAGCCACGGGTGGCAAAACCATCCCCCCAAATGAGATCGAAGAAGTCGTAATGCTTGGCGATGCTTTCGTCACCGTTTTGGCTGATGACCCGTCTGGTAGGTCTTGGGTCGCTGCATTCTTTTCGTTTTGCAATCCCTTCTGATGACATTTTGTTCCTTTCACACGTAGGTGTGGTGAGCGCTGAGGTTGCGACACCTGAAGAAGCACCACAACTGCTGTTTTGACGGTCGCTGCCCTTTCGTCTCCTCTTATATCCTCTCAGATGCTGGAAGGTATGGGTTTGCGATTAATTTAAATCAGGGACAACATCTTTCATGTACGTACTATGTATCATCGTAACCTTGCAGGAGTTCTCTTCGATCATCTGTATCAAGTGTTGAACCCGCACTTCTCCTTCCATTCAGAAGTTAGTCTGCCTGCTGGTGCCGGTGCCGGTGAGTATCTTCTCCAACCGACGTCTTTTCTTTTCTTTAATGGGTGACCCTGCCGTTGTTAACTTTAAATTGATTACAGTGCTACAAATTGAAGGAAGGGACAAGAGTATTTTCGCACCACCAGTGCTCCCAGCTCTTCCACCTGCCATAACTGGTATAGTAGCCTCCATTGCTCTTGCATCTTCTTTGTCTCTTAAGCCAATATCTGACTATGATTTGTTTTGCAGCAATCGCGCCGACTCCAGCTCCCTTCGAGTCTCGCATCTTAATGCCGGCAGGGCCCTTTTCCAGACTTCCATCTTCCAAGGGCGTCGTGACCAGCCTGCGCATGTTAAGTGAGTACATCGAGGAGCTTGACGCGGAGGCCCCTGCATTTTCTACAGATTTTGCTGCCGAGGTTAATCCCATGCTGGCGACGCTCATGAACTTCCATAGCGAAGGCGTCATTAAGTCTAGGGTTAATCATTGCAAGAAGATTGAGGCCTGCCTGCATGAGCTTGAGCTTAGGCGTCCTGTTCCGGAGGTGTTGGTTTTGAACTCCCAGCGAGTTGCATGGGTTGAGCAGACCGTTCCGTTCCTTCGCCATTTCGAACGAGAGGCAACCCTTAAGAGAAAGGAACGTGAGGCGACTTCCGCTGAATCTGTTCAACTGTGCGCTGAGGTCGCAGCAAATGCTGCCCAGCTGAACTCCATCTTTGAAAACCATCAACGATGTATCTCTGACGGGCTGGTGCTGAGGAAGAAGCTTGATCTTAGTGAGCAGGTTGCGCAGAGTCAGGAGGCTGCTCAGCAGGAAATTGATGAGAAACTTTCATTATGTTTGCAGCAACGGGCTCAAATTGAAGCAGAGCCGGCCGCAGCGGCTGATCGTGAGAAGGAGTTGAGAGGAGTGCGCGAGCAGCTAGCTGATTTATTGAAGACGCCCCCCTCTCAGTAGCTGCTTTTGTATTGATTGAACACTTGTAATCTTTGAATAACATGTATCCATTTTTATTCTTTTATATGATTCGTCTTGTACTCAATTGAATTCATGAATAAAAGATACACGTTTTTTTGTTCTAATGTAGCTTTCTTCTTCTTGCCGTGTTGTTGCCATGTGATTTTAGCAAGTGTGGCCTGTAGATAGTATGTAGCTGTCCATTTTGGACTCTTTGCACAGTGATGATAGCTTAGGATACAGGGTTAGGATCTGTTAGCTAAGACTTTTCAATTTTATGAGCCATGAGGGTCTCATAAAGATTTTTCTCCCTACGAGTCATGAGGATCTCGTAGGTGTATTTTCTCCTTAGAAATCGTGAGGATTCCTAAGTGTGTTTTCTTTTGAGAGTCGTAAGGATCTCACAAGAGAATTTTATCCCTTATAAGTCGAGAGGACTCGTAAGTTATTGTTTCCCTCCTTGCCGATGTTTGACTTCGGAGAATATGGCCCATAGATAGTCTATCTTGACCTCCCTGCAGGGCAATGATGGCTTAGGAGATAGGGTTAAGATCTGCCACCTAAGACTTTTCAACTTTATGAGCCGTGAGGGTCTCATAAAGATTTTTCTCCCTAAGAGTCAAGAGGATCTCATAGGTGTATTTTCTCCTTAGAAATCGTGAGGATTCCTTAGTGCGCTTTTCTTTTGAGAGTCGTAAGGATCTCACAAGAGAATTTTCTTTCTTACAAGTCGAGAGGACTCGTAAGTGATTGATGATCTGACTTACTCCCGAATCAAAGCATTGCTTTGACAGGGAGGTTGAGGGTTGACTTTAGCCATACAGGGTCAGGATTGACTTTGGTCGTACGGGGTCAGGGGTTGACTTTAGCCATACGGGGTCAGGATTGACTTTGGCCGTACGGGGCCAGGGGTTGACTTTAGCCATACGGGGCCAGAATTGACTTTGGCCGTACGGGGTCAGGGGTTGGCTTTAGCCATACGGGGTCAGGATTGACTTTGGGCGTACGGGGTCATGGGTTGCCTTTAGCCATACGGGGTCAGGATTGACTTTGGTCGTACGGGGCCAGGGGTTGACTTTAGCCATACGGGATCAGGATTGACTTTGGTCGTACGGGGCCAGGGGTTGACTTTAGCCATACGGGGCCAGGATTGACTTTGGTCGTACGGGGCCAGGGGTTGACTTTAGCCATACGGGGTCAGGATTGACTTTGGCCGTACGGGGTCAGGGGTTGACTCTCGGTTGTCTGTGCACCGCCGAGTCCTGGAACTGGGAACTTTGCCGCGGCTCCACTTTGCTGACTTTGCGCCTGTTATAACGAGATGAATGTCGAGGTAGTCTCTAGGTTATCTGTGAACTGTCAAGATCTGGAACTAGGGACTCTGTCGTGGCTCCGAGATTGATTGTCACGTCTGAATCCTGCTGGAATGAGGAGGAACGTTGTTGATGATTTCCAGGCTGTAGATGTCACCGTTGAAATCTGGAACTAGGGGCTTTGCCATGGCTCCGAGATTGATTGTCGCGTCTAAATCCTGGTGGAATAAGGAGGAACGCTGTTGATGATCTCTAGGCTGTAGATGTCGCCGGTGAAATCTGGAACTAGGGATTTTTCCATGGTTCCGAGATTGATTGTCGCATCTGAATCCTGCTGGAATGAGGAGGAATGCTGTTGACGATCTCTAGGTTGTAGATATCGCCGTTGAGATTTGACTCTTCGTTTGAAAGAGCTTGGTGGGATGATATCATCCCCTCTTTGTTTATTTCTTTGGATTGTATACAGGGATCGATGTGATCTCATCTGTAGAGCAAAAATTTCGTGTCATATGAATTTTTGTTTTCTTTCCGCGATGCTCTATCATTTCATCTATTTATATCGCGAAAGTCACGATTGTCCAATCATTTCGGTTATTTTTCGCGGTGCCCAATCATTTCGGCCATTTTGTATGCATATCTTTTACTTGCTGATTTTGTTGCAAGTTGCCCCATCATTTCGGCTATTTCATATGCATTTCTTTTACTTGCTGATTTTGTTGCAAGTATGGAACTTGGAACCCGATGCCAATATCAGCATCAGCATCGCTACGACTGGAATATTGCCAGGAGCGAATCATCATTTGCCTCCATCGATATCGAACAAAGATGGCTTAGCAAACAGGGTTAGGATCCTGTTGACTAAGGCTTTTTGACTTTACGAGCCGTAAGGGTCTCATAAAGGTATTTCTCCCTACGAGTCATGAGGATCTCGTAAGTGCGTTTTCTCCTTAAAAATCGTGAGGATTTTTAAGTGTATGTTCTCTTATAAGTCGTAAGGACCTTACAAGAGTGTTTTCTCCTTATAAGTCGAGAGGACTTACAAGGGTCGTTCACGTGTGAGCATATCTCTAGTCGTTGATGGGACTTTGTTAGGGAAATTTTTATTCGTGCCCATGGATTGTATACAAGGGTCAATATTGAAACACTTGTAGGGCAGTTTGTGGGTTGTGATGGCTTAAAAACAGGTTCAGATCGCTGTAGCTTAATGCATTTGAATCCTATGAGCCTTGAGGGTCTCAAAGGGGAGTTCTCCTTACGAGTCGTGAGGATCTCGTAAGTGTGTTTTCTCCCTAGGAATCGTGAGGATTCCTAAGTGCGTTGCTCTCTTATGAGTCGTAAGGATTTCACGCAGGCATTTTCTCCTTACAGGGTCGAGAGGACCTTACAAGTGTCTTTTAACAAGATTGCGTCCTTTTGGGTTTTCACAAACTCACCGGTAGTCCTGCTGTTTTTACTCACGGAGTCCATTCGGGTTTTCATCCGTGCCCATCTCGCTTATGGACATGCCATTTTTATTTTGTGTCAGCCTTGGGATGCTGCGGTCCGTGGTAGTTTATAAACGTCTCGGTCAGTTGCAAGTTTTAGGACATTGCGGTCCATTGTTAGTTTAGGGACGTTTCGGTCCGTTGTTAGTTTAGGGACATTTCGGTCCGTTGTTATTTTAGGGACATTTCGGTCCGTTATTGCAATGGTTTCGTTGGCTGCCACTTATAAAGTTTGGGCTTGAGAAGATAGAGAGCGGACATAGGCGTCGTCATCTATCATTAACCCAGGCCGTAACTTGTCAGGCGTAGTATTTCTTTAGGAACCGACCGTTTATTGTCCTGAAGGGTCTTTCGCCATGCATATCTATGAGAAAGTAAGCCCCACCTTGGTAGACCTTGTCTATGATATACGGGCTCTCATAGTTTGGCTCGAATTTTCCCCGTTTGGCACGATTGGGGATCATAGGTCTCTTGACCACTAGCACGAGTTCGCCTTGACGGAATATTCTCGGCCTAGTCAATCTCTCATATGAGCACGTCATTTTTGCTTTGTAAGCTTCCAAGTTTTTTTGTGCCATGAGCGGGGTTTCGTCAAGGGTGTCGAGCTCTTCAAGCCGAAGATGAGCATTCTCTTCGTCCATTAGCTCGTAATGAACTGCCACTCGTAAGGAGGGTAGCTCTATCTCCAAAGGGAGCACTGCATCAGCGCTGAATACCAATGCATACGGCATTGTGTTTGTGGCCGTTTTGAACGTGGTTCGATACGCTCAGAGAGCTTCATGCAGTCTCTCGTGCCGGTCCTTCCTATTTCGAGACACCGTCTTCTTTATGATCTTTGTCAAGGTCTTGTTGAAAGCCTCATCTAGACCATTAGCTCGAGGATTATAAACCGAAGAGTATCTCCAGTCTATATTATGCTGCTGTGCGAAGCAGCTGATTTTATGGCTTCTGTAGGCCGGCCCGTTATCAGAGATAATCCGACGCGGAGTGCCGAACCGATAGATGACGTGTGTCTTGAAGAAATGGAGGATATTCTCCGTCTTCACTTCTCTTAATGGTACTGCTTCTGCCCACTTAGAGAAGTAATCGGTTGTTGCCAGTATGAACCGATGTCCTCTGGATGATGATGGTTTGATGGGCCCGATTATGTCAGTTCCCCACATTTCGAACGGCCAGCTAGCCACCGTCGGGTGTAGCGGATTTGGATGCTGATGGATAAAGTCCCCGTGAATCTGGCACGAGTGGCACTGCTTTGCGTATTCAAGGCAGTCTTGGATCATTGTAGGCCAATAGTACCATCCTTTTGATCTTTAGCTTCATCTTTGGCCCGGCTTGATGAGAACCCGCAGAGTCCGTCATGAGTTTCTTGGATGACTCCCCTTGGCTCTTCATGCCCCAAGCATCTTAGCCACAGGGAGTCGAACGATCTCTTATATAGAGTGTCATTGAAGAAGGCGAAGGATAGAGCTCATTTCATGAGCTGATGTCTTGAGGACGCATCTTCAGGTGTTCGACGGGACTTGAAGTAGTCTATAAAGACTTCTCTCCAATCCGTAGCCTTTTCCTGGACTTTTATTTGTAGGGTCGTCGGCTTGGTCGCTCCCTTTTCTTCGGACGACTCCGGAGATATTTCGGCTGGTTCAAGAACCCGACGGCTTTGCACGACGATCCTCACGTCATCGAGGTTTTCATCGGCTGGTTCTTTAGCGAGCTTGGCTAATGCATCCGCCTTTCTATTTTCGGTGCGGGGTATGCTTTCCAAGGCATAGGCAGGGATTTGAGTCAACAGTTGTTGCACTCTCTCACCGTACTTTACCAACTCTGGTTTGCACGTTTGATAGTCGCCATTTACTTGACTAACGACCAGCTGGGAGTCTCTGTATATGAGGAGATTTTTGATTCCCACGTCGACAGCAATCTCAAGCCCTGCTATCAAAGCTTCATATTCGGCTTCATTGTTTGTCCTTGGCTCTATTAGGAAAAAGGCAAAGCGCATTATCCCTCCTTGTAAAGTCACGAAGTTGAGGCCCACCCTAGATTTGATTATGGGGGAGTTGTGCTTTTGCTTCTTCATAGAAGATGCTCCGTCGAAGTAGAGTTCCCATCGGGTGTTACTCTCTTTCCTTTCTCCCCGTCGATCGTATCAAACGCGTGCTCGTCTGGCAATTCGCAATTTAGGGGTGAATCGGCAGGTATCGGATGCTCAGCGAAGTAGTCGGCGATGGCCTGGTCTTTCACTGCCTTGAGAGGTCGATAAGTTATCGAGAACTCCATTAAAAGTAGGGCCCATTTAGCGAGCTGTCCTGTTAGTCTGGCTTTTGACATCAAATATTTGAGAGGATCCACCTTTGATATGAGATGGACCTTATGCGCCAACGCATAATGCCTGAGCTTCGTTATCGCGAAGATCAACGCCATGCAATGTTTTTCAATGGGGGCGTAATTGTTTTCTGCCCCCAGAAGAACGCGACTCAAATAGTAGAGGGCTTTCTCCTTCCCTTGGTCATTCTCTTGTGCCCATAATGCACCTAAAGAACCCTCAAGGGCGGTTGTGTACAGGATGAGAGGTTTTCCCTTGATCGGGGCTGTCAATACCGGCGGATTATGCGAGTATTGCTTGATTTCGTCCAGTGCGCTTTGGCATTTTTGATCCCAAACGAATGGGGTTCCCTTCCTCATCAAGTGACTGTAGGGACGGCATTTGCCGGAAAGATTGGCTATGAACCGCCGAATATACGCGAGCTTCCCTTGGAGAGACCCCAGTTGCTTGAGAGTTCTTGGCGGAGGCATTTCCATGATCGCCTTGATCTTCGACGGGTCTATTTCGATGCCCCGGTGTCGTACGATGAATCCCAGGAATTTGCCTGAGGAAACTCCGAATGCGCATTTGAGAGGGTTCATCTTCAAGTTGTATTTCCGAAGACGTTGGAACACTATTTTCAGATGCTCCCAATGCTCTTCGTGCGATTTGCTTTTCACCACAAGGTCGTCGATATAGCATTCGACAACTTCATGTATGAGGTCATCGAAAATCTTCGTCGTGGCCCTCTGATAGGTAACGCCAGCGTTCTTCAGACTCAACGGCATCACTTTGTAGCAGAATATGCCCAAAGGGGTCCGGAAAGCGGTATGCTTCTGGTCTTCAGGATGCATATTTATTTGATTGTACCCTGATGAGCCGTCCATGAAGGAGAAAACTTCGCAAGTGGACGTGTTGTCTATCATCAGCTCGGTAACCGGTACAGGAAAATCATCCTTCGGGCAAGCTTTGTTGAGGTCTTGAAAGTCCACGCAGATGCGCACTGTCCCATTTTTCTTCATCACTGGGACGATGTTGGCAATCCAGTCAAGGTACTGAACTTCTTGGATGAAGCCGGAGTCGATTAGCTTCTTGACCTCGGCGTTGATGCTCATTTCAAGTTCGAGCCGCATTCTTCTCGGTGCTTGTTTGATCGACTTGACGTCTGGAGATATCGCCAATTTATGTACAGCTATCTCTGGATCTAGCCCTGGCATCTCAGAGTAGTTCCATGCGAAGCAGTCTTTATACTGCATAAGCACATCCTTGAGTGTAGCCACCTTTTCTTCAGAAAAAAACTCACTGACGAACGTCGGCCGTGGGTCATTTGTCGTCCCCAAGTCGATTTTCCTGAGGTTATCTGCAGTAGTATGTATCCCATCTTCCAGCTTTTTTGGTGCCGGTGGAAACTCTGAGATCACTTCAACATCATCGTTTTCAAAGCACCAGGAGAGGTCAGACATACCCTCATGTACTCCTTCCGACATCCTTATCATGTGACAGGTACGAGATCGTTTCCAAGACCGATGTTGATCCGGCTCTACTCTCGCTATATGTGTGGCTTTCGGTTCATGCTTCTGTGGCGGGGTTACCCTCCAACTGCTGGATAAAGCGAACCTGCCTTGCTGATACTGGTCTTCTACCCAGTCTTTGAATGTGAAGCAGTCTTCGAGAGGATGTCCTATCGCTTGGGGATAGGAGCAATAATCCGGGTGAGAGACCTCGCTTGCTTGTTCAGGGTGCTTGGACTCTGGGAGGGTAATCATCTGACGTTTTATGAAAAGATCGAATATCTTCCTTATCTTGTATTGGGGAAAAGAGTATGCTCAACCCATCTTCTTTACAAGAGACGAATCCAAGCTGCCCAATTCTCTATCGCGTGGCTTCTTGGACCCGCTTGACCACTGTCTGACATTTTTCCATTCTTCAGTTTGTTTTTTGCCTCCGCGTCGGGTCTTTTGTATGACGGGCTGGCAACGAAGAGCATCGTTATTCTTCGCAGCCTGCTGAAGGAGGCGCTGCGTCCTGGCTTTCTCGTAGATGGCCATTTCGCGGGTATGATCATCCCAGACCTTTTGACCCGCTTCTCTTATTAGCTTGTCCATCTGTTCTTCAAACGACGGACTTGGCACTTTCATGGCGAGACCTTGTTTTGGTTCAGGGTTAGCGTCTTCTATGAGAGCATCTCCATCTCCATCAAAGTCATGTATAACGTAGCAGCCATAGAATCGCTCCCGTTTCTTAGATTGAACATATCCAAGCCCGATCGTTTCCATTTTCCCGTTGGGCAATTTTCGCTGAGTTCCGGGGACGTTCCAGATCTTGTTGTAGAACTGAGCTTGTCGAGCGGTCTGCTTCAAGGGTATGCCTTGGTGCTTCAATAGCCTTTTTAATCCTTCTGTGTAGTATCTGGGAAAACGGATGGGCTAGAGCCGGTCAAGCGTAGAATAGGCACCATGCCAGATCTCTTTCTCCACTTTGGTTTCCGTGGATCGATAAAAGAGGATCGCCTTTTCATCTTTTCGCTTGGGAAGGACGTAGAATGTTTGCAGTTCTTGCACACTGTAGGTATGAAGTGCGTCGAGCTCTTTGTAATGCTCTCGCGGAACCATGGCGATCTGTAAACTCTGATCTTCTCCAATGAAGGTTTGTATTGATGGCCGAACATAAAATACTGCATTGACCTCATCCTCAGAGTCGCTGCCGAAGACCGAAATAGGGATGGACGGTCCCGGCTTGTTGCATTGGAGCGGTCCTGAATAGACTATCTCTTCCTCCTCCTCGGTATTTCTCCCGAAGACCGGAATGGTGGTGATAGCTTTTTGTTTATTCTCCAGCTTATGGCACCTTTCCATGTCTTCGAAGTCTGGCAAGAAGTATTTTGCATCTTTGTATTTTCGGACTTCATTCATGGAGAATGGGTTCAGCTCCCCTGTCACTAATACTGTGTAGAAGGGATGATGTTGTACTCGTGCGACCAAGGCCTGCCGAGCAAAGCGTTGTAGCAAGTCTTGGCGTCAATGACGCGGAACTTGATATCCATGATGAGCAGCCTAAAAACGTAACGTCAGTATCACAGACCCGAGCGTCCGTGATGACTGAGAGTCGAACCCGGAGATAGTGACTTTATCCCGAGCGAGGTGTTGAACACTCATGCAAATCTCTTTCAACACTCTCACATTGAGAAGGTTGACAGAGGATCCATTGTCGACCGGGATCTTCCCTATCTTGATGTCATGACAGTATCCGGTGACGTACAAAGGACGGTTATGCTCGCATGTCCTGAGGAGGAGGTCTTCGTCGCTGAAGGTGATGTCGGCTGTGTGAACTTCTTCCAGCTCGTCCTTCATCTTTTCTTCGGCAAGGAAAGCTTGAAACTGGTCAGGTTCTTGTAATGCCTTGATCAGAGAATCTCTCACCTCTTTAGATAGCAGAAGGGCATCGAGAATGCTTAGCTGCGAGGGTGAGTCCTACTTTTTTCCTCCTATCAAAGGCTCCCGATCTAGGCGGCAGTCATAGCTTCGCGAAGCCTGGCCAGGCCAATTTGGAAAGTCGAAAGTTATTCTTTAACAACGAAATAAATAAAACGGTTTTTCCAGTTTGTCTATCCCCGATTATAAGTTCGCCCGGTTACTCTTAAGATGTTTGCTACTGAAGGAAGTAGGGCTCCTATTGAAACGCTTTCCCTCCCTCAAAGCCCTGCACCTTCAGGTGGACTGGACTTCAATTGCTCAGGTGTGCCAGAACATTATAATCCACCTTGTTTTTCTTGGGTGGGTCCTTGGCTGCCAGCTCTTCGACGACTCGGTGATCGAGGGTGATATCCTCAGGGACCTTTTCTTTCCCCTTATCCTTTTTGTTCGATCCTTTGTTTGCGGGACCGAGATTCTTTTCAGGTAGCGTGCGATTGCGCATTTGAATGTTCTCGCAAGTCTTCATCTCTTCTGTTTCAGAGATGGATTCCTTGAAGAGAGGACCGATGGCCATTTCTTCATCCGAATCACCCCCGAAGGTGAGAACTTGTGATCCCTTGCTATCAACCATGTGACAATCGCTGGCAGTTCTTGTACGCTCATCTGTCGCGCTCTTCTGCTCTCGACGTGTCTTGCGCTTCATCCGCTTGAAATGCTGCCGGTGAGCAACGTATCCCTGCCACCAATTTTTAAAGGCGTTACATTCTTCAGTAGGGTGTGCAATCCTCCGATGGTACAAGTAGTAGTTTGGATGTGCATCATTTTCGTTAGGGTGTATCCTGTCATGAGTGTTTCTTTCGGAGGGTGGCAGCTTCATTCCCATCGATACGGCTTTGGCGAACCTTTTCCTCATCTTGAACCTTCTTTTACTTGCGGCGGATGTGCCTTGATCTGGTGGGAGTGTTTTAACCCTTTCGTCCAGTCGTCGGTGTTTGGCTTTTTCAAATATGGCCAGTTCGCGCTTTCGATCAGCTTTGCTTTTCAGAAGAGCTTCGTTCAGGAATACGTCAATCATCTCGTCTAACGGTCCTAGGAGTTCCGGTTCGGGATCTGCCTCTAGTTTCTTTGCATTCAGAGCTTCTTCACTGTTTATTAACGAGTGAGAGATCACGTGGCAGCTTGCCACATAATCATCAGGTTCATTTGACGAGTCTTCTTTCTCATCTTTGTCGCTATCTCCGTCTTCAAGGATGTGGTTGAGAAACTCTTGAAGCGTGACCGGGGTTCGCGCCTTCTGGTTATATTCTTCCAACGCGTCAATATATTTTTGCAGATCCGTGCACTTGTCACCATGCTTCACGGGTCTTTTGGTCTTCTTCTTCTTCTTCGAAGACTTTGACGGTTGGGCCTGAATGTTTTGATTATCGCTACCAATTCTCGGAGTCAGGCGCGGCTTCAGCATTCCCTCGATGATTTCGGGTTCTAACGAACTCTTCCATCTGATTGCCGGGCATGTTTGGAGATCCTTCAGCATTTGTTTTGTCTTGGCTGAAAGAGCGACCTCCCATGGAGCTTCTTCTATAAAAGAGCATGATGCCTCCGGTGCGTCCCCCCTTTTAAGAGCGTGCGGCTGTGGCGGGCTTACTTTCCAATTCTCGGACAGTGTGAATTTGCCCTGTAGGTATTGGTCCTCAATCCAGCCTTTGAAGACGAAGCAATCTTCGATTGGATGGCCTACCACTTGGTGATAGGGGCAATAATTGGGATTATTGGCCTCACCGGGTTGCAATGGGCGTTTTGGATCCGGCAAGGTGATGAGCCCGTTGTGCATCGCCAGCTCGAACAGTCTCCTCGTTTATCCCGGGGAAACGAATAAGGACGCTTCAGTTTCTCATTGAAGAATCGTCGTCTTTCATCTTGGCGATCAGTTAGCTTTGGACCACTGGGCTGCTGCTGAGTATTGGCGACGAAGGTCGCTTTCCTTTTCCCTTTCTCGTTTCGAGATTCCAACTTCGAAGAAGAGGGTTTATGACCCATCTGATCCATTTAGGCCAGTTTGTCAATCAAGGCTTGTAAAGTAGTTGGCTTGAAGAACATCATGAATTGTGAAATGGTAGCCTGAGGGTCGAGGGTCCCTATGAACATGCCTACTGCAGGCGCTTCTTCGATGCGCTGCTCGCACTTCGACCATAGTTTCCGCCACCGTATCGCATACTGCACCCATGTTTCGCCTGGCTTCACTATGGCGTTAATTAACGTGGTGATCGGGGTGCGCTCGCTAGCACTGGCGAAACGTTGGGTGAACAGCAATTCCATCTTCGTAAAAGTTTTAATGGAGTCGTTAGGAAGCTCTGAGTACCATTCAAACGCCGTTTCCGCCAAGCTGCCGACGAATTGGCGAAGCAGTAGCTTATTATCCCTTCCAGTGTTGCCGCAGAGAGCCCTGAACTGAGCGACATGTTGATGGGGATTGCTTGCCCCTTGTACACATGGAATTTAGGAATTGTGTATCCTGGAGGGTACTTTATCTGATCATACCATCCTAGATATGGTCGCCCAGTTCTGACGACTTGGCCGGTTGCTTCATTCGCTTGATGAGCATGTATTTGCTGAGCTATATAATCATTGAGCATGGCTTTGGAGATGGTCTCCTCCTTGGCTGCTGACAGAGCCGGCAGAGGATTTGATGTCTCTCCTCTATTATCTTCAATTATTACTGGAGGATCTTCGGCTGGAGGGTCCGGCTGTATCATCATGCCCACCATATCTTGGAATAGGAGGGCCATTTGTTTTATGTTGGCCGTTTGTTCCGCAGTCTCTTTGTCCTTCTTCTCAAGCATTCTCCGAAGGAATTCGGCATCCGTCTCTTGCTCACGACGTTGCTCCAAGGATGTCTCCGGGCTTGCTTTTGGTCCCGTGAGTGCGGCCATGGCTGTTAGCATCTCTTGGAGCTTTTGTTGTTGTTGCTCCTGAGCCTTAGTCACTGATCGCGTAAGCGGTCGATGACCTGTGGATATACGGCTATCCTCTTTCTCGGATGCCATATAGATGGTATGCATCACCATGCCCCCAGACTTAGGGCGTTTAGGCTCAATGCCCTTGACATTTGTCGCAGAAACGGGGATCTTCTCCGGCCTTCTCTTTTTGTGGACTGGTGACGTTGAGGGGGGCGTTGCAGTGGGCACCCAAACAGATGACACCTTTTGTGGCTTGACAGGGTGATCCTTCTCTTGCCGAACCTTTATCTTCTTCAGTCGGCGGGAGTAATCTTGATCAATCACCGAGTCTTGGACTTGACGCCAGACCTTTTAAATTTTAGAGGACATCCGCTGAGGGGGCTGCTCCATCTTCACCTTTATAACGTTCTCTATAGGTGGAGGATACTTTTTCAGCACGGCAGTTGGCGAATTCCTGTGCACCCTGTTAAATAGTTCAAAGCTGTTCTTAGTTGGAACGGCAGCATCAACTTCCACCGTTGGAGCTGGCGGAGTTAGTCCAGAAGGAGAGCTGCCCCCAGCCTTCCTTACTCGGCGCCAGTGACGAAGACGAGCATGGCAAGTGGTCGGGATTACCTCCACTGTCGGATCAGCTTTTCCATGCCCCCTGTTTTGAGGAGAGGCTATTATTGGAGCTAGCTTGTCGAAGACAGACGTCCGCTGAGAGGAAATGTTCAACCTGTCGAAAGCCGACCTTCGAGTAGGGAGAGCAACTTGGATGACCTCAACTGTAGCAGGAATTGGAGTGTCCTTCTCTGGTATTGCGAGCTTCTTTGCGAGTCCACTTGAGCTTTGACCCAGCCTGTCAAAGACTGAGGCATTGGAGTTGGACGACCCGCTGAGAGGGGCCGTGGTGGTTGCAAGACGATCAAAGACCGACTTCTTCGCAGCTTCCTGTGTCGGCATCTGAACGCTGAAGCTCGTTGGTGGGATCATGGTCCCGAAGAACAGTCCAGTGGTGGCCTGAGTCACCTGTTCCACCGGCATGGCGAAGATGGAGGCCGCTTAGGGCCCGTAAGTCACTCCTCCGGACGGGACAGAGCGAGATTTGCAGTTGCAGTTAGTGCAGTTTGAAGCCATTGATCTTCTGAATTTTGCACGGAGCAAGATACCAAATCTTAGTACTTCACATTCAAAGGTAACCATGTCAAACCGTGACTTGTTCGTGAAACACGACACACGAAGTGTGGAGTGGAAAGAGGAAAAGGTCCCACCGGGCGTGCCAAAATCTATTCTCCACGAACACATAGACGCAACCGCGTAGGTCCGTATTTCCTGAATTTGGGGGCAGATGCTATTTGGTTTTATCCGTCCACCTCTCCGAAGATGCCAAGTTGATTTATGGCACCGTATATCGGAGGTTTAGACGGATGCGGCTGATGTAGCAAATTTCGTCAGATTCCCCCTTGTTTGAGAGGTTTTGGATTGTTGAGACGCTCTTCCCTGCAGGCGCAAGCCCCTGCAGTTAATTACGCTACCACATCGCAATAACAACTTTCTCCTTCTCCAGATGGTCACTTCGTGTTGTGTGTGTGTTTGTTTTATCTTTGATTGCCCGTGGATTGTATACGGAGTTTATGTTGTCGCCCGTAGGGCGTGGATTAGTCCAAATCGGTATTTTATTAGATTTTGTTTTTGGTTTGGGTTTAAGGATACGTTAGTCTCATTTGAGACTAAGATCAACTTAAACATTTGTTAAGGATAAGTTAGTGTAATTTTAGACTAAGATCAACTTAACGATTTACTAAGGATACGTTAGTCTAATTTTAGACTAAGATCAACTTAACAGGATCATTTAGATCCAACAAAAGAGCATTTGGACTCTATTGTTTTAGTTTAGGGACTTTGCGGTCCAGTTTAAAGACATCTTAGTTTGTAAAGTTTAAGGACCCCATAGTCTGTGGTAGTTTAGAGACGTCGTAGTCTGTAAAGTTTAAGGACATCATAGTCCATGAGTTTAAGGACCCCACAATCCGTGGTTTATCTGGTTGTCGGGACCCGTCACCTCTCTGAAGACGTTGAAGGATTACAACGACAAATATCAGAGGAGTGAAGAGATGTACCCTTGAACCAATATTGGTTGGGAGATCTGTAGTCCAATTTGGGACTAAGATCAAAAATTTGTGAGCACATGGGCTCAATTGATCTGAAGTAGAGATTTGTGGCCAACTTGGGCTCGGCCTATTCAGTTAGAATACTGAGCATTGGTTCTGACAATTGTTTTTGTCTTTTACTGAGTGCTGAGCACTCATTATAGCTATGGGGCTTTGTTATAGAACAGTGTATGTTCATTTAGCGCGCACATGAGAAGTACGTGGCGCGCTTGGCGCTGTGCGCCAGACAGTGAGCGCATTGCGCTTCTCAATGAGCGCATTGCGCTTTTGGTGAAGTAGCGCACACGTGGGAAGCACGTGGCGCTGAGCGCCAGTCAATGAGCGCATTACGCTCCTGGTGAAATAGCGCACACGTGAGAGCACGTGGCACGCTTGGCGCTGAGCGCCAGTCAATGAGCGCATTGAGCTTCTGGTAAAATAGCTCACACGTGAGGAGCACGTGGCGCGCTTGGCGCTGAGCGCCAGTCAATGAGCGTATTGCGATTCTGGTGAAGTAGCGCACACGTGAGGAGCACGTGGCGCGCTTGGCGCTGAGCGCCAGTCAATGAACGCATTGCGCTTCTAGAGCGCTTAGACTCTGTAACGATATGTGTTAGTTTTGGAGCACTGAAGCGCTTCTTTTGATTAGAGCGCTAGAGTTCTGCAACGCTGTGCGCTAGATTTGGAGCGCTGAGGCGCTGGATTTGGAGCGTTGAGGCGCTAGATTTGGAACGCTGAGCGCTAGATTTAATTAGAGCGCTAAGGCTCTTTTTAGGCGGCTTTGCGCTCTGAGAATTAAGTTCTCTCTTATAAGAGGCTTTGTCTCATGGATTTAAGAACAAAGCTCTTATCTTTTATAGGAGATGTTTCAATCTCTTATGTTTTTTGATGAAAGGCTTTGTCTTTTTGGATCAGTGATCCTAAGAGAATTGAATTATTCTCCCCCCTTTTATAACGAGATATTATAATCTCTGAAAGACAATTTGTCTTATAGATCTATGATCTGAAGAAGATTATGTTTTTCCCCTTATTTTTTATGACGAGATACTTTGATCTCTATTGTGAAAGACCTTGGTCTTATAGATATACGATCTTAGAAAAAGAAATAAATTCTTCTTTTTATATGAGATGATTTCATCTCTCTGTTCTTCTTTTTACCTTGAAGAAAATTTTCTTCTTCTGAGAGCTTGCTCTTTGTCTTTGAAATTTCTCAAAGTTTATGGGGGGTTCCTCTCTATGAGACTTGAAGTCTTAGGGCCTTTATATAGGGCAAGCTGATTTGTTGAATCAGTTGAAGAGATCTTTTCTCTAATTGATTTGGGGATATTTCCCCCGTTGGATCTTTGATCCAAGGGCTTCTGATTTACAGAAGGCAATTTTCTTGTTTTTAACAAGATTGGGAAATCTTTTCCCATACAGAATTTATTCTGTATTTTTCTGATTTTAAATCACTATTGGATCATTGATCCAACGGTGCTCTGATTTACAGAGCAAAATCTTTTTTGTTTGGAAAGATTATGAGGAATGTTTCCTTAACAGAATTTTATTCTGGTCAACTGATGATTTTTAATCATGTTCGTTGGATCTTTGATCCAACGGTTGGGAACATTTAGTTCCAGCGCTAGCGCTCTCGTGCTTTGCACGTAGTGCGCTGCTTAGAGTGCAGCGCACTTAGCGCTAGCGCTTACGCACTTTGCACGTGGTGCGCTGCTTAGAGTGCAGCGCTGTTAGCGCTGGCGCTCATGTGCTTTGCACGTGAGCGCTGTCTCAGAGTCTTTGACTCTCTCACCGCTGGCACTGCTATGAAGCACTACTTTTTTTCAAAATTTTGAAATTTGAACAGTGCTTTGCTCTGATTGGGGGAAACACCTTTATAGGCTGCAAACTTTACATATAGCCCATTGGGTTTACAAAATGGCATTTTGCCCATCTCATGCCTTATGTGCTCATTTATTTTGCACATGAGCCATGGGCTTTACAAAAATTATGCTTTATGCCCATAAAAAATTCATCAAAATTATTTATTACATGATTTTTATTTTGGCATGGGGGAGCCGGCCGCGAGGCTCGACTTGGGCATGGGCCCACTTGGCCTGGGCTTGGGCCGACCTGGCTTGGGGTTGCCTTTGACTTTGACTTTGTCAACCGGGGTGTAATTTTTGACCCCAACAAAATGCCCCCCATCAATAAATGCACACCGCATATGTGGGTTGTGTGCATGAAATTGATGGATCTTCTCTCACGTGGAGGCGACTTGATTTGGTTCCCACTTTTGGGAAGCTGGCACTGCCCTTTTTACAACATGGACGGTCGATGCTTGACGTGTCTCCGAGACTGAGTGTCAGTGGTGGACGTGTCCCCATCACGGAGTGTCGCTGGTCGACGTTTCCCCGGCATGGATTGTCTGGTTGACCTGATTCTAAGGCGGAGCATAATTCCGACGAGGAGGTCGTTGCTGCCCTTTTTGCGACGTGGACGGTCGATGCTGCCCTTTTTGCGACTTGGACGATCAGTGCTGCCCTTTTAGCGACGTGGATGGTCGATGCGGCCCTTTTTGTGACTTGGACGGTCGGTGCCTCCTTTTTAGCGATGTGGACGGTCGGTGCTGCCCTTTTTGCGACATGGACGGTCGATACTGCCCTTTTTGCGACGTGGACAGTCGGTTCTACCCTTTTAGCGACGTGGGCGGTTGATGCTGCCCTTTTAGCGACGTGGAAGGTCGATGCTGCCCTTTTAGCGACTTGGACGGTCGGTGCTGTTCTTTTAGCGACGTGGACGGTCGATACTGCCCTTTTTACAACTTGGACGGTCGGTGCTGCCCTTTTAGCGACATGGACAGACGGTGCTTCCCTTTTTGCGACGTGGACGGTCGATGCTGCCCTTTTTACGACGTGGACGGTCGGTTCTGCCCTTTTAGCGACGTGGACGGTTGATGGTGCCCTTTTAGCGACGTGGACGGTCGATGCTGCCCTTTTTGCGACTTGGACGGTCGGTGCTGCCCTTTTAGTGACTTGGACGGTCGTTGCTGCCCTTTTAGCGACTTGGACGGTCGGTGCTGCCCTTTTAGCGACGTGGACGGTCGATTCTGGATTTGAATTGCTCTGCTTCTTTCAATGTCAGGGATGAACTTGACTTGCTCCGCTTCTTACGGTGTCGGGATTGGATTTTGACTTGTTCCGCTTTCTGCGGTGTCGGGGTTGAAGTTGACTTGTTGATTGTGATTTGGGTTGACATCAGTATCGCTACACTGGAATATGGTACCAGAAGTGAATCATCATTTTCCATGAGAGGATTTGGGGATTTTGGTTTTGGTCGAAATCTGCAGTGCTGCACTGGAATAATGCCAGGAGCAACTCATCATTTGCCTCGGGAGGATTTGGGAATTGGTTTTTGGGTCGTCATCTGCATTGCTACACTGGAATAATGTTAGGAGCAACTCATCATTTGCCCTTGCCCTTTGAGGAGCGATGGCTTAGGAGACAGGTTTAAGTCCCTATCACCTAAGACTTTTCAATTTTATGAGCCGTAAGGGTCCCATAAAAGAATTTTCTCCCTATGAGTCGAAAGGATCTCGTAGGTGTATTTTCTCCTTAGGAGTCGTGGGGACTTCTAAGTGTGTTGCTCCTTTGTGAGTCGTAAGGATCTCACGCGGGAATTTTCTCCTCACAAAGTCGAGAGGACTTTACGAGTGCATTTCATCTCTTTTTCACGAGTTTATACCCTTTCGGGATTTCACAAACTCGCCGGCAGTGCCGCTGTTTTTACTCACGGAGCCCTATCGGGTTTTCATCCGTGCTCATTTTGCATGTGGACGTACCCTTTTTTCCTTCTTTTTTTTTCTCTTTTTTCCTTCTTTTTTTGGTTTTTGTTTAGGAATCTTCATCACTGGTGGGACTTTAAACGTGGTATCGCCGGTAGGACTTGGGAGAGATTGGGATCGTTTTACGCCCGTGGATTGTATACGGTTTTGCAGGATGTATGATCCAGACCATAGGGCCGGAAGAATTTCGGGACTTTGTTGGCATCTGCATCACTGCACTGGAATATGGTACTAGGAGCGACTCATCATTCGCCGTGGAGGGATGGGATTTGGAATTTGGTTGGCGTCTGCATCGCTGCACTGGAATATGGTACCAGGAGCGACTCATCATTCGCCGTTGGGGATATTCAGAGTTTTGGACGACGTCTATATCGCTGTACTGGAATATGGTACCAGGAGTGACTCATCATTTGCCGTCTGGGGATTTGAATTTTGGTTGGCGTCTGCATTGCTGTATTGGAATATGGTACCAGGAGCGACTCATCATTCGCCATTGGGATATTCGGAGTTTTGGACGGCGTCTACATCGCTGCACTGGAATATGGTACCATGAGCGACTCATCATTCGATGTCTGGGGATTTGAATTTTGGTTGGCATCTGCATCGCTGCACTGGAATATGGTACCAGGAGCGACTCATCATTCGCCATTGGAGGAGTTTTTTTAATACCACGATTGCTCTATCATTTCAGCTTTTCTTATCGCGAAGGTCGCGATTGTCCTATGATTTCGTTATTCGCGCTTGCCCCATCATTTCGGCTTTTTATTTTCATCTTTATTTTTACTCGCTGATTTTTGTTGCGAGTTGCCCCATCATTTCGGCTTTTTATTATTTATTTATTTTTTTGTTTTGTTTTATTTACACATTTTTACATTCCCAGTTTAACGACTTAGAAGTCGACTGTTCCCAGTTTAATGACGTAGTGGTCGACTGTTTTCAGAGAAAGAAAGATGTCTGAGAGAATCAGGTTCCCAAAGGACTTCGGTCTTCGTTTGTATAAAATTGGCGGTCGCGGCTTGACTGTTTGTTAACACACGTTTAGACAGTTCTATCTCTCCTGCCTTGTATTGCTTTTCGACCCAATCTTTGAAGACGAAGTAGTCCTCAATGACATGACTTATCACGCTGTGATAGGGGCAATATTTGATGTCGTCGGTCATATTCGCTTCTTGCGGTCTTTTTGATTCTGGCAATTGTAGACCGTTTCTCAGGGCGTCCTTGAATATCTTGTGGACTTTGTCCCTTCTGAAGGAATAGACCTTATCCAGCTTCTCTTTTAGTAAAGATTCTCCTCCCTCTCCGAACACTGGCTTCCGAGGCTGGTTGGCATTAGGCCCGCTCATCCCTCGGTTATTTCGATTAGCCGAAGTGTTGAAAGATTCAGTATCGTCGGAATTTCCGCCTTTGCGATTATCGTCCTTTCGGTTTCTCCAGGACCTATTGTTATTTTGGGAATCCGATGAAGACTCCTGCTTTGAGCGCTCCAGCATCTGAACTTTCCTGGTCATCTCTTGGAATGTTTTGAGACCCGCGGTGCATAGATCGGGGCCATACAATTGTTGAGATTTCCGACAAGGAGACTGACATATTCGTTCTGCTCTATCGGCGGTTCACATTTGACGGAGAAATTGCGCCACCGGGTTATAAAATCCGTGCTGCTTTCATTGTTCTTTGGCTTGTTCCTTACGAGATCGACAATGGCGATCTTATCACTGACGCTCATGAACCTCTGCCGAAACAGAGACTCCATTTGGATGAAACTTGTGACGGAGCTATCCGGTATGCTCGCATACCAGTCGAAAGCAACATCGGCCAAGCTATTAACGAACTGGTGGAGGAGAAGTGCATCATTGCCCCCAGTATTCCCGCATGAGGCTTTAAAGTGGGCGATGTGCTGATTCGCATTTCCCGTCCTATCGAATCTTCCGAATTTAGGGATGATATAGCCGTTAGGAAATTCTACCAGATCATACTGAGCAGGATATGGTCTCCCGCTACTGCTAACATCTTTTTGCGCTTCGGCTTTGGCTACCAAGATTTTGACTTTATTGGCAACCAAATCCATGATTTGATCTTGAGTTAGCGGGCTACTGTCATCAGTAGCCAAGATATTTCCCGAGATAGGATGCGACTGACTTTCATGCGGTCCGCCCACCTTTGGATTTGAGGGAATAGGCGTCGGCTGTCTCGGGACACCGTTTCCCGGTTCATGAGCAGAGCCATGCGCTTGATTGGGCAGCTGAGAGGCAAGTTGGGCCGTGAGCTGTAAGACGACGTTTTTCAAGTCGTCAATTTTTGAGTAGAGCTCGGCCATCTCCTTGTCTTTGTTTCTGAGCTGCTTTCGGAGCTCCTGGAGAAGTTGCTGCTCTGCGGTCTTAGGATGAAAAGTTGGCTCATCTTCACTTTCCGAGCTCGACTCCTCATGAACTGAGGGCTCTCTCTGCTTATCAGCCTCACTAGAAGGGTGTTCATCACCTTCCAGAGGAGGCTGGTCTTAGAATGTGGCAGCCATATTCACACCAGATTGGATTTAAGATGTGGTAGCCCCATCCTTGCTGCGAAGGTTGTCGCAGGGACGCGTGCTCACCATGTAGACTATGTGGATAACACATTCAGCCATCCTTTCATCACTGGCAGCTGGTTTCGCGGAGCCATCCGGGCTTTGGAAATTCATAAATTTTAATATGGCTGGAGCCCTAGCCCTTTTGTTGGCTCTGTATCTGAGCAGCTTCTGCCCCAACTTCTCTGTTTTGAGCACTTGGCAGGCTTCTACTCTTTGGGAATCCGCCATAGGCCGAGTGATGGGGAGGCTTGAGAAGACATCCCCCCGAGTGTCCGTCGAAGTTATCGCCTGGGCTTGCTCGCGACGTATGTCAACTTCTTTTGTTCTGATGGTTTTGCCCCCAACTGGGGCAATGGAAAGCCGTTCGGACACCGATTTGCGTTTCGGTTGGGGCGCCCTCGAGACCACCACATTTGGCCTCTTGCCTTTCGAGGCCGATTTGTCGGTTACCAGAGCTTAAGGAGCAGAGATAGTGTTAGCTGGCATGAACAGAATAAAGCCGAATGGTAGCGCTGGCTCCTCCTACTGTCATCTGAGACTGGTCGGAAGGACCGTCCTAGCATCCATCTTCATCGTGTAGGAGATGGGAGTTGTGTCGAGAGCGGAGTTTCTCCTTGGAGACATTTTGTGGCGTCCGAAGATTGCGATTGGAAAACGTTGATCTGCACAAAAAAAAGCATAATTTCAGTACAGGCAATTGATATGCATATTAATTGAGTTCACATGAACGCTTAACCCGAAATATGGGAGGAGAGATTGATCCAACCGGGCGTGCTAGAATCTTTAGGGTGTTTTTCGTCATCCCATTGAGATGGGAATACGCGTGCGCTTGTCAGGCGTAGTACAGATCCTTTCTGCCTAGGGTAGGCTAGGGTTTATTGATTGTGGGGATCCGAATCTCTGGCGGTCGTGGACTAAGTTGCTGTTAATTACCCCTCGCTTTTGGAGCGAGATAACCTCCGATTGACGGGTCAAACAGGTCATGCAAACTCAATTTACAGTGTACGTTGTTTCCCCCAATCAGAGCAAAGCTCTGTTGGAAATTCAAAATTCAAATTTTGAAGCAACGCTTCAAATTCCGGGCGCAACGCGCCACGTGTCAGGCGCTGATATGTCAGCGCAGCGTCCGAGGCAGCGCGCCCAATCAGAGCAAAGCTCTATTTAAAACAAAAATTAAAGGAAGCAGCGCTTCAGTTGCGCAAGCACTGCGCTGGGCGATACGTGTCAGCGCAGGTGCGCTAGCGCAGTTGCGCTGCGCTTTGCGCTGCGCGATACGTGTCAGCGCATATGCGCTAGCGCAGTTGCGCTGCCCTTTGCGCTGCGCGACACGTGTCAGCGCAGTTGCGCTGCGCTCTGCGCTGCTTGACACGTGTCACGCGCTGGGACGTTTGCGCCAAATAGAATTAAGATTTTAAAGAAATCTTTCTGTTCTTGTTAAAACAAGAAGATTTTCTTCTGTAAAACAGAAGCCCTTGGATCAAAGATCCAACGGTGGGGAAAATTCCCCAAATCACTCAGAGAAAGATCTCTTTAATAAATTTAACTAATTTATGGGCACTATAAAAAGGACCCTAGACCTCAATTCAAAATCATCAACATTTTGTGAGAAATCAAAATTTTCAAATAGAGAGAACTCTGAAGAAATTTCAAGAAGAAAGGTAAAAAAAAACCTTTAGGATAGAAGAATTTCTTCTGATAGATCATTGATCTAAGAACAAGATCAATGATCTTTAATAAAAAACAAAAAAAAATAGTGCTTTGCACTTATGAACCATTGGTTCTTTGAGATCAACAAGCGAAACAAGAAAATACTTGTTTTCTTTGATCTAAATAAGATCAAGAAATCAAGCAGTGCTTTGCACTTTGTCATGAACCATTGGTTCTAAAAAAAATTATTATTATCAAATTAATAGTGCCTTGCACTTGTAAATCTGTACTGTTGCGCTCTTGGATTGGCGCAAGCCACCAGAGAGCGCCACGTGTCAGCTCCAGAACAACTTGCACTATGCGCTTTTAAAATAGAGCATTGCTCTCTGAAATTGGTGCAACTCACCAGAGCACGCCACGTGTCAGCAGCGCAGTACACTGCGCTTGCGCTCACCGGAGCGTGACACGTGTCACCTCCACATGCGCTTGCGCTCATTAATTAGCGCAAAGCGCCAGACAAATGCACTGCATTGTTTACTGAAAGGGCCAGACCCAAGTCAAAAAGGCCTAGTAGGCCAAAATAAATGGCAATGCAATAAAAAGGACAGAGCCCAAATAAAATTGATGCTCTGCATCATTTATAAAAGGGCAGAGCTCAAACAAAATAAAACGCAATAAAATGGCAGAGCCCAAACAAAATTGATGCTCTGCATCATTTATAAAAGGGCAGAGCCTAAACAAAATAAGAAATGCAATGCATTATTAAACAGGGGCAAAGCCCTAGCACAGGCCTAATAGGCCAAAGACAAGTAAGATGTTAAACATTTCTAAACTGGACTTAGCCCAATCATGGCCGTAAGTCCTCAAATTAAATTGACTAAGCACAGCTGCTCTCTTAAATCAATTTACATCTGGTTCAAGGGTACATCTCCGAACTCCTCTGACACCTATCGTTGTAATCCTTCAACGACGTCAGAGAGGCGACGGGTCCCGACAACTATACATCAACACGGACTGTGGGGTCCTTAAAATCATGGACTCATGCGTTCTTAAACTAAAACACGGACTGTGGGGTCCTTAAACCCGCGGACTTATGCGTCCTTAAACTAAAACACGGACTGTGGGGTCCTTAAACCCACGGACTTAAGCGTCCTTAAACTACCTGTGGACCACCACGCCCCTAAACTGGAATATGGACCGCAACGTCCTTAAACTACCTATGGACCACTGCGTCCCTAAACTGGAACAATAGAGCCTCCAAATGCTCTTTTGCGGGATCTAAACGATCCCGTTTAAGTTGATCTTAGCCGCAAACCTGGCTAACGTATCCTTAAACATTCAAATGGACTATAAAACTCCAAATCGACTTTTGGTTCGAGGGTACATCTCCAAACTCCTCTGACACCTGTCGTTGTAATCCTTCAACGTCGTCAGAGAGGTAACGGGTCCCAACAGCCATATATTAAATGGATCACTACGTTAAGTTGAGCTTAGTCTCAAATCAGACTAACGTATCCTTAACGAACGTTTAAGTTGATCTTACCTCAAAATGGCTAACGTATCCTTAAACCAAAACCCAAAACCCAAATCTAAGAAAATACGGATTTGGACTAATCCACATCCTACGGGCGACGAAATAAATAGTCTCCGTATACAATCTACGGGCAACCAAAAACAAAACAAACACACACGATACGAAGTGAAATTCTGGAGAAGGAGAAAGTGGCTACCGCGATGCGGTAGCGTAATTAACTGCAGGGGCTTGCGCCTGCAGGGAAGAGCGTCCCCACAATCAAAAACCCCTCTAGTGAGGGGGAATCTGACGAAGTCTGCTACATCGGCCGCATCCGTCTAAACCTCCGATACACGGTGCCATAAATCAACTTGGCAACTTCGGAGAGGTAGACGGATAAAACCATATAGTATCTGCCCCGAATCTCAGGCTAGACGTCCTCACGTCGTCTCGGCCGCCATTCGTAGGGAAACAGATTCTGGCACGTCCGGTTGGACCTTTTCCTCTTTCCACTCCACACTTTGTGTGTCGTCTTCGCGAACGAATCGCGGTTTGTTAATGGTTGCCTTTGGATTTCAAGTTACTAAGATTTGGTCTTTTTCCTGGCGCAGAACTCAAGCATCAATGGCCTCTAACTGCACGAACTGCTCGAAGTGCCACGGCAACGGACGCTCCACCTCACCGGGAGGTGTAGCATATAGGCCTCAAGCGGCCTCCTTCCTCGCTCTGCCTGTAGAACAGATGACCCAGGCCACCACCGGCCTATTTTTCGGGACTATGATCCCACCTGCAAGCTTCTCTACGCCAATACCTGCACCAGAAGCGAACAAGAAGTCGGTCTTTGACCGGCTCACTGCTATGACGACCCCTGTCAACGGGTCATCCACTACCAAATCAACAGCCTCTGTCTTCGCTAGGCTGGATCAGAACTCTGAGGGGCCCGCTAGGAAGCCCGTGAACTCTAAAATGGCTGTCCCAAGGAAGGTAACAGCCACTACTTCGGAAGTCGTTAAGGCGGCTTCTCCCGTCAAAGAGTCAGTCTTTTCAAGGCTGACTATTCCTTCTCCTGCCCCTGCTCGAGGATCTGTCTTCGACAGGTTGAATATTACCCCTCAAAGGACAACCTCAGTCTTTAAGAGGTTAACACCAGCGGCGCTTCATCCAGACAGGGGGCGAAAAGAAGCTGTCTCTATCTCCGAGCCGGTCCCAACGTCTCGTCATGCTCAACGTCGTCATTGGCGACGAGTAAGGAAGCCAGGGGCAACTCCCCCTCAGGGCTAACTCCACCGGCTCTAGTGGTGGAAGTCAACGCTACTGTTCCAACTGGGAACAGCTTTGAACTGCTGAAGAGGGTACGTAAGAACTTTCCAACCGCTACACTGAAAAGATCTCCTCCACCTGCAGAGAGAGTTCCGGAAACAAAGCAGGAACAGCCCCCTCAACGGCTGTCCTCAAAAATTTATAAAGTTTGGCAGAGAGTTCAAGACTCCGTAATTGACCCAGATCGCTCTCGTCAACAGAAAAAGGCGAAAGTGGAAAAAGAAAAAGACCGTCCGATCAAACAGGAAAGGATGACAGTCACCAGGGTGCCCACTGCAACGGCCCCCTTAACTTCAACGGCCCACAAAAGGAGAAGGCCGGAGAAAACCCCCGCACCCGCGGTAAATGTCAAAGGTGGTGAACCCAAACGCCCTAAGTCTGGGGGCATAGTAGTTCATACCGTCTATATGGCGTCTGGTAAAGAGGACAGCCGCATATCAACAGGTCATAGACCGCACACGCGGTCAGTGACCAAAGCTCAGGAGCAACAACAAAAGCTCCAGGAGATGATGAATGCGATGGCCGCACTCACTGGGCCAAAAGAAACCCCTGAAACGTCCTCGGATGAGCGTCAAGAACAAGAAACTGACGCTGAATTCCTTCGTCGTATATTGGAGAAGAAGAATAAAGAAGCTGCGGAACAAGCAGCTAGCATAAAGGAAATGGCCCTCCTATTCCAGGACATGGTGGGCATGATGATTCAGCAAGATCCACCTGATGAAGATCCCCCAATCATCCTTGAAGATGATAGGGGAGAAACGTCGAATCCTCCTCCGGCTCTGTCAACAGCCAAGGAGGAGGCAATCTCCAAAGCCGATCTGGACGAATATATAGCTCAGTAGATCCGGGTCCATCAAGCGACGGAAGCAGACGATCAGGTCGTAAAAACGGGGCGACCGTATCTGGGCTGGTACGACCAGATCAAATACCCGCCAGGTTATATGATACCAAAATTCCATGTGTATAAGGAGACTGGCAATCCCCACCAGCATGTTGCCCAGTTCAGGGCGCTTTGCGGAAACACTGGCGGTGATGATAAATTGTTGCTCCGCTAATTCGTTGGTAGCTTGTCAGATACAGCGTTAGAGTGGTATTCTGAGCTCCCGAACGACTCTATCAAGACCTTTGCTGAGATGGAACTACTGTTTACCCAGCGTTTCGCGAGCGCAGCGAGCTTACCCCGATAATGGCGTTGATCAATGCCAGGGTGAAGCCAGGCGAGACATGGGTCCAATATGCTATACGGTGGCGTAATTTATGGTCAAAATGCGAGCAGCGCATAGAAGAAGCTCCTGCAGAGGGAATGTTTGTGGGAACCCTCGATCCGCAAGCAACCATCTCGCAATTTATGATGTTCTTCTAGCCGACCACCTTCCAGGCACTAATCGACAAGCTGGCGCAAATGGATCAAATAGGCCATAAACCTCCTCTTCCAAAGCCGGATTCCCGAAATGAGAAGGGAAAGGGGAAAGCGATCGTTGTCGCTAATTCTCAACAGCAACCGAACAACTCGAAGCCGGTCGTTCGTCAAAATAATATGCGCCCGTACGTAGCCCTTGAGGAGAGGATGGGACGTCCTTACTCATTTCCTCGAGATAAAATGAGAAGGTTATTCGAGCTGGCGTTGCACAGCCGACTCATAAATCTGCTGGATCCAAAACATCCATCGCAATCAAGTGATGTCAATGAGCCCAACTACCGTCCTTATCATCGAGTACTGGGTCATCCGATTGAGGATTGCTGTGTCTTAAAAAATTGGCTTGAAGACCAGTACCGACAGGGCAAGTTTGCATTGTCCGACAAGTGGAAGGTGAATCCACCACAGCCCCACACCTCTAAGGGAATGAATACGCCGGGGGCAACATGCTCTGTTGTTGAAGAAGCTCCTTGGGAGGTTGTATTATCAGCCAAGACAAAGAGGATGCTAAATGATCTTCAAACATGCCCAGCGATCAAGTGGAAGAACCCGTTGGAGCCGCAGATCATTGAAGGGATGTTGAAGCCTCGTCCAACTCAAAAGATCGATGGAGGTGGCCCAAGCATTCGCAACCAGCCGTCGAAATCTTCAAAGAAGAAGAAAAGGAAGTCAAAGAAGCCCGTGAAGCCTGGCGACAAGCGCACGGATTTACAAAAACAAATTGACGCGCTGAAAGAATACAACCAGAAGGCACGGACTCCCATTACATTCCAAGAATTCCTCAATCACGTCTTTCAAAAGGATGATGAGGGAGAAAGTTCATCTGATGAATCTGAAGAATACGTGGCGAGCTGTCATGTGATTTCCCATTCGTGCATGGGCGATGAAGAGACTCCTTGTACTGAAACGCTGAGGGCAGATCTCGAACTAAAAATTCTGGGGCCATCGGATGAAGTAATTGATGCATTCCTCAATGAAGCTCTCTTAAAAAGAAAAGCTGATCGGGAGCACGAGGCGGTCATATTCGAAAAGGCCAAACGCCAACGCCTTGACAAAAAAATTGAGATACTCCCGCTGGAGCAAAATACCTCCACTACCGACAAAAGCCAATTCAAGATGAGGAAAAGGTTTGCTAAGGCCATATCAGTAGGCATGAAGCTACCATCCTACGAAAAAAAAATTACTAGTGAAATGGAAATGCACCCCTCCTATTGCTTATATCATCAGAAGGTTTCGCACCCCACTCAAGAGTGCAAAGCTTTTGATAGATGGTGGCAAGGATACGTTGCTCATAGACAACATTTTAAGCGGGAAAAACGAAAAACTCGTCGGGAGCGGAAGAATATGACCGAAGGGTTTAACAGAACTTCCGGCGATTGTCGCATGGTTAACGCTGGGGTATCACAGGTGCCTACATTCGGGAGCGATTTTGATGAGGAGATAGAGCTTGGCCCTCTTTTTAAAGAGTCCACCTCGGAAAAAGAAGAAGAGCCAAAGATTTGTAAAAATATCCGGCTGCGTAATCGCACGAATCCCGAAAAGAATCTCGGACCCTCAAACAGAAAAGATAAAGGGAAAGAAAAGGTCTCTGAAGATATCGACTTAGATGACCAAGTTGTGGAGGAGATAAGTGCTAGGGATCCACCGAAGAGAAATAAGGTGGATTACAACGTCTTAGCGCATCTGAGGAAGCTACCCTCACAGCTCAGCATTCTTGACGCCTTTTTACTATCAAAGGAGGCGAGAGATTCGTTAATCAAGGCACTATAGGATCTGAAGCAATTCCAAGCTTTCCTGGCCGAGGAAAAGATGAAGGATGAATTAGAGGAAGTACACACGGCCGATGTCGCTTTTGGTGATGAAGACCTTCTCCTTGGGACGTGTGAACACAATCGCCCCCTTTATGTCTCAGGATACTGCCACGATATAAAGATAGGCAAAATCCTGATCGACAATGGATCTTCCGTTAATCTCCTTAACGTGCGGGTGTTGAAGGAAATCTGCATGAGCGTCCAGCACCTTGCTCGGGACAAGATCACCATCTCCGGGTTCGACTCCCAATCATTAAAGACTCTTGGATCTGTGATACTGACGCTACGCTTTGGGCTACTCGTCATGGATATTAAGTTCCACGTCATAGACGCCAGGACATGCTACAATGCTCTGCTCGGCCGACCATGGTTACACGAGTACAACATCATCCCTTCTACACAGCATCAGTGTATGAAGTATTTTAAGGATGGCCTCGAGTATACCGTGGCAGGAGAACTGAACCCATTTTCCGTGAACGAAGTCCGCAAATATGAAGATGCCAAATACTTCTTACCGGATTTCGAAGACACGGAAAGGTGTCACAAGCGGAGAAAAAAGCTAATGCCACCATCCCTGTCTTCGGAAGTGATACCGAGGAGGAAGAGGAGATAGTTTATTCGGGTCCGTCCCAATACAACAAGCCGGAACCATCTGCTCCTACGTTGATCTTTGGTAGCGACTCGGATGATGAGGTCCATGCTGTATTCTCTGCTCGGCCTTCAATACAAACGTCTGCTAACGAAGAGCAAAGTCTACAAGTCGCCATAGTTCCACTTAAACACCAAAAAGAACTGGATGCACTTGATATCTACAGTGTAAAAAAGCTGCGGACGTTCTATATCCCTCCCAGGCGAGAAGGCAAAAAAGCAATTCTATTCCACCGCTCTGAAGAAAACAAAGCGGAGAAAGAAATCTGGCACGGGGTGGATCCTACCCTTGACAGGCTTCAGCCCATCCGTCTCCCCAGGTATTATACAGAAGGCTTGAAGAGGCTATTGAAGCGCCAGGGGATATCCTTCAAACAGACCGTTAGAAAGGCCAAATTCTATGACAGGGTCTGGAACGTCCTCGGGACTCAACGCAAACTGCCTAACGGGAGAATGGAAACAAAAGGGCTTGGATACATCCGGTCAAAGAAATGAGAGTTACTACATGGCTGCTACGTCGTGTATGACTTCGATAAAGAAGCGGACGCTCAGTGGGAGGACGCTAATCCTGAACCAGTAAAAGTTCCTGATGCAAAAGTGTCCAGTCCGTCGTTTGAAGAACAAATGGACAGGCTTATAAGGGAGGCTGGTCAAAAAGTCCGAGATGATCATAACCGCGAAATGGCCATCTACGAGAAAACCAAAACACAACGACTCCTTCAACAGGCCGTCAAAGATGAAAGTGCTGCCCCTGTCAACCTGTTATAAAAAATCCTCGACGCGGAGGCAGAAACATGTCGAAACGCGAAAAAGGCGCTCAAAAGCAGCAAAGTGGGGCTAAGAGGCCACGCGAACGAAAATCGAGCGGTTCTGATCTATCCCTTATAAGAAAAATGGGTCGGGCGTACTCTTTTCCTCGAGACAAGACGAAGAAAATACTCAACCTCGCCTTAAAACATCAGATGCTTACGCTGCCGGAGTCTAAGCACCCCGAACAAACAAGCGAAATCTCTCACCCGGACTATTGCTCTTACCATCAAGTAATAGGGCATCCTCTCGAAGACTGCTTCACCTTTAAGAATTGGGTTGAAGATCAATATCAGCTTGGCAAGTTCGCTCTGTCTAACAACTGGAGGGTAGCACCGCTGCAGAAGCACGAACCCAAGGCCATAGAAGAAAAACCAGTCCCACATTGGGATTGGAAGCGAATTCGTACTTGTCACATAATAACAATATCAAAAGAAAAGCCCGAGAATATGGATGACATTCCCTGGTGCTTCGAAAACAACAACGACGAGGTGATCTCAGAATTTCCACCAGCTCCGAGAGAACTGGAGGATGGAATACATACTACTGCAGATAATCTCAAGAAAATTGAGTTGGGGACGGCGAACGATCCGCGACCGACATTCGTCAGCGAGCTGCTATCTGAAGAAAGGGTGATTGCATTAAAAGACCTGCTTATGCAGCATAGAGATTGCTTCGCGTGGAACTATTCCGAAATGCCGGGACTAGATCCAGAAATTGCTATGCACAAATTGGTGATATCCCTGGACGTCAAGCCAGTCAAACAGGTGCCAAGAAGAATGCGGCTCGAGCTTGAGATGAGCATCAACGCCGAGGTTAAGAAGCCGATCGACTCCGGCTTTATCCAGGAGGTTCAATATCCTGAATGGATCGCCAACATCGTCCCGGTGATGAAGAAAAATGGGACGGTGCGCATATGTGTGGACTTTCGGGATCTCAATAAAGCTTGCCCGAAGGACGATTTCCCAGTACCAGTTACCGAGCTGATGATAGACAATACGTCCACTCATGAGGTTTTCTCCTTCATGGACGGCTCGTCAGGGTATAATAAGATAAAGATGCATCCCGAAGACCAGAAGCACACCGCTTTCCGGACTCCTTTGGGAATATTCTGCTACAAGGTGATGCCCTTCGGTCTAAAGAACGCCGGTGCCACCTATCAGAGGGCCATGACGAAGATCTTCGATGAACTCATACATGAAATCGTTGAATGTTATATCGACGACCTCGTGGTTAAAAGCAAATCATTCGAGGAACATCTCGAGCATCTAGAAACTGTATTTCGACGCCTTCGACAATACAACTTGAAAATGAACCCTCTCAAGTGTGCATTTGGAGTTTCTTCGGGCAAATTCCTGAGATTTGTCGTCCGACACCGAGGCATCGAGATAGATCCGTCAAAGATCAAGGCGATCATGGAAATGCCTCCGCCAAAGACTCTCAAACAGCTGCGGTCTCTCCAAGGGAAGCTCGCGTACATACGGCGATTTATAGCCAACCTTTCGGGCAAGTGCCGTCCTTACAGCTACCTGATGAAGAAGGGAACCCCGTTCGTCTGGGACCAAAAATGCCAAAGCGCGCTAGACGAGATCAAGCAATACCTGCAGAACCTGCCAGTGTTGGCTGCTCCGGTCAAGGGAAAGCCCCTCATTCTTTATACAACCGCCCTCGAAGGTTCTTTAGGTGCATTATGGGCGCAAGAGAATGATCAGGGGAAAGAAAGAGCACTCTATTATTTAAGTCGAGTTCTTCTGGGGGCAGAAAGCAACTACTCTCCCATTGAAAAACACTGCATGGCGTTGATCTTCGAGATAACAAAGCTCAGGCACTACGCATTGGCACATGAGGTTCGTCTCATATCGAAGGTGGACCCCCTTAAATATTTGATGTCAAAGGCCATATTGACGGGGCGACTCGCTAAATGGGCCCTGCTCCTGATGGAATTCTCGATAACATATCAACCTCTTAAGGCAGTCAAAGGCCAGGCCATCGTCGACTTCCTCACTGAGCATCCGATACCCGCCGATTCGCCTTTAAATTGCGATCTTCCAGACGAACATGTGTTTGACGCGATCGACGGTGGTGATACCCAATGGGAACTTTATTTCGATGGAGCATCTTCCCTGAAGAAGCGCAGACAAAACGCCCCTATGATCAAATCGGGGGTAGGCCTCATCTTCGTGACTCCACAAGGAGGGATAATGCGCTTCGCTTTCTCCTTAACAGAGCCGAGGACAAATAACGAAGCCGAATACGAAGCTTTGATAGCAGGCCTCGAGATCGCCATTGACATGGGAATTGAAAACCTCCTCATATACGGAGATTCTCAACTGGTCGTTAGTCAAGTAAACGGCGACTACCAAACGTGCAAACCGGAGTTGGTGAAGTACGGTGAAAAGGTGCAACCACTGTTGACCCAAATTCCCTACTATACTTTGGAAAGCATACCGCGTGCGGAAAACAGCAAAGCAGACACGTTGGCCAAACTTGCTAAAGAACTGGCTGACGAGAACCTCGATGACGTTAGAATCGTGGTACAAAGCCGTCGGGTGCTTGCCCCAGTAGAAATATCTCCAGAATCGTCCGAAGAGAAGGGAGCGACTGAACAGACGACCTTGCAAATAGAAGACCGGGAAAAGGCTGAGGATTGGAGGGAATTCTTCATAGACTACTTTAAGTCCCACCGAATGCCTGAAGAAGCGTCCATAAGACATCAGCTCATGAAACGAGCTCTGTCTTTCGCCTTCGTCAATGATATACTCTATACAAAAGGTCATTCAATTCTCTGTGGCTGAGATGCCTAGGAACTGACGAAGCAGAAAGAGTCGTTCAGGAAGTTCATGATGGACTCTGTGGTTCTCACCAAGCGGGCCTAAAGATGAAGTTAAAGATAAAACGGATGGGCTACTACTGGCCCACGATGATTCAGGACTGCCTCGAATATGCGAAGCAATGCCACTCATGCCAAATCCATGGGGACTTCATCCACCAACATCCAAATCCAATACATCCAACGGTGGCTAGCTGGCCGTTCGAGATGTGGGGAACTGACATAGTCGGCCCCATCGAACCAGAATCGTCTAGAAGACATCGTTTTATCCTGGCGACGACTGATTACTTCTCCAAATGGGCAGAAGCAGTACCGTTGAGGGAAGTGAAGACGGAGAATATCCTCCATTTCTTCAAGACGCGCGTCATATATCGGTTTGGAACGCCAAGACGGATCATCTCTGATAACGGGCCAGCCTACAGAAGCCACAAGATCAGTCGCTTTGCACAGCAGCATAATATAGACTGGAGATATTCTTCAGTTTACAATCCGCGAGCTAATGGTCTAGATGAAGCCATCAACAAGACCCTGACAAAGATCAGGAAGAAAACGGTGTCCCGAAATAAGAAAGACTGGCACGAGAGACTGCAAGAGGCTCTTTGGGCGTATCGAACTACGTTCAAGACGGCCATGAACACAACGCCGTACACGTTGGTGTTCGGTACAGAAGCAGTACTTCCCCTCGAGATAGAGCTACCCTCTCTATGAGTGGCGGTCCACTACGAGCTAACGGACGAAGAAAATGCTCACCTTCGGCTTGAGGAGCTTGATGCCCTCGATGAAACCCGGCTCATAGCGCAACAAAATCTGGAAGCTTATAAAGCAAAGATGACGCGTTCATATGAAAGATTGACCCGACCGAGGACATTCCGCCAATGCGAACTTGTGCTAGTGGTCAAAAGTCCTATGGTCCCCAATCGCGCCAAGCGGGGAAAATTCGAGCCGAACTATGAAGGCCCGTACATCATAGATAAGGGCTACCAGGGTGGGGCCTATCTACTCATGGATATGCACGGTGAAAGGCCTTTCAGGTCGATAAACGGTCGCTTCCTAAAGAAATACTACGCTTAATAAGTCACAGCCTAGGTCAATGATAGATGACGACGACTATGTCCGCTCGCTATCTTCCTAAGCTCAAGCTTTATAAGCAGTAGCCAGCCTTCTCAATGACGGACCGAGACGTTCTTAAACTAGTGACGGACCGAAATGTCCTTAAACTAATAGCGGACCGAAATGTCCTTAAACTAATATCGCAGCATCCGTAGGCTGACAAAATAAAAAAATAATATAAAAAAATATATATAATAAATAAAAACGGTATGTCCATAAGCAAAAAGGGCACGGATGAAAACCCGAAAGGGTTCCGTGAGTAAAAACAGCAGGACTACCGGCGAGTGTTCGTGAAAACCCGAAAGGGCGCGACCTTGTTAGAAAAAAAGAAGAAAATAAAAAGAATAAAAAAAAACGGTATGTCCATAAGCAAAATGGGCACGGATGAAAACCCGAAAGGGCTCCGTGAGTAAAAACAACAGGACTACCGGCGAGTGTTTGTGAAAATCCGAAAGGGCGCAACCTCGTTAAAAGACACTTATAGGGTCCTCTCGACCTGGTAAGGAGAAACCACCCGCGTGAGATCCTTACGACTCACAAGGGAGCAACACACTTAGGGATCCCCACGATTCCTAAGGAGAAGATACACTTGCGAGATCCTCACGACTCGTAAGGAGAACTCTCTTATGGGACCCTCACGGCTCATAAGATTTGAAAGTCTTAAGTTATAGAGACCTAAATCTGTGCTTAAGCAACCCCCACAACTTTCTATATTGCCATACAAGTGGCTCAATACTGACCCTTGTATACAATCCACGGGCGCGAATAAACATTTCCCTAATCAAGTCCCATTCGAGACTGGGGATACGTTCGCATGGTGAATAACCCTTGTAAATCCTCTCGATTTATGAGGAGAAAACCCTCCTGTAGGATCCTTACGACTTACAGAGGAACAAACACTTAGGAATCCCCACGATTCTTAAGGAGAAAATACACCTACAAGATCCTCACGACTTGTAGGGAGAAATACCTTTGTGAGACCCTTACGGCTCATGAAGTCAAAAGCCTTAGTCGACAGGACCTTAACCCTGGTCACTAAGCCACCTTTGCTCGACATCGAAAGAGGCAAATGATGATTCGCTTCTGGCAATATCCCAGTTGTAGCGGTGCTGATGCCGAAATCGGTGTCTAATTTCAGGTTTACGGCGAAAAGCCGATAGGCCGCACATGCATACGAAATAGCCGAAATGATGGGGCAACTTGCAATAAAAAGCAGCAAGTAAAATGTATGCATGCAAAATAGCCGAAATGATTGGGCAACTCGCAA